>OX101756.1:103397002-105797002 GCA_944452675.1 Tachina lurida | reverse complement strand
TTTGTTAATGAATAATTTATGTTTGTTAATGTATAGTAAAAATACATGAAACTGTGTAAATAATTTCATATTAAATATCAATTTCTAAAAAAAATGCAATTTAAAATATTACACAGTGTTACAAAATTGAATGAAGTAGAAAAACCTGGGACCACATATTATTTTTCTTGTAGGGCTTGTCGAGTTAAAGAAGAATCCAATAGTGAAATACACCGGACACCTCCAAAATCCGGATTTACGGTTAAAAAACCGGTTTTTTTTACCTTTGCGCACTTATAAGCTTGTAACTTTTTTGATAATGATCCGATTTTCAATTTCTTACTAGATTTTTAAAGAAGAAACTGAGATCTTTCGAAGGATATATAACTTCGTTAAGAAAACTTGAGAAATTTTGGTGTTATTGTCCAGCAAACACAAATTTTGTAGATTTTTCAAAAAATTTTCAACTTTGGTGACGTTTTTATACACTATTTTATTAAAAAACTATAATACTATTGAATTTATTCAAAAAGTACATTTAGTTACGATTACAATGCATATCTGGGGTTAAAAATATATAAGCAATTGACTGAGTTATTTAACTTTTCATGAAAACAAAGTTTTTTCCAAAATGCCTGCACAATGTTTTTGGTGTTGTTTTTATGCACCTTCTATTAAGTTACAAATCAATGTTATCCTAAACACAAAAAAAAATTGTAATGAGAGTTTTAGTCATTCAAAAATATTGTCTTTTTCGTGTTCTTTTTATGCACTTTCCTTAAAATTACAAATCATTGTTAGCGTAAACACAACAAAAATTATAGTTTTTCTTTTAATATGACGTTTTGTTAATGTCTTCTTTTTCACTTTGAATCTGTGTATTTAAAAAAATTTTCACAATTTAATAAAAATAGTGTGCAATTTGAATTAAAATTAATTAAAAAATGTGTGATAATCGTAACAAATTTTGCTATATTTGTGGCTGATTTACTGATATCAGTCACCGGCATGGTTTTAAAAACAATATTGGAGTGGTAGAAATGTACAATAAAGTATTTAATCGTTTTTTTGATACTAGTCGCTGGTACGAGCCAGAATTTGTTTGTCAATATTTCTGTAATACATTAAAAAAAAGAAAATTCAACCTTCGTTTGTTTTGCCCTTTTCTACGCCTACGATTTGGCATCATCAGCCATATCATAAACCAAATGATTGCTACTTTTGTCAAACCGATGTTTGACTGTTTTAAAACGCGCAAAAACATTAAGTATGCAAATGTTGCAACTGTTATAAAACCGATACCTACAAGTAATGATCTACCGACAACGAGCAAATCTGCCGATGTAACAGAGAAAGATTTTGAACAAGAAGAGTTCCTTCCATCCACACATTTTTTATTTAATTTTAATTTAAATTGCACACTATTTTTATTAAATTGTGAAAATTTTTTCAAATACACAGATTCAAAGTGAAAAAGAAGACATTAACAAAACGTCATATTAAAAGAAAAACTATAATTTTTGTTGTGTTTACGCTAACAATGATTTGAAATTTTAAGGAAAGTGCATAAAAAGAACACGAAAAAGACAATATTTTTTAATGACTAAAACTCTCGTTACAATTTTTTTTGTGTTTAGGATAACATTGATTTGTAACTTAATAGAAGGTGCATAAAAACAACACCAAAAACATTGTGCAGGCATTTTGGAAAAAACTTTGTTTTCATGAAAAGTTAAATAACTCAGTCAATTTCTTACCTATTTTTAACCCCAAAGATGAATTGTAATCGTAACTAAATGTACTTTTTTAATAAACTCAATAGTATTATAGTTTCTTAATAAAATAGTGTATAAAAACGTCACCAAAGTTGAAAAATTTTTGAAAAATCTACAAAATTTGTGTTTGCTGGACAATAACACCAAAATTTCTCAAGTTTTCTTAACAAAATTATATATCATTCGAAAGATCTCAGTTTCTTCTTTCCAAATCTAGTAAGCAATTGAAAATCGGATCATTATCAAAAAAGTTACAGGCTTATAAGTGCGCAAAGGTAAATAAACCGGTTTTTTAACCGTAAATCCGGATTTTGGAGGTGTCCGGCATATTTCACTATTGGATTCTTCTTTAACTCAACAAGCTCTACAAGAAAAATAATATCCGGTCCCAGGTTTTTTGGACTGTCGCACCGTGTTATCAAACAGAATACATCAGAAAAAAGTAAAATTGCATCATGATTTCCATCCGAGGTTCTGATATGAATAAAATTTTCTAGCAAGTTTTTACAAGTAAAGCTTTCAGTTACTTTTTCATTTTTTTTTTTGAAAGTAATAATTTTGTAATTTTCTGCCTTACTCTCTCGTTGCTAGTTTGTGCTCGAACAGTAAATGAATAGACCTATTATTGCATTCGTATTTTGAGAGCTACGTACATATTTCTTGGCGCATTATTTTATAGAATCATTTTTAGTTTCTGTCTGATAAATCATAAAATTTAAAAACATTATGAAATTAATATGAACAAAAACCATTATGGATAAATAAATTTAAGCTTTTATAATCAACTTTAAATGTATAAATTTTTTCTCTATGGAGTTTTTGAAGCCAGATATTTTTAAAATAAATATGTCTAAATTTTATTTATAAACAAAATAAATTCACAGAATAAGGCTTCATCAGTTGCCAGTTGTTAGAACAAAATTCAATTAAAATAAAATTATTCAATCATAAATATAACAAACGCATGTATTTATTACGAGTATAAAACATTCAATCACTTTATTAATAATAATTTGCAATCAAAGCGAAAAGTATAAAAATAATAATAAAAAAAAAACATTTCCATTATATACATACATACATAGACATATATTATAAATAATATTATTAAACAGCAGCACATGTTTTTGCATGCATAAACATTCATAAATATATGTATGTATAAAAAAGCAGGCATATATAATATAATCATTATTGTAACATCGTGTCAAACAAACTCTTCTTGGTAATAAACTGTTTACGCTGGCAAAGAAATCCAGATACTAGAAACAGAAACGTGCTCCGAAAATATTTATTCAGCAAGTAGAGCGTGTATCCTTTCGTAATAACACATGTGACAGTTGAGAAATTTTTGTTTGATTAAATGACATGTTTATATTGACAGGATATAAAGTGCTTTAAATGTGATAACTTTGATGTGAAACTTTGTACATTTTATTATGGATAAAGAGAATTCAATTTATTATTGTTTGAAATTTCTCCCTTATGAAATGGTTTTAAGCTTCGATAACAATGAAAGTAAATGAAATATAATGGCAAGATTGAACTAAAAGGAAAAACCATAACAGACTAACAAACTGATTGCTATTTAACATCCTTCCCCCATGTTCTATCTGCTGCAATAAGAACTTAACTGGTATTTACAGTTATTCGAAAAAATACACTTATGAAGACAAGAAAGATTCGGAAGTTTACATATTTTGCTAAATACCATCTCCGCATATACAAAAGATTCGGGGGTTTGTGTAGTCGTCTAAATACGAGTTATATTTACTAGTTCCAAAAAAAAACCCCGAATTATCCGTAGGTTCACCAGATACGATCTATAAGTACACGAAAGATTCAAGTCGGCTAAATACGAGCTATACTCACTAGCTACACAAACACGAACGATTCTGAAGTTCTTATGTTTCACTTATGATTCGGGAGTTCGTGTACTTACTACAGCTGAGCACAAACTGTTTGCTTGCTTAATCTTCATGATCTACATTATTGAATTGTTCTCTCTTTCAAGTGCTTTTCATTTTATGAGAGCACTAAAACTGGTATTCAATTTTATTAAAAGCATGCAATAGCATTTGTTTATCTGCCAAGCGAGGGCATTAGTTATTGTAGTGTCGAACAGTGTTGCCAGAATTGGTAAGGATAATATCTGCTAAATTCAAAGAATGTTCACGAAAAAATCTGGAATATCTGCATTTTATTTTTAAAATCTTCAAAAAATCTTCAAAGCAACTTTTTTTGTATTTTATTAAAGAAAATACATAAATATGGATGTATAAATCTCTTTATTTTTAGAATTATTTTAACACTACAAATAGACATGAAATTTTTATTTCTAAACGTCGCACAGTGGGGTTTTCGATAGCTAAAGTGGTAATTAATTCGCGGTATCTTTCTCTGTTTATAATTTAATTTTTTTTTGTCAATATCACTTATAGTATGTTTCCACCGACCTTAAATCAAGTAGGTTTCAGTAAATCACTTCACGTGTAATATACATTTATATTTTTTCATTAACCCATATTCATAAAATTTAAACTCAGTTTAAAATGTATTTTATTTAAATTTTTTAGAAAATCTTTTATTAAAATAACTTTCAATTTGCCGCATTGGTTGAAGTCCACTGCTTACTTTGGCGGCTTTTCCACATGCAAGGTTTACTTTGCAAGGTCTTAAAGAGAAAATAATATAGATTGAGATCTCTTTTCCCTTCTCTCCTACAAGCTCAAGATTTTGCAAAGTAAACTTTGCTTGTCGATCACCCGTTTTTCTCAAGGAGAATCGAAGTGCATATAACCAACAAACAAATAAAAAAAAAATCTGCAAACAATATAAAATAATTGGAAAAAGAGATAGGATATTTAAATTATACAAAAATGCATTTAATTTGTTGCATAAATATCCAAAGGAGTTCGCAATATCGATCAACATTTGCGCAAATGAATGTGGTAATGACATTACATTTTGCATTAACTTAGGGCTGCAAAATCGTAATCAGAATAATCTCGTTTTATATCAGATATTCGTTTCGAGAAGCTTCCCAAAGTTACTTTTTCGTTTTCTTTAATGATGTCTCCTAACTTTAAAAATTTTAACTCTCTAAACTATGAGGCGCTCACACATAAAATAAACAACAAGTAGTAGTAGTAGTATTAGGAAAAATGTAAAAAAATTGCACTATAATTGAAGTTGAAAAAGCTTCGTTTTTAGCCCAAAAATCTTCAAATCTGCATTTCGTCTTTTTGGAGGGTAAAAATCTGCAAAATCCAGATAAATCTGCATTTCTGGCAACCATGGTGTCGAAGCATATTTCACTAGTGCACACCGAATGACAATTGTAAAAATATGTGTATGTATGTGTAAAAGAAAAAAACAAACAACGTTGATTATTTGAGCGTGTTAGTTCGTATACGATACTGTTCTAAGTTTTATTATTTATTAATTTGATACGCTAAAAAACAAAAAAAAAAACTCATAAAAGTAATCTGCCTTTTCATGGTTGGCGTATTTCAAATACGACTACGACTGTTTAGTAATAGATTAAAGAGGACTTCAACAGTTTTTCTTTAATCTATTACCAAACAGTCGTAGTCGTATATGAAATACGCCAATCACGATAAGGCAGAATATCTTTCACAATGGATATAATTGTAAAAAGTTTTATTATTACTTAATATTTTATGAAATTTTTAGTTTGTGAAATGAAGTATGGCGCACTATGAATTGTACAATAAAAATATTGCACACTTGACTCAACTGTCTATTCAACTGTTGTACAATGTTTTTAGTTGTTTTTTGTTTCCTTGTTCCCTATTTTTGCTTTACATTTAATTACGATCACCACTACAAACAATATTCGCTCTTGAAAAATATACAATACTATGAACTTTTTCATGGCTTGTGCTCACTTGTAGTACATATTTACTAAATACGTTTATTAGCTCTACTAGGCATACATATATCTGGAATGATTTATTTAACAGTTTCGGATTTTATTTAAAAAGAACACATACACAAACAAACACATTTAGAGAAATGTATGAAATCTTTATTTGAGTCGGCAGAACGATATATACAATGCAATGTTTAAAGATGATTTCATGTAAATTTTGACCGCGAATTCAATGGGTCCAGTTTTGGCATAATTTCTCCATTACATCGCCGGTATCACACGAATTAATTCTTCAATATCTCCACAAAAAATGGTCTAAAGGCGTTAAATCGCTCGATCTAGGCCGCCAATTCACCAGCCCCAAATGTGAAAAAAACTGTTCACCGAACTTACCTCTCAATTAAGCCATTGTTTCGCGCAATATGTGGCATGTGGCACCACCTTGCTAAACTCAAATGCCAGCCAAGTCCAGCTCTACCATTGTGGACAAAAAAAAAATTAGTAACAGAGGCCCAATTGCTGCGAATGGCGCCGAATCGGTAATTCACGGCCATTAACAGCACTAGTGGATACAGCTCCGATAATTTCCTCTGTCTGCACTCTACGTATGAGTATTTATGATTTAATGTCAACTAATGTAAACTTTGTGTGAAATTTCATCGCAAGATTCCGAATAGCCGCCTCAGAAGGTCGCCCATACTGACCATAAAATATAAGAAGTGCACGATGCACTTTTTTAACCGAGCATGAATTCTGATAATACAATTTAATAATCTGCAAGTCAATTCATGGTTAAATTATAGACCAAACTGAACATGTTTAACAGTAACATAATGCATGAAAACAGCTGAGTTGCCAAAACAGTGTTGCCAGTGGCGTTGGCTGAAGTAGTTAACACGTTGACCACAAAACTGCAGGTCGTGGGTTCGACCCCGGTATTCAACAGTCATTAAATAACAACACCACGCATATTTCTGATGTTTATTAGTGTCCCTTTGTATCAAGTTGTTATAGCAAAGTTCAAGTGATGAAGGCATAGTCACTGGTCATTGAACTATACCAATTTCAACAGATACTTATCCTAATATAACATCAGTGCACCCTCCTCCCTTGTGTAGCAGAACCATTAGCGAAGTAAAATAACCAATAAAATAGCTACTAAACAGAGCTTCAAAAAATTAATACGCCTCATTTAACATCAGAGAGGCGCTGCAACACTGCATTATTCAAAACGTGCGAAAAAGCAGAATTGTAAAAGAATGAACCTTTCCTCTATCTCTTCCTTCACCACCTGTCTTCTCTATCAGTATCCCTTTCCTTAAGAAGGTAGCACCTAGTAATAGTAGCAGGCATTAGTTGCCTGAGTGTTACTTCTCTTTAAAAAAAAAAAATTACTAACAAATCAACCTTTATATATTGAGAAAAGAATTGGTAAATCTCTTGCACGATAGCTCAAGTGCCATTCTTGCAACTACCATTCGTTCGGTGTCGTGATATGCTCCGCGATTGGTTTCAAAGCTTGAAGTCTTGCACAATTCCGCTCAATTGAATTGAATGAGAATTCCAGCGTACATTCCTCAACCTCAATGTTAGCAAACAATTATGCTGTACCCTACATTAGTGTAGGTGGTATGTACTTATCAGTTGTGAAGTGTGTAACAATGTATTTTAATATTTGTAATGTCAGGTTACAATATAAATTATGTTCATATTTTGATTGTATCAATTAATTATTTCTATATTCAGGATTAAAATTTTCTGTTGCAATACCGTGATTGCTAGTGATAATATGTTGCTTACAAAAGCCATATTCATTAATTACAACAGAGTTGTGTGTTAGTTGTTGAAACCGACTAAATTGGATTGGGTACAAATTCGGTTATCACAACGAATATACATATTTCCTCTGTGTAGACATTTTGCTTATGGACGCCATGAAAAATGATTGATTGCTAATACATACATATCGTCACCTTAAATACAAACGGACGTAACTACACTTTTATATTTTTAACAGGAGAAACAAAAAACGTTACTAAATCAATAATAATAAAGTATTCTAGAAAATTTTCTTCGAAATTTACTTGTAGTATGGATACTTATATGTTTTTAACCATTTTGTTCATTTTTAAATAAATTTAAGCTTTTATGCTATTTACGTTCCTTGCAATAAAAAATTTATGCATTCGTATCTACGTGCGTTTGAATTTCTTTAATAAAGTCGTCATTTTTTATCGCAGATGTCTAAATATTTGCGTAAACATGTAGAACATGGAGATAAAATGAACCATAATCAATCAAAAACTCGATTTCGAATTTTTATGCAGTTACGTCCGTTTGCATTTAAGGTGACGATACACATATATGCACCTGCAGATGAAAAACATTTAGTTTCTCATTATCATGAGCTGATGTGGCCATAAATAAGCAATGTGGAAGCTTCTACTTTCCATGTTGTCAGAGGGAGGTCAGAGAGAACTGTGCCTAAAGAAAACTTTTTAGTTTTCCAGACTATTTTTATTGCGACTAATGCAATCCTTACCTTAAAATATGCTGGAGAAGACTTAAGTTTCACACAAATACACGTACAAACAAACATATTTACGATACTTTTATTTCAACTGCATGTTGCAGGAATGTGTATATCGTAGATATTGTTTACTTAACCTCAAAATACACAAGACCAGTAAGAGAAATGCAAAATTAAAAGAGGATTACATATACATACACACACATACAGGCCAAAAAACTAGAATAACCAGAACAAGTCTTGTAAGATGAACTCAATTAAATTAGAACTTGTACTGAATTTGTATTGTATATGTAAAGAATTTTTTTTTTTAAGTTTTTGAGTGTGTGTGTTCAAGCGTTTTTGAGAGCAAAATATTGTTTACATTAAACAGGCTTAAGAACATTACTGCTACTATTACACACACACTCACACACACACACACACAAGACAACAAGCAAACAAACAACATTACATGGCCAGAAGCTGTACAAAACGTACATACATACATACATACATACATACATACATTCGACTACATACAAATACGTATTAAGTAAAATCTTGTATCCACTATCTCTGCAATACGAATTGCAGGATTTTCAATGAAAAATAAATCGTCTTGATGAACGGCAGCAGGTAAGATTCTTGCGATAGCAATTTCAAACTTATAAATTGGTAAGATGATTTTTGTAGTTTCATTTTATTTTCTATAATTGGTTGGCACAATATCTACTTTACTGATTTCAATGGCCAAATATTTAAAAGAGCCTTAAGATTAACAAGCCATTACTTAATTATAGCTAAAAATTTTTTTTGGGAAAATGGTCAGTCGTATGAAGCTGATTTGAAATTTGAATTTGTTATTTAAAATGTTAATTTATATGAAATTAAAAAGAAATGCTACATTGTGTTAATCATTTTTGATCTATTAGATTTGCAAAAAGATTATTTAATGTATTTAAAAGAGAGTTGGGAATATTACTTTTAATTTCTTCTAGTTATCGTTGTAACTATAAGAATAACAAAAATTAAAAATTTTAAAAACCCCCGATATTGCTAGAAAAGATGTGATATCTTCTAAACGGCTGGACCGATTTTCTTTAAACATAGTTAAGAACCTTTCTAACAGAGAAAACTAAATCAAAATTGGTCCAGCCGTTTGGCCTGTACGTGGACAAGGACATATACACAGATACACAGACACACACTACAAACTGATAAAAATGTTCATAACGACAGAGAACTTCAAGATATGTTTTACATTCTTGGTTCTTTCAATAATTTTTTTTTATACCTAAAGATGTTGTCAATGACAGAAAGTAATTTTGATTTAAGGCACCAGAAAATACCCCAGTAGAAAAGGACATTCCAAAAATACCCACACTGTCCATTGTTATTTTGTTTTGCTGATAAGCAAATATCCATGATTTGTCAACTGTCACCATTTTATACAAGTCTTTTGAACTTTTTAATCATTTTCTTACACCACTTGACATAAGCCCTTGTTTTGAGCGATTGATAAATTATGAAATATCCAACGTGAGCAAAGTTTTTTTTTTACAACTAAGTGTTCAAGCAAAATCGAATGTTTTGAAATAGAACTACTCTGCAAGGATGCCTCTATCTCAGAATATATCACATGACGATATTGCATTATCAGTTCACGCACTGCATCGATGTTTTGTGGCACAACAATAGATTTAGGACAACACTCACCGAATTTGTCGGCGATGGGACGGACTACCGCCACGCTGCACAGTGTCGTGAGTTCATAGAACGAGCGGCCAAAAATAGAAGGACTTATCGAAAAGAAATGAAATTTTGCACATATGTTTTAATTGGTAAAATATAATCACAAGTAGTAGGGAACTCCCACTCCGGGGACAATTAAAATTTTGAAATTTTAAAATTTTAATTACCCAAATTTTAAAATTCTTGGAAATTTGTGAAATTTGATACCCTTGAGTTTTCGGCGGCACGCTTTGATGTTTTTTGTTTACATTAGGAATTTTTTGTTTACATTAGGAGTTTTTTGTTTACATTAACCCTTGTGGGAACGGGTGATTTTTTTTGAGGTTACATTAATTGTGTGAACAGGTGATTTTTTTTTTTGTGGGGATACGTTAAGTGAGTTCATAGGTTGGAGGTTTTCTTTTTTTGTAATGTATGTATGTATATGCCGACGGGAAAATCATGAATATGATTTTTCCTAGTACCAACGGGAAAATCATAAAATGATTTTTCCTAATACTAAGGGGGTGAAATAGTGAAAATTATTTTTTCCTAATGCCGACGGCAATACATGATTATTTTTCCTAATGCCTACGGTAAAACATGAATATTATTTTTTTCAAATGCCGACGGCAAAACATGATTATTATTTTTTTTCAAATGCCGACGGGAAAATGATTTTTCATAATTCCGACGGGAAAAACATAAAAGTTATTTCTAATGCTAATATAGGAGTTTAAGGCTGACCGTGATTTGGGTGGGTGGGGTTGTTGTCGTAATATATAACTGGGGGAGTTTATAGATGTGTCTGTCTGTCTGTCTGTTTGTCCGTCCGTCTGTCTGTTGTGCGAGGCTGAGATTGGCCGGGAGAGCGTGGTGTAGTTGAGGTAGATGGATTGAGTGAATGTGTGTGCATACCTGTCTGTTGGTGTGAGGGTGTGATTGACAGGGGGCGGGGTGTAGTTGAGGTAGATCGACTGCGTGTATGCAGGTGTTGCTAGTCTGTAGGAATTTAAGGCTTATAGTGATTTGGGGTAGGTGAGGGTGTTGTTGTACGAGTAGTATGTATCCATGGGAATTTGTGGATGTGTCTGTCCAGAGGAATTTAAGCGAGGCTGTTATTGGGAGGGGGTGTGGTGTAGTTGAGGTTGATCGACTGCGTGTATGTATGTCTATATGTTTGTAGGAGCTTAAGGCTGATCATGACTTAAGAGAGCTGATTATGGATGTTGTTGTAATATGTATACGTAGGAATCTGTATGTATGTATGTCTGTGAAAATTAAAGGCTGATCATGATTTAGGGTAGGTGAGGTTGGTGTAGTAATATGTCTGTGTGTATGTACATATGTTTGTAGGAGTTTAATGCTATTAATGATTTGAGGATAGGTGAGGGTGTTGTCGTACGAGTGATATGTATGCGTGGGAATCTGTATGCATGTTCGTAGGAGTTTAAGGCTGATCGTGATTTGTGTTGTTGTTAGTGTTGTTTGTAGGAATGACCGTGAGAATTTTTGTATGTATATCTGTAGGAATTTAAGGTTGGCCGTGTTTTGTGAGGGGTGGTGTGTTGTTGAAATAATCTGAATTTTTCTTAGATGAAATCTGGTATATGTGTGTGTGTGCGTGTGTGTGCGTATGATTTTCTCACGCTAGTAGTTTTATGGACGTAGAAATAAATTGTATTCAATATCGAGATTTGGTTCTATAAAATATTTTCATATATCTGATACATATACATAAGTATATTTTCATACTCAAGGTTGCTGGGTATTTTGTCATGCTTAAAATTGTCCAGCTTTAAAGTCTGCCTGCGAGAAATTTGTTTATATTACAGATTTTGTTTATTTAACTACGTCCGGCTTCTTTCGCTGAACTTCTTTTCATACGATCATGGGAATTTATAGTTTCTCTGTCCATAATAAGGTCGTTTAGCTTGGGCATGTGCTCTGACTGAATGGTTTGCGTTGTTCATATATTTTTATGATGTAGATATGTAAGTGTGATTGTCAAGATCTAATAAATACTTGAGTATTGATAAGAAATTTGATATTATGTGTACATACATATCTATAAATTGATTTTATGTGTGTATGTACGTATGTACATACAAATAAGTGTTGGGCTCCGCGCTTGAATGTCATGTGCGATCTTTTGTTGATGTTGTAAATATTCGCCGGGTCTTTTATGTATAGATGTCAAATATCTTCATAGTTTTTTTTTTTTATTTGAAATTAAAAAACGTTGATTTAATTTTTATCTGTATTTACTTCAAAATTTGTGAGGATTTTCTGTTTTAAGTAAAACTGAGTTCCTTAAGATACATACTTTAGAATAATAGTAACTATAATAGAAAAATTTCATATATTTAATTTACATTTGATTAAAGTTGATGCTGCTTATCTTCATTCTTAGAAATATTTTGATATAAAATTTTTTCCAGCCGTAGGCTTTTTTCATCACCTTTTACATTTATTTTAGAACATCTTGCATTACCTTTTATACATTTATAAACATTTTTAAATGAAACTGATCCAGCAGTCCAGCTTATGTAATGATAGTTTTTTGTTAGCCAGCTTGCTTCTTTTTTTTATTTTTTATTGATTATTGAGTTTTATAATGAAATTATTATATTCGTAATTGTTGAAAACAATCGCTACTTCTTTTGCGATGAAATCATTTGAATTACTTTTGAAACCTTGTACGTATATAAAAATTATGTTGTTTTCCATATTACTCAATTTATAAGACTTTTCGAACTTGTCCTTTGATGGGTACATATTCTATTATACGATCATGAATAAGAATACAGTAAGCTGATTTCTTTGCTTACTATTTCAAATTAAAATTTTATTCAATTGCCCCGCTATTGAATAAAAGGAGCTTTTATCTTAAACTCTGGTACAGGTAGAAACGCATGAGATTCTTTCATATACTACCTTTGCTGGAATCTTAGATACATATAATAACTATATAGAATTGCATTACGTTTATTTTTAAATTTTATGTTAGGATTATCATCATATGGATATGAGACTGAACTTAAATGTACTTTTAAATTAGTTAATTCATAATGAACAATCTTATTTTCTTCCTGAATAGCGAACAACAGAAAACGAAGTCGTTTTCTTACAATTTCGGTCTAACCTCTCAACTGGTCCTCTAGTATACAATATGACTTTGTATGTCATCATTTCTGTCTCCTCTTTGTCAGCGTTAGGGATAATTAAATTTTAAACTTTTTATTCTTCAAATTGTGTTACTTCATACTGATAATATGTTTAAGTACATTAATAATGTACGAGTATATGTTTATTTTATGACGGGTGAGCGCCTATGGCTTTTATTTGATGTTCTGGATGAAGTGATTTTTTTTCTCATTTTATTAAAGTTTAGCGTATTGCGTATATATTTCTAATATATTTAAGTGAGCTTTTTGTATCTGTCAGACAGAATGAACATATCAATTGGTCAGTCAGTCTTTCTTTTTATTAATTTTTTCTTCTAATGTCACTACTATTTTTTCAGATTTTACTAGTTGAAATAGAGAATATTTGTGTAATTTTTAAATGTATTAATATAGGTAAATATATGTATGTACGTAGAAATTAGTTCATATACAAAGAAATACATCTTTAATAATCAACTATTCTAGAAAATCGATCTAAAATAACACATTTACCTCCATCATCAACTCACCATCAATATTTTCATAAAGTCTTAGAATATCTATGTTTGATAGAATTTTTACTTCAAGTGTTTCTATATAAGATTTGGTGTTTGACCCCTTGACGTTATTGTGGTTAACGTAGACTGCGTTGTATCGCATTCAGATGTAATCATTTCTCACTTAGAAAAGGTCCTCATCACCATCAATCATACCTGTATACAATTCATTCATGAGTGGAGTTGATCCAGATACAATTGCTGTCTACAAATTAATGATTAGAAAATAGCTTTCTCATCACCTTCTAACAAGTTTAATATTTTGCTAGCATGCATGCTTTAGCATGCTTCTATCGATAGTGACGCGAGAGTCCGATATTTAGTGCTGTTTTAATTAAAAATCTATAATATTAGAGTTACGAATTCACTCTTTTGAATTTTTAACAAAGTAGATACATATCTATTTCATTTGCCACAAAGTCTTAAAATTTCTTTCCTTATAAAAGTATGACGTGAGGAATTTTTTGAAATTATACATGCTTCGGCATGCTTCCAATATTTTTTTCAGTAAATTTATTTCATATTCATACAGATACAGATATAAAGTAAGATCTGTTTACTTTCAATTTTACAATTTATGCATGCTTCAGCATGATTCTAGTTGAAGTCTGTATTTATTTAGTAAGTTTGTTTGATACCCATTCATACACATGTACATTGTTAAAGATTGGATATCAAAGTACAATTTCCTTAGTTTATCTAGAAATGAAAGGAGTGAATATCTATTATAATAACCATATTCACATTTTAAAATTTTGTGTGCTAGAGCTTTCGAAATGGAAAATGTACACCTTTTACTATAAAAAGTGATAATATGATGTGTTTCTGAATATTTTGAACTCTTAAGTTTTCACAATATTTCATACAGACCATCAAGTTTAGAGAATTGTAGTATATTAAGCTATTTATCTTCCCTGAGACCTAACATTCCTAATCAATCCTTCAAAAAACCAATACAAACTAGATTTTTCCTTTTTAATTTTATTTGTATTTTCATAAAATTTCAACATTTTGTACCTCTTCAAATTAGTGTACCTTTTTCTCATTCGTTGAGTTAACTTTAATCGCAAATATTTTAATGATGAGATGAACTTTTCTATTGTACGCATTAAGTAAATCTTTGTGTATATCAATCCACTTATATGAACCATTATAGCTAAATTCTTAACACATAATTCCTTTTAATGATCTATTAATTTATTCTACTATTGATGCTTTCATATTATGAAATTTTAATCCTCTGTTAATGCATGAATTTTGCAGTGTTTATTAAAAATTCTTTACCAACATCTATTTGTATTTTTTTGTTTTGATACTCATATCATTTCAAAAATATTTTCCATTGCCTTGTTTTTTTTTCGAGTGCAGCTTTTATTTTCAATGATACTCACCATATAAATTTTGAGAATGTATCAGTTACAGTCAGCAAAAATCAATAATTTCTATTTTCTCTAGAATAGCTACCCAGTTCACCTAAATCAGCTCCATAAAAGATCATCTACTTATTCCATTCATTACACCACTACAATACACAAACAATTTTCGAAATTTATTATGAAGTTCGTTTACTAAATTTCTTTTTAAAGACATTGAGTTGTTTTACAGTTTTTTGGAGAGTGTTGTGATCTACTTGATATACTTTTAGCTATTTATACTAAAATGTAGTTAATTTTCCAGTCTATAAATTCTATGGTTCAGCTGTTCAATTTGTTTGTCAAAAAGATGATTTAATTTTTAGAATGTCTTTTTCAATTTTATACCTATCTTCTATCGTTAATTTTATTTCACACTCCACTCCATCAATTTGCATTTGAATATATCCTTGAATTATATTAATGCCTTAAGCTTTATTATTAATTCATCCTTTAGTTTCTAGATTTGAGCTTCCAGAAACAATTTACTGATAACATTATTCTCCGTCAGTGAATGATGATGATTCTCTATGTATGCATTGGTAGAAATTATATATTTTATTTAGTTTTCAAAATCAAATTTGTCATAGTATTTTCACGTTTTATCAATCACTAAAGAAAATAAACCCACTTTTAAGCCTTATATTTGACCATCAACTTGTATTTTATCTTTATTCAGTTTTAGATTTCTATCACCAAATTTCCATTCATTATTGAAATCTTTAGGTTAGCCATAGTTTGTATCTAATTCATTTCTTCCTTCTAAGACTAATAAGTCAATATAAGTATCTTAGGTGTTGGAAGGCTGTGGGTAAAAATCATCTTCTTCATCATCATAATCATTCACACTATTAGCATCATTAAATAAGATAGTATTATTAAATATTGTTCCTTTTGAAAGTTTCTTTAACTTCTCTCTATCTTGACTGATGGTTTCTGAGACTTAAATACCTGTACTATTTTCAGATTCTATATTGTTTTTACTTTGTTCTTTCTTGTGTATTCTGTCATTATTTTTAGAACTATTCATAAATTCTTTGAGAGGTTCTGTTACAGGATCAAATATATCTCTTAGTTCTTCACGTGTATCTATTTCACCAGTTTTTATACTACGAAGCTTTTTCTTCAAGACATTTCTTGTCAACACCAACTGTTTTAAAATTTTCTCATTCATGTTTAGTAATACCAAATAAGAGGTATCAACTATTAGATCAGGTATCAGCTTATCAGGAGCTGGTCTGGTTTTCAGATCAGCTTATCAGGACCTGGTCTGGTTTTCAGATCAGCTTATCAGGAGCTGGTCTGGTTTTCAGATCAGCTTATCAGGAGCTGGTCTGGTTTTCAGATCAGCTTATCAGGACCTGGTCTGGTTTGCAGATCAGCTTATCAGGACCTGATCTGGTTTTCAGATCAGCTTATCAGGACCTGGTCTGGTTTTCAGATCAGCTTATCAGGACCTGATCTGGTTTTCAGATCAGCTTATCAGGACCTGGTCTGATTTTCAGATCAGCTTATCAGGACCTGATCTGGTTTTCAGATCAGCTTATCAGGACCTGGTCTGATTTTCAGATCAGCTTATCAGGACCTGATCTGGTTTTCAGATCAGCTTATCAGGACCTGGTCTGGTTTTCAGATCAGCATATCAGGAGTTGGTCTAGTTTTCAGATCAGGTTATCAGGCAGCTGATCTGTAAAACAGATCAGGTTATCAGGAGCTGTTCAGATTTTCAGATCAGATTATCTGTTTCAAATTGGGTCATCAGTTTACAAGTAGCTGGACATTTATAACATTTAGATGAATGAAGTTTAAGGCCAGATAAAATGCGAAAAACTATACTGTTATGTAGTCAAATTGTTTTCTATGACGATCATCACTTAATTCAGTATCTTTCCTTATAATCAAAATTCCATATTTTTAATTCCAACACGAGTTATATTTTTCTCATATTACTTAAACATTCTAACTACATTATGATTATTTCCTATCAATATTTGGTGATTCTAGTATAAGTTTGACATTAGTAGAATGCATCAACATTCTTTTCTTACCCCATACAAAAATATGCTTCTCACACACAACATGGTTAAATATCGTATTGGTATTACTTCTAGCTTTCTTAAAAGAAATAACAGATTCATTATCTGTAAATGTGTAATACTCATGTCTTTCATTAATGAAATTAATTTCTACAGGTATTTATATTTAGCTTGTTAGAGAGATTTTGAGTTTAAATATGAAGATGTTTTCAAGTTTTAGTCCATTAGAACTGTCTAGCCAACCAATCATAATATTATTATTTTTTTATTTATTTTTTATTTATTATTTTTTTTTTTTTTTATTTTTTTTTTTTTTTATTTTTATTTTTTACCAATTTAACAGGCCAGCTATTCTTGCACGAATAGAAATTGATAGAAGGGAACTATGATTTATTTTTGAGCTAAAATTTGATGACTCATCAAAATTGCATACCAAGGTATTTTTATGTTGTTTTGACTATGAGTATGTGTCAATATTTATGAAATACCTTTCCTAAATATTGGTGCAAGCACATAGTCAAAACAAAGTATGCTTTAAGTGTTTAAAACCAGTATTACCCTAAAAATTGTGGTTTTAAACTCTTAAAATATACTTTGTTTTACTAACCGCATTTTGTAACTAAATGCATTTCATAAATATTGAAGCATACTCAGAGTCAAAATATCCTTTGTTTTGAGTATGAGTATGGCTCATTATCTCTTATTATAGAAAAAATTGTATAATTATATGATATCAGAAATCATGTTTTCTGTTGTCATATGACCATACTTTTTTATTATTTCTATAGTAATAGATAATTTTTATAAAATGCATTTAGTTACAAAATGCGGTTAGTAAAACAACATAAATATACCTTGGTATGAAATTTTGATGATTCATCAATATTTCGTACCATCCTATTTTTAGGTTGTTTTGACTATGAGTATGTACCAATATTTATGAAATGTATTTCATAAATATTATCTCTTATTATAGAAAAATAAAATAATGTAGCTATAAGATATCGGAAAATATTTTCTGATATCATATGGCTATATTATTTTATTTTTCCTATAATAAGAGATAATGGTTTCTACTCATAGTCAAAACAAAGTATATTTTAAGAGTTTAAAACCAGTATTGTCATACAAAATACTGATTTTAAACTGTTAAAATATACTTTGTTTTACTAACCACATTTTTTGTAACTAAATGCATTTCATAAATATTGCCGAATACTCATAGTCAAAACTAATGATGTTTTGATTGTGAGTATGGAGCATTATCTGTTATTATAAAAAATTAAATAATGCAGCTACTCGATTTTAGAAAATATTTTCTGAAATCGAATAGCTGTATTATTTTATTTTTTTTATAATAAGAGATAATATTTATAAAATGTATTTAGTTACACAAAAGCGGTAAGTAAAACAACCTAAATATAGGATGGTACGAAATATTGATGAGTCATCAAATTTTAGCTCAAAAATAAATCATAGTTCCCTTCTATCAATTTCTATTCGTGCAAGAATAGCTGGCCTGTTAAATTGGTAAAAAATAAAAATAAAAAAAAAAAAAAATAAAAAAAAAAAAAAATAATAAATAAAAAATAAATAAAAAAATAATAATATTATGATTGGTTGGCTAGACAGTTCTAATGGACTAAAACTTGAAAACATCTTCATATTTAAACTCAAAATCTCTCTAACAAGCTAAATATAAATACCTGTAGAAATTAATTTCATTAATGAAAGACATGAGTATTACACATTTACAGATAATGAATCTGTTATTTCTTTTAAGAAAGCTAGAAGTAATACCAATACGATATTTAACCATGTTGTGTGTGAGAAGCATATTTTTGTATGGGGTAAGAAAAGAATGTTGATGCATTCTACTAATGTCAAACTTATACTAGAATCACCAAATATTGATAGGAAATAATCATAATGTAGTTAGAATGTTTAAGTAATATGAGAAAAATATAACTCGTGTTGGAATTAAAAATATGGAATTTTGATTATAAGGAAAGATACTGAATTAAGTGATGATCGTCATAGAAAACAATTTGACTACATAACAGTATAGTTTTTCGCATTTTATCTGGCCTTAAACTTCATTCATCTAAATGTTATAAATGTCCAGCTACTTGTAAACTGATGACCCAATTTGAAACAGATAATCTGATCTGAAAATCTGAACAGCTCCTGATAACCTGATCTGTTTTACAGATCAGCTGCCTGATAACCTGATCTGAAAACTAGACCAACTCCTGATATGCTGATCTGAAAACCAGACCAGGTCCTGATAAGCTGATCTGAAAACCAGATCAGGTCCTGATAAGCTGATCTGAAAATCAGACCAGGTCCTGATAAGCTGATCTGAAAACCAGATCAGGTCCTGATAAGCTGATCTGAAAATCAGACCAGGTCCTGATAAGCTGATCTGAAAACCAGATCAGGTCCTGATAAGCTGATCTGAAAACCAGACCAGGTCCTGATAAGCTGATCTGAAAACCAGATCAGGTCCTGATAAGCTGATCTGCAAACCAGACCAGGTCCTGATAAGCTGATCTGAAAACCAGACCAGCTCCTGATAAGCTGATCTGAAAACCAGACCAGCTCCTGATAAGCTGATCTGAAAACCAGACCAGGTCCTGATAAGCTGATCTGAAAACCAGACCAGCTCCTGATAAGCTGATACCTGATCTAATAGTTGATACCTCTTATTTGGTATTACTAAACATGAATGAGAAAATTTTAAAACAGTTGGTGTTGACAAGAAATGTCTTGAAGAAAAAGCTTCGTAGTATAAAAACTGGTGAAATAGATACACGTGAAGAACTAAGAGATATATTTGATCCTGTAACAGAACCTCTCAAAGAATTTATGAATAGTTCTAAAAATAATGACAGAATACACAAGAAAGAACAAAGTAAAAACAATATAGAATCTGAAAATAGTACAGGTATTTAAGTCTCAGAAACCATCAGTCAAGATAGAGAGAAGTTAAAGAAACTTTCAAAAGGAACAATATTTAATAATACTATCTTATTTAATGATGCTAATAGTGTGAATGATTATGATGATGAAGAAGATGATTTTTACCCACAGCCTTCCAACACCTAAGATACTTATATTGACTTATTAGTCTTAGAAGGAAGAAATGAATTAGATACAAACTATGGCTAACCTAAAGATTTCAATAATGAATGGAAATTTGGTGATAGAAATCTAAAACTGAATAAAGATAAAATACAAGTTGATGGTCAAATATAAGGCTTAAAAGTGGGTTTATTTTCTTTAGTGATTGATAAAACGTGAAAATACTATGACAAATTTGATTTTGAAAACTAAATAAAATATATAATTTCTACCAATGCATACATAGAGAATCATCATCATTCACTGACGGAGAATAATGTTATCAGTAAATTGTTTCTGGAAGCTCAAATCTAGAAACTAAAGGATGAATTAATAATAAAGCTTAAGGCATTAATATAATTCAAGGATATATTCAAATGCAAATTGATGGAGTGGAGTGTGAAATAAAATTAACGATAGAAGATAGGTATAAAATTGAAAAAGACATTCTAAAAATTAAATCATCTTTTTGACAAACAAATTGAACAGCTGAACCATAGAATTTATAGACTGGAAAATTAACTACATTTTAGTATAAATAGCTAAAAGTATATCAAGTAGATCACAACACTCTCCAAAAAACTGTAAAACAACTCAATGTCTTTAAAAAGAAATTTAGTAAACGAACTTCATAATAAATTTCGAAAATTGTTTGTGTATTGTAGTGGTGTAATGAATGGAATAAGTAGATGATCTTTTATGGAGCTGATTTAGGTGAACTGGGTAGCTATTCTAGAGAAAATAGAAATTATTGATTTTTGCTGACTGTAACTGATACATTCTCAAAATTTATATGGTGAGTATCATTGAAAATAAAAGCTGCACTCGAAAAAAAAACAAGGCAATGGAAAATATTTTTGAAATGATATGAGTATCAAAACAAAAAAATACAAATAGATGTTGGTAAAGAATTTTTAATAAACACTGCAAAATTCATGCATTAACAGAGGATTAAAATTTCATAATATGAAAGCATCAATAGTAGAATAAATTAATAGATCATTAAAAGGAATTATGTGTTAAGAATTTAGCTATAATGGTTCATATAAGTGGATTGATATACACAAAGATTTACTTAATGCGTACAATAGAAAAGTTCATCTCATCATTAAAATATTTGCGATTAAAGTTAACTCAACGAATGAGAAAAAGGTACACTAATTTGAAGAGGTACAAAATGTTGAAATTTTATGAAAATACAAATAAAATTAAAAAGGAAAAATCTAGTTTGTATTGGTTTTTTGAAGGATTGATTAGGAATGTTAGGTCTCAGGGAAGATAAATAGCTTAATATACTACAATTCTCTAAACTTGATGGTCTGTATGAAATATTGTGAAAACTTAAGAGTTCAAAATATTCAGAAACACATCATATTATCACTTTTTATAGTAAAAGGTGTACATTTTCCATTTCGAAAGCTCTAGCACACAAAATTTTAAAATGTGAATATGGTTATTATAATAGATATTCACTCCTTTCATTTCTAGATAAACTAAGGAAATTGTACTTTGATATCCAATCTTTAACAATGTACATGTGTATGAATGGGTATCAAACAAACTTACTAAATAAATACAGACTTCAACTAGAATCATGCTGAAGCATGCATAAATTGTAAAATTGAAAGTAAACAGATCTTACTTTATATCTGTATCTGTATGAATATGAAATAAATTTACTGAAAAAAATATTGGAAGCATGCCGAAGCATGTATAATTTCAAAAAATTCCTCACGTCATACTTTTATAAGGAAAGAAATTTTAAGACTTTGTGGCAAATGAAATAGATATGTATCTACTTTGTTAAAAATTCAAAAGAGTGAATTCGTAACTCTAATATTATAGATTTTTAATTAAAACAGCACTAAATATCGGACTCTCGCGTCACTATCGATAGAAGCATGCTAAAGCATGCATGCTAGCAAAATATTAAACTTGTTAGAAGGTGATGAGAAAGCTATTTTCTAATCATTAATTTGTAGACAGCAATTGTATCTGGATCAACTCCACTCATGAATGAATTGTATACAGGTATGATTGATGGTGATGAGGACCTTTTCTAAGTGAGAAATGATTACATCTGAATGCGATACAACGCAGTCTACGTTAACCACAATAACGTCAAGGGGTCAAACACCAAATCTTATATAGAAACACTTGAAGTAAAAATTCTATCAAACATAGATATTCTAAGACTTTATGAAAATATTGATGGTGAGTTGATGATGGAGGTAAATGTGTTATTTTAGATCGATTTTCTAGAATAGTTGATTATTAAAGATGTATTTCTTTGTATATGAACTAATTTCTACGTACATACATATATTTACCTATATTAATACATTTAAAAATTACACAAATATTCTCTATTTCAACTAGTAAAATCTGAAAAAATAGTAGTGACATTAGAAGAAAAAATTAATAAAAAGAAAGACTGACTGACCAATTGATATGTTCATTCTGTCTGACAGATACAAAAAGCTCACTTAAATATATTAGAAATATATACGCAATACGCTAAACTTTAATAAAATGAGAAAAAAAATCACTTCATCCAGAACATCAAATAAAAGCCATAGGCGCTCACCCGTCATAAAATAAACATATACTCGTACATTATTAATGTACTTAAACATATTATCAGTATGAAGTAACACAATTTGAAGAATAAAAAGTTTAAAATTTAATTATCCCTAACGCTGACAAAGAGGAGACAGAAATGATGACATACAAAGTCATATTGTATACTAGAGGACCAGTTGAGAGGTTAGACCGAAATTGTAAGAAAACGACTTCGTTTTCTGTTGTTCGCTATTCAGGAAGAAAATAAGATTGTTCATTATGAATTAACTAATTTAAAAGTACATTTAAGTTCAGTCTCATATCCATATGATGATAATCCTAACATAAAATTTAAAAATAAACGTAATGCAATTCTATATAGTTATTATATGTATCTAAGATTCCAGCAAAGGTAGTATATGAAAGAATCTCATGCGTTTCTACCTGTACCAGAGTTTAAGATAAAAGCTCCTTTTATTCAATAGCGGGGCAATTGAATAAAATTTTAATTTGAAATAGTAAGCAAAGAAATCAGCTTACTGTATTCTTATTCATGATCGTATAATAGAATATGTACCCATCAAAGGACAAGTTCGAAAAGTCTTATAAATTGAGTAATATGGAAAACAACATAATTTTTATATACGTACAAGGTTTCAAAAGTAATTCAAATGATTTCATCGCAAAAGAAGTAGCGATTGTTTTCAACAATTACGAATATAATAATTTCATTATAAAACTCAATAATCAATAAAAAATAAAAAAAAGAAGCAAGCTGGCTAACAAAAAACTATCATTACATAAGCTGGACTGCTGGATCAGTTTCATTTAAAAATGTTTATAAATGTATAAAAGGTAATGCAAGATGTTCTAAAATAAATGTAAAAGGTGATGAAAAAAGCCTACGGCTGGAAAAAATTTTATATCAAAATATTTCTAAGAATGAAGATAAGCAGCATCAACTTTAATCAAATGTAAATTAAATATATGAAATTTTTCTATTATAGTTACTATTATTCTAAAGTATGTATCTTAAGGAACTCAGTTTTACTTAAAACAGAAAATCCTCACAAATTTTGAAGTAAATACAGATAAAAATTAAATCAACGTTTTTTAATTTCAAATAAAAAAAAAAAAACTATGAAGATATTTGACATCTATACATAAAAGACCCGGCGAATATTTACAACATCAACAAAAGATCGCACATGACATTCAAGCGCGGAGCCCAACACTTATTTGTATGTACATACGTACATACACACATAAAATCAATTTATAGATATGTATGTACACATAATATCAAATTTCTTATCAATACTCAAGTATTTATTAGATCTTGACAATCACACTTACATATCTACATCATAAAAATATATGAACAACGCAAACCATTCAGTCAGAGCACATGCCCAAGCTAAACGACCTTATTATGGACAGAGAAACTATAAATTCCCATGATCGTATGAAAAGAAGTTCAGCGAAAGAAGCCGGACGTAGTTAAATAAACAAAATCTGTAATATAAACAAATTTCTCGCAGGCAGACTTTAAAGCTGGACAATTTTAAGCATGACAAAATACCCAGCAACCTTGAGTATGAAAATATACTTATGTATATGTATCAGATATATGAAAATATTTTATAGAACCAAATCTCGATATTGAATACAATTTATTTCTACGTACATAAAACTACTAGCGTGAGAAAATCATACGCACACACACGCACACACACACATATACCAGATTTCATCTAAGAAAAATTCAGATTATTTCAACAACACACCACCCCTCACAAAACACGGCCAACCTTAAATTCCTACAGATATACATACAAAAATTCTCACGGTCATTCCTACAAACAACACTAACAACAACACAAATCACGATCAGCCTTAAACTCCTACGAACATGCATACAGATTCCCACGCATACATATCACTCGTACGACAACACCCTCACCTATCCTCAAATCATTAATAGCATTAAACTCCTACAAACATATGTACATACACACAGACATATTACTACACCAACCTCACCTACCCTAAATCATGATCAGCCTTTAATTTTCACAGACATACATACATACAGATTCCTACGTATACATATTACAACAACATCCATAATCAGCTCTCTTAAGTCATGATCAGCCTTAAGCTCCTACAAACATATAGACATACATACACGCAGTCGATCAACCTCAACTACACCACACCCCCTCCCAATAACAGCCTCGCTTAAATTCCTCTGGACAGACACATCCACAAATTCCCATGGATACATACTACTCGTACAACAACACCCTCACCTACCCCAAATCACTATAAGCCTTAAATTCCTACAGACTAGCAACACCTGCATACACGCAGTCGATCTACCTCAACTACACCCCGCCCCCTGTCAATCACACCCTCACACCAACAGACAGGTATGCACACACATTCACTCAATCCATCTACCTCAACTACACCACGCTCTCCCGGCCAATCTCAGCCTCGCACAACAGACAGACGGACGGACAAACAGACAGACAGACAGACACATCTATAAACTCCCCCAGTTATATATTACGACAACAACCCCACCCACCCAAATCACGGTCAGCCTTAAACTCCTATATTAGCATTAGAAATAACTTTTATGTTTTTCCCGTCGGAATTATGAAAAATCATTTTCCCGTCGGCATTTGAAAAAAAATAATAATCATGTTTTGCCGTCGGCATTTGAAAAAAATAATATTCATGTTTTACCGTAGGCATTAGGAAAAATAATCATGTATTGCCGTCGGCATTAGGAAAAAATAATTTTCACTATTTCACCCCCTTAGTATTAGGAAAAATCATTTTATGATTTTCCCGTTGGTACTAGGAAAAATCATATTCATGATTTTCCCGTCGGCATATACATACATACATTACAAAAAAAGAAAACCTCCAACCTATGAACTCACTTAACGTATCCCCACAAAAAAAAAAATCACCTGTTCACACAATTAATGTAACCTCAAAAAAAATCACCCGTTCCCACAAGGGTTAATGTAAACAAAAAACTCCTAATGTAAACAAAAAATTCCTAATGTAAACAAAAAACATCAAAGCGTGCCGCCGAAAACTCAAGGGTATCAAATTTCACAAATTTCCAAGAATTTTAAAATTTGGGTAATTAAAATTTTAAAATTTCAAAATTTTAATTGTCCCCAGAGTGGGAGTTCCCTACTACTATCATATATAAAATTTGGCCATTTAATTTTCAAGGATTCGTCTCCTTCCCATATATCCTGTAATAAAAAATTATTATAACAGTGAGAAAAATAGTTGTAACTCAATGAAATTGTGTAAAGACACTAATTTTAACACATTTAATGCTTCGTAAAAATTTCGTTCAATTCAGAGAAAGGTTACGCATACTTCAAAAAATGTCCTTTTTCAAAAAAGTAAAAAGCATCAAAACAAATTGTCTTCACTTATAGTGAGTTAAATGGTTCACTAGACACAATATATAATATAAATCACATCTAAAATTTGCTCATTAAAATTTCAAGGACTAGTATCCTTTCCAAATGTCCTGGAACTAAATAATATACTGAAAATATGCAAATCCCAAACTTAAAAAATATTGTAAAATTAAATTGTAAGGGGGAGAAAGGTGGACAAGAGTACAAAAAATTTTAAATGTACATACTTGTAGAAATATAATGTGAAAGTATGAAAAATATATTTTTTTTATATTTTTTTTTCTATAGACCACTTAACTCGTACTTTTTCACTCACAGATGGCTTTCTTTCCATTTACTTTAAAAGCAACGGCACATCGCATATGAGTTACAGAATATAGAAAAAATGTATTGTAGCCATATTATAGCAATATCCCCTTTATGTTTTATTGGAAGTTGTAGTGCAATATCTAAAATAATTTTTAATTAACTTGTTAAAGTTTGCATGTGTCTGTACCATATTGTCATATAGTTGTATACTGGCCAAAAACTGTTGACTTTGAATCATCAAAACTCTTTAAAAAGTAAACCTTTTTTAAAAAATTCTTTTTTATTTTACTTAATTAGAATATTGCACATGCAACAGAGTAATTTGTTCGTTTTAATTCAAAACAAATTTTTTTCATTTTTGGCCGCCTTCGCGACAGTGTGCGCTGGTATAGAGCGATATGCTGTGGTTCTTGATGGTGATCGCCATATAAAGAACTGAGTTCATCGACAGATTCTTGTTGACGAAAACCTTCTCTTGGAATTTCCATTTTTTTGTCAAATTGATTTTCTGAACTCATTGTAAATAAAACAAATAGCACTTGTACATCAAAACGTTGTGAGTGCGTTTATGCTAAAAAGTTTCAAACTATTTATAGTTTTATTATAGTGTTGCCAGATTTTAGCTATTGACATTAGTGCTGCCAGTTACCGAAATATATATAACATAGTGATTTTATATCATAACCCGTAATATAACGCCGGCAGAGCAACTGTTAGTTTTTCATTAATACCAGCACAAAGGGGTAGACGTTCAAGATTTTATATCATGATGAATCAAAGAAATACTTGGGAAATGCTTTGCCAAGAATATCTAATTTGCATGTTGCTTAACCTTTTCGTCACAAATAATTCTGTGGCAATAAAGAAAAAGTGCTTAAGTCAAATTTTACTGTTTTGCAAGAGAGCACTTTTAGGCGTTCAAGTCGATTTTCAGAAATTTATTTCTTTTACTGTTAGTTTGGGAAATTCTCTGTTAAACTTTATTTTTTTAAGCAAATATCATTCTACACACTATAAGTAATATATTTAAGTTGAAATTTACCAAAGTGTAACCTTACTTAAGCTATTGTTCCAAATGAGATTAGAAGTCTAAAAAAGATAAGTCGCAAGTCATAGTGCTATAACTTCTTGAAAAATCACACAAATTGATTGAGATTTTGACCAGAGGTACTTTCGAATGTGCAGATTACGAACGTACCGTTAACTCAAAAACAGTTTATCTCGACTTAAGAACTTTTTCCTTTTTGCCACAGAATTTTTCTTCCGCCTTTTTGAAACGAAATTTTTTTAATAAATAAACGTTAAATGCACAGTAACACATAAAATGATATTTGATATCAAGATGAATTTATCAGGTCCCCTGAGCTGTGATGATTATAACGCTACCATAATATTAATAAATTGAGTCTATACGTGATGAATTTTCATCATGATATCAATTTGATATTCATCATGATATCAATTAATCAGGTGTGGACACTATGTAAATAATAGCATTCGTACCAGCATTCGTTACATAGTGTCCACACCTGATTAATTGATATCATGATGAATGTCAAATTGATATCATGATGAAAATTCATCAAGTATAGACTCAATTTATTAATATTATGGTAGCGTTATAATCATCACAGCTCAGGGGACCTGATAAATTCATCTTGACATGAGCAAAATTTTACTGGCCGGAAGTAAAGCTTCAGTTCCAGTACTATTCCTTTCCGTTCAATGTAGTATTTGTGAATTCTAGTTGTTGGCCCATAGCTGCCCCCACACTTTTCAAGTGAGCATAAAGTTTGCAATTATAATAATCATAACCTATTTTATCGAACATTCGGCTGAGGTTTACGAATGTCTTCTTGATATTTACAGAATATATAACCGGAAGTGTTGGTAAATGATGTCCATTGGCCAACAGAATAACTTTCAGGCTCATCTGAGATGAATCTCTTAAAAGTCTCCACATGATTGGGACGAAATGTATTTTGAGTTCTGCAATCAATTCATTTACTTCAATTTAAGGACGAGATTATTTAATATCGACTGTGTGATGAAATGTGAATGTAGATGTGCTAAATCAATTTCAAAATCAGCATAATCGCTGCATATTCTCAGATCCTTCTAAGTCTGTTTTTGATTCTAGTTTATCGGTTTTAGGAGACAGTGGGATTGGCAAATATTCGTTTTCAGGAACTGTTAAAACTAAAAGAATATTTGTATACAGAAAAGTTTGCTTAAAAGTGTGGGAAAATATTTAAACCAATTAAGACAATGTAATAACGAAGAATTCATGCTGATGATTTCGCGACAGCTAAACATGCACTGAAGAAAGATAAGGACTTCAGTACAGAACCATGGAGAAGTAATAACAAGGAATAAGAATGATAGCAAATGGATACATACATATTATAATGCCAGATGAAATACTCGTACAGCATTTCACAGCTCAGTACTTGCAGTTATGCAAATATTTTCATGTTCGTAACTCCTACAAATGTGGTTGGATTTTTAGGATGTTGAATTTTTAAAAAACATATTAATAAAATATAAAAAAACCGTTTAAGCGAGAGTATGGTCAAGAAAACTGAAATCATAAATTATCCTTAAAATAAATTCTCCTTAATATAATGTAATTTTGTTTCTTTCAGACTGTCTAGTGAATGCAGCGTTCTTCAGGCTGAGATCTTGGGCGATCCTCAGGGCCACGGAGCTGGTGGCCAAGAATGTAGCTGAAGGTGAGAAGGTAACCTTTCACTGTAGGAGAGTCCTCTTCATGGTTATGGATAAATATAGTGTCAGACTATGTTGGGTTCCTGGCCATAGCAGTGTTGAAGGAAATGAAATGGCCGATGATCTTGCAAGAATAGGGTTGGTATTAGATAAGCGAATGTCAGACAGATCGGTGAAATTAGCGATAGGTCATTACTATAGGGAACTCAGTAATTGGGTAGAAAGCAGGACCAACAGTTCATGGTGAAGTAGAGAGGACTGTAAAGTCTCGAGGTGTAGGTAGCCAAAACTTGACTCACGAAGATCCAAACTGCTACTGGACATGAATAGGAAGGCGATGCGAATCCAGATAGACGCATTGACAGGTCACTGCTCGGTCAGAGCAAGAACCAGCACTAGGAAAACTTGCACTCTAGATTTTTGTAGGATGTGCGGTGATAATGAGGAACCAGAAACTATTGAACATATTATCTATCACTGACCGAAGCTGCAACATTATAGGCTTAGATGGCTGAGCAGACGTTTCCATGAAAGTATTACTGATATCGGGAAGTGTAACTTCGAGGACATCAGGGGCTTCATCATGGGAATTCGGTTAATGACGGATAATAGGGGCACTTTTGTGGAAAAGGGGGGGGGGGTGGTGGGGTAAAGTTTTACTTTTTTGACAACAGTAGGGAATCACAATGGACCCAATTGGGTCTCCGAGTGGAGGTGCGGTATAGCACCTCCCTTCTTAACCTAACCTAACCTAATGTAATTTTGTAATCAGTAACAAAGAAATTAATTTCCACTGTGCGGCGTTGAGCAGACATAATAATATCTTTGAAAAATCTAAAGGTCCCTTTAGTACTCCTCCATGAATCCAAGTGTTTGGAAATATTTATAATTGAATTTTAAAACCAACCACAAGAATTTGGATTTCTTTATATTTACAGAAAATTCAAAATGTAATAATATACAAGAATATTTAATTAACTTTGTATTTATACTACTCGTACATTTTAAAAAAAATCACTGTTTCCTCCACTATTAGTAACTTGAAAAATACCTTCTGATTTATGACTTTCTTGACCAGACATTTAAAAAAAAAATTAAAACTCGTCTGAAAAGTTTATGATTTTTTGTTTGGCATAAACAAGAACTTTGATTTCCTGATTTTCAATGAAAGCAAACAGAAAAAAAGAAACGAAAAATGCTCTCAGAAGTTTTGCAACTAAAAAAACAGCCGGAAACAAACTTGTATTTCCGCTTATAAGCAATCAACATAAAAACTATGATTTTTAGTTTTGGGAAAAAAATTGTTTTAGTTTTTGCTATTTTCAACACAAATTACTTAAAAATTCTAACTAAACAAGAAAGTTTTGCCAAAACCTCCAAATGTAATCACAGCCAACAATTTGGTTGCCACTTACTACCAAAATCCAGTAAAATAGTTTAGTTTAGTTTAAGGTAATACAGGCTTCAAGCCATTTAAATAAACAAATTGTGTTATTGGCATTTTGCACAAAATTTGTTTTATCTCTAGGGGGTTTGTTTTGTTTCAATTACTTTTTTAAGGATTTTTTTTTCTCATGTAATATTTTTTGGCTTTAGTCCATGCAACCAACTGACCTACATGACTGCTTCAGTTCATACGACTGCTACTTACAGTAAATGTCTATAAAATAGCAAAAAAAAAAAAAGGATCAGAATGTTGTTTAAACTAACCAGGGCATCAAATTGGGAATAAGAAAAAAAACCTAGAAAAATATTAAACACAGACAAATTTACTCTGTATTTTTATGATGATTTATAGTTTGCCAAAGAGTTAAAAGAAACATCTGTCTATGGCTGTATTGGTCGTTAGAAAATGTTTCGGAAGTAAAAAAATATCTAGAAAACTGAAAGGGAAATAATATTAATCCCTAAGCAATATTAATGGCACAGGTGACTGCATGTATGTATGTAAGTATTCTAATATTAGTTTATGACTTTATCTTTCTTTTTTTATTTTTGTTTATTTCTCAGAAATGAGTACGTTACAGATAAGCAACCACACACATTTTTGTAGAACAGTTTTTGTTCCCATTTTTTCTATAATTACTTTTTAGTGAACGTAAAGGATGTTTAGGAAAAACTTTTCAAAGGGGCTGAAAATACAAGGGTTGCCATTTAAGCTGACAGCTTTGGCAAATTTTGACAGTTGATACGTGCCAGGGGAGTTTTTCCATAAAAACGTGCAATGTTGTTACTTTTTTTTTTCTGCAACCATGTGTGGCAGCTCAGCTTAACATTTGTCATTCGCCTTGCACACACGAACATAATTATGCTGGCACAACATGACAGTTTGTAGATTAGAAAGGCGATGAGAGTGGTTTTTAGTTGGCATAATTTTTCAATCAGCTACAATCCTGCATTAGCAGCACAAAACACATACAATTTAAAAAATAACAAACACACACAAAGCTGTGTACACATATACATTTTTATGCCACATGAATTAGTCTCGTGTGTTCTTGAAAGAACAAAAATTGTGTCCCGTGTATAAAACGCCATTGAAAAGTACGATTGCCATTCAATATGGGTCTTACATTGCTCTTCAGTGTCAACTGATTGCCGTACAGATGTCATTCTTTTCACTTTGAATGAATCTCCAAAGTAAGAAAAAATTTCCTAGTTTACTGACATTCAAATACAAATATGCAGCGACAACTCGTAAATATTTATTAAATTGCGCATTTAAAACTTCTAGTGAATTTCATTACAATTGGCGCAAGAACATGAACATCTCCCCTATACGAGTACATATCTTTTTAGTAGGACCAGCACTCAAGGGATAACCCCTACTCATGCAATGCATTGTGCTACAACTAGGAAAAGAGATTATTCAGAGGAGGATAGCGGGAGAAATGTCTGTGGGCATTCAATTTAAGCTTTCCCACCTTGTTATTGACAGAAAAAACTTCCGCAGAAAGTTTATTCCACATAGGAACAATGCGGCTAAAAAAGGAATTCTCTCTGTAATGCGTAGTGCGATTTATTGGCCAATCGGCCACAAAAGGATGTGCCCTAAATGAAGCACGTGTTGTGCGTAAAAATTTTTAGATTTCAGGAACAACTTGCTTAATTTCATTAGAACACATTCCATTGTATGCGGTCAAGTAACCCCAAAAATAGACTTTGAAGCGCCAGCCCATATATGAGAGTTGTATTCCATTTTCGGTCGTATATAAATGGAATAAATAGTAAGAAGATCAGATGGGGTGAGGTATCGCTTGCACCGTTTCAAAAATCCTATGCACTTGAATGCTTCTTTTGAGACTTGAAAAATGTGTTCAGTCCATCGAACATCACACTGAATTTTCATGCAATGAACATCAAGAGCTTCCCATTCCTTAATATTTATACACCCCATAGTTACAGAGGCAGTAGCATTTTCGGCCAGGCATCTATAAGTAATCAATAATATTGAGTCTTACGGGCATTAAAATCGACAGATCGATCGCATGACCTCTTTCACACATTTTTGCTAAATCATAGTTTAAAGTCTCATTCATTGTTTGTCGCATAGCCTCAACATCCGGCGGCTAGGTAGGTCTATTACGGAATAGGTCTATTGTTGAATGAAAAAGAACAGCAGATGCTGCTATCGTCCGCGAAAGAATAGAAAGGGTTGAAAGTTTTACATAGAAGGTCATTTAAAAAGATAAGGAATAGAATTTGTGCATGAACGGAACCTTGCGGTATCTCTGCATTTAACTTGAGCTCATTTGATGAGATCCCATCTATAACAACTCTTATATTGCGATACGTGAGGAAACTCGATAAGAATCGAGATAAGTTGTCTCCTACACCAAGTGCAATACATTTTTACAAAAGTGCACCATGCCACCCACACTCTATCAAACGCTTTGGAGATATCAACAGCCCCCACCTTATTTTCGCAAAATGGTGGATTGAATTACACCATTTCTCTGAGAGGAGGACAAGTAAGTCTCCCGTAGAGCGGCCTCTACGAAATTAATACTGCCGGTCGTTGAGTAAGCGGTTGGACTCCAGATACCTTACAAGATGGAAACTCACCATACTTTGGAAAGTGCAGAGCATATCGCGATTAAGCGATAATTTTCAGGGTTATTTGTTTCACTTTTTTTAGGGATTGGCGTAACATCAGCAACCTTCTGACACACTGGGATTTCAACAGCATGGTACAATGTGCTGAAGAGCTTAGTTAATGGACGTGCTGCTTGAAGAGCAGTGCTGGAATGCCACTTGCCCGGGAAAATTATTTATGTTGAATTCAGAAAAAACCTCTTTTACTGCTCGAGCTCGAAAAAATATCTTACGAATAGTAAGAGATACTCTCCCTCTAGCACAAGCAGGGGCTGATTGCTTTCCGGCAAGTAGGAATTACTTGCAAATATTTCAGCTAGTAGAGTAGGTTAGCTTTATCAGCCGGGTCAGTGCATATTAGGTCATCCTTTATAAGATTGGGAATTGAAGAACTAGCATTGTTTTTTAATATTTTAACGGATGACCAAAAGCTCGACTACCCCTAGGGGCAGCAAGAACTTTCGCACGGAGACGTTGCTCGTAAGGAGCTTTTTCACGCCTCAGTAGTTTGGCTTACGAAGATCGCGCCGTTTTGCGTAGGAAATCCGTATCGGCGTTTTGATTATTTCACCAAATACTGAATGCTTCCTGATTAAACCACATATTCTCTCTGGGGTTAATCGGAATTTGTTTTGATGGTATGAAAGCTTTCATTCCCATCAAAATTATACTTTCGGCCATTTTGGCCATAACATTGACATCATTGTAGAGGAAACATAGCTTCCAATTAAAATGCCGAAAAATCGTTGCGCTCAGCCCAATGAGCCTTTTCGTAGATGTATTTTAGTCGTTTCGTTGCTGCAGATGAAACGCTATGAAGTGCTGAGAACGAAAAAGTTCAATATATTTTCCTTCCGTAGTTGTACAGCTCGCAATTTTTTTTTAAATTTAATTACTGCTGCTAGACTGTGACTAGAATGCAGGAAAAATTTATAATTATTTGTAAAATAATACAACGAAATTCAAACCCGTGCAAGGACATTCCTGGCTCCCATGTATCCAAAGTTTTAAAAATTATATTTTTGACGCAGTTATTACTTCAATGAAGTGTACACACATACGCATATATACAAATGAGCTAGCTGTCCTTTATTAATCATTTTATAGCTTGAGACCCACTCAGTCGACTTACAAACCAATATGGTTTGAAAATAACATCGCAAAATAGACGAGACCTCTACAGCCAACCAGATCTCAGCGACAACAATACAAACAGGAACAAATTTAAGAGCTTTCAAAGCTGTTTACATCAAATGCAAATATCACAGAATGTGTTTTTGGACGGTGCTGGTTTAAGCAATTAAGATTCGTGTTCAATTTCATTGCAACTGCAGCAAATATGTGCTTCTTTCTTCTGGTAACACTAATGTTGCTATATTGCAAGTGTAAAAGGTAAAATGTACAGTGTATGTTTACACGAAGTCATTCGTCGTGTTTTACTCCCCCATAATTGTGCACCCATCAATTGCAAAATGAAGAAAGCAAAACAATACTTAATCAAAATAACCTTACAATGAAAGCTTCCTCAGATATAGATGTGCAAAAGGTGCATATTTTTAGACATACTCAGTTGCTGACTGATTCACTGTGTCCCTCCCATTTTATGTAGCACTTCCCCTATATCTACAGAGTTCAAATTATGTACGCAAGTAGGCCTCGATGAGTAACAATAAAGGAAATTCAAAGACTTTGGAAATTTTAACTAATGGGGCTGGACCACGCCCATAAGGTTGGCATTGGCTGAAGTAGTTAGCACGTTGAATATAAAATCGAAGGTCCTGGTCCGAGCCCGGTTCTGACAGTCATTAAATAACAACACCACGCATTTTTCTGATATACATTAGCGTCCATGTGTATCAGCTGTTGTAGGAAAGTTCAAGTGATGAAGGCACTGCTTCAGCGAATACTAATCCTAATGTAACATCACAGCGCCCTACTTCGCAGCAGAGCCATCGGCGAAGTAAAATAACCAATAAAATGGCTACTAAGTACAGCTTGAAAACTTTAATGCGCCTCATTAACACCAGAGGCGCTGCAAGACTGCATTATTGAAAAACGTGCAAAAAGCAGAATTGTAAATATCTTTCTTTACCACCTGTCTTCTCTGTCACTCTCTCTTTCCTAAAAAAGCTAACATCTAGCAATAGTAGCAGGTATTCATTGCCTGAGTGGTACTTCTCTTAATAAGAACAAGTAATTTTAAGTCCATTAACCTATTTAGAAGAGTAGACGGAGTTAAGCCAATTAAAATTTTTCGTTATATCTTACGAAATTTGACACAAGATATTTTTACGAAGCTTCATACATACTTGAGGATCTTGTAATGAGACAATAGCGCCTCTAGATAAACTGGGCTATACCCATCAAGCCCCAATTCAATTCATTATTTTATGTGACACGCACCTTTCCAACCGAGTAGAAACGTAACACAATAGCAACTTTTATGCCCTAATTCTGTTCGACGATTGTATCGTCTTGTCTATGGACGAAAAAAAGAAGCAGTTTTGATTCTTTAAAACAATTATTATTTATTGTCTATGCTAGAAGGTTCGTGTATTTGCTTTATGATTTTATTCCAAACATTATATCCAACACATATTTTTTCATGTATCTTTCAAACTATTGTATAATACTTTAATTGAATTCTTATGTTTTAAAAACATGGCAATAATATTTATATTTTTCATTATCATTTTTTAAGAAAATAATTCAGATAATTCAAAGACAAGAACTCAGAAGCATTTTCAAACAAAATATGTTCTAAATCTTCTTACTGTATTAGGGCATTAATTTGAAAAGTTTAATAAAAGAAAATTAAAAAAATAGAGTCAGAGTCTCCCAAGATTATAAATGTGGAAAAAATTTAGGTATCTGGGATCGAAATTTGCATCATGTTTCTGTTTGATACATTACCTATCACTACAATCTGCTTTGCATTATATTCTCATTCTCATCGTATTTTTAGAGCCTTAGCACTTAGGAACTAGTCACGCAACCAGTTTTGCGACGTTTCTCATCCCTTTAGTTAAAAATTTCAGCAAGTCTAAGATCATATTTGGCAGTAAAACGTCTGAAAAGACATGGTTACTTTTAGAAGAGGGTACCACGTCCTTAATGGTATAAATAGCATTCGTCAAAGTAAAAAGACTCTGTACAACTTCTCTAAAAGCAAAACTTTAAAATTTTCTTGCTTCATTCACATGAATTGCTGCCAATGGCAATATGTGAGTACCAAGCACACTTTTCTTTTTAAATATATGTATTATTTATTAAGCAAAGATAAAAGCCAAAGATACGTTTGATAAAAATAGTGCCAATTTCTACTTCTCTACCAAACATAAGATCGTAGAATTCTCTGTGGTTTTTCTTTGCAATCACCATTTGTACATATTTTAAGTACAATTTGTAGTTTGCACGTTTGTAGATTTATTGATAGTTGTAGTTAAAAACTACTGACTACTGGGAGTTGGTTTTTTTCTCTTTTTGCTATTTCAACAGCAGTAACTTTTTTGTTTGTTTTATTTTTTGTTAAGGATGCAGCGAGGAACAAAAAGTTTGTTCTTTTTATAAAAAAAAGGACATGGAAATGCAGTACACATTTACTTAAAAAGATACTTAGTAAATGAAAGTGTTAAATATTGTTATGCCATTTTAATGAGAGTATTTAAAATGAGAAAAAAAATAGAAATAGTTTTGAAATTTACATTCAACTTACCAAATTTTAATTATTAAATGTCTTTTAAATGACAGGGAAGAAAATAAGTAGGTGAAATGTATCTATAATTAAAAAGGAAAAATTGTGGTTAAATACTCGAATAAAGAGAAGAAAAAAAAAACAAGAATATTTATGTATAATTACTCAATTAAGTTTAATGATTATTACAATTAAGTTTATTAAGTTTGTTAACGCACTAAATACACTGTACTACACGAAAATTGGACCTGAGACCGCTTAAACTGAGTCTTATGTAAAATGACCTCCGTTTTGCCCCATCACCCATAATTTTCGTGGGATTACTCCTTCTTCCCACTTTTTTATTTACTTAGGTAATTTAAAAATTATATATTTATTGAACAATACTTTTTATAAATTTTTCACAAATTCTTTTTTTTTTTTTTCAAAATATATCGGATCCAAAGTCTTCATCTTTACCTTCATTTGGTGCTTGCTTTTCTCTTGTAGTCTAAAGTTGAAGTTTCTCAGCAGTATACTGCCAACATGCTAGCATTCAACTTTCTGGAAAACCTTTTCTCAAACTGAGCGATGTCTTGATGAAATCGTTACCCTTGTTCATCAGAATCTGCTCTTAAGTTTGCAGGAAAAAGTTCAGAAATGCAGAAAGTGCAAGAAGTGTTCCCACATTTGAGAAATGTTACACTCCATAGCCTTGTAGGCTGACAGCAACTCCTGAACATGTTACCACTTTTGTTACCCAAAAAGTTCACACACACATTTTGAAATGCATGCCAAGCTCGTTTTTTTTAGATTCAGGAGTTCAACTAACGTTGAGTCTTGGAAAAGTTGTCTGACTTGGGATCTTACGAACACTACTTCTTTGATTTTAGCGACACTAAGCCGATGAAATTTTGTCCATTGCTTTCACAAAATGCATTATCAAACCGAGTTTGATGTGGAGAGGTGGCAAATAAATATTTTCCTTCGGTACTAGTGGATCGTGGGCAACATTTCTGTGGTCGTGAGATAAACTTTCTCGCAGTGGCCAGTTTCGTATAATGTAATGTTTGTCCCGGCCTCGGATGTCACACTCACATAAAGAGCAGAAGATTTTTGTTAATCTGGATTGTAAGCCCATAAGTAGAGCAACAACTTTTAAGTCAGCATAAATTTTTCAATGATAATCACGATAACTTAAATAATTTATCCAGGATTGGTTTGATGTTTTCGAAGGTCTCTTTCATATCTACAAAATTTGCAACTGGGACTGATGATAACTGATTTCCATTGACCAACAGTACAACTTTCCAACAGTCTCTACTTGTCAGAGTCACAAGGTGCCTTCAGTTCTGTCATTAATTAATTTGAATTAGGACAGAACACTTACTTTCGTCCTCCGAAATAAACAATTTCAAGGTTGACTGTCTGGTTCTCTGAGAAGAGATTTTTACTCTATTTTCTAGGAGATGCCACTGCTTAAATCGAGACTGAAGCAGCTGAGATTTACTCTTAGACAATTTCAAATCCCTAAAGAGAGCATTCAATTCCGACTGAGTGACGAAATGAGGTTGTCGGTGGGCTAAATCAACTTGAAAATCCTCACAATACTTGCACGTTTCATTTGATCGTCCAGGCTGAATCTCAGTCTTCGAAATCTGTTTATGGTTCTAGCTTATAGGCCTTTGGGGGGACTGGAATTGGCAAAGATTCGTTGTGAGGAACTGGTCGTAGAGCTGAAAGAATATTCCAATGTTCAATAGTGTGCTTACTTCTTCCAGAGAACCCCTTGATAGAAGTCATATAATAGTAACAATCCGTGAGATGGAACATGGGCACAGCAAATCATAATGATTTACGGGTCCCTTTAAGCCATTCAGTCGAGCTACTGTAACAAGTAGTGCAGCAAATTTTTGGCAGCTTAATGCAGCTTTAAGAAGCTGGGAAGGCATACATCAATAGTAAAACAAATTTCTTGCTTAATTTCAATTCGCAGTGAAAAATGGCAACCGTTTTACTCAATTTAGACAATTTAAGAGCTGAGATGATGATTTTACGCTCGCTAGAAATGGATTTCAGTGGACTGAAGCTAGATAAGAGTGGTAGTACAGAGCTATAGAAAAATTTAACAGCTAAAATAATTTTTATACATTCTAAATTGCATTCAGGGCCATAAAATCATTGAAATTAGTGCGTGGTGAACCCTCAAAAATGGTGGGTGATGGGGAAAAATTTAAATCATATTCGGATTTAGGAGGTCAATTTACATAAGAATCAGCTGAGAGGGTGTCAGGGTTCCTTCCTTTTTTATTTATTTTTTTTGCAAAACAGTGATATGCGAAATTATTATTTGACGTATCCAGTAAAATATTCTTTCTTAAAAATACATTGAAGCTGATAACTCAATATATTCTTCAAACTGATAAGCAGACATATCGTCGGTTCATAATTTAAATGTCGTATGTGGAGTTTTTGCGGTTTTGAGTTAAGATCGATTCCTTAGCGTTTGCGACCTGATCTTTCATTTGGCGTAATCAGTTTTTCGATACCTCATACTGTTTTCGAGATATGGAGTGTTGAGTTTGTCGTATGTGGCACTTGCTGATACAATTTTCAAACTTAAAACTCAATTTACTCGAAACTATCAATATCCACATACGACAATTAAATTATCAATCGACGATATTACTCTACGTTATTGTTAATGACAACTCAAAAAATTTGCAAACAGTTTCTTTCATGAACAATTTTTAGCGTGTAAGTCTAAGTCCAATGTAACTCTTCCCTTATTACTGTTTTTTTATGTGAAAACAAAATACTGCAAGTTTTCTTTTGCAATTTGGCAGTTTTCATTGTCTTTTTCTTTTCTTTGCACTTGAAAAAAAAAGTTATTGACGTCCCCTTCTTAAATATCTAATCGCCTTATTTGACAAAATATCTAATGATATGAATGTATTTGGTCATAAAAGTTGGTCAAAAACCAAAAAAAAAAAAAATCATGGTTAAAATATAATAAATTTTAGCTTAGTTGACAAATAAGATAAAAAGCAGTCCAGAAAAGAGAAATATTTGCTTATTTTTGCAAGTAGAAAAGAGAAAAGAAACTTTTTTTTGGCTTCTTTAAGTTTGAAACCATTAAATGCAAGAAATGACATCAATAACATTCATTCTAGTTACGCTTCAAGCTAACAAGACACTAAATTAAGTGAAAATAAAAATGGACAAACAAAAGCTTAAAGTTGCAGGAATAAAACGTTAGAAGACACGAAACTACGAATATGAGCAGGAGTCTCCTACTCTCTATTCTCTAGTTAGTGAATGGACGGCATGACACAAATGCAGACGTCATTTGAAATACGACTAATATTCCTCATTATGGTTTTAGCAGACAAATGTTTCAATACAGTAGCCGAGGTCTTAAATAGGGAATTAAAATTTCCAATTCGTTAGAAAATAAAGTAATAGTTTCATATACTCGTATTGTTAATTTTCAGTTCAAAGAAAACAAAGTAGGAGTATTTCAAAAGCACAGACACTTTAATAGGGAATTTAATTTTGCCAATTTTGAACAAATACAAACTACGAGTATTTCTCGTAAACCAGATATTTAGGGAGTACAAAATTTTGGACTTCTAAACACTATTTATGCCCTAATTCTGTTCGAAGAATGTATCGTCTTGTTTATGGACGAAAAAAAGCCGCAGTTGTGATTCTTTAAAACAATTATTATTTATTGTCTATGCTAGAAGGTTTGTGTATTTGCTTTTTTGATTTTGTTCCAAACATTATATACAACACATATTTTTTCATATATTTTTCAAACTATTTGCTTAATTCACAAAACCTCTTGTATCTCAGTATCGGTTGTATTATCATATTAAATACAAGAGTGTAAAATTTGTTGTATGAAATTTTCATATAAAAATGAAATACACCATTACACTTTTATTTCATATGTTTTTAAAATATTGTATTCAGAGAGAGGCTCTCTGAGAGAATTTGTATGTAGCTTGTTCTTCTTTTTTCATTAAAAATACAAAATACTTTAATACACTACACAGAGGGTGTTCACAATTAAAAAACAAAAAGTGTATTTGATACACAAATATACGATAAAGATTGTTGTGAACTAAGCAATTGTATAATACTTTAATTTAATTTTTATGTTTTAAAAACATGGCAATATTATTTTTATTTTTCATTATCAAAGACAACAACCATTTTTGAAGAAAAAAAATTTAGAGAATTCAAAAGCAAGCAGTCAAAAGTATTTTTTAAACAAAAACGTCCTAAATCTTCTTACTGAGCTAGGGCATTATATTCTTATGCTGAGCACACATCTGGCATTCCTTGTGTTGTCATTTTCAGAATATGTACAACGCCGTTCACATTATGTTTTTATATAGAAAGCATTACCACACAACGATAAATATAGGTAATGACAAACGTTGCCACTAGTACACACTATTGCGATGTAACAAAATACCATAGGGTGTAGCTGACATTACTTTGCTGAAAATTGTGAATGGATTTTGTTTTTTATTTAATTTTTTAACCCCCGACCATAAAAAAGGGGTATTTATAAGTTTGTAGTGTGTGTCTGTCCGTGTCCATGTACAGCCCAAACGGCTGGACCGATTTTGATTTAGTTTTTTGTGTTTGACTTAATCGAGATAGTTCTTAACCATGTTTGAAGAAAATCGGTCCAGCAGTTTAGAAGATACCACATCTTTTCTAGAAATATCGGGGGTTTTTAAAATTTTTAATTTTTGTTATTTTCTAATTTATCTATAATAAATTAAGAATTTTTTATGCATCACTTGAATAAGGAATTTTTATATTGTAACAAAGTAGAGCCCATCGACGGATGTCATAAAAATTATACAGTTGATAATAAAGAGTAGAAGTTAGCAATAATTAAGTAAAGACAGTTTGTAAATGTTGTTAGTGAAGAATAAATGAAAGTTCATGAACAAAGAAATATTTGCGTTATATATTCTTATTTTCCTTTTTAAATAGTCGAAACATAAGCTGTATGTATAGATATCGATGTGAAACTTTTCTTCGTAAGGAAAATATTCGCTTAAAATTTATAAAATTAAATTTCTTATTTAAGTGTTCGGCAGTGTGTAGATTTTTCAATACTTCAGTTAATTTATATAGAAAACCAAATGTACATTATAGATGCCTAAACTTTAATTTATATAGATTTCTATTTCTAGAATTATTAGAATTAAGAGTCCCTTTAATATTGGGCTGAACTTCGAGGAGACGAGCCCTTTAATAAAACGCATTGTAACTGCATAATATTATCCATGCGACACGCCATAAATCTTTCATATATTTATTTCTATTCTATATATTTCTTTAAAGCAAAATATGTTCAACATACATTAAAACACTCTTTTCGCTATTAAACGTGAATCTGAAAAGGTAAATATTATGCTTGAATAGCAAATGCATTCAGTTTTTTTTTTTTTTAATAAATTCATACTCTCAACTAAATGAATATACGTATATTTGCAAAAGTCAATATGTCAATATCAAATATTTCCATTAGATATGCTTACGTACAAGTATCACTCACTGATAACTTGGTACAAAACCCAATGTCAACACGTCGGTTTGTGTTTGTTTGTGCTTGTTTATATGTACATACATACATACATACATACATACATACATATGTACTTATGTATAAGCATGTTTGAACACGACTATTTTTTGTATGTTTGTACACAAATAAATGGCGAATGGAGCGTAAGTCAAAAGAGAATATTGAAAAAAAAAGAACTATAATGCTTAAACAACAGCTAGAATAACACAATTGCAACAGTTGCAACCAACTGCTGCAGGATAACAAAACAATGCCACCTGATATACTACAACAACATATTTTACAATTATGTGCATATTTCTTCGTATTGTGTATAGAAAACAACAAAATGATTACATCAGCGAAATTTACAACAAAACTAAAAATGACTCGAGGATTAATGCAGTCACCAGCTAAGCCGCAAATTCATGAGATTGATGTAACCCAGCCTAAAGAGAGAATAATGAATAATATGAAGAAAAAACATTGGGGTTTTGAAATTTTTTTTTTTTTTTTTTTTTTTTTTTTCATATACATCTTTATTTATTGTATCTTCAAAAATGAACTAACAATAAGTAATCAAATCTTAAATCTAAATATAATTATTAGGCCCGACCAATATCGGACATAAGCTTAGTGATAGTTATAAATAATACATAAGTAGTGATAATCAAAAAGAAGTATTTTTAAGCAGTCCCATCTGGAGTGTTGGGTATAAGAGCCCTTGTGTCCCTCTTTTTTAAGCGGATGTGTCCAGTAAAGCTCAAAATATTACGGGCAAGCGGATTAGGATGTGACTCGAGTTTTGTTAAATATTTGCCTGCGTATTTTGCAATTTCTTCACTCACTAGTGGCATATTTAAATCACGATGAATATTTGAGTTTTTAACGTACCATGGAGCAGATGTTATCAAACGTAAAATTTTGTTTTGCCTTCGTTGGATTCTCTCGACATTTGAAGCTGAAGCAGTGCCCCACAGCTGAATTCCATAGCACCATATTGGCTTCAAAAGCGACTTGTATATCAAGAGTTTGCAGTCTAGGCTGAGTGTTGAATTTCTGCCAATTAACCAATATATTTGAGTCAATTTAAGTTTCATTTGGGTTAACTTAGAGTCAATATGATATTTCCATGTAAGCCTTCGATCAAGGTGTATGCCAAGGTATTTGACTTGAGAATGTTGAGGAATATTTTGATTGTTGATTCGAATGGGGGAACAGGTATCTTTTCTTAGGGTAAACGTTATATGAACACACTTTTGTTCATTGACTCTAATTCTCCATAAGTTCAACCATATTTCAAGCTGGGTAATGTGTGCTTGGAGATTGCGGGATGCCTCATCAGGATTTTTGTGAATACTCAAACAGGCTGTATCATCGGCAAATGTAGAAGTGTGGATGTTATTGCTCACAGGCATATCACAAGTATATATTAGATACAAGACTGGCCCCAGAATACTACCCTGTGGCACACCAGAAGATATAGATTCGGGTACACTCATGAAGTCTCCTTCCACAACGGTAAATGTCCTATCAACAATATAACTTTCCAAAAGCTTTTGTATATTTATTGGTAGGTATGTCTTCAATTTTAAAACTAGGCCTTTGTGCCATACTTTGTCAAATGCCTGAGAAACATCAATAAAAAGGGCAGAACAATACTTCTTTTCTTCAAAAGTCCTCCTTATAATTTGAACCAATCTATGCGTTTGCTCAATAGTGCTATGCTGACTTCTAAAGCCAAATTGATGGTCCGGGATGCACCCAGTATCAGCTAAAATTGTGGACAATTTAGTCATGAGCAGCTTTTCGAAAAGCTTTGAAATTGTTGAAAGTAAGCTTATAGGCCTATATGACTCAGCCTTGGTAACATCTTTGCCTGGCTTTGGAATCATTTTAATCTTGGCAAGTTTCCAGTTATGTGGAAAATACTGCATTCGTAAAATTGCATTAAAAATAAATAGCAAGATTCTTATTGAAAATAAAAATCTTTTTAGTAAGCAAAAAAAATCATAGTACAGGAAGGAATGTAATATATCTACATGTTTTTTTTTTCGTATAGCATGTTTTTATTTATTGTATCTTCAAATATGAACTAACAATAAGTGTTCAAATCTTAAATCTATAAAAAAAAATAAAAATAAAAAAAAAATAAAATTTATTATGCCCGACCAATGTCGGACATAAGTTTAGTGGTAGTTATTAATAATACATACATAAGTAGTGATTAGTAACAAAAAGAAAAAGGTGTTTTCAAGCAGCTTCATCATCTGGAATGTTGAATATTAGGGCCCGTGTATCTCTCTTTTTTAATCGGATGTGTCCAGTAAAGTTCAAAATATTACGAGCAAGCGGATTAGGATGTGATTCAAGTTTTGTTAGATATTTGCCTGCGTATTTTGCAATTTCTTCAGTCACTAGTGGCATATTCAAATCACGATGTATATTTGAATTTTTGATGTACCATGGAGCCGATGTTATCATGCGTAAAATTTTGTTTTGCCTGCGTTGAATTTTCTCTACATTTGAAGCTGAAGCAGTGCCCCATAACTGTATTCCGTAGCACCATATAGGTTTTAAGAGCGACTTGTATATTAAAAGTTTACAGTCTAGGCTAAGTGTAGAATTTCGACCAATCAGCCAATGTACCTGAGTTAATTTAAGTTTGATTTGAGTTAACTTAGAGTCAATGTGGTGTTTCCATGTAAGTCGTCGATCAAGGTGTATACCAAGATATTTCACATGTGAATGTTGAGAAACAACTTGATTGTTAATCCGAATGGGGGAACAAGTATCTCTTCGTAAAGTAAATGTTACTTGAACACACTTTTGTTCATTTACCTTGATTCTCCATAAGTTTAACCAAAGCTCCATCTGGCTAATGTGTTCCTGGAGTTTGCGGGATGCCTCATCAGGGTTTTCATGCATACTAAGGCAGGCTGTATCGTCGGCAAATGTGGAAGTATGGATACTACTACTCACAGGCATATCACAAGTATAAATTAAATATAAAACTGGTCCCAGTATACTCCCCTGTGGCACACCAGATGAAATTGTTTCAGGCCTACTTGTAAAGTCTCCTTCCGCAACAGTGAACTTACGGGAAATAATGTAACTTTCCAAAAGATTTAAAATGTTTATTGGTAAGTAAGTCTTCAATTTTAATATTAGGCCTTCATGCCACACTTTATCAAATGCCTGGGAAATGTCTATAAACAGCGCAGAACAATACTTTTTTTCCTCAAAAGTTCTTCTTATAAATTGAACTAATCTGTGAGTTTGTTCAATGGTGCTATGCTGACTTCTAAAACCAAATTGATGGTCTGGTATGCACCCACTACTAATTAGAATTGGGGACAATTTTGTTTTGAGCAGTTTTTCGAAAAGCTTTGACATTGTAGATAGTAGACTTATTGGCCTATATGACTCAGCCTTGGTTATATCTTTGCCCGGCTTTGGAATCATTTTAACCTTGGCAAGTTTCCAGTTGTGTGGATAATACTCCAGTCGTAAAATAGCATTAAATATGAATAACAGGATTCTCATTGCAATACGAGGCAAGTTCATCAGCATCTGATTACTAATTCCATCAATACCCGGAGCTTTCTTCGGGTTGAGTTCGGCAATTAATTTTTGTAAATCACGCGTCTTAAACTTTATGTGTTGAGGGGGTAGAGCGACTATATTCGGCAAATCAGCAACACCAGTAAATATATTTGGCGTAAAAACGGATTTTAAGTGCTCACCAAATATTTTACCTTTTTCGTATCGCTTCTTGCCCAACCTCCGGTAGATGTGCGTAGAGGTGGCTTATACTCAACGGGTGTTTTAAGCTTTCTGGCAGCGCGCCACAAAGAGTAATTAGACGCCGGTGTGACATCAAGACCCTCCAGATAATTTTTAAGAGATGCAATTTTTTCAGATGCAAGCAACTCTTGGAGTCGTTTAGTGCACTCTTTAAATCTGATTTTATTTTGTGGTGATCTGTGCTGTTGCCATTCCCTTCTAGCCCTTCTTTTTTCACGTACGAGACGTTCAATGTCTGTAGAATAAATTTTATTAAACCCAATCTGCGGATGGGAGATAGTGGCATGTTCAGCAGCCTGTTTAATATACTCGCTGAGATTGGCAATGTTCGATTCAATATCATCGGGTGTTCTAAGCGTAATGTTTTCCGTACAATGACTGCTGAGATATTTTTTGAACCCCAGCCAATTAACACGATATAAAATTAATTTTGCACAGCCTGTCGACTGCTGTCAAACTACTAACCAGTGATTGGCAATGAATCGTGTTTTCGCTATTCATACTGACTCATAAAATTTTAAATATAAGTGAGTAGACATCATTTAAAATCAACTACTCTGATTTACGCATACCCGCGTTGACATTGATTTATAAGTATAGTTTGAAATAAGTATGAATGCGCCGTCAGCATCATAGTCATACCACACTCACACTCATAAATCACCTCAAATTGATTTTTAATTTCAACAAAATACTTATACTACTCATATTGATTCAGCTCACTCAACTCATGCATGCATGTTTGTTTAAAGTTTTAGTCATTAAAGAGTTTGCAAGTAGTATACAATCATAGTTGCCACATAAAACAGGTGTGATTTCGTCAAATTTCGCAAAACAAAATCGTCAAAATCGTCAAAATTATTATCCGGAAACGTCCAAAATTCGTCAAAAATAAAACAAACACTTTTATCAAACGAAAACATAGCACAACAAATAAATTCGCTGTTTTTGTATAAAAGGCATCAATTGTTTATAAAAATAAAATAATTACATGTCTTACTTTGGTTTTGTTTAAGTTAACTTGACTAAATACTCTATCTACGTTTGCTGAAGTTCAGTATTTTGAATTCTTATTGAATGAAATATTTTTATTAATTAATGTGAGTTACTAAAGAAGAGAAGAAAAATTAAACTAGACTTTTATTACCTGGGCAACATTTTTTGGATAAAATGAGTTATGGTGGGAATCAAAAGACTAGAGTCCCTTTTTCGTTTTGGGAATTTTTTCCACAAATTTTAAAGTTTTAAGTATGTATCATGGAAAACTTTTTCCAATTTTAATATCTTTAATTGCTTGAATTTAGATTAAATTTCCTGACCTTCACACTCTTTCACTTTTTTGTTTTCTATAATAATATTGTAGGGATCAATTAGACTTAATTTATCTTCGAAGTCTTAATCTTATTAAGATTTTACCACACAGTTTCACATGAAAAATTTTAATGATTTCACATTTTTCAATTTGATTAGCCTTACCTTGTTGATGTTAAGGCTAATCAAATACTAATATTCCTAAATAAATTTCAACAAATGTCTAAACTATTATTTATAATCCCAAAAATACAAATTATCACATTCAAGCAAATCTGTTTTTAAAATATTACTCATAACTTTTTTAAATAGTTTTTGCATTTGACCTTATAAATTTTGTATTTCTGTTGTTTTAGTTGATAAATTCTGTACAATAACAGGCTAAGAAAACATTTAATTAAAAAATTATTAATACAAAAATTTAAATTGATAGCCTTTTAGTCTTTAGTTGTATTGCATATTGTTTCAAAAGCTGCCAAGTTCTTGGTCAAGCTCAAGCTTGTTTTAAAGTTCAAAAAAAAAAAAAAAACTAAAAAAGCAAGAGAGAAACACATAACCTCATAAAGAGAACTCTAATATTTAATGAGCGAAGTTAGCATTGTGAATCATACTTATTTTGCATCATCCATACGTATTTAGTTAAGGAGAGTCGAAATCAACAACGTCATAAATATTCCTAAGTATGAGTTCGATGCGCACTTCAAACTTTCGAGTGAATATGATTCATAAACAACATTGCCACAAGTATGAGTGCGCATATGTACAAGAAATTATAAATCATGATTCAACTTTACTCACTTTTTCACTACTCATTGCGCTTCTCTGATACTAACTCAGCAAAATAAACATCCATTAAATTTTTTTCATAAAAAACTTTTTTGCATGAAAAATGGATGATGTATAGTCTATTAATTTTTTTGCTTGAAAACAAGACGACGTATATAGTCCATTTAATTTTTTACATACGAAATGGGCGAATTATAGTCAATTTAATTTTTTATAAAAAATATAAAAATGGACGATGTATAGTCCATTAAATTTTGTATATATAGCCAGTCCATTTAATTGTTTGCATGAAAAAAAGACGATGTATAGTCTGCATAATTTTTTGCATGCGAATCGGACGATTTATAGTCAATAAAATTTTTTCATAAAAAATTGAAAAAAAGACGATGTATAGTCCATTAAATTTTTTTCATAAAAAAAAAATTTTTGCATGAAAAATGGATGATGTATAGTTTATTAAATTCCTTGCACGAAAAGAAGACGAAGTATATAGTCCACTTAAGTTTTTACATACGAAATGGACGAATTATAGTCAATTTAACTTTTTATAAAAAATTTAAAAATGGACGATGTATAGTCCATTAAATTTTGTATATATTGCCAGTCCATTTAATTGTTTGCATGAAAAATAGACGATGTGTAGTCTATACAATTTTTTGCATACGAATCGGACGATTTATAGTCGATTAAATTTTTTCATAAAAAATTGAAAAAAAGACGATGTCCATTAAATTTTTTTCATAAAAAAATTTTTTGCATGCAAAATGGATGATGTATAGTTTATTAAATTCCTTGCACGAAAAGAAGACGACGTATATAGTCCACTTAAGTTTTTACATACGAAATGGATGAATTATAGTCAATTTAACTTTTTATAAAAAATTTAAAAATGGACGATGTATAGTCCATTAAATTTTGTATATATAGCCAGTCCATTTAATTGTTTGCATGAAAAATAGACGATGTATAGTCTATACAATTTTTTGCATACGAATCGGACGATTTATAGTCGATTAAATTTTTTCATAAAAAATTTAAAAAAAGACGATGTATAGTCCATTAAATTTTTTTCATAAAAAATTTTTTGCATGAAAAATGGATGATGTATAGTTTATTAAATTCCTTGCACGAAAAGAAGACTACGTAAATAGTCCACTTAAGTTTTTACATACGAAATGGACGAATTATAGTCAATTTAACTTTTTATAAAAAATTTAAAAATGGACGATGTATAGTCCATTAAATTCTGTATATTTAGCCAGTCCATTTAATTGTTTGCATGAAAAATAGACGATGTATAGTCTATACAATTTTTTGCACACGAATCGGACGATTTATAGTCGATTAAATTTTTTCATAAAAAATTGAAAAAAAGACGATGTATAGTCCATTAAATTTTTTTCATAAAAAAATTTTTTGCATGAAAAATGGATGATGTATAGTTTATTAAATTCCTTGCACGAAAAGAAGACGACGTATATAGTCCACTTAAGTTTTTACATACGAAATGGACGAATTATAGTCAATTTAACTTTTTATAAAAAATTTAAAAATGGACGATGTATAGTCCATTAAATTCTGTATATTTAGCCAGTCCATTTAATTGTTTGCATGAAAAATAGACGATGTATAGTCTATACAATTTTTTGCATACGAATCGGACGATTTATAGTCGATTAAATTTTTTCATAAAAAATTGAAAAAAAGACGATGTATAGTCCATTAAATTTTTTTCATAAAAAAATTTTTTGCATGAAAAATGGATGATGTATAGTTTATTAAATTCCTTGCACGAAAAGAAGACGACGTATATAGTCCACTTGAGTTTTTACATACGAAATGGACGAATTATAGTCAATTTAACTTTTTATAAAAAATTTAAAAATGGACGATGTATAGTCCATTAAATTCTGTATATTTAGCCAGTCCATTTAATTGTTTGCATGAAAAATAGACGATGTATAGTCTATACAATTTTTTGCATACGAATCGGACGATTTATAGTCGATTAAATTTTTTCATAAAAAATTTAAAAAAAGACGATGTATAGTCCATTAAATTTTTTTCATAAAAATTTTTTGCATGAAAAATGGATGATGTATAGTTTATTAAATTCCTTGCACGAAAAGAAGACTACGTATATAGTCCACTTAAGTTTTTACATACGAAATGGACGAATTATAGTCAATTTAACTTTTTATAAAAAATTTAAAAATGGACGATGTATAGTCCATTAAATTCTGTATATTTAGCCAGTCCATTTAATTGTTTGCATGAAAAATAAACGATGTATAGTCTATACAATTTTTTGCACACGAATCGGACGATTTATAGTCGATTAAATTTTTTCATAAAAAATTGAAAAAAAGACGATGTATAGTCCATTAAATTTTTTCATAAAAAAATTTTTTGCATGAAAAATGGATGATGTATAGTTTATTAAATTCCTTGCACGAAAAGAAGACGACGTATATAGTCCACTTAAGTTTTTACATACGAAATGGACGAATTATAGTCAATTTAACTTTTTATAAAAAATTTAAAAATGTACGATGTATAGTCCATTAAATTTTGTATATTTAGCCAGTCCATTTAATTGTTTGCATGAAAAATAGACGATGTATAGTCTATACAATTTTTTGCATACGAATCGGACGATTTATAGTCGATTAAATTTTTTCATAAAAAATTTAAAAAAAGACGATGTATAGTCCATTAAATTTTTTTCATAAAAAATTTTTTGCATGAAAAATGGATGATGTATAGTTTATTAAATTCCTTGCACGAAAAGAAGACGACGTATATAGTCCACTTAAGTTTTTACATACGAAATGGACGAATTATAGTCAATTTAACTTTTTATAAAAAATTTGAAAATGGACGATGTATAGTCCATTAAATTCTGTATATTTAGCCAGTCCATTTAATTGTTTGCATGAAAAATAGACGATGTATAGTCTATACAATTTTTTGCATACGAATCGGACGATTTATAGTCGATTAAATTTTTTCATAATAAATTAAAAAAAGACGATGTATAGTCCATTAAATTTTTTTCATAAAAAAATTTTTTGCATGAAAAATGGACGATGTATAGTTTATTAAATTCCTTGCACGAAAAGAAGACGACGTATATAGTCCACTTAAGTTTTTACATACGAAATGGACGAATTATAGTCAATTTAACTTTTTATAAAAAATTTAAAAATGGACGATGTATAGTCCATTAAATTTTGTATATATAGCCAGTCCATTTAATTGTTTGCATGAAAAATAGACGATGTATAGTCTATACAATTTTTTGCATACGAATCGGACGATTTATAGTCGATTAAATTTTTTCATAAAAAATTTAAAAAAAGACGATGTATAGTCCATTAAATTTTTTTCATAAAAAAATTTTTTCCATGAAAAATGGATGATGTATAGTTTATTAAATTCCTTGCACGAAAAGAAGACGACGTATATAGTCCACTTAAGTTTTTACATACGAAATGGACGAATTATAGTCAATTTAACTTTTTATAAAAAATTTGAAAATGGACGATGTATAGTCCATTAAATTCTGTATATTTAGCCAGTCCATTTAATTGTTTGCATGAAAAATAGACGATGTATAGTCTATACAATTTTTTGCATACGAATCGGACGATTTATAGTCGATTAAATTTTTTCATAAAAAATTTAAAAAAAGACGATGTATAGTCCATTAAATTTTTTTCATAAAAAATTTTTTGCATGAAAAATGGATGATGTATAGTTTATTAAATTCCTTGCACGAAAAGAAGACTACGTAAATAGTCCACTTAAGTTTTTACATACGAAATGGACGAATTATAGTCAATTTAACTTTTTATAAAAAATTTAAAAATGGACGATGTATAGTCCATTAAATTCTGTATATTTAGCCAGTCCATTTAATTGTTTGCATGAAAAATAGACGATGTATAGTCTATACAATTTTTTGCACACGAATCGGACGATTTATAGTCGATTAAATTTTTTCATAAAAAATTGAAAAAAAGACGATGTATAATCCATTAAATTTTTTCATAAAAAAATTTTTTGCATGAAAAATGGATGATGTATATTTTATTAAATTCCTTGCACGAAAAGAAGACGACGTATATAGTCCACTTAAGTTTTTACATACAAAATGGACGAATTATAGTCAATTTAACTTTTTATAAATTATTTAAAAATGGACGATGTATAGTCCACTAAATTTTTTATATATAGCCAGTCCATTTAATTGTTTGCATGAAAAATAGACGATGTATAGTCTATACAATTTTTTGCATACGAATCGGACGATTTATAGTCGATTAAATTTTTTCATAAAAAATTTAAAAAAAGACGATGTATAGTCCATTAAATTTTTTTCATAAAAAATTTTTTGCATGAAAAATGGATGATGTATAGTTTATTAAATTCCTTGCACGAAAAGAAGACTACGTATATAGTCCACTTAAGTTTTTACATACGAAATGGACGAATTATAGTCAATTTAACTTTTTATAAAAAATTTAAAAATGGACGATGTATAGTCCATTAAATTCTGTATATTTAGCCAGTCCATTTAATTGTTTGCATGAAAAATAGACGATGTATAGTCTATACAATTTTTTGCACACGAATCGGACGATTTATAGTCGATTAAATTTTTTCATAAAAAATTGAAAAAAAGACGATGTATAGTCCATTAAATTTTTTCATAAAAAAATTTTTTGCATGAAAAATGGATGATGTATAGTTTATTAAATTCCTTGCACGAAAAGAAGACGACGTATATAGTCCACTTAAGTTTTTACATACGAAGTGGACGAATTATAGTCAATTTAACTTTTTATAAAAAATTTAAAAATGGACGATGTATAGTCCATTAAATTTTGTATATACAGCCAGTCCATTTAAATGTTTGCATGAAAAATAGACGATGTATAGTCTATACAATTTTTTGCATACGAATCGGACGATTTATAGTCGATTAAATTTTTTCATAAAAAATTTAAAAAAAGACGATGTATAGTCCATTAAATTTTTTTCATAAAAAAATTTTTTGCATGAAAAATGGATGATGTATAGTTTATTAAATTCCTTGCACGAAAAGAAGACGACGTATATAGTCCACTTAAGTTTTTACATACGAAATGGACGAATTATAGTCAATTTAACTTTTTATAAAAAATTTAAAAATGGACGATGTATAGTCCACTAAATTTTTTATATATAGCCAGTCCATTTAATTGTTTGCATGAAAAATAGACGATGTATAGTCTATACAATTTTTTGCATACGAATCGGACGATTTATAGTCGATTAAATTTTTTCATAAAAAATTTAAAAAAAGACGATGTATAGTCCATTAAATTTTTTTCATAAAAAATTTTTTGCATGAAAAATGGATGATGTATAGTTTATTAAATTCCTTGCACGAAAAGAAGACGACGTATATAGTCCACTTAAGTTTTTACATACGAAATGGACGAATTATAGTCAATTTAACTTTTTATAAAAAATTTAAAAATGGACGATGTATAGTCCATTAAATTCTGTATATTTAGCCAGTCCATTTAATTGTTTGCATGAAAAATAAACGATGTATAGTCTATACAATTTTTTGCACACGAATCGGACGATTTATAGTCGATTAAATTTTTTCATAAAAAATTGAAAAAAAGACGATGTATAGTCCATTAAATTTTTTCATAAAAAAATTTTTTGCATGAAAAATGGATGATGTATAGTTTATTAAATTCCTTGCACGAAAAGAAGACGACGTATATAGTCCACTTAAGTTTTTACATACGAAATGGACGAATTATAGTCAATTTAACTTTTTATAAAAAATTTAAAAATGTACGATGTATAGTCCATTAAATTCTGTATATTTAGCCAGTCCATTTAATTGTTTGCATGAAAAATAAACGATGTATAGTCTATACAATTTTTTGCACACGAATCGGACGATTTATAGTCGATTAAATTTTTTCATAAAAAATTGAAAAAAAGACGATGTATAGTCCATTAAATTTTTTCATAAAAAAATTTTTTGCATGAAAAATGGATGATGTATAGCTTATTAAATTCCTTGCACGAAAAGAAGACGACGTATATAGTCCACTTAAGTTTTTACATACGAAATGGACGAATTATAGTCAATTTAACTTTTTATAAAAAATTTAAAAATGTACGATGTATAGTCCATTAAATTCTGTATATTTAGCCAGTCCATTTAATTGTTTGCATGAAAAATAGACGATGTATAGTCTATACAATTTTTTGCATACGAATCGGACGATTTATAGTCGATTAAATTTTTTCATAAAAAATTTTTAAAAAGACGATGTATAGTCCATTAAATTTTTTTCATAAAAAATTTTTTGCATGAAAAATGGATGATGTATAGTTTATTAAATTCCTTGCACGAAAAGAAGACGACGTATATAGTCCACTTAAGTTTTTACATACGAAGTGGACGAATTATAGTCAATTTAACTTTTTATAAAAAATTTAAAAATGGACGATGTATAGTCCATTAAATTTTGTATATATAGCCAGTCCATTTAAATGTTTGCATGAAAAATAGACGATGTATAGTCTATACAATTTTTTGCATACGAATCGGACGATTTATAGTCGATTAAATTTTTTATGAAAAAAAGGCGATGTATAGTCCATTAAATTTTTTTCATAAAAAATTTTTTGCATGAAAAATGGATGATGTATAGTTTATTAAATTCCTTGCACGAAAAGAAGACGACGTATATAGTCCACTTAAGTTTTTACATACGAAGTGGACGAATTATAGTCAATTTAACTTTTTATAAAAAATTTAAAAATGGACGATGTATAGTCCATTAAATTCTGTATATTTAGCCAGTCCATTTAATTGTTTGCATGAAAAATAGACGATGTATAGTCTATACAATTTTTTGCATACGAATCGGACGATTTATAGTCGATTAAATTTTTTCATAAAAAATTGAAAAAAAGACGATGTATAGTCCATTAAATTTTTTTCATAAAAAAATTTTTTGCATGAAAAATGGATGATGTATAGTTTATTAAATTCCTTGCACGAAAAGAAGACGACGTATATAGTCCATTTAAGTTTTTACATACGAAATGGACGAATTATAGTCAATTTAACTTTTTATAAAAAATTTAAAAATGGACGATGTATAGTCCATTAAATTCTGTATATTTAGCCAGTCCATTTAATTGTTTGCATGAAAAATAGACGATGTATAGTCTATACAATTTTTTGCACACGAATCGGACGATTTATAGTCGATTAAATTTTTTCATAAAAAATTGAAAAAAAGACGATGTATAGTCCATTAAATTTTTTCATAAAAAAATTTTTTGCATGAAAAATGGATGATGTATAGTTTATTAAATTCCTTGCACGAAAAGAAGACGACGTATATAGTCCATTTAAGTTTTTACATACGAAATGGACGAATTATAGTCAATTTAACTTTTTATAAAAAATTTAAAAATGGACGATGTATAGTCCATTAAATTCTGTATATTTAGCCAGTCCATTTAATTGTTTGCATGAAAAATAGACGATGTATAGTCTATACAATTTTTTGCACACGAATCGGACGATTTATAGTCGATTAAATTTTTTCATAAAAAATTGAAAAAAAGACGATGTATAGTCCATTAAATTTTTTCATAAAAAAATTTTTTGCATGAAAAATGGATAATGTATAGTTTATTAAATTCCTTGCACGAAAAGAAGACGACGTATATAGTCCACTTAAGTTTTTACATACGAAATGGACGAATTATAGTCAATTTAACTTTTTATAAAAAATTTAAAAATGGACGATGTATAGTCCATTAAATTTTGTATATATAGCCAGTCCATTTAATTGTTTGCATGAAAAATAGACGATGTATAGTCCATTAAATTTTTTGCATACGAATCGGACGATTTATAGTCGATTAAATTTTTTCATAAAAAATTGAAAAAAAGACGATGTATAGTCCATTAAATTTTTTTCATAAAAAAATTTTTTCCATGAAAAATGGATGATGTATAGTTTATTAAATTCAATGCACGAAAAGAAGACGACATATATAGTCCACTTAAGTTTTTACATACGAAATGGACGAATTATAGTCAATTTAACTTTTTATAAAAAATTTAAAAATGGACGATGTATAGTCCACTAAATTTTTTATATATAGCCAGTCCATTTAATTGTTTGCATGAAAAATAGACGATGTATAGTCTATACAATTTTTTGCATACGAATCGGACGATTTATAGTCGATTAAATTTTTTCATAAAAAATTTAAAAAAAGACGATGTATAGTCCATTAAATTTTTTTCATAAAAAATTTTTTGCATGAAAAATGGATGATGTATAGTTTATTAAATTCCTTGCACGAAAAGAAGACGACGTATATAGTCCACTTAAGTTTTTACATACGAAATGGACGAATTATAGTCAATTTAACTTTTTATAAAAAATTTAAAAATGGAAAAATGGACGATGTATAGTCCATTAAATTCTGTATATTTAGCCAGTCCATTTAATTGTTTGCATGAAAAATAGACGATGTATAGTCTATACAATTTTTTGCATACGAATCGGACGATGTATAGTCGATTAAATTTTTTCATAAAAAATTTAAAAAAAGACGATGTATAGTCCATTAAATTTTTTTCATAAAAAATTTTTTGCATGAAAAATGGATGATGTATAGTTTATTAAATTCCTTGCACGAAAAGAAGACTACGTATATAGTCCACTTAAGGTTTTACATACGAAATGGACGAATTATAGTCAATTTAACTTTTTATAAAAAATTTAAAAATGGACGATGTATAGTCCATTAAATTCTGTATATTTAGCCAGTCCATTTAATTGTTTGCATGAAAAATAAACGATGTATAGTCTATACAATTTTTTGCACACGAATCGGACGATTTATAGTCGATTAAATTTTTTCGTAAAAAATTGAAAAAAAGACGATGTATAGTCCATTAAATTTTTTCATAAAAAAATTTTTTGCATGAAAAATGGATGATGTATAGTTTATTAAATTCCTTGCACGAAAAGAAGACGACGTATATAGTCCACTTAAGTTTTTACATACGAAATGGACGAATTATAGTCAATTTAACTTTTTATAAAAAAATTTAAAAATGTACGATGTATAGTCCATTAAATTCTGTATATTTAGCCAGTCCATTTAATTGTTTGCATGAAAAATAGACGATGTATAGTCTATACAATTTTTTGCATACGAATCGGACGATTTATAGTCGATTAAATTTTTTCATAAAAAATTGAAAAAAAGGCGATGTATAGTCCATTAAATTTTTTTCATAAAAAATTTTTTGCATGAAAAATGGATGATGTATAGTTTATTAAATTCCTTGCACGAAAAGAAGACTACGTCTATAGTCCACTTAAGTTTTTACATACGAAATGGAAGAATTATAGTCAATTTAACTTTTTATAAAAAATTTAAAAATGGACGATGTCCATTAAATTTTGTATATATAGCCAGTCCATTTAATTGTTTGCATGAAAAATAGACGATGTATAGTCTATACAATTTTTTGCACACGAATCGGACGATTTATAGTCGATTAAATTTTTTCATAAAAAATTGAAAAAAAGACGATGTATAGTCCATTAAATTTTTTCATAAAAAAATTTTTTGCATGAAAAATGGATAATGTATAGTTTATTAAATTCCTTGCACGAAAAGAAGACGACGTATATAGTCCACTTAAGTTTTTACATACGAAATGGACGAATTATAGTCAATTTAACTTTTTATAAAAAATTTAAAAATGGACGATGTATAGTCCATTAAATTTTGTATATATAGCCAGTCCATTTAAATGTTTGCATGAAAAATAGACGATGTATAGTCTATACAATTTTTTGCATACGAATCGGACGATTTATAGTCGATTAAATTTTTTCATAAAAAATTTAAAAAAAGACGATGTATAGTCCATTAAATTTTTTTCATAAAAAATTTTTTGCATGAAAAATGGATGATTTATTAAATTCCTTGCACGAAAAGAAGACTACGTATATAGTCCACTTAAGTTTTTGCATACGAATCGGACGATTTATAGTCGATTAAATTTTTTCATAAAAAATTGAAAAAAAGACGATGTATAGTCCATTAAATTTTTTTCATAAAAAAATTTTTTGCATGAAAAATGGATGATGTATAGTTTATTAAATTCCTTGCACGAAAGAAGACGACGTATATAGTCCACTTAAGTTTTTACATACGAAATGGACGAATTATAGTCAATTTAACTTTTTATAAAAAATTCTGTATATTTAGCCAGTCCATTTAATTGTTTGCATGAAAAACAGACGATGTATAGTCTATACAATTTTTTGCATACGAATCGGACGATTTATAGTCGATTAAATTTTTTCATAAAAAATTTAAAAAAAGACGATGTATAGTCCATTAAATTTTTTTCATAAAAAAATTTTTTTGCATGAAAAATGGATGATGTATAGTTTATTAAATTCCTTGCACGAAAAGAAGACGACGTATATAGTCCACTTAAGGTTTTACATACGAAATGGACGAATTATGGTCAATTTAACTTTTTATAAAAAATTTAAAAATGGACGATGTATAGTCCATTAAATTCTGTATATTTAGCCAGTCCATTTAATTGTTTGCATGAAAAATAGACGATGTATAGTCTATACAATTTTTTGCATACGAATCGGACGATTTATAGTCGATTAAATTTTTTCATAAAAAATTTAAAAAAATACGATATATAGTCCATTAAATTTTTTCATAAAAAAATTTTTTTCATGAAAAATGGATGATGTATAGTTTATTAAATTCCTTACACGAAAAGAAGACGACGTATATAGTCCACTTAAGTTTTTACATACGAAATGGACGAATTATAGTCAATTTAACTTTTTATAAAAAATTTAAAAATGGACGATGTATAGTCCATTAAATTCTGTATATTTAGCCAGTCCATTTAATTGTTTGCATGAAAAATAGACGATGTATAGTCTATACAATTTTTTGCATACGAATCGGACGATTTATAGTCAATTAAATTTTTTCATAAAAAAATTTAAAAAAAGACGATGTATAGTCCATTAAATTTTTTTCATAAAAACATTTTTTGCATGAAAAATGGATGATGAATAGTATATTAAATTCCTTGCACGAAAAGAAGACGACGTATATAGTCCACTTAAGTTTTTACATACGAAATGGACGAATTATAGTCAATTTAACTTTTTATAAAAAATTTAAAAATGGACGATGTATAGTCCATTAAATTTTGTATATATAGCCAGTCCATTTAATTGTTTGCATGAAAAATAGACGATGTATAGTCTATACAATTTTTTGCATACGAATCGGACGATTTATAGTCGATTAATTTTTTTCATAAAAAATTGAAAAAAAGACGATGTATAGTCCATTAAATTTTTTTCATAAAAAAATTTTTTCCGGATGATGTATAGTTTATTAAATTCCTTGCACGAAAAGAAGACGACGTATATAGTCCACTTAAGTTTTTACATACGAAATGGACGAATTATAGTCAATTTAACTTTTTATAAAAAATTTAAAAATGGACGATGTATAGTCCATTAAATTCTGTATATTTAGCCAGTCCATTTAATTGTTTGCATGAAAAATAGACGATGTATAGTCTATACAATTTTTTGCATACGAATCGGACGATTTATAGTCGATTAAATTTTTTCATAAAAAATTTAAAAAAAGACGATGTATAGTCCATTAAATTTTTTTCATAAAAATTTTTTTGCATGAAAAATGGATGATGTATAGTTTATTAAATTCCTTGCACGAAAAGAAGACTACGTATATAGTCCACTTAAGTTTTTGCATACGAATCGGACGATTTATAGTCGATTAAATTTTCTCATAAAAAATTGAAAAAAAGACGATGTATAGTCCATTAAATTTTTTTCATAAAAAAATTTTTTGCATGAAAAATGGATGATGTATAGTTTATTCAATTCCTTGCACGAAAGAAGACGACGTATATAGTCCACTTAAGTTTTTACATACGAAATGGACGAATTATAGTCAATTTAACTTTTTATAAAAAATTTAAAAATGGACGATGTCCATTAAATTTTGTATATATAGCCAGTCCATTTAATTGTTTGCATGAAAAATAGACGATGTATAGTCTATACAATTTTTTGCATACGAATCGGACGATTTATAGTCGATTAAATTTGTTCATAAAAAATTGAAAAAAAGACGATGTATAGTCCATTAAATTTTTTTCATAAAAAAATTTTTTGCATGAAAAATGGATGATGTATAGTTTATTAAATTCCTTGCACGAAAGAAGACGACGTATATAGTCCACTTAAGTTTTTACATACGAAATGGACGAATTATAGTCAATTTAACTTTTTATAAAAAATTTAAAAATGGACGATGTATAGTCCATTAAATTCTGTATATTTAGCCAGTCCATTTAATTGTTTGCATGAAAAATAGACGATGTATAGTCTATACAATTTTTTGCATACGAATCGGACGATTTATAGTCGATTAAATTTTTTATGAAAAAAAGACGATGTATAGTCCATTAAATTTTTTTCATAAAAAATTTTTTGCATGAAAAATGGATGATGTATAGTTTATTAAATTCCTTGCACGAAAAGAAGACTACGTATATAGTCCACTTAAGTTTTTGCATACGAATCGGACGATTTATAGTCGATTAACTTTTTTCATAAAAAATTTAAAAAAAGACGATGTATAGTCCATTAAATTTTTTTCATAAAAAATTTTTTTGCATGAAAAATGGATGATGTATAGTTTATTAAATTCCTTGCACGAAAAGAAGACGACGTATATAGTCCACTTAAGGTTTTACATACGAAATGGACGAATTATAGTCAATTTAACTTTTTATAAAAAATTTAAAAATGGACGATGTCCATTAAATTTTGTATATATAGCCAGTCCATTTAATTGTTTGCATGAAAAATAGACGATGTATAGTCTATACAATTTTTTGCATACGAATCGGACGATTTATAGTCGATTAAATTTGTTCATAAAAAATTGAAAAAAAGACGATGTATAGTCCATTAAATTTTTTTCATAAAAAAATTTTTTCCGTGAAAAATGGATGATGTATAGTTTATTCAATTCCTTGCACGAAAGAAGACGACGTATATAGTCCACTTAAGTTTTTACATACGAAATGGACGAATTATAGTCAATTTAACTTTTTATAAAAAATTCTGTATATTTAGCCAGTCCATTTAATTGTTTGCATGAAAAATAGACGATGTATAGTCTATACACTTTTTTGCATACGAATCGGACGATTTATAGTCGATTAAATTTGTTCCTTACACGAAAAGAAGACGACGTATATAGTCCACTTAAGTTTTTACATACGAAATGGACGAATTATAGTCAATTTAACTTTTTATAAAAAATTTAAAAATGGACGATGTATAGTCCATTAAATTCTGTATATTTAGCCAGTCCATTTAATTGTTTGCATGAAAAATAGACGATGTATAGTCTATACAATTTTTTGCATACGAATCGGACGATTTATAGTCAATTAAATTTTTTCATAAAAAAATTTAAAAAAAGACGATGTATAGTCCATTAAATTTTTTTCATAAAAACATTTTTTGCATGAAAAATGGATGATGAATAGTATATTAAATTCCTTGCACGAAAAGAAGACGACGTATATAGTCCACTTAAGTTTTTACATACGAAATGGACGAATTATAGTCAATTTAACTTTTTATAAAAAATTTAAAAATGGACGATGTATAGTCCATTAAATTTTGTATATATAGCCAGTCCATTTAATTGTTTGCATGAAAAATAGACGATGTATAGTCTATACAATTTTTTGCATACGAATCGGACGATTTATAGTCGATTAATTTTTTTCATAAAAAATTGAAAAAAAGACGATGTATAGTCCATTAAATTTTTTTCATAAAAAAATTTTTTCCGGATGATGTATAGTTTATTAAATTCCTTGCACGAAAAGAAGACGACGTATATAGTCCACTTAAGTTTTTACATACGAAATGGACGAATTATAGTCAATTTAACTTTTTATAAAAAATTTAAAAATGGACGATGTATAGTCCATTAAATTCTGTATATTTAGCCAGTCCATTTAATTGTTTGCATGAAAAATAGACGATGTATAGTCTATACAATTTTTTGCATACGAATCGGACGATTTATAGTCGATTAAATTTTTTCATAAAAAATTTAAAAAAAGACGATGTATAGTCCATTAAATTTTTTTCATAAAAATTTTTTTGCATGAAAAATGGATGATGTATAGTTTATTAAATTCCTTGCACGAAAAGAAGACTACGTATATAGTCCACTTAAGTTTTTGCATACGAATCGGACGATTTATAGTCGATTAAATTTTCTCATAAAAAATTGAAAAAAAGACGATGTATAGTCCATTAAATTTTTTTCATAAAAAAATTTTTTGCATGAAAAATGGATGATGTATAGTTTATTCAATTCCTTGCACGAAAGAAGACGACGTATATAGTCCACTTAAGTTTTTACATACGAAATGGACGAATTATAGTCAATTTAACTTTTTATAAAAAATTTAAAAATGGACGATGTCCATTAAATTTTGTATATATAGCCAGTCCATTTAATTGTTTGCATGAAAAATAGACGATGTATAGTCTATACAATTTTTTGCATACGAATCGGACGATTTATAGTCGATTAAATTTGTTCATAAAAAATTGAAAAAAAGACGATGTATAGTCCATTAAATTTTTTTCATAAAAAAATTTTTTGCATGAAAAATGGATGATGTATAGTTTATTAAATTCCTTGCACGAAAGAAGACGACGTATATAGTCCACTTAAGTTTTTACATACGAAATGGACGAATTATAGTCAATTTAACTTTTTATAAAAAATTTAAAAATGGACGATGTATAGTCCATTAAATTCTGTATATTTAGCCAGTCCATTTAATTGTTTGCATGAAAAATAGACGATGTATAGTCTATACAATTTTTTGCATACGAATCGGACGATTTATAGTCGATTAAATTTTTTATGAAAAAAAGACGATGTATAGTCCATTAAATTTTTTTCATAAAAAATTTTTTGCATGAAAAATGGATGATGTATAGTTTATTAAATTCCTTGCACGAAAAGAAGACTACGTATATAGTCCACTTAAGTTTTTGCATACGAATCGGACGATTTATAGTCGATTAAATTTTTTCATAAAAAATTTAAAAAAAGACGATGTATAGTCCATTAAATTTTTTTCATAAAAAATTTTTTTGCATGAAAAATGGATGATGTATAGTTTATTAAATTCCTTGCACGAAAAGAAGACGACGTATATAGTCCACTTAAGGTTTTACATACGAAATGGACGAATTATAGTCAATTTAACTTTTTATAAAAAATTTAAAAATGGACGATGTCCATTAAATTTTGTATATATAGCCAGTCCATTTAATTGTTTGCATGAAAAATAGACGATGTATAGTCTATACAATTTTTTGCATACGAATCGGACGATTTATAGTCGATTAAATTTGTTCATAAAAAATTGAAAAAAAGACGATGTATAGTCCATTAAATTTTTTTCATAAAAAAATTTTTTCCATGAAAAATGGATGATGTATAGTTTATTCAATTCCTTGCACGAAAGAAGACGACGTATATAGTCCACTTAAGTTTTTACATACGAAATGGACGAATTATAGTCAATTTAACTTTTTATAAAAAATTCTGTATATTTAGCCAGTCCATTTAATTGTTTGCATGAAAAATAGACGATGTATAGTCTATACACTTTTTTGCATACGAATCGGACGATTTATAGTCGATTAAATTTGTTCATAAAAAATTTAAAAAAAGACGATGTATAGTCCATTAAATTTTTTTCATAAAAAAATTTTTTGCATGAAAAATGGATGATGTATAGTTTATTAAATTCCTTGCACGAAAGAAGACGACGTATATAGTCCACTTAAGTTTTTACATACGAAATGGACGAATTATAGTCAATTTAACTTTTTATAAAAAATTTAAAAATGGACGATGTATAGTCCATTAAATACTGTATATTTAGCCAGTCCATTTAATTGTTTGCATGAAAAATAGACGATGTATAGTCTATACAATTTTTTGCATACGAATCGGACGATTTATAGTTGATTAAATTTTTTCATAAAAAATTGAAAAAAAGACGATGTATAGTCCAATAAATTTTTTTCATAAAAAAATTTTTTGCATGAAAAATGGATGATGTATAGTTTATTAAATTCCTTGCATGAAAAGAAGACGACGTATATAGTCCACTTAAGGTTTACATACGAAATGGACGAATTATGGTCAATTTAACTTTTTATAAAAAATTTAAAAATGGACGATGTATAGTCCATTAAATTCTGTATATTTAGCCAGTCCATTTAATTGTTTGCATGAAAATTAGACGATGTATAGTCTATACAATTTTTAGCATACGAATCGGACGATTTATAGTCAATTAAATTTTTTCATAAAAAATAAAAAAAAGACGATGTATAGTCCATTAAATTCTTTTCATAAAAAAATTTTTTCCATGAAAAATGGATGATGTATAGTTTATTAAATTCCTTGCACGAAAAGAAGACGACGTATATAGTCCACTTAAGTTTTTACATACGAAATGGACGAATTATAGTCAATTTAACTTTTTATAAAAAATTTAAAAATGGACGATGTATAGTCTATTAAATTCTGTATATTTAGCCAGTCCATTTAATTGTTTGCATGAAAAATAGACGATGTATAGTCTATACAATTGTTTGCACACGAATCGGACGATTTATAGTCGATTAAATTTTTTCATAAAAAATTTAAAATAAGACGATGTATAGTCCATTAAATTTTTTCATAAAAAAATTTTTTGCATGAAAAATGGATGATGTATAGTTTATTAAATTCCTTGCACGAAAAGAAGACGACGTATATAGTCCACTTAAGTTTTTACATACGAAATAGACAAATTATAGTCAATTTAACTTTTTATAAAAAATTTAAAAATGGACGATGTATAGTCCATTAAATTTTGTATATATAGCCAGTCCATTTAATTTTTTGCATGAAAAATAGACGATGTATAGTCTATACAATTTTTTGCATACGAATCGGACGATTTATAGTCGATTAAATTTTTTCATAAAAAATTTAAAAAAACGATGTATAGTCTATTAAATTTTTTTCATAAAAAAATTTTTTGCATGAAAAATGGACGATGTATGGTTTATTAAATTCCTTGCACGAAAAGAAGACGACGTATATAGTCCACTTAAGTTTTTACATACGAAATGGACGAATTATAGTCAATTTAACTTTTTATAAAAAATTTAAAAATGGACGATGTATAGTCCATTAAATTTTGTATATATAGCCAGTCCATTTAATTGTTTGCATGAAAAATAGACGATGTATAGTCTATACAATTATTTGCATACGAATCGGACGATTTATAGTCGATTAAATTTTTTCATAATAAATTAAAAAAAGACGATGTATAGTCCATTAAATTTTTTTCATAAAAATTTTTTTGCATGAAAAATGGATGATGTATAGTTTATTAAATTCCTTGCACGAAAAGAAGACTACGTATATAGTCCACTTAAGTTTTTGCATACGAATCGGACGATTTATAGTCGATTAAATTTTCTCATAAAAAATTGAAAAAAAGACGATGTATAGTCCATTAAATTTTTTTCATAAAAAAATTTTTTGCATGAAAAATGGATGATGTATAGTTTATTCAATTCCTTGCACGAAAGAAGACGACGTATATAGTCCACTTAAGTTTTTACATACGAAATGGACGAATTATAGTCAATTTAACTTTTTATAAAAAATTTAAAAATGGACGATGTCCATTAAATTTTGTATATATAGCCAGTCCATTTAATTGTTTGCATGAAAAATAGACGATGTATAGTCTATACAATTTTTTGCATACGAATCGGACGATTTATAGTCGATTAAATTTGTTCATAAAAAATTGAAAAAAAGACGATGTATAGTCCATTAAATTTTTTTCATAAAAAAATTTTTTGCATGAAAAATGGATGATGTATAGTTTATTAAATTCCTTGCACGAAAGAAGACGACGTATATAGTCCACTTAAGTTTTTACATACGAAATGGACGAATTATAGTCAATTTAACTTTTTATAAAAAATTTAAAAATGGACGATGTATAGTCCATTAAATTCTGTATATTTAGCCAGTCCATTTAATTGTTTGCATGAAAAATAGACGATGTATAGTCTATACAATTTTTTGCATACGAATCGGACGATTTATAGTCGATTAAATTTTTTATGAAAAAAAGACGATGTATAGTCCATTAAATTTTTTTCATAAAAAATTTTTTGCATGAAAAATGGATGATGTATAGTTTATTAAATTCCTTGCACGAAAAGAAGACTACGTATATAGTCCACTTAAGTTTTTGCATACGAATCGGACGATTTATAGTCGATTAAATTTTTTCATAAAAAATTTAAAAAAAGACGATGTATAGTCCATTAAATTTTTTTCATAAAAAATTTTTTTGCATGAAAAATGGATGATGTATAGTTTATTAAATTCCTTGCACGAAAAGAAGACGACGTATATAGTCCACTTAAGGTTTTACATACGAAATGGACGAATTATAGTCAATTTAACTTTTTATAAAAAATTTAAAAATGGACGATGTCCATTAAATTTTGTATATATAGCCAGTCCATTTAATTGTTTGCATGAAAAATAGACGATGTATAGTCTATACAATTTTTTGCATACGAATCGGACGATTTATAGTCGATTAAATTTGTTCATAAAAAATTGAAAAAAAGACGATGTATAGTCCATTAAATTTTTTTCATAAAAAAATTTTTTCCATGAAAAATGGATGATGTATAGTTTATTCAATTCCTTGCACGAAAGAAGACGACGTATATAGTCCACTTAAGTTTTTACATACGAAATGGACGAATTATAGTCAATTTAACTTTTTATAAAAAATTCTGTATATTTAGCCAGTCCATTTAATTGTTTGCATGAAAAATAGACGATGTATAGTCTATACACTTTTTTGCATACGAATCGGACGATTTATAGTCGATTAAATTTGTTCATAAAAAATTTAAAAAAAGACGATGTATAGTCCATTAAATTTTTTTCATAAAAAAATTTTTTGCATGAAAAATGGATGATGTATAGTTTATTAAATTCCTTGCACGAAAGAAGACGACGTATATAGTCCACTTAAGTTTTTACATACGAAATGGACGAATTATAGTCAATTTAACTTTTTATAAAAAATTTAAAAATGGACGATGTATAGTCCATTCAATTTTGTATATATAGCCAGTCCATTTAATTGTTTGCATGAAAAATAGACGATGTATAGTCTATAAAATTTTTTGCATACGAATCGGACGATTTATAGTCGATTAAATTTTTTCATAAAAAATTGAAAAAAAGACGATGTATAGTCCAATAAATTTTTTTCATAAAAAAATTTTTTGCATGAAAAATGGATGATGTATAGTTTATTAAATTCCTTGCATGAAAAGAAGACGACGTATATAGTCCACTTAAGGTTTACATACGAAATGGACGAATTATGGTCAATTTAACTTTTTATAAAAAATTTAAAAATGGACGATGTATAGTCCATTAAATTCTGTATATTTAGCCAGTCCATTTAATTGTTTGCATGAAAATTAGACGATGTATAGTCTATACAATTTTTAGCATACGAATCGGACGATTTATAGTCAATTAAATTTTTTCATAAAAAATAAAAAAAAGACGATGTATAGTCCATTAAATTCTTTTCATAAAAAAATTTTTTGCATGAAAAATGGATGATGTATAGTTTATTAAATTCCTTGCACGAAAAGAAGACGACGTATATAGTCCACTTAAGTTTTTACATACGAAATGGACGAATTATAGTCAATTTAACTTTTTATAAAAAATTTAAAAATGGACGATGTATAGTCTATTAAATTCTGTATATTTAGCCAGTCCATTTAATTGTTTGCATGAAAAATAGACGATGTATAGTCTATACAATTGTTTGCACACGAATCGGACGATTTATAGTCGATTAAATTTGTTCATAAAAAATTGAAAAAAAGACGATGTATAGTCCATTAAATTTTTTTCATAAAAAAATTTTTTGCATGAAAAATGGATGATGTATAGTTTATTAAATTCCTTGCACGAAAGAAGACGACGTATATAGTCCACTTAAGTTTTTACATACGAAATGGACGAATTATAGTCAATTTAACTTTTTATAAAAAATTTAAAAATGGACGATGTATAGTCCATTAAATTTTGTATATAAAGCCAGTCCATTTAATTTTTTGCATGAAAAATAGACGATGTATAGTCTATACAATTTTTTGCATACGAATCGGACGATTTATAGTCGATTAAATTTTTTCATAAAAAATTTAAAAAAACGATGTATAGTCTATTAAATTTTTTTCATAAAAAAATTTTTTGCATGAAAAATGGACGATGTATGGTTTATTAAATTCCTTGCACGAAAAGAAGACGACGTATATAGTCCACTTAAGTTTTTACATACGAAATGGACGAATTATAGTCAATTTAACTTTTTATAAAAAATTTAAAAATGGACGATGTATAGTCCATTAAATTTTGTATATATAGCCAGTCCATTTAATTGTTTGCATGAAAAATAGACGATGTATAGTCTATACAATTATTTGCATACGAATCGGACGATTTATAGTCGATTAAATTTTTTCATAATAAATTAAAAAAAGACGATGTATAGTCCATTAAATTTTTTTCATAAAAAAATTTTTTGCATGAAAAATGGACGATGTATAGTTTATTAAATTCCTTGCACGAAAAGAAGACGACGTATATAGTCCACTTAAGTTTTTACATACGAAATGGACGAATTATAGTCAATTTAACTTTTTATAAAAAATTTAAAAATGGACGATGTATAGTCCATTAAATTTTGTATATATAGCCAGTCCATTTAATTGTTTGCATGAAAAATAGACGATGTATAGTCTATACAATTTTTTGCATACGAATCAGACGATTTATAGTCGATTAAATTTTTTCATAAAAAATTGAAAAAAAAGACGATGTATAGTCCATTAAATTTTTTTCATAAAAAATTTTTTTGCATGAAAAATGGACGATGTATAGTTTATTAAATTCCTTGCAAGAAAAGAAGACGACGTATATAGTCCACTTAAGTTTATAGTCCATTAAATTTTGTATATATAGCCAGTCCATTTAATTGTTTGCATGAAAAACACACGATATATAGTCTATACAATTTTTTGTATACGAATCGGACGATTTATAGTCGATTAAATTTTTTCATAAAAAATTGAAAAAAAGACGATGTATATTTTTCATAAAAAAATTTTTTGCATGAAAAATGGATGATGCAAGTTTATTAAATTCCTTGCACGAAAAGAAGACGACGTATACAGTCCACTTAAGTTTTTACATACGAAATGGACGAATTATAGTCAATTTAACTTTTTATAAAAAATTTAAAAAAGGACGATGTATAGTCCATTAAATTTTGTATATATAGCCAGTCCATTTAATTGTTTGCATGAAAAACACACGATATATAGTCTATACAATTTTTTGTATACGAATCGGACGATTTATAGTCGATTAAATTTTTTCATAAAAAATTAAAAAAAGAGACGATGTATAGTCCATTAAACTTTTTTCACAAAAAAATTTTTTGCATGAAAAATGGATGATGTATAGTTTATTAATTTCCTTGCACGAAAAGAAGACGACGTATATAGTCCACTTAAGTTTTTACATACGAAATGGACGAATTATAGTCAATTTAACTTTTTATAAAAAATTTAAAAATGGACGATGTATAGTCCATTAAATTCTGTATATTTAGCCAGTCCATTTAATTGTTTGCATGAAAAATAGACGATGTATAGTCTATACAATTTTTTGCATACGAATCGGACGATTTATAGTCGATTAAATTTTTTCATAAAAAATTTAAAAAAAGACGATGTATAGTCCATTAAATTTTTTTCATAAAAAATTTTTTGCATGAAAAATGGATGATGTATAGTTTATTAAATTCCTTGCACGAAAAGAAGACTACGTATATAGTCCACTTAAGTTTTTACATACGAAATGGACGAATTATAGTCAATTTAACTTTTTATAAAAAATTTAAAAATGGACGATGTATAGTCCATTAAATTTTGTATATATAGCCAGTCCATTTAATTGTTTGCATGAAAAATAGACGATGTATAGTCTATACAATTTTTTGCATACGAATCGGACGATTTATAGTCGATTAATTTTTTTCATAAAAAATTGAAAAAAAGACGATGTATAGTCCATTAAATTTTTTTCATAAAAAAATTTTTTCCGGATGATGTATAGTTTATTAAATTCCTTGCACGAAAAGAAGACGACGTATATAGTCCACTTAAGTTTTTACATACGAAATGGACGAATTATAGTCAATTTAACTTTTTATAAAAAATTTAAAAATGGACGATGTATAGTCCATTAAATTTTGTATATATAGCCAGTCCATTTAATTGTTTGCATGAAAAATAGACGATGTATAGTCTATACAATTATTTGCATACGAATCGGACGATTTATAGTCGATTAAATTTTTTCATAATAAATTAAAAAAAGACGATGTATAGTCCATTAAATTTTTTTCATAAAAAAATTTTTTGCATGAAAAATGGACGATGTATAGTTTATTAAATTCCTTGCACGAAAAGAAGACGACGTATATAGTCCACTTAAGTTTTTACATACGAAATGGACGAATTATAGTCACTTTAACTTTTTATAAAAAATTTAAAAAAGGACGATGTATAGTCCATTGAATTTTGTATATATAGCCAGTCCATTTAACTGTTTGCATGAAAAATAGACGATCTATAGTCTATACAATTTTTTGCATACGAATCAGACGAATTATAGTCGATTAAATTTTTTCATAAAAAATTGAAAAAAGACGATGTATAGTCCATTATATTTTTTTCATAAAAAAATTTTTTGCATGAAAAATGGATGATGCAAGTTTATTAAATTCCTTGCACGAAAAGAAGACTACGTATATAGTCCACTTAAGTTTTTACATACGAAATGGACGAATTATAGTCAATTTAACTTTTTATAAAAAATTTAAAAATGGATGATGTATAGTCCATTAAATTCTGTATATTTAGCCAGTCCATTTAATTGTTTGCATGAAAAATAGACGATGTATAGTCTATACAATTTTTTGCATACGAATCGGACGATTTATAGTCGATTAAATTTTTTCATAAAAAATTGAAAAAAGACGATGTATAGTCCATTATATTTTTTTCATAAAAAAATTTTTTGCATGAAAAATGGATGATGCAAGTTTATTAAATTCCTTGCACGAAAAGAAGACTACGTATATAGTCCACTTAAGTTTTTACATACGAAATGGACGAATTATAGTCAATTTAACTTTTTATAAAAAATTTAAAAATGGACGATGTATAGTCCATTAAATTTTGTATATATAGCCAGTCCATTTAATTGTTTGCATGAAAAATAGACGATGTATAGTCTATACAATTATTTGCATACGAATCGGACGATTTATAGTCGATTAAATTTTTTCATAATAAATTAAAAAAAGACGATGTATAGTCCATTAAATTTTTTTCATAAAAAAATTTTTTGCATGAAAAATGGACGATGTATAGTTTATTAAATTCCTTGCACGAAAAGAAGACGACGTATATAGTCCACTTAAGTTTTTACATACGAAATGGACGAATTATAGTCACTTTAACTTTTTATAAAAAATTTAAAAAAGGACGATGTATAGTCCATTAAATTTTGTATATATAGCCAGTCCATTTAACTGTTTGCATGAAAAATAGACGATCTATAGTCTATACAATTTTTTGCATACGAATCAGACGAATTATAGTCGATTAAATTTTTTCATAAAAAATTGAAAAAAGACGATGTATAGTCCATTAAATTTTTTTCATAAAAAATTTTTTGCATGAAAAATGGATGATGTATAGTTTATTAAATTCCTTGCACGAAAAGAAGACGACGTATATAGTCCACTTAAGTTTTTACATACGAAATGGACGAATTATAGTCAATTTAACTTTTTATAAAAAATTTAAAAATGGAAGATGTATAGTCCATTCAATTTTGTATATATAGCCAGTCCATTTAATAGTTTTCATGAAAAATAGACGATGTATAGTTTATGCAATTTTTTGCATACGAATCGGACGATTTATAGTCAATTAAATTTTTTCATAAAAAATTTAAAAAAAAGACGTTAAATTTTTTTCATAAAAAAATTTTTAGCATGAAAAATGGATGATGTATAGTTTATTAAATTCTTTGTAGTCCATTTAGTATTTTACATACGAAGTGGACGAATTATAGTCAATTTAACTTTTTATAAAAAAATTTAAAAATGGACGATGTATAGTCCATTAAATTTTGTATATATAGCCAGTCCATTTAATTTTTTGCATGAAAAATGGACGATGTATAGTTTATTAAATTCCTTGCACGAAAAGAAGACGACGTATATAGTCCACTTAAGTTTTTACATACGAAATGGACGAATTATAGTCAATTTAACTTTTTATAAAAAATTTAAAAATGGAAGATGTATAGTCCATTCAATTTTGTATATATAGCCAGTCCATTTAATAGTTTTCATGAAAAATAGACGATGTATAGTTTATGCAATTTTTTGCATACGAATCGGACGATTTATAGTCAATTAAATTTTTTCATAAAAAATTTAAAAAAAAGACGTTAAATTTTTTTCATAAAAAAATTTTTTGCATGAAAAATGGATGATGTATAGTTTATTAAATTCTTTGTAGTCCATTTAGTATTTTACATACGAAGTGGACGAATTATAGTCAATTTAACTTTTTATAAAAAAATTTAAAAATGGACGATGTATAGTCCATTAAATTTTGTATATATAGCCAGTCCATTTAATTGTTTGCATGACAAATAGACGATGTTTAGTCTATACAATTTTTTGCATACGAATCGGACGATTTATAGTCGATTAAATTTTTTCATAAAAAATTTTAAAAAATACGATGTATAGTCCATTAAATATTTTTCATAAAAAATTTTTTTGCATGAAAAATGGATGATGTATTGTTTATTAAATTTTTTGCACGAAAAGAAGACGACGTATATAGTCCACATAATTTTTTACATACGAAATGGACGAATTATAGTCAATTTAATTTTTTATAAAAAATTTAAAAATGGACGGTGTATAGTCCATTAAATTTTGTATATATAGCCAGTTCATTTAATTTTTTGCATCTTAAATAGACGATGTATAGTCTATATAATTTAAATAATTTGAAATGAAATTTAATAAATTTTATCTACTTACGGATGCCAATGATTGTATCTTGTTGACTTCTTTGGTTGTAATTTTTTGATGGACCGTATTTATACATAAGCAAAATATTTGTTTAGATAGAGTTGTATATACTCGTACATGTGTACACAGACAAAACGTGCTTACTAAATACTTCATAAAATAGAACAAAATTAATAAGAAATCTCTATAGTTTTTTTTTAATAAGGAAATCTTATTAATTTCATAGGGAAAACCCTTTTGAAAAAATCAAGAAGAAATCTTGTAGTTTTTATTAGGCTATCTTATTGATTTTTTCAATAATGTTTTTATTAGGCGACCTCATAAAAAATCAAAAATAAATTACGTCTTTATTCTCTGTACTTATGTATTTTCATTTAAATTCTATACCATATATGTACATATACATATGTATGTATGTAGTATATTGTAGATGTTATTTATTTATACATAGATACATACACATGTTATATTCTTAACTAATTTACTCACCAAGTATTGAACCAGCAAAATTCTGACTGCTAGACAAGCATTCTAACCAATATGCTAACAAGCAGCCTGAATAACCGTTGAAATTATTGTGCAAACATTCTTATACAAAAATGAAAAATATCATAAAAAAAAAGTTTCTCTATGTCTATTTTTAGATATGAAATAACAAGACACATCATAAAATCAAGAAGATTTCCTTATTAAAAAAATCAATAAGATGCCTTACACATAATCATATAGGAACCTAATAAAATCAAGAAGAAACCCTTTTTAAAATAATCAATAAGGCAACCTAATAAAATCAATAAGAAATCCCAATAGTTTACAATTTATAAGAAAACTAAATAGAATCAAGAAGTTTTTCTGTATGGATTGTTTTTTTGGTGCCGCAAATAGCGTAAATTGAGTAAAAAAAAGTTGTGAATAATAAGATTTCTTCTTGATTTTATGTGGTTTTCTTCTCGATAAAATTAATAAAATTTACCGCATAAAAACAATAAGTAATCTCTATGAAAAAATTTTCACTTCTTTTTGCTGGGATGCCCCTTTAGCCTAAAAATGTTTCATAGAGAAAATCTTCTTGATTCTATGAGGCAGTTTTTTCTCTGTGTATTTATTTAAAAAGTATTAAAGAAACTTTTTAAAATATATAATTAAGCTGGTAAAATCAGTTAAGCTTCGCTTGTGCGGTTTCCAAGGGACAGTTAATAGCAAGGATAATAAAAAAAACCATAATTTTATAAAGACATGGAAACTTAGATTACAGAAATTTTTCATTATTTCGCACTACAAAATTAAAAAAAAATGAAATGCATGAAAATCTTGTGTACAAAACACCCCCTCCCCCCCCACCCACCACACCTGATGTACAAATTCGTGTTCTGTGAATTTGAATGCACAAACCTGATTTAATACTTGATAAGCTTTTTTTTGGTTTGAAAGAAAACAAAACTTTAAACCCTTAACTCAAAGGAACTTACATATTTTTAAAAATAAATACTCGTAACATAAAAAGGACTTTTAGTCGCCTATTCGCAATATGATATTCTCTTTCTAATTGCAACATGAAAGCATAAGCCATAACAATTAAAAAAAGAGGTTTATGCTGGTGCTTAAACTGCACTCTAATACTGCTATTGTGCATTCGCTTATTTGGTATAATAATTTGAATGACATAAGAATACCATTTCACTGGTTCACCAGGCCGACATTAACATCTAATATGCCACAATGGCAACGTTTGCTGAAAACTTTTTACATTCTTTTTTTACTACAAATTAGTTGCCATAAACTTAAGTTCTTTTTATTTTCTTTTTTCCTGCTGCTCTTTACTGCATAAATGGGACTTTAATTTTATATTCATTAAAAAAGAAAAGAAAGAAAGAAATATATAAAAACATATTAAAATGGTCATAAAAATGCATCAATAATTAAACTAAGCCACCAAACCACTTCCTCTAACACTACAGTTTTTATTTTATGTAACATCATACTTAAAAGAAGTAATAAAATGAGCAAAGAAGAAAATAAAGAGTAAAGTAGCTGATGTCCTGCCGCGAAATCAATAAACAGTGTGAATCAAAATTACGACTGCACTTCGTAAGAATGAAAATATGTTATTACTTTCACACAGAAAAAAAAATACCAATGTAAAATCACCATGCAAAAAGTTTGATTCAAATTCATTCAAATCACATTAAATTTACAAGAAATAATGCAGAGATATATGTAAGGAAAATACTCCACTAAAAATGGTGGAGTAAAACACATATTTTGATAAAGTGGGTAACTGTTAAAAATTTTTAATTTTTAAAGAAATTTATTATTTGACATGTTGTCAGAATTATACATACAATAATTGAAATTTATTTTCTGGTAGTTTAGCATGTCTATATACGTATTTCATTGGCGCTTGAAGTCTACTGATGATTTGGTTCAAGCGCCAATGAAATACGTATATGGACATGCTAAACTACCAGAAAATAAATTTCAATTATTGTTTTTTAAATATTAATATATGATATTGAATTTTTTGTTTGAAGTTAATATTTGGAGAAGTTTACCTGCTTTTTTTGTTCTAAAACTTTCACAATCGAAAACGTGAACAAATTTGAAAACATGAACACCCTTGGTAAAAATTAGTTCACGTTTTCGCGAGTTCACTGTATGTTGTTTGAATGTGTTGGTGTTTATTTGCTTTCTTCATAGCTTAGTTGTGTGAGTTGTTTTTGTATTGTTGTTGTTTTATTTTTGATGTTTGTAAACAGCTGACAAACTGCTGCAGGCTGGTAGGCAGTGTACTGCTCTTGCAGTTGGAGCATTAAAGGTTCGATGATCCTAGAGTCAAGCCAAAGTATTTTTGTGTATTTTTTTTAACTAAAACTTTTCAAATAAATTGTATGTTAAATGATCAATGAAATAATGTTGAATTAAAATTTTATTCATGATGGTACATATTTAGTGGGTATCTAAATAATATTTACACTTGTTGTGGCTGCAGGGCTAAGCACGTTGACTACCACGCGATGAGTTCCGAGTTCAAATCTTGGCCGGGGAATCCAATTTATATACCAAAAAAAATTTTTCTGATGTCTATGTCAACCATACGTAAGTTAAATAATTAATAAAATACAATTACTACATTAAATTAAATTCATGTTGTTCCCACTTTAAATAACTTTGATTCAACATAATTCTTCGTTTTGACTTTAACAGTAGGTAAACGTTAAATCAACGTGAAATATATACATTTCTATAAATCATGTTAGATTAACATGAAACACATATGAAGCAAAATCATTGCAGAAAAAGGTTAGATTAACCTTGTTTACGTAGATTTTAAGTTCAAATTTTTCGGCGTGTTCAATGTTTATTTTTATTTTATTTTCCAACCTTGTGCGCTTGTGTATTTTGTTCTTTAGCTAATAATTTGTGAATAATTCTTTTAAATATTTTAATGGAAAATATTTGTATTAGGTTTGTTCACATGAGCTACAGCTAAGAACATATATACAAATTTGTTACTAATAACTTAGCGATTGTACCCACTATCAGGCATTCTGGCATAATCTAAATCACAAGGTTTTACCAGATGCTTTACAACTTTCTTAAAGCTCGCAAATATTCTTTATTATATTGTATAAATCCTTTTATCTTCAAGTGTGTCTGTTGACATGGTCATGTTGTTGTTGGGGGGAATTTTAGAGATAAAAATGCACAAGATTTCCTTTCATTTTCCGACATTAGTGCTGCAGACAAGCAGTTTAATTGCCAAATAGATACTTGTTGGTTTGTGTTTGTATACAAAGAAAAAGCTTTATTTTTAGTGTTTGTATTTGTGTATGTGCACTGTGTATATACATATATATGTATGTGTGTGTGTACGTGTGCGTGTGTGTGTGTGTGTGCCAAATGGAAAAGAAAAACTATTTTTCTATTTAAAATGAATAGTTGTCATATGCAATAATGAAATTTTTAAAAGATATTTTTCATTTTATATTTTATGAAGTCAAACAAATGAATTTCTCCGGGTCATTGAGAGGAAAATATTTTCTAAACGAGCATTTCGAATATTTGCTTTAGCTTTTCTTTAAGTTTTATGTAGTTTGTAATTGTAGTTTTTCTTTAAGTTTTGTATTTGCAGAGAAATTAAAAATTCTAATAATTTTTCATGCGTTTTGTTCTTTGCCATAATAAAAAGATAAGCAAATAACTAACTAAATTGTTTAGAGTTTTATATATTATGAATTTTTCAAATAAAATTTAAATTTCCATAATATTTTTGCCTTTCACTTGTTTTAAATAATATATTCTTTTTTTATATTTATCTTAAGGTGACACAAACCGAATATAATACTTATATTAAAAATTTTCTAAAATGACATGTGACAATTAAATTGGTTTCTACTACGTTAAGGTTGTAAAAGAAAGTAAAATTCAATGAAATCAAAAAGATTGCATGTTAAATATTTAGTTTTTTGCATTTCAGACACAGGTTTCTGGCAGATTAAATATTAAAAAGTAAATTTGTTTTTTAGTTTATTTTCTTTATAATTGCAATATTGTGGTTTTGTAAATCTTAGCAACATTCCGTGGGACAACAATAAATATACATTTGCTAGATTTCTCTTAATGGGGTGTACGTTTTACTTTCTGCTCGTGCTGTGCAATTTATATGAAGAATAAAAGTGAATTGCATTTTTCTACATACACATATGCTATAAAATGACTTATATTATGATCTTTATATCTTTAATTTAAATAAAACAAAGTGTGTGTGAAGAAATATCATTGAAATTTTTTATTACTTTGAAAATTAGAAGTTTTTTATTACACAGAGAAAAACTGCCTAATAGAATCAAAAAGATTTTTTCTATGAAACGTTTTTAGGCTGAGGGGTATCCCAGCAGGGGTATCCCCGAAGATTTTTTCATAGAGATTCCTTATTAAGTTTATGTGGTAAATCTTATTATTTTTATCAAGAAGAAAACCACATCAAATCAAGAAGAAATCTTATTATTCACAACTTTTTTTACTCAATTTCCGTTACAATCCATAGAGAAAAACTTCTTGATTCTATTAGGTTTTCCTATAAATTGCAAACTATAGGGATTTCTTATTGATTTTATTAGGTTGCCTCATTGATTTTTTTTAAAGGTTTTCTTCTTGATTTTATTAGGCTATCTTATTGATTTTTTCAATAAGGGTTTCTTCTTGCTTTTATTAGGTTTGTTGTTATTTTGTTTCTATAAATAGACATAGAGAAAATTTTTTTCATGATCTTTTTCATTTTTGTATAAGAATGTTTGCACAATAATTTCAATGGTTATTCAGGCTGCTTGTTAGCATATTGGTTAGAGTGCTTGTCTATCGGTCTGAAGTTTGCTGGTTCAATACTTGGTGAGTAAGTTAGTTAAGAATATAACGTAATATGTATGTATGTATGTAGAAATAAATAACATCTACAATATACTACATACATCATATATCATAGTTTATACTCGTTGAAGCAAATTAAAAATTAACTTTTGTGACTTTCAAAGATATTATGATTTATGAATTCTCAAATGGTTTTTGAAAGTCTGTGCATAAGATAACAGGTTTGTGGCTGTTTAAAATGTGTGGTTCAAATAAATAAATTTCAATTAAAAATAACTTATGACAATATGTTAAATAATAAATTTCTTAAATTGTATATTTTTACTTGCGTTTATTTCTTATTTTATTTCAGTAAGGAAGGCCAATTTTTCTTTCGCAGGTACCAATTATGATATTGTTTCAGTTATACTAACCACATTTTCGGTAGCAAGAATAACTTTTTTTCAAATTCCATACTGTTAACCAATTTTTTCTGTTGCTGCAACTATTTGTTTAAGGGTTATAATTAAAATATAGTGGTACCACAAGAAAATTGCAGTCGTTATACCAGAATTCTATATAGTTGGTGCAACCACCAAAATTCGATTGGCAACAAATTCGGTTGTCTCAACGAATCTGTTTTCTCTGTGTATGTATATGGTACAGACTTTAAATGAAAATATATAAGTACAGAGAATAAAGAAACAATTTTTTTTTATTTTTTATTAGGTCGCCTAGTAAAAACAAAGAGAAACTCTTATTGAAAAAATCAATAAGATAACGTAATAAGAACTACAAGATTTCTTCTTGACTTTTTTCAAAAAGCTTTTCCTTATTAAATTAATAAGATTTCCTTATTGAAAAAAAACCATAGAGATATCTTATTAATTTTGTTCTATTTTATGAGGTATTTATTAGGCACTGTTTTCTCTGTGTAGCAATTTAAGTTATTAATTTGGCATAAAGTTTTTGCTGGGCTTGCTTACTATCCAGTCGTAAATGCTAAACAATTTGAAAAAACAATGATACCTTTCATAAATATTCCTCAAAAAATCAGTAATTTCTTATAGCGGGAAGTTAAATTTTTTTTATATTTATTGCCAACAAGTATCTACAAATTAATGGATTAATTTTTGCCTAAAAATACTTCACTTTAACAAAAGCTTTAGTCACACCCTGGAAAAATATTGGTTGGTCTCTGCCCAAGTAGATAGACATGGGTGCTGATGAAGTGCTTGACTGCACTGAAAAATTAGCATTTCTCCCGGCTAAAATGTCTAGTTTAATTTTTCTTCTCTTCTTTAGAAAATCACATTAATTAATAAAAATATTTCATTCAATAAGAATTTAAATACTGAACTTAAGGCCGATTAAGAAATTATTCCTGAATATATAAGTTTGTAATTTTTACAATTATTTAACTTTTAAATTCAGTATAACTTTTTCTGCAGTGTGTGATACGCATAATAATTTTTTGTAATCCTTGCAGTTTATTCGCTGACTTGAATCTACTGGAATAACTGCGGAAAGCCGCATAAACAAACCATTCCTTCAAAATTTCGAACTTCCCTCGTAGTTATGTGAAATGCAACACTGTTCGCATGAAGTAACAGTAGACTACTGTCAAATTTTGAGCAAGTGTCGTCATTTACTTTGAATTTAACAGCTGTTCAAAGCATACAACCTCGTGTATTTTTCTAAAATTAAAAAAAAAAATAATTTCGAGTGCTCATTAAACATTATTGTTTGCGAAAAAAAATCCGTAAATCAAACCCAGGAAAAGCTCGATAAATACTACTGGAAATCTGCACCATCGATTTCAATGGTAAAAAACTGGTTTACTAACTTTCGTTGTGATCGCACAAGTACAAATAACGCTGAACCTTCTGTACGGCCAATTTTTTTTTTTTTTTTTTTTTTTTTTTTAAAAAGAGAAGTAACACTCAGGCAATTAATGCCTACTACTATTACTAGGTGTTACCTTCTTTAAGAAAGGGATAGTGAGAGAGAAGACAGGTGGTGAAGGAAGAGATAGAGGAAAGCTTCATTCTTTTACAACTCTGCTTTTTCGCACGTTTTGAATAATGCAGTGTTGCAGCGCCTCTCTGATGTTAAATGAGGCGTATTAATTTTTTTTTTGAAGCTGTGTCTTGTAGCCATTTTATTGATTATTTTACTTCGCCAATGATTTTTGCTACACAACGAAGGAGGGCGCTCTGATGTTACATTAGGATTAGTATCTGCTGAAGTCGGTATAGTTCAGTGACCAGTGACTATGCCTTCATCACTTGAACTTTCCTACAACAACTGACACAAAGGGACACTAATGCACATCAGAAAAATGCGTGGTGTTGTTATTTAATGACTGTCGGATACACGGATTGAACCCAGGACCTTCGGTTTTGTAGTCAACGTGCTAACTACTTCAGCCAACGCCACCCTGAAAATGAGGTCAGAACACCTGAAAATGTCGAAAAAATCCACGATATGGTGTTGGCTGATCGAATAGTAAAAGTGTGTGAGATTGTTGATGCCATATGCATTTCATAAGTCAATAAGGTTAAATGATCAGCTGGATTTAACAAAGTTGTCTGCACGATGAATTGCTCGAAATCGACCACAAACGCATGTGCAGTTTCCATGGCAAAAATCCATTAATTGGATGACGAATTGCTCCCTCGTTCGCTCCATTCCACAGATTTAGGCCCGATTTACTATTTGTTATTCCCAAACTTAAAGAAAGAGATTTCACTCCAACAATGAATCATTCCACAAACAAAAGCCTATTTTAAGGATCTCGAAAACCCCTATTTTTTTGGAAGGTATACAAAAACTGGAGAAACGTTGGACTAAGTGTATTGAGTTAAAAGGATATTATGTTGAAAAATAAGTTTTTGTTTTGCAAGCAAAAAACTGTGTTTTTTTCAAAAATTCACGGACTTATTGATCCACCCTCTAGCAAATGGTATGAACCCGAAAGTATTTGTACAAGCTGTTCCACTATACTTAAGAAAACTAAGTACCATTATCATAATATTTTTCGGTGCTTTGGCATCATCAAATATTCCATTAAAAGCAGAGAACTGCTATTTTTGTCAAGTGACTTGCCAAAAAAAAATTTTTACTTTAGAAAAATTTTAATAACTTTTGCAAATATAAACCAATTTTAACAAAGTATGCCTCGTTTTTTCTATATACAATTTTCTTGGGCAATTTTCTTCTTATAAGAAAATTAAAATAAAAATTGTTGAATTTAAAAAATTACGTAAAAAAATTTCAAAAAATTGAAATGTTTAATAAAAACTTACCAAATTTCTTGGAACATACAATTTATGCATATATTTTAAGAAACCCTATTTTTTGCCTTTCCAAAACTGTTTAACATTTCGAAGTTGGTCAAACAGTATGTAAGTTAGAGATACTAAAGTACTGCGACCTATTCTTAAAATTTTTTTTTTCAAAATTACTCGAAATTTTGAGGTGTTTCACAATGTTTGAAAACGGCTGTTGTATTCTATTTTAATCCGGGTGTAGTTGGTATAAGTCCCAGCAAAAAATTAACATACAAATCATTAGTTACAGCATTGATGAACTCAGCTACAAGTAGTTCTATTTCTGTTAGGACGGAAGTGATCCAAATAACTGAATGATATGCTTTAAGTATATTTTTGATATAACTAAACCACTGGCATGCAATGAAAATCGTAAACTTTTGGCACTAGTTCCGCCATTTTTTTTTTGCGGGCATGGTATGAGTGAAAAGAAATCTAGGCGATATCAAAAATATATTATTCATTCAACAATAACGAAAAATAAGAATATTTTTCTAAATATGTGTCATAAACTGAGCTTTTCATTATTGTTGCACTTATGCAAAAAGGACATTCTTGACATTCACCTCTTGTACTCTTTTATGTTATATTTCAAGTTTACTTCAAAAGAAATATTAAACTTAGATAAGATACAAGTATTAAAATATCAAGTTGCATATGTCTGTATGTATGTATGCAAGAGAAGAGAACTTAATAAGTCTGACAGTTGCTGTCTGTGTTTGTGACATTCTTAAGCATACTCTAGTGCTGTAGTTTAGTTTAATTTGGTAAAAAGTCTACTGTTGCACAAACCTGCAGACATGCATATGTAAATGTTGATTTGCTTAATAAAACCCTTATACATACATTCATGTGTATGTATATATTTTTATGTTTATCTGAAAACACATTTGAAAAATATGTAGACAAATAGATGTAAAAGCTTTATGCTCGTATGCAATTGAATGTGTATGTAAACACGAATTAGAAGACTAAACTTTGCACACACGTGTAAATAATTTTGTCCAAGTGTATGTATGTATGTATGTATGTAAGTCCGCCTGTAAAATAATTAAATTTTGATTTTATTTTCTTTTTTAAGCCTTAACGTTTTTGTATTTGTGATGTAAATTTCAAGGACTTCAGCATGCCAGCTTATATTTTATAATAAACCGAATTTTCGTACGTTTATATGTTTTTATTTTCGATTTGCTTGATATAAATACTTAACTTAAGAATCTATATACTGTACTACAAGTATACATATTTATTTACCTGCAGGTAGCAATAAGTGAGCGTGTACGTGATTGCAAAATGTATAGCTTTTGTTCGCACTGACTCACTTAGCAGCTCTTTTTTGTGTACAATTGTTCTTCTCTTATATATACAGGATTATCCATTTAGTGGTTTCAAAACTTCCGGTCTTGCATGGCTGTCGTTTGTTAAATATCTGGCATCGGAGGTTTTTTTTCCGCGAAAGGTCTACCATTTACGAAGATATATGGTTTAACAACCGCAGAAAGCGTAAAACTTGTTAAAAGTTATTGCGAAAATAGTGGCTCAAACGGGCCAACTTTTTAAGCAATATGGTCGTCATACTTGATCTACTGTGTAAGTTTAGGTTAAGTTAGGAAGGGTGGTGCTATACCGCACCTCCGCTTGGAGACCCAATTGGGTGCATTGTGATTCCCTTGTATTGCCCAAAAAATTATAATTAACCCTCTCCCCCCCCCATTTTTTTGAGACCCTATTATCCGTCATTGAGCCCTTACATTTGAATACCCATTTTCGAATGGAGTAGAGTCTTCCAAGAAAAATGACGAATTCAAATCTTATGAGTAAAATTGTAGAAAAGTTCTGTTAATACTTTTACACTAAACTAATCCAATTTACAAGTATTTACTTTAGTTTTATGTTTTTCTTAACATTTCCAATTTTTCTCCAATTCTTGAGAAATAACAACCACATGGAAATCCTTAAATCTTCTTTCAAAAAAAAATTAAATTTCATGATCCCATTAAATCGCTTACTCACATGTGTAAAATTTTCTTTGCTTTCCTTTTGAAAAGTCATTAGGAGTAAAACATTAGGAAAATAAAATTTCATTGCATTTTCGTTTATTATGCAAATTGTAACTGAAAACTTTTTAAAATTTTTAGCAAACTTTATTTTAATTTTTTTACTCAAGAAAAATGTTTAATCTTTTTCAAAAGGAAAAAAAAAACAAACATGCTGTTCTGGGTTTTACTTGCTTTAAATGAAGAATACTTAAAGTTTGTGCTTTAATTCAGGCCAAATGGGATAAAAAAAACTTGTTAAAACTACAGTATTGACTGCACACAAGTCGTTAATATGCAATCAATTTAGCAGACGATTTCATTTGGATACACAAAACATGTGATGTGCTTTTCCAGAGTTTAGTTGCCACATGTGAGTAGGAGTGAGTGAGTGCGGGTGTGTGTGTGTTTGTTTGTGTGGGTGAAAAATACCGAATAAATTTTCTTCGAATCATGGTATAATGTTTTATACGAATAATTGAATTCCAAATAAAGGTCTTGTTGTATTTGTTTTTCTAATTACCAGTTTTTCCTTATAAAATTTTTCCGCACTCGACGTTATATTTCACAAACTAAAGCTCAAAAGCTTTATCCACGTAATCGAATAAAGCTTTATTTTAATAATCGAGCAAGTCATTGCTCAAGAAATCGAACACATTTTTTTTTTGACAAATTTAAGGGTTTATTCAAAGAGCAAAAAAATGTGTTCGAATAATTGAATTAAGTTTTATTTATTCCAGTAATAGAAGAACGTTCTATTCAAGCAGTCGATTAAATTTTCATTAGAATAAAAAAGTTTCACTTCATAAATTAAATATTTTGCTATTAAACGAGTAAACGTTTTATGCAGTTTTATGAGAGAGTTCATTTTGTTTTCATTAATCGATATTTTCTCAAAGTAATCTTAATTCTCATTCGAATAAAAAAGTGTCACTTCATACTCGTAAATAAAAAAAGTTGTACTTGGGCCAAGGAATGAAAATATTTTGCTTTTAAACGAGTAAGCATTTTATGAAATTTTATGAGAGAGTTTATTAATCGATATTTACTCAAAGTAACCTAATAAGTTCTATATCTTTTGACCCGAAATTTTATTCGGTCAATCAATCGAGTAATTATTATTACATTAGATTTATTAAAAAAAGCCAAATATTGTTTAATTCAAGTAACTGTATAAGGAAATTCTGTTCGAATAATATTTATGCGATTTCTGTATTTCCGTATGGGATCAAAGTTTCAAGTTTTATTCGAATAAAAAATGTAAAAAAGTTTCACTTCATAAATGAACGAACTCTTACTTGAGTAATCTTAAAAATTTGTGAATCTTAATGCGAGCAATCGAACGAGGGTGGCGTTGGCTGAAGTAGTTAGCACGTTGACTACAAAACCGAAGGTCCTGGGTTCAATTCCTGTATCCGACAGCCTTTAAAAATAACAACACCACGCATTTTTCTGATGTGCATTAGTGTCCCTTTGTATCGGTTGTTGTAGGAAAGTTCAAGTGATGAAGGCATAGTCACTGGTCACTGAACTATACCGACTTAAGCAGATACTAATCCTAATGTAACATCAGAGCGCCCTCCTTCGTTGTGTAGCAAAATCATCGGCGAAGTAAAATAATCAATGAAATGGCTACAAAACACAGCTTCAAAAAATTAATACGCCTCATTTAACATCAGAGAGGCGCTGCAACACTGCATTATTAAAAACGTGCGAAAAAAGCAAAGTTGTAAAAAGAATGAAGCTTTCCTCTATCACTTCCTTCACCACCTGTCTTCTCTCTCACTATCCCTTTCCTAAAGAAGGTAACACCTAGTAATAGTAGTAGGCATTAATTGCCTGAGTGTTACTTCTCTTAAAAAAAAAAAAAAAAAAAAAAAAAATTCGAACTTTTTTTGAGAAGCCGAATAAAGTAGTTGGATAAATTAATCGAATAAACTACTTTCGAATAAGGGAATATTGTTTTATTCGAGTAACTGTGCACAAAACTTATGTTTGAATAATCGAATAAACTTTTATGTATTCCAGTAATGGAACATTTTATTCGAACAATCGTATACAATTTTATTCGCATAAAGGATAAAAAAGTTTCACCTTATAACTGAAAAAAGTTTTACTAGAGCAAAGGAATCAAAATTTATTGCTATTAATCAAATAAAGTTATATGCGAGAGATAATTTTTTTTCATTATTCAACATTTTCTCAGATTAATCGAATAAATTATAAGTTTTCTGAGAGACAGAATAAATTAATCGTATAAAGTATTTTCGAATAAATGAATAAAGCATTATTCCAGTTTTTGCACAAATATCTATTCGGTCAATCAAATAAAAATTGTATTCATGTAATTGAATTAAGTTGTAGCCATGTAATCGTAATAAATATTAATTCGATTTATTCAAAAACTAATATATTATTTCATTCGAGTAACTGTACAATAAGTTTCAAATTTTATTCGAATAAAGAATTTAAAACAGTTTCACTTCATAAATGAACGAACTTTTACTCGAGCAAAGGCATCATACGTGTTTGATATTAAACGTGCAAAGGTTTGTGAATCTTAATAGTAGTAATCGAATAAATTCGAACTTTTTTTGATAAGCCGAATAATGTAATTGAATAAATTAATCGAATTAGCTACTTTTGAATATAGAAATATAGTTTTATTCGAGTAACTGTGCACAAAAGTTTGGAAGAACGTTTTATTCGAACAATCGTATACAATTTTATTCAAATGATAGATAAAAAAGTTCCACTTAATAACTGCAAAAAGGTTTACTCGTTCAAGAAATTAAAAATTATTGCTATTAATCGAATAAAATTTTATACGAGCGATAATTTTTTTTTCTATTACTTGATATTTTCTGAGAATAGATTATAAGTTTTCTGGGAGACCGAATAAATTAATCGAATAAACTATTTTTGAATAAGCGAATAAATTATTGTTCCAGTTCTTGCCCACATATTTATTCGGTCAATGAAATAAATATTGTATTCGAGTAATTGAATTATGTGTTAGCCACGTAATCGTAATAAAGATTAATTCGATTTATTCAAAAAATAATATATTATTTTATTCGAGTAACTGTACAGGAAAATTTTGTTCGAATAATCTTTAATAATGAAAGTTTTACACGAGTAATCGAATAAAATTTTATTCGACTAAAGGATTTAAAAAAATACACTTTATAACTGATTAAAATTTTACTCGGTTAAAGGATTTAATATTAATTAATTAATTAATAATTGAATTAGTTAACCGAATAAGCTTTCGAATAAATTTCAAATAAAGTTTAATATTAGTTTTGGCAAAAAAAAAATTTTATTCTGTCAATCAAATAAGAGTTTGATTCGAGTAATGGAACGAAGTTTTGTTCCTTAAGTCGACCTACGTTTTATCGCTGAAATCATAAAAACTCTAAGTTATAATAAGCTTTATTCAGTTAAAATTTAATTCCACTCAAGAAACAAATAATATGGGTTTTATATTGTAAGACGCAACCATAAGGGATCGGTCACTTTTGAAAAACATTTGTCCAAATAAGCAAAGCACTTTTATTTCAGAAACCTATTTATTAATTTAAACAGTTTCATACATAAGTAATAGATAATTTCATTGGATCCAATATTATTGGAAACTGCCATTGGCGTACCTAGAAATTTTTTCTAGGAGGGCATTAAGGGTGGTGATTTGCATGAGTAATATGAAAATAAGTATCTACATGAAATTTTTAATGATTCAAGGGTGGAGGAGGGGCGCAAAAACAATTCCTGTGGGCGGGAAATGTAAGGACTTTTTCTTGGTATTTAATGGTTACGCTTATTTTAGCAAATATTTGCCAAGTTTGAAAAAATTCAAATTACAAAAACTAAACACACATAAAATTTTCCATCGCTTAGTGTTGCCTTTTACAAAATATGGCCCTATAATTTTATACTTTAAGCTTTATTCGGTTACTCGAATGAGTAACTGAGTATGCATAAAATTTTAATTTAAGTTTCAATCTTTTACATTTACTCAAGTAATCAATCAAAAATGTATTCATTCGATTAATCGAATAACTCTTATATTTTGCTAAATAGCAGATAAATTATTTTATTCGAATAACAAACTCGTAAGCAAATAGGAAACGAGTTAATTTTCAGACTAGCCAGAAAATTGTTGGCTTAATATTTAGTAGAGACAGGGGGTAGGAAAAGTTTTGCACAAGTTTGCTGAAGAAAACTGTACCAATTTTTATAGCTATGCCATTTATGTCACGCCACAAAAGCTAGGACGTGAATTTTGTAACAAAAATAATCGACACTATTACAGTTATAAATCTATGTCTGTTTGGATTTCTTTGTGCTTAAAGCCAAAGTACGAAAATAAACGAAACAAATTGTTCGATTTTGTTTGGTTTCGTTCTTTGAAGTGAGTGAAACAAAAACAAAACAAAAACAATGAGAAGGATTGCTCAATTTGTTGTTGTATTGTTTTTGCAAATGACCACAAGCCAGAAAACACAGCCCATCGACTGTGAGCCGGCTAGCAGCCGCCGCCGGCCACAAACAATACATTAATTTAATCGTACGAAAGAAAAATATGAAATAAATGGAAACGTTTAGAAATATTTGGGCCGAATTTGACATCAATTTATAATATAGTTTCATGCATTGTTGTTTAACACATTAAGTTTGTTTTATATAGCTAGGCAGCATAGTTATAAGCGCGTGTCCTAAGACACCTGTCTTCTTTTTTATATATATATATTTTTTCTTTTGACCCAAGTTTTTTTTCGCAATTTTCACTCAACACTTTCCATACGTTTTTCATTATTATTTATTGGATATGCTTGTGCATTTTGAAAAATAAACGAATTCCATTTTTCATTTAAAAAAAGTTTTTATGTATGTGTGTTTGTTTGAAAACGATAAATAAACAAACAAAAAATTTTTAATATTCCCAACTTTTTACGAAAGGGAAGTAAAAATAAAAATTTGTTTTCCACTTCTCTCTCTCTCGGCTTTATGGCAATATGAATATTTATTTTGGGCTTCAAAATTGCAGCTTCCACTAGAACTAAAGGTAAGAAATATAAAAACGTATAAATCATAATGTAGAGAAAAAAAATCTAATCAAATAGTCAACTCATTGCCAACCAAGCGGAGTATCATCACATGTATTGAAAGTTTTGAAGAACATGAAAGAAATGCCATACAACGAAATAACATGCAATTTCTTTTGCATGCAAAATTCGTAGAAGTTTATTGCACGTGCACAGCTTAAATGAATTTTAGAAATTTTTAAGAAGTCTTTATATGTTGTCAGAAGTTTGATATATTGATTTTCATGTGCATGACAAAAAGTAAAAAGTTATATAAGAGGGCAGAATTAACTTGCAACTAAATGGGAAGCATAAAATGGTGAATCTATTAAAATCAATTGCTCAATTCACAACCTATTGTGGGAGTCGTCGTTCGTACGTGAGTTATGGATAATTGCAATAGAAACATTTTTTATAAACAAATGTTTACATAGAAATTACCAACAACGTTTGTACATGCTACGACTCCGACAATAGGTTGTGAATTGAGCAAATGTGCATATCGTTAACTTAATGCAGAAACGACCTAACTCATTATTTTTTCAAATTGATTTATTTTGTAAATTTCGATAGATTAAATGCTTATCTATCGAAAGATGAAAAAAAAAACTCGATTTAAAAAAAAAATAATGATTTAGGGCGTTTCTATATTAAGGTAACAATATGTTGGTATTATTATCTTAAGCTGGTAGTGGACATTTTAGCTTAAATTTGTATGTTTTTCAATGATTTTATTGCGGCCATTCTTACAACTACAGTCAAAGCTCGATATAACATATATTCTCTTTATGGGTATTTTTTTTAATTTAAATTTGTTGGCCCTCAATATAATGAATGGTTGACTTTTTTGGAGTGTCTTTTTTTACTGCCCAGTAAAAAAAGACACTCCAAAAAAGTCATGAAAATGTAGAGTTTGCGATCTGGAAGTAGTGCAAATTTCGATCCGATCTAATGATTTTTACATAGGGTTGTCATTGCAAGAAGTTCTCTTTTTCGCTGCCTGGTCACCGAATTGGAAGCGATTTTAAGAAAAATGTCCTTTTTTGTGTTCTATGATAATATTTTCATCTAGGAAAAATGGCTAATAGTTCCCTATTTTAACAATTAGTTTCTTTTTATAGGAATTTAAACGCGAAACAGTAATTTAATGTAAATTTAAGCAAATAACTTTGAAATTTTAGACCAAAAATAGTTCATAAGATTCTTCAAAAAAATAAATTTTTTAAAAATTCTGGTGAGTAATTTCTAAAACTAGAGAGGAATTACAAGGTTTTGTATGACTAAAATAAACTTCTACTTGGTTTTCTGCTAACTATCGGCAAATTAAAAATATCGATTTTTTGGAAGCAATGAAAATGTACTTCCTTTAGAATGACTTCCAATTTTTTTTACTGGGTGGGACCTATGTAAGGCAATTAGACAATTAGCGCTGAGACGAATGATAAGTTCGGATAATCGGTGTTCGGATAATCGGGATTCTACTGTATACAGAATTAACACCTTTAACAAAAAAAATTAATAATAAAGTAATCAATTAAAAATTTAATTAAGTCAACATTTTTTCAAAATTTAATTAATTAAAAATTTAATTAAAAATTTAATTGAATTAATTTAGGAGTTTCCAATAGATATGGAACATATAAATATTTCATCTTTATAAAGGGGGTTGTTATAGAGTGGCACAAGTACAACTCATAATAAAACAAGGAAATATGTTCTTAATATCAATGAAATGGGCTTTATTGGAAGACCTCGCTGTGAGTGTAAGCAACTACACTAGCGGCGTGAGAACTTGGAGAATCGTACGTGGTGGCTGTTGGTTGCCACCAAAATCACTGCGATAATAGTCTTGGCTTTCTAGTGTTAAAGCAATGCTAGTGGTTGGTGTGACGCGGTCAGCCAGACACTATTCTAGGTGCTGTTGCCATACAACAGATATTACTGTTTTGACAAAGGCATTACGCACAGAGAACACAGTGCCTACTAAATACCTCATAAAATAGAACAAAACTAATAAGAAATATCTATGTTTTTTTCAATAAAGAAATCTTATTAATTTCATTTATTTTTTTTTTAATTTCTTATGGCAATTAACAAAAAAAATATCAACTGATATGAATATATAATAATGCTAAACACTCCCTAGCTATGAGCATATAATTGGCGCTCTTCAGCATTATTAACTTCGAAAACACTTTTTTGGAAATAATGCTTCCCTTCAATAAAGGAGCGATTAATACACTGACTTTAAAGATTTACATTTTAATTTTCTCAATAAAAAATTTTCCTACAGAACTCGCCCCTTCACAAAGTTTGTCAATGGCTTTGGCAAATGCCCAATCTAAAAATTCTCATTTGCCTGCCTGACCGCTCTTAATTATCAAGTAAACAGTCCTTGAAACACTCATACATGAGTGGAGTTTTTTTCGTTTATTTTTTAGCAACTCTTTACTCTGATTGTCCTTAATAGAAAATATAAATGTTAATTTCATCATGAACATTAAAAATTTTCTCTTGACCGTTTTCATGAACACACAGTCCATGTTCTTTTTTTTTTTTTTTTTTTTTTGCCTGTCAAGCTTAATGGCACTTAATAAAATTACAAAAACAAGACAAAACAATAAAATTAAAGACTTTGTGCTTGCCGATTTAAGTCCGAAGATAATTTAAATGAAAAATACTCACTTATGCGATTATCAAACACACATGTACACATTCAAGCACTCCACATACTCGTGCACTTCATAAAACAAATAACAATAATATGAAAAAAGGGGGAGTTTAAAAGGAGGATGAAGTTGAAATGTGAAAAAAAGAAAATAACATATATTTAACCCTTAATAATGACACTAAATTTACTTTATCAACTCTTTCCCATTTATTTTAGGGGTCTCAACAAATGTCAAACAGCCTGCTCCCACTTTTCCGCATGAGTTGATATAAAAGTTGCCGGCACTTGTTCGCCAGCGTTTGTGTGTTGAAAATGTTTTTCAAAGTAGATGAGATACCAAAAGAAGAGTAAGAAAAAATAAATAAAAACGAGTGGAAAAAGTTTAGATCTCTCTGGTGATTATGTCCACATACATCAGTGACAGATAGAATTTATGTTTGAAGTGAAGAAAAAAATAATAATAAAAACATATTATTTTTTTTCAAAGTGACCACAGTGGTGAAATAAAAGAAATATTTACTAAAAATAATAGGGATATATTTATTAATTTTATAGAATATTTAAAGTTTAAAAATTTCCAAAGCGATAACTCTTAGGGTGAAGTGTTGTTGTTGCTGTTTACCAGCTTCCTATGTGCTGCGCTTAATTTTTATTTCTATATTAAAGAACCACTGTATGCTCATACTCACAGAAATCTCGTAGATATTTTTTTTTTTTAACTTTTTATTATGCATTTTTGTTTTGTATACGAATATTCCACACTTCTTGTTTGTCAGTTAAATTTGCATAAATTTTCTCGTTGACAAAAATAAAATATATGCAAACTTAAATTATGCACTTGTGACTTCAAATGATATCCGTATGTATACTTCCGTGAATTTATGTACAGTCGGCTCTCGATAACGATAATTGGAAACATAAGGGACCACAAATTATATCAAATGATTAAAATTACCGATTTTATAATTGTATATTCATTTGTATAATTATATAATTGTAGTGAAAGAAAAGTCTGTCATTTCCGTTTCCAGGAGCAATTTCAATTTGTAGTTGTTCAATGAGTTTTCATGTAATGATACCTCAGAAGAAAATAATCACTTGTTCTGAGGGTTATTCTCCTTTTTATCATCCAAGGAAGCCGATTTTGAAAAGAGTTTAGTACAAGTATTTATGAATTAATTATTGTAAAGTTCGTACCGCAGAACTAATAAAAATTAATATCTATGGGTTTGTGGAAAAAAAACTAAAAATAAATATACTTAATAGTAACAAACCAAGAAAGTTACAAATTAATTAACATGTGCATAATAATAAGGAACACTCGATAATAGCAAGACTGTTGTAAATTTGGAGATGGTAAAATTGAACTTTCATTAAAAAAAAAAGCTTTTACCAAATTGTAATACGATTAATCAAAATAATTCACATATTTCATTTGCACTAAAGACCACACACAGTGGAACAAATACATAGAACGCTGAAGATAAAGGAGTTGCAACCTTCGAAAATAGCTAGTTGTTCCGTTCTGCTAGTGTTTGTCGGAATACTCGTATTTACCATTAACTTTGGTGTTATTTGTTTATTAATAATTATCACAAACAAACAAATTGATTTCGAACTGCAATAATTAAAAGTAACTAAAATTCAGTATCATTCAGCGCACATCTCCAGGTTTTGTATCCCTTCCAAAAATTAGGATTTTTCGAGGTCCATAAAATAGGCAATCATTTCATCGTTGGATTTAAATCTCTTTAGTTTTGGAAATAGGAAGTAGTCACTAGGGGAATTAGTCACTTTGGAAATAGGAAGCACACTCAGGGAAAAGCTGCAATTTAAAAATACGAACGCGTCACATTAATTCAATGATTTTCAATATAATAGAAAATGTATGGTGAGATACTTAAAAATAAATAAAATTAATAAATTAATACTGTAAATTAATATTTTTCTATATTGAAATAAGAAATTTCAATATGACTAGACTTTCGTTAATGTTTTTTATTAATTCAATATGGTTTTTTATAGATTTTAAGCTGTTTTTTCCGTGGGTGTAGTCACTAGGTAGCCCAAAAAAAACTCTCGCCATCACCTTATTGGCCGACAAACTCACCTTGTCCTTCTTTGGAGCAGATAAAGACTGCTGCTTGGCCTTTGGAGTACAGTAACGGATCCATGTTTCATCCACAGTTACAAAACGCTGTAAAAACTCATTCGGATTGCGGTTAAACAACTCCAAATAATCCTTTAAAGTTGGCATGCCTATGGCATCAACAATCTCACGAATTTTTACTTTTCGATCGACTAACAGCATATCGTGGATTTTTCCACATTTTTGGTGGTACTGGCCTCATTTGAACTTTCAGCGTCATTTGTACTTGTGCAACCACAACGAAAGTCAGTAAACCACTTTTTTACCATTGAAATCGATGATGCAGAGTCTGCATAGTATTTATTGAGCTTTTCCTCGGTTTGATTGACCGTTTTTATTCGCAAAAATTAATGTTCAATGCGCACACGAGATTCGCTTTTTTCCATTTTCTTCTCAAAAGGCAAGATAGTCTGTTATCGAGGGCTTCCAAAAACACAAACTAAATGACACAGCTTAGTCAAATTTAGACAGGAGTCAACTGATAGTTGACTCTTGACAAGAGCAGTAATGCCATTTCAAAAAGAGGCGGGAAATTCAAAAAGACACTTAGTTAATGATCCACCCTCGTATATTCCGGCATGTCTTTCGGTCACCCAAGTTCTATGTGAAAATAAAGTTACTATAAAATTAAAGTAGATAACGAAATTTATTAGTGTTTTACGTGTTTTTTTTTTATTAGAAGGGTGATACAGGGAAAATGAAGGAGTTTTCTAATTTGAAAATGATGTAAGATTTCTTAGACGAAAAAAGGACACATACATTTCTATATATGTACACATTTAGAAAAACTTGTGAATCTGCAGAATATATAGGTATTGTTGTGGCAAGATATTCAATGAATTTGTAAAACTTGTTATATGTATGTGTTGAATTCCACGGATGAACGACAAACTAAAAAAAATCAACCTGCCTGAAATACTCATACATACACTAAAGAGTCAGCGAAACGGGGTTAAGTGACATAGGACCCAATAAACTTGGAATTAAGAAAATGAAATAAGTTTCAACAAAACCAACTGAAATAAATCCTAGAGAATGCAATTAATCCCAAAATTAAAAATAAAGTAAATTTAAATTTTAGGACTTGTTTCAAAATAAAAATCTCAAATTAAAAAAATAAGTCCACATGAAATAACAAAGAATAAATAAAATGTAATGTGAAGTAACGTAGGAGAGGACAAGACAGCTTTTACACGCGGAAAGCTTACTTTGCAAGGTATGAAGTTTGTAGCAGAGAAGGCCAAAAAGAATTGCAGCTCTTTTACCTTTTGTCCTACAAATCTAAGACTTTGCAAAGAAATTGTTCGTATGTAAAAACCGTCTAAAGCAGCAAATCGGTGAAGGCATTATATTGACTAATTGAAGCTTTAAACTAATGTAGAGTGAGTCGCGCTTTTCTATCGCTATAATCAATTTAAAGCACCTTGCATAGAAAAGAAAATCAGCTTTCCAATTTGACTAGCAGTTGGTATAAAATTCTCAAAATGCCACACAAGCGTAACCACTAATTATTAATGAAAAACTGTTTGATTCACACATGTATTTATTAAGTTAAATAGTTCCATACATAACTAATAGACAATTTTATAGAATCCAATATGATTGGAAACTGTATAAATCAATAAGTACATGTCTGAAGCAAACAGTTTTTCATAAGTAATTAGTTGGTTACGCTTTTTTGGGCAAATGAGACCCAAGAAATGCCAGATGTAAACTCAGCCTAAATTACCTGACGCTCTTGCATCGAGATCGAAATTCGCCAAATCGTTAACGGACTTTTGTCGAGAAAAAGGCTATATTGTCAAATAAATGAAGAAAAAAAATCAAATTGAGAATATTATGTTCCTTGAAGAAAGAAAACTCTTGCCTAAAGAACAAAAAGGTGTTCCTAAAATCTTAACACCATCTGCTGTCAAGTTGAGGAACAAACATGTTTAGTTCAGTTTTGACTATGGATCCGGTTAATATTGGAAAGGGGTTTTCCCTCTACGCAGAGATCTATCTTGTCATTTTAGAAGAAAAAAAGAACCAAACGATATGAAAGAAAGTCAGCCAAAGTCCTCACATCTCAATGCACATTTTTCCCTACAATTTTTGAAGAGGTGAATCTACCTTATTTAATAATAATATACCTTAAACAAAACTTGTCTAGTACAAGAGTTTGCTATATTTTTTCTAACCTCATTCATTTAAAGAGCAAAAATCACTATAATAAGAGTTCATACTCTTTCTGTTTGCATTCAATCAGAAAAAAGTGCAATTGCACTTTTTGGTAGTATTCAAACTCGGAAAGTACAATAGTACACCAATGGGTAATTTAGTACATTTGAGGAATCTCCAAAGTTTCACTCCGCATTCATTTTCAAACGTATGTATGTATAAAAAATGTGAACTCATCCACTTCCAAATCATTTTTCTTCTAAATACGGATGCTAGTGCCATATGCTTTAATATTAGAACTCACAAGAAATTTTGTGGAAACGACAAACGACAGACGATTATTTTAATAAAAATAACATAAATAAAAATAATTTGAACTAAGAACATCTTTTAGTACAATCAAGGCACAAAAAGTAAAATTTTTCGAAGTGGTTGGTACAATTTTCGAATTTCCAATCCCATCCCAGGTTCAAACACGCACATTTGTTTCGCTTGTGTTTTTATTTCAGAGGTCTAAGAAACCACCAATATAAGCTTAAAAAATACAAAATACAATAATAATATTTAAGGAGTTTGAGGAGTTGCAGAATCAAGCGCCCTTTTTACTTTTTAAAATATGTTCTGCGAGTATCTGGCAGCGACAGATAATATGTTTAATGATTTCTGGTTGTTCTCTTCAACTGGGCACATCCTACAAGAATATAGAGTGCCAGTTTCCCAAATTATGGTTCTGGCATAAAATATTAGTTTGTAGTAATTAAAAAAATATATATTATTTCAATTCAATTCTTGTACCCTACTTAAAAACAAATAAAACAAACTTCCTGTACAATTAACATTAAAAAAGTTAAACTACTTTTCTAGATAATATTTGTCCGAAACTTATTTCTCCATATTGAAATAAACAGGGCAATTATGTAAAAAATTCCGCAGGAAAAATCTCCCAGGGAACAATTCCAACTAATAGCAAATGATAGGGAAAACAAAAAATTATAATTGGAAAAGGGAAAAATTTCCTGCGCAATTTTTTACATAATTGCCCTAATAGTAAAGTATTCTTTAAATGTATTAAATGGGCCACCGCTCCAGTTCATAGATAACTGCTGTTTTATACAAATATTTTCTTTAGTTGGCTTAAATAAAAAATTAAAATAATATACCTTTTGAAAATACGTCTATGTATGAAAGTTAACATTAACACATCTGTCAAAACTTATACGAGGTAGCCTCAAGTGGGCAAACAATAAATTTATAACTTCTAATTTTGTATACACGTGTAGCAATAAAATGCCCGTATAAATTATTATTGACTTTTGGGAAACAAATTCAACTAGAAAGTTCTAGAGAAATGAGAGAGTACACGGAGGTGTGCGTTTCAGGGAAAGAAGGAACAGGGGGGAATTCCTGAGGATATGAGGGTTTGAGTTGCCTCTTTGATAAGCAGGCACACTTGAATGAAGAAGACGACTTAGTATATTCTTTCAATTCAGTACTTACATATTCTGGGTTTTATTGAATTCAAATCAGTGATAATTGTATATGCGTAAAAATACTTATGTATATAAAATAAATGGAATGCAGGAGCCGCAGGACGTCTTGTTTCTCTCGTGTCAAGATTTGGAAAGAAAGTAATGACTAATCGCAAAATACAAAAAAGGGAAAAAATGAACGAACAAAAAACCAGCGAATTCAAAAGTTAACTTACATATTCACAATGAATGCAAAGATGGGAATGCTAGATTGCTAAGAGATTTTTCTTTTTTTGTTTAAAGGAGTGAAACTCGTTTGAACAAATTTGTTATTGTCATATCCATGTATGAATATATTTTGTGAAAGGACACGTTTTTGTCCATGAGAATTGCAAAAAATATTTGCATAAGCTTCTGCAAGACCATATACTTCTACATACTTATTACCTTTGTTGGGAGTAAATGTTATAGTTTCATATAGAAATAAGTTATTTACGTTCATTAAAAATATTTAAAAATGAAGAGGGAAAAGAGACGAGGAAATGCAAACCATTTAAACAGTTTGACTACAATTCGTCTCTAGATTGTTTGGCATGAAGTGACTTTTTTGCCAAAAATTAAATATTGGAATTTTTCGTATTGTGTAGGAGTCAGTTAAATTTTTTATAGAAACTTGTGTGTTGCATCACTTTTAAATATTAATTAATGAGGATCATTAAAATTTTAGAAATTTGTTAACAACTTCTGCAAAGTACGCCAACAGTTCTATGAAGTTCTTTTTCATACAAAATGTTTCATATTTCATTTTGTAGCTGTAAATAGAACGAACCCCCATTTAATGTCTATAAATTTCACATACAATTCGCATTTGTATTCGCGAAGATCGTTTCAAACATTCGTATTCGCTTATATTAAAAATTGAGATTCGGCGCACGTCACTATTATGCACTTTGAAAAATAAATATCACTTATACGCACTGATTGACCAAAATCTATAGCATACTTTTATGGAGTTTCGACAAAATACTGTCATTGTATGCGTATGATTTATATGTAATAATCACTTCAATAATTTAAACCTTATTTAGGAAGGTAGAAATATGTATAAGTGAAATAAGCAAGATATGAACGTCAATTAAATGTGTGTATATGCTATACACATACGTAAAGATTTTGCTTTCTTATCTTTTTTAATTTTTCGAGATGTTTAAAAAACTCAAATATTTCTCACCTTAGTATTAAAAAAAAATCATAAGAAGAATAATAATCAGATGCGGCTGGATCTACAAATAAAGGACCTCATACACTACAACAGCATGCATGCGCAATCAAGTGTTTGTGCCAGCAGTTTGGTCGTGCATGATACTCTTATATTTATTAGGTCTATAGATTATCATAACTTTATTAATATATTATATTAATTAATTTATGCGGATATAAAATTAGTTTAATCTTCGTATTTATAAGGTATAAAAAAGAGTTTTTAAAGTTTTATTTTTATGAATTAAATTCAATCATTTGAATATTATTCAATTTATTAAAATCAGCAAAAACTCTTATTGGAGCATTATTTATAGTACAATTTCTACGATGCCAGCAATTATAAAACAAGTTAAAGTGTCAAAGACATATATTCGACACATTAAAGGCAACTCTGTCCAGTGGCATAGCACAATATATATATATGCATTAATAATGTCAAATATAAATAATAAGGATAGCATTTTTTAACGATATTCTAAGGTTTCAAGACCTAAATGAAGACAGCGATATTTAAATGAAGGCTGTGGGTGTAGAAAATTAAAATGCGACAAAGCAAACTTAATAAATGTTCGCTATATGCTTTCGATACGGGCAATAGCAGTTTTACAATAATTAAAACCCCATATTCCAGTTTAAATCTTACAAAAGATGTGTGTAAGATTTTAATTGTATTGATCTAAGAAATCAGAGCAGTTTCTCCTAATACAATTTAGAGTAGAATAGGCCTTCGAGATTAACCTTTTTGTGATTGTACGGTTTTCTGTAGATATACATATATTTTGCTGATTTTATGAGGTTTGCTGGTGTAGTATATGGTAAAATTAGCTCAGTCGAGTAAAGTTGTCATGGAGCAACATTCATTTGAAAAATATAATTTGTTAATAAATAAATTTGTTTCAATAGAATATAGACTTTGAACACTTTAGTTATAATACATAGCTGCTAATTTTAACACCAAACCAATAATAATTGCAGCAAAAACTGTTTCACTACTCATAACCACACTATCCGCATTTTTGTTAAAAAAATTAATATTGTACCAGCTTGCTGCTATGTTATGTAATTCGAGCATCATTCAATTGCTTGATTGTGCGTGCATGCTGTTGTAGTGTATGGTAGAGTTGTGCTGAAAAGAACGAACTAGTTCAATTGAACTATTCCCATAAGTGAACGATGTGAACTAGTTCAGTCAAGTTGTTCCTTTTAGTTCTTTTGGTCTTTATTGTTCTTTTGGTCTTTCTCGTTCTTTTGGTCTTTCTTGTTCTTTCGTTCGTTTTTATTCCTTCGTTCGGTTTTGGTCTTTATTTCGTTTTGTTTATCTTATTCTCTGTTCCTGACCCGGGCTGCTAGATGTGACGATTTTTGGTGCCGAAAATAGCACAATCGTCGGTTGATTTCTGGTTTGCGGCGCATTATTATCAAAATGCATTATGTTTGCAGCAAACCAGAAACCAACCGACGAAATGACGATTTTTTGTTTAAAATCCTCGATTTTGCAAGTCAAATTGGGCTGCTTTTTATGAAATGTCTACTGTTATAGCGAGTATACACGTTAATACAAATCGAACGATAAATCGTACAAGTATGAAATTAGTCACTGGTGTCATGCTGTCGTACTTATGAAGTATACTTTGTAGTATGAAAATCAAAAATTTTTTATTTTTGTGGGCGGTGCTTCGATAATAAGTATTGTGTATCATGCTGTTGTACAGCAAAATTTGTTTCATGAGGAGCTAATTTAGAAAACGCAGTGTTTCTACAGCTCAATTTTAAAATTAGCTTTATATAGCGGATATTTTAATTAAAAAAAGAACATAAAACATTCCGGGCAATTATGTCAAAAATTCCGCAGGAAATTTCTCCCAGGGAACAATTCCAACTAATAGCAAATGATAGCGAAAACAAAAAATTTTAATTGGAAAAGGGAAAAATTTCCTGCGGAATTTTTTACATAATTGCCCTAATTATTTTAACCATTCTCTACAACATACCCCTTTTTTGTTTTTGCATTATTTTTTTATTCTTTTTAACTGCAGTTAACTTATTGTTAAAAAATTCACCACATTATTCATTTATCCACGTGTATTGCCTTAAAATTTTTATTTTAAATGAATTAGTATGATTTGTAGTAACGTGTGTCTGAAAACCCGTACTACAACTCATACTATGCTAAGTACGAAATTAAGTATGCATTAAAATTCATATATGCATGCCCATTTTGGTATAGTTTTGCAGACTCTTTCTTAATAGTTTATTGTTTAATTTAACAACATTTTTTTGTTGATGGTTTAGCGTTAAATAAAAATGACATACGTATGTATGCAAGTATGTATGTTGAATTAAAAGAAATTTTATGTAAATGTAACTCGTATTTTTTCCGAAATTGAGTTTTTCAGTGATTCCAAAAAATTCATTTCTATTATGTTTTACCTTCTGTTGTAAAGATACAATGGGTCTTATTACGGGTGTCGTAGTACGACTTCGAATACGACTACGACTATTTTGTAATAGCTTAAAGAACATTGCAGCAATTTTTGTTTAATCTAGCACAAAATCGTCGTAGTGGCTTCGTGTAGAATTCATGTATGAACACGAATTGTTATGTTATTGTTTGATAATAAATACATTTATAAAATAAAAAATATCGTCGATTGGTTTCTGGTTTGCGGCACAGTATATTCAAAATACATTATGTCTGCAGCAAACCAGAAACCAACAGACGATATGTATACATGTTTACAAAAAGTACATTTTGATTTGTCCGATTTTTTAAGTATGAAATGACGACTTTTTTGTATTTTATCGGTATTTCGACGATTTTTCGATAATTTTGTCTGGCAACCCTGGGTCAATACACAGGCAAAGTTGGTACAATTGTACTTTTTTTTGTAACATTCAAACTCGCAAAGTACAATAGTACACCAATGACTGGTCTTTTGAAAGAAAAACGCACCGAGAAAATCAAAAAAATGTAAAGCCGTCCATTTTCCAAATAATTTTTCTTCTAAATTCGGATGATAAGCATATGCTACGTATATTAATTTACATACAAACATATAAAAATATGAAATTTGAACGAAAAATATTAAGGTAAAAAAGTACAATTTTTAAATCTTATTGGTACAATACCAAATTCTCAATGCCATCCCTGATACACATGCAAAACATTTCAACTAAAAGATTATAGTTGCTGATTTGCATACTGTTAAAAAGAGACAAATGTAGTGTGCCTATTAATTAGCACAGTAATCAAAACAAACAGCAGAAAATGTATACTTAGTGAAAAATACAAGTGAGTTTTAAAAAATTAAAAGAAATAATTTGTAGTATTGATTTAAAAAACAGATTGTGAAAAAGATTATTAAAAAAGTGAATAAAATTGATTTTAAATTGATTACGGATTTCATTTAAATTTTCGTTCAAAAATATTAGTTTTTACCTTTTACTTACTTAAAGCATAGAACACACGAAGAAAACATTGAAGAGGATTCGACGACTGTGCAATCTGTGTTCTATTGTTCACTGAACAACTGACCGAAAAGCACAACTGAACGAAAAGAACGAACTAGTTCTTTTTGTTGTTGGGAACAAAAAGGAACAATCCGCAAAAGGAACAACTATGCCCAACTCTAGTGTATGGGCCGCTTTACCTTTAATATGCAAAATAAATATCACGTATACGCACTGATTTCCCAAAAACTATAGTATACTTCAAAGCGCTAATACTATTATCTGATGCGTATGATTAATATTTAATAATCAGTTTAAAAAATTGTTGGAATTATGAGGTAAAAAGAGAGGGAAACAAGCATAGAATTAGCGTGAATTAAATATGTGTAATGCTTTAACTTATTTATTTCGCTTTCTTCTGTTTGTTTTCAATATGTACGAAATTGAAAAAAAAAATACTTATGTACAGACTTTTGCTCAAAACACTCCTCAACTTCACCATCCTTTTTCGTTTTATGTTGAAAATAATAATAAAATACAAAATCGACTTATGTTCTAAACATAAATGATCAAACAGAATTGCCTCGTGAACACATTTTCCAATATACGTTGGCACAAAAAGGAAGTCACAAAACTGTAAAGAATAATAAGCACGAAAGAAAATAAAACAAAAATCACAGAGCATTTGAAGTTGCTGCTGTAGATTTTATCATGGGCTTTGTTAAATTAATTAAAATTTTATAACTCTGATAGATAATTCGTCAATATTAACACGAAACTGCGAGCCTTGGATATAAGGATTAATTCTGAGTTGTTAACTCAACAATCGAATTTTTTTAAAATTATGTTTAAATAAGCGATATGTATGTTGACAGACACATTCATGTCATGGCACCAATTATTTTTTTTACCAAAAAACTAGTCTAGTCCCTTGAACTTATAATAAATTCAATTGCTTGAAGCGTATACATTTAATTGATGTTACAAAATTATTTAAATTAACCGAGTATATTCTATAAAACAAATTGTTTCTAAAAACGAAAAATTTTCAAAAATTAGTTAATGGCTACTTAAAACAATTAGCAATTGCTCAAAAACTCATTTTAATTCCTTTTATTTTTATTTTTGAACCAAGTACATATATTTTTATTAATATCATCTGCATGAATTTATTTTTCTGCATAACTCTAAAACTTGTATGAAGATATCTTTGTAACTTTGTTATAAAAAAAAGCAGTCAGCTGCTAAAATTTCTGGCGTTACACACACATAAGCGATTGGGGAAAAAAAAGGTTACAATGAGAAACAACACATGTTCAAGCTCCTGGTAATACGTGCAATAATATCAGTATTTTACATTTGTTCTTTGAAATATATAACATCCTGCAAATCATGTTCATCGCTTTTTCTTACTTTAATCATTTATAAAGTTTCTATTTAACTTCTTTGGTTATTCATTTTATGTTGTGACGAAAACCATTTACAATGATGACTGTCAGGCATCCGTTTTCATTTGTAGTTTGTCTGACATAATTTCATTATTTTGTTGTACTTTGGAGTCATACAGTCATGTTGATACTTATTTTCCTACTCACTTAGTTTAACAAATGAAGTATTAAAAAAAATATTTGAAAGAAGCTACGAACGACACACAACAACTTTTCTCAGGTGGGGGTTATATTCTTCTTATTTATATAAATTAATAAGGAATGTTGTTTTCCAGGGGAAGTGAAACACCTTTTATTTTAAATTTCTATATTTTATTTCAGTTGAAAGTAAATCTTAATCGTTTCATTAATATTGTATTTTTATTTCAATATAAACCTAAATTTTAATAGTTCAATTTTTGGGAAATATTTAATTAGTTGTCTATTTTTTATTTTTGTTTTAAAAGTTTTAAGTCAATGCGCTTTAATTATGAAATTTGTCAGTTTTATATTTTTAATGTTTGAAGTGGTTTAATATTTTTAGAATTATTTTCTACTATGTAGAATTTTAAATATTCGAAATCTGTATTTTAGTTCCTTAAAATTTTAATATAAAGACTTATAAATATTTTGTTTCACATGTTTTAATTTTAGTTCTTTTAAATTCAAAATGTTTTAGATCCTACTACGTAGGAATTTTATTAAACAAAAATTTTGTTTTACAATTTTTCTATTTAAACTGTTTAACTTTTTATTAAAGATTCTTATATTCAAATATTTAACTTTAGTCTCTTGATGCTTTTGATTAAGAATTCAAATTTTAAACAAAATTATTCAATGCAATAACTTCTTTTTATTTTTCCTTTAACTTTTTAATTTTTGGTTTAAAGAATATTTTTTATTATTTAAAACATGGAAGCAGCTCAATTGACATCAGAATTATTAATGAAATAGTATTCTGTTTTAATGAATGAGTTAGGCTGAGAATGAGAATACGAAAGAGTAGAAAAATCAATTAGAGAGTACATTGGAGTTTCAACTTTAAAAAAGGATACCTTAACGGTTTACATTTATTTAATTTTCTACAATCACTTTAAATATTAATAATTTAATAAAATAAAATCAGCTTAGCAACAATTCCAAATTAAAATATTGATGATTCCGTACAGTTAACGAAAAAAGTATGTCAAGAGATTCGTTAACTTATACATACATATATAATATGTATATGTAGATATATTTTTATTTTAGCATGCAAGTGATTGATATGTTATTAATTTTTGCAGAGGAGCTATGGAGCAAACAAAAACTAGATTCAGTTTTTTTCCCTTGCTTCTATTTAAAGACTACTTTCTGGTGGTGGTTGAACAATACTTGATTTTTGTTTTTGAATAAAAAAAAAAGAAAAATTTTTTGCTGACTTACCTTAGAGGCACAAGTGCACTCAGTTAGTTGTTATTTTGAGTAAATTATTTCTGTAAAGAATAATTAAATTACAAATTAAATATTGAAATATTTATGACTAAAAAACTATAAATTGATTAAGTAATTCAAATTTTTTCTTACTGACTTCAAAAAAATTACTAAAAAACTATAAATTGATTAAGAAATTCAAATTTGTTCTTACTGACTTCAAAAAAATGAGGAGGTAATCAATTCGTCTGCAAATAAATTTCACTTATTATAGAATTATGACAATATGTCAAATAATAATTTTTTTTTACGAAAACCTTTATTTAGCAGTTGCTAATCATTTTATTAATTATAGCAGTTTTAATTTTTTTATAAATCATTAAACTTGAAATAATTGCACTAATTTTAATATGAATCAAATGAGAGTTCTATCATATACTATAACATAGAATCGGTTGATTAGACAACAGAAATAATACGAAATTCTTGAAATGGCTTTCTGGAAAAATCATTCTTAAAAATTACTTTTACTTTTTAGCTGGTTTATAACTTAATTTCCTTAACAAATTTATTATAAATGAGCACATTTAATTTTCAGCTTCATTTATTTCAGCTAAATTTTATGCGCTGCTATTAATATTTGTGCTTAGAAAATTATATTTTGTTACAATTTAATTACACTTAATTAACCACAATAAGTGCCATAAATTGGCAAAATTAAAACGATAAATTTATTCAGCAGTATACAATAAATATTTAAGAAATTCACTTGAAATTGAAGAAAATATATAAACTGAGAAATTTATTTATGACGCAGCCAAGACAAGTAATCAATTGGTCATTTGAAGAATTTATTATACATTTCTCATTATATTTCTTTATGGCTTGTATACTTTAGATAATAAAAAAAATAAAATAAAATATGTGTTATCCCTCAAAAGGAAATGGGCCATAAAGAATAAGGTAATCCCTCAGTTTATAACAAAATACTACAAGGGCAGAAATGATAAACGCCTTTTACTTGCCATTGTTGTTTCTCAAGAAAGAAAAAAACCGAACACATTTGAGCATTTTATTTGAAAATAACAATAGCAACAGAAACAAAAGTAAAAACTTTTCATTGATATCTATCAGCCATTTAATAATATAAATTTGTATTTAACATAAAGCAAATATGGCAATAAATGCTACAAAGGAAACATAAAAAGGAATACAAGGAACTTTTTATTTCCACACTTAAGACGAAAACAGCTGGCCAACATTTAGTTACCCAAAACTTTCGCTTCAACCACATCCAGAAAATAAATTTACCACACACTTAATCTTAATACACTGTATATTAAGATTAAGTATGTGTGTGTGTGTGGTTATTTTAGCCTTTGAAAGAAATTAAAAGTTATTTTCGAAGCACCAGAAATATTTCTTTATAAAAATTGTTGAAAATAAAACATTTTTGTACAACACCCCAAAGCCTCGTTAGCCGAATATAATTGTAATGCAATATATCAGCTGTTCATAAAAATTAATGAAAAAGCTTACCGAGTGTAAATGGAACAAATAAAATCTGTATAAAATAACATATCGTCGGCTTAGAGTGTAAACCTGCTAAATCCAGTTTTTATAATATTATTACCGCTTGAAAGAGTAAGAGGAGGCACATCGATTGGCTAAAATATTTATTTTAATTAAAAACTCTATATGTCGAAGGAACTTAATGTATTAGGCTAATTTCTTAAGATACGAATATGTATAGAAAATGTTAACAGTATTTTGTGTCTCCTTTAAAATTTGCTTGAAGTGAGTTAGCAGGTTTACACTCTAACCCCACAATATGCTTAACGTTGTAACGTGAAAGTGGTTAAAGCAGTTATGTGATGTCTGTATATGGGCATTTGCACAGGAAAGTCTACCTTGCCGGCAAAGGAATAGCTCTATAAAAATTTAAGTTTAATTAAGTTAATCATTATTAATCTTTGGTTTTTAGCTTAATAGTTAAGTACGTCATTGGCTAATTTTTATTTAAATTTAAATTATATTTAAATACGATTTAATTTTTTCAATGGTTAATTAAAGTTCTTATTAAGTTACGCTGAAAGTTGTAACGTGGTTTACTTTTCCAGCTGGGGTATGACTTAGTCTGTCCACGTTCGAACTGAAAGGTCCACTTCCTTTGAAATAAAAGATTAATTTTCTTTGATATTGAGAAAATATACAAAGTTTTTCTTTATTTAACGAAAGTTATGCTACTAGGATTAACTTATGCTACTAGGGTTAAAACTACAGGGTATGTTGTCAGTAAATTACAGGCAGTGACAGCTATAATTAATCCAACTTATTATGTGCGTATTCGGTGGGCCTTGAGGCAGTTTAGTAATTGAGAGGAATTCGGTGGCTGTCGTGATAAAACATTGCAGGTTATATTCAGTGGGCTCTAAGGCCAATTTAATGCGGACGAGAGTAATTCGGTGGCTCTCGTAATAGACAAAAGAAGATTCAAGATGAATTCGGGGGATCTTGAATATAAAACAAGAAGTTCAAGATGAATTCGATGGATCTTGAAAAAAAAAATAAGGCGGCGAAAGAAATTCAAGTTGAATTCGGAGGATCTTGAATATAAAACTAGAAGTTCAAGATGACTACAGTAAGCAAAATAAATACAAGTGAATGCGAGAGATCTTGAATAAAAATATAAAATAGTTTCAAGATGAATTTGGTAGATCTTGAAATAAAATAAACTAAAATAAATTTAAGATGAATGCGATAGATCTTGAACACTAACTACAATTTATTAAAAAGCTCAAGATGAATGCGGTAGATCTTGTAGCTTTCTGTCCGAAAAAAATTAGAACAAGCCTTTATGTTGATATCCGTACTTGTAATATATAGGTAGTGCCCCTGCTTACCGTACTGAGACATCCAGCTCGTCCTCCTTAGTTGCGGCTTAAACTTGACATCTTGACATCTTATAGTAATTATTATTTTAACCTCTTGAGAATTATTGTCCCATTTATATGGTTTATTCGTTTTAATTTAAAATCTGTAAAAGTCTGCGTGTGTTTATTTCTTTTAAATAGCATGCATGTGCTTGCAAAAGCATGTACATGTTTGTTGTTGTTTTACTTCTGTTAAGGGGCCCATACACTACAACAGCATGCATGCGCAATCAAGTGTTTGTGCCAGCGTTTGGGTCGTGTATGGGAATTTTGTGTGATTGTACGTTTTGCTGTAGTGATGTCAAACAGAGTTTGATATTTTGCTGATGGTACCGCTTGCTGGTATTGTGTATGGTGAAATTAGCTCAGTTGGGAAAAGTAATCAAGAAGTAAATATGCATTTAAAAATCGTAATTTGTTGAAAAATAATTTGTTGCAATGGAAAATGCAATTTGAGCACTTTAGTTATAGCTGCTAATATTAACAAAATATCAATAAAACTTGCAGCAAAAACTGTGTCACTATTTATAACCTCCCTTCTTGAATTTTTTTAAAAAGTGATTATTGTACCAGCTTGCTGGTATGCTATATGGTTCGAACATGATTGCTCAATAGCTTGATTGCGCGTGCATGCTGTTGTAGTGTATGGCCCGCTTTAGTACGATGTCCACTAGGCTGCATGAGCGTGGTTGTTGTATTTTGTTTCTCTTGTTATAGCGTACGTATGTTTATGAGAGTTTGTGTGTGGTAGTTACTTTGTACGATCGCAACTTGACTGCATGAGCGTGGTTGTTGTATTTGTTGTGCGCTTATAAAAACATGTGTGTAGTTGTTGGTAATATTTCTGTTGGTAAGCTTTAAAAATAAAATTAAAGAAAAATTTTGTAGTTGTAAAACAATAAAATAAACAAGGTGTAAGTAGAACCATACAGTGTGGGGAAAAAATATAGAGTCATTTGTGACGGAACGTTACAAAGTATGGCAGCACTAAAAAACTTCCAGATATTATTGAAAACTTTCCAAACAACAGCTGTTTAACATAAATAATAAAGTTAAGTTATCAAAATGTAGAAAATTATGAAACCAAACGAGCATCACAATGCATTTTTCTATTTATTTATTTCATGATATGAAATTATGTTTTGTATATGTCATATATTTAATAAAATTAAACGAAATTCTTTTTAATACGACCACATGCCGTTCATGTGTATGTTTTCAATAAACACACACAAGCTTAAAAACATATGGTACGCTCATAAAACTTAAATATAATTTAAATACGCAAGTTTGGTCATTGATCAAGTATCATTTAAGATTATTTAAATATGTAATGAAAAATACAATTTCGTATTTAAATAGAACTTGAAACTAATTATGATTTAATAACCAAGTAAAAAATTGGCTCTAACTTATTTATAAAATATTTTTACAAACTATTTTTGTTTTGTTTCGTTTATACTAATTTTTATTTGTTTCTGTTGTCAAAAGAAGTTGAACTAAGTTTTTCTTTAAAACAACTGGATACGTTACGGTACGACTACAGCAACGTTCGGCTAATGAAACTTTTGTAGACTGTCCAACGATGTCGACAAAAATCTTTCTATTAATTAGTAATAAAAATACTAAAAAAATTAGTAAAAAAAATTTTTTAGACTGTTCCCTCCCCGCTAAGGGTATTTTGTCATACTTTTTCTTGCTTAAACTTAAACAAATTAAATAAGGTGCATTTGCCATATTACAAATCAACTAGAAAATTGGAATAGATGCTAGTCACAAGATGACTGTGCGTAATGTAGAAACTACACATATGTAAGTCAAGAAACAAAATTGTTTAACATCCATTATTTGCTTCTCATTTGTTTAAATGAAAGTTTAAAATAATATCTCTATTAATTCGTGAGTAAAGGTTCTTTGATAATCTGCATTAGTATATAGCAACTAGCTGACTCCTCAATAATAAATGTCAATGTGCTCTTAATAAAAATATATATTTTACTGAATAGGTCAAAATTCCCAAAAAAAAAAATTATATTTTTGTTATAGTTAGACTTATTTAATTTTTGTTAATTTATTTTTCAGAAAACTTTAAAGACATCTCACCCAATGGGAAATTTTTTTTTCTGCTTTAGCTTTCTAAGTCCTCGTCCACAAAATAAAACATTTGCTGCAAAAGAGTTTTAAATACAAATGTTTCATAGTGTGGAGAACGTCTAAAGCTTTTCTGTATTGCCCGCTATTATTTTATTAGGACCTCTTTCATCTTTCACTTCTACTAATTACATTTTTTATGATTTATTTCATTAAATTTTGTTGCTACGTATTCCATTTTTACTAAGTTCAACTTCATTCATTGGAACTTAAATTACTGGTTGTTTTAGCATTAGTGTATTAGCTATAAGTTTAAGAAGACTAAAGATAATTTGATTCATTTTAAATGCCCAATAAGCTTTATTTATTTATAAATTATATAAAATATGCTTTCAAATAGTGCCCACACTACGACAATCATATACATTCTTCGAACATTTCAAAGTTGTTCTCAGTAATACTTTGAAAGTCAATATCACTTTTAAAAAATATTATTTCTTTCTTATTACGAACAACTATAACTCGTGTATTGTCGTAAATTGCACCTTTTCAACTTATTTCCATAGGAAAGAAGTATGGCTCCTTGTCATGAGTCTATTTCGTATATTAATAAATTTAATGAGAGTGTATGTGAAAATATCAAGGAATGGCTCCTTCAAATCTATCACTTAAACACCATCTACTTACTCTGCGACTACTGATATAAACGATAAAAAAGAAAATGGATGTACTGTGGCTGTTGGTGTTGCTGTTGTTGCCACAATTTTTAATTTTATCATCAGTTTCTACTCCTTGTGCTTTTCAAATTACCGTATTTATGCTTCACCCACTCAAAGAGAAATGTTAAATATAGTAAAAAAAATGTTTATCATCGTAGTAAAACACCAAAAACACTCACATAGATGTACATACATATACATATATATATATATATATATATATGCACGCAACCCACGTAGGAAAGCATTAAGAAGAAGAAAAATCCATTAAATGAAAAATATTTCAATGGTTAGACACACTCATGGACCAAAGCCATGTAGACACACAGAAATTTGCACAAACACACACAAAACTCAAGCACACTCCTGTAATAACAGATTTCAGTGGTAAGAAACGAAAGGGTTTCTAATTTTGAAGGGTTTCGTGAGGGCCCAATTCTTATTGATACGATATACGACTTTTGCTGGTCTTTTTAGAGACCTGATATACCATACAATCACTTTATTTAATTTTTTTTCATTACAATAATTTATAGAAAGTTAAAAGCCGAGAAAATTAAAAATTCAGGGTATTGTCTTCGGAAAGTAAATTCAATGGGAAAACTGAGTTGCCAAGATACGAAAGTAGTACAAATTTGAAGAAGGTGATCTATCGATATCTATTCTTTGCATTTGAACCTTCGTAGAAACTGTTAACAAAAGCTTTATTTTGTATACAATTTTTTGGTGAAAGGAAAATCAAAATTTAAGATATTAATAATCGGAAGTGAAAGTATTACTTCAAATATTAGCAAATTGTTTATTAATTAGCAGTCTCTTACTTCACTTCTCTTCTCTTCTCTTCTCTTCTCTTGTCTTCTCTTCTCTTCTCTTCTCTTCTGTTCTCTTCTCTTCTCTTCTCTTCTCTTCTCTTCTCTTCTCTTCTCTTCTCTTCTCTTCTCTTCTCTCCTCTTCTCTTCTCTTCTCTTCTCTTCTCTTCTATTCTCTTCTCTTCTCTTCTCTTCTCATTTCTTTTCTTTTCATCTCTTTTCTTCCCTTTTCTTCTCTTCTATTATCTTCTCTTCTCTTCTCTTCTCTTCTCTTCTCTTCTCTTCTCTTCTCTTCTCTTCTCTTCTCTTCTCTTCTCTTCTCCTCTCTTCTCTTCTCTTCTCTTCTCTTCTTTTCTCTTCTCTTCTCTTTTCTTTTCTTTTCTTTTCTTTTCTTTATTTCTCTTCTCTTCTCTTCTCTTTTCTTGTCTTCTCTTGTCTTCTCTTATCTTCTCTTGTCTTCTCTTCCCTTCTCTTCTCTTCTCTTCTCTTTTCTTCTCTTCGCTTCTCTTCTCTTCTTTTCTCTTCTCTTCTTTTCTCTTCTCTTCTCTTCTCTTCTCTTTTCTTTTCTTCTCTTCTCTTTTCTTCTTCTTCTTCTTCTTCTTTTCTTTTCGTATCTTTTCTTTACCTTTCTATTCTCTTCTTTTCTTTACTTATTATTATATTTTTTATTTCCCCTTCGGTTTGTTTACTTCGTTCTCTTATTCTCATTTATACTTTAGTTCTCTTTTTTTTAACTATCCTCTTTCCCTTTTCTTTTCTATCTTGTTATTTTCTTTTCTTTTTTCTATTTATATTTACGTGTTTTTTTTGTATTGTTTCCTTTCTTTTAACTTATCGTTTGTACTAGTTTCTCCTTCATCTCTTATTCTCTCCTATGCTCCTTTTTTACCCCACCACAAGCATTTTTATATAATTAGTTAAAACCTAGAATGAATTCCTGTGCAACTGATATTCAATTACGAGTTCTTAGATCGGCTAATTTTAGAAAACATAACTTCTAGGAATAACTTGTTGAACACTCTAACAGAGCATGTAAATGCAAAAGGCCTTCAGCAAGGCCTATTTACTCCACATTTTCAACGTTTGGCCTTAAACATGAATGTACAAATATTTTCACATTTGGTTTGGTTCATTCAGTTTGGTTTGCATTTTGGTTTTGTTGCTGATTGTCTGACTGACTAACTGACTTTTCTAGAAAGGAACTCATTCTTTGTTTTCTCTCTCTCTTTTTTTATAAAAATATTCCTTGTCTTTTTTTTCATTTTATAATCACAATGAGTAGTTCACTGATGTTGTAATGTGGTGCGTTGAATGAGTGAGTGAATGAATGAATGTGTGCTGTTTATATAAAGATGTGACTGACGTCAATGGTTTTGATATGCAAAAAAATAAAAAATACATAAGCAAATTAAATAAAAATATCTTGCAGTTTAAAAACTCTTGGGTGTGATTTTAAGTATTAAGAAATATTCGTCATGAAAGTTAAGGATTTTTCTAGTTGTGTGAAATTTATAACATTGTTTTACTGAAAGAAAGTTTCAGTTTAATATAAAATTGTGTAGAACAATAGATTTTCTATGGTCATATTAAGCTTGCAAGGAACTCAAGGCGGAAAATTTCATTTGTTGAATAGTTCTATAAAGATATTTCAGTGATGGCGCTATTAAATATTTCACATATCTATATAGAATTGCAATTACTCATTTAAAATATGCTTATATAACGTGAATATATAAACTAGAATCTATTTATTTTTTTTATATGAATTTGTAGTTTTTTCATGTTAACTAATATTAAAAAATCGTTAAGCTATGTACAGGCGATTGTCAGATATTACAATATTGTTAGATCTGGCAATGGGCTGACAGTGTACTGGCGATTAAAATTTGACTGCCTTTTGTCAATTCACACGGTTGTCATATGCAACAACTGTCAGATCTGTTGTTATGCGTTGCCATACTCAAAGCATTTGTTGGTGTTGCCCATAGAAAGAATTCCCTTACAATGACGACATTGTAAGCTGCATAAGCCTCGCGCATCTGGCAATATTAAAATGTCTGAAAAATATCTGGCAATAATTTTACAATTTGTTCACGCGATTGTAAGATGTCTGACAATTTGTTGTCAGCTGCTGGAATTGCAACGGACTGACAATGCTTTTTCTGGCAACGACGTCTGACAAGAATTGCCAGTTCACACGATTGTAAGAAAGATTGATGACATTTTACTAGCAATATTGTAAGATGTGACAACCGTCTCTACATAGGTATCATTCATTTCATATTCTATATTATATTTGCAGCACTGTATTGGCTAATTGTGGCCAACATATTTGAAACATGTATGTTTTTATACTTGAATATCAAGGGACGGATTCTGTAACGATGAATTTTTAAGTGTTCGTCAATTTCAGTGTTCAAAATTCACCGCACATTTTCCAGTGGAAAAGTTTGACTCTTTTGATTCCCAATTTAACTGTCAAATTATTTATTCTCCCCATAGCGGACGCACAAATCAAAAGTAAAAACTAAAATTAGTTAAAGAAACTAAAATTCAACGCTGCAGAATCTCACCCCAGTCCCTATGATTCTACTACTGTTTCCAAAATAATTAAGTAAATAGGTCCACGGCGAAAATTGTTGTTAGCGGCATTCGGAGTCCAGGGGGAGTACTGTGTAATTCGAAACGAAAAAAAATGCTTTCGAATTTGTATGTTTATAACATGTAAATTCGAAAGCATTTTCTTTCGTTTCGAATTACAGAGTAGACTCCCTGTAGTTGGCAGCCTGCTATCGTGAATGTGCTTAATACATTAGGAGTTAGCCTAATTATGACGCTAGCGATAAAAGTAAACGTGCAGTAGTGAAACTGTGATGACGTCATAAAAATCGTTTTCTTATAAACGTGTCTATTATATTTTTGACAGATTGTAGTCGGTAGCCTGCAGTTATGAATGTATTTAACGCATCGTATATGAAATGCTTTTCTGTCATTTCTGTGCTTGTTTTCAGATGCACGCTGTTATACAGGAACAGTGCTACTTATACAAACAGCCATTAGTTTAAATTGTTAGCTTAATATAGAAAGGGTCTAACTCATTATTTTTTTTAAATAAAGTTATTTTTTATACTTCTATAGAAGAACATCTAAAGTAACGAAAAATTCAAAGAAATCTTGATTTAAAAAAAATAATGAGTTAAGACCTTTCTATATTAAGGTGACGATATGCACGTTTATTTTAGGCTCATATAAGTATTGCAACTCTCTGCTTCAATGCCAAAAGCTTTAAATTACAAAAGCAATAAAACCTCATGGCACACATGCACACACATTTCATTAGAGCAGAGCTGGCCACCGACAGAAACACGAGAGAAATGCAGTTCAGCATTAGAGTGTCAAAATAATCATTTAAAGTCTTCAAATTTTGACCTTTTTTAACCAACAAAACCAAAGAAAAATGTATGAGTTATGAAGATGTGGAAAGAATTGGCAGTTATTAAGGTTGACTTTCAAACAAAATTTATTTTTAAACTTTACTTTTAATAAAAAATACATGGCAACCCTAGCAGCCTAAATTCTCTTCATATTTGAATTGTCCCCTAAAACCACTTGAACTTTAACAAACTTTTTTCAATGGAGCTAAAGAAAAGTAACGACTGCAGATACAAATACAGATACAAGCATACCAAAAATAAATTAGGACAAGCTAGTGAAAACTTTTGTTATTAACATGCAGCACACATTAATGAAAGACATTGGAATGATTGATGGCAGTTTTTGGAGTGTGCTTGTTATAAAATTATAATTTTAGATAAGGATAAAATTAAAGTTGTTGTTGAAAAGTGGAACAGCAGTAAATTGAAGAGAATTATACATTTTAAATAGAAAACTTTTAGAAAAAAACTTTTTAAAAATTCATAATGTCTGTTAAGCATAGCTGTTAAGTAATGATTAGTAATCGTAATGATTACTAATTTGATTACTTTTTTTTTAAAGGTGAAGTAAGGATTAAATTACGAATATATTCAGTTTCGTACGATAACTAATTGATTGCGATTACTAATAATGGAAAAGTAATCTGAATTACTTAAAATTACTAAAAAAAAAATAATCAAAAAGAATCAAAAGTAATCAAAAAATAATCCGATTACTTCTAAGGATTACTTTTGATTCTGTTTGATTATTTATTAAGAATCTTTATTTGATTCACTTTTGATTCTTTTTGATTATTTTTAGTAATTTTAAGTAATTCAGATTGCCTACATTTATCAGCAATTCTTTTGAAGGCAATTATATAATCATTACAATTCTTTTTAAAATGTAATCTTATTGATTACTAATCGTAATCGAAATTTAACAGGTCTGCTTTTAAGTGCCAGTAGAGACAGTAGCGTTGACATATAATTTGTTTTATTTTCATTTATTTGTTTTTTTCAATTATGAGTAATAAATATGAGTAATAAATTTAAAATAAATTGAATTACTTTTTCAATTCAGTATTAAAGTTAATTTAATCAATTCACTTACATCACAAACATTATAAATGTGGTTCATAAAACATTTGATTTGCTCGTGAAAGCTCTTCGAGAATATATTTGTAAGATTTGAAAATTTTTAGTAACATTTATTTTATACCACTCATAGTTCCATTATTTAAGTTACTTGTATCTGCAATTTATGTGTTTTTATTATTTAAAGAATGCAAAGTTACCAGGCTCATACAATGTCCCCAAAGAAAGTTTGTATTGTTTTATTTATCATACTTCGTGAAGGCAATGAATTATGGGAACGTGTGTGGGTCCTTAGCCACTATGGCGCATTTATTGGAACGGGACTGCACATTGTGCATGCGACAGTTTTAAAACAATGGTAGGACATAAAAGTTTCTGCAGTCATATAAGTATAAACCAAGCATAAATCAAGCATTCAATAAATCCATAGAATTAGGTTACTTACCATCTGTATGGAAGAAATCGTATATTTTTCCTTTATTTAAAAGCCGTAGTAAAATTGAGGTATCGAACAAAAAGACTAATTGCTAAGATAAGTGGTATTTCTAAGCTGCTGGAAAAGATAATAACTGATTGCTGGTACCATCAAATTTCATTTATTTTATCTCCGTGTCGTAAGTCGCGCTCCACCTGCAAACAGATGTGATTAACCTTGATTTTAGTAAATCATTAGTTATTCTACTGCACAAGTCCATTCTGGAGTTCCTTAAGGCTTTTTCTTTTGGGTCCTATCTTATTCACGTTATTATTTATCAATGATCTTCCTTCTTTTATTTTACACTCTAAAATCAAAATATTCAACGCTTTTAATGACACTAATGGTTATAATTTACTACGATATGATATTGAAAACTTCTGGATTTGAAAATTAAAAATTTCATATGCGCTTCTGTTGACAGATATATTTTGACTGTATTTATATTGTTGACAACTATACAGCGGAAAAAGTCCACAAGGTTGTAGATCTTGGTCTATTGCTGGATCGCAGGCTCAACTTTCGTGATCACATCTCTCTAACTATTAATTATGCTAATGGCGCACTTAGATTTATGAAACATTGGTCTACCGAATTTTCCGATCCATATCTCACAAAATTCTTATATGTATATAACACACTTGTTAGAACTATTCTTAAATACGGATCTTTTATATGGGATCCATACTATTCAATTTAAATTAACAGCACTGAATCAGTTCAAAAGCAGTTTTTGATCTTTTAGCCACATGGTCTTGCTTGGAACTCATATGATCGTAACATCGTATAACACTACACTTGCCTTATCAAGTTACCAAGCCTAAAAAGTTATCGACCGATTGTCAGCATTTTATTTGTTCTTAACATTATTCGCGGTGATGTTGACTCCGAAATCCTGCTTAGTAAAATTAATACCAATGTTTCTGCAAGACCAACTCGTAACTTCCAACTGTTAAGTCTAAAATACTATAGATCTGTCTATGCTAATAATGACTCTTTACGGCGTGAAAGAGTGAAAACTTTTATAAATGTTATCATCCCATTAATATGAAGTTTTAAAATTTTTTATATTTAAATATTATCATATTCATACATCTGTTTTATTTTAAATTTTTGCTTTTTGAAGCTGGTTTGTAAAAATCGTTTAGACAGTAACCCCCTTATGCAAAACGATTGTTAAACTTAAAGTTGGTTTAACAAATGAACTTTGTATGGCAAAACTGGGCTTAAAGCATGCTTTAACTATAACAATCGTTTTTGCATAAGGGCATAAATGATTAAACAGAATAAGTCCGCAACTTCAGGAAAAATCGCTGTCAAATTAACAAAGCCCATAATAAAAACTACAGCAGTAACTTCAAATGCTCTCTAATTTTTGTTTTATTTTCTTTTGTGCTTATTTTGCTTTGTAGTTTTGTTCTTAAGAGTCTAAACACAATGTTTGCGGTACAGTGCGATTTCTCGTTGCGGGAGAGAAAAATAAACACAATACAACGGAAGACGGCTACGGCGATACTTGTCATTGTTTGTTTAAATATTTATTAATTTTTTTTTTTGTGAATACATTTTTATAAAAAAAATTTCCATTTGTGTTAAATATTTTGTAATGGCAGTAACTAAAAACAAAAAATGATTAACATTTTATACATTCGCAGACATATTTGATATATTTTTTAAACTTTTATATTTTATGACAAAAAAAATCATGTTTTTTGTTGTGAACACCGCCAATTATTCAAAAACAGTGGCAACATCAGAAAGAGAAAGAGTGTCGAAAATTGAGAGAATAAGAAAGTCCGCAGAGAAAATAAAATAGATTTTAATTTTATGCCGTTCCGCACTGCGGTTTTTTACTTCAAAATCTTATGAAAAATCGCACCGCAATAAATTATCGTTGCATTGTGTTCAGACTCTAATATGTATGGAATTTATTGAAAGTATGGTAACATGTTTGAGAGAATATTTATTTATATGTGAGAGCATAAGAAAAAACGTTCTCAAAATAAAATAGATTCTATCTATCGACTGCTTTCTGAGGCTAGTTTTTTGTGTCATTTTGTATGGAAAATGTGTTTATGCCCTAAGGGTTAGGAATATACTGATTTAAAAAATATATAAATGAATAAATACCTTTCCTTTGAAAATATATGAAAAATATGTGCACAGACCGACACAGGAAAACCTAGATCATCAAGAATGGTAGAAAATGTGACTGTTACAGCTTATGTATAACGAGAAACTGACATGAATTATCAGAACCCAGTAAAAGAAGACACTCCAAAAAAAGTCATGAAAATGTAGAGTTTGAAATTTGGAAGTAGTGCAAATTTCGATCCGATCTAATGATTTTTACATAGGGTTGTCATTGCAAGAATTTCTCTTTTTCGATGCCTGGTCACCAAATTGGAAGCGATTTTAAGAAAAATGTCCTTTTTGTGTTCTATGTGTGTTAATAGTTACCTATTTTAACAATTAGTTTCTTTTTATAGGAATTTAAGCACGAAACAGTATTTTCATGTAAATTTAAGCAAATAACTTCAAAATTTTAGACCAAAATTTGAAGTTATTTGAAGTTAATATCTGTTTCTTCAAAAAACTCGATTTTTTTTAAAATTCTGATGAGTAATTTCTAAAACAATAGAGGAATTACAAGGATTCGTGTGACTAAAATAAACTTCTACTTGGTTTTCTACTAACTATCGGGAAATTAAAAATAGCGATTTTTTGGAAGCAATGAAAATGTAGTTCCTTTAGAATGACTTCCAATTTTTTTTAACTTAACTTAATGGAAAGTGACGAAATTGAACTAGTTGTCGGCACATAATGCTGTTTAAACCTTTATTAAATTTTTAATGTAAAATTTTATAGAAAAAAATCGTTAATGTTTCATTTTTCCTTAAACATAAGGCTGTACCTCTGTCTGTTCGTGACGATGATGAACTTTTCATCTTAAGAAGATCCCAAGTTTTTAAAATGTGTATAGAACAACAGTATACCTCATTTTAGTCAAAGACCCAAAGCTACATCCATAAAAAAATGTAATTAGTTCCAGAATTAAAGCCCCAGGATGCCAGTCAAAAGCTGGACTGAGTTCGCTGGAAAATTTTATCTCCAAAAGAGGTGTCATGAAAATTTTAACTTTTATATTTTTGTATGTATGTACAGTGTATGTGTGTTTTCATTTATTTAAGTTCTTTGAGAAATAATAATACGACAAAGATTTTACCGCTATTTGGTTAACCTACAAAAACCTACAAAAACAAACATTTATTTTTGCATATAAAAAAGAAAAGAAAATCCTTTTAAATATACATACATACATATGTATTTGTTAATCATCTTGTAAATGAAGAAAATTCCGTATATATTTCTACAGAGGGTGTCTGGCTAAGGTTAAACACACACACAACTAAACGTTTAACCGTTGACATGGATGTGTGTGTTTGTATGTTTGTGTCTCCATGTGAGTATGGAAATCAAAATGGAAACTAGAATGATGAGGACTATGCTCAGTGTAACTGAAATAAAATTTTTATTTAAACAAAATTAAGCAACAAAGTATAAGATAAAGGAGCTAATTACGAGTGCCCTATTTCGACTTCAACAATTATGTACTTTTAAAAAAAAAAATTATTTAACTAAATTTTTTTATTTCAATAAATCAAAATTCCGAACAGTTTGCAAGATATGTCCTTGAGAAAATGCATAAATGACACCAAGGCCCCAAATCTTTGCGGGCCCATAAAAAAGTGCATGACTTGGGGCAAAACTGGGAGACACGGGTCTCTTTTTTTTTGGTATTTTACCACGTAGTGGTGTCCGTATATGGTTATATTTCCATAACTTAAAAAATTACACAGAGTGTTATCAGTCGAAAATATATTTCGAACGAAGAAAAAATTATTATTATTTTCAATTGAAATACCAAAGTATTAATAATGGAAGTATGTTCGAAAATTCGAAATTAATTTCGAATTTTCGAACTTAGCGAAAATATGCAATTAAGAGTCGTACCTTCATTGAGTCTCAGTTTTTTGTGTAAAAATAATAAAATTTTAAATTTTTATTATGTGTAAAAAGATTCAAACTTAATTTCGAAATTTATAAATTCCTAAGTTTATACTTCTCTTTTAAAGTAAATCTTTGCGGGCCCATAAAAAAGTGCATGACTTGGGGCAAAACTGAGAGACACGGGTCTCTTTTTTTTTTTGGTATTTTATCACGTAGTGGTGTCCGTATATGGTTATATTTCCATAACTTAAAAAATTACACACTGTGTTATCAGTCGAAAATACATTTCGAACGAAGAAAAAATTATTATTATTTTCAATTGAAATAACAAAATATTAATAATGGAAGTATGTTCAAAAATTCGAACTTAATTTCGAATTTTCGAACTTAGCAAAAAAATATCCAATTAAGAGTCGTAGCTTCATTGAGTCTGAGTTTTTTTGTGTAAAAATAATAAAATTTTAAATTTTTATTATGTATAAAAAGATTCAAACTTAATTTCGAAATTTATAAATTCCTAAGTTTATACTTCTCTTTTAAAGCATTAATATTTTCAATTTGTGCATGCAAATATCTATACTGGAAAACGCTTTAAAAAGGTCTAAAATTAATTTTCTAAAAAAGGATATGAAATAAAATAAATCCTACTAACATTGGGACTTTGAAACTTTCTACATTTGGATTCAATTAAAATTTGGCCATTTTCTACATAACTTTGGCCTTAACGAAGTCCAAACGACACCAAATATGTGTAAAAGAAAATTAAAAATTATTGCCTAACTTAACTCTAAATTTAACAAAATTTATTGAGTGTTGCACAGTGTTATAAAAACAAGCAAATATGTATACACATGTATGTATCCATTTACATATATACGTATGTTTTCCTAGATAAAAAGGCTTTAGAAGTCATCATCATTATCATCTTTATTATAATAAATTGCACAAATGTAAGAGTTTGCATAAATAATTATAGGAATGCAAAGAAACACGAGAATGTCAAAGACTTAAATTAAGGATATTCAGATGAAAGAAATTCGAATGCAAAAAAGAAGGGGTTACTACAATGTGGGGCACAAAAAATTTTTTTTTGTTGGTTTCCCGTCTTTGTCATTTAAGGGGGAATCAACAACAACAACAACAACGTACATATATCATTATTTATGGTTTGTTTTATTTATTTAAATTTCTTTGGCATGATTATGTTTTTTTTTTTTGCAAAAACTGGAGCAAGGAAAACAAAGTTAAGGGTAAATTGTATTTGATACGTATCTGTGGCAATAGGGAAAAAGTTCTTAAGTCATATTTTACTGTTTTGCAGGAGAGCAGTTTTAAACTTGCAATTCGATTTTTAGACATTTACTTCTTTTGCAGTTTAATTTGGAAATTAGGTATTCACTTCAACTTTTTTTTAGAATAACATCATGCTACACACTGTAACTAATAATTCATTTTGATACAATAATATCAAAGTATAAGCTAATTTAAGCTATTATCCCGTATGAGATTATAAGTTAAAAAAAGATAAGCACCAATTTATTGCACTATCACTTCCTGAAAAATAGCACAACATAATAGACGTTTTTGTCAGATGTACTTTCGAATACGGAGACTACGGAGGTGCCACTAACTCAAATTGAGCTTATCTCGACTTAAGTGCTTTTTTCTTTTTGCCTCAGATATATTTAAGCTTTTCAAATTGTTTCTAACAAAGTCTTCTTTTAACTTACCGATTTCAAGAAATAAAAAGGAGTGCGTCCCAAACAAATTTTAGCCGCTCATTTTCACATGATAAATGAAATGAAATTATCTGAAAGTAAAAATAGTTTCCCAATTAATGTAATTATAATATAATTTTTATTTAAGAAACATCATCAAATTGAAATTTATGTCACACAATTTCGAAGAAAGTTGTAATATTAATATTTTAAAACATGTAACATTTCAGAAAGTTTTAAGCACAAAATGCTTGTCTGAAGTACCTACTATTTATTTATCACTACTAAAGTATGGTTTAATAAGTTTTTTAATTTTTTTTTTTATTTATTTCAGTATTTTCATAATATTTAGTAATATTTAATTATTATTAGAGCCCTGCGTAATTATTCTTGAAACGTAAAAACGTCTTGTTTTTTAAATATATTGCCGTGGCATGTATTATAGTAAACCTATAATAAATGTTGTCGTATAATAAGCGAAACATGATGGATCTAATGATGTGCGTATATATGAGTGTTTAAAAATGATGCTCCGAATACTTCTTCTGCGCAACAAACACTCCAAATACCCCCAGAAGAAGTAGTGTGTTCACCTGGTTACAAATACTGGTAACAACTACATAACCTGATTGTGCTGCCACTGTGGATTTTTTAGAAGTGCCGGGGAACTTTTGGAATTTTTTTAGCTTAGTTTTTGGCAATCTCCAATATGATTTGTGTCTTTGCTAAAGGTTCGTGACTTGGATAAGTTATTCGTGGCAGTGATATCTGAAGGTATCTCTGCTAAAATAAAGGAGCATACACACAGCTTATGTATGTGTGTATGTACCAGAGGTCTGCATGATTACGAACCAAACGGCATAATTTTGCGTTTTCTAAAATTAATAATATGCTAAAAATTAACATTAAAAAAATTTAAGATGCTAATGCATGCCTCATATCAATTAGCCTTTTGTTAATTAATGCATGCCACTGCTTGCAATTTCTATTCATTCATGTGATTCACAAAAGCATTGAATCAGTATGATTGTTTGGAAAACTTTTTAAAACCCTTCTGACAAATAATAAAGTTTTCTGGAATATTATAAAATAAAATAGCTAGGCCCATTTAATTTTGTAATTTATTTTAATACGAGAAAAAATATTAATTAATGCGCAATGTTTTATTAACTTAAGACTTCATATAGTTAACGTGCTTTTGTGAGTTAGTTGATTACTATACAAAACACTCAAACGACAGTAAGAATTTTTATTCACTTATAATAACGGCATTTAAAATATGATAGTGACTTAATAATAGTCAGTTGTTAAACAGGTAACGCTGCTAGCAATAACATTAGTACATAGTGATGTTAGAAAACAAAAAAAAAACATTGTAAAAGTGAGTGGAGAGCGAAAGTGAATCAACTCATACAGTTCTCTGGTATGTACATACAATCATGACGTTTGTATATGCTCCCAAGCGTAGGAAACAGCAAACATCACAAATTCTTTCGTCACGAAGTAGTTGCTTCTTTACTTTTATACTTACAACAACAAGTGATGTTCAGGGTTTGTTTTTGAGCAATTCGCTACACTAAAGAGTTTCAAAAATCTCCCATGTCTTGCAAGTTCTTTTAAGTGGTCTTATGCAGTGCTCTAATTGTTATTATTTCTCATTGGGGTATTCAAATAGTACTCATATATTAACACGTTTTAAAGTAAAAACAAGAAAAAATATGACTGCTGTTAGCAACCCCTCATAATTTTCAATTATAATATTGTACTTATTTGTATTTTGGTTTTAGCAACTTTGTACATTGCTTACTCTCTCTATCAATTCCTTTCGTAAACGCATTTCTACATGACAAACAATAAACACAGCTGAGAAAGTCTTATTACTTTATGACAGCTACGTCCAAACACACATACTCGTATACTGATATTTTCATTTGAGGTAAACAGCTTTGACAGCTCTTAAATTTGTTCTTGTTTATTTGCAAAGTAAAAGAAAGCATTGTATTCTGTTGTGTTGTTGTTGTGGATGTTGTACTCTTGTCGGTGTGAAAGCACAAAAAGCTCTTTATAAAAGTTTGTACATTGTGCATATGGCTTGGACGTAGCTGCTTTATGACCTTTTTGTTTGAGCCACAACAATAATTTTTTTTTAAACTATGTATGTTAAAATGTTAAGACATTATGACACTTAGGACACTTAAGACACTGGTGTGAATACCCCAAATATTTCACAGTGTTGCTGTTATTATTTCTTTACTTGAAAATGTCATAGAAGTACAAACAATTTTTACTTCAAATTTATTACTTGCTTCAAGGAATCTGTATTTATTTTACATATATATTAATTAGGAGAAGGCAAAAGTATTGTTTTAATTATAGTTAAAAAGACAAACCATACTCATACGCAAACATTCTCATCAAGTTTAAATTGAATGTCATATAACTATATAACTAACAAAGACTTTGTTTGTACATATTCCTTAAATAATGCAACACAAACGACTATAAGTAAAATTAAAACAATGTACCAGTTACAATCACCCACACATAATTATAATAATACTCTGAGTATTTATTCGTCTACACATGAGTATACGCAGGAGTCTTTTATCTGTACACACACCTTAAGGAACAGTGCTGCCAGAAAAATTAATTGGAAAACTCTCAAATGGCAACTGACTGCATCACAAGAATGAAAAGTGTTATTTAATAATTCTTAGCTGTGTTAAAAGTAATTCTAACTAAGCATTTACTAGAAATAGAATTATCACTTTACACATTACAAAACATTTGTTCATTAGCGATTTTGTTTGCAAACTTTACGAAAAAAATTAGAATTAATATCAGACGTTTAATGGCTTATTCATATTGTCAAATCACCAGACCATATTTTTCATTCCATTTTACACACACAAATGCATACAGCGGTGTAGAGTATGATGGAAAGTACTCTGGGTATCATGTGCATATTTATTTTGTCCGAATAAACATCCATACTTTGAGTATAACTAGTTATTCACCGAATACAAATATAACAGACGCTTAATGGGTACAGGATTGATTTTTTTTCATATAAATGAAGTAGATATATGTACTCGTATGAGTTGGAATCGCTCCGAGTCATATTTGTTTGAAAGCAAATATGTAAAAGCAAGAATTGTTTGAGTTACTAAAATTAAGAGTAACTAATTATATTTATAAATAAAAATATAAAAAAATTCAAAAATATTTTTGCATCTGCATATTTTTTGGCGTTTTCGAGTTACTAAAATCAAGAGTAAATACTTATATTTATTTAAAAAAAAAAAAATTTCTAAAATATTTTTCCATCTGCATATATTTATTAAAAATCAATATCTAATTCAAGTGAAATTTCCAATTACAATAATTTGGCATCGCAAATAAAACTAAAAATTTGTTTTGTGTAATCAATAATATGAAAACTAATTTATTCTGTTTACATTCTAATCAAAAATATTGGTAAATAATATATGAAAAGAACGTTTTAAATTGTGAGCAAAACAATTTGTTTTTCATAATAAACAACATAATATATAAAATACACAAATATTTATTTGTGCAAACAATGCCTGCTTAAATATGTATATACCCATGAGAAATTTGAGGGCGTTGAAGGGTTAAATGTCTGCCATTGTGTTCATTACAATGATATACTTCACATTTAGGGCAAAATCTTTTTTAATTCTTCTTAAATACTCGTATCCTTGCATATTTATTAGGAAAAAGAATTGCAAGTTTTTAATTGATATCTCTTAGACTACGAGTTGTTTTAAAATTGTATATTGAATGCGTACTATACCTCAGTAAGCTAAAAACTATAGAATAAAAAACTACATAATAAATATTAAATAAAATAAAAGGAATAAAAGACAAACAATAAAATATGGTGAACAAAATTAGAAAATAGTATATTGGCGCAACAACAACGCAAACATTGGCGATCACAATTTTAGGCAAAAGTAACATATTTCACGTGAACTTTTATTTCCGATAAAGGTGATTAATTCCAGTAAAATTTTTCAAAATATTTCGTACTGGTGAATACTTGCCCTGATTGTGCAAGGCTTTGTAATTTTTTACACTTGATTAAAGTAACACGCAATCTGTTATCTTTAGGCCACTACAAAAAATATCTTAGGACTAAACGCTATTGTCTTATACAATCACGACCACTACAATTTTCCAAACTCTGCTCAAAATAAAATTATTATAACATTCCTAATACACCACATTTTCTATTTCAATATATCGTGAATTTCCATGATTAGCGAGATATTTATTTTTTATTTATTTCACTTTTCAGGGAAAATATCTCTGCTTTTCACCGATACTAGAGGTCGCTCCTCATTCCTTATTTGCCATTTGCCAGGGAAGAGTTATTTGTTAAATAAAAGCTACTAAAAGCATTAAATCGAAGAAGATACAAGTAGTAATATCATAAAATTCAAGAAAATGTTCTTCAGAAAAAGGAAACTAATAAAAATTTGGATTCAAGTAATTATACATATATTTTTTTTTTAACAAACCCACCAAAAAAAATTTCAAAAAAGGTAATCGGGTTTGGAATTAAGCATTTTTGGCGGAAGCTGTTCCTTACTGGATTACCAACTTAATGATTTTAACAAGGCATGAGACTAAAATAATCGATTCTTGGGAAGTACTTACTTTTTTATTTGGCAACTTGTTCACGTAATCTATTTAACCTAAAAAAATTATTCTCTTCATTTAGCAACTTGTACATAATTTTTTTAAATTTTAGGTAATGTGATTTGTAAGCGAGTAATGAAATTTGGTAATCAGAAAAGTAAGTCATTATATGGCAAGTAGTTTTGATGGTAATGTATACTTTTATGCTGGGAACCGATGGTCAGCCATATTTTTACTTGTTGTGTACAGAAAGCATACCTGAAACTATTCATATAATTAATAATCAAACTAAGCATTTCTTTTCAGTTGTTCTGAAGTAACACAACCCACCAACCAACAACTTGTTAAGCGGCTCATCTTTTATACAATTTTATTGCATATGTTGTTGTACATACCAGAGATCTACATGATTACGAATCAAACGACATAATATTGCACCTTCTAAAATGAATATTGAACTAGCACTTAACATTAAAATAAAACTTTTTAAAAAAAAATTAAACCGACTTCAAAAATAAGCACTAAAAAGCAACAAATAACATAGATCTAGTTAAATAAAAGATTTTTATATATGTTACCTACAGTGCCGTTTGAAGTTGGTGCCAGCAACATTGGTAACTAAGCAGATACATATGTACATAAAAATTACTTGCAGTTTTTTTACCGGGCATGTTCCTATGTGCTTAGTACCAGTATTACTGGCACCAACTTCAAACGGCACTGTAGGTAACATATATAAAAATCTTTTATTTAACTAGATCTATGTTATTTGTTGCTTTTTAGTGCTTATTTTTGAAGTCGGTTTAATTTTTTTTTAAAAAGTTTTATTTTTACCTTTTTAGTGAATACTTTTAAACTCTGGTCAATTCAAAAAAAATTTATTTGTAAGTATCTTTCTTTATTTGGAAATATGGTCCAGTTTCGTAAAAATCGATGAAGTAAAAGCACGTGAAATTAAGTGTTAAATTTTAAGGGGCGTGGCTACGCCCCTTTTTTTAAAACAAGATTGTGTATTTTTAAGAGTTCAAGGTGTGTGCTAAGTTTCGTAAAAATCGGTTAAGTAATGTTATAATACATTTTAATGGGCGTAGCCCCACCCATTTTTTCAACTTAAAAATTTTGTAATTACAAAAACCAAAGATGTTTGCTAGGTTTCGCAGCAATCAAATGAGTAGAAGATCACAAAATCAAATTTAAAAAATTGTAGGCGTGACCCCGCCCACTTTTTTAACGCAATTTTATGGCTTTATTAAAGCTTAGGGTGTGTGCCAAGTTTCGTCAATATTGGTTAAATACAAGCACATGAAATATTATACTAAAGTTTAATAGGCGTGCCCCGCCCACTTTTTAACGCAATTTTGTGCCTTGATTAAAGCTTAGGGTGTGTGCCAAGTTTCGTAAAAATCGGTGAAATAGAACCCTGTGAAATATAATATAAAATTTTAGTGGGCGTAACCCCGCCCATTTTTTTTAAAGAAAATTTTGTCTATTTTAGAGTTCAAGGTGTGTGCTAAGTTTTGTAAAAATCGGTTAAGTAGAACCACGTGTAATGTTATAATACATTTGAATGGGCGTAGCCCCGCCCATTTTTTCAACTCAAGAATTTTTTAATTACAAGAACCAAAGATGTTTGCTAGGTTTCGCAGCAATCAAATAAGTAGAAGATCAATAAATAAAATTTAAAAAATTGTGGGCGTGACCCCGCCCACTTTTTTCAAATGGGACCAATGGGAAGCTATACCCTCTCAGACAACAAAAAAATTTTTACAATCGGTCTAAAATGCACCGAGTTATGGACCTACATACCTAAAAAAAAATAGTGACGAATTGTTAACCTCCTTCTTTTTTGGAAGTCGGTTAAAAATTAAAGATGCTATTGCATGATTCTTATCAATGAGACTGTTATTAATAAATGCATGCCACTGCTTGTAATTTCCATTCATTCATATGATTCACTAAAGCAATTAATTAGTATGATTGTTTTGAAAACATCTTAAAACCCCTTCTGACAAATATAGTTTTGTAGAATATTATAAAATAAAATAGCTAGGCTCATTTAATTTTATAAATTATTTTAATACGAGAAAACTATTAATTAATGCGCAATGTTTTATTAACTTAAGACTTCATCTAGTCAACGTGCTTTTGTGAGTTATTTGATTACTATACAAAACACTCAAACAACAGTAAGAATTTTTATTAGTTTTTACTGACGGCACTTAAAAAAAGAGATTGAATTAATGACAATCAGTTCTTAGAGAGGTAACTCAGCAAACAATATCATTAGTACATATTGATGTTAACGAACAAAACAAAAGCATTGTAATACTGCGAAAATAAATCAACTCATACAGTTCTCTGGTACATATTAAATAAATGGCACAATATTTTCAAAAATAAAAATATTGCCCAATTTTTCTGACAGTGAAAAAGTAAAGCCAACACATTAGACAATTGATTGTATAATAAAAAGCAGAAGTCTTTTGATATTTGCCAATATATTGTTCCACCTTATAATATGACATACACATTTGTGATATTGTTGTACAATACGAAAAATTGCACAATTATATTGCAAGTGGGTGGGCCGTTTTAAAAGTTGTTAATACGCATCTGATACTACGTTTATACGCGCACTATTTGCAAATAAAATTATTTGCAAATAAATTAACTCACTGTTTATACGGCATAGCAAAAGTACACCAACTTGGTAACACTTTTATAGAAAGCTTACTTATGTTGACAAAAAAAATAGTGTAACGTACCTTTTTACAATGTATGGTTAAAAGATAACTGAGACTTTAACTGCAAGTTTTGTATGTAGAACTGTCAGTTAAAGTTCACGTTAACTCTTAACCATACATTGTGAAAAGGGACGTAAATGTACAAAATATCAAATAATTGTTTGTTTTAATCGTTATTATTTTCTTCTATCAAAGTTTTTGGTTGCAATATTTATCCATTTATTGTTTTTTGTTATCAAACATTTGTAAGCGTGGCAACCTCAAGCACTTTATTTGCAAATAGTGCGTTAATCGTGAATAGTTTTCTGAATTAGTAAGACGCAATAAAAACAATAATATGGCAACAATTTCCTGTTTTATTTGCAAATAAGCCCTGCGTATAAACGTAGTATGATTGAATCATTAGCTTCAGTGTTGAGGCGTATACTTAATTTTAACTTTAATATCCCGAAAAAATATTGCTCATACGCTCCTTGTAATTTAAAACAAATTGTATGCCAAAAAATCTACAATGAATAACACAGCGCCCTCTTCGTTGCAAACCGCTGGTGCAGATATTCCATATGCAGCAAGTCTAGTACATATCGTTAGCTGAAATGCAAAATCAGGCACTACACTTTTTTAAATTTTATAGGAGAAAGAAAGAGTTAAACAAAATAATTCAAGTGACTGAAGTAAATTTTCTTTATTTTCATATTTAAATCTGGCTGATTGTTATGATAAAGCAGCTACGTCCACTGATATTTGCATTTGAGGTAAACAGATTTGAAAGCTCTTAAATTTGTTATTTTTTCTTTGCAAAATAAGAGCAAGCATTGCAGTGTGTTGTGTTGTTGTTGTGGATATTGTACTCTCGTCGGTGTGAAAGCACAAAAAGCTCTTTATAAAAGTATGCACATTGTGCACGTGGCTTGGACGTAGCAAGGAAAATGTGTAATACTTAATAATTAATTAAAAATTAGACTTTGAATTAATTTGATTCTATACATCAGCTGATGCTATGTTACTTTTTTTATATCACTACAAAGACATATGGAATATAAACTTAATATACTTATTCATATCATGCCCTAACTGCGAAAATAACGTAACTGACATATTTTTCGAAATTTACTTTTTGATGTAGAATTATTTTACAGACTTCAACACGTCGTCTGATAACACATTGAATTAAAATTATTAATAGTTATAGAAATACAATCACTTCAATTTTAATGTTAATGACATGCATGGATTTTTGTGAACGCAAAAATAATGTAAGTCCTGATTCACACACGACAGGTCTGAGTCGTCAAGTGTTGAGTTTTTAGGACAGAGAGAGGAAAAGAGAATGGAGAGGGGTACAGACTTGACCGTACCAGTCAAGTATGCTTTTTCATTTTGTTTTGTCATTCGTAATGCACTACTACACTGCAAATTGATGAGACTTGATGAAACAAACTTGTCGGTGTGTATGAACGCGAATGCAGGTTCAAAAGAAAATTGAACAAAAACTGATCAGGTAAACCTGGTGTGTGTGAATCAGGACTAACTGGCATACTTAAATATGTGCATAAGTGTGAGATTGTCTGAAGCATTAGCGAAATAAAAATATTAATTAGCTGAAAGCACAATCATTATATACATACATATCGTTACCTAAATTCTGTGGCTAAAATGAAAAACTTCTTAATTCGAGACAAGCTGATTGTGAGTTAATGGGAGGTGCCATATTCGAAAGTATCCATGGTCAAAATCTCCATTAATTTGTGTGATTAATGACTTCTAAATTATCATTTATAGACTTCTAATCTCATTTGGAACAATACTCGTAGCTTAATTTAGGTTATACGAGTACTTTGGTATATTTGAACTTTCTTTGGTAAATTTAAATTTTTACAAAATTGTTATCAGAATCTACAAAATTATTTGTAGGTCCGCATTCATACAAAATATTTACTGATTCAATGACTTTGCTTACTTAAAATGAAATTTTGTTTTTTCTGTACGGTTTTTGATACTCGAAGATTGTCTTAAAGAAACTCTAATCGACAAATATCGTGTATGGCAAATGAATAAATTTCCTCAAGTAGTCGTTCATGATAGTGTCTTCTGCGATAAGTTGGCCAAGTGGGTATTAGATGTTTACAAACATACATACATACATACTTACACAAACACACACACAAGTGCACACATACATACATTCGTACGGACAGCAACTCTCATAACTTCAAAACGTCGAAATATGATAAAAGCTCAATTTTCGAAAATCAGTATAAAATCTGTAACTTCCTATAGCAGGAAGTTAAACATTTTTTTAAAAAGTAAATAATTTTATATGATTTTTAAAGAACTTTTTGCATTCTGGTGCTTAAGATATTAAAAATTCTTAGATTTTGATTTTTTAGTTCTTTTTCGCGCACAAACAGCCAATATCCTTGTAGTTAAGCTTTTGCATGTCCTAGCAGTTAAACAGGAAAAAGTGGCTCCTAATTTTTGGAAGAGTACGTTGTGACCAGGGTTTGGCCAATAGATTTTAAAAATCGCCAAAAGTCGCCAAAAATCTTTTTTATGTAGTTTTTCTTAATATATATTTCATAATAATTTTTTTATATAACACTTTTTAATATAAATTTTGATCAAATCATCGTATAAAAATTAAGCAAAAAATGGACAAATGCCGAAATAAAATCGCCAAAAGTTATTGCTTGTAAATTTTTTTCATCCAAATTTAAAACGCCTTAAGTAATTTACTTAATATAAGAAAAATCATTAGAATAAAATTGTTTTAATTTCTTGCAGACGAGTTTTGATGGGATTTATTTTTTTAAACTACTCCTTCAACAAACTGAATAATAAAAATTTTTAAGTTCCATTTTGTTAAAAAGCAGCTATAAAATCGCCAACAAATTTATTTATCACCAGAAAACCCCCTATGTCCCCAATACAAATATTTGGAGGCGAAACAAGTTGAAAAAAAAATCACCATGTTTGGCTAGAAATCGCCATATCTGACGGCACTGCGTATGTTTAGTAGACTTAAATGTTATTTATAGGAATTTTTCAATTTTTTTAAGAAGCTTTTTTTTAGAGCTTTTACTACATTCACTTCCATTTTAACATAAAACCAACTTAATTATTCATAAGAAATTTTACCAACTAGCTAGACTTCTTTTTCTTTATATTAATACCCATAGAGAACTTAAGGATTATAAATTATTTTTTCTTCCTCAACACCGCAGTAATATTATATTTAAGTGTTTGCTTTTAATTTCCTTCAACTTTAACGAGAAAATTTCAATGATTTTGTTGTTGCTCAAGCGATAAAATTATAATGACAGGCAAACATTAAACTAAAATGAATAATTTAAGTTTTCTATTCAAAATGGAATATAATCGTCTTTATTTCGAACAGACATACACACACACACACACACAAGTACATGCAATTCATACAAATCACTGTGGAAAGAAGTCTACAAAAGCATATGTTTTTATGAGACTTAAATTCAAATAACTGTAAACATGTGTATGTCTATGTATCATACTCGTATATGTACATTATTAAATAACTGCACATAAACAGTCAAACAAGTTGTATGTATATACCAACAACTACCGCACATTCGCCTACAGATGCCTGTTTCAATTTGCACACATTTTGCTCACACATAAACGGTTTGTTCGCTGCACTATACAGTGGAAGAGAGTCTTAATAATGATGCTATAATAATTTTATGAACTCTAGCCATGTAAAGTAAAATTGAGATTAATGGTAGAATTAGGCGATTCGTATCGTGTTACTTTTGAAGTGGTCGTATCGTTTAATTCTGGCCACGTTGCAATTACATTACATTACAGTCGGCTAACTGAGCCTTTGGTTAGTAAAAACGTGAGGTTGCCAGCGAACGTGTCAGCTGTTATTGTATTTCTCTTTGCTTTATACATGTGTGTGAATGTATGTAAGAGAGAAGTTGACGTAAAATTGTATTTTCTGTAAATTTCTACTTCACATTCGTTACGACACATATTAAATAAACAGCAGCATGTTTTATTTATGTTACAGATTTTGTCAGCTGATCCGTCAACTCATGATACGAAACTACTAATTCTACCATAAGAGGTAAATTTTTAGAATAACATTTTTTTCTTAAAAATTTAACTAGTTGTGTTAGGAACACAATTGAGAGGAATGACATTTTTTTTTTGGCGGCGAATACTCCTCACAAAAAAATAAAACATATTGTCAACTGAAATGGAAAATCATGTAACTATACTTTTTTAAATTTTATAGAAGAAAGAAAAAACTAAAAATAAAGTTTCTTTATTTTCGTTTTTAGCTCAGCTAACTACTATGATAAAGGTATGAAAATTTGTGCGAACATGTGTTACGATAATTATTTTAAAGTGCAGTAAGAGAGCATAGGTGGTGGAGTATTAAACTATTAAGCTTGACTCCTTTTATAACTCTGCTGTTGTGCGTTTTATAAAATTTGTATAGGATCGTTGCAGCTCCTCTGGGGTTAAGTGGGCACATTACTTTAAGTTATGTACTAAATTTATTTGTTATGTTACTTCGCCGTCGGATCATTGCTACAAATATCCATGAAGGAGGGCGCTGTGATATCCATTATCATGGACACTAATGCATATAAAAAAAGGTATGATCTTGATAACTTGTAGTCAATGTACTAGTTTATTTCCCTTTAATTTAGTTAATAGATTTTTTTTGTCTTGATTATTACTTTTGATATACCACTCTACGAATTTATGCCACTGTACAGTAGTACCAATGGAAATATTAATCGTTTTAGCATGTTGCAAGCACATAATAGAAATTTATACAAAATTCATCATGCACATTTTCCATACTAAAACCTACACCAAATGTAGTTTCCATATCGATACGTATAGTTAAGTCTAAACATAGAAGTCTAGTAAAGTAGTTGAGATTTTTATTGTTATCGAAAACTTCCACTTTAATCAGTGCGCTTGATAAGCAGCAGCATTATGTTGTGGGATACATAAGGAGTCGGATCGTGGAAATTAACGAAAACAATAATAAATAATTTAAATGAAATAAAATAAAAAAATTAAATGGAAATAAACTAACTGCCTGGCTCACGATGTCGACAAGAAATTTTCGTTCGCTTATTTATATTATAGACAATATTTTCTAATTATTAACAAACCCCTTTATATTTAAATCACATCTCCCCTACATCAATGTTATTCACATTTTCGAACAAAAAATCTGTTGTTAACTGGTTTCCCTTCATACACGGCAATTTTGGAATACACGAGTCATCTACAACTTGAGCAAATTTATGACTGATTTTGAAAATAAATTTGATTAATTTAGTAGCGTTGTTTAAGCTTTAATCTGTTCATGATGATTTGACTCCGTATACTGGTGATAAATGTCCAAAAGTGAGCCAAGTATGACATTTCGTATGTGACAGTTATTTTTTTCGTAAGTTCTATCGGGCATATGAAACACATCTACTTCTTTAATAGAATCGGAAGAACGATCTCCAGAAAATGTAAGCATATACCTGGGTATCCCTGTGGCTGAGTGGTAGCAGTGCTAGCCTCTCAGTCCAGAGGTTGTGGGTTCAATTCCCGCCATGGACACTGGGTGTTTTCCGCAGACAAGCTTATCGCTTCGCGGGCTGTGTTGTGTTTGTTAAAAAATACAAAATAATAAACTGCTTTGTTAGACTAGAGCCTGTTTTTATTGAACTACTTGTTAAAATTTTCTCGATCTAACTCCTTTTTTTTTTTTGAAGCAGCGAAAAAGCAAACACATAATCTTACAACCATGCAATTAAGATACGAGTATCTTGATTGCATTTATTGTTCCTCACTCCAATTTTTTTATGCTTATGTGTGGGTATTAAAAATTTAATTAAAACTTTTTTAATTCTCACAAATGTATGGAAATATGATTACACACAGAATTAAAGCAATTATTATTTGAACAAAAGGTCTGTGCCAAACGGCAAAGTACTATTGTAACGTAAATTTTCAACACTTCTAAGGTGAATAAAATTTCACTAAGCTAGTAGAATTTTTGACACCATAGATAAATTTTTGACAAGCAGCATGGTATCATAAAACATTGTTTTTGGAAATTCGAGCCGCCGTCCAATACTTTGATTTTTACGGTCAATGTATTTAGTTAGACTGTGCAGTGTTTATTTTAATTTGTGAAAAATTTTACATCATATTATAAAATTTTTTGCAACACGAATTTTGTTTTATGTACATAAAAATGTCCTTTTAAAAAATTTTGGTAGCCGGTGGCTTGTAGTCAAATTTTTTTTTCGCCACCGCAGCAATTTTTTTATCAGCTTCTTTCTATGCTAAAGTAAATTTGTTAAAATTTTACATTGTGAAAAAAGATATCATTTAGCACAGCAGAAAAATGAAATTTTTACCCCACAGGCAAATATTTGCTTACCATAGCACTTTTCTAACGTTTGACACTGGTCACTAAATTACACTAATCCTAGTGTAACATCAAAGCGTCCTCCTTCATTGTGTAGCAGTATAATGAGCGAAGTAAAATAAGCAATAAAATACCTACTAAACACAGCTTCACAAAAATTTAATACGCCTCATTTAACAAAAGAGGCGCTGCAAAACCGCATTATTAAAAAAAGTGCAAAAAGCAGAGTTGTAAGAGAATGAATCTTACCCCTACCTCTTTCTCACCGCCTGTCTTCTCTATCACTATCCCTTTCCTTAAGAAGGTAACATCTAGTAATAGTAGTAGGCATTCATTGTCTGAGTGTTACTTCTCTTTAAAAAAAAATATTTAAAAAGTCGATAAAACTTTTCTAAATGGGAAAAAAATTAAAGTTAAGTCTATTAAATTTTAGCTAACACTAGATGGAAGGCAGAATGCTACGGACAGGGAACAGAATGCTGAGAGCACAGCTTCAAGTTGTTTATGGTCCTTCGAATCATAACTTTGCGGTTGCCAGATTTTCTTACTGCAAAAAAAAACTCAAGCATGGAACATACATATAACTAATTTAAACTAATGGGCTGGAAATTTAACGCCTTTAAGTGAAACAAAGTTCTAGGTAACCGAGCTTCTAAGTTTTTCTTGTTGCTTTCATATCAAATAAAACGCCTGACTAGTAGAGCAAAGTTTGACGTCTCTATACAGGTCTGAATCGTTATAGAGTGATAAATGCTAGCAAAACGTCTTGATTGCTGTATTAAACTAACTTATTTTTAGTTTTAGAACTTATACCTCTTTTGGTTTGCACACCTTTCGAACGGGAAGCGATACACCAGAAATGTTTTATATTCTACACACAGAAAAATTTCAACTTTAAATCTACGTAAAGAAGGTTAATTTAATATTTTTCGGCAATGATTTTGCTTTATATGTGTTTCATGTTAATCTAACATGATTTATAGTAATTTTCAAAGAAAATTTTTCCCTTTGAAATAACTTTATTTCACGTTGATTTAACATTTACGTACTGTTAAAATCAAAATGAAGAATCATGTTGAATCAAAGTTATTTCAAGTTAGAACAACATGAATTTAATTTGAATTACTAATTGTATTTCATTAATTATTTAACTTACTTGCGTTTGGCACAAACATCAAAAAAATGTTTATTTGTTTATAAATTGGCTTCGCAGGCCAATATTTGAGCTCGGAACTTATCGCGTAGTAGTCAATGATTTTACCCCCTGCACCCACAACAACTTTAAATATTTTTTAGATACACACTAAATATATACCATCACGAATAAAATTTTGGTTCAACATTATTTAATTGATAATTTAACACACAATTGATATGAAAACTTTTGGTTAAAAAAATACAAAATACTTTGAGTTGTCTCCAGAATTCGAACCTGTGATCCTCCAACTACAAGACTAGCACACTGCCTACCAGCCAGCAGCAGTTTGTCGGCTGTTTGCAAACATCAAAAATAAAATACAACAACAATACAAAAACAACCTACACAACTAAGTGCAACAGTGTGTTGCAGCTATTAAGAAAGCAAATATGTACCACACACTTAAACAACATATTATTTCTTGTAAACTTAAATCAAAATGTTTGCACATTGAGTTTACAATGGTGTTTTTTTTTCTGCGTGTACTAATATCTTATTATAGTCAATTTCTAATTATAAATTTTAAAGGGTGCTTGGAGTTTATTTCGAAGAATTAATGAACAAATAACACCAAAGCTAGTTGTAAATATTGTGACTAACACACAGTTGAACGGAACAACTAGCTATTTTCGAAGGCCACTAAACCTTCATCATCAGCGTTCTTTTGTGTTTGGTCCACTGTGTGTGGTGTCAGTTGATGTAGATTTCTGATTTTATATAATTAGCCATTATTGCAAATGGAATATGTGAATTGTTTTGATTCATCTTATTTCAATGTGCTGAAGCTTTTTTGTAACGAAAGCTCAATTTTACATTTATTCAATTTTGTTTAATTTTTCCAAAATTAATACTTTCTATTGGGAATAAAAACTAATAGTTTTTCTATATGAAATTTAGCTTTTTCCAAAGAAAATGCAAAAGCTTTATCTCAACAAACTGTTCACCTTTTATTCCCCATAAGGGCCAATATGTTACCAACATTTTACTTATTCAAAAATAGTTATTGATAGTTTATTTATTCATATGAACGTGCATATGCATGTCACATTCATATTTATTTCACTGAAGCTTATTAAATTTAAAAACTTTTCAGGCTGTCACTTAATGCACCACTGAAAATAAGTTCTTATCGATACCAATAAATGAAGTGGATGCATACCTTATTTTTGCTTAACTTTTTTTCCAGCATTAACATTTTGAATGGCAACATTTTAAAAGCATTTATAATGCAGTCCATGAAAATAAAAATCAAATTTCATTCAGTTAAAATAAATTGCTCTGTAGATGTCAATTAATGCAAATGAAAAATACTGGCAAACATGTTTTTAAAATTTAAAATACCGAAATGAAAGCTCAGTATGAAAGAAATTTTATTTGAAGCAATATTAATTAACTTCAGCGATTACTTTTAATTTTCATCCGTTTTAAAAGATGATAATAATACTTAAAACTGTCTGTTGTCGATTTAATTTGTGCAAGTACTTCATATTAATCATATTTATTAACTGCGATTAAGATTTTTTTTATTCTTGTATCAATTAAAAGTGTCGGCAAGCATTTACAATAATTTAATTTTCTATTGAGCAAATGCAAAATAAACAACAATTTCAAAGATACGCGGATGGATCAATAAGTCCGTGACTTTTTAAATGAGACACATTTTTTTTGCAAAACAAAAAATTTATTTTTCAACATAATCTCCTTTTAGCCCAATACACTTAGTCCAACGGTTCTCCAGATTTTGTATCCCTTCCAAAAAATAAGGTTATTCAAGGTCCTTAAAATAGGCCTCAGGGCTAAATCTGAAGAATAGAGCGGATGAGGGAGCACTTCGTAGCTTTGATTGACGGTTTTTTTTTCGAAAAAATTAATGTTTAATGAGCACTCGAAATTCACTTTTTTTCATTTTTAGAAAAATACACGAGGTTGTATGTCTTGAACAGCTGTTAAACGCAAAGTAATGCGAGGAATACAACTGGGACGAACGACGAATTTTTCGATGCGAACATTCGTCATGAAAAATAAAACACATATGAGCATATGAAAATGAACACAACACTGCCGTAGAACGAAAGGCGTCGTGCGTGACGAACTCTGAGGTAGATTTATTTCTAATTTGCACGACGAAAAAACAATTTTTTCTATCTCTATCTGTCTTTGTACACACAGCAACCAACTTTATCGTATGCTTCACACGACGAATTTACGCAGCGAACTCTTATCGACGAATTCGTCATTCGTCCCAGTTGTGTTCCTAGCATAAATGACAACACTTGCTCAAAATTTGACAGCAGTCTATTAACAGGTGCTACTTGATGGGAACAGTGTTGCATTTCATATAACTACGTAGGAAGTTCGAAAAGTCACGGACTTATTGGTCCGCCCCTCGTATACGTATATACGAATGTTCGTATGCATTTATGTATTTCTGTGCTTATGTATGAATATCGAAATTAGATAAACAATCGGTCTTCGAGGTTTCGACAACCGATTTTGGCAAAGTGGAGTTATGTTGATATTTTTACGAAAGATCCCCGCATTCAGTATTGTTTCCAAATAAAGTTTTTATTTGGATTTTGTTTTTTTTTTCCTTATCGAATACTAAGACCTGTTCTAGTAGGCTAAATAAATAAAAACATAATTAATCCAGGAACCATTCATTATGTCTCAAAAAGTAGCGCACTATGGGTAATAGAACCATTTTGGTACATATTTCCTCTCTCTGTAGAAAAAAAAAACTTATATCTTTACTAATGCCCTAATTCAGTGAGAACATTTAGGATATTTTTGTTTGAAAGTATTTTTGAGTTCTTGCCTTTGAATTCTCTAAATTATTTTCTTCAAAAATGATTGTTGTCTTTGATAATGAAAAATAAAAATATTATTGCCATGTTTTTAAAACATAAAAATTAAATTAAAGTATTATACAATAGTTTGAAAAATATATGAAAAAATATGTGTTGGATATAATGTTTGGAACAAAATCATAAATTAAAAACACGAACCTTCTAGCATAGACAATAAATAATAATTGCTTTAAAGAATCACAACTGCTGCTTTTTTTTTTGTCCATAGACCAGACGATGTAAATACAAAATATATTTGTTAAAAAAAGGACCAAGTACCAGGCATCAAATTGATGATGTATGCACAAAAATTTCAAAACAGTACTAAACCTTTCGGCCCCGCATACAAAACAGCTGTCAGGAAATTTATTTTTTTCATGACTTCCTTTATTATTAGCTCTAAATTAAGAAGTTTTGAAACTTTTGGACTTCTAGTGTTATCGGAGGGCTAGATATCGGAAGTTGCTTACCAGCAACTTTGGACCATCGAGGAAGTATTTCGCGGCATTCACAATTTAAAGCAAACTTTTATTTTCAATTTATTCCTGCTCGTAATATTTCTGTGCTATAATAAATAACTTATGAACACCAAATTTCACACATTTTTATAGGGATGTTCTTGTCTTGCCAAGGCGGCATGGACCTTTTCTTCCATATATAAACTAATGGAAACTCTCATCATATCCTTTCGAATTCGGTTCATTCTTTATTAACTTTAGGTAGCTTGGAGTTGGAACTAGATGCTAAAGAAGACGGAGACCACGGTACTTATTCATTATTATTTCATCTCTTATCTCATCTTGCTTTAAACTCTTTCCGCTGGATCGTCCACCACAACGGAGAGATTAACTCCTCCCAAGTGCTGGTTTTGCGACATCAATAAGTATTTTTCTTTTGGTTACTAAGGGCAGTATTTTGAAATTGGCTCATCTCCAATAAATTCAGAAAACAACTACACTGCTTTTTTATTCAACCCTCAAACTATAGCAATTCCCTTGTTGACTTCGCATTTCATATTGTACTAAAGAACTTATTTCAACTTGCTTCAAACTCTATCCGCTGGATCGCCTTTTTCTTTTGTCCTGAACTCAAGCTGAAATGCTGCAATTTTCAGCAAGTCATTTGTTGTTTCCATCTGACATTGTATAAGCTTCACGTTATTCTGGACGATTTTGAGGTTCTTGAAATACAAATGCCATGAATTGGTCAATGCCGATCCCAAAGCTCAGTACTATTTAGTTGCTTATAAGCAACTTTGGGGTCGAAGGGGCTAAAATCCATTTGAAATATTTTAAAAAGGGCTACAATTGCAATTAAATTGGATTTTTGTGTTAATTGCTTTCAAGAATAAATGGCATACAAAAATTAATATATCGAAATATTACGAGTACTACACACGTGTCCACTTAGTTTTTGCATGAATTCAGATTAAACTGGATTTTTGTAGCTGTTTTTTTTTTTTTTGATTACGGATATGTAGAGATACCCCTTTTTAGTCGCTTCTTAATGGTCAACATATCAAGACATTCGAATTTTCATGAATCCACCGAATGAAGCTAAGCATACGTATCCACTAGCAATCGCCTTGACGCCGGCAGAGTAACTGGGAAAAAGTCATCAACTTCTTTGTTGTGGTGAATACGAGCGATGTCCATGTTCAGGCATATCAAAGTATTTTGCGCTAGTGCAATAAAAATGGAATATTTACCAATTTTGTTCTGTCTCTTTTCTTTCTATTGCAAATGATTGCGGACTGAGAATCTCATGGCGAACATTGTTGGTCAGAGCATGGATGAAAGTTGGACATGAGCGGTCTCTTTTAGCTATTTGCGATGTCCGACATTATGCCCATACCAAGTGGCTAGTGGACACCGCTAGTAATGCAGTGTTTTAGATGTTTAAAACATTCTTCATAAAATCGCCTTCCTAATGAAATCAATATAGAGCACATCGCTTAGATCCCAACACCAATTCTCTTACCATCAAAAAGTAATTAGAAAATTCACTTCAGCGGAGCACATTTAAACGGAAAGTACTGTAGGTAGAAACATGTTTTGTATTTTACATGTCTGTATTAGATAGTGCACGACTTTTTGATTTTGATACGCTAAGACTCGTAATTTTGTAAAGTTTAGAAAAAATATTATGAGGGTGGGATGGGTGTAAATGGGTCATCATCGGGTTCAAAACTAGGAAAAAACGAGGCAAAATCTACAAAAAGCTTCCCTGAGCTGCTCCTAGAGGGGTAAACTTAAGATCGACCCTCACTAATATTTCTCCCCTACATTTTTTATGAACATATCAAACCCCATCGCCTTAACTAGCCCCACAGTGCACCTAGCGGAATCAAATATATGACCGAACCTCAATATTTTTGTTGTCCCAACATACAAAAATTTTTAATTTGTAAAAAATGTTTTATTAGGAATATAAAAACATATTTATTTTTATTAAATAACATTAATTATAACGATATTAAGTAATTATTAATGAACAAATAACACCAAAAAAATATACTTAATAGTAACAAACCAAAAAAGTTTGTCTTAAGTAGAACAAAAATAAGCAAATTAACAAACATGTGCATAGTCAGTAAGGAACAAACGACAATGGTAAGACTGTTGTAATATATATGAAAGATGGTAAATTGTTGAGCCTTCATTACCAAACATATATGTATATGAGCAAATTGAAAAATGCAATGAATCAAACCAATTCACATATTCCATTTGCAATAAAGTTTCGTATATAGGGCAGACATCTACATCAACTGACACCACACACGGTGGACCAAAACACAGAAGAACGCTGATGAGGAAGGTTTAGTGGCCTTCGAAAACGGCTGGCTGTTCCGTTCAACTATGTGTTGTTGTCAGAATATTTACAACTAACTTGATGTTATTTGTTCATTAATAATTATCACATGTAATTTGGCTTAAAAAGCGTTACGAACAGTAGCCTAATTCAATTCATAAGAATTTAAGACACCAAAGTTAATTGTAAATATTCTGAGAAACACTTAGTAGAACGGAACAACTAGCTGTTTTCGAAGGCCACTACAGCTTCATCATCAGCCTTCTTTTGTGTTTGGTCTATTGTGTGTGGTGTCAGTTGATGTAGATTTCTGCTTTTATTTTATGCTCAGCCATTATTGCAAATGGAATATGTGAATTGTTTTGATTTATCGTATTCAATTTGCTGAAAGCTTTTTTTTTTGTGTTATGAAAGCTCAATTTTACCAACTCTAAATTTACAACAGTCTTGCCATTGCCATCGAAAAATTGCGCCACATTTAAGGAATAAGGGCAACTTAATTTAAAATTGAAAAAGCTGGCAATCAGGTGATGGAAATGCAAAAAGCTGATCGGAGGCCTTGTTAGCATCACCAAGCTAATTTCACCTATGAAGAAGAGGAAGACTTCATCGAAAGTATTAACTTGCTGCCCAGCCAAGTGCAGTGTTTGATATCTGCGCAATTTATGTTCCCTTTTACAAGTAGAAGTGGTATTTATTTAACAATCCCCTAAATTCAGCTAAAGTGATAAATTCTACCATGTTTAAGGAATGATTAAATTATATTACACTGAAAGAAAAATACGAGTTAAAAAAACATTCCGCTTATACTTTTTACGAAATTTATTCAGTGTTTTAATTAATTTTTAATAAAAAACAAAAATTATTCACACACATACATACATACTTACATATGTCCATATACATATCATAAATTGTTGTTTAAAGAAAATAATAACAAGAAAATATATGAAAAAATATAACAAAAATACAACAAAAAAAACCAAAAAATTAATGAAAAACACTATATGACACAATAAATATGAATTGCAAAAAGAATGGAAGAAAATTGTGTTGAAAAATATTAAGAATTGTGCATGAAATATGAGAATCAAAGAAAACTTCTGGTTATTTACATAACACAACACAAACAGCCATAAAAAGAAACCTTAAAAGCAACAAATAATACAAAACTTATTGGAGCAAATCACTGCATGCCAAAGCTTCATTATTATTATTTACATTTTCGAAAAAAAATAAATAAATGAAAAAAAAAACAAATATTGCAATTGAACTAATAAAACGCACGGAATGAAAAGAAAAATTCAATTGATGATGGAAAACTTTTAATAAAAAATAAATTTTAGCGAATGAAGTAAATAACACGAACACGAGCAAATAATTAATTTGTGGATGGTTGTATAAAGTTTATATAACGTTGAATCTCAGCTGCGACCGCCATTTATTTATGTTTATTTTTTTATTTAATTGTTTTGCATTTCATTAAAGTTTTATCATCTAGCATCAGCAGAAAAGCAGGTTTGTTTTCGGCAGCACAAACAGTTGCTCAAATTTTAAATTCATTGAGACAAAAATAAAATTAAATTCCCATCTAAATCAATCGAAAATAAAGTTTGGAAGGCTAGATTTGGCTTTAACGAATCATAAAGAGCCTGCACGAAGCAGTGAAAAGTTATCGACGTAGACCAATCTCATGCGGTCCTCAGTAGTTTTAACTGCTTCAACCGAACTATGCAATACTAGATTCTGGGGCATAATTAGTAAATAACAAACGACAATGGAAAGACTGTTGTAAGTTTAGAAATGGTAAAATTGAGCTTTCATTACAAAAAAAGCTTTCAGCTAATTGTAATACGATGAATCAACACAATACACATATTCCATATATATTTACAATTAACTTTGGTGTTATTTGTTCATTAATAATTGTCACATGTAATTTGGCCTATAAAGCCATACGACCTTTAGCCTCAATCATATACATATGCACGAGGGTGGCTCAATCAATAAGTCCGTAACTTTTTGAATGAAACACAATTTTTTTTTGCAAAATAAAAATTAATTTTTCAACATAATCTTCTTTTAACTCAATACGCTAAGTCCAACATTTCTCCAGTTTTTGTATCCCTTCCGAAAAATATGATTTTACGAGGTACTTAAAATAGGCTTTTCTTTGTGGAATGATTCGTTGTTCGAGTCAAATATCTTTCCGACGAGCCATTTCTTCAAGTTTGGGAATAAGAAATAGTAACTCGGGGCTAAGTCTGAAGAATAGAGTGGATGAGGGAGCGATTCGTAGTCCAATTTATGGATTTTTTCCATGGAAACTGCACCTGCGTTTGTGGTCGATTGTGAGCAAACGCGGCACCCATCTTGCAGACAACTTCCTTAAACCCAGCTGATAATTTAAAGTCTAAGCCACACTGCCATATGAAATGCCTATGGCATCAACATTGTCACACACTTTTACTCTTTGATCGGCCAACATCATATCGTGGATTTTTTTCGACATTTCGAAAGTCAGTAAACCACTTTTTTACTTGAAATCGATGTTGCAGATTCCCCATAGTGTTTATCGAGCTTTTCCTTGGTTGTATTGACTCGAAATTCACTTTTTTCCATTTTTAGAAAAATACACAAGCTTGTATGTTTTGAACAGCTGTTAAACGCAAAGTAAATGACGACACTTGCTCAAAATTTTACAGTATTCTATTAACAGGTGGTATTTGATGGGAACAGTGTTGCATTTCATATAACTACGAGGGAAGTTCGAAAAGTCATGGAAATGGCTGCCAAAGTTCCTAACTTGGATGTCAGCAATTAAGACTTTGTTTTTTTAATGCAGCGAAACCAACAGGAACTAAATGTGTAAGATTTTGAGATTAGAAAAAGTAAAAAGCGGTTTCAAGGAAATCAATAAGATCCCGAAGTAGTGGATAGTGCGTATGATTCACTGAACAGAATTCAAAGTCATTTACAGAATCCACTATGTGCACTGAACTTAAGCCCGAATAAGAAATTATTCCTGATTAAAATTATTTGTCCAATTTTAATTTTAGCGGCGAGAATTCAAATTTTTAACTTACGCTTCAATTTCTAAAACTTCGACGACATAAATGTAAAACGTTTGTGCTAATTGGCAACTCTGTTAAAATATATGCAGCTATGAATGTTTACACTTTTTATACATATTAAGTTTTCAAGCTGTTTCAAATTTCTAAATTAAGAAAAAATTGTCCACCAATTAATTTCAATTCATAATTGACAATATTAATTGGTGGAAAATTTTTTTATGTAGAATTAAAATATTCTACTTGAACTTCGTCGTACACATTGATATTGCCAAATTGATTACAGGTGAAAATTTAATTAATTTTGTAATTGATATTACAAATTACTTCTTTCATATTAATTTTTCTGTGTACCTGGATTAAAAACCTAATTTAAAAAATATAACAAAAACTAAAAATTTTAACAACCCCCGAATATATCTAGAAAAGATGTGATATCTTCTAAACAGCTGGACTGTTTTTCTTAAAACATAGCTAAGAACCTTCCCGATCAAGTCACCTAAAAAACTAAATCAAAATCGGTTCAGCCGTTTGGTATGTACGTGGACTTGTACAGACACACAGGTACACCGATACACAGCTACACAGACACACACTACAATCTTATAACACCCCTTTTTTTGGTCGGGGGTTAAAAATCAACAATTAATTTTCAAAAATCAGTACATTTCGCAGTAATTGTTTCTTTTAATTTTTATGTTTTTATTAAAATTTAACTGCAATCTATGCCACTCACTGTATTCAGCAGCTTTTGCAGGAAAAATAAATTAATACTTTTGTCTTAATACTGCCAACATGGCAAAAATATTGAGATATATGTATGTATGTACATACATATATACCATTCCAAAATAACAATCTCACATTGAAATCTAAATACACAATTTCACTTGAAATTAAAATTCAGTCGCAATAGAATCAAAAGAGAGAAAAGCAAAAGCCAACAAATATAAAGAAACGCACAACTCCCACACAAGAAAATTAATTAAAAACTGCCAATCAATGAAAATTCTACTAAATATTTACTTCTTTCTATGCTCCTGCAATCACAAAGAATATTGCAACTGCGAGTTGTTGTTCACAGTTGGTTGTGGTTCCTCATGTCACCACCAATAATATTGTTGTTGTTGTTGTTGTTGTTGTTGTTGTTGTTTTCATTTTATTATTTTTGGCATTTATAACAATCAGCAGAATTGTCAAAAAAATAAAAATAAAAAGTAACAAAGAAATCAAAAAAAAAATCCAAAACTACAATGAAACATATTGATTTCTCCAACAAAATTACGATACGACATAAAAAATAAGAAATAAAATGAAAAATAAAAATAAAATTCAAAACCGAAACGGACACAAAAATCATCATCATCAGCTGTAGTCAGTGTTGTCAGATTTATTTTCAGCTTCCTCGCCAAATAACTTTTCGAATATCGCCAAAGATCGCCAATATAATAAAACATTAAATTTTATTTATTATGTAATTACATTGCAAATATCGTTAAATTTGAAATTTAGTAGGTAACGTCTATCGTAAAACATAAAAAATATATTGTTTAAAGCGGCCCACCCACTTGCAATATAATTGTGCAATTTTTCGTATTGTACTATAATATCGCCAATGTGTATGTCATATTCGAAGGTGGCACAATATATTGGCAAATATTAAAAAGACTTTTGATTTTTATTGATCAACCAAGAGAATTGTGTAATGTGGTGGCAACATTGTTCAATGTTGTTTACTTTTTTGTCAGGAAAATTGGGCAAAATTTTCTTTGTAGAATAACATATGCAATAATATTGTAAAGTATTTAAATTAACATAAAAAATACTGGCGAAAAAATACTTAAAAATAACTTATTCCAAAAATCATTCTTAATAGGATAAATTGAACTTGAACACCAAGATCAAAATTATTATTTAAATCTTGTGATAAAATAGAATTAACGTTTAAATAAATGTGTGTTAAAGTACACATATCATATCCTTGAAGTAGTAAGTGCCAGCAGCATCGTCGTAATCATACAATTTAGGCGATAACTCTTGCATCCTTTTTCCTGTTTCATTATCAAAATGTTGGTTCCAATTTATGAAAGGAAGGGTCTGTTCGTAAATGCATCACTGCGCTGCAAATAGAAATTTAAATTTTCTAAACTGGTCCACTGAAGTAGATAACGTACAAATAAATGTCAAATATGGTATACAAACACTATTACTACTAAAACAGATTATTGAATTTTAAATAAAAGATTGCACGTATGATGCAGAGCAGTGATGCATTTACGAACACACCCGAAGTTTTCCCCACTGTGTTTTATATACACCAAATGAGATTTTTTGGTCCATATTTTTTTTAAACTTCTTGAGTTTCAGAAAATTTTTGTTTGAGATAAATAGTCACAACATTTCGATTTTTTTGCACGAAATACTTTATGTTGGAGAAGAAATTTAGTATATAAAAAATTTTATATTTGTAACATTATTCTATTTTAATTTGAAATTTATTTGCTGGTGGTTCAGCGAATAGAATAGATTCATATCGAATATAAATTATTTGCTGGGTTTTGTATAAGTTTCTAAGCCTACTATGCTTATTTTTCTTTTGTGATTTTCAAAAATATTATTATTTGTGAATTCTCAAATAGTTTTTGAAAATATGTACATAAGATAAGAAGTTCGTGACTGTTCAGAATGTGTGGTTGAAGTCTATTGCGATTTGTTACAGCAACAATGAAATTCGCTGAACCGCCAGCAAATAAATTTAAAATTAAAATAAACTTATGACAATATGTGGAATAATAAATTTCTTAAATTATTCTATTTGATTGAAATCGTAAAAATATAGCCAAAAATATCGCCAATGAGTTCAAATATCGCCAAGTAAATCGCCAATCGCCATTTCAAAATTTTCATCGCCAAAAACAAATTTTTGTCGCCACGTTTGGCGAGATGTCGCCATATCTGACAACACTGGCTGTAGTCACTGCAAAAATTACAATATTATAAAAAAGTTATAAAAATTAAGGAGAGCGAGAGTGTGAGTTAGATTTTGAGGAAGGAGGTAGAGGGGAGAGCAATAAAACAGTATTACCCTAACAATTAAATATTTGTCCAGACAATAACAAATACAAACAAAATATAAAAATACACACGCATTTACACATAAAAACGTTAAAACGTATTTTCCTCACACTCTTCACATACACACACACGCACACGCGCACACAAATGTTATATTCAACGCGGCCGCCATAGTGAAATTAAATAAAATTTGATTTGAAAATTGCTTTTCAAGATAAACATCATAAAATTGTAAATTGTCATTAGAACGAATGCCAACCATAAATATATATCGAGACAGGTGCGTTTAGTTTCTTGTTCTGTGGGGCTTTCAGGTGGCGGTGGGAGGATTTTAGAAATAATGAAAACTTGTGATTTTTATCTAAGCAACACAAGAGACATGTAAATATTGCCTTTTGTCCTGTTTTTTTTTTCTAATGGAAACGAACAAATCGTTTGTCACAAGTAGAAAGGCCCAAACTCAAACAACTAAAAATTTATAGGAGAATTTAAAAACATTATAAATAAATAATCAGTACAACTGCTTTGTAAAACTGCTTGTAAAAATTTTATTTTTTACACTATTGAAAAGGAGGTGCATTTGTGTGAAATGTATTGGAATCACTGAAAAACTCAACTTCGTGAAAATGCGAGTTAGGGCCTTTCTACTTGTAATCATCGATATGTATGAGCGCCTTTAATTAATTTTAATATAAATATGGGCATTTCCACAGGAATGTCAACTTTTTGTAGCATGCGACACCAAGCAAATATGCTTGTTTTTTTTCAAAGAAAACGAAACTTGTTTTTTACTTCTTTATATATTTACGTAACCCGTCCGTACACGCAAACAAAAAATATGGTTGAGGTAACCATAATCAAACAGCAACAAACTATGATTGAATTAAATGGTTGCAGGCAAATCATATTATTGTCAATGGAAAAGCTTTAAAAAGTTTAAATAATATTATTTTCTGAGTTAATAATAATATTATCTACAAAAATAATTAACTTTGTTATGAGGGTGGCGTTGGCTGAAGTAGTTAGCACGTTGACTACAAAACCGAAGGTCCTGGGTTCAATCCCTGTATCTAACAGTCATTAAATAACAACACCACGCATTTTTCTGATGTGCATTTGTATCAGTTGTTGTAGGAAAGTTCAAGTGATGAAGGTATAGTCACTGGTCACTTAACTATACCGACGTCAGCAGATACTAAATTCTAATGTAACATCAGAGCGCCTTCCTTCGTTGTGTAGCAGAATCATTGGCGAAGTAAAATAATCAATAAAATAAAATGGCTACAAAACACAGCTTCAAAAAATTAATACGCCTCATTTAACATCAGAGAGGCGCTGCAACACTGCATTATAAAAAAAAACGTGCAAAAAAGCAGAGGTGTAAAAGTATGAATCTTACCCCTACCTCTTCCTCACCGCCTGTCTTCTCTATCACTATCCCTTTCCTAAAGAAGGTAACACCTAGTAATAGTAGTAGGCATTAATTTCCTGAGTTCCTGAGTGTTACTTATCTTTAAAAAAAAAAAAAAAAAAAAAACTTTGTTATACCTAATCTTATTATTGTAAATAAGACAACACTATTGTTAGATGTGACTAAAATATAATTGATAATTACTATACCATGTTCTAATATTATAATAATATTGTTAAATATGACCATAGTATTATTTTATATAATAATAATATTTTGTTTTTTAATCATATATTTATTGGCAGAATCTTTTGTTTAAAACAGCTGTGCGGTAAATCCGAAATAAAAATAAATTAATATTTTTGAAAGAAAATGTATGTATGTATGTATAGAAATGTATACTTACATACATGTGTGTACACGAAATACAGACATATCTGTATAAAAGGTATACATAAATACATATGTATCTACATATTATTTTTATTTATCTACCCTTTTGTTTATACTTTTTTTTATTTATTTCACACCACGCGTGCACTACCGATAGCTTACAAACGAAACACTGAACTGACAGAAGATGTTTCTGAAAAAGATTTTTTTAAAACTTGACATAGTATGGTTTTGGATAACATTATATTGTTATTTACATCATTTTATTTTTATTATTTTATTTTATTATATTATAGTCATAAATTTTTAACACAACTATATTGTTAAACTCTAACCATATCACACTTTCTATGAATATAATAATGTAATTATTAAATTCAAACATTACTGTGTTTATCGTAACGAAATTAATGTTTAAAATAACAATAACTAGTTTTCAACGACCACACATTTATTGCAGAGAACATAATAATGTTTTCTCAACCATTTTACATCCATATATTTTCTTTGCGTGTAGCTTTACGTTAAGTTAAATTTTAGGAAAAATCGAGTCAGAAATACAAGGTTAATTGCTTGCTGTCGCACGCTACAAAAAAGTGGAACTTCTCGGAGAAATGCCCATATGTAAATAAATATGTATATATACATAGTATATGATGAAAAAAAATTAGAAATGGTTGTTAACAACATGTCACCAAAAATAATTTTTTTGGCCAGTTGAATACGGAGGAAATTCCACCATAATTGAAAATCGATTAAATGAATTTTGCAAAATGCTATCAGAAACTACAAATTTATTTGTAGATCCACATTCAAAGAAAATATATGTATACTGGTTCAATGAATTTGATTATTGATATTTTACTTTTTTTTCTTTATACTATAATCACGATTAGCTCATAATATTTCTCTGGGAGCCAGGCCTTCGATATTTCGAATCGAATCGATATTTTTTAGTCCCTATTGCTTTTAATAAACAAAAATAGCTGAATGACGGGAAAATTTTTTCCACTGATCTCACTTATTTTTCATACAATTATTTTACTTTTTTTATTTATTGAAATGACAAATAAAATTCTATTTTATTTTTTGTGTGTTTTGTTTTGTTTTGTTTAAAATTATTTTGTTTTGAATTTTTTGTGAAAATAAATATGTACATTATACGAGAACCATACGACTTCGATACTATCACGATAGTATCGTCGATATATCGATAGTTTTTCTATTTTTCGATAGTCTTGAATAGATATATCGATAAAGTTTCTTAAACTATCGAAAACTTTCGATAATGATATTATCGATAGTTTTCCACCTCTACCTGACTGTATAGGTTCGATAGTATTACCAAAGGGAAGTAAACCCCTAAACTCAGTTTGGCGGTTTTGGTGGCCAACTTTTTGTTATAGATCTCCAAGATTTCGAAAATCAGTATGCCCTCAAAATATGGTGTGATCAGTTTTTATCCAACGGCTAATTCAGACTTAGTGATAGCGCCTTACTGTATATGGCAATAATGTAGCACTAATGTAGAAGTAAAGCAATTTTTTTCATTCCTTTCAGAATAACTAACTGGGACTCCTAATTTTTTGCTAACAATATTTGGCAATATAATCTGAACGTGTCTAGGCACTCTAATAGGTCATACAGAGCACTTTTTAACTAAAAAATTTTAGTTTTTCACATTTTATTTCGAAAATCATACAATTAATGCACACTTCTATTAAAAAACGGAAATTTAACATCCGAATTTATTTAAAGGAACAGTCAATCAAACCGACAACTATTCGAACATGTCAACTGCTGAAATAGTCTGCTGTGTATAATTTTTCCTTTCATGCGTTCGCTTTGACTGAGACTGTTTACATTTTCAGAAGCGGAAGCGTAAGCAGAAGCAAAAGCAATTACACAAATCAACTGCCGCTGCTTATGATGATATTATTATTTCAGGAGACTTTAATTCAAACATACTTTTGGAATCAGAATTAACTGACAATATGTTATCTTTTGGTCTAACTCCTACAAACACAGTTAATCCAACTCATCATACTGCAACTAACCGCACATTGCTTGATGTTATTTTTGTTGCGAGTCCAGAAAGGGTATTGTTGTATGACCAAGTTTCAGCACCGTGTTTTTCAAAACATGATCTAATTTTTTTAACATACAAATTTCATATTCCTTTGTCAGAACATACAGTCTACTATCGTGACTTCAAAAACTTGAATTACAACATGTTATGTGCAAGTGTCTCTCTAATTGATTGGTCACGAATGTATTTTATGCCCTCAGTTGATGAGCAAGTTGAATTTTTGGAAAACAATATTCAACGTCTAAAATCTAAAATGACTTCTTGTAGGGATAAGCCTTGGTTTTCTGCTCATATAAAATCTCTTATCGCTAAAAGAGACTGTGCTTATTTAAGATGGAGGCGATTTAGAACTCCAGAGTTAAAAAACGAATTCAAGACTGCTAGACGTAACGTTAACATTAGCATCAGAGTTGCAAAAACTGAGTATTACGCTAGACGTTTTGGCTCCGCAATAGGCTCTAGGCAAACTTGGAGGTATATTCGTGAGATTGGAGTTGGCAGATCAGAGAGTTCAAGCAGTTGTCAAGTCGATGCAGATGAGCTTAATAGAACCTTCACAAATATACCGCTTCTTCCAGTTGACAACACTTTCTACAACTTTACAAGTATAACTTCTAATCTTCACAATATCAATAGTAACATGTTTCAATTCGCTCGTGTAAGCCAATCTGAGGTATATTTAAGCTTCAGTTTTATTAAGTCGAATGCGGTGGGCTCCGATAACATTCACCCGAAATTCGTTATGATATTGTTACCACTACTCTTGCCATATATCACACATTTGTACAACACTATTATAATGACTAGCACTTTCCCGTTGAAATGGAAATACGCAAAAATAGTGCCTATACCTAAAAAAGACTCAGAATTCAGGCCAATTGCCATACTGTGCTTTATATCTAAGGCTTTTGAAAAATTCTTTATAATCAGATGTCGCTTTATATAAAAAATAATAATTTGTTGTCTAATATGCAATCAGGTTTTCGTCAAAATCATAGCTGTGTCTCCGCTTTAATGGATGTAACTGAAAACATACGACGTGAACTTGACGAAGGAAAAATTAATTTTTTGATTCTTCTAGATCATTCTAAGGCCTTTGACACGGTCGACCATAGTACGCTTTGCATGAAACTTCAGTATTTCTTTAATTTTTCTTTTACGTCAACTAGACTGCTATCATCATATCTCTCTAGTCGTAGGCAATTTGTTTACGCGAGCAACCACCGATCCTCAGCATTAAATTTGTCAAGGGGAGTGCCTCAAGGGTCAATCCTTGGACCACTACTTTTTTCTATATATGCAAATGATTTGCCTAAACAACTTTTGCACTGCAAAATTCATATGTATGCTGATGATGTTCAGTTGTATTTGAGTAGTCCAGTCAATTCTGTTGCTGATAATATTTCAAGACTTAATGATGATCTAAATAGAATTTATCTTTGGGCAACTGCAAATGGACTCTGTTTGAACCCGCACAAATCAAAATGTATCATAGTACGTAAGAAAACAATTAATAATATTGCCGATGTTGAGATCTTAATAAACATAGAAAAAATTACTATTGTAAATGCTGCCAAAAATCTTGGAATGATTTTTAATAACAACCTTACCTGGTCAAACCATGTTAACGCAGTTGTCGGCCAGAGTTACTCAAAGCTGAGATGTCTTTGGTCATCACAGCACTATACTCCTTTCAATATAAGGCAACTTCTTGCTAAGTCTTATATAGTTCCTGGCTTAATCTACGGTTCTGAACTTTATGCTAGCTGTGACTCAATTAGCAAAAGAAAGCTTAACGTTTTATACAACAATATTATTAGGTATGTATACGGATTGAAAAAATATGATCATGTTTCTCAATTTTCCTCGAAACTATATGGCATTTCGTTCAACAATCTTCTTAATATACGTGTGCTTTTATTTCTTCATAAAATTATTTATTCTGAAATGCCACGATATCTTACTGATAAAATAAGGTTTGCAAGATCAGTTAGGGGGAAAAAGATCATAGTTCCTTTACATCGTCTACTTGTTTCTGAATGGCAGTTTTATATACATGCTGCGCGTCTCTGGAATACTCTTCCACATACACAACAACTTAATAGCAACGCAACTAGCTTTAAGCAATTTTTATTTAATTACTTCTCAAATTAGAAAATCATAAATATTGTTCCTATAATATATGCAATTAATTAATTTTGTTAATTTGTAAATTTGTATCTTAATGTCTGTTTATATGTTTGCTGCCGTAATTAAGTTATGGATACTACTTTCCTGTACTGTAAATATAAGATTAATTCTTGTTGTATAGGACTTGAACATACAAATAAATAAATAAATAAATAAATCAGAAGTTTTTAAACGCTGCTTGTTAATACCTCCTATCTAGAGTGCGGTCTGGCTTCGTAAATAAACATGTCAAATACACTTACCCGAATTGGCATTAAATCTCAACTCAATGTCTCCACTCAATGTAAAAAAAATTACATTGCACCAATAAATTAACGGGTAAGGTCCGAACTATATTCTAAATTTTTCATTGATTGACAAAAATTGTCAATATCAACCTATTTAAAATTTTAATTCTTAGGGTTCTTAAAAATGTGCGCCCTTTAAAAGTATCCCGCCCTAGGCCCTGGCCTCACGGGCCTAAACGTAAAGCCAGCACGTCTTAGACCAATTTCATAATTAAGGGCACATATATTATAACTAACAAATTAATGTTGTTTTCCCTTATAGTTTAAGCGAAAAAACATTTTTTTCTTATTTGACCTTTTTCAATAACTATTTTTATGATTATTATTGATCTAATTAAATAACACTTATTCAATCTGTTAAAACTTTGGTTATGCAATTAGAAAACGAGTGGATTCTAAAAACTAAAAATTATATTTAACAATACATGATGTAACCTCTAGCGGGGTTTCTTCCTCAGGCTCTACCTAAATAAAAATTTCCATGTTTTTAAATTTTTTATATACCCAAGATGTCTAGTTTTAGGGGAATATGAAGTCCATATTTATTACTTAAGCTCAACTACACTTCCTCTAAGCAATTTTGTACAAATGGAACGGCCCGTTTATAAAATTAAGATTTATTTCAAAAATATTTCATATATATATACCACTCTGCAGAAATAATAAATATAAGACACATATTTATGTAACACCTAGAGGAAGACGCTACACACTTACATACATATCGCTCCGTTATTGCAACACAGTCATATCACAAAAAATGATTTTTTTTAATTAATGATGCAGAATAAATCACCATATCGTTATTTATATTGTGTAAAAAATTCATACAAATATCTTGTTTGCTCTTTGAGAGAAAAATAAAATTTTATTTTTCCATTAAGTTGTGTGTAAATTGAAAACTTTAAACTCGTTTTCTGGCGAACTAGTTTTTTTTAGTTATGACCATGTTGCAATAAATGAGCGATATGTATATCTAACAAAGAAAAGTTGTTGATTTATTTAAGGACGATTACTTATCCTGATATGGTGCTATAACAATAGACAAACAAAATATAAGATTTCAATACAGGTAATTAATCCTAATGATAGACCAGACGGCTTAATCGTATTTCCCTTTAAATCATATTCCTTTAGTGAATATCGTATCTCTCTCATTAAATCTTATTCCTTCAGTGAATATGGAATCATCCTTAATTTTATGGCAGACACATTATGCACAAACTACCACTTAAATGTTCATTTGAGACATTCGAATCACGAAATTTCCTATAATAAAATGTAATTAAGAAACTTAACTGAAGTTTTTATTAGAAGTGGTGTCACTGTGTTATGACAATAACAATTATTTAGAGTCTCTTAGCACTTTGTCAAACAGTATATACATATGTATGTATGTACATAAGAAGAATTTAATTGCAGCTTTATTCAAAAATATTTGTTACAACTTTTACTAATTAAAGAGAGTTCTTAAATCCTTTAATTAAAAGATTTTCCATTGGATAAACAATAATCAAATGCCTAAAAATAATAATAAAAGAAATAATTTATGTGAAAGCAGCAACCCCCATAAATACTCGTAAATGAAAATACTCTCTCATTAGGCCTTAAAGTTTCCTGATGAAATAACAATTTTATTTTGTTCTGTTTTGTTTTGCTTTTTTAATCCAATACACGCAAACATATGGCATCAGCACTAGAGATCGACCGAAGGCGTTTTTTTTTTTTTGGGCGAAGCCGAAGCCGAAGCCGAACTTCGGCTAAAATCCTAAACTTCGGCCAAAACCGAAGCCGAAGCCGAATGTTTTAAATTTTAAAAATGATACTTGTTTTATATGAATTAAGAAAAAAGTTTCCTTTTTTGAGATCACTCAAATAGCTGTAATATCTATTGGATACATAACAAGAAAAATAAAACTATTTTGCAATTTCTAGATTGCTTTTTCATATGATTACTCACAAGAACGTCCAAGTAAAAGAAAATAGAAAGCAACTGGGTTGTATTTCAAAGCAACCCTTTCAAAACGTTAAACACAATAGAAACTGTCGGCGAGCAACGACCAAACATAATGTTATTTTTCAAGCTTGGAATGCAAAATATTCGGCTTCGGCTAATCGGCAGATTTTTGCCGTAGGCCGAATGTTGGCCGATTACCAATTTTTGGCCGAAGGCCGAAGCCGTAGCCGATTAATCGGTCGAACTCTTATCAGCACCCACACACGCAATCACGCGCACACACACATACACACACACACACACGCTTTAGCCAACATAAATTTAATTTTCTCTATGTGCAGAGTTTATTTTTGGGCTTTGAACTTTTTGTTTTGTCACCCTCTCCTTATTTTATCTTTATTAAAATAAAACATGATGTTTGTTGTCTTTTTTTCCTCTTGCATATTTTTCATTTTATTTTCGTTTATTCGTCTCTTTTATTTTTGCATTAAAACAAACGTAGTTTCAACTCCATGGGGAATCAGTTCACTTGTTACACTTCCTGTACTTTTGATACATACTCGTATATATGATACACTCTTTGAAAAAAGCACATGTGCTTCTGAAATAAATGCAAAAAAAAATTAAGTGAGGGTGCAACATGGATAGAGCGGTTGGTACTATTGTTTCGCTACGCTGTCCGTTTGTCCGACACAGGATATTTTCACCAAAACCGTAAGAGCTGCGCACCTGAATGTAGAACCTTGACCGCTACAATAAACGGTTCTCCAAAAGAAGCAACGAAAAACGTTAAAATCCTATATGGACATTTGAAATTTGCAAAATTAGTGTATATACAGACTACAAAACTTAGCACTAAAATTTAAAAAATTAAAAATTAAAGGGTGTTCTATCAGTAAATGTAATTTTGACTATGTAGTTTTAGACACTTTTCTGTCTCTTGAAAACCGTAAGAGGTAAACTCTTGAAATTTTCAAAAACGCTCAACCTAAAAAAATCTCAAAATTATAAAATCGCCAAACAGAAAATATCGACAAAAAACGAATAAAGTCCCCAAAACGAAAACCAAGCCCCAAAAACTGAAACAAATCGCAGGAACGACATGAATAATTTCTAAAACTAAAATAAATCGCCACAATCGAAAAAAATGGCCAAGATTAAAAAAAAAATCCCAAAATTAAAAATTCCCACTGAAATAACAAGCGCCAAAACCCTAAAAAAAATCGCCAAAATGAAAAAAAACACAGAAATGAAAAAAACGCCAAAAACCTAAAAAAATCGCCAAAACGAAAAAAAGAAAAAAAAGAGAGGTGTCTCAGGATACCCGGTTATAGCTATGCTGCTTAGATATATAAAACAAATTTCATGTGTGAAATAACAATGCAATGCAATAAAATTATATTATATCGTCGCTACCATGTCAAATTATCCAATATGCAAATTTGTAATTTTCAGAAGAGCGGGAAGACCCGTCAACTGCGAATTTAAAGACAGCGTATTCCTAAAAGTGCCAGGCTTAAAACATTTCTTATTGAGTTATCTATCGTCCATGAGAATTTCAGCGCACCAAGATACCAAGAGAACGCATTTAAAAAACGAATTTTGCATATTGGATAGTTTGACGTGGTAGGGACTATATGATGGTGTGAATTGGGATTGTCATTCTGTTTTCTGATTGTCATTCATTTGGGAGTGACCAGAAATAATTCCTCACTTTGACTGTCCAAGCAGCTCTCTACTTCCGGTCCTAGAACAAGTATTTCCAAGGGCAAAGGCTTTTCAGATTCTTCTGAAAGCTAGCTAGAGTGAGAAGGAGCCCAATCATGTAGCCTGAATGGTTACAGAACATCGTAACGTGTCAGGAAGCATGACTGCACCGTGGGATTGGACACAAAGATAGCAGCCCTATCACCAATCTAAGAAAGGATGGCCAGCAACCCATTTTTCTGAAATTCAACTTGGCAACGAATCGCTTATATGCTCCATATGCTCCAGTGCGAGTTAGAGGAATATATATTTACATATGATGATGTCAAATTATCTGCAAATATTTCAAAACGTTTCCATTTATTTCCCATTATTTTATTTTCTAACGGCGCGCAATTAAATTAATATATTGTCCTCTGGTTTGTGCTCATGTGCAAAAACAAAAACAAATTGAGCAATCATTCTCTTTGTTTTTTTTTCACTCACTTCACTAACAAAACAAAATCAATTTCTTTCGTTTATTCTCGTGCTCTGATTTTAAGTACAAAGAAATCAAAACAAAAATAAATTTATAACTGCAATAATGTCGATTAATGTTGTTGCGAAAATCACGTCCTAACTGCTATATCGCGCAATAAATAGCATAGCTATAAAAACTGCTGCAACTAAAATAAACCACCAAAACCAAAAACCGCCAAAACCAAAAAAAACGCCAAGACTAAAAAAAGCAAAAAACTGAAAAATCCCAAAAACTAAAAAATTTTCAAAACCTTATATTATATAGGCTAAGGTTCGTATAGTATGACATATCTAGTATCAGTACGGAACCTTTCGTGTGCGAATCTAAGAGATCACTTTCAAAAAAATATGCAGCCACTTTGCGATACAGAAAATTTTATTTTTTGCAATTTAGCAAGTTTGAAATTCAAAAAGTATCTTTTTCCTTCCCCCTTCCCCTAATGGTAATTTTCATATCCCTTGCTAACATTACAAATATATTGCGTGAGCATATATCGCTCATTTACTTCAATAATGTCATCACTCAAAAATGCAAAATAATGCAGCACTTCGTAAAAATCTTATAGAATATACTTTCACCTCCTGAAAGAAGAATATTATTAAATGTCTTCATTGAGTTGTTTGTAAATTTAAAATTTTAAGCGCGTTTTTTGCGCAAACAGTTATTATTTTTTTGGAGTTATGGCACTATTAAAGCAAATGAGCGCTATGTAAGTGCGTGCGTATGTGTGATTATTTATTTTTTGTATGACGTGCGTTGAATATCTGCTGTTCGAGTGAGTGAATAATTGAATTTATTTGCTCATTGCACGTATGACTCATGCATAACTTGTGTTTAAGTGACACGTGCTTGAAACGCTGAGTGAGTGCATCCCATATTGTCGTCGTGGAGTTCAAATGCACACAACAACAAAATGATAACATAAACTTACATATTAGAGCCCTGCGTAAGCATTCTTGAAATGCAAATACTTCTTGTTTTTAAATGTATTGTCCTGAATTGTATTATTCTAAACCAACAATAAATGCTGTCGTATAATAAGCGATGGATATATTGATGTTTGTATATATGTTCCTATATATATGTATATGAGCGATATCGCGAAGATTTCTTGTTCGTAACAAACACTCCAAATACCACAAGAAGAATTACTGTATTCACCTTTGATGCGTGTGTGCTTGTTATTTTGCGTATTGTACGTTAAGTATTTGCTTCTTTACCTCTATAGTATAGAGCAGGAGTGCCCAAAAGTTCCTTATTGAAGAGTAAACACCAATACATTTAGAGAAAAACTAATTTTTTTATTTAATATTTCTTGTTGTTAAAACCAATACATACTACGAAAAAAGAAAGTGTTGTTGCTTTGCACTTGCGTGTATTCAGTGAAGAACGACAAAAAAACTAATAAGATAAAGATGTTTGTGTATTTCGTATTGCTAGTGCTGAGTGCTGAGTGCTGAGTGCTGAGTGCTGCATGTGTGTTTATGTATTTCGTATTGCTAGTGCTGAGTGAATGCTGTGAGTATTGAAACACACAGCCTATAGTTAAGAGCATTTACAAAAACAAATTAGCACCAAGCGCATAGGGCTTAGGCACCATTGGTTTAGAGTATAGTACTCGTATATAGTATATAGAGTCTATAGCTACAACATCTAAAACAAACGACAATGTTGTTCAGAGTTTGTTTTGTCAAGAAAAAAACCCTCATGTCTTTTAAATGGTCTTATGCAGGGCTCTAATACATATTTATGTATACTTTTTTAATACAAATATTTACTTCTCATGTAAAATATCTCGTTGAATATGTGTGTTATCTAAATATTATTAAATTATATACTGTACATAAAAAAAGTAATTCAGGGAATGTCATTTTATATGATTTTATTCGAAAACATGAACAACAACAAACTTGCACATCATTTGAATTCCTTTTAATTAAGTTGAAATTATATTAAAGTAGATTATTAACTTAATTTAAATACTTCAACTATTTAATAATAAACCACATGTGCATTTATGTAAATTATTTACTTTTAAATCACAACTATTAAAACTTATATATTCGTAGTTAAATAGTTTACATTTTTTAAAATTTTTTTTTGCTTGTATTTTATTAAACATTTTATATAAAATTAAAAATTCTTTTAATCAAATTCGAATGTGAGCTGTGGAAATGCCTTTGTTGGTTTCATCTTGATGCCCCCTACATCATATAATTTAATTTGGAAGGAAAATTTTATATTTGATTTTCTAAAACAGAAAGATTTTTAAAGCTAAATAGAAAAAGTCTTTTTTTAAGCATTTCCTATCTTTAAATTTAAATTTAACAAAGTGTGTCTGAAGTATCAGTGAAATTTTGTTTTCATTTGAAAGTCCTATCGATACTATCAATAATTTAAGATCGTGAAAATTTCCTCTACGCTCATCTGATATGTCAAATTTTCCATTTTCTGGCGTATAAATCAGGCATGTAGCATGTTGTCTTTGTGGCTTATTTCCAGAGAGCTGCGATTTAAGAAAACCCTACAAGATCATTTCAGGATATCGATGGCCAGTTTACACCATCTCCACGTGAGATAACCAGCCTTTCAAATTGCTCATGAAGAATGTCGTGTCTTGTTAGAGCGCACAGTGGGAACTTTTGCAAAATAAATGGTAATAAATCTGGAACTTCTAAACTACTGATTGCATTTATATAAACATATTTTTACGAAAAGTGTACATAGACTTCTTGTACAACATTCCAAATTTATTTTTTTTTTCTATTTAGATTGAATTTCAGAATTCACAAAAGTTGTAAATAGCTGATGTTTAAAAAAAAAAAAGGAAAAAAGTTAAACTCATTCTACATAGTTTTTTGAATTGCATCCTACAATCAGAATATCTCGAGATCAGTTAAATATATTGGAATACTTTTTTCAGGCAAAGTACAAAGACTCATATACAAGTCAAAAAGGCCAATAATGAAACATGTTGAAAACTATCTACGTAATTAAATTTTATAATTGAAACTTTCAAAATCTACCGTGACAACTTTTTTAAACGTTTAAACAGAAAAAATATGTTTAAAACTGAAAATTTTCGGACACTGCTGAGTGTAGGGGGTAAATTCAATCAGTAACTTAGAAGTTCCAGATATATTACCATTTATTTTGCAAAAGTCCCCACTGTGGATCAAGGTGTTGGCTGAAAAAGTTTAACAAATTGACTACAAAATCGAAGGTTCTGGGTTCTAGCCCAAGCACCTGATGTGCATTTAAAAAGTTCAAGTGATGAAGGCATAGTTACTGGTCACTGAACTATAACAGGTTCACTGGATACTTATCCTAATGTAATGTAATCAGAGCGCCCTCTTTCGTCAGTATTGTGTAACATAATCATGCGCAAAGTAAAATAACCAATAAACTAATAAAGCTTTGAAAATTTAATGAAATAGGAGACGCCTTACAAAAAAATAAAGTGCAAACAGCAAAGTTTTAAAGGAACCAATTGGAAGTCATGCTGCAGGCTCTACATTTTCATTACTTCCAAAAAAAATCTATATTTTTAATTTGCCGATAATTAGCAGACAAACAAGTTGAAGTTTATTTTAGTGAAACAAAACCTACCCGATCATAGGGGCACTCATATTTCAAAAGTATAAATACGTACCAGTTAAGCTTAGTTTAATACCTACATAAGTATAGTTACGGGACTTGTTCCAGAGTGACTTGGCAGTCTATTTATATTGATTCATTGTTTAACCTTCCCTGCAGGAAATGGAACTGACACAAGACTAGTGACGTGATCGGTCTTTAAGTGATAGGAACCAGTCCGAGTTCTAACACTTCCTATGAAGCGGACCAGTCACTTTTACATGGGGATGGCCTAGGATGGGGTTAATTGATACTTTGTATGCACCTTGTGACTTGTCACTGAACTTTCGCATAGGGACCTATTCGATGTATAATAATATAAATTATTTATAAATAAAATTTCGACATTTAACTGTAATTACGCTTTAAATTTTTTTATTGTTACAAATACAATGACATTTTTTTTTAATTTTATTTTTAATCTGAAAATTTTTTGAGATTCGAACCGACAACCTCGTGCATGACAGGCTTGCGCACTACCCACTCGACCACAGGGCCACTCATATTTCAAAAGCATAAATACTAGTTAAGCTTAGGTTAATATTTAAGTATAGTTACGGAACTGGTTCCAGTGTCACTAGACCTAGTCCGAATTAAATTGGCTCAAGATCAAGACGATACTTCACTAAAATGGCCATTTAAACGATGTCTTTTTTCACCATACACTACTCCGTACTCTTGATAACACCCACATTTTTTCCAGCTTTAGGACGAGTACGTTTGGATCAATTGTCACCAAATGTTCTGCAGGGTTCACACTGAACAGATGTCCCAGCCAAGTCTTTCTTATGTATGTACATATTACATACTAAAAAAAATATTCGTAGTACATAATACATGTCCCAGAGGAGTCTATCTTATATATACATAATAAACCAAAAAAAAAATATTCGTAATACATACACGCGTAATATTAGTAATAGTACCCCATTGAACTATGGATGAAGTTATGGAGAATAAAAGTGAAGTGAGAGTGACTAAAAGTGAAGTGAAGTGTGTTCAAATAACATTTACCCTATGAAGAGAGAGAGAGAGAGAGAGAGAGAGTTGTTCCTCAAAACTCACAAGTGAAATACCTTGGTATACTTGGTATATATACACCTTGATCGTCGGCTTACATGGAAACATGACTCTAAGCTAACACAAATGAAACTTAAATTAACTCAGATACATTGGCTGATTGGTTGCATATTAAATCCTCAGCCTAGATGGTTAACTTTTAATATACTTTTGAAATCTTTATGGTGATAGGGAATTCATTTACGGGTAGATAACCCGATGATCATCCATGATAATCATTTCATGGTCATCATTGGAAATTATCCAAATTTCTACTACTTCCGGATCGCAAACTTTACATTTTCACGAGTGTATTTTTTACTGGAAAATTAAGCTTTACTTGACCTCTTCCTTCGCAGCCTCTGACTATCTCTTTTTGCTAACCAAGGTAACACTGAGTAATAGTAATAGGCATTCATTGCCTAAGTATTTAAAAATAAATTGCAGCAAAGATTATAAGCAATCCTTTACATTTTACTAATTGTATTGCAAACAAAATTTACTTTTCATTATGAGAGCACTTCTATATTCTCGAGTATACTTTAAGTTAACAAAAAAAACAAACAAAAATTCTTTCAATTAAATCAAACTAATTTCATTTCAATTTTATTGATTTTCTTTAACATGATGCAAAAAAATTATTTGTTCAAAAATATAGTTTTAGAAGGTTAAAAGTACACCTATGAGAGATACTTGAACTGGTTGGTAGATGAAAGAGCTCAAGATGAGGACGAAAAGCAAAACAAAATTTATTTAATTAAAATTTTACAATCTCTTGGTAATAACTATAAGAATAATTTTCACAAGTAGCTGCTTGTTAAGAATTTGTTTTATCGCCATCCATGATAAGCGATATAAAACTTAATTGCTTAATTTCTTTTTAAATTTCACTTTATTTAGTTTTTCGCTGGCATCTTATAAAATACTTGATAATTGAAAAGAATTATTTTTAAATTTTCTACAAATTACAAAATAATAGGTCTGTTCATTTACTTTGGCAGCAGAAACTAGCAACGAGAGAGTAAGGCAGAACTTTACAAAATTACTCTCCTAAATATGAAAAAGTAAATGAACGCTTTACTTGTAAAAACTTGTAAGAAAATTTAATTTTTTTTATAACCATGGATGGAAATCATGATACAATTGTACATTTTCTGGTGTATTTTGTTTGATAATATTTTAAATTGCAATTTGTTTTTAGAAATTGACATTTAATATGAAATTCTTTACATTTTTTTATTTTTTTTAATTTTATTCATTAAAAAATACAAATATGCGACTTTCCATCTCTGATCACATATGAGAAACAAACAAAATTATTTAATGAATGAAAAACAATAAATTAAGAATACATGCCTTCGTTTTACATACATACGTATACATGTTTTTTTAACAAAGAAATGCACATTTTTCAGTTTTCCTTTTACAGATATTTTTTAAATAATTAATTTTACAATAAAACACACAACAGGTGGTTGGATATTTATTGCAAGTAAAAATTTTACTAGTAATAATTTGTAGGAATTTTTTCGTCTCTCAATTTTTTTTCTCTCTTTGGACGCTCTCTCCTTGCAAACGTTTTGAGTCAATGAACACTCTCCCGTAACAATTGTTACAAATTCGTAACAATTTTTAGTAAATGAACAAACCTTATAAGTGATAATAAGTCAGATAATAAATTTCTTGAATGTTACAAATTAATAATTAAAAAAATTATATACGAGTAGTTATCTCTATTTCTTATCAAATTTTAAAATTCAAAGTTTTTCTTGTTAATTTTTTACAAATTCTTAATGATTTTTAAAAGAAAAAATTTGAAAAAAGATTTTAAAGAAAATTTAAAATTGATTTATAGTTGCACCCTACATCCAGTAATGATCGATTTTGTGGTCTTATTGTTTGCGCTACAATATCCGTCTGACTGTCTGTCACAGGCTGTTTTATTGCAAACCGTAAGAGCTGCGGATTTAAAATTTTCCCAAAATGTATACAACTTTGGCTGCTATAATAACAAATATATGACAGTTAAAAATCAAAGGGTGTTTTAAAGCGAGCAACGAAACATGTTGAAATTCTAATGTAATATACAGACAATTACATTCCCCATTATTGTGAATGGCGTCGTAGACAATTTTATTGTTGTTTGATTTTTGTTTATAATTATTTTTAACCCCGACCAAAAAAAAGGGGTGTTATAAGTTTGTAGTGTGTGTCTGTGTATCTATGTATCTGTGTGTCTGTCCGTGTCCACATACAGCCCAAACGGCTGGATCGATTTTGACTTAGTTTTTTCTGTTTGAAAGGTGACTTGATCGAAAAGGTTCTTAACAATGTTTGAAGAAAATCGGTCCAGCCGTTTAGAAGATATCAAATCTTTTCTAGATATATCGGGGATTTTTAAAATTTTTAATTTTTGTTATGTACAAATCAAGGAATTGAAAATTTTTTAGAAGAACAAAAGGATCAAAACTTAATGGTTTTATTGCTGTTTTGTGTCCAGTACAAAAGTACTGCTTAAGAACGAATTCAAAGCAGAAAAGTGACAAAAAAAAAATCCGCAAAAAAGTATATTTAGTTAAAAATTACACACATATATCTGAAGTTTTCTGAAACAAAATATTAATGGTTCGAAAGGTCTTAGTCTATTCTTTCTAAATCCGTTTATAATTTTAAAATCGGTTGATATTCAACTTAGTTAGAGATTAGTAAGTGCCTACGGATACGAAAACCCGTTTTTATCCGTAACCCAAGATTTTGGTGGTGTTTGGAAAATTTAAAATACAGATTGTTGGTATACTCAACAATACCTTTCAGAAAAATAGTAACACGTCACAGGTATTTTTTTTCACAGTGTAATGTACCTTAGTGTCATGTATGGGCTTTAATAGCTTTGCATTGTTGCAACAAATTCAGAGGTAGCACGTGGGGCACTTGAAATTTATTAAAAATGTAAAAACAGATGTGAGATGGTTTCCAATTGGCGGCAAGTGGCCCTAAAATTGCAGGTCCAACACACAGAAAAAAAACCAATGTAAAATCACCATGCAAAAAGTTTGATTCAAATTCATTCAAATCACATTAAATTTACAAGAAATAATATGTTGTTTGAGTGTGTTGGTGTTTATTTGCTTTGTTCGTAGCTGCAATAAACTGCTGCTGGCTGGTAGGCAGTGTACTTGCAATCGGAGGATCACAGGTGCGAATCCTGCAGTCAAGTCAAAATATATTGTATTTTTTAACTAAAACTTTTCAAATAAATTGTATGTTAGATGATCAATGAAATAATGTTGAATTAAAAGTTTATTCATGATGGTACATATTTAGTGTGTATCTAAATAATATTTAAAGTTGTTCTGGCTGCAGGGGTAACCGCGTTGACAACCACGCGATGAGTTCCGAGTTCAAATCTTGGCCGGGGAAGCCAATTTATATACAAACAAAAATTTTTCTGATGTACATATCAATCACACGTAAGTTAAATAATTAATAAGACACAATTACTACATTGAATTTAATTTATGTTGTTTCAACTTGAAACAACTTTGATTCAACGTGATTCTTTATTTTGGTTTAAACAGTACGTAAATGTTAAATCAACATGAAATAAAGTTATTCCAAGAGGAAAAATTTTCTTTGACAATTACTATAAATCATGTTAGATTAACATGAAACACATATGAAGCAAAATCATTGCCGAAAAAGATTAGATTAACCTTGTTTACGTAGATTTTAAGTTGAAATTTTATGTGTGAAGTTTTTGGAATAAAAAGCGATTTTTGTTAAATGTTCATAAAAAAAAACTTAAGTTTCTGCAGAGTTTACTTTTCCAATTTTTATATATTAAAATATCCTCACATAATAAAATAATATTCGTCAGTTCGGTAAAATTTACAAGTATTGAGTTTGAAACGGCTGAATAAAAAATAACTAGCAGTCAGATCGAAGTAATTCTTTTTGATTTGATTGCACCATTTAGTCCAAAATTTCAAAATACCACCGAATATTGCATAAAGAGTTTGTTTACAATTTTACTTTTTTCCGTGAAATCCCCAGTGTGCGATGTGACAAGCTTTTTTGCAATTGATATTGCGTTTGCATATTTTTTAGTTCAGTTACTTTTACCAGAGGCACTTGTCTTTTATACATTTTTCACAATTTGTTTTAACAATTAAAATTATTAATTTTGACACTAAGAAATCGATATAAAATATAATCAGCAAACGCTATACTGACACCCTGTAAAACTAATAATTTCTATTTTATAAGTTAGCTTTAATTTTCCTGACAAATTTTCCAAAAGAAAACTCTCAGTAAAAAAAAATTGGTGAGTTCACCTTGATTTCAAAAATCATGCCGACGTAATTTTCTTCCAAAAATTCTTAATTCTATACAACACACCAGAGCAAGGCTATCCATATGCATGCATATACTTACATATGCTTGCAACGACTTGTGTTTAACTGCAAAGCAACACAAAGATATTGTAAGGCAAGTAAAATATAAAATATAAAATATTAAATTATCAAAATCAAAAGAAAATTGCACTTTTTTCTCATTCGAGCGCAAAAAAAAGCAACCAGCTTTAGAATCTTAAGCATAAAACAAAAACTTAAGTACATGTCAAGGATAAAAAAGACGAAAAATAAAAAGAAAAACAAAAACAAAAACAAAAACAAAAAACTTACTGTGAAAATAACACAGAAACTAAAATGGGGTGAATAAACAACAACTGCAGCGGCAACTGTAAGATTTTCCCAGCCATAGTAACATAAAAATAACAACTATAAGCCCAATGTAAGCGTGTGTAATAGTGTGTGTTTTTGTGTGTGTGTGTGTGTGTGTGTGTGTTTTCTTTTCCCTAAAGTGTGAACACAAGCAAGAACAAGAAAAACTGGTGCTTAAATTTGAAACAGTTAAATTTGAGCTTGAATATGTATGAGTGTATTTGCTTTTGTATACGTGTGTCAGAGGGCGAGTGTGTATGTGTGTGTACATTTACACAAACTCATAGTGTAAATTTCTGTTTATACTTGTATATGCGTAAATAACCTTTAAACTTACACAGTTCCCCCTCGAAATACCGCAAATGATTTAAAACAAATATGTTGAAAACAATTTTAAAGGCTTTTTAGGAAAAGTTGATGAAAAACAGCAACTTGTTTTTAGGGTTCCGTACACCAAAGGTGAAAAGGAACCCTATGGTTTTTGCTACGCTACGTCTGTCCGTCTTTCCCTCTTTCCGTCTGTCCGTCTGTCCGTCTGTCCATCTGTCTGTCTGTCCATCTATCTGTCTATCTGTCTATCTGTCCGTCACAGGCTATTTTCTCGAGAACCGTAAGAGCTACAGTCCTAAAATTTGGACACAGTATGTAGAACTTTGGCAACTACAATAACAAATTCATGAGAGTTAAGAATTATAGGGTGTACCAAGACTAACAATAAAAAATGTTAAAATCCCATGTAATATCCATACAATTGTATGCATATAGACACTTGAAATGTTTAAGGTTAGTGTATTTTTATACAGACTACAACAATTAACACTAAATTTAAAAAAATCTAAATTAAAGGCTGTTCTATCAGTTAATGTAATTTTGACAACTTGCTGTATCAACTTGGAAGCCGTAAGAGGAAAGCTCTTGAAATTTTCAAAAACACTAAAACGAAAAAAATCTCCAAAAACCGAAAAAAATCGCCAAAACTAAAAAAAGCACATTATAAAAAAAAATCTTAAACTAAAATAAATCGCCAAAAACCGAAAAAATCGCCAAAATTAAATAAAATCGCCAAAATGAAAAAAACTGTAAACACCGAAAAAAAAATCGCCAAAACCAGAAAAAAGCGCCAAAGCTAAAAAAAACTCTCCAAAACCGAAAAAACGCCAAAAACGTAAAAAAAACGCCAAAACTAAAAAAGCCATATTAAAAAACGCTCAAAATCGAAAAAAACCCAAACACTGCAAATAAATTGTGGACAAATCTGGTCTGAGTCATCACAAGCACGCACTGTCTAATTACCCAATAGGAGTTATCACCACTGGCAAGACTTTTAGCCCTACTTGTGCAAGCCTCTGATATGGTATATAAAAAAATCACACTATTAGAGAAGTGCTACGTCCACAAGGAATATACCAAGATACTCCATGTTACATTAACTATCTATAGATGCAATGATTTTTATTTTTTTTAATTTTTATTAAAAACTCTACTTTACCGATTATTTTTTATTTTTATTTATTCCTCACGAAATAATAGTTACTTTTTGAGAAATAACTTTTTTTATTTTCTGAGAAATAAATAAAATCCAAAAAATAATGTTAAAAAAGTAATTTTTAAAATAAAAATTATAACCGTTACGACCCCTGGAATAATAAAGCATATGACTTTGATAAGAGGTTCAATGCTGTTTTTGCCAATAGATGGGATCAAGGGCAAACACGATACACCCTTAGACGTGGCACTATCAGGTGCTACACCGTTGGCTCCAGAATGCTGGAAGGTTCTGGTGCCAAAAATCCCTACCATCTTTTAATCGGAAATTGATGGATTTGTACAATTTAATCTCGACAGCTTTTAAGCACTTAGTTGGGAATAGCGCATTAAGCAAAATAATCTAAGGAAACGAAAAAAAGTAATTGATTGAGTTAAGAGTTTTCACCATATTGTTGGTGTCCCACAATTCGAGGTAATGTACCAACCAGAGAATGACAAAAGTATCGTTTTAAGTACTTTTTGAGTGATGGCCGTCAAACAAGTAAGAATGCGTGCAGCATTAATTTTAAACTGAATACGTATAACTATAAACATCCAACAACTATGCTTATACACATTCTTTAAACAACACAAACAACAACAAATAAAATTTATAGACTGGGTGAATATAAAAATATTCGGAATACAAAAATATTCTGAATACTACATCGAATACACATGCGTAATACAGAGCTATTTCATTTACACACACACACAAAGCATGTTTTCAAACTACATGACTACACATCATGACTACACATCCACATATTTTCCATTCCACTTTATACCCTGAAGGAAATGTCGATAGTTAAAATGTAATCCCCATACAATACTTTGTGCTATAGACATTTAGCATGGGCTTGTCATTGAAAATCTACTAGTAACACTAAAACAATTGACTAGGTAGTGACTACATAGTTCTTATGGGAACGTGGAGACATACCAACCAGACATTTAGTGGTACATTTCTATACCTTACGTACATACAATTATATGAATATTGACAAGTTGTTGCAAAAGCCACCAGAAATACACCACATTTGTTTTCTCTCTTTCTTTTATACTGACGAATAGAAAAGAAATTGTAGACAATGTACCTACTACTAGAACTTTAGTGTTGACATAGAGACATTTGGCCCCAATCTGACTGCAGGGTATATACAATGGCGAATGATGAATAAATAATCCGAGTATGACTGCAGTTATTTTTTTTACTGAATAAATATTAATATTGTGTGTGTAAAATTATTCGGACTGAAAGTATGAGAGAGAGAGTCAATTAGTTTCACTGCAAAAAATGCGAATAGTGAAATTGTAGTGATTTACTGGTGGCATTGTCAGTAGTACTACTGACCAGGTGTACCCCACCCAATGTAATTATCTATTGACATTTAACATTAGCATGTCATTGAAAATCCACCACTACACTGTACCACTACTGAATGAGTAGTTCTTTTGGGACCACATGGAGACATTGGCACCAAAAATTCGCTAGTAAATTTTAGGGGCTCTAGTCTACAATATCGATATTTCCTCGCTCGATGTCAATAGTAAAATTGTAGTGATTTACTAGTGACATTGTCAATAGTACCACTCACTGCGTGTACCCCAGCCAATATAATCGCCTATTGACATATAACATTTTTGTGATTGAAAATCTACCAGTAGACTTTAGCACTATTCTTTTACTACCATATGGAGACATTTGAACTAAAGATTCACTAGCAAATTTTAGTAACCCTAGTCTAAAATTTTATAAGGATTGAGGCAACATACTTAAATACATACATACATACATACGTACGTAAGTTTTTAACATTATTGCCTAGCATAATAAAAAAGAGAAACAAACTATTGACGCGTTCATTGACAATGTCACAAGAAATACACTAAAACTATTGTCTCTAACGTATCTCTACTCGTGCATAAAAGGAAAGTTGTCATATTTCAACTAGTGCAATTGTCGCTGGAGAAAAGAGTGTTGACATAGAGACATATGGTTCTAGGCTGACTAGAGGGTTAATACTTATGTACCTTTTTATTTGTAGTTGTAACGTAGTTTAGTTTTTTTGCATACAAAAGATATTCTCTTGTATGTTGGAATCGGTTTAAAGCTTAAATTATATGGTGACAGTTATGGCGTTATGACGAGTCACGTATGTATAATCAAATACAGTGTTGCCCATCAGTTTGGTTCGAACGGCTGTTTTCTATGGTTATGGTTATGTCACGTCTGATTGAGCCTTAAGCTTGAATTAGATGTGACATAGCCATAACGCCATAGCCATAACCAAACCAAAATTCAATTGGTTTCTATGGTGAGAGTTATGGCGAGTCTCTCTCACTCTCAATCTCACCATAGAAATCAATTGAATTTTGGTTTGGTTATGGCTATGGCGTTATGGCTATGTCACGTCTAATTTAAGCTTTAAGTCATACTTGTTTGAGAGAAAATATGTGAGCGTACAAATTGTTTGTGCTACAATTAGAATTATGCGCAGTTGCTAAAATTAGGACTATTTATTTATGTATATTTTTTTTAGTACTTATTCACCCGTATTGCGTACGTCGAGTCCAATATTCGTCTTCGAGAATTTTGCCATAGAATAAAGAAACCTTGTACAAGCTTTGTTTAATCAAATACAAAATTCTCGTAGACGAATATTCGACTCGACATAAGCAATACGTGTAATTGTCATTCTCTGGTACCAACATCCCAGCGAGCGTTTACCTGATATTTTAATATAAAACTATTTAATATTAATTTATTTCCTAATACATTTCATATTTCACTTCATGCTGAAGATGAGCGCCTACTGATTAAGTGTTGTCACTTTCAATTATTTTGGCTTTAAAAAAAAAAATAAACTACTTATTTTAAATGTACTTATAACCCGTAATATATTATATAAACAAATCTATCTATTATTTATTTATATGAATTTTGGGATGTACTCGCAGTTAACTAGTATGCAATAATTTTAAATTATCATTCAATTCACATTTTGTATTACATATATTGGCACCACTATAATTGTCGCTTACAGAACTAGAAATTAGCCTAAGTTTGCAACAGCGACAAAAGAGGCCGTATGTATTAAATTTTTTACAGATTGTAGTCGGTAGCCTGCTGTGGGCTATATCGTCGCTGTTTTAACTAACTGAACTGACATTTTGAAAAATGAGTTATGTCCACTATTAGACTTTATGAGTCATAATAGACCTTGTCCACAATTTTTATGACTGTAAACAATACTGTTGAGCCTATAACAGTAAAAATATTTGAGACGTTTCCATAAGAATACATGTAGAAAACAATCATAAAAGCTCCTCTCCTGTAAAATTTACAAAATGTCAATTAGGTCAGTTAGTTAAAACAGCGACGATATATTTAATCATTTTCTCTAGCTGCAAAATATGAACTTCTTACTTACTGCTTTTTAATCGAACAATTGTTTTATGCTTTACAATCAGGGATAAGTGTAAAAAAATATTCATTTAGTTGAGTCAGTGTTTCCTTTATTCGCACATTTTGGCCAACCTTAAGGGTTGGTGGTATTCATTCTTTGTTCCGTTTCAGCATAGAAGCGCTTATGCATGTATGTATGAAGGAATGTATGTATATGTTTATGAGTGAGTGTATATGTGTGTTTGTACTACAGTACATAAAGTGTTTTATCCTTCTTTTTTTCTAACGTCAAGTTGCGGTTTTTTTAACTCTATTGTATGGTCGTTGTGTTATATTTTACTGCAGCTTCGTGTTTTTCGTACATTTTATTTAGAATTCAATTTTATTGTTTTCCGTCGAAAACAAGGGTTGCGGAACTGAAGGGAGAAAAATAGAACTTCAACTGTATTGTTTTTATTCTAAAACAATTTTGTTGTTGTGTTGAAATTTTACAATTTCTTTTATTTGTTATTCGAAAGGTATGTATTATGAAAAAAGAAAAACGTCCTTTTGTGTGAAGCAGTTTGTTGTTGCTCAGTTAACAGTTGCTTTTGTTTTTCCATACGCAATTTTCCTCTTCGCGTTGTTATTTATTTATTTTTATTTTTTGTTCTATTTGCACACTTATTTTATGTTTTATTGTTTTTTTTTCAACAACATTAGACAATAACGTCAGCATCAACATCATTATCATCTTCAGTGTTTTATCTTTATGATATTCATCACTTTTGTAAGATAAACAACATCCGTCGTCGTTGTTGTTGCTGCTTTTACACTTTGCTGTTGCCCCATCCCAGTTTCGACTGCATTCCCGTCAACATTTAAAAACAATTTTTGGAGCATTTATCACGGCTCACATGCTGTGCGCCTCGCCGCACCTTTTATTCCCATTCATTGAGGTGTTTCTTTATTTATAATTTTGTTTTTCACATTTTATTACAGTTTTAATATTCTTTTAAATGCTGTTGTTAGTGTTGTTGTTGTTGTTGCTGCTGGGAAAAGTTGATGGTGGTATTAGCGTTAGTATTTGCGCTTACAATTGCTATTGTTTTTATTTATTTTTTTTTGTATTTTACAACTCCCTTTTAGAGTTTCTTGTTTGTTTTTGATATAAATTTTCTAGAGCAAGCGACTCGTAGTTTTTAACGTGAATGTATTTTTAAAATGTGAGCCACAGTAGCATAGAATGCATTCGAAGTGACAAGTAAAATGTAAGGTTTTTGTTTATTGTTTAGAACCAAAAAGTTTGCATAAAAAAATGTATATATGTATGTATGCACATACTTTTAAATTATTTAAATTTAAATGAACGGTAACGGCCAAAAAAATAAAATAACGATAGTTGCAAATGGTGGAAAGACAAATTTAAGTAATATGAAATATTATAACAAAACCATAAATTAAGAAACAAAGAAAGATGTGGAAAAAATTTAAAAGCCTTGGTTGAAGGACAAAATGAAATGATTGAAGAGAAAAGGGGGAATGACCGCACACGTAAGAGATAAAGTCAGCAGAAGCTCGCCGAAATACGAAATGACAAAAAATCCCAAATCCAGTCTCACAAATGCAAACAAATGTTTTAAAAAAAATGGAGAGTCCGTTGCCAAAAAAAAATTTAAAGTACTGGAATACTTCTTTAATATAAAATAATACTTTCTGCCAAAAAAAAACCGACTTCAATGCAAATATCTGATAGAAGAAGATAAGAAAAAGTACGTGAAATATAAAACTAAATATTAATGGGCGTGCTTCCGCCTATTTTTTAAATAAAAGATTTTGTCTATTTTAGAGCTCAAGGTGTGTGGTAAGTTTCGTAAAAATCCGTTAAGTAGAACTGCGTGAAATATTATAATAAATTGTAATGGGCGTAACTCCGCCCATTTTCTTAGAGTGGAACCAATGGGAAGCTATAATCTCTCAGACAACAAACAAATTTTTACAATCGGTCTAAAATGTACCAAGTTATGAAGTAACACAACTAAAAAAAAAATAGAGACGAATTGTTAACCTCCTCCTTTTTTTGAAGTCGGTTAAAAATTAAAAACAAACGTTTTTATGAAAACGTCCAAAAGTCTCGCAAACTGTGCAACACTCTCTCATAAAGAAAATGTCAAAAATATTATGGAAATTTATTAACACAAACCTGTTAAATTTGCCAAATATTTTGCACTCGTAAATTTAACCTGTGTAATTATGCATTTTGTAAACAACAACTTACTGGTTTTTTGGATTTCTACTTCTACAATTCACACTTTTTTATTTGTATAGAAATATAAAAAAATATATTTTTAAATTTATAAATTGCTTGAAATTTTCTTGTTTTAGTAATTTGTTAAATTAATTTTTTTAGACGATTGTTTCTAATATACATTACCAACTGTTTGCACAAAAGTTGAAAAGCGGCTTCCTGAAACAAGTCTCGCAAATTTGCCCAGTTGCACAAATATCAATTTTAAGAGTTCTCATGAAAATCCTTAATATAATTATCATGACAGGAAAAAAGTTACGTGCGACATGTCAAAAGTGACCGTGATTTAAATTCAATTACAAAAAAAAAAGATAAATAATTTTTAGGTAAAATCAAAACAATTTTAAAAGGACATTAAAGCGTTTTAATCGTTGGCCACAAAAGCAGCTTCTATTTTTGTCACATGCGAATGCTTTGGTTTTTTTTCAATTATTTTGAAATCGAAACTCAAAATCCGCTTGGTTTTAATTTTGTTCACTTTAAATGTGTACTACGGTCACGTTCGACATCATGCAAATGCTCATATGCAACATAAGATTAAAGCACAAGTAAGGCTGGCTTCACTCACCGCAATTTTTGTGTATCAACTTTTCATAGATGAGAAAGGAACATATGATGGGTCCCCTCTTTAATATCTTCTGCTGTTTCTCTCTCTTTCTCTCCTCCCTAAACTTAAAAGTTGCTCAACTGAAATTGCCGTAAGTGAACCTAGTCAAATTATTTCCCAGCTAATCTTTCTCAATCGAACAAGAGTTAACCGATTAATCGGGGGAATTTCTTTAATTTTTATTTATTTTGAAAGCGTACAAGCCTTACAATTTATAATAAAAAATGTTTAAACAATTTACATACGTACATACATATGTATATGTACCATCTTAAAAATTCTCGTATTTGAAAACAAAATCCACATGAATCCAAGAGAGTACAATGCATACCGAAAAAGTCCTTATTTCTTTAAGAACAATATTAAACGATATATCACCGTTAACTGCGAGAGCTAAAAACCAATTTTTTTTAGTTCAGATTTGCATGATATGGAAACTTACGACTTGTGGTTTTAACAGCAACACAGCTCGTGCTAGATTGGACATTCTGCACGAGCGAGTTGAGGACCTGGTTATCTTATGTGGAGGTGATTTTAACTGGCCACCGTTATATTTCGATTCGACGCCGTCAGAGTTTTCCTTGTAGGGTTTTCTGAAGTCTCAGGTCTATACGTATAAATCACAAACCACAGAAGGCCTCAGTGCGAAAGTAACCCAAGTTATTGATCAAATTTAGCCTGATTTGTGCACCGGAGTTATTCCTGGCAAGACGATTTCCGCTACTTGCGCAACCCTCTGACGTGATGAATAAAGTGTATAACTTCGACAAGAGGTTTGAAATAGAGAGGAATGGGGGGCATAGCACACTGTTATTCCTTTTGATTTGGCACCATCAAATGGTACACTGATGGCTCCAAAACGCCAGCAGGTTATGGTGTGGGAGTCGTAGGACCAAGGACTACCTACCCCGAGTCCTTGGAAAAATTTCCTACTATTTTCAATCGAAAGTTTATGCGATTCAGAGATGCGCACAATTTAATCTTGACAGGGGCTACCGAGGAAGAGAAAAATCAATCTGCTCGGATAGCCAGGCTGCCATCAAAGCACTCAGTTCATATGATCTATCCTTGAAGTAAGCTTGGGAGTGCCGCATTAAACTAAAGCAGCTAAGCAACATGAATAAAGTCACACTCTGCTGGGTTGCTGGACACGTCGGGGTGGTAGGAAATGAAAATGCAGAAAAAATGGCCCGAGGAGGGGGTTAGGAGGCTAGTAAACACATGGTCGGAACAGAACCGTTTTGCGGACTTGGATTGAACAAAATCCGGAAAGATATGTCGACGGAGATCAAGAGTTATAGGGAACAGCTCTCGCTCAATCTCCCTGGATTGAGGCATGCAAAGCTAATGATTGGAACGTTTAACCAAAATTGTTTCATAGCTCTCATGTTCCTGAGTAAAAATAATCTAATCTAAGGCTTCCTAACACATCTTTGCAGACTGAGAAAATACCTCAACAGACTTGACATTGAAAGTAACAGCCTGTGCAGATTCTGTGATTTCGACAATGAAACTCGAGAGCATAATCTGAAGGATTGTGAAGCATTATGCTAACAGGGCAATCACCTATTGGAGGATTGGGAACTAGACCCACTGGCAATCTTGAGATTCATCAGCAGAGTAGGTCTAGATGAGGTGCTCTAGCACCTGGAAAAGGATACAATAGATCTACTTCGGTCGCAGTGTCATGTGTTTTCCATTTAACTAATTCATTCATTCATTTATGCACTGGAGTTGTGTGAAAAATTTGGATTTGAGTGGAGTAAAGTTGAGGCGAACATTTGCCCAATATTTTATTCCATACACAATGTGCATCGCGAAGGCTTTCAAATGAGTTTGGATGATACAACAGATAGTTTATTTTACTTTAATTTAACAATAGGAAACGCTTAATGAAATACCTTTTAGTACTTTGATTTCTGTTGAAGCTGTACATGTTTCATTAAACAGAAGCAATGAGAATGGGATGTCTTTGCACCAATTAAAAAATTTACAATCAATATCAATAAAAATAATCAAAATTAATCCTGAATGAAATTCATTCCATTTCAATTAAATTTAATAAGTATCAAAATAAAATAACTTAATTGAACTCTCTTCTATATCTTTAATACAGCTTGCGAAGAAGATGAATCAGAATGGGGAGCTTTCTGCAAGAACAAATCCATATAAAAATGACTAGAAATGATGCGCAGTTAGATCACTTCCGGATGCCAATCACAAGCAGGGCAATTATGAATAAAATTTCGTGAGAAATTTCTCCCTTTTTCAACTAGAATTTTTTGTTTTTCCTATTACTTGCTATTAGCTCAAGATCTTCTTATTGACTTTTTTCCGAAGGCACAGTATTATTCCAAAAAGTTGCTTACTTTTTCGATGATATATTGATTTAAACTACCAGGCTTGTTGTGATACTTTTTTACACGCGCTAAAATGTTTAAAAAACAAGAAACTAATTGATTTCTGAATATAAATACACTTCACTCCATTTCTTTTGGTTTCTGTACAAAATCCATTCATACTTTATCACTTTGTTCGTCAAGAAACTTTTATGTAAATGAAAAAGCTTTATCCGTTTTCCGGTCAATCGAATCAACTTTGTAAGGCCGTATGCATTTGAATGAAAAAGAAAATTGGTTTTCTTTTCTCGTGGTATCTATCTTTTTCATTGCTTATTTAAGCCCAAGTCGTTACAATGTGCAAAAGAATCATTTTACATTGTCTTATTTATTCATGTTACTCTTTTGATGTTGTTTTATGACTTGATGTGTATGTGACTTCTTCCTCTTTTATATCATTTTTTTTATTACATTTTGAAATTCCTTTTTCTTCATATCTTCAACTTTCATCGTGTAAATACATTCATTCATTTCTTTCCCCCCCCCCCCCCATTCTATGCTTCTGGTAAATCTTGTAACAAAGTGTTTCTTATACTTTATAGTGTGTCTTTATTTAAATTTTCTCTATCTATCATACCCGCAACGTTGCACATGCAGTGAGTGCAATTTAATAAAATTTGTAAAGAGAACAATGTTTGCTGTTGCACTTGTTCAAGTAATAAAGCATCCAGACTTCAGAATTTTATATATACGAGTAGAAGTATGTATGTATGAGAGCATTTTGGTATTAAGATAAGCAAATGTGATTTCTAAAGTCAACAACAAATTGTAGTTACTTTCACACACTCCCAACAACATTCAGTCAAAAATACTCGTAAATACATACATACATACATACGTACATACATACATACATACTTACATATTTGTGTGCATTTTAGGATTTGTATTATTTAGAAATTTTTGAAATCTTTGCCAACATACTAGGAAATACTCGTATGTATGCGTTTGTAAGAGAGTTTGAGAAATATTAGAATGTTTGATTATGACACTTTGAACGCTAAAGCCATTTTCAAGCCACCACATGAAACTAAAATTTTTGAAGATTTTCTTTTGTTTTATTACATTTTTTTTAAACAATACATTTTTTTTAAATACAACTGAGGAAAGCATGGTAAAGTTTTAGCTTTAACATTAAATATTGCAAAGACATAAAGACAGATTTCAAAAGAATTTAACTTTTATTACGACACACAATGACACCAAATGAAATAACTTTTCTAGAGAAATTTAGCTTTGTATAAAAATAAATATGTATAAAAAATAGATACGTAGCTTTTGTGAACCTGTTGCTCTGTGTCCACTTGTACTTATTTCTAGTTCTTTTAAGTGTGATCTTTTGTCATATTTTAATATTTCGCACACAGTGGGTTTCACCACTCAAATAGTGCAAACATATTAGAACTTTCTAATCTGATGATTTAATCAGTGATGGCCATTTTTTTGGCTCTGAAAGCACATCAAAATTTTAAAAAATCATTAAAATGCGTAATTTTGAGATCTAAAAGGCGTAAAAAGCACTGATGTGAAAAAGGAGTGCAGATCCAAACGAGTGAAGTTTAATAATGTTAAATATTTTCTAAGCTATTCTCTATTTCGGCAATAGTATCATCTTTAATGAAATACATCAGATAAAAAAGTTATGCTTTACACTGAAAAAGTAAATACAGTTTTTATTAATAGGGCATTTACATCAGCACAAAATCTAGCATATTTTGATTAAAATCTTTATGAAAATCTATACCTTTTACAACAACTTTTTTAACATTTAACAATATTTTTTTCATCCAAAACAAAACCCATCAACTGAATTGTTTCCAAAGCTACAACCAACAACTGAAAGCAGACCGTAGGTAATTCACTCACCTTTTATTGTACAGGGTAGTAAAGATTAAATAAAAACATTATTAGATTTTTATTAGATTTCCTACAAATCTACTGAAAAATTCGATTTGGTTTTGTATGGGAAATCTGGAAAAAAGCAGCTTGATTTAGCTCGAAATCCTAAAAGTACTAGATTTCGAGACAGTGTAAATAATGCACTATAAAGTAATTTTAAGAAATACTTGAAATTCTTAAAAACACTACTGTGCTTTTTCTTAGTTTGGCCTTTTGAGTCTTCAAAAAGCACTGAAAATAGTGACAAAAGCACCAAGTTGGCATCGATGGATTTAATAGCGAAATATTTTGGGCATTATTTATAGAAATAGTTTTGTTTTATAACTGTTTTATAAACCTTTTATAAAACAAAATTATTTATTATTATCAATAAAACAGTTTATATCTATGCAAATCGTATAGCGAAAACTACGCTTTTAATTTATTTATGCTTGAACTTTGAAACAGTTTTTTGTACTTTCCCTGCAGGAAATTTAGTGAGAATTGATCCAAAGTACTCGTCCTATGACTTGAGAAACTGTGAGTGTTATCAAAAAGTTCTTATTCGCTATTTACATGATGCATCGTCTTGATCTTGAGCCAATTTAATTGGGACTCGGTCTAGTATTATTGTAAACTGCACTGAACATGTTTGATAACGTTGAATACATGGACCTTCAAATAGTGTAAATATAATGTTAATTTCTCCCTCCAATGTGAATCTGGAAGCAGTCCTGTAACTATACCTAGATATTAACCTAAGCTTAAATGGTATTTGTACTTTTTGCATATGAGTGACCCCGTGGTTGAGTGTCGGTTCGAATCTCAAAAAATTTTCAGATGAAAACTAAAATGTAGCAATAAAAAAATTTATAAGCGTTAATTGTTACAGTTAAATGTCGGACTGGTATTTATATATAATTTATATTATTCTACGCCGAATAGGTCCCTATAGGATCGTACAGTGACAAGTCATAAAGCGCATACAAAGTGTCAATTAACCACATCCTAGGCTATCCCCATGTTAAAGTGACTGGTCCGCTTCATAGGAAATTTTAGAACTCGGACCCTTTCCTATCACTTGCGAACCGGTCACGTGACTAGTCTTGTATCAGTTCGATTTCCTGCAGAGTTATTTTAAAATATATAAATATCTTCCATAACAGCTGAGCAAAAGCTTTTTAAAAACACTGAATTTTTTTTAACAAAACTCCCGGTACAAATGTCATATAAAAACAAAGAATTTTGCTTGTCACCGCTTAAATAATAAGACTTCAATGATGATTTTAATGCTATAAACACAATCAAAGGCTACCGACCATCGACTACCGACTACAAAAGTAGCTGGCTACCAAAATAGCCAAGTCGCCAGCTACTTAATTCTTTTAACGACTACCGACCACTAACTACAAAAAATAAACATCATTACATTAAACATCATTACATTAAACAATATAATAAATACATATAATCCGTAAAAATGACTATTATATACTTACCAATTTCAATAAAAAAACCAAAAAATAAATATAAATGAAACAAATGAAATGATTATTATTTTTCAATGGTGCCACTATAGTTTTTCGCGTTTTTAATAGCGATATTTAATGTATTGAGTTTTTAAAACCACCATTTCATGCATTTATTGTATTGGCAGCACTAATCTGTTTTTCGTAGCCAAGAAAAATAGAAATTAGCCTAAGTTGGCTACGGGCTACAAAAGTAGTCGTGTAGTCGGTAGTCGTGTAGCGGCTAAAAGAATTATTCTCATAAGCACGCATGTATTCTATTTTTGACATCTTGTAGTCGATGGTCGGTGGACATGATTGTGTTTATAGCATAAAATTGCAATATTTGTTTGAGAGAACCCAGTTGTGTCCATTATGATTCCCTTCTGTTGACACCCGTTAATAAGCGCTTTTTATCTTTCAATTAAAATAAAACACAGCGTTTACTCCTTTGAAAGTCCTATCAGTGACATCATGTACATATGTTATAATGTAACAGCGTGCAAATATCTGCCAATGGGTGGTTAGTTCACAGCACCTCCACGTGAGCTGACCAGGCCCTCAAATCGCTCGCGCAGCACGTCCAATGTGGAATGAAGTTGTGTTGTCGAAATCACATGTAGTTGATGTCCATATTATTCAATTTTGACATAAACAAGTTGGTTATTATCGACTTATAGTGCTTGCAATCGTAAAATGGGCGAGACGAACATGACACCCATTTTGGAAAATAAAAGTTTTTTTTATCATTTGCACGTGCTATTGAAAGTTATATCCGTCCATAGCAGCTACGTCCAAGCCATATGCACAATGTGCAAACTTTTACAAAAGAGCTGTTGTGCTCTCACACCGAAGGGAGTACAACAGCCACAACAACAACACACCAGACAGCACTGCTTGCTCTTACTTTGCAATAAAACAAGAAAAAATTTAAGAGCATTCAAAGCTGTCATGACTCATGAGTGTTTGGACCAGCGATGCCAACTTAGCTATTTTGGAGCTAGATTTAGCTCTTTTTGATTGCTTCTAACTCGAAATTTTTCCCATTAGCTTAGTAGGTTTTGAAACTGATACAAAACCCAGCTTAAACTTATTTTTCTTTTGTGATTTTCAAAAATATTATTATTTCATAAATTCTCAAATAGTTTTTGAAAGTCTGTGCATAAAGTAAGAGGTTTGTGACTGTTGAAAATTGTGGTTCAAGTCTACTGATGATTTGGTTCAAGCGCCAATGAAATACGTATATAGACATGCTAAACTACCAGCAAATAAATTTCAATTAATGTATTTATACTTCTGACAATATGTCAAATAATAAATTTCTTTAAAGCAAAAAAAAAAATATTTATTTTAATACAAAAACTATCAAAGTATATTTATTTGACATAAAGTCTTTGTGATACATATTAAATTTAATTGAACTATAGTGAATTTTAATCAGGAACAATTTCTCAATCGGGCTTAAGTTCAGTAATTTCATTAATTAATTAATATTCGTTTCTAAAGAAGAGAAGAAAATTTAAACTAGACTTTATTAGCGGGGGGAAATACCGATATTTTTCTGTGCAGCCACGCACTTCATCAGAACCCATGTCTATCTACTGGGGCGGAGATTCTTATTAACATCAGCTATTTAAAGCAAATTTTCAATGAAATGGAATATGAGAAATGATTATATTGTGTATACAATTATTGATTTAACTTTGGTAAATACATTTGTAAATATCACTATAAATTTTCTGTTTTTCCGTTTTTTTTTTTCATTTTCATTCAGGTTAGCACGAAGTTATATTATGTATAGAATTTCCTTTTGTAATAAATTAATACATATTTGCTCAACTTAAGTCTCAATTGAAATAAAATAGTGTATGTAGTACATGTGTGTACACAATACAACTTCACGTTTTGGTACAAATTTGTTTATATTTATATTTGCATTCGCATTCGCATTCGCTGAACTAAAATTCTTCACAATCCTAGTACACACCCCTACCATATTTGGTGAAAGATAGAAATAATAATAGAATTTCAAATGAAGTGTTACGGAAAAATGCCACAGAAATTAAAAAAAAAAATTGGGAAAAATTCATAAATCCATCAACGATTGCATGCTGAGAAATGTAACGAACGTTGCCCATAATTTTGTTTTCATTAATTGGAAATATTTTGTGTATAAAATATGAATTTCATAAGAAAAATATAATTATTGCTACCTTGGGTAGTTATTAAATTTGTTTTGGGTATAATTATTAGTAACCAAAAAGAAACAAACATATGGAGAAAAATTAAAACTCGATTAGAGCTCATCATGGCGGTCAACTTAGTTAAAGAAATAGACACACACACATACTTACTTATGTAATTAAGTGCATGAGACGATTATACAAGCGGAACTTAATTTTCTTCGCAAACTACTGGTGCAACTGTTGCAGATGTAGATAATCTAAGCTAAATGCTACATACTGTAATACCACTTCAATATCTCGAACATTGATTACACATTTTGATATGAGAACGATTATTTTGTACGACAACAAAGCAACACGGCTGCAGGTTGTTGTCCATGCTGAACAAATATAGTGCTGCTAATCAGGGCTGCCAAAAAAATCGTCGAAATCCCGATAAAATATAAAATAATCGTCATATCATACACGAAAAATCTTAAAAAATCGGAAAATTCAAAATTTAGTTTTGTTCATATGTGTACACATTAGAGCGTCTCGCCCAATGGGCAACAAACAAAGTTTTCCGTGTTCCAAGGACATTTCAAAAAAAAAATTATTTTTTTTTTTGCCGAACATAGGGGCGCCTTTTTAGTTTTTTAGTTATATCTTCCATATTTACAGTCCGATCTTAAAGTTTGATATAGTGATATAGCAGAACTATTTAAAAAATGCTTTTATAAATTCATTGTTGCAGACCGTAGGGGTCAACCTTTTTAAATTTGTCATAGCTTCAGTATTTGCATTCAGATATTAAACTATAATATATCGATGAGTTTGTTTGTGGCAGACCAATTTTTTTTAATTAAAAAGTCTTTGACCTCAAGTACGTCTATAGTATCAACCCATCATATCTCAACTTATACAAAAAGAATTAAAAGTATATGCGCCTTTCTGGTTCCTTGTGAAAAACAAACCACTGGCAATTAACGGAAGTCGAAACATTTTCCAATACATAGCATGGATTCGTCAGTTGCTGGAAGACGTTCAACAGACCCTCCGTCCTATTATCCAAAATAACTCGTACTTTTTCCACCCTGAGAATGTTTTGTTATCGATGATAACAGACGAAAAAGCGATAGTGCGTTCAGATGTCTATACTAAAATTTTATAAGCCCGTAATGATGAAACTGGATGCATTCGTCAAATGTTCGGTCCACAAGTTGTTAATTTTATAAACTTCGAAAGTGAATCATACTTCGATATGATCAATTGGAATAAATACGAATTGACAGAGCCGCAATGCTTGCAGTTCTAACTATACGCAAGAGCATCTGGAAGCATTACAATGTTCGCAAGATGTAATCGAATTACCAGGTAAGCGCAAGAAAAATATCTTCATTTCATAGTTTTCTTTGCTAAACCTAATTATTTTCACAGCTTATCCATCTCATTCTCAAAACACCGAGCGTCTTGTTCATGTAGTAGATGAATATGCCATGGCGGTCACCGAGAGCCGTCAAAAACATAGCCAACTTGAATCACGTCGGGATATGTATGATGGACTAAAATTTCTATTATTTTACTTTGCTTTTTGTTGCTTATTCCTTGTTGTATAATTTGAGGTGTGATGTAAAGGTTACTTGAGGTCAAAGACTTTTAAATTAAAAAAAATTGGTCTGCCTCAGACAAACTCATCGATATATTTATTATACTTTAATATCTGAGTGTACATACTGAAGCTATGACAAATTTAAAAATGTGACCCCTACGGTCTGCAACAATGAATTTATAAAAGCATTTTTTAAATAGTTGTGCTGTAATTATCGAAATACTTTCTTAGCAAAAGTTTTATGATTTTTCGCGAGCTACAAATTTCACATTAGTATGGTTGAAAATGAGATTTGGCGCGTAAGTACTAGAACGGTACAGTTAAGGTCAATATACCTAAGAGCAAAAATATTGGCCTCCCTGAGACAAAAAAAAATCCCCAATATCAAACTTTAAGATCGGACTGTAAATATGGAAGATATAACAAAAAAAAAACTAAAAAGGAGACCCCTACGTTCTGCAAAAATAAATTTTTTTTGAAATGTCCTTGGAACAATACTTTATATTCGCTGGTGTACGAGAACTTTTTTTTTGTGATACGGTCTAGCACAAATATTTTTATTTTATAAATTTATTAGGAAACAAAAACATAACAATTTATGTTCATTCATGCATTTTATCTGGACGCACCAGGTGAACTTTCGGCTTGAATGTACATACATATTTACTTGTTTTACTTTCCCATAACTTTCGTCACCTCAGTAGCAAAATTATGAAAAATATTGCCAAGTTAGCAGGTTGCCTAGAGATAAAATAACACTCTGACGCTGACAAAGTGTTGAACTCAGTACATTTGATTGCCGAAATTTTTGATAGGAACATTTATGTGAGGATATCAATATTAACAGAGATCAATATATGTATGTATATACACATAATTTTTTTTTAATTTAACCCATATAAAAACATACATACATATCTAGATATAATCATTTGCCACATTGTGCAACGATAGAGTATTAACTCAAAATTCTAAAATTGAAAGATTAAATTTAAATATTAAATTTTATTAAGAATGAGTGGGCAAAACTACACTAAAATCTCTTATTGGGTAGGGATATATAAATTCTAATAGTCGATTATGCATAAAGATCTGCCACGTTGAGACTATTAAAAAATTGCCAATTTTAAGGAAGAAACCGCCAAATCGTCATTTTGCTATTTTGGTACCAAAAATCGTCAAAATTACGATAAATTGTCAAATCTGGCAGCCGTGCTAACATGTCATGCCAATATAATACAAAATGTAGAATGAATAATATCTATATCCGATATTGAGTGCAGCAACTTTAGTTTAAGATGAAGTAACACAACTGAATTAAAAGTATTTGTCTTTTTGAAATTGTTTAAAAAGTTGGGAAGCTCGGAAAATAATATAGTGAACATACAATTTGTTCTTAATTTGCAAATGTATGGCCTGTTTCACAATAACGAAAGAAAACTTTCGAATTAGAATTTATATTGAAAACAAAAACAAATTTTCATATTTTATTGTTGTTTTCAATATAAATTTTTAGTCGAAAGTTTTCTTTCGTTATCGTGAAACAGCCCATTGGCAAGATTGTATATTCACAGAAATTAGGGAGAGACATTGATTCAAAAGCTCAAAGAGAACCAAGATTTCAATCTACTATAGGTATGCATGTATATGTGGAAGCAAGAAATATTATTAGACAATATATTTATATCTTTATTTTTACATAATTGAAAGCTACATATTCTACTTGAGTAAGTGTTATAAAATGATTAAAATTTTAATTCAGGTGTCTAATCGCCACTATCGATAACGATTATTCGCTATCGAACAATGTAATAATATGCTTCGATATCGAAGGCCATAATCTCAAACTGGAAAAACGTGATTGAACCAGCTCGTTATCGAACTGATATGAGAATAGTCGCAGGTGGCCGGTCCCTAAGTGATAGTGTGCAGTCCGAGTTCTAGTCTAGTCTGACAAATCACTGAACCGTCTCTCACAGACCTATAAATTTCATTTCGATGTCTATCTATATACATATAAAATGGTAGTGTGTGTTTGTTCGTAACGCATTGTCCCTGAAACTATAATTGCTGTGGAGCTGAGATTTTCGGGTCAATACCCGATAAGTTTTTGTTGTGTTTTTGACGCAAAAACTTACCACTGAGTAGAGTAATTTGTGGTAAAAAAAATAGTAATAATTGAGGGTAAGACAACGTTTGCGGGCTCAGCTAGTCTAACTATATATAAGAATTGAAATTTATTTTTTTTTATTGTTACAAATGCAATTAGGTTTAATTTTTAAGCAGATTCTTTTTTGCGATTCGAACTGACAACCTCCGGCATGACATGCCAGCACACTACCCACTCGACCACAGATACACTCATAATATAAAGCTAACATCTAAATATACATAGTTACGGGACAGGGGGTCTACTCTGTAGTTCGAAAGAAGGGGGTCTACTCTATAGAACGAAAGAAATTATTTCCGAATTTATATTTTATAAACATACAAACTGGAAAGCATATTCTTTCATTTCGTGATACACAGTGAACACCCTGGTTCCAGAGTGAATTGCCGGTCCCCACGGAGGGCGCAATTAACATTATTTTTAGACTATTTGATAAATCTTAGATCCAGCGTTATTAAGTCTCCATTAAATGGACAGAAGATAAGGACAACACATCACAAAAATGGTAAATATCGTTTTTCACAAGCAGAAAGGCCCGGACTCAAATAACTATAACTTTACAGGAGAAGACAAAAACATAATAATAAGCAGTACCACTGCTTTTTATAACTGCTTTGTACAACTACTTGTAAAAGCGTTATTTTTTACACTATTGCAATATTGTGACGAGCTGTATTTGTGTGAAATGTTTTGGAATCACTGAAAAACTCATTTTCGTGAAAATACGAGTTAAGGCCTCTCTACTTGTGACCATCGATATGTAACCATGTCTTTTTTTCACCATTCACTATTTCCTACTTTTGGTAAAACTCCCATTTTCTCAAGTCATACGACGAGTACGATTGGGTCATTTGTCAGTAAATTTTCCGCAGGCTTCATACAATAATTTTTTCTAACCCAACAATTTAAAACCATTTATGTTCGAAAGTAAAAAATATGTATACACATTAATAAGATAGAAACATAAAAATGTTAAAGGAAAATTTATGCCAGATTTGCCCTATTGGATATTTTTTCAATTTAATTTTAATAACACACAAATTGTATCCATAATCTTCAAACTACGTATTAAGAGAATAAATAACTTACCTCAAGACGTTACAGTTTGTGATATCCTTAGTCTCTTGGAAGTCAGTGATAAACAAATATCACATGTAGAAAGAAAGTTTATAGCCACATACATACATACATATAGGCAAATATTTCGATTATTTTTTATTCATTCTTTAATAAAACATCACACCACACACTTTTGTTGAACAATTATTTTTAGCACATAGACAGAAATTACGCACAAGCAATTTAAGTAATTTAAATATTTATGAGTTTTTTTATATTTTTATTAATTGTGATTTCCGTAATACTCAACTGAACATGCACTGCAAAAAAAACTATTATTTAAATATTTAATAATATAAAAATTAACTAAGTTTTTTTCTAATTTAAACTTTTAATGGATGAAAATTTGTGAGTACTAAGAGACAAAACAGCCACTGATTTTTTGCTAAGCTACATATGTACGAGTATTATCACCCAAAACTTTTAGCCACAAAACCATAGAAGCAAATAAAAGTCATAAACCAAACTTTTGCTGTTGTTTTTTTTTTAACTTTTTATCACACAATCACCACTAAATGCAAACATAAAAACACTAACTTAGACATAAGAGATTTTCATATAGAGACTTGTTGCAAAAAATAAAAAAACTTTGTCAACTTTTATTTTTTTTTTATTTATTTATTTATTTAAAATATGTATCAATCGTCATTTCTTACTTTAGTTCACTTTTGTTTAAATATTCAATATTATCAAATTTTCTAACGCTTTATAATTTTTCAACCGTCTTCTGTGTTCAGCCCGCAAAACATCACTCGCAAAACTGATTTATAAACTCACCATTATTATCACAAATGGTTATTTAATTTGTTTACTATAGAAAGCCAAGCACAGAGTTGAAGCAAAAGAGAGTAAAACGAAATTGTATGACGTACTTTTATTGAGAGTAATACAAAAACCATATTGAGACATCTCCAAAAAAACAAAAAAAAAAAAAAAACAAAATACAAAACTTCAACAAAACGAATATACAATAAACAAAAACAAATAGCATGAGAGTATGTACAGCCAAAACTGGGCAAGCGTACAATTTGAAGCTTTTTTTACTTTTTGTACATACATTTCACAACAATAGCAAAAAGCAACAGTAATTAAAATTCACCATAAACATAAAGCAAAACACAAACGCCCGCTATTTTGTCAATGCAAAAGCACCCACCCAAATAAGAAAATCACCACCACCACCAACACCAACACCACCAACACCACCATCATCACTACATACTGCCAACCAGAGAAACAAGTCGAGGCAAAATTATCGGCGGCGGCGGCGCAGCAGTTTTGAGACCGGCGGCGGCGCGCCGATAGAATTTTCGGCGGCTCAAATCTAAATAAATGTTTAATAATGAAAAATAAATATACTATATGTATGTATGTATATTGAAAATGGAGAGAAAATTTACAAAACAGGATTATTGTTTATTTATTTATAAAAAAAAAATCATAAATAAATAAGAGTATTTGTATTTGAAAATATTGTATGTCTTTCTTAAGAATTTCATACAAATGATTTGTTCTTACACTCACCTCTTTCAAGTTTTTAATGGAAGAAAGAAATAAAAATAAACATATTATTTATTATTTTAAGATTTTATTAATAAAAAAACATAAGAAACATAACAAAAAATTTTTTTTTTCAAAATAAGTCAGACGAAGAAAAATGTATGTATATACATATAGTATGCATTAATAAAAAAACAAATATATAAGGGAGATAATTTTCTTACATTGTTTAATACATTAAAAAAGAGATCTTGTAAAATAATCTTTAAGAAATAGTATTTTAATACATTTTTGGTTTTTAATCAATTTTATTTCCTTTAGTTTTAATAAAACTTGACTTAGAATACTCAACGTACTTCTTTTCTTTTATATGAAAGCCAATCTCACAATCAGGGCTGGGCAGTATTTGAAAACGTATTATATAGTATATATATATGTAAATACATATTTTAAATTTGTATTTTAAATACATGACGTGGAAGTATTTTGTACTTCAAGTTTTAAATACATACAGGGTGTGGAAGTATTTTGTATTTTAAATATGTACAATTAATGGAAGTATTTTGTATTTTAAATACATACATACAATAAACGGAAGCATTTTCTAATAATAATAATAAACGGAAGTATTTTGTATTTTAATATAAAAATCACACACATGTAATATTACTACGAGGGAGGGTTCCGTTTTAATTTTTTTTAAAACATTAACGATAACATTTTTCCGTACATTTACAATAATTTTTCAAGCTTATGAACATAAGCTTATTAAAGTTTTTTTCTTCAGGGATTTGGCATGTTGGGTTACAAATTATTAATTTTTTTTCTATTAATTACAACAAAGTTAAGTATAGTTAAGTACACATATTTTTTTTTAACTTGCTTATTAAAAGCATATTTCTTAAGTACTGTAAAATAATTATTTATGCACATTAGAGTACTTAGCAAACAGGCCTGTTCAACAGTTTTACATAGTATTTATTTCTTGCAACATTAAACTAAATGACACAACGTGTTGCAACCTCCAAAGATTTTATTGCTGGCTGATTTCCTGAAGTTACCTTTAAAGTAATGAAGATCGAAATTAACATCAAATTGCGAATTTCAATAAGAAATGTGTAGTTATTTTACCATTTTAAAATTGTCGTGAATGAACAATTGTTTTTTAACAGTGGAAGGGTTTAACCTCGATCTTTTTTCTGCAATGCACGATCCAGCTGTTGAAAATGCCATTTCAGATGAAGCTGAAGTCGCTGGAATGCTAAAACACATATTTGCTAATACTGCAATTCTGGGAAAGATCTAGTGGAAAAAGAATACATATGGATGTATCATTGATTAATCAGAAGTAATTTTACAGAAAAAGATTAATTATGTATTATAAACTGAAAATTTACGTTATTTGTGGAAGTTTCAGATGGCGCATGCTTGGTTTTTACCTTTTTATTTTCTTTCCACCAGTCTAAGCTTTCACTCTCATTCACGTCAGTGCTGAAGTAATTTTGGATTTCTTTCGTAATGCTGTCCATTCTAGAATTTCCCGAACTCGACACAAACTCCAACATTTTCTTGCGGGTTTTAGAAATTTTCTATGCAAAGGAATATACATATAAGTACATAAGAGGGAATAAATTTACATTTTGACAATAAAAAGTCGGAAATAGGTGGCGAAGTGGCTCTACGGATAACTCTAAGTAACTTGGGTTTTATAATCGATGGTTGCAGAAATTGCAAACTAAGTTTCTACACTTTTATAAAAGTTATCTTTCACAGAAACTCAAATATAGTATGTATACATAGATGCATGATTTCCCCAGCTGCTCAAAATTCTGCGTAGTTATTCCATTTGTTTTTATAAATGGCCCTTATCGTGTTTGCTGTGTTTCGACTTCGAATACAAAAATTTAAGAAAAACAATTGAAGTGTTCTTTAATCTCTTATCGAAATACGCCAACCACGATAGGAGAGAATGTTGTCTGATCTCACCTCTTTTCTCGCTGGTGCGTCGTTAACTGAATTATTACAAGATGGTGTAATTTCATCAATTTGTCTATTTCTTATTTCCTGCAAAATAAATTTCTCTTTTGTTATCGGGTTTTCGACATCTAATTGCAGAATGAAATCGTCTGGCAAATTTTCTTCATCAGGTATTCGTTTTAAATAAATCTCAAGTTTTGACCAATTTTTTTGACACGGATCCATTAACGCTGCCAAGGCATGTATTTTCAAAATTTTAAATCTTTTATAAAAGTTTTCCTTTGCGTAATTATATAGATGTATAATCTGACCAAACGCAGCCAGTTCACTATTTTCAACCAATTTTGCGTATATGCTTTCAAAAAAGTATATGCAAGTTGATACAGTTGCATACTCCTGCCCTTGTAGATATGTTGTTGCTTCTGAAAATACCTGTAAGAAAACTCCAAACTCCTTTATGATTTCTTGCTCCATGTCCGAAATTATTAAATTTTCTTTTTTTACGTTCAAAAGCAGTAAGTTTATAATGTCAAAATTTTGCGTAAAACTGTCGATCATGTTTAGAATTGAGTTCCATCGAGTATCTATAGAGTTTTTTAAGGATTTTAACTGAGGGTATTTAAGCGCTGCTTCCAGGTCCATTTCTTGATACACTGTGGGAAAATTGTCTTCAGAGTCAATATTATTGCATATAGTTTGAATATTTATTATAATGTCATATACATTTTCTTGCTGTTTAAGACGTTGTAACTTTTGCAGCTCTTCACCTTTGTAAGCCAAGGACTTAAAAATTTTTTTTAACTTCATAATTGTGTTGCTTAACACTTCAAATGATGGGTTGTTAAGTAGGTCGTGAACTAGAAATCGATGTAAAGAATGTGCAATGCATGGATAACGGGCTATCTTGTTTAGTTTAAGAGCTGATAATATATTGGAGCCAGCATCTGTAACGGCCCTTAACTTCCTGTCCTGGAGGTTGAAAATGGCTAACGTTTCTGATATTTTGGTTGCAATAAGTTTTCCGGTGTGTGGATGTGGGAAATGTTCAGTCTTTAAAGAAATGCACTTTAAATCAAATTCTTCGGAGTAGTGCACTTTTATGTTGATGTAAGATATTCGTTTGAATTTATCTGTCCACATGTCCAACACTAATGTAATGTCATTTGGACATTTTGCCAGTAAATTTTTTACATTTTTGAAATAAAAATCATACACATCATTAAGAGCCGATGTAGCTATGGTTGTTGATGTTGGAAATTGTACTCCAGGGCTCAAAGTTTTGATGTATTTTTGAAACCCTGGTCTCTCAACTATACTAAAGGGCTGAAGGTCAATACAGCACATTTCGCACAAACGTCTGGCATGGATAAAGTTGTTGGGTTTCGCGGCTGTAGTTAAGGACTTCTTTGTTAAGCCAGCAGTTTTTTTATAGGTCACGCTTTTAAGATCTAAGTTGTGGTATCTTATTAGATGGTTTGTGTAGTTAGTTGTTGATGTTGTTGATGCATAACTGTTAACAAAACCCAATTATTTTTCCCATCACATTTTAGTCCTTTTAATTATTGTAAACTTACCCTTTCAAAGTCGTTTGTTCAGAATCGAAACAAATCTGGCAAAACTTGATTTTCGATAGAATTTTTCTGTTAGAAATGTACAAAGAACCGAAATATCTCCAGCATTCCGCTACACTGTTGGGTTGCGTTACAAGCTTGGTATTTTTTTTAATTTCTTGCTGTTTACGCAACATTGTTTGATAATATTTGACATTTTTTTGCTACACCGCATTCTTCTATTTCTGAATCTGAGGATTGTTGTACCTCTTCATGTGTTCCTTTAAAAAATCTACTTATTGTAGCTTGTGTCATCTAAGTGCATATGGAAAGAAGTATTTTTAAAAGTGTTATTGGTGTTTGTTCAGTTGTATCACAAAACTTTTTCTTTAACATTGAAGAACTTATTAATAGTCTGGAGGTGTAGCAAATCAAGAATAATCAACACAATATAATTTGTAATACAATAATATGTAATACCAATTTACTATGTACCATTATTTGAATTTATTATGTACCATGTAAACGATGTTATTAACCGTAACATACATAGATTTCAAAAGCGATTTGTATATTACGAACCTAATTCATAATAAAACTTAAAAAAAAAATTAAACCGACTTCAGAAATAAGCACTAAAAAGGTACAAATAATATAGATCTAGTTAAATAAAAGATTTTTATATATGTTACCTAAAGTGCCGTTTGAAGTTAGTGCCAGCAACATTGGTAACTAAGCACATATGTACATATGTACATAAAAATTAATTGCAGTTTTTTACCGGTCCTATGTGTTTAGTACCAGTATTACTGGCACCAACTTCAAACGGCACTTTAGGTAACATATATAAAAATCTTTTATTTAACTAGATCTATATTATTTGTAGCTTTTTAGTGCTCATTTTTTAAGTCGGTTTAATTTTTTTTTTAAGTTTTATTTGTAGCTTTTTAGTGCTTATTTAGAAATATGGTCCAGTTTTGTAAAAATCGACTAAGTAAAAATACGTGAAATATAGTAATAAATTTGATGGGGCGTGGATAGCCCTACTTTTTTAAAACAAGATTGTTTTTAAGAGTTCAAGGTGTGTGCCAAGTTTCGTACAGATCGATAAAGTAAAAGCACGTGAAATTGAGTATTAAATTTTATGGGGCGTGGCTACGCCCCTTTTTTTAAAACAAGATTGTGTATTTTTAAGAGTTCAAAATGTGTGCCAAGTTTCGTCAATATTGGTTAAATACAAGCACATGAAATATTATACTAAAATTTAATAGGCATGCCCCGCCCACTTTTTTGAACGCAATTTTGTGCCTTTATTAAAGCTTAGGGTGTGTGCCAAGTTTCGTAAAAATCGGTGAAATAGAACCCTGTGAAATATAATATAAAATTTTATTGGGCGTAACCCCGCCCATTTTTTTTCAAAGAAAATTTTGTTTATTTTAGAGCTCAAGGTGTGTGCTAAGTTTCGTAAAAATCGGTTAAGTAGAACCACGTGTAATGTTATAATACATTTTAATGGGCGTAGCCCCGCCCATTTTTTCAACTTAAAAATTTTGTAATTTTAAGAACCAAAGATGTTTGCTAGGTTTTGCAGCAATCAAATGAGTAGGAGATCATTAAATCAAATTTAAAAAATTTTTTCAAATGGGACCAATGGGAAGCTATACCCTCTCAGACAACAAAAATTTTTTACAATCGGTCTCAAATGCACCGAGTTATGGACCTACACACCTAAAAAAAATAGAGACGAATTGTTAACCTCCTTCTTTTTTGAAGTCGGTTAAAAAATATTTTAATTTTATAAAAGGTACATATTTAATCAAATTTCCATAGAAAATTTTTTTCATAAACCTTTTATTAAATAGAAATATTTTTTATGAATTTTTACTGGACAAATTTTTCCCAGTAAAATCCAATAAAATGAAACCATATGTTTTTAAAGATAAACAAACAAAAAAAATTTTTAATAATAATTTTTACTAATAAGTATTGTTAATCCTGTTGGACTTTGGAATTATAGCGATATATCAAAGAGTTTTTTGATAATTATGACATTTTCCATTTTGTTGCTATTGTTTAGCACTCGATACATGGGTTTGAGAATATTAGTTAGATTTTATTTTTCAGGAAATATCAATATTAAAAAATTAAAATGCGAATTCGTTTTCTAGTATGAATGCCTACAAAAGTTTGTTAAAAGAGCTGCTTGAAATAATCAAATGTCGAAAATATTTAAATTTTAAGTCAAATAGTGTTTTTGTTGCTTTTGTTCTGCACATTACTGTATAATTTTTTTAGCGCCAAAATTGTCAACCAGCTGTTGTATATATTTTACTGGATTTTACAATTTTTCCGTTCGCGTAGTTTTATATGCAAACTTTTTTATTGAGAGTAATTTCATTACATTACTCAGTATTTACGCAGTAACTGGATTTTACTGGGAAAGTACTCAAACGCACCTATTATATACTAATGATGTTAGTTTGCAGTGTTAACTCTCTAACGAGTGACTGTCATTAACTCTTCTTTTTAAGTACTGTTTGCAAAAGTAAATAACTTCTTAGGGCAATTATTACAAATTAAAGTTAGATTAAAGTAGTATTTTAATGAATACCGTTTTATACGTCCAAAAAAATCCTACTTTAATCTAACTTTAAGTGTCTTCTGCACTAGTAAAATACCAGTTGGACACTAGTTCGATCTCCTGCAGGGTATTAAAATTTCTTTTAAAGCACACTCATGTAATATTTTTATTTAATTTATATATCCATATGTATGTATATTACTTTATTTTATAAACTTTAATTTACTTACCTTAAAAAATAATGTCTTGCACATTCATATGTACATATGTATGTATGTATAATGCCTTCTAGAATGCTCTGTTGTAAAATTCGTAACTTGTGTTACAATTAAAAAATTATGGAAAATGTGCCTATTTTGAAAAAGAAATAACCAATTAAGTGTAAATTGCAATATTTTAAAAAGATTTCTTAACTTACTTAATTTTCTGGTTTGGTTGAAAACCAATTTATACTTCCCCAGCAGATAAGTCCAATGCGACCGCGTTTGTGTGAAAAAAAAAGAAAATTGGCTTGCGTTGAAAAAGCAAAAACTAACCGCATGCTTCTAGAATGCTCTGTTGTAAAATTCGTAACTTGTGTTACAATTAAAAAATTATGGAAAATGTGCCTATTTTGAAAAAGAAATAACCAATTAAGTGTAAATTACAATATTTTAAAAAGATTTCTTAACTTACTTAATTTTCTGGTTTGGTTGAAAACCAATTTATACTTCCCCAGCAGATAAATCCAATGCGACCGCGTGTAAAATAAAAGAAAATTGGCTTGCGTTGAAAAAGAAGCAAAAACTAACGGCATTTTTCATTTTGTCGGCAACATAGCTGCCAGATTTGATGACTTGATGTCATTTTGCATTTTTTTTATCCAAAAAATAAGACCCAGACGATTAAATTTCGTAAAACAAATGCCATAAAAATTGCCATATCGCCAAATACAATGAAAAATGTTCACGCCAAATTGAAAAATTGCCACGTTTAGCGAGAAATCGCCAAATCTGACAACCCTGGCTATGTTAACGAGTCATAAAAGATCGGCGGCTACGTTTAAGTATGCCGGCTCCAGCTGATAAAAAAACGGCTGTTTTTGAGCCGATGCAAGCCGATGCAATCGGCGGCGGCGGGGTAGTTAAAAAAATAACCGGCGGCGGCGCGCCGTCGGCTTCGAGCCGATCGACTTGCTTCTCTGCTGCCAACCTGAAAAAGAAACACAACAACCATCAATAGCAAGCAACAATAACAATAGCAGCGACATCATCATTTCACGTTACAATTAATCAACAATACACCACCACTGTACCATACACATCGCGTGCTGTTTTTGGAGGTATAGCCCTTTGATGCAATCATGCTAATATTTTTTCAAAGCAAAAAGCGCAAAACAATATCTCAAAAAGAGTTAAATTTTAATAAAACAAATACATACATAGTTTATACACGATCTTTTTTTACACAATTTTGAAACAACCGAGTTCAAAAATAACAACAAATGATTTTTCTGCACGAATTTTTTAAACTTCCACCCATATTTTGTTTCTAGTTTTCACGTGTCGATAAAGAAAGTTATGACATTTCCAAAGCACTTAAAAAATATATCGTTACCTCAATATAAAAAGGCCCTAAATAATTATTTTTTTTTTTAAATCGAGTTTTTTGCATATTTCGATAGAAGGACATCTAATGTATCGGAATATGTAAAAATCTCGACTTCAAAAAATTAATGAGTTAGGGCCTTTATACATATATTAAGTTAAGAATATATCTGTGGCGAAAAGGAAAAAATGCTCAAATCGAGATAAGCTAATTTTGAGTTAATGGTAGATCCGTAATGTGTATATTTGAAAGTATCCCTGGTCAAAATCTGAGTTAATTTGTGCGATTTTTCAAGAAGTTATAGCTTAATTCAACTTATAATGGGTGTTTTTTATTGAGGTATAGAACTTTAAGTTGGCATCACTTTTTTAACTGGCAGCCATTTTGTCAGCTGTCAAGTGATTAATATTTAGTTTGGTTTGCCATTTCATCATGAACAGGTTGACAAAAGAACAACGCTTGCAAATCGTGCAAATTTATTTCGAAAATAATGGTTCAGTTCGCGAAGTTTACCGCAAACTCCGTCCATTTTATGGTCGACATAATCGTCCATCAGAGCAATTAATTCGGTTAACCATGGATCGTTTTCGCACTACGTTTACTCTATGTGATAATACGCATCCGCAGAGACGTCGAACAGTGCGCACCGAAGAAACAATTGCCGCTGTAGAGCAAAGTGTTGAAGAGGACCCGAATGAATCGATTCGCCACCGTGCACAGCAATTGGAGCTTTGTCCATCAACTTTATGGAAGATTTTGATGGCATGAATGTGGATGAATGAGTTGTGGTTCCAACAAGACGGCACTACATGCCACACAGCGCACGTCACAATCGATTTATTGAAGGAAACATTCGATGAGTGCATAATTTCGCGGAATGGACCTGTCAATTGGCCACCAAGATCGTGTGATTTGACACCATTGGATTATTTTCTTTGGGGATATGTGAAGTCGCTCGTCTACGCCAACAAACCAGAAACGTTAGCGGACTTGGAAGCCAACATTCGTGGCGTTATTGCCAACATACGGCCCCATATGCTCGAAAAAGTGGTTGAAAATTGGACCTGTAGAATTGGCTTTATTCGAGCCAGCCGCGGCGGCCACATGCCCGAAATCATATTTAAACATTAATGGCATAAAATTATCCTTCCAATAAAGCCAAATTGATGGACATTAAAACGATTTTCTTGTGTTTTATTTCAATTCGAAGTTCTATACCTCAAAAAAAACACCCTGTACTTTGGCATATTTCAACATAAATGTATTATTTACAGTGTGTAGAACGATGTTTGCATAAAAAATAAAGATCAACAGAGAATTTTCCAATTTACATGTAAAAGAAATAAATTTCTGAAAATCGACTTGAACGCTTAAAAGTGCTGTCCTGCAAAAAAGTCAAATATGACTTAAGCACTTTTTCCTTATTGCCACAGATATTGTGTATTTTTTCCTAAAATGCACAGTGGCGTGAAATAAAAAAAAAAGTGGTAAAACGTCCGCAACTTTTGAACTAATGAACCGATTTCGATGAAACCAACTGTTTTGGAAATAAGAAGTGTTGAAAAAAGTGAAAAAAGTGAAAAAAGTATTCTTAATTTTTTTGTAATATCTTAAAAAAAATGTTTAAGTATTTGATAAAAAAAACTTTGATTGTTTCTAAGAGAAGAGGTATTAAAAAAAACTGTGAAATAAATTTTAGAGATTTTCGCAGGTCCACCCTACATCCAGCATTGGTCTAAAATAAACATTTTTTCGCTAAAAATCTAAAAAAAAATTGCACGCTCTTTTTGTATTTTTTTTTTTTTTGTCTTCTATTATAATAAAGAAATAGTTTTATAAAATTAAAGATGAGGAAACATTTTTATTTAATTTAATAGTATACATTTAGCTTTGCAAACTGATATAAGCTTATTCTCATACCGTCAATACTTTTCCAAATATTTAAAATGAAATCTTGACTGTAAAATTAAATTTTCTAATTTTTTTCCTTTTGCCTAAATTATTGATCTTATTTTTTGTGCTTGAAATGTTCTTAATTTGTTCTATGTAATCACAATAGAAGACGTAATTGTATATTCAGACACAGAATATATATGTATACTTTATGTGTCGCATATTAAATATTGTGGAGAATGCACGCAGAATGACAAACCTATATACGTCCATTTTTGGTGAAGGGTATACAAATTGAAACGAAATGCGATGCAAGGAATTATAATTCGAATAAAGCCAATTTCTAACACCATTTATCTATATTTAATAACAATTTAAAGTAATAAAACATATTATGTACCTCTAAAAAAAACACACTGTTTACACTAATAAAAACATATATGTAAGAAAAAGTACACCTCACCGCACCTCAGCATTCAATGGGTGACCCAAAACAAAACAAAAAAGCAGCAGTGAATAAAAGAAAACAAAATCAAAATGTAAACTTCATAAAATATAAAAGTAGTAGGTATGTACTGTATCATGTATGTTTGTGCACATACATATGTATATGTATATATGTTTGTAGATACACACATACATCCATGCAGGCATACATACATATGTACGAGTATGTATGTAAGTATATGCGTAACTGTTTTTTTATTATACTTCTATTTACGGTAGTTGTAGAGTCGTAGAAGGTTAACAACAACAGCAACAATAAAAAACCTAAGTTTTTCTTTTCTTTTTTTTTTTGTATGAAAGACATGAGTTCATGTGTGTTTGTTGTTTATGCTCAAATTGTTGCCACTGTTGTCAAATGTATTCAGTAAAATCATTGAGACCGACCAAGCTGTTTGTACATATTGTTGTTATTAATTTTGTCATTATATCGCACACTAAATCATAAACAGTCAAAACTCAAAAAATTGTACATGCTGAGTAGTGGCAAACAACTGTTAATACGAGTAGGTACTATACAAACGAAGAAAGTATGTAACATAAAACAAGCATACAAAGGTATTTTATATTCTTTAAGAAGATTGTACCTATTACAGCAGAAATTGTGGAAATCGTTAGAGATTTGTTCAATTAACTGATTTATAAAAAAAAAACAATTTTGAGTTGTGGCTGTTTATTATTTAGTGAGCGATATGTACTTATTTTATAATTTTATTTCACTTTGTTTTTGTTGAATTTCTCAACACTTGTCAACCGCCATTTGATTAGAACCAACATTGAGATTTATGTTTAACTTCTTAATACTGTTGCTTTTATGTGATTTAAAATAATGTTTTGTTGTCAATTGCTCTATGCAAGTATATACGAGTACATACATACCAGAGAAGCGCAATGAGTAGTGAAAAAGTGAGTAGAGTTGAATCATGATTTATAATTTCTTGTACTTATGCGCACTCATACTTATGGCAATGTTGTCTATGAATCATATTCACTCGAAAGTTTGAAGTGCGCATCGAACTCATACTGAGCTATATTTATGACGTTGTTGATTTCGACTCTCCTTAACTCAATGCCTATGGACGATGCAAAATAAGTATAATTCACAATGCTAACTTCGCATACAAACATTAAAGTTCTCATTATGAGGTTATGTGTAGACTTGGGTCGAACTCATTCAGTCGGTCGTTTTTGACACAAACCTTTGAACAAACCTATTTAAATTACATGGGTTTGATCATTGGTTTGTGTCAAAAACGACCGACTGAATGAGTTCGACCCAAGTCTAGTTATGTGTTTCTCTGTTGCTTTTTTTTGCAGGAATTGAAAAACAACCCTATTGTTTGCTAGTTTACAGAAACCGTGTAAAAATTCTCGTCTATCAATTTATATTGAAAGCAAAAACAAAGCACTAAAAATTTGTTTTTGTTTTCAATATAAATAGACAACTGAGAATTTTTACATGGCTTCTATAAACTGGCAGTAAAACTTTAAACAAACATACGTGCATGAGTTGAGTGAGCTGAATCAATATGAGTAGTATAAGTATTTTCCTGAAATTATAAATCAAACTGAGGTGATTTATGAGTGTGAGTGTGGTATGACTATGATGTTGACGACGCATTCATATTTATTTCAACCCATACTTATAAATCAATGTCATTGTGAGTATGCGTAAATCAGAGTAGTTGATTTTAAGTGATGTGTACTCACTTATATTTAAAATTTTATGAGTCAGTATGAATAGCGAAAACATTATTCATTGCCAATCTCTAATACATATGTCTTTAAGTAGATAAGTATGTATATGCATGTGTGTGTATATACATACACACTTGCATATGAAATTAGTACATTAGAGCGGCTCACGAAAAAAGTCTCTGTTAACTCCTCTCAGCTTTTTTTGGGGGGTCAAGACTTAGCCCTATGCGAGCTGACCGCACTTAAGAAATATTTACGATGACGCGAGAGCTGTTCTTCAGCCCATGTCTGCTTAACGACTGATGCTTCTGATATATTTTAATTATTTTATATTTGTTGGGTGTTATTTAATTGAGAATTAGTTCAGTTTTTCACATTTGGGGTCTTTTATTATGAAATAAGTCCAGAAAATTGGAATGTATTAAAAGTTTGGAACTTATTTTAATTTTTTTTCTTTTGGAATTTACTACATTATTTATTACCTCCTTAAAATGGATGTTATTTTAACTCCATGATAGCTTAAAATAATAATACAACAAATAAATATTGTTAGAATGATTTTTTTATAATCCTTTAGATAATTTCAGAAAAAATTAAATCAAAATCGGTTTAGCCGTTTGGTCTGTACGTGGACACGGACAGACACACAGATGCACAGAGAAACAGATACACAGACACACACACTACAAACTTATAACACCCCTTTTTTGGCGGGGGTTAATAAAAAATACAGAAGAACTGGTTTTATTTAGTTACTTCTAAATATCCATAAAAAAAATATTCAATTTTCCAACCCTGGATTTTGATAATAATTTTTATACTTTCTTTCTTTCTTTCTTAAATATTGAATATATTTAATTAAAAAAGAAAAAACTTAGTTTTTAGTTACTTTTATATAAAGTTAAGGCTTTCCAGCTCTGAAGCTATTTTTTCTTTTTTTTTCTAATTTTGTGTGCTGACTTTTTCTTCCTAAAACATCAATTATATTTACGGCTAAAGGAAAAGAAAAAATTAATTTGACATGGTTACTTGTATACACAAAAAAATTAAAATTTTCTCACCCTGGAATATTTGTTTAATTTTTTTTTTCTGACTTCTTTTAATAAAATATTCTTCTCTAAATATAAGATATGTTTAATTTATAGAGAAAAAGGAAAAAGAAAGTTTAAATTTTCCAACCCTGGAATCGTCTTATTAATTTATTTTAATTTTTAATACCTGGAATTCTAACTGAAATATGAAATAGGTAAAATTAACAAAAAACCAAAATTAGTTTTAGCCAAGAAAACGTTTAAACTTTCCAGCTTTGAAACAGTCTTCCCCGTCTTGCTGATTTTAAATACCAACCTATTTCGGGCCATTTCTGATCCACTAGTTCAAGGCGGAAGTCTCCAGCTTTTCTGGAAGCTTCGGAAAACCGATTTCACATAAGGACAGACAGGCGAGTGGACAAACGTACATCGCTAATTCGTCTTCCCTATTTATAAGGACCCAGAATTAATGTTTATGTATTTTATATATTGCTCCTTTATTGAAAGGTAGTCATATCTCAAAAAATTTATTTTTCGCATTAATGCTGCAGAATTAAACCTCATATCGTTATTTATATTGTGTAGAAATTTCATACCAATATCTTGTTTACACACCTCTTGAGAGACAAATAAAATTTTCTTTTTCCTTTAAGTTGTGTGTATTTGCAATAATATCCTTTATGATTCGGATTTTTCGGAAACGGATTTTTTATAATTTTGTACTGCCAATTTCAATAAGTTCCCTCGTATATACACAACTTTCCACGTTTCTACAATTACGTTACAAAAATACCAACCGATGTAAGAAGACGAGGTGAGTGGCGCAGAGTGGGCATTAACTGTCATAATTTGTTGCATTACAACACATCTACCAGTTTAAAACAATATTAAATAAGCAACAAATAAAAAATGAAGAAATACAAAGAAAAATATTTTACGCATCGTTGGTTATTATAAATCATTTTCCTCGTCTCAGTTTTCTACATTCACTTCTCAAGAAAAAAAACAAGAAAATACATACATACATACTTACATGTATACATACTCGTATGCATGTATGTATGTATGCATATGTATCTATGGTTATTACTGTTATTTTCACCTATTTCCTTTTGTCGTCTCATTCTGCCAGTTTGTTGCTTGTGATGTATGAAGGAAAGTGGTGTTCTTGACTAAAAGCGCATGTTCAAGCTTGTTGTGACATTGAGAGAGAATGTTGAGCATCAACATTATTGTCCTGCCAGAGAACATTGTGTGGTGAGTTTATGGTTGAGCATGAATTTGTATTAAAATGCATATGGATGTGTGTGTGTGTTTGTGTGTGTGTGTGTATGTTTTTGTTCTTTGCTGGTTATGTTGCTGCAATTTTATTCTTGTGCTTTTTCCAGGGTGGTTTGTTTTATTTTTTGAAGGTTGAATTTGGTGTTTGAATTTGTTTGTTCGAATGTGCGAAGTGATTGCAGGCTGACTGGGTGGGGGTTAATTTGGGTTGTTAAGCATTTATTGCATGGGGTCACTGATATCGGTTGTGATTTTACCACAATCATTATTAAGATGTTCCAATCGATTTTTATTACATGTTGCTTTTCCATTTTCAATGTTGGTTAGATGTGCTTGTACATATATACATATGTATATGTATGTATGTATGTGCATACTTAGTATGTATTGAAGTATTTCGATGTATTAGTATGATACATATGTATGTATGTGTGTATACTAAGCCAAAAGTTTGCTTGCATGTACGTTTACTTCTTTCCTAGTTTTATTTTACTCTTTTATTTGTAATTAAAAATAATGTTGTATTTTTTGTGTTACTGTTTCGTTTTATTACTTGGCGTGTTGCAAGTTGGTCATAACTTGATTTATTTTGAACATTGTTTAAAAATATGCTTTTGGATTAATTTACACCTGCTTGCTTGCTTGCTTGCTTGCTTTCTTTCTTCGTTGCTAACAATTGTGCAATCAAACTTTTGTGGTAGTCGGATTACAAAATTGAGCGAAATTGTGCAAGGTGCATACAATATACTAACGCATGTATATACTCGTATGTCAATATATGTATGCATGTATGTATATGTTTTTATGTTATTATCAAATTTAAATTTACACAATAAAAATGTGTTTGCCATAATAATTAAAGAATTTAACTAGAAAGTTCTAGTTGCATACCATTCACTACGATAAAGCAAGTCTGCATTCATATTTATCCCTTTTCCCTGACGATATTGATTCACTATCTACTCGTATCTTCAAAGATCTTACCAAGGCTGAGTCATATAGGCCAATAAGTCTGCTGTCCACAATGTCAAAGCTTTTCGAAAAACTGCTCAATACAAAATTGTCCCCAATTCTAGTTAGTAGTGGGTGCATACCGGACCATCAATTTGTTTTTAGAAGTCAGCATAGCACCATTGAACAAACTCATAGATTGGTCCAATTTATAAGAAGAACATTTGAAGAAAGGAAGTATTGTTCTGCGCTGTTTATCGACGTTTCTCAGGCATTTGATAAAGTGTGGCATGAAGGCCTAATTTTAAAATTAAAAACATACCTGCCAATAAACGTTGTAAGTCTTTTGGAAAGTCACATTACTGCACGGAAGTTCACTGTTGTGGAAGGAGACTTTATGAGCATGACTGAAACTATCTCATCCGGTGTGCCACAGGGGAGTATACTGGGGCCAGTTTTGTATTTGATTTATACTTGTGATATGCCTCTGAGCAACAATATCCACACTTCTACATTTGCTGATGATACAGCCTGCCTTAGTATGCATGAAAATCCTTACGAGGCATCCCGATATCTTCAAGAACACATTACCCAGCTGGAACTATGGTTAAACTTATGTAGAATTAAGGTAAACGAACAAAATTGTGTTCAAGTAACATATATGTACATTACGAAGATATACTTGTTCACCCATTCGGATTAACAATCAAGTTGTCCCTCAACATTCTCATGTGAAATATCTTGGTATACACCTTGATCGGCGGCTTACTTGGAAACACCACATTGACTCTAAGTTAACACAAATGAAACTTAAATTAACTCAGGTACATTGGCTGATTGGTAGAAATTCAACCCTCAGCCTAGATTGCAAACTTTTAATATACAAGTCGCTCTTAAAACCTATATGGTGCTACGGAATTCAACTATGGGGCACTGCTTCAGCTTCAAATGTCGAGAAAATCCAACGCAGGCAAAACGAAATTTTGCGATTAATAACATCGGCTCCATGGTATATAAAAAATTCAAATATACATCGTGATTTAAACATGCCACTAGTGGTTGAAGGAATTGCAAAATATGCAGGCAAATATTTAACAAAACTCCAGTCACATTCTAATCCGCTTGCTCGTAATATTTTGAACTTTACTGGACACATCCGCCTAAAAAAGAGGGATACAAGGGCTCTTATACTCAACACTCCAGATGGGACTGCTTGAAAATACTTTTTTTTATATATTATTTTTTCTTCCTTTTGATTATAACTATTTCGAAATTTATGTCCAACAGTGGCCGGGCCTAATAATTATATTTTAGATTTAAAATTTGAATACTTATTGTCAGTTCATATTTGAAGATACAATAAATAAAAATCTGTATAAGAAAAAAAAAATATATATATATATATAACTAACCAGCATAGCTATAACCGATTCTCTTAGGACACCACTCTTCTATTTGTTCACTTTTTCGTAATTCGAGCATATAAGAGTTAAACTTGTACCTGTTTTTAGTACCTTTAACCTCCTGTTTCCGTAAAACAGGCAGTCGACTAGTCTAGAAAATTTGTATTCACAACTTTTTTTCAAATTTTTTTTTTTTTTTTTTTTAACATAACCCGCAAAGCTATTAGCTTGTCTGCGGAAAACACCCAGGGTGTATGGTGGGAATCGAACCCACGACATCTGGACTGAGAGGCTAGCATCGCTGCCTTTTTTTTTTGTATTTCGCTTGAAGAGCGAAAATCAACATTTCAAAAAAAATAATGAGTTAGGGCCTTTCTGTATTAAGGTAACGATACGAACCTTGGTTAGTACACTTAAAATACTCGCTCACAAAGTAGCCGGCAATATGCTAGTATACGAAAGTATAAAAGTATACTTTAAATTTTTTTTTAACTATTTGGACGTATTATATTATCTTTAAATGGCTCAAATAATGTACATAAGAGGAAGAGCTTTAGCGTTAAAATGTTCCTCAAATAGTGTCCTGGTAGAATGTAGCATAAAACTATACAGTATTGAAATTAACCTGTGAACGACCTGATCTCTTTTGCAAAAGGTTCGCAAATAACTTATATGGAGAAGAGGACTAAAACGTTTTACAAAAATGTTGCTTGAAAGATTTTTTACAAAAAAGAGGATTTTATAGGTTTGCATGTATGTGACAATCAAATATCATTGTATAAGTATTATAATTTTTATTGTTTGTGTCTTTCGTCTGCATCGGCTTATGTGTTTGTGTGATTGTATATTTCTCAGTCAACAAAATTTACAAGTTTCTTGTTATGCCTGAAATATATACTTCAACATCGTTTTATACGTTGTTGTGTGCTTGTACTTTTATTTTATTTAGCTAATAGTGTCTGGATTATTCTTCCTGTAAGGAAAACATTTGTATGTATTAGGTTTCTTCGCGTATGTACATTTCCAACATAATATGATCAGTTGTAAACTTTTAAAATGCTCCATCAAAATCAATTGTTAAGATGTTATTTTGAAAAAAAAAATTTTTTATTTGAGTGACGGTACCAATTGAATTCATAGTTCCAGTCCACATACTTATACTCTCACTCACATATTCGTTTCCAGTTTCTTCTTACTTTCAGCAATATTTTTAAAATAAAAACTAACGCAGAGACTTTTCTATGACAAGTGCAAGACTCAATACTTTAAATATTCTTATTTCCATGCAGCATAGTAAGATGCTCTTGTATTGCATCTATAAGCCGAATGACAGTTTTTGCTGCAAATAATATTGCGGATCATTAAGTGGTTCTGCTGCTATAGAATTCTATTGTAAAATGCACAAAAGAAATTTTAAATTATCAACGTACCATTAGACATTTGTCATAACGATGGGGAAATTAATCAGGAGGAGAACTTTTGATGTTGACGAATGTCAAAGTGAATTATGTTAATTTATCTGTAGCAATAAACACAGCGACACATACAATAGAATTCGAAATATTTGAAGGTAAGATGATGATAACAATATGCATCTTATGTCAAATAAAAGTTGTTAGAGGAATTGGTAGTGGTAGTGGTAGTGGTAGTGGTAGTGGTGAAGGTGAAGTTAGTTGCAAAGAGATAAATAGCAAATACCCATTTACCGTTTGGAGACATAAACAAACACTAGACATTCAAATTATTCTAAAACACACAATGACTAAGCGAAACCAAAACTGAAGCGAATCCATTATCAAACAGAAATAGTCGACGTCATAAAACTGAAACTGGGCGGTGTGGGTGTGTGTGTTTGTAGTGGCAAGGAGGCAGGTCTGGCCGAACAAATGACATCCACATAAATAATAATAAAAGCATAAAAATTACTTTATGACTGGCTGTGGGCTGACTGACTGACCGTCTGTCATTCAGTTGAGTTGAGTAATGGCACTCAGTATTTGAAATGAATGCTAAGTAATAACTTAAAACCAGAAAAATATATATGTACATATTGTAAAATTATTAATTTGAAAATACAAAATGAAGAAAATAACAACTATTTATTTTTAGTCATAAATAAAATGACAAAAAGGTAAAGAAGCACGAGCAGACAGACACAACGTCAGCAATTTCATGGTAGAATATTAAAAAATAATAATAACAATAATAATACAAGTTCAAGAGTAATGAAATTGAAATAGCATTAAAATTGAGAATTCGCGTAAGTAAGGATACTAAATTGTTAGCTTTGCTGTAAGTGGCAGCAGGAATAACAAAACGAAAAAAAAACGATATTTTATAATTGAAATTTAATAATTTAAAAATTAAAATACTGAGAGCTACGGAAACAGAAGTAGTAAAATAAATATATTAAGATTTAGAAATATATTAAGCTTATCAGTCGTATAAATTTTATTCGATTAATAAGGACGAATGCTTTTTTTAATGCTTTTTAATGACAATTTTTCCATTGGGATGCAAAAATTTTCAAAATGCGAAAGAATAATTGTTAATCACTGTACATTCCAATGAAATTTTCATTTGTTATTTATGCAGCCATATTTTTATTCGTTATTTATTCGAATATCTATATAATTAAACTTTTTAAAATCTATATAATTGTTGTTTTTGTTGTTTTTTTCAATTAACCGATTAATTTTGATCTGTTATTCGTTTAAGGTTTTACTCGACAATGATTTGTATGATTTGTATCCATTGTTTATTCGCCATCGAATACATTAATTTCATTATTTTGCTCGAAAAATATTTATTTATTGAATTTGAAGCAGATATTTTTATTTGTTATTTCTTCAAATCAATTTTTTATTCGAATAAAATAATTCAAGAAAGTTTTTTTTTTTTTGTTACTTAATCGAATAATTTTGATCTGTTATTCGTTTGAGCGCAAGGTTTCGCTCGTGTAATGATTTGAATGTACTATTCATTATTTATTCGAATAAATTATTTTATTTGCTATTTAATCGAATATTTCATTATTTTGCTCGAATAATATTTATTTATTTGATTTGAACAAGAAACTTTTATTTGTTATTTCTTCAAATCAATTTTTTATTCGAATAAAATGTTTTAAAAGCTATTTAATTCAATAAAGTTTTTTTTTGTTACTTAATCGAATAATATTGATTTGTTATTCGTTTGAGCGCAAGGTTTTACTCGTATAATGATTTGAATGTTCTAGTCATTATTTATTCGAATAAATTATCTTATTCGCTATTTAGTCGAATACATTCATTTCATTATTTTGCTCGAATAATATTTATTTATTTAATTTGAACAGGAAACTTTTATTTTTTATTTCTTCAAATATATTTTTATTCGAATAAAATTTTTTAATAATCGAATATTTTTTGTCAATAATAGAATAATTTTGATATGTTATTCGTAAACACACAAGATTTTAAACGGCCAATGATTTGTATGTATGTACTGTTCATTATTTATTCGAATAACTTATCTTATTCGCTTTTTAGGCGAATACATTCATTTTATTATTTTGCTCAAATAATATTTATTTATTTAATTTGAACAAAAAATTTTTATTTGTTAATTCTTCAAATTAAATTTTTATTCGAATAAAATTTTTTAAAAGCTATTTAATTTAAGAAAGAATTTTTTTGTTATTTAATCGAATTATTTTGATTTGTTATTCGTTTGAGCACAAGGTTTTACTCGTGCAATGATTTGCATGTACTAGTCATTATTTATTCGAATAAAATATTCTATTCGCTATTTAATCGATATCATTATTTTGCTCGAAAAATATTTATTTATTTAATTTGAACAAGAAATTTTTATTTGATATTTCTTCAAATTAATTTTTTATTCGAATAAAATTTTTTAATGGCTTTTTAATTTAAGAAATTGTTTTTTTGTTACTTAATCGAATAATGTGTATCTGTCATTCGCTTGAACATAAGGTTTTATTAATCGAATGATTTGTACTATCCATGTTAATTAAAAAAAATTTAATCCGTTAAATATTCGAATAAAACTTTTTTTATTTCTTGTTCCTTTAACTAAAAATATTTTTTTCTTTTTCATTTGAATATTTTTTCTTCTTATTATTATTAAATAAACAAAAAATTATTCGTCATTTACTCGAAAAAATTTTTTTTAATCAGACTATGTACTTCAAAATAAAATTTTTTATTTTTTTGTTTTTAACCCCTGACCAAAAAAAGGGGTGTTATAAGTTTGTAGTGTGTATCTGTGTGTCTGTGTGTCTGTGTGTCTGGCCGTGTCCACGTACAGCCCAAACGGCTGGACCGATTTTGATTTAGTTTTCTCTGTTTGAAAGGTGACTTAATCGAGATGGTTCTTAACCATGAATGAAGAAAATCGGTCCAGCCGTTTAGAAGATGTCACATCTTTTTTAGATATATCGTGGGTTTTTAAAATTTTTAATTTTTGTTATTTGATATTTATTTGATCAAATTTTGCCTTTAAAATTTCAATGCACCCACACTTTTCCGTTAACACATTCATACTTTAAAACTTTGCTGCGAATTTGCTTTTAAGTTTTCTTTCCAAATCTGCGTTTAAAAGGCAAAGAAACAGCTGACAGCAATTTTAACGATAAAATATTTCGGGTTTTGTGCTCTTTTATTACAAATAATATTATATTACGTCGAAAAATGTTATTTGAATTCAAATAAATATTTTTGTGAATAAAATAATAATGATGTGTGTGAAAAACTTGAAAGAAAGTCTTGTCGTGTAACTTTGGCGTTAAAGGAAATAGAAATATATGTATGTATGTTAATTTGTGTAGATTACTAGAACACATTTTTTTATTTGAACTCAACAGTTTTCTTTAAAATTTCTGTGGCAAAAAGGAAAAATTGCTTAAGTCGACTAAATAAAATAATTGCTATATGTAGAATGTTGTTTTCCTACATAAAATAAAACTTAAGACCGAGTTTACTAATTTAAATGTTAAAGAATTAAGTTTCTGAAAATCGATTTGAAAGTTTAAAAGTGCTATCTTACGAAAACACTAAAATATGACTTATTCGCTTTTTCCTTATTTCCATAGATTTAATACAACATACTGACATGCATAGATACACATATACATACATTGTTGCATTATTTTGTAAGTGACTACAAATTGGTTTGAATCTCATCCAGATATCAACCAAACATATTGCATAGAGGCACACATTAAAAAAAAAACGAAATAAGTAAATGAAAAGAAAATAATAAAAAAACAAAAAAAAGCACGCCATGAGGTCAGATGTCAAATGTTTGTGTTAAAAAAAACTACATAATTTTAATACTAATATATATAATGTTTTCTATGAGCAGAACAAAGTTTCGTATGAATAAATATAACAATTACTAATTATTTTATATAAATACATTCTATATAGTATATGTGACCTTCTCCGAGAAAAGCGACCTAGTGTGTGAAAATGAAGTTTTGAGAAAAATACATTTAAAAAATAAAATTTTAATGTTTTTCTCATTTTTATTGATTTTGACACACACCCGCTTTTTAGGTCCCTTTTCTCGGAGAAGGTCTCATATATGTATATGATATACAAATGTATATGTATATATATATATTAATACGTACATATAATATTAATTGACTTCAAAGAGGTTGAAAAATAAGTAGTTAGTAGTCAATTCAAAAGTCATGCAGAGATGGACAATTGACTACCGCCTATGACATGCCTATGTTAAAATTGTGAGTCGGCGACAAGGAAAAAGTCACTTAATCAACCAGATGTGGTTATTAAAAAACCAGTTTGAAGTTACTTACAAATGGGTTTGAGTTCCTATAGGGATATGTTGCGGCATTTGCTTTTTATTTACATACAAAAGTAGAGCTCGTATTAGTTTTCTAAACTAATAATATATAAAATAGCAAACACAGTCACGCATAATAAACGTGTTGCAGACACCTGCAGGTGGAATGAATACAAACTTAGCACTCGTTTCATGTTAATCCGCAACAAATATGCAGCATCTATGGCAACTTAAAGCTATTCTTATTTGTTACCTGCAACTCTTTTCTCTGGTAACAAGATATTTTTCTATTGCGAATTGGGAAATGTGAGAATCTTCATTATGAAACCGTACCATATAGAAAAAAAAGATGGCATCAAACAACAAGTAATTTAAAGTTTACTTTAACTAAACTCTCTTATTGCCCCTGAACATTTAGTTGGATTTTCGTTTTAAGTTTTAAATATCAATTGTAAAAGTTTCGAACAAATTGTTATCTGTTTACACAATTTTTATTTTTTATTTTTTATTTTTTTTCAACAAAACAAATTTATTCCATGGAAATTTGTGCATGCTTGAACATGCTTATAAAATTTATTGTAAATAAATATTTTGCAAACAAAAGAATCAACAAATTGTAAAGGAGAAAATCTTTATTATGTAAATTTACAATTGTGTTGAGCATTCGATGCGGGAGGATTTGTTTTTGTGCAATTATGTATGTATGTACATACCGAATAAGAAGTTAGAAAAATAAAGTACTTAAGATGTAATTGCAACAACCTTAAAGCCAAAATAGACCCGGTTATAGCTATGCTGTTTAGTTATATAAAACAAATTTCATGTGCGAAATTATAATGCAATAAAATTATATTATATGATGATGTCAAATTCACTGCAAATATTTTAAAACGTTTCCATTTATTTCCTATTATTTTCTTTTCTAGAGGCGTACGATTAATTAATGTACTGTTTGTGGCCGGTGGCGGCTGTTAGTCGGCTTACAGCCGATCGGCTGTGTTCTCTGGTTTGTGCGCAAAAACAAACAAATTGAGTAATCGTTCTCATTGTTTTTTTTTTTTTTTTTGTTTTTGTTTCACTCACTTCAAAGGACGAGACAAAACAAAATCAAACAATTTGTTTAGTTTATTTTCGTTTTTAAGTGCAAAGAAATAAAAATAAAAATTAATTTATAACTGTAATAGTGTCGATTATTTTTTTTTACGAAAATCACGTCTTACCTCCTGTATCGTGCAATAAATAGCATAGCTATAAAAAGATTATCTATCGGCAGTAGTATTATAGTAGTGTAAATATTATAAAGCAAGATAAAGAAAATATAGGAATCAAAAGAACACTGAAAATGGCACATAAGCAAATCCGTTCTTATTATCGACCCTACTTGAGGTGGAATGATGGAAAATTGTTCCAAATTCAGGGTAAGCGCATGAAAAGCTTTAACTTTTCATAAAAACAATTTAAAGTAAGATATTAAATTTAATTGAACTAGAATGAATTTTAATGATGGTTCTAATCTCAAACTGAAAAAGCGTGATCGAATCAGCTCGTTATCTAAAGCAACGACTTGACCCTGAACTTAAGTCCGATTAAGCAATTATTCCTGGGGTCTAATCGTCTCATTCGATAACTAGCTGATTCGATCATGTTTTTTCAGTTTGAGATTATGGCATTCGATATCGAACCATAAAATATTTTGGTTTGCAAAACCTTTCACAACTAAATTTCCATACAAAATTTGTTTTGTTAACCTTTTGTAAACAAAGTAATTTTTTTCTGAATACGGCAGATAATCTTAAAAAAAATCCTCAAATTTCTTAATAATGATCCAAATTGAAAATAAAAAGTTTTGTGAAATGTTTGTTTTTACATTTATATGTAATAAATGAGCAGTAGAATGTGGGTAGATTTCAGATTTCATGACAGTCTGCTGTTTTACCAAATCAATGGCTAATACCTTTGTCATTCGTTACCTCACTTTACAACGTTATAATTTCACTTCGTTTTGATTGCTTAGAACTCCTTGAAATAAAACCAAAAAAATTAATAAATTAAATCTCCGTTGATTACATTTTCTATACCGTTGTTCCTCTAGTTTTAATTTTGTTGTATAAAGTTTTTGGATACCCGCTCTGGTTTATTTAGTTTTATTATTTTTTAAAATACAAAACTATAACAAAAACAACGAAACTAAATATTAGAAACTATATCGTCGGGTGGTTATTGGTTTGCGCAGTAATTATGTATTTTTAATATACTATGCGGCAAACCGGTAACCACCCGATGATATAACAAAATATATACACATAAACAAGTCACGAATTACAGTTTTTTTATACACATGTTTCTTTTTCTTCACAATCAAGTTCTAAGCAACTGATCTGGTATAATTGAATTCTTTACGACTCAGATAATAATAATTGAGAAGCATACGGCCCTATTCTGTAAAACCGAATGGATTTGAAATCGCACGATTTTCGAAAAGTAACTCCCATAATAGAAATATTTGTTCAGATTTTTGTATTTTATTATTTTGATAGATTCTGAAATATCTTATTTGAAAGAAAATGATCGTATATGGTATTCAACACATCTGCAGGACCATTATTAAGTTATGAAATCGTACGAATTCTAAACGATTCGGAACAGGACCAATAATTTGTTCTCTTTTTGGAAAAAATTTTAAACTCATGCTACAAATTTTTCAAAAAATACTTAAATTTTACATGGTCCTAGTAGTATTTTTTTTTTTTTTTTGTTCAATGCAATTATTACTCGCAAAGTTTTAATTAATTTATACGACTCATCATTTTATTGATTTAATTGATTACAATATTCAGTATTAAAAAGAAAAGTCACGAATGACAAAAACAAACTTGCAGGACATGGTTTTAAAACAAATTTTGAATTTGCTTCATTTTGTGTGGGGATATGTTTACTTTTATTTAAAATTATTTATTTTTGCATTTATTTTCTATTTTTACAAATGAAGGTTAGCCGCGAATAAAGTTACAAGTGACAAAATAATCATTTTTCAGGAGTACCAAAAAACCTATTTTTAAGCTTGTCTGCCTTATTGATAATACTGCTAATTTGCATTAACTTTTGTTTTGTATCTCTTTTACATTTATTAATTATTTTCGACAATTTCGTTTGCACGGTTTCGTTACTTACAAGGTTCTTCCATGGACTGACTGTTTCTAATTATATTTTGACGGAGAAAGATGCATAATTTTGGATGGATTGATAATCTGTGAAAAAATTGGTTTTGCTAAAATTGTCTTTTACAACGTTATTCTCGGCTACGCTTCAGATAATGCAATGCGTAAAAAGACATCTTAGAGCGGAGACAAAATTGTTTTGTATGAAATACAATAATATAGGAAAATATAGAGAAATAAATTAATTATATTTTAAAAATGGAAATTCAATAACTTAATTGAAGAAATGGTTACATTATCATATAATATAATTTTATTGCATTGTTATTTAACACATTAAATTTATTGTATATAGCTAAGCAGCATAGCTATAACCGGGTGTGCTAAGACATATCTCTTCTTTTTTATAAAGAGAAAAGAAAATTACCTGAAAATACTTTAATATTTGGCCGTTTCAGGTTAAAGTTGTGAGTCGAGTTTATAATATAAACACTAGTATAGAGAAATAAATGCTTTCCTCCAGCTCAAGCCATGGGGCACTTACATTAAAAATTAAATTTTATTTTTATAAAAAGGAAATGCTTAAGATAAACAACATTACTCGCACAAATGCAAAATCAATAATCAAGGCAACAAAAGGTGGTAAAAAAAATAAATGTATTTCGTTAGCAAAATTTTCATTTCGCCCATGGCTTTTAAATGGAAAAGTTTTTTCTCAGTTGCTTAAATTTTTTTGTAGCGTTGTACTGTGAGTTGTATGCATTTAAAATTTTCAAAATCTATTCATGTGAGAGATTGTTGAAAATGTGCATAGAATACAGAGGATATCTGTATGAAAATGCTAAACACAAATAAACACACTACAATTTACTTCCTTGAATATAATAAAACTTGTTTTTGATATTATAAAATATTTTAGTTTTTTACGAAAAAAATAATTTACATAAATTTACATTTCTAAGCATGTGTATAAGTTTAAATTTAAATTTAGATTTAAATCAAATACTTAAAAGTACTTGAAACATGAAATATAAAAATATAAAACCAACCAAAAATTTCATCAAATGGCATTTATTTTAAATGCCTGCGTATATTAGGCAAAATCAGTTTTTGCCCTATAAAAATCCTTAGGAAATTTAATCATCAAAATTTAAAAAAACCTTGAAGAAGGCGGTACTTTTTATAATAAAGTAATTTCAAAAAATAATATTATACAAATTATATTTTACTATATGAGATATAGCCGTCATCTTTGACTGCTATATAAATTTTGTGTGATTGCTCAAATGTGGGGGATATACTAGTCAAGTGTGATTAATTGGAGTTGACAGGTATAGGTATATAGGCATGATTTAATCATCAAAATTTTAAAAAACCTTGAAGAAGGTGGTAATTTTTATAAAAAAAATAATTTAAAAAAAATATTACATACAAGTTATATTTTACTATAACAGATATAACCGTCATCTTTGACTGGTACATAAGTTATGCGTGATTGTTAAACTGTGGGGAATATATTAGTTACGTGTGACTAGTTGAAGTTGATAGATATATGCAACAAATATGATCAGTCAAAAGTGACTAATATTTATACTATCATTGATGGATTTCACTTGATATAAAAAGATCCACACCCGCACGTACACAAAATTTTAAGTCACATTTTTCATTTTGCCCTTAATAATGAGATAGAAACTTTAGTTCTACGCAATTATGAGTACATCCGTCATCACTACCGATCAAACGACCGGTCTAATTCAGTGCTTTTGTAGGGAATACAAATGCTAAATTTTTAGTGTTTTTTTTTTTGGAATTGTTACAATTTAAGTTTAAGATTTGTTAACGCACTAATAATCCTAAATTATTATTTTACCTACTCAGTAAAATATTTTTTATTAAAAATACATTGAAATTGATTATTGAGGAGTAAGTAGGATCCTATGCGCTTTCACTGTTGCTAATGCAGGAAACCTTTATTCAAAATTTTATTAGAGCAACTAGAGATAGTTTAACTTCCATTTAAACAAACGAGAAGTTCAACTAATATCAAAGAAAAAAGATCTCAATAATCAAAAAAAAAATTATAATTATTAACTTGGCTGCACCCCGTCAAAAATTTTTGTTGTGGCAACACTCCATTCTTGAATAGCTGTTGTTGTTTTTTACATTTATTTTAATTACACACTTCTTACAACTACAATTCGAGCTGAAAAAATAAAAAACATGTTGATTATTGAGTTCTTCTTTCAACTTTGATATTAGTTGAAATTCTCATTTGTTTAAATAGAAGTTTAACTTAGTATCTCCAGTTGTTCTAAGAAATTTTTGGGTAAAGGTTCCCTGGTGAGCTAAACCCCTCAATAATCAATTTCAATGTATTTTTAATAAAAAAATATTTTACTAACTAAGTAAAATAATAATAATAAAAAAACACTAATTTACTTGCTTTAGCTAAGCAGATATTTATATTTGAATATTGAAATTTTAATTTTTGAACTGCAGTTTGTGAATGTTAAAACTTTTTTGAAGAATAGTAAGAAATTAACTTCTTTAAAACTCAATCAATTAATTGAAGTAGTTATTCCCAAACAAAAAGTCGTAATTATTCTTCATTTACAAGCATGCTTTAAAAAAGATAAAAGCTTGTATAAGAGAAGATCTACCAGCTCCATATATACTCGTAGTTTTTCTTATAAAAAAAAAACACATAGACTTAAAACTCTTTAGCAATTCAATAGGATTCGAGCCATTTCCTGTTGATTGGAACTTTCTTTTTTTATGTCTATGAGAATTTATGCATTTTGTTTGTATGACAAATGGCACTGAAAAAGCCCGACCAACTTCTCTGAACCTTAAGCACACTTAAAATTCATAAATCATCTGAATAGATGCAAAAAGTAATTTGTCCCCGCGCTGTTTTTTATATCTTAACCTCTTTTTTTCTTCAACTGTTGGAAAATTTGTAGTAGTCAATCATATTTGCAATATAAAATAAATTCACAATTTCCTCTCACACATACACATGCACAGATACCCATCAAACATTATATCCAAGGTTGAAATTGAAATTTTATCATCTGATAAACGAAATTCTCATGCTGATTTCGAGGGTAGATAGGCTGGATTTCAAGTTATTCTTAACCAAACAACAAACAGACAATAAATATATCAAGACTAAAACTATAGTTATTTAAGAAATTCTCTAAAATTTCGCTAGGCAAATATTTGTAGGGTCAATTTTAAAGTACCAAACGTTATAGGTCGTTATTGCCAATATTCGTATAAACCTTAACATACATTTAATAATTAAATTTAGGTTCATGAGACATTATTAGATTTAATTGAACTATAGTGAATTTTAATCAGAAATAATTTCTTAATCAGGCTTGAGTTCAGTAATTTCAATTCTTATGAATGAAATATTTTTATTAATTAATGTGAGTATCTAAAGAAGAGAAGAAAAATTAAACTAGACACTATTAGCTGGGGGAAATACCGATATTTTTCTGTGCAGCCACGCACTTCATCAGCACCCATGTCTATCTACTGGGGTAGAGATTATTATTAACATCAGCTATTAAACTTAAATTTCTATGAAATGGAATATGAGAATTGATTGTGTATACAATCATTGATTTGCCTTTGGCAAACACATTTGTAAGTATCACTATTCATTTTCTGTTTTTCCATTTTCTATTTAGGTTAGCACGAAGTTATATCACTCTACCTATGTATGTTTAACTATTCTTACTTATCTTTTACGATCATCACATTAATTATTTTTACTTATTCGATGCACCATCGGTACATACATATAAGTATTATTGTAGTGGCTTTATGTTCCTTTGTTTTTGCTTTCTACAGTTGACTTAGCTTTCCAGCATTCTGAAGCAGTTCTGTTTAGTTTAGGTTCATATTGATGTAAATTTTCAAATTAATATGTGACGATAGCTGCTTTCTCAAACTATTCTCAAACCTTAGAGTAATACATGTGGTATAATTTCCTCTTTTATCATTTTGAAGTATCTAATGCTTAAAGTTAAATACAATTTAGCTAATAGAAATTAAATTTTAATCTTTTCATTATTGTTAAATTTTCTCGAACATTTCTCAAAGCAAATGTCTGTGTAATTTAGAGCACCAAATCAAAATTTAAAATATCAGGTTTTGCCAGATTTTCCTTATAATCCTTATTTTAAAACATTTGAAAACCATGTTCGAGAATATATAATTCAGAAAAAATAGTTTCGCAATTTAGGATTTAAGTCTTCAATCTCAAATGTTTATCAACTATTTGAGATAAATTGCAATTTCACATTATAATCAGCTGGACATCAGCTATAAACGAATGTAACGACATTGCTGATGCACACCGGGTTAAGCTAGTATAATAAAAAAAATTTCAAAATCTAAAAAAATATTTCTATTGTCGGAGTTAGTTTTCTAAAATCGTGCGGTTTCAAATCGATCGGTTTACAGAACAGGGCCCCCACAAAAAAATGTGTAAAGGTGTTGAATCACACGATCTAATGTCACGATCGCAAACGTGACACAAACTGTTCACCGAACTCACCTCTCAATTGGGACATTGTTTCGCGTGGTGTGTGTGATATGTGGCAACCATGTTGCTGAAACCACATGTCAGCCAATTCCAGCTCTTTCATATTTGGCAGACAAAAAAGTAACATGGGCCCAATAACTGAGAATGACACCGAATCGATAGCCCACGGTCATCAACAACTGGCGGGTACAGTTCCTCTGTCGTCACTCTACGTATGTAATGTAATCTTGGTGCGAACTTTAGTCACAAGATTTCGAATAGCCGCCTCAGAAGTCGCCCAAACTGGAAGTTTACGATGCACTTTCTTAACCGGGCATGAATTTTGATAATAAAATTCAAAAACCTCCAAACATTGTTCATTTGTAAGTCGATTCATGGCACAAGATACGCGCAAACAGCTGAGTTGTCGAAAACAGAGTTGCCAAAAAGAAAGTTGCTAAAAAAAATCACCCTTTATTAAAAAATTACATTAGCGTTGCCGCAAACAAATAAATAGTATATCGATAAATATTAAAATTTTTGGTTCGAAAAAGTTTGTAAATCCAGCTACAGATCTGCATGTTTGCTGGGTTAAAAATATTTAAGTGGGTGGTCCCTAAATGAACTTAAAAAAATTCCGTGGATTTTACAAAATTTTATTTTTTAACAAATGTTTGATGCCATGCATACAAAAGTCTATTAAGATCCAGTTGCCAAAATCAAATCGATTTTATTTCAATTGTACATACATACGTGCTGTAAGAACACACATACAACCATACGAATATTTATTCCTGCAACACTGTAAAGCACACGTCTACTACAGTATGCGTTTTTCCTGCATTATGAAAAAAAAAATTAAAACAGCTGCCGAAAAATACCGGAAAATGCATACAAAATCAACCAATTGTATGCGTGACCATTAGCACCATTGCACCGAAGCACTCCTGTTCCTTTTTTCTTCCTTACGTATGCATACAAACATATTTTTATGGCATATAATTTATGTGCGCGTGTATTTGTCGCGGTAACGTTAACTCTCAAAACTAAACCCTTTGGTAGCTTTTATTACATTACAGTACGTTTCACGAAACTCTCTAAGCTTCTTTATGAGAAAAAAAGCAGTAAATTGAAAAAGTTCTTAGTATGCACAGTTTACATACACATACTAAAGCAGGAGCGAATCCATGGAGTTATTTCACATATGTACACAAACATACACACATATATCTATGAGTATATATGTATATTTATACACTAACTATTTTGTAGGTACACAATCCTGCAACCTTATTAAATTTATTCATTTATTTATTTATAATTTTAAATTTAAATATATGAAATGAACGATATACTCGTTCCTAACAAAAGGGATCATAAATAGTTCCTTTTAAAAACAGATTTTCTAAAGGTATAGCCTTACCTTCAAGTGTAGCGCAGGAAAATCATGTGGGGCCGCTACTATGTTTACTATTTATTATGGCGTTGGCGGAAGTAGTTACCAAGTTTACTACAAAACCGAAGCGCCTGGCTTCGAGCTCGGTCTCCGACAGTCATTAAATATCCTTGCATTAATATCCTTGGTAACTGAATTATACCGACTTGAGCAGATGCTAATCCTAATGTAATATCAGAGCGCCCTCCTTCATCACCATTGTGTAGCAGAATCATCGGCGAAGTAAAATAACTAATAAAATGGCTACTAAGCACAGCTTCAAAAATTTAATACGCCTCATTGACACCAGAGGCGCTGCAACACTGCAGTATTAAAAGAAAAAGACGTGCAAAATATCAGAGTTGTGAAAGAATGAAGCCTTTCTTCCTTCAACACCTGTCTTCACTATCACGGCATTTATTGCCTAAGTATTAATTCTCTTTAACAAAAATCCGAGGTATTCCATCAAATAATCGCGATATTTTTATTTTTTTACATTGGGATAATTGGCACTGAACACCTTAATATTTTCCATTTCAATATCTTTTTGCTCCTTCTGTAAAATTATGAAAATGTTAGGTGGGGCGTTTTGCGCTTCAGGTAACGATATATATATACATATATATATATATTAGGGCGGGTCGATTTGTATGGAGGCAAAAAAATCGCTCAAATTACAAGGAAAATCGTATTCTAGGGATCAAAATAAGAAACTTTGCCGAAAGAACCATACCTCTAAAATGGATTTTGATGTCCCGACTTTTGATCCGAAAGGTCAAATTTTCTTGAAAGGTCAAATTTTGAAAAATCTCACTTTGACCCATTTAGAGTTCCCCCACTACTTTTGGAGGGTCGAGCAACCTATGCCAGTGACACACCCCCTGGAACCAACCCATACAAACACTTGTGATTTTTTGAAATAGTTGTATGGGGAACCCCCAGGTGTGGTTCCAGGGGGTGTGCCACTGGCATAGGTGGGTCGGCCTTCAAGGGGATCCGAAAATACTTTGTAATAGCCATTGATTCGCTATAAATATCATCAGCAAAGCCTTAATACAACGAAATTTTATGAAATTTATGCTTTACAAATGCGCTTGTAAATACATTTAAACTTTGCTGTTTTTATAACGGGAGTTTACCATTTAGGATTTATTCTGATTTCGTTATATTGAGTAATTTGAATGCATATTTCGCTATATAGAGGCTTTTTTGCTCAGAATTTGTTCGTTATAGCTATAGTGTATTTTTGTATGAAAAACTTTGCAATAAAGAGTTTTTCTCAAGGGACTCAATAAAACATACATTATATTAAGTTTTTCGTTATAAAGAAGTTCGTTATAACGAAGTTTTACTGTATTTTTAAAACTATTGTATAATAATTTAATTATATTTTGATATGTTTTAAAAACATGGCAATAATATTTTTATTTTTCATTAACCATTTTTGAAGAAAATAAGAGTCTAAACACAATGTTTGCGGTGCGGTGCGATTTCTTGTTGCGGGAGAAAACAATAAACATAATACAACGGAAGACGGCTACGGCAATACTTGTCAGTGTTTCACTGTAATGGATTTTATTAAAGCTGGTAAGAACATAAAAACATTTACGTGAAAAACTATCATCAAAATCTATAAAAAAGCTTCATAAGCACAATGGGGTGTGAGCGCTATGATATTCATATCAGTTAAATATATATTTTTTTCTTTATATTTTCGCATTAATAAAACTTTTAAATTAAAAAACGAAAAAGTTCTAGAAGCACTTCAAAGCCCAAGATGGTCAACATTGGCAAGCTTGTATAAACAGAAAAATTTCAATTTAAAATCTACGTAAACAAGGTTAATCTAATGGTTTCCGGCAATGATTGTGCTTCATATGTGTTTCATGTTAATCTAACATGATTTATAGAAATTTTCAAAGTAAATTTTTCCTTTTAAAATAACTTTATTTCATCTTGATTTAACATTTACGCACTGTTAAAATCAAAACGAAGCATCATGTTGAAGCAAAGTTATTTAAATTTGGAACAACATGAATTTAATTTTATGTAGTAATTGTATTTTATTAATTATTTAACTTACATGTGGTTGACATAGACATCAGGAAAATGTTTCTTAGTATATAAATTTGAAACTCATCGCGTTGTAGTCAACGTGCTTAACCCTGCAGCCACAACAACTTTAAATATTCTTTAGATACATCATGAATAAAATTTTAATACATAATTATTTCAATGATCATTTAACATATAATTTATTTGAAAAGTTTTGGTTTAAAAAAAAATACAAAATACTTTGACTTCAAAAGTTTTAGTTAAAAAAAATACTTTGACTTTACCCCAGGCTTCGAACCTGCAATCCTACGACTGCAAGTAGAGCCTACCATCCAGCAGCAGTTTATCAGCTGTTTACAAACATTAAAAAAAAAACAATAACAATACAAAAACAACTCACACAACTAAGCACAAAACTGTATTGCAGCTACCCTATCGAAAATTTTTCTAGCTTTAAACTAACTTTAAGCTAACTATTTCGCAACTAGTACTGACTGACACTTGCATTACTTTGCAACGTAACCAACTGACTATTTTAACATTGCGATGTCCTAGGCGGTAGTCAATTGTCTCACTCTGCACTACTTTCAGCTAACTTAAAGTTGACTTTTTTAAATCACTTGGTAGTCAGTAAATTAAAAAAAAATTTCTGGGGTTCGAACATGTAACATCACACGTTGTGTACTCAACACGTTACCACTCGGCTAAGCTGCCATCTAAAGTAACAACAGAAAAATGTTAATTTAAAACTGAAATGAGTTTTAAAGTAGCTGAGAATCAATTTGTTGGCTCTCATCAAATTCGATTGCGTACTCAACTGAAGTATTAATTTTGGGTTTGTTCTGGATGACTTTGCAGCTAGCTTTAAGTCAGTCTAAGAAAAGCTAACTATAAGTTTTTTTTTGTAGTGAAGCACACATTCTCCGACAGGGTATTAACAAAGCAAATAAACACCAACACACTTAAACAACATATTATTTCATGTAAATTTAATGTGATTTGAATGAATTTGAATCAAACTTTTTGCATGGTGATTTTACATTGGTATTTTTCTCTGTATGTATTTCAGTCCATATGTAATGAGCAAAAATAATCCTCATATACATATAGTTTTGACACGCAGTGCATACATATATTTCGGTTGGCAGCATCTAGCAGAAATAATCATTAGAAAGAACCTTGTTGTTTTAGAATTGGGACAAGCAAAAAAAAAAATAATCTTAATCCACAATTTTCAAAATACTTTTAGTTCTATTTGAAAAGTCATTTGGCATCAATAACTAGTAATCAATAAAAATCGACTTGTGTTGTTCTACCTCCATGCAGTCACTTAGTAGTTAGGCTAAGCAACTACAAACCTTTTTTGAGATAACCTTGTACTGAAAAGAAAATTTATAAGACTATGGCAATAATTGGAGGTCAAGTTTTTAAATAATTTGTGTTAAAAAAGCATGTTTAAAGTAATGGCATTCAAAAGAAAAATTCTTCGAAATAAAGTATTTACATTCTCAATAAATAGTATTTAAATTTTTGAAGTTATAAAACTTTAAATTTATGAAGCTACGAAGCAAACTTTTGTGCAATACTTGTATACTCTTAGTTTATACTGTGTAAAAAAGCAAAATGTATTTAAAAAAGTAAATACCCATACAATTGTACTTCACAAACACAAATACACAATCACTCACATATTCACACACATACACTTACATAATGGGAATGTTTTATGCATGACTGTAATATGATGGATACATTTACATTTATTTGCAAATAAATGCACTGCCACCTTCCTTCCAGCCAGCCAGTCAGTCAGTCAGTCAGCTCTATTCATGGCGCAATCCATTTATTTGGCCATTCATTCATTCACTCATTCACTCACTCACTCAGTCACTCATACATTCATTCTATTCATTCGTTTGTTCGTTCTTTGGTTCGTTGACTAACTATTCAACATTCATTTCAAATGTATTTCAATGGTTTTGTTTGTTGTATTCCTAAGTGTAAATTAAACTTATTAGCATAATTATATGTAAGTGGTCAGTGAAATTCCTACAATGAGGATGAGAGTGAGAGTGAGAGTGAGCGTGAGGTTTCCTGTATGAACTTATTTCATTTAAATATTTGCTTGGGTGGCAGTGTAAGATGCATGCAAACATGCTGGAGGATAGATGATGATGAATACATTATATGTATGTATAAATCTATTAATATGCAAGACTGACAACATGAATCAGGAATTCAATTTGTTTTTTTTTTTATATTTTAGAATGTTCGAATATGCGTGTAATAAATTAAGAGGTTAATTGAAACAAGACTGATGTGGGTTAAAAAAAAATTCAAAATGTTCACCACAATCAGGTCAAGTAATGAAAAAGTCATTAAAAAGGGTATAAAAATATATATGACGACGAACTATTTTAAAAATTTCTGCGGCAGGAGAGGCCAATACCATCAAAAGTAAATATTAATAATGGTTTAGATGGAGAACAATCATAGTTAATAATTAATTAATACTAAATAATTGATATAATCACCATATGTTATTGCCCATACAAAAGTTTTCTTCTCATGCACTGAAAGCAAGAGTTACGTTGAACCCCTTTCATTAATACAACGATAAATTTCATTAATATAACGAAACATTATATTAACTATATTGATGCAAATTTCATTAATGGTATGAAATCTTTCTAATGCTTAATATTTTAAATTTCGTAGTATCATTAATATTACGAAATAATTTTCATTCGGTTAATGAAAAACTTAAATACATGTTCATATAAAAAATTCAAATAATATATATATTTTAAATTGATTAGGTGACATGAAAGAAGATCAAAGTATCGAATAAAGCCAATTCTACAGGTCCAATTTTCAACCACTTTTTCGAGCATATGGGGCCGTATGTTGGCAATAACGCCACGAATGTTGGCTTCCAAGTCCCCTAACGTTTCTGGTTTGTTGGCGTAGACGAGCGACTTCACATATCCCCAAAGAAAATAATCCAATGGTGTCAAATCACACGATCTTGGTGGCCAATTGACAGGTCCATTCCGCGAAATTATGCGCTCATCGAATGTTTCCTTCAATAAATCGATTGTGACGTGCGCTGTGTGGCATGTAGCGCCGTCTTGTTGGAACCACAACTCATCCACATTCAAAATCTTCAAAATCTTCCATAAAGTTGATGGACAAAGCTCCAATTGCTGTGCACGGTGGCGAATCGATTCATTCGGGTCATCTTCAACACTTTGCTCTACAGCGGCAATTGTTTCTTCGGTGCGCACTGTTCGACGTCTCTGCGGATGCGTATTATCACATAGAGTAAACGTAGTGCGAAAACGATCCATGGTTAACCGAATTAATTGCTCTGATGGACGATTATGTCGACCATAAAATGGACGGAGCTTGCGGAAAACTTCGCGAACTGAACCATTATTTTCGAAATAAATTTGCACGATTTGCAAGCGTTGTTCTTTTGTCAACCTGTTCATGATGAAATGGCAAACCAAACTAAATATTAATCACTTGACAGCTGACAAAATGGCCGTCAGTTAAAAAAGTGATGCCAACTTAAAGTTCTATACCTCAATAAAAAACACCCATTACAATTGTAGTTAATCTATAGTTATGGAAATTATAGTTTTGTTGCAACTTTAATGAAATATTTTGGTAACCGCAATGAAGAAAACTTTCTGCTTGCTGGTGGCTAGTAGGCAGTGTACTACCCTTATAGTCACAGATTCATATACTGGAGACAAGTCAAAATATTTTTTAATATGTATATCTATACATATTTATTATATATATTTATACATACATATTTACTGCCTTATTCATAAAAAAATATTTCTGTTTAATAAGAGGTTTATGAAACAAATTTTCTATGGAAATTTGATTAATAAACCTTTTATAAAATCAAAATATTTTTTATGAATTAGGCCCTTATTATATATATTTATACATATTTATTATTTATAAGTTATACATTTTCAAATAAATTAAATAATGTTGAATTAAAATTTAAAATGATGGTATACATGTATTTAGTGTGTATCAGAGAAGCGCAATGAGTGGTGAAAAAGTGAGTAGAGCTGAATCATGATTTATAATTTCTTGTACTTATGCGCACTCATACTTATTGCAATGTTGTCTATGAATTATATTCACTCGAAAGTTTGAAGTGCGCATCGAACTCATACTGAGCAATATTTATGATAATGAATCGTTGCATTGGTTGAAAAATAATGACAAACTCATAAATATAACGCAAAAAAATCATTGCATTTATGAAGACTTTTCTCTCAGTGTATGAAGTGTGCAAACCTTTGAGTTTTATATCAACAACTTGATCACTAACAAGGCATTGGACTGGATATTATTTATTACGGTAAATATTATCTTAATCAGGCTTGAGTTCAGTAATTTCAATTCTTATTGAATGAAATATTTTTATTAATTAATGTGAGTATCTAAAGAAGAGAAGAAAAATTAAACTAGACTTTATTAGCTTTTATTTCTTCTCTTCTTTAGATACTCACATTAATTAATAAAAATATTTCATTCAATAAGAATTGAAATTACTGAACTCAAGCCTGATTAAGAAATTATTTCTGATTAAAATTCACTACAGTTCAATTAAATCTAAAAATGTCTCAGGTAAATATTATATATAAAACTAAACCATTCCACAAAAAAGACTTTCTTAGTTACTTCTTTCGTAAAATAAGCCAACGTTTCACACATAAAGGTTCTGTCAATAAGGACTTCCGAACTTTGACAGTTGAAGTAGAGGCCATACCATTGAAGCTACATATGTAAAATTAGCTGTACTTTATTCAATCTGTTTAGACAAATCACCATGGACGGGCTAGAGCGTTCAAAAATACTTCTAAATTACCCATTTATTTAATAGAAATTAGTGTTCTGTTCGGGCAAAGTTACGCACGCTCTACACATATTAAAGACGCCATAATCAGTCTATGGAAAGGACTATTCGAAGTGTGGTGGACAAATTTGAGGCCACTAGCTCTACTGAACACTCACCCATACGTCAAAGAAGCTCACGATCTGCCGAAAAGATCGTCGCTATCCATGAGAGAGAGAGAGAGCATCAGGGAAGGCATTGAGAATTTTAAAAATGTATCAACAACTTTCAAAAATTGTACTTTTTACCTTAATTGTACTAAAAGATTTTTTTAGTTCAAATTACATATTTTTATTTGATTTTATGAAAACAATCGACTTTGTTCTGGCTACCGAATCGTTGAAATTTGAAATGTACAAATTAATAGCATGTGCTCTAGCATCCGAATTTAGAAGAACATTTTTTTAAAAATGGATGAATTCACATTTTTTGGTTTTCTCGCTGCGTTTTGCTTTCACAAGACTGTTTTCAAGTGAGAAGAATATGAGTTTCATTGTTTAAAAGTGAAAATTGATATATGAAATCATTTGAAAAGAAATGCGGAGTGAAACTGGCGAGATTCCCTAAATGTACTAAATTAGTCATTGGTGTACTATTGTACTTTCCGAGTTTGAACAGTACCAAAAAAGGTACAATTGTACCAACTTTGCCATCCCTGGTATGCATTAGTATACGACACAGTCGTTTTAGCGTCACTTACAAAAATTTTGCTTTTAGCAAACCCTAACTTGGTGAATTTGGCGTCGTGACTTGGGTATGCAGCCATTTAAGATTCAACTACCACGTAAGTGAAGGTAAACGCCCACCGGCAATGATGTATGTTCGCTGAATGTCCACTGGAGCAGTTGGAAACTTACCCTTAATCACACACATACATAAAAAAAATTCTCTTACAGCTAAATTACTTTAACTCAAGACTGTTCAAACTGGCACCAGAATGCCGAACATCAATAGGCTTCTGATACAAATGAATACGCTAATACATTTCTCTAGGTGTTCTCTCAGTGTCTTATTTTGGCTCACATGACTAAAGTCAAATTCTCAAATCTCAAATACATACATAGAAAAATTTTAATTAACAAATTTTTTTAATCACTCATTAACGGTCACGTCACAACCAATTTTTTAGGGTTCCGTACACCAAAGGTGAAAAGGAACCCTATTGCATTCGCTACGATGTCCGTCTGTCTGTCATAGGATGCTTTCTCGAGAACTGTTAGAGCTACGGACCTACAATTTTCAAAGAATGTGTACAACCTTGGCCGCTATAACAACAAATATATTCCAGTTAAAAAGTAAAAGGTGTTCTAAGGCGGGCAACGAAAAATTTTGAAATCCCAATCCTAGACACTTTAAATTTTTAAAGTTTTTAAAAAAAAAATGCCCAAATTACAAATGCTCTTAAATTAAAAATATCACCAAAAAATAAAAAAATACCTAAAATGCAAAACAATTCCTAACTTTTGGGATCTGCAAAAAAAAAACTAAAAAAAAATCATAAAAAACCGAACAAATGGGCAAAACGAAAAAAAATTCAAATCTAACAAAATCGCTAAAACTAAAAATATGTATTGCAAAAAAAAAAATATCAAAATAAATCGCCAAAAACCGAAAAAAAAAATCGACAGAACTCAAAAAATGCCAAACATAAAAAGCTTCAATACGAAAAAAAATCGCCAAAAACCGAAACAATTCGTCGAAAACCGAAAAAGTCGCCAAAAATACACCAGCTCCGTACCAGTGATCAGCAATGAGTAGTGAAAAAGTGAGTACAGTTGAATCATGACTTATAATTTCTTGTAATTATGCACACTCATACTTATTACAATGTTGTCTATGAATCATATCCATCGAACTCTTACTTAGCAACATTAATGACGTTGTTGACTTCGACTCTCCTTGACTTAATGTCTACGACAATGCAAAATAAATATGATTCACAATGCGAACTTCGCATACGAACATCAAAATACTAATTATGAGGTTATATATTTGATCTGTTTTTCGTACGAATTGAAAAGCAACGCTATTTACTACTATTATATACTAGTTGTAAACTGTTTAATGACTAACGACCCTATGTATGTATAAGCAAAAATTGGCATGAAGTTAGCATAAGTGACGAAATTAAATTAGGTGTTATCGAATTCCTCCATACAATTTGACCGCATTACCTAATTTTAACCCACCTTTAAGTCCTAGCATGATTATTAATGTGAAGTTTCATGGCAAAACTCTTTAAGATCATGTTAAATTTTTCCATTTATGCCAACTTCATACCAAATTTTGCTTATACATAATACCGTAAACTTTGATGAGTTGAGTGAGCTGATTCAATGTGAGTAGTATTAGTATTTTTCTGTAAGTATAAATCAAACTGAGGTGTATTACAGTGAGTTCGAATTCATATTTATTTCAACCAATACTTATAAATCAATGTCATCGTGAGTATGTGTAAGTCAGTGAAGTTGAGTTTAAATGATGTCTACTCACTTAAGGCTGGTACTCTGTTCGAAGTTGTGAAAAATTTTCAGTGCCATTAGTTATTTCGGGTGAAAAATTTGACATGTACTAAATGTAGCCCAACTCGCGGTTTTTTAAATAAATTTCTCGCTTTTATTGCTTGAAAGTATGCAACATTGTTGAAATTCCGTGCGAAAAAAGCACTGCTCATGTTGTTTCGCAGCTAAACTAAAATGATGCCAGATTAATTTTGCATGGATAGACATGATTTTCCGTGTTTTTCATACCAAGAACAGAGTACTACTCTTGCGAATTTATTTCGCAAATATTTCATACCAAATACTTTTATGTGTAGTTTGACAACATTTCGCACGAAATTGTGAAAAGAGTACCTGGCTTTATATTTAAAAATTTCATTGGTATAAATAGCGAAAAAGGATTCATTGCCAATCTCTGATACACACATATTCGTACATGCACACATACATACATGTATAGGGACATCATCGCTTTAATAGTCCGAATCGATTCCCATGCCCTCAAAACATCGAAATATGACGAAAATTCGATTTTTGAAAATGGGGGCACAATCAACAACTTCCTATAACGAAAAGTTAAAACATCAGTTTCACAATGGCTCAGCTTTTATTAATATAGGGTGCCAAAACCAGCTCCCGCTAACTGTCTTACATATGTGCATGGTTTCGTAATCGGATCAGTAGTTCAGAAGTTACAGATTTATTACTCTTGTTCCTTCCGTAAATGCTATACATATAATAAAAATCATTTCTCCTATTCTATTACATTACAAGTTCGTATTTAATAGCTGATATTCTAATCTCTGCCCAAGTTGAAAGATATTGGTGAAGTGACTGGTGACACAGAAAATTCCCTATTTCCTCAACCTCATTAATCTTATTTAACTTCTCTTATCTTATCTTCACATTTTTATTTCTAATACAAAAAATATATATATTGAACTTGAGCGCTTGAATTAAAATTCATTGCAGTTCGTTGCCATAAATGTTAACAAAATTCTTAATTAATTAAACTAGATAGTAATCTTCAATTTACATTTTTTTTCAACTCCATACCAGCAACAATTTTCAATTAAATGAACAAAAATTGTGTTAAAAAAATAATCAGCGCTTTAAAGTCAGCACCTTCGTTGCTACAATTTTGGTTTTGTTGTCTTAAAAAAAAAACACGTATACCCTGGCATTGTTTTCCAGACTTTGAGCCATTATTAATTAACTTTAGTTTAATATCCGAACATAAGCACTCAATTCACTTAGTGATATCTACCAAAACGTATCTACGTACTCGTACATATATCTCTGTATATACAGTTTGTCCACAAAGTGTTTGCACTACAATCAAATGGTGGAAATGAAAAATTAATAACGTTATATGAGACATGCGTAGAGTACAGCATACATATAATTTTTTTTTATATTTTTAAGTTATATTTGAATATACAACGATAAGATGTGTATATATAGTGTGTGTGCATATATAGTTGAACCTCTATTATCCGTGACGCACGTGCCCGAACTTATCACAGATAATCTAAAAACGCGGTTAGCACATAGAGGATATAAAAATTAATATAAAGTACTTATGTTTAATGAAGAAATGCACATTTGAAATAATTAATTTTTAAACAAAACACAGAACAGCTGATTTGGTGAAAAACTGACAAGTGATAATTTGCAAGAATTTGTTTTTGTCTCTCATTTTTTTACTCTCTTTTGATGCTCTCTCCTTGCAAACTGTTTGCTTTAATGAACAGTTACCCGTAACAATTGTTATAAATTTTTAACAATTTCCAGTAAATGAACACACCTAATAAGTTTAGAGGCATCAAACAAAAATGTTTGCAAAACAAGCATCTCTGTTCGATTTTGTATCTATTTTATTTTCAAAATCTTTTGGGATTAAAATCTACTGATGAACAGGGTTGTCAGATACGGCGATTTCTCGCCAAACGTGGCGATTTTTCAACTTGTTTGGCGACTAAATTTTTGATTTTGCGACATGGCGATTTTTCTGGCGATTAATAAAGTTGTTGGCGATTTAATGGCTATTTTCTAACAAAATTGAATTTCAAAATTTTAGTAATTCAGGAAAATTAGTTTCTTAAAGGAGTAGTTTCAAAAATAAATCTTACCAAAAACTCGTCTGAAAGATATTTGGGTATGTTCTATATTCCACGTGAAATTTAAAGGTGAGGAATTGCCATAGAATTGTTGTTATAAGTACATATTTCCAACAACAATTCTATAGCAGTTCCGCACCCTTCAATTTCACGTGGAATACAGAACATACCCGATTAAAGCAATTTGATTTTGATGATTTTTCTTATATTAATTAATTAGTAATGCATTTTGAATTTAATAAAATAAATAAAAAAAATTTGGCGATTTGCTGCTGAATTTTTATAGGATTATTTTTTAAAAATTTCTATTAAAAAAAGTGTTATATAAAAACAAATTTATTATCAAATATATATTAAGAAAAACCACATAAAATCAATTTAGGCGATTTTTGGCGATTTTTAAAATCAATTTGGCGAAATAGCTCGGAAAAAATCTGACAACCCTGCTGATGAATTCCGTGAAGCAGGCATATAGACATTGCTCAACCAAAAAAGAGCAATATTTTCAAATTAAATATAAACTTTATGTCAAATAAATATACTTCAGTATTTTTTATATAAAAATAACAATCATACTCACTAACAAACATACTCATTAAGTTCAAACTACATATAAGCTAGAGATGTGCACGTGAGCGTTTTTTTGACTCACGACACAAAAATATTTTAATCACGCACGAATGATATTGCAAATTTTCAGGATCACTCAAATAAAATATTTTTAATCACGCACGAGTGGTTTACAACTTATCACGATCACGCACGCTCACGAAAAAATATATATTCTAATTGGCATGTTTTTTTAGTTGAAAAATAGGTTCTTACACATACATGGATTTATATAAAACTTCTAACATACGTAGAGGAGGACCTAGGCTTTAAAACACATGTCAAGACAGCCTTCTGGCTTGAGCTGGAGAGAAGTTACAGTGGGCCAAAGTTGAACACCTGGGACTTCAAAAAAACTTCTGGGGCTTGTAACTTTTTTTGTATATTATCCGATTTTTACTATATAAAGCATTTTGAGTTAAGCTTAAAATTCTTAAGAAATAATTTCCTTAGATGTGTTTCCGTGTCTCTCATAATTTACATGATATTTTACTTAAGACAAAATAAAAACTTTTTTTGACTTGATTTTTTTTTAGTATTTCGCCTATAACTTTTAAGTTTATTGCTGGATTTTAAATTAAAAGACAAAAATTCTAAATAAATATTTGAATAAAAAACTTATTAAAAGGCTAAGAATCAAATTTTTTTTATTTTTATAAGTATCTTCATTATTTTAAATTTTGTAAGAAACTTTGTTTAACACATTCACTTTTTAACTATATAGCGCTAAAGGCAATCCAATAAGAATGTGTTAAAGGCCAATTATTCACGCGTGACACGATCAAATCGCAATATTTGCACATCTCTAATATAAACAACCAATGACTATGTAAAGACATATTCCTTAAATTACTACACTATATCAACTAAACTAATACGTATAATTATAAAAATATTCTGAGTATTTATTCGACTATACATGAGTATATACAGGAGTATTTTGTTTTTACATGCTTGCAATATATCAGTGCTGGCAGAAAAGTGAATTGGTAAAATGCTAAAATGGCAACGGTGTTATGCTGATTGCATGACAGAGATAGAAAGTGCGATTTATATAACTAGATCTTTACTAGAAATGCATATATCAGTAAACAAATCATAAAATATCAGCTTTCGTGCATTATGTTAAAGGATATATTTATTACTCATTCATTCATTCTACCTCCCAATTATCTAATTTATATTTTTAAATAGCCAAAGCACATATTACATTCCATTTTATAAACACAAATGCATACGGGAGCGTATGATATGTAAATACTCTCGAGTATCATGCGCATATTATTTTGTACGAGTAAATATCCATACTATGAGTATAAGAAACGCACACTACGCATGTACCTTTCTACATATATGTAGTTGTAGAATATCCAAGTTATTTTCGCACAAATGTAGTAGAAATACTCTTGCATGTTGGAATCAACTATAGTGATACACTGTCACTAACTTGAATAGTTTCAAAATGTTCCCTATATTCGAACTAATATTTTACGAAAAATATTAAAGTTTATACATATGTTATTATATTAGACTTTAAAGTAGTAACCTTTTGAACAACATATGATTGAAATGACTTATAAAAAAAGTTTTATAAATCAGCTATTCTTGATTTATAAAAATTTTTTATTAATAAATTTATAAAAAAATTGGTATATCGTCCCTTTTCACAATGTATGGTTAAGATTTAACGTGAACTTTAACTGCAGGTTCTTCATACAAAACTTGCCGTTAAAATCCCTGTTATCTTTTAACCATACGTTAAAAATTATTTTTATAATTAATTATTATTTTTCACATTTGAATGAGTGCAACGTCATAATTCAAAAACTTAACAAAAAAAGTATTTAAAAAATTTTTATTTTTACAGAATTTTTATAATTTATGATTTGATGAGGCTAAAGATCGTATCGGTTTGTAAGTCAAGCTGCATGTGATAGTTTTTTCTAAGGAAAAAATAACACCTAAGTTTATTGTAAATATTCTGACAAACATTAGCACATGATACAATTATACAGGTAACCGCGAAGCGCCAGCTGTTTTGCTTGTTTCTTGATGTGATGGTGATTGAGTTTTACCAGCACACGCGCGCAATGCCTATTAAAACTGTACTAATACAAACGTGCTTTGCAAAACCAAGAGAAAACGCATGTACATGTATATTGTTTTCTCTTGGTTGTCTCTCTTGTCAATCACAAAACAGCAATAAAAATCACTGTTGTTTTATTTGTTGTAGATTTGCGGCTACCTGTATAATTGTATCATTCATTAGCAGAACGTAACAACTAGCTGTTTTCGAAGGTGGCTGCACTTTCAGAGTTCAGTACAAATGGAATATGTGAATTGTCTTGATTCATCGTATTGCAATTTGCTGGAAGCTTTTTTTGAAATGAAAGCTCAATTTTTCCCTCTCTAATTTAAAAAAGTCTTGCCATTGTCGTTTGTTCTGATATGGCTTGTAAATTGAGTAAATAGTTGACCCACAGTAGGGGAAATAAAACAAGAAAAGAAAAATTTCCAACGCAACGAACTAATCTTTGCAAATGAGCATTGATGAGTTTTCACTCTTTTGCAATAACTATTTAAACAATTTCTCATTTATGCAAATATTTGATTGACAAACTGTATACATTTATATACACAGATTTTTTTTTTTATAATTATTTTATTAAACAACGTCACAGAATGAATGAAATACCACAAAGTGTCTAAGTGAAGGAGCAAGCTGGTGAGTCAGCAAGTGAGCGGGGGTGTGCGTGCATGCAACATTGCCGTTTTTGGTAGAACACTGAATAGTGCAATTAAGCGTTGTACATACTCGTATATATGTAATTCCATTTTCAGCAACAGCCATAACCATAAACGTGTTGCTTATAAATGTTAATTTATATGTACTACTCGTATGTGCAACATGAGCTAGATGTTCGTTGGTTGGTGGGTTGGTTGCCACTTTAAGAGATTTAAACAAAAGTAAATGACGTCAATGAAAAATATGCACTGTACATATACATATTTACAACAACAACTGCACAACACATACAAAAATATACACTTGTACTGTGTCAATACTATTTTCAACTTAATCAACGGAGTTAGTGTCAAATTTAAAAATGTTGTGCTGTGTCATTTTTTTCCTATACGACATTTGTTATTTTTTTTTTCAACATTCGTTTTATGTTCATTGATGTTGTAGTCTTGTCAATTGCAATTAAAACAAGTTAATAAACGCATTTCACTTCAACAACATTTAAATTATATGGATAGTAGCGCGAGGAAAACAAAAATGTTTTATAGGAGCACAAAAACTTGATTAAGATCAACAGGATATCTACTCGTATGTACTCTATAGTGGGTAAATTGAGATTATAATAACTACATATTAAAAGAATTTTAGACGTTTAAACAAGAAAATTCTACAGAGAGGGAAAAAAGGAGTTGTAAGATTTTTAAAAATTGATCTCAAATTGAGAACGAATCTTGAGCAATATTTGGTTGACTCTCGGTATCAAATCAAGCTTAGGGCCATTTTCACAACTTAGCTTCAGTTAAAGATAGGATTTTGTCTTCCCGATAAATATCTTCGCATTATTTCAACTTGAATTTTTTATTGTTATCATTATCAATAATAATAATATTTAGTGGATAAAAAAATAATACATGAAGTTTTTATAATGCAAAGCCATTTGTCGGGCAGCCAAAATCCTGCCTCTAGCTAAAGGTAAGTTGTGAAAATTGCCCTTAATGTGTTATCGATTTAGAACAAACATACGTACAAAAAATACAGTAATTTATGCCCTAATTCAGTAAAAAGATTTAGAGTCTAAACACAATGTTTGCGGTGCGGTGCGATTTCTCGTTGCGGGAGAGAAAAATAAACACAATACAACGGAAGGCGGCTACGGCGATACTTGTCATTGTTTGTTTAAATTTTTATTAATTTTTTTTGTACATACATTTTTATAAAAAAAATTACTCTTTGTGTTAAATATTTTGTAATGGCAGTAACTAAAAACAAAAAATTATTAACATTTTATAGATTTCCAGATATATTTGATATATTTTTTCAACTTTTACATTTTATGACAAAAAAAATCATGGTTTTTGTTACAACAATGTTGTGAACACCGCCAATTATTCAAAAACTATGGCAACATCAGAAAGAGAAAGAGTGTCAAAAATTGAGAGAATAAGAAAGTCCGCAGAGAAAATAAAATAGATTTTAATTTTACACCGTTCCGCACTGCGGTTTTTTCCTTCAAAATCGTATGAAAAACCGCACCGCAATAAATTATCGTTGTATTGTGTTCAGACTCTTAAGACGTTTTTGTTTGAAAATACTTTTGAGTTCTTGTTTTTGGATTCTCTAAATTAGAGTCTGAACACAATGCAACGATAATTTATTGCGGTGCGGATTTTCATACGATTTTGAAGTAAGAAACCGCAGTGCGGAACAGTATAAAATTAAAATCTATTTTATTTTCTCTGCGGACTTTCTTATTCTCTAAATTTTTTACTCTCTTTCTCTTTCTGATGTTGCCATAGTTTTTGAATAATTGGCGGTGTTCACAACATTATTGTAAACAAAAAAATTATTTTGAAGTTCAAAAACTTTTGTCATAATATATAAAAAATTAAAAAATATATCTAATATATCTGCCAATGTATAAAATGTTAATAATTTCTTGTTTTTAGTTACTGCCAATTACAAAATATTATGTATGTATGTATATATACACATATGTATATATGTTCCCGTCGTTCCTATAAGGAGCATAGGTCCTCCATTATAAAACATTAAACAAATAGTAAATTTTATAAAAATGTATCCACAAAAAAATTAATAGAAATTTAAATAAACACTGACAAGTATTGCCGTAGCCGTCTTCCGTTGTATTATGTTTATTGTTTTCTCCCGCAACAAGAAATCGCACCGCACCGCAAACATTGTGTTTAGACTCTTATTTTCTTCAAAAATGGTTAATGAAAAATAAAAATATTATTGCCATGTTTATAAAACATATCAAAATTTAATTAAAGTATTATACAATAGTTTTAAAAATACAGTAAAACTTCGTTATAACGAACTTCTTTATAACGAAAAACTTAATATAACGTATGTTTTATTAAGTCCCTTGAGAAAACATATTTATTGCAAAGTTTTTCATACAAAAATACACTATAGCTATAACGAACAAATTCTGAGCGAAATATATGCCTTCAAATGCCTCAATATAATGAAATCAGAATAAATCCTAAATGGTAAAGTCCCTTAATAAAAACAGCAAAGTCTAAATGTATTTACAAGCGCATTTTTAAAGCCTCTATACAACGAAATACTCGTACAAAAGTCTCTATACAACGAAGTAAGAATAAAAGTATGTATAGCAAAATGGTAAAGTCCAGTTATCAAAGGAACGAATTCTTAGTGTGTGTGCTCTTTCATTATTTATTTAACCCATGAAATATAAGCTTTTATAAGCATTCTCATGTTAAATAGAATTTTAATAAAGAAAACTATAGTTATAATGAATTTGTTTCTTATTTCTTCAAATTTCGTTGTATCGAGGTTTTTCTGATTATATATATAGCGGCTATAACGAAGTATTTTCGGATCCCCTTGGAATTCGTTATATCGAGGTTTCACTGTATATGAAAAAATATGTGTTGGATATAATGTTTGGAACAAAATCATAAAGCAAATACACGAACCTTCTAGCATAGACAATAAATAATAATTGCTTTAAAGAATCACAACTGCTGCTTTTCTTTCGTGTGCGATACAACGTCGAACAGAATTAGGGCATTAATTTCTAAAGATAGAGAAAAAATTAGATTGAAGTGGTTACTTTTATATACAAAAAAAAATAAATTTTCCAACCCTGGAATCATACTTTTAGTTTTTTCTGATTTCTTCTAGCAAAATATTCTTCTCTAAATATAAAATATATTTAATTTATAGAGAAATATGAAAAAATTCGTTTTAGTAGGTTACTGTTATGTACCACAAAAAACACAATTTTCCAACCCTGGAATCGTCGTTTTCATTTATTTTGATTTTTAATACTAGTTTAACTCTAACTGAAATATAAAATAGGTTTAAATTACAAAAAAAAAACAAAAATTAGTTTCAGCTAATTAATTTTGTATCGAGCCATAACCGCCAAAAAAAAAATCTTAGTCGACACATTTTTTGGACCTCGTTTTTTTGACGAAAATCGATTATTTACGATCGCAAATGATCGATTTTAGTGAAAAAATCAAGTTTGAAAATTATAACGCTTAAGCTATTTTGGCATTTATGGCAGGATATGGCAAAGATAAGTTTAAAATTTCCAGCTCTGAAATCTTAATTTCGGTTTTGCTGACTTTCAATGCCAATCTATTAAGGACCATTTCTGACACACCAGTCTCAGACCGAAGTCTCTTGCTTTTCTGGGAGCTTCGGAAAGCTAATTTCACGTACAGACAGACGGACGGACGGACAGACGGACATCGTTTATTCATCTTCCCTATTCATAAGGAGCCAGAATATACATATAGATGGTCTCAAGTAGAAAGGCCCTAACTCGTCTTTTTTACGAAATTGAGTTTTTCAGTGATTCCAATACATTTCACACAAATACACCTCACAAAAATATATTGCAATAGTGTAAAAAATAACGTTTTTACAAGCAGTTTTACAAAACAATTACATTGTGAATATTACAGTTTCCATTATTGAGTTAGGGCCTTTCTATTTGAGACCATCAATATATACATACTTTATGTGCCGCATATTAATATTGTGGAAATTACACACGGAATGATAAACCTATATGTGACAGCGCATAGAGAAAGGGACCTAAGGGCAAAAAAATAAATTTTCTTTTTTTTATGTGGACAACATTTGAGCATCGAATGAGACCGATCCCATCCATGCCCCTAAAGTGTTCCTTCCCAGAGATATGCGCGTTTTATGAAATTGAAGTCGACGATTCTAAGGTTATGTGAAAAAATTTTCGTACTAACAGAGTGATATTCACGATTTAAAAGAATTATAAATGAGTATGTATTTATTATAATTCACAATTAATAATTTCAGAAAATAAACCTGGATTCGAAAAAACGTGAGCAAAATTGATATCAAACTCATGGAAACAGCGCGCTAGTTAGAAAACAGTAAAAACCAACTAAACAAAACAAGAGGTAGGGACGACCTACGCGCGTTTTCAAGGTTGAGCAACACGTTCCTGTCGTCATGAGATGTGTCGCTTTCAAATGAGATCAATACCAACACGCTCAGTGATGGTACACCAAAGACACATGTATTTAAATCTTTAAAATGGCTCTCCTGAACAAAACCGGTTTTTACCCTTAGGTCCCTTTCTATTTTGCGCGTCACATATATACCCTTTACCATTTTTGGTGAAGGGTATAAAAATAAATTTTTGGAGTTATGACTCTTTGGCATTAAAGGCTGGATTTTAAAAGAAATTTCAAAAAATTTCTTTTTATAAATTAATTGATCAAATGTAAAAGATTTACGGCCTGTCCCGCGATGTCACCAGAATTCGTTCGATCGACAACTTGTACTGCAAACAGCAATAACATTAGAAAATTTATTGTTGTTTGCAATACAAGTTGTCGATCGAACGAATTCTGGTGGCATCGTGGAACAGGCCGGTAGTTTGGCTAGTCCAAAAGAGAATTTAAAAAAATTCTGTCAGAGGAGACCGAATGTTGCAAAAATAAGAAAAAATTTATGCTGCCTACTTTAGGGCTTAGTTAATGAACTTTTCACAAATGTGCGGCGAGTGTGTGTGTGAATGTTTGTGTGCGTGCGTGAGTGCGTGCGTGCGTGTGTGTGTGTATGTATGTGTGTGTGTGTGTTTTGTGTGTGTGTGTGTTTTGTGTGTGTGTGTGTGTGTGTGTGTGTGTTTATGTTTTTCCGTATTTGTGTGTGCACATTTGATTAGGTAGGATTACCTAAATAAAATTAGTTCTCTTACTGCTTTTCCCTAAACATTTGATTATTAGCTGCGACCACCAAATACTCATGCTCCATCAGCCATCAGCCATCAGTCACTGAAGCTCTTGCAGTGTAGGATTTCCCAATTTTGTCCGTGTTTTTCCAGGTAATTTGTACAAATGTTTGCATTGCAGTTCGTTCACCATAACAACACCAATAACAGCAGCAAAAAAAAAGACAGGCAACAACAAAGCAACAACAAAGCAACAACATTATAACATGTCAACAATGTTGTTGTGGGTGTCGTGCCAAACAAATTAATGTTATTTAGCGGGGAAAGAAACAAAATACGAGTACATATGGCAAACGATATGAATTGGTGGGTATTATTTTTGAAAAGAACAATTTAAAATTTTAGTTTAACTTTGAGCGTACATTTCATATTAGAAACGTTTTTAATTGTAAAAAAAAAAACAAATAAATCGTGCCCTAATACGAGTAATTTTCACATCATTTGAATTCGAAGCGCATTCTATTTGTGGTCACTTGCCACTACAATAATTACAAACTACAAACATTTATTTTTGCGTTTAAGTTACGAGTAGTTTTGTTATTAAGTTCTTTTTTTTCTACCACATTTTAGCTAAAAGTAAAAATAAAAAAACCCCCGGTAAAAGTTTTACTGAAATTTCCGCTGTTCTTTTTTTTTTCTTATTCATTGATTTAGCCGGATGTTTTAGCGGTATTTACGAGCAACGTATTTTTAACAGCTGCTTAAGATTTTATTGGCACTGGGTAGAGTGGGGAGAAAATAACAAGAAAATACTTTTACTTTTTATTATTTTTTTCATTTCCTGCCTCGTGCTTAGACACGCCAGCACGCATTTAGTTACATTGAATATTCAAAATAAAAGTTTGAAGTTTTCAGCAAATTCAAACGGCAGTTTGAAGTTATAGATTGGTTTTTTATGATAAAATAAAACCTATTTAAGCACTTTAATTTTGATTAAACATAAAAATGCATTTAGTTAATTAACCCATTCAATAAGGTAAATGTATATATTTATCTTTAAAGGGTCGACATTAAATAAAGTAACACTGTGAATACTGGCGGGGTGAGTGAGTTGGGGTGTAATTATCTTCCGGAAAATCTGCTTTGCTACGGGGCTCATTTTTTTAATATATGTGACCTTCTCCGAGAAAAGGTGGCCCTAGTGTGTCACAAAACGGGTTTGGATTTAAGAGTGGATTCTGGTACCTAAAAGGGTGTAGAATAAGATGAAATGAGTTTTTCTCAAAACTTACTAGGTCCCTTTTCGCAGAGAAGGTTACATATACAGTCAAATCCCGATAATTCGTAATCGCAAGGGACCGGCCATTTCTTACGAGTTGCAGGGGTTTTCGATTTAGCGGGGTTTCGATTTAACGGGGTTAAAATAAAATAAATACGAATTAACGGGGGTTTTACTAAAACTATAAAAAATTAACATAAAAAACAATTGTCAAAAATAAAATACAAAATAAATAAAATAAATACATAGAGTAAGATAGCAAATTCATTTACTTAGCGTAAAATACGTGTAATTTTAATAGCAAACAAAAAACAATAAAATAAAAATAAAACTGACAAACTCATTTCATCATTCTTTCCATGTTTTTGTTGTTTTTATTACGAATTATAAGTGGTAGTTAGCAAATAATTACGATTTATAAGAGGTAAAGAAGATTTTATTTGAAAAAAAAAAAATTACGAATTAGCGAGGGGACCAAAATGTATGGAAATTTTACGAATTAACGAGATTTTTTCAAGGGACCGACAGTTTATTACTAATTATCGGGAATTACGATTTATCGGGGTACGAACTATCGGGATTTGACTGTATATATTTATTGTACGAGTATCTTCATCATTTCACCGCATAATATTAGAACCAAATCTTTGACAGTATTAACTCTAAAGCAAAAATCTAAACGTAAATTTAATTGAATATGAATTTTTATAGAATCATTAAAATTGTATATTCGCCTTGATGACTCACTATCGCATTCTCTTTGTTTTCATTTCATTTAATGCTACATTTTGCTCATTTACTAAAACAATGTCACAACTCAAAAAATTGCAAGCAACTTAATGGAAAAAATTTAATTTTTCTCTCAAGAGTTAAGTATGCAAGATATTTGGATGAAATTTTTGCACAATATGAATAATGGATATGTGGATTAATTCTGCATTATTCAGTCAAAAATTCCATTCCATTCCTGCAGTTTGAAATATATCTACTATATATTTAATATTTTATTTTGTTGGCTGGTGTAGACAAAAACATGCACATTTCCGCACAATATTAACTTCCGTTGACGGACCCATGACTTACTTCAGCATAAATATAATAAAATTCATGTTTAATGGTCAATGGTATTTTGTTATTGGTTTGTAAGAAAATTAGTATTAAATTAAAGTCAGAAACAAGCATTAAATTAATAATTTGTACTTGAAAAACTTCTTTTATGTCCGCCGGCAGATTGTCGTAATAACATTTACATATTTACAGTTGTTTGTGTTATTTCTCTGCTATTAAAAAAAATTTAAATTGTTATTCGTTTCGCATTTTTATTTTATTAATTTTTTTACCAGCTTTTACGCGCGGCTCCGCTGATATTTTGATCTGATCTGATATTTTGGAAACTATACCTAAAATTTATGAATGTTTTGTTATTTGTTACTCATTGTTACTCATGTTAAACAAAAGAAGAAGGGTGTCTTAGGTCACCCGGTTATAGCTATGCTGCTTAGCTATACAAAACAAACTTACGGCCTGTCCCACGATGTCACCAGAAATCATTCCATCGACAACTTGTATTGCAAACAACAATAACATTAGAAAATTTGTTCTTGTTTTTAATATAAGTATTCGATCGAACGATTTCTTTTGACATCGTGGGACGGGCCGTTAATGTCTTAAATAACAATGCAATAAAATTATATTATATGATGATGTCAAATTATTTGCAAATTTTTCAAAACGTTTCCATTTATTTCCCATTATTTTATTTTCTAGCAGCGTACGATTAAATTAATGTATTGTTTGTGGCCGGCAGCGACTGTTAGCCGGCTTACAGCCAATCGTTCAAAATCAAACAGTTTCTTACGTTTATTTTCGTACTCTGCTTTTAAGTATAAAGAAATCAAAACAAATATAAATTTATAATTGTAATAGTGTCAATTATTTTTGTTACGAAAATCATGTCCTAGCTCCTGTATCGCGCAATAAATAGCATAGCTATATAAAATTATATAAACACCAACAAACAAAGCGATAAAAAAGATACAAAACAGAACAAAACGTTAGCGTTAACAAATGCTTTTTTTTTAGTTTGCTTTGAAATTTCATTATGATTATCGACTTACACCAGAGCAACTCGTGCAAATTTTTGAAATTTTTAATCAAAATAATTGTTCTATTCGTCAAACTCATCGTGCAATTCTTCCATTTTCCGATGAAGCCCATTTCTGGTTGAATTGGTAACATCAATAGCAGAGTTTTTGCATTTGGAGTGAGGAGAATCCACAAGCTTTTGTCGAAACACCATTACATCCACAGAAAATTACTGTTTGGTGAGCTTTATGGGCTGGCGGATTCATTGGGCCCCATATGTTTTCAAAACCGATGATGGTCAGAATGTTACTGTCAATGGTGAACGGTATAGGAACATGATTCGAAATTTTTTCGTACTTCGATTACTTGGCATTAATCACACAATTGATTTACTCAAAGATTCAAACATTCGAAGAGTTATCGACGAAATACGGCAGCAAATGCTGCGAAAAGTGGTTGAAAATTGGTGTTACAGATTGCATCTTCTACGCCCCAGCCGTGGCAGCCACATGGTAAAAAACATATTTAAAGATTAATTTCATGAAATTTTATTTCCAATAAAGCCCGTTTAATTGATTTTAAAAATATATTTCCTTGTTTTATTATGATTTAAGCTTAAGTCACTCTATAAAAAACACCCTTTACTACAGCAAAAGAAAATGCTGTCGAATAATAAGCGAAACACGATGGATATAGTGATGTTCGTGTATATGAGCGATTATAAGTGATGTCGTGAACACTTCTTGTTCGCAACAAACTTTGGAGAATTTGAAAAATCTCAAACACTTCAAACACCACAAGATAGAATAATGTCTTCACCTTCAATGCTTGTGTGCTTGTTATTTTACGTATTGTACATTTGAGTGTGTGTGCTAGATGGCCAGCCAACCTGAGTTTCGAAAATAAACGAATGTTCGCTGCAGCCAACAATTCTCGAAATGAAATTGATTGCTAATGATATTGCTAAAGGTTCGCTATTGATTCGTGGGCGAAACATCGAAATCGTAAGATTTGCTGAAACAAACTGAGCGTCGAGTGAGCTCTAGCAGCACTTTCTCTTTCCGTTTACGATAGTCGTTCTCGAGTGTTTTGTCCGAGAAATGTTTACGCAACATTCGAATGCGATATTATTTACAAATGTTTTGGTTAGCTGGGTGGTATGATATTACCCAGCTAGCATTTTCAATCGCAGAAGAGTCTATTGTGAATCGTATGCAGAGCATTTTCAATCGCAGGCGAGCTCATATTTTAATCGTGGAAGATGCTTCGCACGGGAGAAACTATTACCGAAGACGATTCGTGTGCAAGAGCCGCAAAAGGCGCTTTTATTAGTCGTAGATGCAATCATTTATAGATTTATCTAGAGATTATCTTATGAAACTCTTCAACGTTAATCTTATACGAGCATTGGGAGAGTTGTAAAATAAGCATTCGATAAAGATTTGGGGCATCGTGCAATACTCAGTATGCTTTTTATTTTGCAAGTTAGATATGAAAAAAACACATAAAATTTTTTAGCACTTATTAACAAAAAACTTTTCTTCATTAATTGATTAAAGACTATTTTATGTACATATAACTATATATATGTATGTATGTATGTAGATGCAGCCAGTCTTTATACATAGAAAATTTATGATTACTATTTTGGATTTAGCTTTTTTAATCATCTGTCGCTTCTATCTTTGGCGTGCAAGAACTTTGAATGGCAAAGATCTATAAAAATTTAATTAATTAAAAGAATTAGATTATTTTAAAAGGTTTTCACATACATCCGATAATTGAAGCACATAACGCGAATAACGTTGTAAAATACATTTTTTAAAAAACCAGTTTTTTCACAGATTACCACTAACATAACTCTCTTGCGTTGTTCAAACATCAAACCATCCAAAATTATGCACCCTATCGCCGTCAAAATACAATTACAATCATTCAGTCGGTGGAAAACTTTGTAAGTAACTAATAAAACCATGCAAACGAAATTGTCGAAAATAATTGATAAATGTAGCAGAGATACAAAAAGATAAGTTAATGATAGTTATCATTATTTTCGATAAGCTAAAAAAAACCTGCAGGAAATGGAACTGACACAAGACTAGTGACGTGATCGGTCTTTAAGTGATAGGGACCAGTCTGAGTTCTAACACTTCCTATGAAGCGGACCAGTCACTTTTACTTGACTTTTAATTGATACTTTGTATACGCCTTTTGACTTGTTACTGAACTATCCCACCTATTCGATGTAGAATAATATAAATTATTTAAAAATGTCAATCCGACCAGCGTGACCGTTTGACCGACTAAAGTGGCAAATTGTCACTTTTTCGACTGCCTTGTCACTTTTTTCTCCCTTTTTTCAGAGTGTTTTATATACTATATACTAATACAAAAAAAAAATAATGTAGTTTTCTCGTTTTTTCAATTTTGCACCTTTTTTTAAATCCCCTTTTGGTGCCACTTTTTGAAAAACGTCATCGGTCACCAGGACTCTCAACTCTAACAATGAAAACTTTAATTTTTGTTTTTATTGTTACAAATTCAATTATAGTTTATTTGTGGGACTCGAACTGACAAACTCGTGCATGAAAGGCTCGCACACTACCCACTCGACCACAGAGGCACTCATATTTCAAAAGTATAAACCCCTTTTTAAATTAAGTTTTATATCTAAGTCCAGAGTGACTTGACTGTCCATTTATATCGATTCACTGTCTTTCCCACCCAAGTCTTTCTTATATATATACTAAACCAAAAAAAAAAAAAAAAATATTCGTAATACATAATATATGCCCTCGCAGAGTCTTTCTTATATAGACATACTAAACAAAAAAAATATTCGTAGTACATATAATATATAATATTCGTAATAGTGCCCTATTGAACTATGGATGAACTAATGGAGAATAAAAGTAAACGAACAAAAATGTGTTCAGGTAACATTTACCCGGCTTACGTGGAAACACCACATTGATTCTAGCGAACACAAATGAAGCTTAAATTAACTCAGATACATTGGCTGATTAACTAGTAGAAATTCAATCCTCAGTCTAGATTGTAAACTTTTAATATACTTTTGAAATCTGAAATTTGAATCTATTTCTGAAAAGCATGAATTTGAAGTCGTATTGCCAAATTGTTAACTTGACATTTTCTGAAGGATACAAACTTTTTTTTGGGAGTCAATGCTGGCGGATAATAGATTATTATATTATTTGATAGGTCCTGGGTTCAGCTACAATACTAGAACGAGTCCCAATAACTAGAATGTTGAAGCTTTTTAGCTGTTAAGATGTTTGGTAATTCTCAATTACTTTATGGTAGATTTTATATAATTAAAATTTTTTTTTTTAAGAATTTGGTTGGACATTTTCTGATAAATTGGCATTAGCATTAACGTAATTCAGCGTATTAATATAAAAACCGCCTAACTAATTTTTTTTTAAATCGAGATTTTAGAATTTTTCAATATATTAGATACATACATCACGTGAATATGGTGAATATGTAACCACTTACACGATATATCTTCTTTGCACCATACACTACGCCCTACTTTTTTTAACACTCCCATTTTCTCAAGTCCTACGACGAGTACGCTTGGTTCAATTGTCACCAAATTTTCTGCAGGGAAATTAAATGAAAAAACCAATCTTGCTTTAAAATACGTTTTTGGGCGCTCCTGAAAAATTATTATTTTGTCACTTAAAACGTTATTCGCGGCTAACCTTCAATTATTTAATTAATTTAATAAATATTTGATATAAAATACCAAACACATTAAATTAATATGTACTTCACTTTAAAATATCTTTAACTATTATAAAAAATAAAAACACACTTAAAAAAACCGACGAGATTCTTATTCAAAACTCAAATGAAAGCATCAGCGAAGAAATGAAGAAAAAAATAACAATCTATCCCCCCTGTTCTGAAAATCACGGTGATTTCAAATCACGTGATTTCAAAAGTAAACTATTAATAGCTGCCTTGGTAATGAGATTTTATTGCGTTTTAAGTTTTTTTCATTTATAATAGCATATTTTCCTCCAACTTCCAAAGCTATAAAACGTAAGATTTACAAAAGCAATGATTTAGCTTTTATTAATTTTTAGAAATCACCGTGATTTGGCATGTCGCGATTTGCAGAACAGGCCCGTATAACAGTAAATATGAAAATAAAAAAGGAACAAACATACTTTAGATAAATGTATCGTCGATCAAACATTGCAAAATTTGTAAGAGAGAGTTGAACAGAAAGGCTACAATATCACTCTGCAAATAATCAGCAGAAGATACGTTTATGAGCTGTATACTAAACAGCACAGTCTATTAAACAGCTCTTGGCTAGCTGGGTTACCTCGATACATGCAACAACTTGAACAAATGTCTTGAAAACGGGATCTGTCAGTGTTTGTTTTTCAAGACTTCACTACAGTAAAGCATTTGAAAAATCCCTCATGTCTTGAAAGTTCTTTTAAATGGCCTTATGCAGGGCACTAATATGCATATCGTCAGTCAAAAAGTTGCTCTGGTCTCGAGAGCAAATGCGTCGTCATCGTAAACATTTCTTGATTTCTCACTACCGCTTTATTTTAATTACTTAGCCCGAGACAAATTGTATATCTCAAAATGCTTTGAGGAATTTTTCATAAATTGTATGCAAATGTTGTTGACTTGAATTACACTATGTAGTGGAAAACAAAAAAAAAAAAAACTCTAAAGTATTGGATCTTGGAAAGTATTAAAAGATAACGGTCATTATGTAGCTCCCAAGAGAAGCATCTATCTACTGCTGGTGAGATACCCTGGTTTTGCAGCTCAATATCTCCGCAGCTCACCAAACTCCACAAAAATATACATATGTATGAAAATTAACAAATAAATAATAATAATAATTAATGGTGGCATTAACAATAAATGTGCGCTTTTGATTTGCGTCTCTTTTTTAGGGTTCCGTACACCAAAGGTGAAATGGAACCCTATTGTTTTCGCCACGCTGCACAGTGGTTCCTTTTTGGGGTTTGCGTAGCTAAAATCTGTAACTTTTGATATAGAAAACATTTTTGAGTTTTGTAAAAAACTGATTGTAGACAAGAAATCAAGGATTACTACGACATATCAACATTGAAAATCGCACAGTGGGGTATATTGTAAAAAAAATTCCAAAGTTGATTTTTTTTGGTTTTCCAAGAAAACAGAAATTTAAATTTTTTTGTTTTTATGTTTTTTTGAGTTGTTTTGATGGAATTGTTCATAATGCGAAAATAAATAAAATTTTTTTCGTCTTGCAAATATTAGCTTTATTGAGATTTTTTTTGAGATTAAAGTTTAAAAATATTTTTTTTATTTCCAAGTAATACTTGTTTTATTTTTTACATAAAAAATAAAAATTACCTATAACAGATTTATAAATTTATTAGCATTATAATTCAACAAATTTCGTTTATTTATCATTTTTTACTTCAACATTTTAATCTTCCGAGTCGTCTGTAACACTATGCAAATATTCCGAATTTTCTAAGAGCTTTATAGCATCATCATCCAGTGTTTTGACAAATTTGCTATAACTATTCCTTAAGGATGTTATATATGTATCTGAAGATTATAGTAGGTAATTAAAAATATCTTCATTGGTAGAATATCTCGAGCATTTTCTAGAGTGAAATCGTCGTGTTTCTTTGTAGCATTTATTTCTTGATTCCTGTGCATCCTCTCAAAGAACCCCAATGGGAATCATCCCAAAATGTTTTATAATTTCCTTTCCATGAATAAGAAGTTTATGTATAGAAGAGGGCATATAATACCATTTATATTTATTAATAAACAGCTTTGCTGTATCCAGCGTATATTCTCCAAAGTTTTCAACATCAACTTTTTGTGAACACGATATTGTTTGTAAAATTATATGAAACCTTTGAAATGAAACACTTATAAAAATTATACAAAACAACCACATTGGCGCTGTAATTTTCTCTGACATACTCTCATTTGACTAACAACAAAAACTGAACAAAATAACTCGATTTAAGTGCATTCGCACCTAAAACATAAGGAACAATTGATCAATAACCACATAGCACAAATATAAAGCATGGCTTAGCAGATAAGACTCTGCTGATTCAAGAGGTTGCGGGTTCGAATCCCACCAAAGGCATTTTTTTAAATATTATTTACACAATAATTCTTTTTGATATTATTTGACATTTAAACCAAAAAATAAAAAACAAATTTTGTTTAATTTTATTGGAAAAACTTAAAAAAATGCATATTCCGAAATGTAGTAGTTAAAATATTTTGTAAATATTTTGCAGGCTGGCAGGTATTAGCAGCTAAAATTTTTAGGACGAATAAGTGAAACATATAGCAATATATCTGTGCTAACATCTAAGTGGAGGGGAGTGGCGGCAAAATTGTAGGTCCACCTTAAAATCTAATTCTGAAAATTTAAAGATAGATCGAAAAATTGGTTGAAATTTTTTTTATTAAACCACATTGATAAAAAATTAACACAGTTTTATTTCCAATAAAATTACCTTTTTAAAAATATATGATATGTAAGTATGACTCTTATACTTTTAAAATTATAGGTCTTCAAAACTTTAGTTGTTATAAGTCAACTTTTTTGATTACACATATATAGATACTTTATGCAAGGATATTTCCTAAAGAAAAATAAAATCTATTGATGAACGTAGTAAAATATGTAAATTTGGACATATTTTTATTGAAAAAACAGAAAAAACATTACGTCTCAAACACTTAAAATTTTGAATTTATCTACGCTCTTACACTAGCAGGAACCATTGTGCGCTGTCCGTCTGTCCTTCTGTCCGTCTGTCCGTCACAGGGTATTTTCTCGAGAACCGTAAGAGCTACGGACCTGAAATTTGGACACAGTGTGTAGACCCTTGGCCGCTACAACAGCAAATACATGAGAGTTGGAAATTAAAGGGTATGCCAAAACGAGCAACGAAAAATGTTAAAATCCCATGTAATATACATACAATTGTATGTATATACACTTGAAATTTGTAAATTTAGTGTATTTTTATACAGACTACAACAATTAACACTAAAATTTAAAAATTTTTAATTAAAGGGTGTACCATAAGTTAATATAATTTCGACTATGTAATTTTGATAACTTGCTGTATCTTGGAAACCGTAAGAGCAAACTTCTTGAAATTTTCAAAACCGGTAAAACAAAAAAATCTCAAAATTATAAAATCACCAAACCGAAAAAAATCGCCAAAATCAAAAAAAAATCGCCAGAACGAAAAAAAGCACCAAATTAAAAAAAAATTTTAGATCGAGAATAAATCGCAAAAAACCGGAAAAATCGCCAAAATGAAAAAATCGCCAAAATGAAAAAAAACGCCAAAATGAAAAAATCGCCAAAATGAAAAAAATCGCCAAATGAAAAAAATCGCCAAAATGAAAAAAAATCGCCAAAATGAAATAAATCGCCAAAATGAAAAAAAATCGCCAAAATTAAAAAAAAATCGCCAAAATTAAAAAAATCGCCAAAATGAAAAAAAAATTGCCAAAATGAAAAAAATCGCCAAAAATTAAAAAAAATCGCCAAAATGAAAAAAAATTCTAAAACGAAAATAAATCGTGAAAAACCGGAAAAATCGCCAAAACGAAAAAATTGCCAAAATGAAAAAAATCGCCAAAAATTAAAAAAAAATCGCCAAAATGAAAAAAAATTCTAAAACGAAAATAAATCGTGAAAAACCGGAAAAATCGCCAAAACGAAAAAATCGCCAAAATGAAAAAAAATCGCCAAAATGAAAAATCGCCAAAATGAAAAAACCCCCAAAATGAAAAAAAATCGCCAAAATTAAAAAAATCGCCAAAACGAGATAAAAGCGAAAAATAATCAGAAATAAATTATTTCAGCTGAAAAAACGAAAAAAAACACTGTATTAAAAAAAAGCTCAAATCCCAACGTACGGAACCCTTCGTGCGCGAGTCAAAGTCGCACTTTACTGAATTTTTCTTTTTTTTTATTGAAATATTTTATAATTTAATTTGCTAGAAAAATAACAAATTACTAAAATAGAAAAGCAAGAATATTAACGTTTTTAATTGCAAAATATTTTTGTAAAATTAATTCATATTGTTACGTATGTATGTATGTATATATGTATGTATGTATGTATGTATGTATGTATGTATGTATATATGTATTATGTATAAGTATATCATGTAGTACGTACAGCTGTAGTTTGTTTTATATTGTTTTTCATTGCCCCGGGTCAACCTAAAACAAATTCATTACGCAAAAGTTCATGTAAACTTGACTGGCTGAATAAATTCATGTAAATGATGGTGAAATTAAAAAGTTATTTTCACGCAAAAAAAAGTATTAATAATAACAATTATGATAAAAATTTCATTGTTATCATCGTTATGTTTTTTAGTTTATGCATTTAGATGAAAAGTTTGAAATAGAAATTAATAGAAATTTTGTTTAAAAATTAGCACAAGTAAATAAGTTTATCATGTACATATATACCACCAAGAAAAAGAGTAGAATATTCCAGAAATGTAAATGAAATTCGGCTATTATTTATCTAAGCAAGTTATGAAAATTTTAAATGCAAGTTGAGCAATATTTCGGTAAATTCCATTTAATCACAGTGTCGTTTAAGCCAATATGTATAATTGAATCTATCAACTAATAAAATAAAATAAAGTTCTTGAGCAATAATAGCTTAAGTAGACCATAGCTGTTAAGTAATGATTAGTAATCGTACTGATTACTAATTTAATTACTTTTTTTTAAGTGTGAAGTAATGATTAAATTACGATTATATTCAGTTTCACACTATTACTAATTGGTTACAATTACTAATAATGGAAAAGTATTCTGAATTACTTAAAATTACTAAAAAATAATCAAAAGTAATCAAAAAATAATCCGATTACTTCTGAGGATTATTTTTGATTTTTTTTATTATTTATTAAGAATCAAAAGTAATCTTTGAAAGTAGTCGGACTACTTTTTTAAATACTTTTGATTCTTTTTAATTATTTTTAGTAGTTTTAAGTAATTTAAATTATTTTTCGATTATTAGTAATCGTAATCAATTATTTATCAGCAATTCTTTTGAAGGCAATTATATAATCATTACAATTCCTTTTAAAATGTAATCTAATTTATTACTAATCGTAATTGAAATTAAACAGTTTTGAAGTAGACTTAAGGAAATTATTATGTTCAGTTGGAATTTCCAGTGATTGAAAAGCTACATATGGAAAGAAAGGATCACACAGAAGTAGAGGCATGCATTAGAACCGTTTAATGTCTTAGCCGGTAGCGTAAAAATTTCAGAAAAACAATGCTGCGTTTAAGTAGACTTAAGCTGTTATTCCATATTGTCACAGATATTATACTTTATGCACTAACTGTAAAAAGCGGATAAATTTTTGCAAATCTTTCACACTGTTAAGCAGAAAAAACTATAAGCCTTCACAACGGAAAACTGCAGTAGTAACAGTTTTGTTTTAATTTTTTTTTTATACCCTTCACCAAAAATGGTAATGGTATGGGTTCCGAAATAGATTGGTATTGAAAATCAGCAAAATCAAGCTCTTTTGCTCCTACGTTATCCAAAAGTTCTTTAAACTGCCAGCAAAAGCTTGAAGTTTCAGAGATGGAAAACCTAAACTTTATTTTGCCATTTAAAAGAAACAAGCTAAAGCTAATGTTTGTTCTAGTTTTGTTAAATAAACTTATTTTATACTCGTATTTCAGTACGAATAAAATTGATATTAAAAAAATAAAAATAAATGAAAAAACGTTTCCAGGGTTGGCAAACTTTAACTTTTTTTGCTTAATAAATATAATATACCAAAACAAAAATTTTCCTTTTTCTCTATAAAGTAAACACATCTAATATAATTAAAGAAAACAGATTGTTGTAAGAAATCAGAAAAATCCTAAATTATTATTCCAGGGTTGGGAAACTTACACTTTTTGTGTTATACAAAAGTGACTAGATATAATTAATTTTTTTCTTTTTCTTTATAAATTATATATTTTAAGCTTTTGTTAGAAAAGTTTGGTGTGGAAAATTAGAAAAATTAAAACCACAGCTACAGAGCTGGAAACTTTGAACTTTTTTTGATATTAAAGTAACTAAATAAAACAAATTTTTTTCTTCCTTCCTTCCTTCTTGCTTTGTACACTTAACATATTTTATATATTTTTTAAATAACTAGATTGGTATAAGGAATCAGAAAAATCTAAAAGGATGATTCCAGGGTGGGAAAATGTACTTCTTATGTATATAAAAGTAACTAGTTCAAATAATTTTTTATGCTTAAAAATTATATATACTTAATGTTTTAGAAAGAAGTAGTTTCGCATAAAAATTAGAAAAATAAAAGCTCCAGAGCTGGAAAACTTAAACTTTTTCTGGCAAATAAAACTAATTATTTCTATATATATATACACATAATATATTCTATATTTTAGAGAAAAAAAAAGAAATTAGTATGAAAAAACAGAAAAATTTAAATTATGGTTCCAAGGTTGGAAATTGAAAAAAAAAAATTGGGTAAAAAAATAACCAAAAATATTTTTTTTTCAGTTAAACATATTTCATGTTTTAGGAAGATCATTACTCAAGATTTTTTTATATATGTTAAATGTTTTATGGATATCTAAATGAAGTATAAACGAAGGTTTGCTTCAAACCGATGGTCTTTCCTTGATAGCAGAAAAGATTAGCTACCAATTTGATTTCTCATACTAAGCCGAGAGCATTATAAATGTTAAAAGAAAAAAATAAACAATAATTTATTAACCACATTCACATTCACAGCTCCACGTAATTAAAAAAAATCACTGGATCATCTTCGCCTTTTATTCTTCGCGTAGCTCTACCAGACCGCTTAAGCTTAATTACAACTAAATACCCCAGAATTATTTAAAAAAAAGTACAAATAAAACTATATTTATGGCTGCTCTTTATACAAAATTATATGATTTATAAAAATATTTAATAAATGCAAACATATTAACCAACCGCTTGATTAATATTTTTGCACTTTCCAAAATGAATGCAGCTTCTATAGAATTTAACTCTTGCATATGAGTCAATTCTCGCACTTTTGCCAGCAATAAAAAAAACTTGTAGCCAAAAAAGTATACAAGGACTCAACAAAAGAATTTAACACATACAAAAAAGAGCTGCATATGAAACAAAAAATTCATAGGCAGCCGACTGTCGTGCGAAAAAAACACAGAAATTCATTTTAAATATTGCAATGCGCTTTTCAATGAAATTAAAATAAGGAAAACGTGTTCCATATTAAGTTTCCCATTTTTTTTCAACAGCTCGTACAAATGATAAATAAATTTGTATACAAATCGTTATACAAAAGAGAAGGAACTGTTTTCAATGCTGTCACTTTTATTAAAAAGATTTGTCAAAGGGTTTTGCAAATCACGAAAAGAGGAAATAAAAACAGTGGAAACCCAAAAGTGTTTTAATTTAATTCGGCAAAATAAAAAAATGGTTTAAAAAAAAACATATACATATATATGTATTTAATATTGAAAAGTTCCAGAAGGCAGCTAAAGAATAAAATCGTTTTATAAACATCTATACATTTCATAATGCAAAAAATATTGATAAGATAATTTATATTAAGAGATTTTCTTATTTACCTGTACATTATTCCTACAGCCAAATTTATATATAATAAAACTAAAATTATATACCAAAATATAATTCGCTGGGTAACACTTTTAAAAAGCATCTTCACGATGCTTTTTGATTGCAGATCATATTAGCCTAATTCACAATCTTGTGCAAATGGTCTTGCATCCTAACATATGCAGAATGGTAAGCATATTGATACTCACCACTTACAAATTCTTAGTGGGGAGTATCAATATACTATACTATTTTGCCCATGCTACGATGCAAGAGCATTTGCACAAGACTGTGAATTGGGCTATTATTATTATTGTGCAAATGACATTGCATCGTAGCATGTGCAAAATGGTATAGTATATTGATACTCACCACTAAGAATTGTTAATTAGTTCGTATCAATAGTCTTGCATCACTAACCAATATCAATATATAATACCAATATACTATATCATTCTACACATGTTACGATGGAAGAACATTTGCACAAGTTTGTGAATTGTGCTAATATGCTGTTTCAGTGTATTGGTGTGTATTAGCTTTGTTCATACCCTGTCGGAAATTCTGTTAACTTTAAACTAACCTTAAGCTAACTATTTCGCAACTAGTACTGACTATTTTAACATTGCGATATCCTAGGCGGTAGTCAATTGTCTCACTTTGCATTACTTTTCAACTAACTTAAAGTTAGTTGATTTTTTTAAATCACCTGGTATTGAGTAAATTTAAAAAATTTTCTGGGGTTCGAACATGTATCATCATCACACGTTGTGTACTCAATACGCTACTACCCAGCTAAGGTACCATCTAAAATAATGACAGAAAAATTTTAAATATAAAATTAAAATGAGTTTCAAAGTAGCTAAGAATAAATTTGTTGGCTCTAACCAAATTCTACTACGTACTCAACTAAAGAATTAATTTTGTATTTGTTCTAGAACACATTGCAGTTACCTTTTAGTTAGTGTAAGAAAAGTTAACTTACAGTTAATTATTTTTGTAGTCAACTACGCATTATCCGACAGGGTAGCTACAACACACTGTTGTGCTCAGTGATGCCAACTTTTTTGGCTCTGAAAGCACATCAAAACTTAAAATAAGCACTAAAAAGCGTAATTTTAAGATCTAAAAAGCGTAAAAGGCACTAACGTGAAAAACGAGTGAAAGTTCAAACGAATGACGTTTAATATTGTTGAATATTTTCTAAGCTATTCTCTATTTCGCCAGTAGCATCATCTTTAATGAAATATATCAGAAAGGTATGCTTTACGCTGAAAAAATAAATACACCAAGCTTTTATTAAAGTAATTTTAAGAAATATATAAATTTCCAAAAAGCACTACTTAGTGCTTTTTCTTAGTTTGGCACTAACGCTCAAAATATGGCGTTTTGAGTCTTCAAAAAGCACTAAAAATAGTGCAAAAGCACCAAGTTGGCATCGCTGGTTGTGCTCAGTTGTGTGACTTGCTGTTGTTTTGTTGTTGTTTGTATTGTGTAAAAAGCCGACAAAGCTTCGCATTTCTAGCGAAAAGTTTAATATGGTTCTTCGTGTTATTTCAATATCAAACTAACGTTGTTTCAGCTTAAAATAACTTTTATTCAACATAATGCTTCAGTTTAAATTAACAGTACTGTAATGTTAAATCAATATTAAATAAAGTTATTTCAAAAGGAAACATTTTCTTTGAAGATTACTTTAAATCAGCTACGTCCAATCCATATGCACAATGTGCAAACTTTTATGAAGAGCTTTTTGTGTTTTCACACCAACGAGAGTACAACATCCACAACAACAACACAGCAGACACCAATGCTTGCTCTTACTTTGCAAAGAAACAAGAACAAATTTAAGAGCTTTCAAAGCTGTTTACCTTAAATATAAATATCAGTGTATGTGTGCTTGGACGTCGCTGCTTTAAATCATGTTGAATTATAGTGATACACATATGAAGCAAAATCATTACCGAAAACTTTTAAATTAACCTTGATTTCTTAGGTTTTAATATGAAATTTTTCTGTGCGTGATATACGAGTAGTTTGACCTCATTACTATGGCAAGTGTCTTCATTTTTGGTGTCATGACACTTTTTATCATCACATCATCATAAAATAAGACAAAATTTAACAAGTAAAAATTAAAAAAAAAATAAACCAAAAAACCGAATGCGAATAATTTTAAGCCATTATAGTGTTTTCACACTGAATTGGTTTTAATAAAAGTTGGTTTTAATGTTAAAACCAACTGTTAAAACCTGGTTTTACCATACAAATTGTTTTTGTTAAATCCAACTTAAAACCATTTCTGAATTGGTTTTATTTTGGCTGATAATGTTTATGCCAGTGAATAACAAGAGATGTCGCTTCCAAGATTTTCAACTTAAAAATGGATGCAGCAGCAACAATAAGTAAAAAATTAAGGAAAAATAAGAGTTTTTTGGAAAGAAAAGAACAAAAATATTTTCATTGACCTCTGGAAAGTGAAAATAAACGATATGACATAACGATCCACCGATAAAAAAGTTTTATTTTGTGATTTATTTGTAAATTTTTTATATACAATAACTTGATTTCCTAGCACTTCTTTACTTTGTATTACTAGTGCCATAATTTTAAAATATTAACTTACAAAATATACAATAATTTCCATTTTAGAGCGCATTTTAAAGTTTCTTAGTTTTTCATACAAATAAAAACAATTGTACAGTCTGTCAAATAAGTGTTATAAAAAGCAGACAAAAATACAGCAACAAACACACGCATTTCTGCAGGAGAATTATTTTATTTTGAGCAAAGTTATTAGACAGCCTGTGAGTTAAAACCTGAATTTAACAAACTGGCAGTGTGAATGCAAAATCAGCTGTTTATGGTTTTAACGTTAAAACCAGGTTTTAACTTGCAGTGTGAAAACACTATTAGAGATCCTAAAAAGTCATTCGAAATGAAAAATCATAAGAGAAGGTTAGGTTACGTTAGGCTATCAGGCTGCTGGTTGAGAGTCTAGCTCACTTGGGTCCAATGCAATTATCTCTTTGTGCTAGCTGTGAGTTGAAGAGAAGTTAGTGAGAGAGGGTGATAGGGAAGAGATAGTGATAGAGAGAAAGCTTCATTCTTTTACAACTCTGCTTTTTGCACGTTTTTGACAATGCAGTGATTGCAGCTCCTCTGGTGTCAAATGGAGCGTATTAAATTTTGAAGCTGTGTTTAGTAGCCATTTTGTTGCTTATTCTGATGATTCTGATTCTGATTCTACACAATACCGACGAAGGAGGGCGCTCCTATGTTACATTAGATCAGCAATCGCTGAAGCCGGTGTAGTTTAGTGACCAGTGCCTCTATGCCTTTATGACTAGAACTTTTCAAACAACAACAACGTATACAAATGACTGCCAGAGAACAGGCTCTTATCCAAGATCTTCGGTTTTGTAGTCAACGTGCTAACTACTTCAGCCAACGCCAACCTCATAAGAGAAAATTAAAGATAATTTTCAAATAACTATCGAATGATACTCATTTTGTTATAGTACGCCTACTTTTTATAGGCCTTGTATGTATTGATAAAATCGACTAACTGTTTTATATTAATTAATGTACGCAGAATTCAAAAATGTTTGCGAAAAAAATGTTTAGTTGTTTTTTGTCTCCCCTGTAAAATATTAAAATATGGGCCCAGAGACTTTGCATGTTATGTTAAGCCAGCGGTATATTAATTTTGTGATATTTATTACAATTTTGTAAAATCAATTAATTAAAAAATTACTTAAATTTGCACCTTTAAACAAATTAATTAACAACACAAGTTAAGTTGTTCCACTTGAATTAATTGTATGAATTAAAATTTTAATGGAATCTATTAAATTCTCAATTTAAAATATTAACTAGTGAATACTTTTTGCTGTGTAGTTATTAAATTACTTTTGACATTTCAGCAGTGTTGCCGAATCGCGGGTAATTACCCGAATCAGGTGTAATTTTTATGTGCATGTGTAGCGCGTGGGTAATTGCTGTCATGTGCAGTTTACGGGTAATTTGAAGTTTATTTGTTTTTTTTTTTTTCTTATATATAAAATTCTCGTGTCACAATGTTCGACTCCGTACTCCTCCGAAACGGCTTGACCGATTCTCATGAAATTTTGTGAACATATTGAGTAGGTCTGAGAATCGGCTAACATCTATTTTTCATACCCCTTAGTGACAAGGGTTGTCCACCCTTAACATTTTTCTTTAATTTTTGAAATTTTTCTAAATTTCAAATACGTATACTCAATTTGTGAAATTCTACAATGATATAATAATACTCATACGTTTTTTTTATTTTGCCTTTTATGTTGAAGATGATAATTAGGAGCTACACTTAAAGAAAAACGATAGTGAAATGCGTTAAAAAAATAAATAAAAATCAGAAGAAATATTATTTTAGAAATTCTTCAAAATTAATTTTTCTTTAATTTTTAGACATTTTTTTAATTTCTTTATTATTTTATTATGTCGCATTAAACCCTAAATTTTTACCCTTTTACCACCAACCCCTGTTTTTTAATAGCCATTTTAGTAATTTAAAATGTTTACCCTTTTATCACCAACCCCTATTTTTCAATAGCCATTTTAGTAATTTAATCATTTTTCATCCCCGGTCGATAACTGATCAATCGTCATTTAATTAGTTATCCCCGCCAGTTATCTACAGGTGTCACTTCTGACCCAGTAAACAGCACGGAGTAGGGATGAGAACGAAGCCGGTCTCTGTTTCTCTCACCCAATAAGACTTCTCTCACTCCCTACACAGTTGTCGGCCATCATTATTGTTTATGCATCAAGTGTAATAGTAACGTTGACAATTATTATTTTGCTATCACAGTGTAACTCTCATATTAATAATATGGGAGAATGTATGCTTGCTGAAGCTGCATTGAACTGTACAGCAATACAAATTCGTCTAATATTCGCTATATTGTTGACTACATGTTTCCCAGCCCGAGCATAGATATTGTGGGATAATCAGAAAAATTCAATGACTGATGATATATTGCATCAACATCGTACACGGTGCCACGATCTAACCATGACATTCAGCGACGCAATGTATAATGAAGCATTAATTGCTATTGAGGATCTTTGCATTGTCATTGCCAATTTACCACTCAGTCATTTCGGTTTGAATTCGCCAAATCGAACTGCATCTGATTTAATGAATACTGAAATGAATCGTGAACTGCAGTACAGCACTGTAGAAATGGCAGCGATTGTTGCCCGCAATGTCCCACTAATGAATGAGGAACAAAGAACCATTTATGATCGCATTATGCTCGCAGTTTCAGCTGGACAAGGTGGGTTCTTCTTTTTGGATGCACCGGGTGGAACTGGCAAAACATTCGTTATTTCGCTAATTCTTGCTGAAATACGATCAAATAATGGCATCGCATTGGCCGTTGCATCATCGGGCATTGCAGCAACTTTATTGGATGGAGGCAGAACAGCTCATTCAGTATTTAAGCTGCCACTAAATATTCAGAATAACCCTGACGCAGTATGCAACATTAAGAAACAATCGTCCATGGCCACCGTGCTGAAACAGTGTAAAATTATCATCTGGGATGAATGTACTATGGCACACAAACATTCGCTTGAGGCGTTGAACAGGACATTGAAAGATATCAAAAACAACGAAAAACTATTTGGCGGAACTCTGTTGGTCCTTTCAGGTGATTTCAGGCAAACACTTCCAGTCATTCCACGTTCAACATACGCTGATGAGATCAACGCTTGCTTTGTATATTTCTCTTTAATTACTGTATAGTATAACAAATATTGAATTACCTTTAATGTATTTATTTGCTGCTAAATAATATTTTTTTTATCAAAAACTGTCCATAGGATATCAAAATCCTTACCTGATTCGTGCTCAACAGGCCAAATGCAAAAACATATGAGGTAGATTTATAATGAACCACTTATTTTTTTTTTAATTTTGGAAATTTGCATGAGAGTTAGCATTTATTTTTATTTCTCAATTATACTTCGAGATAGCAAAACAAAAAAATCTATACAAAACGAGAAAAAATAATTTTTTTTATTCGAAATTTATATTGCAGATGACTATTAGATAGTAGGGGAGCTTTTTGTCATCGGAAACTCATTTTGACCAAATTTGAGATCACGTATTTTGAATATACGCTCTCGATATGTTGCATTTCATTGGGGCTGATACCGATTCAAAAGTAGACATTTAGCAAGATTTTTCCAATGTGTCAAATATTTATTTTAATATTGGGTGTAATTCCATTGAAATCGGGTAATTTTGGCTCCTTCGAGGTGTAATTTTGAATATATATTTTCGTAACACTGCATTTCAGTGACTATTTGTGAAGTCGATTCACAAATAGAAAATATTTATGTAACTTGCATACAGGCTACTAATTTAAGTATTGCATTTAAATCAGTCCACCGCTATACGTTTATTAGATTAGAACAATCAAAATTAGTTTATGTTATTTAAATTTTATTGAATCATACAAATATTAAATCTTCAATTCAAAACAACATTTTCCGCGCAACAAATACTCCTTAAATCGCTATTAATATTTTCAAGTCAAACAATAAAAATGTACTTCAATAAGTTGAATTGAAAAAAATACGAAGTCCGTGAAAATCTGCAAATCCGCTTACAACTACTTTTCCAAACATGACATACCCGTATACGAAGAATAAGTACTTTCACAATAAACATTATTTTCAGCAAATAGTCTCTGTTGCACGTACTACATACACACATATGACTATACGACCATGTACGTACCCTCTAGTCAGCCTAGAACCATATGCCTCTATGTCAACACTATTTTCTCTAGCGACAATTGCACTAGTTGAAATGTCTACAACTTCCCTTTTATGCGCGAGTAGAGATACGTTAGAGACAACAGTTCTAGTGTATTTCTGGCGACATTGTCAATGAACGTGTCAATAGTTTGTTTTTCTTTTTTATTATGCTATGCAATAATGTTAAAAACTTACGTAGATAAGTATGTATGTCTGTATGTATTTAAGTTTGTTTCCCCAACCCTTATAAAATTGTAGACGAGGGTCACTAAAATGTACTAGTGAATCTTTGGTTAAAATGTCTCCATATGGTCGTAGAAGAATAGTGCTAAAGTCTACTGCTAGATTTTCAATGATAACCCTATGTTATATGTCAATAGGCGATTACATTGGCTGCGGTACACCTATTCAGTTGTACTATTGACAATGTCACTATTAAATCACTACAATTTTACTATTGACATCGAGCGAGGAAATATCGATATGGTAGACTGCAGCCCCTAAAATTTACTAGTGAATCTTTGGTTCCAATGTCTCCATGTGGTCCCAAAGAACTACTTGGTCAGTATTGCTACAGTCTAGTGGTGGATTTTCAATGACAAGCTAATGTTAAATGTCAATAGCTAATTACATTGGATGGGGTACACCTGGTCAGTAGTACTACTGACAATGTCACTAGTAAATCACTACAATTTCACTATTCGCATTTTCTGCAGGGTAGTAACTACGAATTTCAATGAAATAGTTATATGTGCAATATTTTTTAAATTTATTTTGTATAGTTTATAGTGAAGCGTTACAATTTCATAGAATCATTTTATATTCGAAAAAAAGCTACTGAGCATCAATAAGTATGAAATGATTTTTAAAAATGTACACGTGTGTAGGTAAATGTATATGTACATATAAGGTTAATATATACATATGTATAACAACATTAACAAAATTTTGAATTTATTATACAGGGTACTCACTAAATTCAGGGGAAAAAAGAGTATGACAATCGGTCGACCTGACAGTCCATCCCTGAAACTTCCCGCTAAGCTTTAGTTTTTGGTTAAATTTGCGGCACCGGATATACTTTTTTCATGTACAAAAATAGGTGATATTACAAAAAAAGATATATTTTTTCGAAATTTTTCATTAACTTTATCTATCGAATGAATCATCACCAGATTTTAGTCAAATAAGTTGAATGAAGGCTATGAAATGTTAATTTTACGTTAAACAATTAAAAAAAAATTATGAATATCGTTATAATTATATTAATTAAAAAACTAACTACGGGTAAATATCAATAATAAATTTATTGTGGTACTTATTTTTGCTCACGACGTTTTTTTATTGTCTCTTAAAATAGATCGCGTTAAAAATTACGAAGGATGAGGTTAGCGTACAAAAAATAAGTATGAAGTTCTTGGGTTAAAGATGCACTTTGAATAATAATTGAAATATTTTTCAATATGCAATTAAAAAATTAACCGGAATATTTACAATTCAAAATTCAAGTAAAAAATTTAACTAATAGGCAGATTTTGTAAAAAATTTCGTTTCTAAACGTTTCAAATTTGTATGAAAACTAACGAAAATTCGTTTCAAAAAATATTTTTTCCATACAAAATTTCAAAACGAAAAAAACGTTTCTATTTACAAAATTTGCCTTTAAATATTTTTTTAAAATTCAATTAAATAAAATGTTTTCAAGCTCTAAACTAATTAATTAATAAAAAAAAATTAACTAATGCCCTAATTCTGTTCGACGAATGTATCGTCTTGTCTATGGACGAAAAAAAGAAGCAGTTTTGATTCTTTAAAACGATTATTATTTGTTGTCTATGCTAGAAGGTTCGTGTATTTGCTTTGTAATTTTGTTCTAAACATTATATCCAACGCATATTTTTTCATATATTTTTCAAACTGTTGTATAATAATTTAATTGAATTTTTATGTTTTAAAAACATGGCAATAATATTTATATTTTTCATTGTCAAAGACAACAACCATTTTTGAAGAAAATAATTTAGAGACTTCAAAGACAAGAACTCAGAAGCATTTTCAAACAAAAACGTCCTAAATCTTCTTACTGAATTAGGGCATAAATTAAATTAAACTAAATGAATATCCAAATCAAGAGTTTATATTTTTTTTTTTGCATTTTGTTAATGTTAATGCCAACTCACCATTAGTCCCAATTTACACTAAGCAAGTCTTATTGCTAAGCTGATTAGTTTGTAATAAACTTTTATGTTCCCCTCGTCTCTCTTTCCTAAAAAACTAATCAGCTTAGCAATAAGACCTGCTGAGTGTAAATTAGGACTTATTAAAATTTAAAAAAAAAAAAAATAATAATTGAGAATTATTTAATATACAAGCATAGCAAGCTAAAAACCACGAACAAAAACTCAAAATCACAACAAACAGTTTTTATTTACAATTAGTTATGTGTTAATATGTAGTCATCGACCAATGAATTATTTTCGTTATCGGAAAAAAAATTTAATCTGCCAATAATCAGTTTTCGTTATTGATTTTGCCGATATTGATTTTGTCGTGCATTAGATTTCTTTTTATTTTGTTCATGATTTCCTATTTGTTTTGCAGCTTTTATGAATTTTGGCACACCTGTCTTTTCTGCAGAGATTTTTCTATTTGTTATACAATTCAAGTAATTCAATCGAAAATTTAGTTTTAAAACATTTGAAAATGTTTAGCTGAAGCTGCTTTTGATTTTTTTTATCGCTATGCTATTTATTTCACGACACAGGAGCTATAGAACGTGATTTTCGTATCAAAAATAATCGACACTATTACAGTTTTACATTTATTTTTGTTTTGTTTTCTTTGTACTTAAAACCAGAGTACGAAAATAAACGAAACAAATTGTTTGATTTTGTTTTGTTTCGTTCTTTGAAGTGAATGAAACGAAAACGAAACAAAAACATTGAGAAGGATTGCTCAATTTGTTTTTGCATTATTTTTGCACATGAGCTCAAAAACCAGAGAACACAGTCGATGGGCTATAAGCCGGCTAACAGCCGCCACCGGCCATAAACAATACATTAATTTAATCGTACGCCGCTAGAAAAGAAGCTAATGGGAAATAAAGGGAAACGTTTTGAAATATTTGAGGTAAATTTGACATCATCATATAATATAATTTTATTGCATTGTTATTTAACATATTAAGTTTGTTTTATATACATAGCTAAGCAGCATAGCTATAACCGAGTGTCCTAAGCCACCTCTCTTCTGTTTTTTTTTTGTTATTCAAACTATAATAGTTATGTAATAAAATGGCAAAAACATATTGATTATTGAGTTTTTGTTTCAACTTTGTTATTTGTTTAGCTTTTCATTTGTTTAACTGAAAGTTTAACATAATAACTCTAGTTGTTCTAAGAAAATGTGTTCCCTGATGAATAACCTGAATAACCAATCGATTAAAACTTAAAATTACTTCGAGTAGCCGAATAATTTTTGTTTTTGCAACTCAGAAAAATTCCTGTAAAAATCTCTGCAGCAATTAAATTATTCTTTGGAAATATTTTGCTCAGCAACAAACTGAAAAAAAGAAAATTTAGAAAAAAAAACCTGTAAAATACGGCCAAGCATTACTTCACTTTTAACAACATCAACACTAAACAGTCAGTTTATTACGATAGTAAACAAGGTTTCCTGCAGCTTTTACAATTTTATTCTGTATTTTTTGCTATTTTTTCTACCAAACTTCAGTGTGCTGTGCCACAAAAGAGATGTCTTATCATTCAATCTTAATACAACACACTCATACGAAATTTCAACATGTTAGGTAGCTGATGTCATAAGAATTTTATTTAAAGGATTTTTGAATGTAGTGTAATCGAAAAATGTATTCCTAGTTTAAGCCTCATACGAATGCAGTTGTAGAAATACATATACATACATATGTGCTTGAATCTTTTAGAACTAGAATTTAAGAAATATAAATATTTAAAACTTACTTGACAAAGTTGCCCTCATGTAAATAAGTCCATGGCCAGCAACTCTCGTTTGAGTAAAATTTTATGTATCGTTTAACTGTGGTCCGTATTTATCGACTTTAATTTCCTTACTTCCTTTACATGTTTTTCGTATGATTGTTGTGTCCTGCTGTTGCATGTTTAGCTGCTGGCTGCTGCATGTTCGATAGCAACATATGTTGTTGTTCTTGTTGCATAACGATTATTGTAGTTGCTCATTCTTCTGAAAGAGGAAAGATTTTGTGACAATATGTTTGTACGTTGTTGAGCACAAATATAGAGCAAAATATATAATCAGGAGCAGCAACAGCAGCAGGGGTATGTTAAGAAAATTTTAAATTTATTTTCTGTAGACTAAATAAATTTAAATACAATAAAATTTGGTCTAGAAATCAAAGAAGTGTGATTACTTTTCATGTAATTTTTTTTTCTCTCTGGCATAAACAGCTCCCTTGGCGTAATAAGACCCTGCTGGGTGATAATAAAAATCTGAATATGTTTTATCCTTTTATTTTTTACTACCCCTTTTGTTTTAAATTAATATTTGCACATTTTTTTCCATACAGTGAAATGTATGAGGGTTAATTTGTCTATTTGTTGTTGTTGTTGTTGTTGTGTTTGCAGTTAAGACACTTGTGCTCGAAAGAGCTTTCAATTACAATTGAATGAAAGGATTTCATATTAAGAGCCGCAAACAATCAATGGAATAAATGGCCAGAGTTTACTCGTACCTGCATTCTGCACAGACTTCAAATACGGAGGGCAAATGTTGACAAATTTATTGAAAATATTTGCAAAGATTCATTAGAACATTATTAGTGGGTGATTGGTTAAATTTTCAAACATAATCTTATGGTCTTTGAAAATGTGTAGTAATTTATATTGTTTCCTTAAAGATTATTTATATCAATTTCATTCTGCTCAAATAGTTGACAAGCCAAATGGAAACCAAATTTCTTTCACACAAATCATTAAAGATAAATTCCTTAAATAAATTTTCGAGTAGGTTATCTTAGTGTCAGTCAATAAGGACACAAAGCCTATTTATTTTGGTAAATTAAAAATTTATATTTAATACTTATATGGGGGCTTCAAATGGCAGTCTTAAATGTCATAGTGTCAAATATTCTTTTAAAATTTTTGTTTGAAAAAAAATGAAACAAAAGCTAAAACAATAAAATAATATTAAAATAGTTTAAAACATTATGACAGCATGCAACTTAAGACTATCGTTTGAGTACCCCAAATTAAAATTTAAAATGTATATATTTTAAAGGTATAAAATTTTAAATGCCGTTCCTACACCCTAATGTACCAACCTAAGATCTGGTGGGTAAATATTAGAACGGCATGTTTGAGGTCAATGACTATTAAAGTATTGTCCTCGAGACAAAAACTAGAGATGTGCACGTGAGTGCTTTTTGGCTCACGACACGCGCGCTCGCGCAGAAATCTATTTTACTCATCCACGTATTATCTTGAAAACCTTCACGATCCCTCACACTCACGAATAAAATACTTTAAATCACGCACGAGTGGTTTACAACTTATCACGATCACGCACGCTTAAGGAAAAATATATAATTCAATTACACATACAGGCTTATTAAGAACAATTTTGTATGGACATCTGTTTTATAAAACCTTTATTAAGCCTCAATAATTTGTATTTTTTGTGTATATGTAGGTGGCTTTTGCATTTTTCGCTACATTAGATGATATTCTATCGAAATATACAAAGAACTATATTTCACAAAAATAATGTGTTAGGCCCTTTTTATATTACGGTAACGTTATGTAGGTACATGTACATAGATTGTAGTATTTATTATATATTTATTATTATATAACAAAAATTAAAAATTTTAAAAACCCCCGATATATCTAGAAAAGATGTGATATCTTATAAATGGCTGGACCAGCTGTTTGGGCTGTACGTGGGCACGTACAGACACACAGATACACAGATACACACTACAAACTTATAACACCCCTTTTTTGGTCGGGGGTTAATAATTTATTTAATTAATATAGAAAGGCCCTAACTCATTTTTTTTAAATAGACTTTTGCATTTTTCGATACATTAGATGTTCTTCTATCGAAATATACAAAAAATTCGAATTAAAATAAACACTGAGTTAGGGCCTTTTTATCGATATCGACAATCTTTGTGGTCTCCCACTCTCATCCTGCTGGAGACGTTTCGATGTTATCTTTCTTGAATTAGCTAAAAACAGATGGCGCAATGTCCACCCGTGTAATAGCGAGAACCCTCTGGCCTCGCCTGGACTCCCGTAGAACGAAAAATCTCATGAACTTGAATAGGAAGCACCTGAGGAGCATCGTGGCCACATTAACCGGTCACTGTAGCTTCGGAACCCGTGCTAAACGTATGGGTCTCCGGTACAGTTGCAATGACGAGGAAGAGGAGGAAAGTATCCTGCATCTCCTGTGTCTTTGTCCCGCTCTGGAGGATCACTGTCTGCACCTCCTTGGCAGAATACCCTTCGGAAGCTTATCCGAGTTATCGGAAATCGGGCTCAAAAACCTGAGCATCTATATTAGGAATAGTGGCTGGTATAACCGCTGACACCCCCCCCTCTCCCAGCCAAATTTCTTGACCCACTCACACCTCACACCCCCCTGAACAGCCGTTTATACTTTTTCTACTTCTACCCTTCTCACCCTCCTCTTGTCCTCTCTCTCTCTCTCTCTTCTTTCAACTTACAGGTAGCACAAAGGGATCATTATATTGAGCCCAAGTGAGCTGGAATCTAATTTCCTACTTTTCCTTGCCAGCAGCCTGCTTACCTAACCTACGGCCTTTCTATATTAAGGTAACGATATGTACCTATGCAGGATTGTTATCTCGTGAGAGAGTGAGAATTCATACGTGGTTCTTAAAAATAGCTCACACACGATCGCTCACGAGTAATTTTTTTTAAGTCACCCTCACCTACTCACGCGTGATTAATTATAAATTTGATCACACTTTAATATCCGACTGTAAATGCCGAAGATATAACGAAAATTTTATTTTGGCGACTTTAACGTTCGGCAAAGTATAAAAAAAATTTCGAAATTGCCTTGCAACAGTACTTTACTCGGTGCTGTAACGCGAACTATTTTTTTTTTCCTGTAAGGCGAGACGGTCTAATGTTTATACTTACAATAAAATTAAAAAGTAATAAAAATATTGAGTTATAAAAAATAAATTCATTAATGGTTAAACAAAGTTTTAAATAATAAAAAGCTAACAAGATAACATAAAGTGAAGTTGCATTGTAGTGGCAATAATAAATGCTTTTTGCCCAATTACCATAACGACGACTATTCTATTTTTTAGTTTTTAACGAAATTATATTTCGTTTCTTTTTTTATTTGATGTGAAAAACTTGATTAGTTCTATTTTTGCTGATCATATTTCACTCTGTTGCGTGTGAGAACGTAAACCTTAATGTATAAATTGCTATACTCGTACTCATATAAAAACATAAAAGAAACACTTTAAATAAAACCAGGGATTTCCCTATAAACAAAGCAGGCGACGTATATCAAAATTTAAAGGAACAAATAATATGAGGATGAAAATCGATGTAAATAGAGGAGATGGAAATCGAGGTATTACTGTTCAATGAAACTCACTTGTTTTTTCATCTAAACGTATGAGTAATACGGATTAGAGTTCGACCGATTAATCGGCTTCGGCCTTCGGCCTTCGGCCAAAAATTGGTAATCGGCCAACATTCGGCCTATGGCAAAAATCGGCCGATTAGCCGAAGCCGAATATTTTTCATTCCAAACTTGAAAAATAACATTAACTTTGGTCGTTGCTCGCCGACAGTTTCTATTGTGTTTAACGTTTTGAAAGGGTTGCTTTGAAAAAGCAATCTAGAAATTGCAAAATAGTTTTATTTTTCTTGTTATGTATCCAATAGATATTACAGCTATTTCAGTGATCTCAAAAAAGGAAACTTTTTTCTAAATTCATATAAAACAAGTATCATTTTTAAAATTTAAAACATTCGGCTTCGGCTTCGGTTTTGGCCGAAGTTTAGGATTTTAGCCGAAGTTCGGCTTCGGCTTCGGCCAAAAAAAACGCCTTCGGTCGATCTCTAATACGGATCAATTTTAGCAATTATACTTGCTGACAAAAAACTTTGGGGAAATTGGAAAACTAAGAGAGAGAAAAACTATCTAATAAGGGAAATCTCCTTTGAGGCAAAATGGTGCTCAAAGGTGAATCTCATATTTAGTGTGAAGTTACAGTGAACTATGCCTATTTTTTTATTAATTTTCACTTTTCAATTCATACACTATTGCCATTTTAGCTCTTTTCTCATCAGACATTGTGATGATAAAGTACATATATACATTTATATATATATATATATATATATATATATATATATATATATATATATATATATATATATATATATATATATATATATATATATGTTTAACATTCCGTGTGTAATTTCCACAATATTAATATGCGACACATAAAGTATATATGTATGTATATTCTGGGTCCTTATGAATAGGGAAGACGAAAAAGCGATGTCCGTCTGTCTGTAAGTGAAATCGATTTTCCGAAGATGCCATGAAAGCTTCGGTCTTAGACTACTGTATCAGAAATAGCCCGAAATGGATTGGTATTGAAAGTCAGCAAAATCGAAAATACAGTTTCAGAGCTGGAAATTTTAAACTTTTGTTTGCCATATAAAAGTAAGTAGCTGAAACAAATTTTTGTTTATTCTTGTAATTTAAACCTATTTTATATTTCAGTTAGAATTAAATTAGTATTAAAAATCAAAATTAATTACAACGACGATTCCAGGGTTGGAAAATTGATTTTTTTTTTGTATATAACAATAACCTAAAAAAACGAAATTTTGCTTTTCTCTATAAATTAAACATATTTTATATTTAAAGAAAAATAGTGTAATAAAACTCAGATAATCAGAAAAAACTAAAAGGCTGATTCCAGAGCTGGAAAATTTAGTTCAATTTAATTTTTTCTCTATCTTTAGAAATTAAAAATAATTGATGCTTTAGCAAGAAAAGTTCGGTATACAGAATTAAAAAAATTAAAAGCACAGCTCCAGAGCTGAAAAACTTTAAGTTTTTTTTAATACATAAAAGTAACTAAAAAAAACTAGTTTTTTCTTTGTTAATTAAAAACATATTTTTTATGTAAAAGAAAGAAAGAAATTAGAAATTAGTATAAAAAATCTGAAAAATTAAAAAAAAATATAGTTCCAGGGGTGGAAAACCTGATTTTTTTTGGTCTATAAAAAAAAAACCAAATAGTTTTTTTTTTTTTTTTTAATTAAACACATTTATATATAAGAAAGACCTTCTTTATATATTATAAAAGACTTTGTGATATGTTGCGTATTATGCACAAATGAAGGTATGTAATTAGTTTAGTTTGCTTGCAGATGTTTTAAAATCGAAATTTTCTTAAGGACCATTAAATTCAGTTTTTGGTTTCGGTATCAATATCGTAAAGGCTGGCAAAATTTTTAATTTAAGCAGATTCAAGTTGCTTTAGATGTGGGTGAATAAATAAATATTCGATAGTGCTGATCTCTGTTAAAGTCACATGTAATTGATTTCTTTCTCCTCATGCATTTTAAAAAGGAAAAATATTAATAATAAATATAAATCTTTAAAACAAAGTGTACAATAAAATATTAAACAATTGCTCATGTCGAAAATAAAATCTTTGATTCAAGTTCTTTAGTCGAAATATACCCATGGGTCACTTATTATAATTTCTTCAATTTAGGTCCTAGAAAGAAATTTGTAAATTCAAATACAAAAATTTTTAATAGTTTTTTTTTGGAACAAATTATTTAGTGAAACAGTAAAAAATAAAATATTTACTAAAACTAAATTTTATAGCAAACACACGTATGTTTGTTTGAAAATCTTTAGGAAATAATTTTTTCTGTGAACAAAAATTAGGATTAATTCTGCATCATCAATTTAAAAATACCATTTATTTTTTGTGTTTTTACGTTTTAGTTTTAGTAAATGAGCCATATATTGGTTCGACGTCTCTTTTAGTAAAAGGGAAACTTAAACAATTTGGAAAGCATTTCTATTATCGCTTTCTTAAATCATAAAATTTTCTGATTGAACTCAAAGAAATTCTATTTGTTTCTTAATACACATTTATTCTTTAGTTTTTATTGTTCCGGTGGATAAGATTACAAGTGCCAAAAACTTTGACGTGGAAATAACAAAGAAGCTGATACTTTATTTTCTATATTAAAACTCACTTTTTGTTGCTAAGAATTTTGTTCAAGTAAAAAGTTTTGTTTTTCGTACCAGTATTTTAAAAAAGTTTTGCTTTTTTATTGTAATAAACTATATTTTGCTGTATTTTTATTAACAAGTGCGAGTTTCAAATATCCCAAGTGTGTTAAAAGGAGTTGCAATATTTCATCACTTTATTAAACAATTACGGGAAGCACTTTCGCGCCCAAAAAACAACGTATACTATTAATTTAATTATCGATTATAAAATTTGATAGGTAAAAATGTTGTTGGATGTTTAAAGGGCACAACTATTTTATACAATTTATAACATTTTTAATGTACTCACAGTGCTAAACTAATAACGCCTCATGATGCATTAAACACATCAACGACAGCCAACTACAATCTGTCAAAAATAGTTGGAGTATGTGTCCCAAAAAATATTTTTTTTAAGATTTTTATAGGTACCCCAGCATTTTTTCAAAGCTTATAGGGTAAAGTATTTTTGTGATTTTTTTTTAAGATTTTTCGGAAGAAGTTTAGAGGTCGCTTAAATCGATTTTAAACCGAAAATCGGGTTTTCACGACTTTTTTGAATTTTGTTCATTAGCTCGATTTTTTTTTTTTTGTTACTAAGTCAATTTTTTTTTTAAGAAAACTATTCAAACTTTACTTCTCTGTGCAGATATTATGAGTTTCGGTTATTTTTTTTTTTGTTCATTTGGGTGACCTTTGTGATTTTTTTTTTGTAAATTTTAAAAATAATGCCTTGTAACTTTTAAAATTTTTATTGAAGTTAAAAAAAAACTAATGATTCAGTTTAAATTGTGGATAAATTCTGAGTCATTTTAAGAAAATGGGTACAAAATTTTAAAAGGCTACAACTTTGGAACGGTAAGAGAAAATTCAATATTTTTTTCTTTAAGTTACTCAGAATTTATTCACCTTTTAACCATAATAGAAATCTTAAATTTTTAGAATAATATTTTTAACCCCCGACCAAAAAAAAAAAGAGGTGTTATAAGTTTGTACACGCAAAGAAAAGATATGGTTGTAAAATGGTTGAGAAAACAATATTATGTTCTCTGAAACAAATGTGTGGTCGTTGGAAACTAGTTATTGTTATTTTAAACATTAATTTTGTTACGATAAACACAGTAATGTTTGAATTGAATAATTACATTATTATATTCATAGAAAGTGCCATATGGTTAGAGTTTAACAATATAGTTTTGTTAAAAATTTATGACTACAATACCATTTGTATTATTGTGTAAAAATAATATGATGTAAATAACAATATAATGTTATCTAAAACCATACTATGTTAAGTTCTTAAACAAATCTTTTTCAGAAACATCTTCTGTCAGTTCAGTGTTTCGTTTGTAAGCTATCGGTAGTGCACGCGTGATGTTAAGTAAATAAAAAAAGTTTAAACAAAAGGGTAGATAAATAAAAATAATATGTACATATGAATGTATGTATATCTCTTTATACAAATATGTCTGTATTTCTTGTATACACATATATGTAAGTATACATTTCTATACATACATACGACAATATTAATTTATTTTTATTTCGCATTTACAGCACAGCTGTTTTAAACAAAAGATTTGCCAATAAATATATGATTAAAAAACAAAATATTATTATTACATAAAATAATACTGTGGTCATATTTAACAATATTATTATAATATTAGAACATGGTATGGTAAGTCTCAATTATATTTTAGTCACATCTAACAATAGTGTTGTCTTATTTACAATAATAAGATTAGGTATAACAAAGTTAATTGTTTTTGTAGATTATTATTAGTAACTCAGAAAATAATATTATTTAAACTTTGCTTTTCCATTGACAATAATATGATTTGACTGCAACCATATAATTCAATCATAGTATGTTGCTGTTTGATTATGGTTACCTCAACCATATTTTTTCTTTGCGTGTAGTGAAGGTCTGTGTATCTGTGTGTCTGTCAGTGTCCACGTACAGCCCAAACGGCTGGACCGATTTTGATTAAGTTTTCTCTGTTTGAAAGGTGACTTGATCGAGATGGTTCTTAATCAGGTTTGAAAAAAATCGGTCCGGCCGTTCAGAAGATGTCACATATTTTCTCGATATATCGGGGGATTTTAAAATTTTTAATTTTTGTTATTATAATATTTTTAAAATGATTATATTCACAACAACATGGCAAGACAACTACAGAACTACGGTTGCAGCTGTCGGTAAATTATACTAATTTCTATTTCTATACAAATTGTGAAATGAATGATAGTTTATAATTATTGTTTATTATTTAACAGAAGAAACTTCTCAAGGTTCATATAAAGAAATTATTTGAATCCTTTTTAACCCCCGACCAAAAAAAAGGGGTATTTATAAGTTTGTAGTGTATGGCTGTGTATCTGTGTATCTGTGTGTCTGTCCGTGTCCACGTACAGCCCATATGGCTGGACCGATTTTGATTTAGTTTTTTCTGTTTGAAAGGTGACTTGATCCAGAAGGTTCTTAGCTATGTTTGAAGAAACTCGGTCTAGCAGTTTAGAAGATATCACATATTTTCTAGATATATCGGGGATTTTTAAAAGTTTTAATTTTTAACTCCTCGACCAAAAAAAGGGGTGTTATAAATTTGTAGTGTGTGTCTGTGTATCTGTGTATCTGTGTGTCTGTCCGTGTCCACGTACAGCCCAAACGGCTGGACCGATTTTGATTTAGTTTTTTCTGTTTGAAAGGTGACTTGATCGAGAAGGTTCTTAACTATATTTGAATAAAATCGTTCCAGCCGCTTAGAAGATATCACATCTTTTCTAGATATGTCAGGGGGTTTTTAAAATTTTTAATTTTTGTTATTGTTATTATATTTGTATGTCATATAAATACTATTGAATAAATGAATTTATTTTTGGCTGCATAAAAATTAAGAACCTCAACTCAAAATTTGCAAAATTTTTAGTAAATGCACATATATTCATGTATGCATATATTCTTGTATGAAAATTAGCTATAAAACTGTATTTTTGGCTAAAGAATAGAGAAAATAATGTGAGATTTTTACAATGGGTAGTAGGTATGACCCATTGTTGAAAAAAGTGAATATTGCAAAATTTTGAGTTGACGCTCTTTAGAGAAACTAGTGCAATTTTCCCATGAGGTTGTTAACAGTGTTTTTGTGAATGTTTGCATTTATTTACACTTCAATAATATCAGATGCTTACGATGCTACTGCCATTTCAGAAATAATTAAGTAGCTAAATATACTGCGAAAATTATTACTAGCAGCATTTGTTGTGGTGTAGTCGATAGCCTGTTGCCCTGAATGTGTTAAAACGCTTGACGCTTATCCGACGCTCCATTCCATAACATGCTAAGTCGACATAGCATGTTATACTGGGAATAGCATTCATCGTTTATTAACTCAGATTCTGTAAAATTTTGATAGCAATCGGACTATTCTATCAAAAGTTATGAGCAAAAAATGTACTTAGCATAATTTGTCAAGTTTAAAAACCTCCCTTTTAAATGTTTTAAGTACACTTAGCATGATTTAGTTTACAATTCAGTACTAAAAAAAATTTATTTAAATTTTTCTCCAAACTAAAACATGCTATATGTACTTAGAGGGCCATTGTATGTGAAAAAATACCACCAGATAGATGCTAAGTCTACTAAGAGGACAATCTTATGTATTCTAAGTCACTTTTAACTATAATCTACAACAAATTTATAAAGTTCAAATAAACTAAAAAAAATTATATTGCAGTTATTAAATGATGACAAAAAGTTTCAAGTTTCTATCTGATAACATTCCCGAGATATCATTAATAAACTTTGAAGGGGTTTATCTCAAAACTAGCTTTTTTGACTTAGCATGTTTTACAATGGAGTCGTCGATATGTTGTAAAACTCATGGTAAAAAATTTTCTCTCACTCTATTTTGTTATAAAATATATAAAATATATAATATATATCTATAAAATATATATACATACATATATAAATATAATAATATAATATCTTTCAAGTTACAACACATTAAAGATAGATTCTAAGAGAAATTATGGTTTTCCCGAATTTCAGTGGAGCGGTTGCAACCGCTGCAACAACAAATCCATGAGTTTAAAATGAAAGGGTGTTCCAAAACGAGCAACGAAAAAAGTTTAAGTCCCATAAAATAAATCGCCAAAGTGGAAAAGAACGCCAAAAATCTAAAAAAAAACGTTAATACGAGTAAAAAGTAAAAAATAAATAAAAGAAATGCCAAAACTACATATTATATAGTTTGTATAGTATTACATATCTAGTGTCCATACCGAACCCTTCGTACGCTATTCAGTCACAATTTACTGAATTTATTTATTATTAAAATTTTATAGAAACGCACGTTTTTGTATGAAGAATTTGACGCAATCCCAAACCTTGTAGTGTTCAGCAAAAAAAAAAAATATTTGCTAAACCTAAAAATAGTGGATATGGAACAAAATCAATGCTTAATATCTCAGAAGCCATAATAAATTTTATGAAACGCGTTTTTGACTCAGAAAGCGGGTACTCAAAATTAATAAATTAATATATATATATATCGCACCTTACTTTTTGAATAATGGTCGGAGCAACACTATTGTGGGGCGACGAGATGGCCGCTATCAGCTGTCGATTTCGAAAAAGATAGACGAGTCTTTCTTGTTTTAAAAAGTACAGGGTACATAACCCTAGTGGTGTTAAGGCCTACTACAAAACTAATGGTTCAAAAGTAATGTAATGTAATGTAGAATGTGTTTGTCGATGTCGATGTCGATGACGATGACGATGTCGATGACGATGTCGATGTCGATGTCGATGTCGATGACGATGACGATGTCGATGTCGATGTCGATGTCGATGTCGATGTCGATGTCGATGTCGATGTCGATGTCGATGACGATGAAGATGACGATGACGATGTCGATGACGATTACGATGACGATGTCGATGACGATGACGATGACGATGACGATGACGATGACGATGACGATGTCGATGACGATGACGATGACGATGTCAAAGACGATGACGATGTCGATGACGATGACGATGTCGATGACGATGACGATGACGATGTCGAAGACGATGTCGATGACGATGACGATGTCGATGACGATGACGATGACGATGTCGATGACGATGTCGATGACGATGACGATGTCGATGTCGATGACGATGTCGATGACGATGACGATAACGATAACGATGACGATAACGATAACGATAACGATGACGATGACGATGACGATGACGATGTCGATGACGATGTCGATGTCGATGACGATGACGATGACGATGACGATGTCGATGTCGATGACGATGACGATGACGATGACGATGACGATGACGATGACGATGACGATGTCGATGACGATGTCGATGTCGATGACGATGACGATGACGATGTCGATGTCGATGTCGATGTCGATGACGATGACGATGTCGATGTCGATGTCGATGACGATGACGATGAAGATGACGATGACGATGTCGATGACGATTACGATGACGATGTCGATGACGATGACGATGACGATGACGATGACGATGTCGATGACGATGTCGATGTCGATGACGATGTCGATGTCGATGACGATGACGATGACGATGTCGATGACGATGACGATGTCGATGACGATGACGATGACGATGTCGATGACGATGTCGATGTCGATGACGATGTCGATGACGATGACGATGACGATGACGATGTCGGTGACGATGTCGATGTCGATGTCGATGTCGATGACGATGACGATGACGATGACGATGACGATGTCGATGTCGATGTCGATGTCGATGTCGATGACGATGACGATGTCGATGTCGATGTCGATGACGATGACGATGACGATGAAGATGACGATGACGATGTCGATGACGATTACGATGACGATGTCGATGACGATGACGATGACGATGACGATGACGATGACGATGACGATGACGATGTCGATGACGATGTCGATGACGATGACGATGACGATGACGATGACGATGTCGATGTCGATGTCGATGTCGATGACGATGACGATGACGATGACGATGACGATGTCGATGACGATGACGATGTCGATGTCGATGACGATGACGATGACGATGACGATGACGATGTCGATGTCGTTGACGATGACGATGACGATGACGATGACGATGACGATGTCGATGTCGATGTCGATGTCGATGTCGATGTCGATGTCGATGTCGATGTCGATGTCGATGTCGATGACGATGACGATGACGATGTCGATGTCCATGTCGATGACGATGACGATGACGATGAAGATGACGATGACGATGTCGATGACGATTACGATGACGATGTCGATGACGATGACGATGACGATGACGATGACGATGACGATGACGATGTCGATGACGATGACGATGTCGATGACGATGTCGATGTCGATGACGATGACGATGACGATGACGATGTCGATGACGATGACGATGTCGATGACGATGACGATGACGATTACGATGACGATGTCGATGACGATGACGATGACGATGTCGATGACGATGACGATGACGATGACGATGACGATGTCAAAGACGATGACGATGTCGATGACGATGTCGATGTCGATGACGATGTCGATGTCGATGTCGATGTCGATGACGATGACGATGACGATGACGATGTCGATGACGATGACGATGTCGATGACGATGTCGATGTCGATGACGATGACGATGTCGATGTCGATGACGATGACGATGACGATGACGATGTCGATGACGATGTCGATGTCGATGACGATGACGATGACGATGACGATGTCGATGACGCTGACGATGACGATGACGATGACGATGACGATAACGATGACGATGACGATGACGATGACGATGACGATGACGATGCCGATGTCGATGACGATGACGATGTCGATGTCGATGTCGATGTCGATGTCGATGACGATGACGATGTCGATGTCGTTGACGATGACGATGACGATGACGATGTCGATGACGATGTCGATGACGATGACGATGACGATGTCGATGTCGATGACGATGACGATGACGTTGACGATGACGATGACGATGACGATGACGATGACGATGACGATGTCGATGTCGATGACGATGACGATGACGATGACGATGACGATGACGATGACGATGACGATTACGATGTCGATGTCGATGACGATGACGATGACGATGTCGATGACGATGACGATGTCGAAGACGATGACGATGTCGATGACGATGACGACGACGATGTCGATGACGATGACGATGACGATGACGATGACGATGTCGATGACGATGTCGATGACGATGACGATGTCGATTTTTTACTTTTGTGACCGTTCTTTCACAAAGGTTTTTTTTTTCTTCCTCACTTGTTCCAAATGTAAATTCTAATTTATATATCTAGTCAATTTTTATTCCTGACGATGACGATGACGATGACGATGACGATGTCGATGTCGATGACGATGACGATAACGATGACGATGACGATGACGATGTCGATGACGATGACGATGACGATGACGATGACGATGACGATGACGATGACGATGACGATGACGATGACGATGACGATGTCGATGACGATGACGATGACGATGTTGATGACGATGACGATGTCGATGACGATGACGATGACGATGACGATGTCGATGACGATGACGATGACGATGACGATGACGATGACGATGACGATGTCGATGACGATGACGATGACGATGACGATGACCATGACGATGACGATGACGATGTCGATGACGATGACGATGACGATGTCGATGACGATGACGATGACGATGACGATGACGATGACGATGTCGATGACGATGACGTTGTTGATGTTGATTTCAAATTAAAAATAAAATTCTAAAACTAAAATTAATCGCTAAAAACCGGAAAACTCGCCAAAATTAAAAAAAAAATTGCCAAAATGAAAAAAACCGCTAATTTAAAATGACACGAAACCGAAAAAAAGGCCAAGAACCGAAAAAAAATCGGCAAAACGAAAAAAATCTCCAAATTAAACAAAATTTCTAAAACTGAAATGAATCTCCAAAATCCGAAAAATGAGCAAAAATCAAAAAAAATCCCCAAAATTAAAACAAATCACCAAAATAAAACAAGCTCAAAACCGAAAAAATTCTAAAAGGAAAAAAATGCTAAAGCTTTTTATTATGTACTATAGAGGCTAAAGTGCGTATAGTATTACATAGTATCTTGTGTCTGTACGGAACCCTTTATGTGCAAACCAAAGTCGCACTTTACTGAATTTATTTAAATAAAAACAAGCACATGAAATAATTTTGTCGCAAGGCAAAGGCTACTCTATGAACGAATGTACACAAGATTTTATGACAATATAATTTTTAGTATGATTGGGCACTTATTACAAATTTTATTTTACTTTTATCATAACTCCAGTCAATATTGTTTATTATTATTATTTCTGTACGAGCATCTTCTCGCGACTTCGAACACATCCAGTAAGTAACTGAAATTGTCCTATAAACTGTATTTATAGCAAGTATAGCAGTAATATAAAAGGTACCAAAAGTACTCATTTTACCCGTTTAATCCCCTTAATATAATAAAGGGTACATATATTTTAATTTGCAGCATCAAATCACAAACATTCACATTTATCATATTGGTAGGAGTATTGGCCAGCAATGGGTTAATTCATATTAAAGATATAAGAACTTTTCTCTCAAGAATCATTTCCTTCATTCTGTTAACAATATATGGTTAGAATTTTTAAAAACAATACAGGCCAATCAATAATTAGTTAAACCGTTTCATTTTTGCATCTCTGTGTAGCGAATTTCATTAAAATCTCTTGAGCGGTTCTTTCGTTATAAGGTAACAAGAATTCAAACATATATGTATGCCCTTATGCAAAAACGATTGTTAAAGTTAAAGCATGCTTTAAAACCAACTTTAAGTTTAACAATCGTTTTTGCATAAGGGGGATAAACTTTTACATTTATAATATTATTAGGATCATAAACTTCGCTAAAGTCATTGCGATTTCTCGTAAATATGAAGATTTTCGTCTACTTATGCTGTTATCCCTTTAACCGAACTTAAATTTCAGATGCGTTGCTAGTTGACACGCCAACTGAAGTTCAGTTGCCATCCATGAACGAGTCATTAATTAATTTAGTTCAATTCGTATTAAAAAAAATATGCAAATAGCAAATCAGTTTTAGCTCTATTATTTGCAATTATTATGCAAAAAGTACTTTCATCTTGCTGCTGCTTTGAAGAAAAAAAAAAGAAAGGTGTTTTAGGACACCCGGTTAGAGCTATGCTAATTAGCTATATAAAACAAACTTAATGTGTTAAATAACAATTCAATAAAATTATATTATTTGATGAGGTCAAATTCGCCGCAAATATTTCAAAACGTTTCCATTTATTTGCCATTATTTTCTCTTCTAGCGGTGTACGATTAAATTAATGTATTGTTTGTGGCCGGCGGCGGCTGTTAGCCAGCTTAAAGCCAATCGGCTATGTTCTCTGGTTTGTGTTCATGTGCAAAAACAATAAAAAAACAAATTGAGGAATCCCTGTCATTTGTTTTTGTTTTGTTTAATTTTTGTTTCACTCACTTCAAAAAGCGAAACAAAACAAAATCAAACTACTTGTTTCGTTTATTTTCGTACTCTGGAGAGTTATTATGGATTTCGATACGAAAAGAAAACTGTTCGAATTTGCATTTCATTAACATTACAGTTGGAACACATTTCCGTTCGATTCGGATTACATAAGCTGCCTGGTTTTAAGTAAAAAGAAATCAAAACAAAAACAAATTTATAACTGTAATAGTGTCGATTATTTTTATTACGAAAATCACGTCCTAGGTCCTGTTTCGTGACATAAATAGCATAGCTATAATTATTTACTATTTCATTATTTGTAAGAAATTCTTTGCTCAAAACCGATTAAATAATTAAGGAAAACAACTACAAAACAAGATATTGTAGTTTATTTAACCTTCTCTTGGCTGCTATAAAGACAAAAATGTATTTGAAATAATTGCATAAGCATTAAATATCTCAAATAGCAAAATATGTATTTATTCATTCGTATATCGAATGTTCAAAAGAAAGATAAAACTAAATTGACTTTAATTAACTTCACCATTGTAAACACTTAAAAATTTCTGTTGAAAATATTTTTCTTCTTCAAATGGTTTCTTTGCTCACACTCGTTAAAACTTTATTTTTTGGAATAAGTTATTCTGTTATATTCTGTTCTCTACTTTCTTTTTTAATTTTTTTTTTCTGGTGGATGCTGCTTTGTTAACGAAGAATTTGTTGTCAGTATTAGCAAGACGTTAAGAATTAAGTTTAAAGGTAAACAAGTGTGTTTTGTAGTAAAAACATTGCAATATGTATACACTTAGAAAAAAAAAATTAAATAATTTTATAACACAAAATGGATTTGATATAGACAAATTTAGACAACTTGGACTGATGTATGTATGTGAACCGTTTTGAACATAAACATTATCACAAGAAAGCCTTAATTTTTATTTCTGTTATCTTCCGTGCAACCAAACTTTTTCTGTCAGTGTATTTTCTCTTTAGCAAAGTTTTAGGATAGATAATGTTTGCCTTTGTGTCTGTCTTAACTGAAGTAATTTAAGTTATAAACACTTACTAGACACAATGCTCAAAATCTGGTACGTGAAATAATACAATTTTTGGATTTTCTTTAACAACTAATTTTGCAATAAGAGAGTATAATTTTCGGCTTAAGGACGTTGGTGGAGGAAGGGCTCTAAGCAGATATTAATTAATACAGTTTTTGGACGGAAATTGTGTTAAAGTTTTGGCAAGGAGATAAGAAAAAGTTTAAGCATGTTTGTTTTTTGGGAAAACGATATCTTAAGTTCTAAAGTTCTAAAGTAAAATGTATTTGTTAATAATAATTAAAGCTAAATATAAAGGTGAGTGTACAAATTTAGTTATTTAATGGTAAGTAATAAAAACAAATAGTAAGATATTATTATTTTTGTTCAAAAGCAAATGGTTTTGTTTTAAATAAATCAGTATAGTTCTTGCAGAATGCTAAGATTTAAGGACTCTAGGAAAACGCCAGACTGTGCTGGACTTCTTCCTGGAGCCATCGTTAAAGAAATACATACATACATATATACTCTCTTATGCAAAAATGATTCCTAAACTTAAGGTTGGTTCAAAAAACGAATTTTTTATGGCAAAAACGGTTTTATTGAATGCGTTAACTTTAACATATTTGCATATTTCATCTTCCGTAATAATATACATTAATGTCCATTTCTCTCTCTCTCTCTCTTTCTCTTTATCTCTCTTTCTCTCTCTCTCTCTCTCTCTGCTTGATGAACATTTCTTGATTGTAAAAAAAAATACAAAAGTATTTTTATCTGACGTTAACAAGGTTCCCACATTTCTTTGGTCTGACATCACCAATTTTAAAAATTTGATCCCCGAAATTCCGTAAAAAGTAATACCCAAAACTCCCCACTAAAAAAAATAAAAATTATCTGTAATGAATTCCTCAATCCCCAAAACAAAATTTGTATCCCCATTTGCAAAAAAATCGCCGATTTTGGGGATGAGTCTCCTAATCTGACAACTCTGCTTTTTTATAGCATTCCAATAACTACATTTTTTATTTGTACGTCGTTCGAAATTGCCTTTCTCTCCACATCTGAAGTATGTGTCATATTAAAATATACGAAAACTAGGTTAAATCAACATTTTTCAGCATTTCTTTTGCTTCATATGTGTTTCAGGTTAATTCAACATGAAAGAAAATTCAAAGAAAATTCTCCCTTTTGAAATAACTTTATTTCATGTTGATTACATTCCAGTACTGTTAAATCAAAATTGAGAAGTTATAGCAGGTTGCAGTGACGCAAATTTGATACACAAATAACACGAATAACAATGTGGAATCCATGTTGTTTCAAGTTGAAACAACATGAATTGAAATTTAGAAAATTTTTGTGTGTTGCAATTTTAGTTGGTTTTCCGCTTACCGCTACACACACTAAATAAATACCAGCATGAATTAAATCTTAATTCACATAAATATTATTCGAAATTAAAGCTATAGTTTAAAAAAAAGAGTACTGTGAAGTACAAGGCATTGTGTACTAACTAGCCAGCAGCAAGAAGTTTTCGCTAGTAATGCGATGCTTGTTGCCTGTTTGCGAACGTCAAAGCAAACAACAACAAAATAAGAATAAATGATCAAACAGAATTGGGGCATAAACACATTTTCCATACAAAATGACACAAAAAACTAGCCTCAGAAAGCAGTCGATAGATAGAATCTATTTTATTTTGAGAACGTTTTTTCTTATGCTCTCACATATAAATAAATATTCTCTCAAACAAAACAACAAAGAAAAATAAGCACAAAAGAAAATAAAACAAAAATTAGAGAGCATTTGAAGTTACTGCTGTAGTTTTTATTATGGGCTTTGTTAATTTGACAGCGATTTTTCCTGAAGTTGCGGACTTATTGTGTTTAATCATTAATTCACACATTGTAGTTGTGAACCAAGAAAATAAGAAACAATACACTTATACAAAACATTATAGATATATTTCTAATAAATTTAATATAATTTGCAATCAAACTGTTTGCATTGTGCTTTTACATTGATATTATAGCTATGCTATTTATGTCACAACACAGGAGCTAGAACGTGATTTTCGTAACAAAAAACAATCGAGACTATTACAGTTATAAATTTATTTTTGTTTTGATTTATTTGTATATAAAAGCAGAGTATCAAAATAAACGGAAGAAACTGTTTGATTTTATTTTGTTGCGTTCCTTGAAGTGAGTGAAACAAAAACAAAACAAAAACAATGAGCAGGATTGCTAAATTTTTTGCACCGAGAACACAGCTGATCAGCTGTAAGCCGCCGCCGGCCACAAACAATACATTCATTTAATCGTACGCCGCTAGAAAAAAAAATAATAGAAAATAAATGGAAACGTTTTGACATATTTGCGGCGAAATTGACATCACCATATACGGGTATGTTCTGTATTCCACACCTTTTAATTTCACGTGGAATACAGAACATACCCGATAGTATAAGTTTATTGCATTGTTATTTAAGACATTAAGCTTGTTTTGTATAGCTAAGCAGCATAGCTATAACCGGGTGTGCTAAGACACCTCTCTTCTTTTTTCTTTCTGTCTGTAGTTTTGTATAAATTTTAGTTTATAATTAAATAAGTTTTTCTATCCAAAATTACACGTTTCCTTCTATTTTAAAACCATATGTACTTTTACTGAACTATTTTTTCTTTAAATGTAAGCCCTTTATCTTTCATTGTGAGTTTTACGGCACTTGTTCCTAAATATTCATTTGTTTCCTTATGCAATAAAGGAAATAAATATGTGCTTGCACACATCAACATACTGACTTAATCATGCTCGTAATATAAAATAATTTATATGTGTTTTAGTGTAGGATTTTATAGGATCCTTTTCCGCATATTTTGGCAAATTCTATTTCACTTTTTTCCCAATCCAAAATGACAAATAGAAAAAGTTACAGACGAAAAAAATAGAACCGTATAAACCGTAATTTTCCTTCATTTAGTTTTATTGTTTCATAGTCGTTCGACATAATAATATTTTATGGCCAAATGTCACGAAAAGCAAACGTGTCGATATACAAATGGGACCGATAAAAAAAATACACACACACACACACAGAAACCAAAACATATCAGCATAATGATGATATACATCCTCCCATTGCAGCACCAGCAACAAATTCTGGCCATCAATGTTGTTCTATTCTATTTCGATTTTATGGCTTTTTAATACTTCTCTTATTTCCATCCACTTCAAGTTTTATGGTCCCATCACCATTGTATGGATGCTAAATTACTTTTTGCCTTGTTTACAAGTATTTTGACTGTGAGATGAGAGAAAGAAAAAACACAATTCGATTTCGATTTGTTGTAAGTCAAGAAGGATTAAAAGACAAAATAACACAATATTTAAATTCATTTCAATCGCTGTTAGAATCATTAAAGTGTGCCATTACATGATAATTTATTCGAATTAAATAAGTGGATTTATAGGGGATTGTAGTTTTTAATTAAAATTAGAGAATATAAGTCCAATTACAATTACTTGTAATTGGTAATTACAAAACCTTGCAATTACATGTACGTAATTGGAAAAATAAATCGTTAATAAGGTCATTATAGTAAATTTATGTAATAATTATTTTTGTAATTACATATGGATTCAATTACAATTATTTCGAATTTTTCAATTACAATCATATGTAATTGCAATTGAGACTTTTAACCACCACAATTTTAAATTTTAAAATTTTAAATGTAAATTTTAAGGCTATAATTCAGTAAGAAGACTTAGGACGTTTTTGTTTGAAAATACTTTTGAGTTCTTGTCTTTGAATTCTCTAAATTACTTTCTTCAAAAAAGGTTGTTGTCTTTGATAATTAAAAATAAAAATTTTATTAAATTATTATTATTATTTTTTAAACATAAAAATTAAATTAAAGTATTATACAATAGTTTGAAAAATATATGAAAAAATATATGTTGGATATAATGTTTGGAAGAAAATCATAAAGCAAACACACAAACCTTCTAGCATAGACAATAAATAATAATTGCTTTAAAGAATCACAATCGCTGCTTTTTTTCGTCCATAGACAAGACGATACATACAATCGTCGAACAGAATTAGGGTATAAGTTTTCATGTACAACAAAATGTAATTGTAATTGAATAATCAAGCTTACAAAGTTTAATTTAATATACATATATATGTATTTCTTTTAAAAATTTTAGATATTTATAAAAAGCAAGGTGTTGCGCTGGAGGTTGAAAAAAGCGTGAAGGGGATAGATATCACCTACGTTGCTTTGTGTTTTTGGCTCTTTTTTATTTATTTTTTAATAAAAAAAAAACCTATAAAACAATACGAAAATTGTGTTTATTAATGTAATTATGCAGTTTTGACTAGTTATGACGGTTATATACATCAAGTGTGATCAGTCAAACGTGACTACCGCATGCATCATCAATGATAAGTAAAAATACGGCAGAGTAAGCAGGTCAGATATACATATATGTTCCATAGTAGATATTTTCAATTAGTTAGACAAAGTTGCAAAATCACACGTACACAAAAGTTTACAAATTATAGAAACTTAGATAGAGAAATCCATCACCACTGTCGGTCAAATGACCGGTCATTTAACTTGGACTGTTCTAGCTGGGTAGTCAACTAACAGTTTCTTATTGACAGGAGCACTATTGCCAGTTCAATTAAGAGGTGAGAAATTCAAAAAGACACTGAGTTAATGATCCACCCTCGTATAGCCACTCCGCAACAATTAAGAAATGTTCCTTAATCATTTTCGATATAAAATTACTATAATTTTATACTATTTTTTATCATGGCTTAGGATTTTCTCCGCCAAGCTGTTTGGGGTTCTAGCGTGACTTACGAAAGGCGATTTATATATACATACATATATACCGTTACCTCAATATAGAAAGGCCCTAACTCATTATTTTTTGGAAATCGAGATTTTTGAAAAAAAAAAACTATTATAGACAGAAATGTAGTCCTTACAGAGCCATGAACACCGGTACACAAAATGTTATGATCGGACTAAAAATGGTGGCACGGTGAACAAAATACTAATAGGGCGGTATTTGTAGGCGTGGCAAAAAAATTAAAAAAAATATTTTTGGAATTGTTTTTACATTATCTTTAATCCTAAGGGGTGACTGGCACAACTTTTTTTTTGTATGGAAGGCGAACCACTCTAATGTACGAGTACATATCCTCACCTAAAATCCAAAAGGGCGTAACAACCAAAAAATTCAATATAGAAGTTTTGTTTGATTATGATGTGATTAACCAAAAAACATCTTTACATAAAATTTTACTCACATAACTATGTTTAAAATACCGATTTTATTTATTAATTAGTTTGACACTTAATAGTCTTAAATTTATAATTTATAATTTGCTTCTCTTGTAAAGAAGTAAAAAGTGTGCTTACAGAGCCATGAACACCGGTACACAAAATGTTATGATCGGACTAAAAATGGTGGCACGGTGAACAAAATACTAATAGGGCGGTATTTGTAGGCGTGGCAAAAAAATTAAAAAAAATATTTTTGGAATTGTTTTTACATTATCTTTAATCCTAAGGGGTGACTGGCACAACTTTTTTTTTGTATGGAAGGCGAACCACTCTAATGTACGAGTACATATCCTCACCTAAAATCCAAAAGGGCGTAACAACCAAAAAATTCAATATAGAAGTTTTGTTTGATTATGATGTGATTAACCAAAAAACATCTTTACATAAAATTTTACTCACATAACTATGTTTAAAATACCGATTTTATTTATTAATTAGTTTGACACTTAATAGTCTTAAATTTATAATTTATAATTTGCTTCTCTTGTAAAGAAGTAAAAAGTGTGCTTACGACCTTTAGGATTCTTCTAAATTTATTTTTATATCTTGTCTAGTTGTGTTTTAGTTTGTTGGCAATTTTACACTAATGAAATTCAAAAGTAAAAAACCAACACTAAAATATAATAAGAGGCATAAAAATAAAAATAAAATAAAATAAAATAAAAAAATAATATAAAATGAAAACGTTAAAATAGCAGCTTGTTGATATTACCTTGTTGAGGTAAAAACTCCATTAAGTGACATGAACAACATCAGCGACAACCTAAACCTAAACATTATTAAGGGGTTTCATGATGGAATGCAAATTTGCATTTTTCAAATTCGCTGTGCATACTGAAGTAGTTCATTGGGGGAACTTTTGAAATAAATAGAATTTTTGTGTTAAGCATATGGTTTTCTTAAAAAAAATTAAATATCTTACAGCTCAAAAAAATTTTACAGTACTGTGCTCAGATGAAAAAATTCCATTTGCAATAATGGCTGAGTATATAAAGCAGGAATTTACATCAACTGACACCACACACAGTGGACCAAACACAAAGAGCGCTGATGATGAAGCTGTAGTGGCCTTAAAAAATAGCTAGTTGTTCCGTTCTACTACGTGTTTGTCAGAATATTTACAATTAAGTTTGGTGTTATTTGTTCATTAATAATTATCACATGTAATTTGGCTTACAAAGCGATACGAATTTTAGCCTGTTCAAATCATAAATATAAAAAATTTTTTATTTATTCTTGATTTATGTTTGTGGATCTTTATTTCTTTCATTTTACTTTAAACTATTTTTAATAAATTTATTTATTGTTGGTTTAGCACGTTCGGATGCATTTCATTGCTACTTAGCAACACATCAATAGACTTCAACCACAATTTTTTTTTTAAATTCGCATTCATTTTGACAAGCGTTAATCAAGAAATATGGAATTGAAATTGAAACTAAAGAATTTTTTATTAGTTTTTCTTTTTTAAATAAATCCTCACAAAAACATAAATGTAAAAAAAGGCCAAGTTCTTTTTCAAAATTTCGGCCATCAAAAGTAGTGGGATAAAAATGTTGACCAAGTTCTTGTTTAGCACAATACATAGTGCTACAATATGCTATGAATAATATAAAATTGTACTCGTCAGGGTGTCTGTGCTTACCATTTGCGTCGAGTTTCGTTAGAAACGGATAATAAAAATAGCAAATTTAAGTGTACTCAGTTGAAGTACATTAAATAGGAGGGTTAAAGTTTATAGGCGTGTCAACGCCCGTTTTCATCAAAAATTTATGGTCTTGTATTATCGCAACATTTATGCCAAATTCCAATAGAATTGCTTTGTTTAAACGTTTTAGGTTTGCTTTTTAAATTCTGAGCTATATCGCCGTAGCCCCGCCCCCTAGCTGTAATTTTCAAGTTTTCACATTTTTTTAGTTAGTTGCTCACCTAGACCTACTTGTGTACCAAATTTCAGCTCACTAGCGCAATATTTATATTAATGGGCGTGGGCCCGCCCATTTTTTAAAGATTTTTTGTGTGTGTCCAGTTTCGTTGAAAACAAATTATTATAAATGCATAAATAGTATATTTAAATGTGCTCAGCTGAAGTACATTAAATAGGACGATAAAATTTGATAGGCGTGTTAACGCCCACTTTTTTAAAAGAAAATTTATAGCTTTGCATTATCGCAACATCTATGCCGAAATTCAATAAAATCGCTTTCATTGAACGCTTTAGATTCGCTTTTTTAATTCTGAGCTTTACGGGCGTAGCCCCGCCCTCCCGGCTAAAATTTTCGAGTTTTCCGGTTTTTTTTAGTTGAGAGCTAGTCTAGACCTTGTTGTGTATCGAATTTCAGCTTACTAGCACAAATTTTAGTTTTTATGGGCGTAACCCCGCCACCCCCCCCCCAAATTTTAAAATGTTCATGTTTTTAGATTTTTCTAGTTTATTGCTCACCTAGGTCTACTCGTGTACCAAATTTTAGCTCTCTAGCTATAGCGGAAGTGCTTCATCAATTTGATGAGTGAGTCAGTCTTAAAATATGCACGTTTTGCACATCCATATCTCAGGAAGCTTTTGTTGCAAAACTTTCAAACTTCGCATATGTGGTGAAGTTTGATTATGAGTTAAATTTTAAATTTAAGGGGGGTAAAAACACGAGGAATGGCCTCCTGTAAATATACACACTGCGTGCATTGGCCGGAACTTGTCCATATGTCAAAAGTTGCGGTTCATATGTCAAAAGTTGTTGTTTGTTTACCCATATTTGCAACTGAGCAAATATTCACTAGTTAAAGTATTTTTTCTCAAGGTTTATTTAGTGCAAACGAAGTGAAATATGTGAATATGTGAATATGCACTCATTTGCATCGTTTGCACACCTTATACCACCCATCGTGAAAACCCTTATTATTTTACTAACCCACAATTTTCTTGATGTTCTGTGCATATTTTTTATTTTATTTTTTTGTTTTTCAGAAACACGCATTGTGTGTTTCTTTTAAGTTTTCTTTGCTGAAGTTGTAAATATTGGTTTTAAAGAAATATGAAATAGTTTTGTGAAATGTATTATTTTCTAGAAAAGAATGTAAAGAAATTTTAACAAATATACATACATACGTACATATGTATGTATATACTTTATGTAGCTACATGTGGCATAGTGGGGATGTAAGTACAAATATTTGGAAAAAGTGCTTAAGTCGAGTTAAGCTAATTATGAGTTAAAGGTACCCCCATAATATACACATTCGAAAGTACCCCTGGGCAAAATCTAAATTAATTTGCGTAGTTTTTCAAGAAGTTATAGCAAAATGACTTGCGACTTATCTTTTTTAGACTTCTAATCACATTTGGAATAATAGCTTAGTTTAGGTTATACCTTGATATATTTCAATTTTAATTTATTCTTTAAAGTGTGTAGAACGATGTTTGCTTAAAAAAATAAAGGTTAACAGAGAATTTCCCAATTCAACTGTATACAATTGATAAAAGATATAAATTTCTCAAAATCGACTTGAACAATTAAAAGTGGTCTCCTGCAAAACAGTCAAATATGACTTGAGCATTTTTCCCTTATTGCCAGAGATTTATTAGTTCCAAACGGTCTCACAAGCTGAATTTGGGTTATATAGGTTATGTTAGTGTGGCGTTGGCTGAAGTAGTTGGCACGTTGACTACGAAACATTAGTAGTCATATTACATATTAGTAGTGATGTACATTAGTGTCCCTTGTACAAGTTGTTGTGGGAAAAGTTCTAGTGATGCAGGCATATGGCATTAGTCACTAAAGACTATACCGACTTCATCAGATACTAATCCTACTGTAACATCAGAGCGCCCTCCTTCGTTGCGTACCAGAAGCTTCAGCGAAGTAAAATAACCAATTAAATGGCTACTAAGCAAAGCTTCAAGATTTAATACACCTCATCTGACACCAAATGGCGCTACAACACTGCATTATCAAAAAGCGTGCAAAAGAATTTGAAAGATAACCCTTCCACTTAAGAAAAAGTCTACAGAAGCACTATGCACAGTGGTTTTTTGTTGCAAAAATTATAATTTTTGAAGTTACAAAGATATTTCTAATGATTAAAAATTACTTGAATTTTAAATACTTTAGTTTCAAAATACGAGTAATTACTACCGCATTAAAAAAAATGTCGATGTCGATGACGATGACGATGACGATGTCGATGACGATGACGATGACGATGACGATGTCGATGACGATGACGATGACGATGACGATGACGATGACGGTGACGATGACGATGACGATGACGATGACGATGACGATGACGATGACGATGACGATGACGATGACGATGACGATGACGATGACGATGACGATGACGATGACGATGACGATGACGATGACGATGACGATGACGATGACGATGACGATGACGATGACGATGTCGTTGTCGTTGTCGTTGTCGTTGTCTTTGTTGTTGTCGTTGTCGTTGTCGATGTCGTTGTCGTTGTTGTTGTCGTTGTCGTTGTCGTTGTCGTTGTCGTTGTCGTTGTCGTTGTCGTTGTCGTTGTCGATGACGATTTCGATGACGATGACGATGTCAAAATAAAAAATAAAATTCTAAAACTAAATTTAATCGCTAAAAACCGGAAAACTCGCCAAAATTAAAAAAAAAAATTGCCAAACTTAAAAAAACCGCTAATTTAAAAAAAACACGAAACAGAAAAAAACGCCAAAAACTAAAAAAAATCGCTAAAAGCAAAAAAAGCGTTTAATTAAAAATGTTTCTAAAACTAAATTAATTCGCCAAAATCCGAAAAATGCGCTAAGATTAAAAAAACGCAAAAATTAACACAAATCCCCAAAATAAAAAGAAGCCGAAAAAAGCGTCAAAACTAAAAAAAACGGAAAAAACGCTAAAGCTTAAAAACACCAAATTAAAAGAAAAGCTCAAAACCGAAAAAATTATAAAAGGAAAAAAATGCCAAAGCTACATATTATATAGGCTAAAGTGCGTATAGTATTACATATCTTGTGTCTGTACGGAACCCTTCGTGCGCAAGTCAAAGTCGCAATTTACTGAATTTATTTACTAGTAATTTCTTATAGAAACGCACGTTTTTGTATGAAGAATTTGACGCAATCGCCAAACAGTGGCGTGTACATCAAAAAAATACTTATTAAACCTAAAAATAGTGGATATGGAACAAAAAAAATTAATATGTCAGAAACCATAATAAATTTTGTGAAACGTGTTTTTGATTCAGAAAAAGGGTATTCAATATATAAATATTTCATACCTTACTTTTTTAAGAATGGTCGGTGGAGCAAAACTATTCAGTGGCGACGAGATGCCCGCTATCAGCTGTCAATTTCGAAAAAGATAGATTTCGAAAAATATATACATACATATCGAACATTGTTTTAAAAAGTAAAGGGTTACACATTTAGTGGTTTTAAGGTCAGCGGTCTTGCAAAAATTAAATAAATATACTTAATAGTAACAAACAAAAAAATTGTGTCTTAAGTAGAACAAAAAATAAGCCAATTAACAAACCTGTGCAGTAAATAACAACCGACAATGGTAGGACTGTTGTAAGTTTAGAGAGGGTAAAATTCAGCTTTCATTACAAAAAAGCTTTTAGAAATTGAATTCGATGAATCAAAGCAAAAATCTACATCAACTGAGATCACACACAGTGGACCGAATACAAAGAACGCTGATGATGAAGATGTATAGTGGCCTTCGAAAACAGCTAGTTGTTCCGTTCTACTACGTGTTTGCCAGAATATTTACAATAAGCTTTGATGTTATTTGTTCATTAACAATTATCACATGTAATAATTTGGCTGAAAAAGCGATACGAACTTTAGCCTGATCAAATTATAAATATAGAAACAAATGAAGTTCGAGCAATAATAATTAAAATTAACTAAGATTTAATGTTTTGTTTTTATTTTTGTACAATTTTGGTCTCTGTGACCCAGCAGCATAGAAAAGTTAATAATATTATCCACTGTGCTCTAGCTCGGCTTTACGAAAAAACTTTAAACCACTCTCTCTCTCTCTCTCTCTCTCTCATAGAAAAGGCTTTATTTTCTATAAAATCTTAAATTTCATTTCTATTCATTTCTTCCTTCCTTCCGGAATATGATGAGCGCGGCAACAAAAGAGGCAGGCAGGTACATGGTATGTGTACACCTTTATGCTGTTGCATCTTCACAAACTCCAAAAAAAAAACACAATCACCGTCATCAACATCATAATTTATAGTTCCTTCTCACATCCTGCCAGAGCTCTGGGAAAATTTCTTGTGGTTGCACTAACAAATGAAACTAATGCATATAGACAAAAAAAAAAGAACAACTTGTGTTTGCGTTGGTGTTGGTGGAAAAAAACTTTAAAAATGTAGTACGAGTATATTGGAAAGGAAGAGAAATTTTATAGCTGTAAGTAAACTCGTACAAGAGGAAAACAAAAAACAAATTATGCTGCATGCAATTTTGCATTTTCTTTTTATTTTTATTTATTTTTGCTCCTTCCCATATTGCGATAAGTTCTAACGTATGTTTGATATTTCCGTTTGTAAAAGTCTTTCAAATTAAATTACATTCAAGTAAGCGTTGCATTAGAAAATCTTTTTTTTACAAAAAAAAAGAGCAAAATATGTTTTACGCGCTAAAATAAAAGACATTTCTATTGCTTTGGTATGTGCAAACTTGATTATGAATGACAGCAAGAATGATGAAGGATAAAAACAACATAAATAAAAACTGTTTTAGTTGCATAAACATCGCACAGGAATTTTAATATTCCCCAAGCGCATTGAAAACCGTGGATGTCAAGAGTGAATTTAAAAAGCCTACATATTTTTATTCTCACTTTTTTTTATATAGCTTGTGTTGAAGAAATAATGTTTCTAGGAAAAAGTTTGCTAGTGTTAACCATATTGAGTTTTGTTTATACTTAAGTAAGCTTGACAGGCTGATCATTCAGCTTACTTGGTTCATAACACTTATAGTCCCTTTGCGGCACACGGGGAAAAAGGATAGAGATTGGCGAAGATGTATAATTTTTAAAGTAAAAAACTTATGGAGAGAATTTCCAAAGCTGGCAAAAAAAAAATAGTTTAGCAAAAAAAAAAAACAAGAAGAGTAGATTGCTCCGCGAAAAAGTCTTAAGATTTCTAACTTATACATACTTAATACTGAAGTACAGGGTGTCTCAAAAGAAAGTTTATATTTAGAGAATCGATATAAAAATAAGTAATCTCTTCATCGAAACAATTGCTGAATTCACAACAATTTGTATCGTTTCAATTGCATCAAATACGAGACTGGGTCATTAACTCAATGTTTTTTTGAATTTCCCGTTCTGAACGACCAGCTGAGAGGTCTCTACATCCGAAACAATTTGAAAAAATTCACGATATGCTTTTAGCCGATCGGAGATTGAAAGTGAGATAGATTCTGGAAGCCTTAGGCATCTCACATAGCTCAGTGGTTGAAATTTTGAATGATCACTTGGGTATGAGAAAGCTTTCCGCAAGACGGGTGCCGCCGCGTTTGATCACAATCGACCACAAACGCATGTGCAGTTTCCATGGCAAAAATTGATGAATTGGGCTATTAATTGCTCCCTCATCGGCCCTATTCTCCAGATTTAGCCCCGAATGACTATATCTTGTTTCCAAACATAAAGAAATGGCTCGGCGGAAATAGATTTGACTACAACGATTCATTCAGATTCTACTTGATTGCCTGCGTGTAGCGGGCAGCCACGTAAATCAACCAACCACCAACGATGAATAATCTTACAAACAAGTGCCTATTTTGATGAATCCCCAAAGTGGGCAACCTCGGGTTAAGGAAAAATTCAAACCGATACCAAACTGATGTTTTTGATCTCAACATATTACAACAGTCTTGCCATTGTCGTTTGTTCTTTACTAATCATGCACATGTTAGTTAATTTGCTTATTTTTTGCTCTACTTGAGACAAACTTTTTTAGTTTGTTACTATTAAGTATATTTTTATTAATTTTTGCCACTGACCCATGACTTTAATTTTAATTAATTTTGATTATTATTGCTCGAACTGCATTTGGTTTATATATTTATGATTTGAACAGGCTAAATTGCAAGACTGTTGTAAATTTAGAGATGGTAAAATTGAGCTTTCATTACAAAAAAAGCTTTCAGCAAATTGAAATAAGATGAATCAAAACAATTCACATATTCCATCTGCAATGATGGCTGACTATATATAGCAGAAATCTACATCAACTGACACCATACACAGTGGACCAAACACAAAGAACGCTGATAATGAAGGTGGCCTTCGAAAACAGCTAGTTGTTCCGTTCTGCTACGTGTTTGTCAGAATATTTACCATTAACTTTGGTGTTATTTGTTAATTAATAATTATCACATTTAATTTGGCTTACAAAGCGATACGAACTTTAGCCTGTTTAAATCATAAATATAGAAACAAAATGAAGTTCGAACAACAATAATTAAAATTAACTAAAATTTTGGCTTTTTACCAACCTTCATGCATTGTTCTGCCAATGGAGAAGTCAAATATTGTTCGACTTAGAAAAAGAAACTTCAAATTTTAAGCATTTGGACAAAAATTGCTATTAAAGGCATAATTAAGTCAAAAGTTATGCGCTATTTAAATTGAAATTTTGAAAAAGTCGATTTTTCGCCGTTTTTATTAATTTTTTTTTTTTTTTCAGAAAAAAGTGGTTTAATTACTTCGTTATTATTAAAAAATATTGCAAGAATACCTAGCCCATATTTTTATTTATTCAAAAGTTAAATATTACAAAGAAATTGTTTGTTCAAAATTTTCATTATTAAAGGTGCCAGATCGTTTCGAAATAAATAAATTTTTGTTCTAAATATCATATGTAAGCCCTTTTCTCTCAAATTCCCAAGCTGGAACCAAAAAATTTATCATGCCACCCTAACACATAATATGTCTTTAAATATTTCGTAAGATACTATCTGCACCCGGCAAAAGATAACCAAAACACAGCAAAAATAATGAAAAATTCCATACTTGGGATTTTATGAAATTTTTTTTGGGAACTCAAAAGCAAATTCTATTTGTTTTCACTTTTTACCTAAGAGAGAATATTCAGCCGAATATATTATAGCGAATTTTATAGCATTCTTCTCGGAAAACTCTTTATATGTTGTAAGCAGATGCAGGTAACTACAAAAAAATTAGCACAAAGACTTAAAGCTTAAATTAGAGGTGACATAGCCATAGTCATAACCAAACCAAAATTCAATTGGTTTCTATGGTGATAGTTATGGTGTTATGGCGAGTCACCTATAATCAAATACAGTGTTGCCCATAATTTTGGTTCGAACAGCTGTTTTCTATGGTTATGGTTATGGCACGTCTGATTGAGCCTTAAGCTCTGTGACACCTCTTCAAAATGCTGTATGAAATTTCATAACAATCGTACAGCTCTTTTAGAAACTGCAGAATTATTTCCATTTTTTTTTCAAAATCTCCCCTTGTGTTTCGGTATATCGAATAATAACTTGCTTCTGTTTTTAAATAATATCCATAGACGTTGTTTCTCATTTCTAATGGACATTATTTTCATGGACGTTATTCCGTGCAACCGAAATTGCACCAGAAGTTCTTGAAAAAGTATTAAAAAGAAATACACTAACAAGTAGCGCTGAAGCAGTAATTTATCAGATATTATTTTTAAAATATAAATTCTATGGAACTTGTCTCCAAATAGAATAAGAAATTAATTTAATTCAATAAATTTTTGTTAAAGTACTTCTAAATAAATACTGAACGACGCTCATCCTTTACATTTCCCTAAAGTTTATAAAAATTTATTAGCTAAACTTAAAATGAAACAAGCAATAACTTAAATTCCTCAAACTGATTAAAAAAAAATATTTTACTCTTTTTAAAAGAGATTCACCCATTCCTAAATACTTTATTTCCAAATGGTGTCTGTGCAACAAATTAGCTGAATATTTTAGATTTTGTGTAGCCTAAAAACACTTGTTGAAAGAAAAATACATTCAAACTGTAGAGTTTCTTCATCACGAAACATTTATTACTTAAGATAAAGAATATTCGTTCAAAAAAGCATTTAAATAAATACTTTTAAAACTCTTCATAAATTTATCAAAATTTTTATTTAAAAAAAATATTCTATTTTTTTAATAAAAAAACAAGCCAACCACAGATTTCCTCCTCCACTTAAATCTTGTAGGTTTTGATGTAATTTCTTTTTTGTTTGTTTTTTTTTTCTTTCTTTTCGTTTGTTTTTATTTCTATTTTTTTTTTTTTTTTTTATTTGATGACACAAACTATTCAACATGCAAAGTTCACCAGTTCACAAGTGCAAACAGGCTGAAAAAGAAGGTTATAAAAAGTTTGGAAAAAAATAGCACAGAAAAAACTTTTTAAATCGTTTAGCAGCACAAAACAAAAAACTATATATTTGCCTTTCTTTTGAATACATACATGCATACATACATACATAGAATTACGAAAACAAATACACATACGCATTCATCATACGTTTGTGTGTATGTATGTGTGCAATAGATGTGTGGGTGTGCAAATGTTTGAATAAATTGGTTTATTTGCGGAAACGGATATGTTGCCAAGAAGAACAAACATGCATTCATAAATTACACATACACACTTATAAATAATAGTTCACACACACACACACACACACAAACGTGCCCGGTTGGTTGCATGTTTGCATCAAGATGAGTATAAGGGAGGTGATTATTTTTTAAACCATAAGTTAACAGCAAATTGAGACATTAATTAAGTAAATTTCTTATACCCCCATTTCCAGTTTTCTTTCCTTCTTTTCAATAAATATTAAATTAGTGAAAAATATTATTCATATTTTTATAAATAGGTTTTAAATTATTTAGAAAAAATTTTTTTACCCTTATGCCACCCTAATGTCATTCATATAAATTCTTGAAAAAAAAAACTCTAGCGATTACTCTTACACTTGCTCAACTTTGAAGTGCTTGAATAAATGACTGACATTGTCCTGATGTTGGCAGGATTTGCACTTTCGGTTTAAAGTTCATGTTTGTCATTAAACGGTGTTGCTAATTGAAGCCAGCTAAGGCCACAGCACCTTCGAATAACTTTGATGAATTATTAAATTGTGATTCAGGGAAACCTTAACTTTTCAAATACAACTTAAAACAATTTTTAGATAAAAATATATATTTACATATGAACAATAAAATAACAATAAAAATGGTATGGACTGAAATTCACTGAAACAGAGGATATACATATATACAAATAAATGTAAAAGACCTTTTGATAAGCCATATTTTCATGAATTAAATAGGAATTTCGCTCAATATCGAATGATGTAATATCCCTGAAGAAAATTTGGTGGCAAATGAACCAAGCGTACTCGTCGTAGGACTTGAGAAAATTGGAGTGTTAAAAAAAAGTAGGGCGTAGTGTATCGTGTAAATGGTTACATATTCACCATTTTCGTGATGTATCTAATATATTGAAAAATGCCAAAATCTCGATTTCAAAAAAAATAATAATAATGAGTTAGATGGTTTCTATGTTAAGGTAACTATGTTGTTTAATAGTTTCTATACGCTGCATTACGTTAATGCTATTGCAAATTTATCAGAAAATGTCCAACCAAATTCTTGAAAAAAAAATTGGAATTATATAAAATCTACCATAAAGTAATTGAGAATTACTAAACATCTTAAAAGCTAAAAAGCTTCAACAGACTCGTTCTAGTTATTGGGACTCGTTCTAGTATTGTAGCTGAGTCCAGGACCTGCCAAATAATATAAATATATGTTTTTTTTTCTTTGGATTTTCCCTACATTGGAAGCTGAAAGCGGGACATGATTCATCAAAAACTAGGATTTACAGTTTCTAACATTAGAAAATGTTAATAAAGGTAGGGCAAATTTAAAGTTTTTTGAAGAACTCCTGAAAACTCGAATTTCAACAAATTCTGAGTATGCACGTTTATAGAGGACCACTTGGACATTAATCCATGACCAATATTATCCGACAGCATTGACTTCCAAAAGTGCGTATATGCTTCAGAAAATGCCAAGTTGAAAACTTGGCAATTCGAGTATCTTGTTCAAATGCGTGCTTTTCAGAAATAGATTCATGGGCAATAATAAAGGAGGAGCATTACTTTTTTTTAAAAACTGGGTTGCCTCATTTACTGCAAAAGTCCTTTAGAAATGCATTATAGCTTAACAGAGCTCTGTTAAGACACTAATAAAGCTCTGTTAAAGCACAAGGTTCGTGTCAAGGCTTATAAATCTATACAACAGCTATGTCAAAACACACATACACTGATATTAGCATTTGAAGTAAAAAGCTTTGAAAGCTCTTAAATTTGTTCTTGTTTCTTTGCAAAGTAAGAGCAAGCATTGTTGTCTGTTGTGTTGTTGATGTGGATGTTGTACTCTCCTTGGTGTGAAAGCACAAAAGCTCTTTTGTAAAAGTTTGCACATTGTGCATATGGATTGGACGTAGCTGCTATACAAGCACAAACTTGAAATTACGCCGATTCCTACAGAAAATAACCCAGTGATTATTTTAAAAATCTTCGTAACATGTTAAGAATGAGAATTGTATTCTACAAATTAGTTGAAGTACGAAGCACACAGGGATTTGGATAGTTAAGCAATAACTGCACTTAAAAAATTTTTGGATTGAATTTGTATCACTTACATTTTAATAAAAATATAATAAGAGATTGAAGATTTCAATAGCGGGATGTGTGGTAGTCAAGTTACCCGTAACTGAATTCCGTAGCACCATAAAGCTTTTAAAAGTATATTAAAAGTTTACAATCTACACTGAGGATTAAATTTCAACTAGTTAATCACCCAATGTATCTAGAGTTAATTTAAATTTCATTTGTGTTCGCTAGAGTCAATGTGGTGTTTCCATGTAAGCCGTCGATCAAGGTGTATGTTGAGGAACAAGTATATCTTTCTTCATAGGGTAAATGTTACCTGAACACATTTTTGTTCGTTTACTTTTATTCTCCATTAGTTCATCCATAGTTCAATAGGGCACTATTACGAATATTATATATTATATGTACTACGAATATTTTTTTTGTTTAGTATGTCTATATAAGAAAGACTCTGCAAGGGCATGTATTATGTATTACGAATATTTTTTTTTTTTTTTGGTTTAGTATATATATAAGAAAGACTTGGCTGGGAAAGACAATGAATCGATATAAATGGACCGTCAAGGCACTCTGGAACAAGTGCCGTAACTATACTTAGATATTATCCTAAGCTTAACAGTTACCTCTGTGGTCGAGTGGGTAGTGTGCAAGCCTATCACACACGAGGTTGTAAGTTCGAGTCCCAAAAAATATCTGCTCAAAAATAAATTATTCAATTTTAATAAAAACAAAAGTTATAAGTTTTCATTGTTACAGTTAAGTGTCGGAATGACATTTCTAAATAATTATATTATTCTACACCGAATAGGTCAGTGTGGGATAGTTCAGTGACAAGTCAATTAACCCCATCCGAGAACATTCTCATGTAAAAGTAACTGGTCCGCTTCATAGGAAGTGTTAGAACTCGGTCTGGTCCCTATCACTTAAAGACCGATCACGTGAAGAGTCTTGTGTCAGTTTCATTTCCTGCAGGGATATTATAGTATTTCTAGGTAACATAAAAAGAAAATCAAAAATTATTTAATATAAAACAATTCAAATTGTTAAATTCAATCCTCAAGCAATATATTTTAAAACTGATTTTTAAGCGGACCAAGCAACAGACACCTGCAACTAACGGCTCCAAGCCGGCTGAGACAAGCCGCCGCTACCGATTTTTTCTCGGCTGAAAATCGGCTAAGATCAGCCGCTGGTTGATGATTTTTTTTATACTTTACTTAAGGGTTTTAGGATTTTTCACTAATACATTCATTAGGGCGGGTCGATTTGTATGGAGGCAAAAAAATCGCTCAAATTACAAAGAAAATCGTATTCTAGGGATCAAAATAAGAAACTTTGCCGAATTAACCATGCCTCTAAAATGTATTTTGATGTCCCGACTTTTGATCCGAAAGGTCAAATTTTTTGAAGGGTAAAATTTTGAAAAATCTGACTTTGACCCATTTAGAGTTCCTCAATCGAGTCAAAATGTGTAACCAACCCCCACTAATTTTGGAGGGCCGACCCACCTATGCCAGTGGCACACCCCCTGGAACCACCCCTGGGGTGATTTTTTGAAATATTTGTATGGGGAACCCCCCAGGGGTAGTTCCAGGGAGTGTGCCACTGGCATAGGTGGGTTGGCCTAATTTTATAGCGATCTTTTCCGCTTCGTTTGTGATAAAAAATATAAAAAAACGTGGCAACGCTGATTAAAGCAGTTTTACTCGAAATTTAGCAGGTAAAAAATTGGCGTAGTTTGAGATATATAAATAATTATTAAGAAATGTGAATTTACTTTGACACAATTGTAAAAATTGTGAAGCCGACCCAGCCGAATTTCAGCCGATTTTCAGCCGATTTTCACCGAAAAATTTTTCATGAGACGCCGTCGCCGGCAAAATACATGTAAAGAGTGCCAAGCAGTAATAAATAATAGGAAAAATCTATCAAGTAAACAACTAAATTAAATTAAGTGTATTTGATACTGCTTTTCTTATGTTGTATCAGAATATGATTTTTAATTTATAAATAAACAAAAAAAATTTAAAATTTGTTTAATTAACCCATCAGCCTCGATTAGAACAAAGAATGTTTATTTTAAAAGCTCAAAGATTTTATTAAATTTCCTTCCCCACTCTACAGCTCATAGTGCGCCATTTTACATGCATCTCCTTTTTATGTCCAAGTTTTGATTTTATATGTGAGACAGAAAGTAACATATACTTTTTGTATACCTATCTTTGATTTTTCTCATTTGAAAATCAACAACTCTTGAGCAACAAAGAATGATGCATCTAAAATCTAACTAAATTTTAATTTTAAGCAACAAAAGGACCCATTACGACTTAAATGAAACTGAAAGTCTGTTAAACCTAAGACAAACTATGGCAGGGTTGGAAAAGTTCATACGATCGTAATTTTGTTGGGACTAGTCTTTCCCGTTAACGGGTTTTTTAGAACAGGCAAATAACTGAACTATCTAGCTAGAAACGAGCAAGGAAAAGTCAGGATTTGTTATTTATGAAAATATTTCGTGACTTCAGAGATGTGTACTTGGAGAGCACGAAAACATAATTTTAAAAATCATTTACTGAGGACATGTCTAGTTTTCTTCGTCTCATTTGATACTCCTGAAAATAATTATTTTTAACACATTATAATTATAAATTATAATTTAACACATCGATTACAAAATTTTTGTAATTGCAATTAAAAGTTTTCAATTACAATTACATTTTCTTGCAATTCAAAATTCAAAAAGCAATTACATTTCAAAGTAAAAGTAGTTGAAACAAAAATTGCAAAAATCCCAATTAAAATTATATGTAATTGGAAAAATAATTCCTTAATAAAGTACATACATAATTATAGAAAATGTTGATTTATGTATTTTTTTATTTTTAGAGCAATGTGCAATGTTTTGTAAATGACAATAAAGTTGGAAAAATTTTAATTTTTTAATGCCGAAATAAAAAAGTTTATGTAAGCGAGGCAGTTGTACAGTTCCTTTTGACGCTCACAGTAAGTATATTTATATTATATAAATTGGACTTATATTAACTATTAACTTTTGAGTAAAGGTCTGTCTGAAGTATAAAATATTTTTAAGCAATAAAGAAAAAAAGTTTTAGCTATTTACTTTTATATACTACAGTTTCCATTTTCCAGCTCTGTAAAGTACCAATTTGCTTAAGATAAATTCTGAGGCAGCGGTCGGAAAATCGATTTCACGTGCGTTCAGACAGGGGGATATGGCTTATTCAACTACGCTATTCATAAGCACCAAGAATATGCATATCATTACCTCAATATAGAAAGGCCCTAACTCATTATTTTTATACCCTTTACCAACAAAAATGGTAAAAGGGTATATGTAGGTTTGTCATTCCGTTTGTAATTTCTATAATATCAATAAGCGATCCATATAATATATATATTCTGGATCCTTATGCATAGGGAAGACGAATAAGCGATGTCCGTCTGTCCGTCTGTCCGTCTGTCTGTACGTGAAATCGGTTTTCCGAAGCTCCCAGAAAAGCTAGAGACTTCGTTCTTGGACTGGTGTGTCAGAAATTTTCCAAAATAGATTGGTATTGAAATTCAGCAAAATGGACCAGACGATTGCAGAGCTGGAAAACGTAAACTTCATTTTGCCATATAAAAGTAACTACCGAAAACAAATTTTTATTTTTTTTAATAAATAAACTTATTTTACACCTCCATACGACTAAAATTGGAAATTTAAATTAAAAAAATATAAAAAAATTAAAAAGACGTTTCCAGGGTTGGAAAACTTTAACTTTTTGTGTTATGTAAAACTAACTATGTCTAAAACTATATTAGTATTTTCTCGAGAACCGTAAGAGCTACAGACCTGAAATTTGGACACAGTGTGTAGACATTTGGCCGCTACAACAACAAATACATGAGAATTGGAAATTAAAGGGTGTTCCAAAACGAGCAGCGAAAAATTTTAAAATCCCATGTAATATACATACAATTGTATGTATGTGTGTATATACACTTGAAATTTGTAAGGTTAGTGTATTTTTATACAGACTACAAAAATTAACACTAAAATTTCCAAAAATTTAAATTAAAGGGTGTTCCATCAGTTAATGCAATTTTGACTATGCAATTTTGACAACTTGCTGTATCTTGGAACCCGTAAGAGCAAAACTCTTGAAATTTTCAAAAACGGTAAAACTAAAAAATCAAAAAATTATAAAATCGCCAAACCTAAAAAAATCGCCAAAAACAAAAAAAAAAAAATCGCCAAAACGAAAAAAAGCACCAAATTACAAAAAAATGTCTAAGACTAAAATAAATCGCAAATAACCGAAAAATTGCTAAATGAAAAAAAATCGCCAAAATGAAAGAAAATCACCAAAATGAAAAAAAATCCCCAAAATGAAAAAAATCGCCAAATTGAAAAAAAATCGCCAAAACGAAAGAAACCCCAAAAAAACAGAAAAAAATCTTCAAAATGAAAAAAAACAAAAACAGGAAAAAATCACCAAAATGAAAAAAATTGCCAAAATGAAAAAAATCTCCGAAATAGGAAAAAATCGCAAAAATGAAAAAAAAATCGCCAAAATGAAAAAAGGCCCAAAAACAAAAAAAAAATCGCCAAAATGAAAAAAAAGCTAAAACAGGAAAAAATCACCAAAATGAAAAAAATCGCCAAAATGAAAAAAATTTCCAAAATAAAAAAAGCCCCAAAAACAGAAAAAAAAATCGACAAAATGAAAAAACGCCAAAATGAAAAAAAATCGCCAAAATGAAAAAACCCCAAAATAGGAAAAAATCGCAAAAATGAAAAAAATCGCCAAAATGAAAAAACCCCCAAAAAAACAGAAAAAATCGCCAAAATGAAAAAAATCGCCAAAATTAAAAAAATCGCCAAAATGAAAAAAAATCGCCAAAATGAAAAAATCGCCAAAAACGAAAAAAAACCCAAAAAAACAGAAAACAAAACCCTAAAATAGGAAAAAATCGCCAAAATGAAAAAAAGCCTAAATAAAAAAAAATCGCCGGAATGAAAAAAAACTCGCCAAAATGAAAAAATCTTCAAAATGAAAAAAAGCCCCAAAAGCAGGAAAAAATCGCCAAAATAAAAAAACCTTCCAAAATTAGAAAAAATCGTTTAAACTGAAAAAACTTCAAAAAAGCTTAAAAGACACATTAAAAAATTCTCAAAACCGAATGTACGGAACCCTTCGTGCGCGAGTCAAAGTCGCTTTTACTGAATTTTTTAATATTAAAGGAATTAAATGAAACTAAGTTTTTTCTTATTTCGTTTTTGCTCTGTTCACTCAACTTATTTTATGTATTTTTAAAGAACTAGATTGGTATCAATAATCAGAAAAATCCAAAATTGTGATTCCAGGGTTGGAAAACTTACACTTTTTGTTTTATGTAAAATTAACTAGTTCTAAAAATTTTTTTCTTTTCCCTTATAAGTTGAATATATTTTATGCTTCTGAAAGAAAAGTTTGGCGCATAAATATTAAATATTAAATATTAAATATTAAAGAATAAAATTAATTTTTTTTATTTCTTTGTTCACTTAACACACTTTATAAATTTTTTAAATCAGAAAAATCTAAAAGGTTGATTCCTGGATTGCTAAATTTATTGTTTTTTTTACAAAAGTGACTAGGTCAAGTTAGTTTTTTCTTTTTGTGTATTCCTGTAGGAATAAAACGGTTATATAATACCACGATGTATACTATTTGCAATGGGAACTTTAAATCAAGACACTAAGCAGTTTTACAACATCAATGATTATTAAACACAAACAAGCCCCAATATTTTGGTAATGTATTGACGTGACGTCGATGTTGACTGAAATAAGAGTGAATGTAAACTATATCTTAACCACAGAGTTTAGAGTAAAATATTCAACAATTGCTATTATCGAAAATAAAATAATTGAATCAAATTCTTTAATCGAAAAATACTGAAAGGTCACTTACTATTAATTGCTTCAGAGAAAAAAATTATAAATTTTTTCACAAAACAAATATGTATGTATGTATGTGTCTGTACACTATATACATATATGTACGTACGTTGGTAAAGGGTATATAAGATTCGGCACAGCCGAATATAGCACTCTTACTTGTTTTTTTTTTAAATCGATATTTTTAATTTTTCGATACATTAAATGTTCTTGTATCGAAATATACAAAAAAATCGATTAAAAAACAAGTAAGAGTGCTATATTCGGCTGTGCCGAATCTTATATACCCTTTACCAACGTACGTACATATATGTATATAGTGTACAGACACATACATACATACATATTTGTTTTGTGAAAAAATTTATAATTTTTTTCTCTGAAGCAATTAATAGTAAGTGACCTTTCAGTATTTTTCGATTAAAGAATTTGATTCAATTATTTTATTTTCGATAATAGCAATTGTTGAATATTTTACTCTAAACTCTGTGGTTAAGATATAGTTTACATTCACTCTTATTTCAGTCAACATCGACGTCACGTCAATACATTACCAAAATATTGGGGCTTGTTTGTGTTTAATAATCATTGATGTTGTAAAACTGCTTAGTGTCTTGATTTAAAGTTCCCATTGCAAATAGTATACATCGTGGTATTATATAACCGTTTTATTCCTACAGGAATACACAAAAAGAAAAAACTAACTTGACCTAGTCACTTTTGTAAAAAAAACAATAAATTTAGCAATCCAGGAATCAACCTTTTAGATTTTTCTGATTTAAAAAATTTATAAAGTGTGTTAAGTGAACAAAGAAATAAAAAAAATTAATTTTATTCTTTAATATTTAATATTTAATATTTAATATTTAATATTTATGCGCCAAACTTTTCTTTCAGAAGCATAAAATATATTCAACTTATAAGGGAAAAGAAAAAAATTTTTAGAACTAGTTAATTTTACATAAAACAAAAAGTGTAAGTTTTCCAACCCTGGAATCACAATTTTGGATTTTTCTGATTATTGATACCAATCTAGTTCTTTAAAAATATATAAAATAAGTTGAGTGAACAGAGCAAAAACGAAATAAGAAAAAACTTAGTTTCATTTAATTCCTTTAATATTAAAAAATTCAGTAAAAGCGACTTTGACTCGCGCACGAAGGGTTCCGTACATTCGGTTTTGAGAATTTTTTAATGTGTCTTTTATGCTTTTTTGAAGTTTTTTCAGTTTAAACGATTTTTTCTAATTTTGGAAGGTTTTTTTATTTTGGCGATTTTTTCCTGCTTTTGGGGCTTTTTTTCATTTTGAAGATTTTTTCATTTTGGCGAGTTTTTTTTCATTCCGGCGATTTTTTTTTATTTAGGCTTTTTTTCATTTTGGCGATTTTTTCCTATTTTAGGGTTTTGTTTTCTGTTTTTTTGGGTTTTTTTTCGTTTTTGGCGATTTTTTCATTTTGGCGATTTTTTTTGATTTTGGCGATTTTTTTAATTTTGGCGATTTTTTTCATTTTGGCGATTTTTTCTGTTTTTTTGGGGGTTTTTTCATTTTGGCGATTTTTTTCATTTTTGCGATTTTTTCCTATTTTGGGGTTTTTTCATTTTGGCGATTTTTTTTCATTTTGGCGTTTTTTCATTTTGTCGATTTTTTTTTCTGTTTTTGGGGCTTTTTTTATTTTGGAAATTTTTTTCATTTTGGCGATTTTTTTCATTTTGGTGATTTTTTCCTGTTTTAGTTTTTTTTTCATTTTGGCGATTTTTTTTTTTGTTTTTGGGCCTTTTTTCATTTTGGCGATTTTTTTTTCATTTTTGCGATTTTTTCCTATTTCGGAGATTTTTTTCATTTTGGCAATTTTTTTCATTTTGGTGATTTTTTCCTGTTTTTGTTTTTTTTCATTTTGAAGATTTTTTTCTGTTTTTTTGGGGTTTCTTTCGTTTTGGCGATTTTTTTTCAATTTGGCGATTTTTTTCATTTTGGGGATTTTTATTCATTTTGGTGATTTTCTTTCATTTTGGCGATTTTTTTTCATTTAGCAATTTTTCGGTTATTTGCGATTTATTTTAGTCTTAGACATTTTTTTGTAATTTGGTGCTTTTTTTCGTTTTGGCGATTTTTTTTTTTTTTTTGTTTTTGGCGATTTTTTTAGGTTTGGCGATTTTATAATTTTTTGATTTTTTAGTTTTACCGTTTTTGAAAATTTCAAGAGTTTTGCTCTTACGGGTTCCAAGATACAGCAAGTTGTCAAAATTGCATAGTCAAAATTGCATTAACTGATGGAACACCCTTTAATTTAAATTTTTGGAAATTTTAGTGTTAATTTTTGTAGTCTGTATAAAAATACACTAACCTTACAAATTTCAAGTGTATATACACACATACATACAATTGTATGTATATTACATGGGATTTTAAAATTTTTCGCTGCTCGTTTTGGAACACCCTTTAATTTCCAATTCTCATGTATTTGCTGTTGTAGCGGCCAAATGTCTACACACTGTGTCCAAATTTCAGGTCTGTAGCTCTTACGGTTCTCGAGAAAATACTAATATAGTTTTAGACATAGTTAGTTTTACATAACACAAAAAGTTAAAGTTTTCCAACCCTGGAAACGTCTTTTTAATTTTTTTATATTTTTTTAATTTAAATTTCCAATTTTAGTCGTATGGAGGTGTAAAATAAGTTTATTTATTAAAAAAAATAAAAATTTGTTTTCGGTAGTTACTTTTATATGGCAAAATGAAGTTTACGTTTTCCAGCTCTGCAATCGTCTGGTCCATTTTGCTGAATTTCAATACCAATCTATTTTGGAAAATTTCTGACACACCAGTCCAAGAACGAAGTCTCTAGCTTTTCTGGGAGCTTCGGAAAACCGATTTCACGTACAGACAGACGGACAGACGGACAGACGGACAGACGGACAGACGGACAGACGGACAGACGGACATCGCTTATTCGTCTTCCCTATGCATAAGGATCCAGAATATATATATTATATGGATCGCTTATTGATATTATAGAAATTACAAACGGAATGACAAACCTATATATACCCTTTTACCATTTTTGTTGGTAAAGGGTATAAAAATTAGTTAGGGTCGTTCTATAATAATAATGAGGTAGTGACTGCAGGAGAGCCCTCGACTTGCTTATGGACAAATATAGTGTCAAACTATGTTGGGTTCCTGGCCGCAGCAGTATTGAGGAAAATTAAATTGCCGATGAGCTGGCAAGAATAGGGTCGGCGTTAGATGAGGGAATGTGGGACAGATTGGTGAAATTACCCAGTAAAAAAAATTGGAAGTCATTCTAAAGGAACTACATTTTCATTGCTTCCTAAAAATCAATATTTTTAATTTGCCGATAGTTAGCAGAAAACCAAGTAAAACTTTATTTTAGTCATACAAACCTTGTAATTCGTCCATAGCTTTAGAAAATACTCACCAGAATTTAAAAAAAAAATCGATTTTTTAACGAAATTTATGAACTAATTTTAGTCTAAAATTCAAAAGTTATTCCCTTAAATTTACATGAGAAGATTGTTTCGGGCTTAAATTCTTGTAAAAAGAAACGAATTGTTAAAATAGGTAACTATTTACTAGTTTTTCTAGAAGAAAATATTATCATAGAACACAGAAAAGGGAATTTTTCTTAAAATCGCTTCCAATTCGGTGACCAGGCATCGAAAAAGAGAACTTCTTGCAATGACAACCCTATGTAAAAATCATTAGATCGGATCGAAATTTGCACTACTTCCAGATCGCAAACTCTACATTTTCATGACTTTTTTGGAGTGTCTTTTTTTACTGGGTATCTATAGGCCACTATAACAAAACATTCTCAGGGTGGAAAAAGTACGAGTTATTTTGGATAACAGGACGGAGGGTCTGTTGAACGTCTTCCGCCAACTGACGAATCCATGCTATGTATTGGAAAATGTTTCGACTTTTGTTTGTTGTTTGCTTTTCACAAAGAACCAGAAAGGCGCATATACTTTTAATTCTTTTTATATAAGTTGATATATGATGGGTTGATACTATAGACGTACTTGAGGTCAAAGACTTTATAATTAAAAAAAAATTGGTCTGCCACACACAAACTCATCGATATATTATACTTTAGTATCTGAATGTAAATACTGAAGCTATAACAAATTTAAAAAGGTGACCCCTACGGTCTGCAGCAATGAATTTATAAAAGCATTTTTTAAATAGTTGTGCTGTAATTATCGAAATACTTTCTTAGCAAAAGTTTTATGATTTTTTGCGAGATATAGATTTCTAACATTAGGGTGTCACGTTAGGGTGGTAAGAAATGAGATTTCGGGGGTAAGTACTAGAACGGTACACTTGAGGTTAAGGCGAATTCAATATCAGGTGAACTCTTCCCTACAACAATCTTACAACACAAAAAACAACACGTAGTTTGCTATGCTACAAAACCAATCTGTCAGAAGATTTATAAGCAAATTTTTGACATTTTGGTTCAAAATCCTCAATTTGGCATCAACAGGTGATAATCAGACGGGCTGATAAGGTCACCAGATACTGAATTCGCCTTGACTTGAGGTCAATGGACCTAAGAGCAAAAATATTGGCCTTCCTGAGACAAAAAAAAATTCGCTATATCAAACTTTAAGATCGGAATGTAAATATGGAAGATATAACGAAAAAACTAAAAAGGCAACCCCTAAGTTCGGCAAAAAAAAATTTTTTTGAAATGTTCTTGGTAAAATACTTTATATTCGCTAGTGTACGGGGCACTTTTTTTGTTGCCTGTTGGGCGAGACGTTCTAATGTATATGTATATGAATATTGTGGAAATTACAAATTCACTTACAAAGTCATTATTTGTTCGTTCGATTTCACAACATTAGTTTTCTCTGTATATGTAAAAATAACAATTGAGCCATTGTGCTAATTTTAGGGAGATTTAAATCGAATACAATTTTTTACTCGATTAATCTAATAAGGCTCTAAATTTATACGGCAAATCTTCGAAAATCATAATACGAGTACATAATTCAATTTATGTGAGTTCGACTCCAATTACATAATAACTTCCATTCGTAAATGTTCCTATTAGAGTCGGGTTACATAATAGTCCTCCCCTGCCCACCCCCAACTCCAGCATTACTCTGCTAGCATTTAACACGTAATTAAATGTTTCCATTTCAAGCAATTAACCATATTTCTTTCCTAATTTACAGTAAATGTTTCGCTAACAATTTCATGTTGCAAGCATTAAAAGTGAAAGAATATCAAAAAAATAAAAATAAAAAATATGTAACAAATAACATGTCCATGACCCAACGTAACTAATTTTATTTCAAATATGTGTGTGTTGAAATGTTCTGGGGCGAGAGAGGAAGAAACCGATTTATTTATTGATGCAGTTACAACAGAGAACAGCAGGAGTTAAAAAAATTAGGGGAGAAATATGTATATGCTTGCACTAATATATTTGGGTTATTAGTTTTGGAGTGGCTCCCCTCACCAACTTGCTAGCAAGCGGAATAAACGGTACTCCTGGGAATTAACCAAAAATAAGAATAAGCATGGGCACTAGTTTACTCTACAAACACACATTCGTCCTGAATTTTTTTTTGTTTCCTTTATTATATTTTATAAAATATATTTTATGCACATAGTTTCTTTTAGAGATAGTATACTTTCTTTCTTTATTTTATTTTGTTTTAAGTTTGGTTTTTATTTAGTTTTGTTTTTCTTCTTTTTTTTCGCTTAACTTGTATCAACATCCGGTTGTATTTTGTAGAAACGTGTATTAGCAAGTATTTGTCTGTGGCAAACATTTGCTTAGTTGCTTTGGAGTATAAAAGTGGGTGCAGGAGTGTGTGTGTATGTGTGTGTGTGTGTATATGTGTGTGTGTGTGTGTATGTGTGTAGTTAAGGCTTTTGTTTTTTCAAAGTTGGGTTTGTGGTTTTGAATTCATGCTCTAACAATGCCAAGTCTATTCATTATTTTTACGCTTAGGGTGTGCAATAGGGAAAAGAAAAAATACCAATGTTAAATCAACATTAAAAAATTTTTGTTCGTATTTTGTTGATGTTTGTTTTGACGTTCGTGTTGTGTAAACAGAAGAAAAACTTCGCATTACCAGCGAAGTACTAATCTAGAAGTCGAAGGATCACAGGTTCCATCCCTGCCCAAAAGCTCTGGGTGTTTCTACAAGCAGGCCAAACTAGCTTCGCAGCTTGTTTTTTTTTAACAAAAAAAAATTTACTTTAATTTCAAATAAATTGTATGTTAAATCATCAATTAAATCATGTTGAATGAAAATGCAATTCATGCTAGTATTTATTTAGTGTATATTTAAAGACTATTTAAGGTTGTAAGGACTGCAGCTGTAAACTCGTTAGCTACCATGCGATGATTTCAAGCTCAAATCTTGGTTTGGGGGAGCCAACTACAGGACACATTTTCAGGATGCCTGTGCTCATACACATCGCGTAATTTAAAGAATTAATAAAATGTTTATCATTAAATTATAAATTCATGTTGTTTCAACTTGAAATAACTTTTATTCAACATGATTCATTGTGTTATTTCAGTATCAAATTCAAGTTGCTTAAACTTGGAATATCTTTGATTTAATATTTTTCTTCATTTTGATTTAACAGTACTGGAATATTAAATCAACGTGAAATAATGTTATTTTATATATAGTGTTATTGACAATTTTCCTTGAAGGTTATTGTAAATTGTTTTGAATTAATATGAAACACATGTAAAGCAAAGTTATTACCAAAAATTATTAAATTAACCTTATTTTTCATGATTTTAATATGAAATTTTTCTGTGTCCACATCAACATAAAATTAAGGAACTATTTTTTTATAACTGCACAAATAAGTAATCTAAATGAAATAAGTTGATATCAATTTTTTCAAGGTCTAACCATTGGCTTAAAACTGTACCACGAGTGCCGGTGACCCAACACCTGAGCTGCTCTACGAGTTTCATGGGTGCAATGTGTCGAAATGATCTTTTACTGAAAGGTCAACTTCATCTAACTCCATGGGGTTAAATAGATGATGTTGATCTGTGTGGAGTAGGTACTGGATTGTGTCAGCTCAGGAATTTGTCTGGCTCCAACATGAGTAGTTAAGCTGTGCCGGTAATTGGTGAGGAATTCTCTTGGGAAAATCCCTATGGGTGTGAACAATTACACTTGCAGCGAGTACGTGGTGCCTGTACATATATATTTATTTGTTTCTTTTAACTCCTACAAGGAGCATAGGGCCGTTTCTTGAAACGGTTTGAGTAATCAGTATGCTTGAAGATGAATGACTGATTAGGCCATAGAGTCCGATCCTGGTGTTGGGGCTGCCAATTATGCACCCAGGCCTGCTGAGTTGCTGCAAGTGGTTACTCCATGCAACGATTAGGGCTATACCGCCCCTGATTGGTCGTCAGAGCCTGGTTAGCGTGACAGAAGTCATCAAGTATCGGGTGGACAGTGGGTGAGGTTGACAGTTGGAGAGGATTGGCTGTATACACAAATGTATATTTGTATTCGCATCACTTTCTTTCGCTGGGAGAACAGTCTTGGCTTTCCAGTGTTAAATCAATGCCAGTGATTGGCGTGACTATTCTAGGTGATGTTGCTATATAGCAGAAGGTGCTTTGACAATTCTTTAACAGCAAGACTTTAGATAACTCAAAATATCTCAGCAAGGTATTTGTTCATTGTACAGGGATAACTTTGTTCAAAGATGCTTTTTCATATCATGCTTTCTAAGGGTGCATATGGGCGATGTATGGACGCTTACCTACAGCCGGTGTTTAGACCACCGTTAGACTAGACCGTAAATGCAGGTGCTCACATTAATCTGAAACACATCTATCGAGTCTTCTGCCACTATACAACAGCGCCGTACGTTATCATTGGCCTAACGATCATTGTATAGATCGAAATGATCATTTGGCTCATGCCCCAGATCGACCTAGTGGCTTCCTGTGTTAAGCATTCAACATTTCGGTTTCAAGCCAGCTTTCTATTCGGCTGCAGCGTCCTCCTTCGTCGGTATTGTGTAGCAGAATCATAGGCCAAGTAAAATAACCAATAATATGGCTACTAAGCACAGCTTTCAAAATTTAATACGCCCCATTTACACCAGAGACGCTGCATTATTAAAAACGTGCAAAAAGCAGAGTTTCAAAAAATAATGAAGCTTTCCTCCACCTGTCTTCTCTAGCACAATCCCTTTAAAGAAGGTAACACCTCTTTCTTTCTTCTCTTTAAAAAAAAAAGTGTAATCCCCAATCATTTGGCATCGTTTGGATAAGGAATATTGCACCCAGCTATTACTTAAAGACTTAAAAGTAAAATTGTTCGAGCAAAATTTTTATGGAAATTTTCAACCCTCTCACACTTCTCTGCTTGAGTTTTTTCCACTTTCAAAAAAGAGGAGGGGGCAATAATGTACAGTGAAATGTTTATACCACGAGATAAAAACCTTTTTGGGTTATAAAAAGTGTGAATGAAACCAATTCTGTATGGGAAGTTGTTTTATGAATGAAAAATATTCTTGCGTTTAATCAAATCAGACGACATATACATATACCTGGATTGAAGTAAAAAGAGTAAAATAACAAGCTCAAATTTATTTAGTTTTTTTTTATTCTTCTTTCTGCTTTTTGTTTATTTTGACATGTTGTGTGCAGAGGTGCCACATGATATTGAACTAAATGCTGAGTAAATTACAGCTGTACACTATTGTAAAAAATTAATTACAGAATGTCATTATCGTTACTGCAAGCGATAAATGTTTCGATTTTCCGTTCGCAAAAACTTACTGAATCCAGTTAGTGATTACATTTAATTCCAATTCCAGTTTGGAATCACTTCGGGATAGCCTATAATAAAAAAAATATAATAGTTAAAAGCATGTATGTATATGTACACAAACATACATACACGAACACATACAAAATATCCCAGCTAGCCAAGAGTTGTTTAATAGGCGATGGTGTCTAATATACAACTACTAAGCGAGAAGATTCGCTGATTATTTAGAGAGTGATATTGTAGCATTTCTGTTTAACTCTCTCTCTCTCTCTCTCTCTCGCTCTCTTATAAATCTTGCAATATTTAATCGACGATACATTTATCTAAAATATGTTTGTTCTTTTTTATTTTCATTTTGGTGGATTTGGGGGTTTAAAAATAAGAAAAATTAAATTTCACAAAAAATCAAAAACTTTTAGGCGATTCTGAAGCAAGGTCTTATTTCAGCTTGCTTCCGACTTTGCAAATTCTCGCGAATTTATGCAAATTTCGCGATAAAAGCGATCTTTTGCATGCTTTCAGTTTCTTAACAGTTCTGCCGATTTTTAAAAAATATAAGACTTTGTTATCGTCCCGCTGTTATTAAATTTTTGCGAATTTTCGTCATTTTCGCGATTTTTATTGAATTTTTTGCATTCCTTACATTTTTTTTTGCGATTTTTAATCAATAATAATATGGCTTGTTTAAAATTTTGCAACTTCTCGCGATTTTTTGCAAGGATCGCGATAAAATGACTTTTTACATGTCTTCAGCTTCTTGGCAGTTTTTCTGATTTTAAAAAAAATATTAGACTTTGTTATTATCCCGCTGTTAATAAGTTTTTGCAAATTTACAAAATTTCCTTACAGTTTTAGCGATTTTTAAAATTTTGCCAATATTCGCAATTTTTTTGCAAAGTTCGCAATAAAAGCGGATTTTGCATGCTTTTTAGCGTCCTAACAATTTCGAAGGTTTTAAAATATTATTAGACTTTGTTATCATCCTGCTGTTAGTAGCTTTTTGTCAATTTTCGTTATTTCGCGAATTTTTTTATTTATCTGCATTGATAATTGCAAACTTTTCTATGGAAATTACCTACAACATTTTACAACTATTGTATAGCTTGACGAACTACTACACTTGCAATAGGTTGTGAATTGAGCAATTAATTTAATGTTTTTGGTATTTTACATCAAATATGTATTCAATTATTGGACGTATGTAAAAACCTTTTAAAATAACTAATTCTTTTAATTAATTGAATTTTTCATAGATCTTTGCCACTCAACGTTCTTGCATCACCATTTTGTGCACGCCAAAAATAAAAGCGATAGACGATTGAAAAAGCAAAATTCAACATAAGAGTCTGAACACAATGCAACGATAATTTATTGCGGTGCGGTTTTTCATACGATTTTGAAGGAAAAAACCGCAGTGCGGAACGGTATAAAATTAAAATCTATTTTATTTTCTCTGCGGACTTTCTTATTCTCTCAATTTTTGACACTCTTTCTCTTTCTGATGTTGCCATAGTTTTTGAATAATTGGCGGTGTTCACAACATTGTTGTAACAAAAAACATGATTTTTTTTGTCATAAAATGTAAAAGTTGAAAAAATATATCAAATATATCTGGAAATCTATAAAATGTTAATAATTTTTTGTTTTTAGTTACTGCCATTACAAAATATTTAACACAAAGAGTAATTTTTTTTATAAAAATGTATGTACAAAAAAAATTAATAAAAATTTAAACAAACAATGACAAGTATCGCCGTAGCCGTCTTCCGTTGTATTGTGTTTATTTTTCTCTCCCGCAACGAGAAATCGCACCGCACCGCAAACATTGTGTTTAGACTCTAATTAACATAAATTTTCTATGTATAGAGACTGGTTGCATCTACGTATATATCGTCGCCTTGAATGCAAACGAACGTAAAATTCGAAATCGAGTTTTTGATTGATTATGTTTCATTTTATCAAACTACATGTTCACGCAAATATTTAGACCTATGCGATCAAAAATGACGACTTCATTAAAGAAATTCAAACGGACGTAATTACGAATGCATCTATTTTTTATTGCAAACTAATATAACTAATATAAAAGCTTAAATATACATAAAAAGGAAATGAATGGTTAAAAACATATAAGTATTCATACTACAAGTAAATTTCGAAATAAAATTTTTCAAAAATACTTTATTATTATTGATTTTGTAACGTTTTTTGTTTCCCCTGTAAAAAAATATTAAAGTGTTGTTACGTCCGTTGGCATTTAAGGTGACGATATGTACATAAAATAGTCTTTAATAAATTAATGAAGAAAAGTTTTTTATTATTAAGTACTAAAAATTTTTGCAAAATAAAAAAAATACTGAGTATTGTTTATATTATATTATTATATTTTAGTTAATATTCAAGATTCGTTACTCCGTTTGGACCTTCTAGCAAAACAAAATAAGCAAAAAAAAAAAAACAATGCATTAAAACTGCATTTAAATTAAATTTACAAAATTTCTCCATCTATTTCTGTCTTGCGCAAGTCTCTTTAGTTGTGACCAAGACATCCCTCCACTGGATATTTCAATTTCAGTTGATTTACGCCATACAAATTTCGGTCGCCATACGCTTCTTTTGCCTTGTGGGTTCCATTGCATGCTGATTCTGGAAATTTCAGAGATATCTTTCCTTAAGGCATGGCCAATCCACTTCCATATTCATCTGCGTATTTCGACGTCCAGGGGATCTGTATTACAGTCTCTTAGCAGATTTACATTGCTTATACGCTCAGGCCAGAATGTCTTTAGGATTCTCCTCAAACACTTATTGACGAATACCTGCAGATTTTTCGTAATCACACTGCTCACCTTCCAAGTTTCGGATACGTACAATAGTACAGATTTGACGCTGGTATTAAAAATTTTAAGTTTTTGTTTTTTTTTTTTTGATACATGGAAAGCACTCTACATCCTGCCAAGGTATGCATAGGCGTATCTAGCTTTGTTAATTCTGCTTGTGACATCAGCATCGGCACCCCCTTCTTTGCGTATAACACTGCCGAGATAGCAGAAATTTGCAACATCTTCTATGATGCCACCCACCATTTAGTGTTATAAGTGTTGCGTTGTTAGTTGCTGTTCTCAGAGACTTTGTCTTTACTATATTTATTTTTAGACCAACAGCAATAACATTTTTTTTTTTGCAGGCAATTGAGTTTCTCCTGTATGCCATTAAATGCGTGAGACATTCGACAAATGTCGTCTGCATAGACTAAATCGTGTAGACGTTGATTTAGGTGCCACTGTATTCCGTCTTTGGTTTCAGCGTTTGTTTTAGACATGACATTGACGAGCACTAGGAGAAATAATATTGGCGAGAGCTGACGAACGCCTTCATTTACTTGGAAAGGTTCACTATCTAGACCTTTATAGCGCACCTTACAGTGTGCATTGCTATACACTGAACCAAATGTCGTAGGTAATATTAACGAAAAAATTTAGTAGACCCTTAACGAAAAAAATCGTTAAATATACTGGCTTTTTATTCAAATGTAAAGAAAATTTTTTAATATAAACAATAATATATATATATAACACACGAATCATTTTAATAATTTTATGTGGGATTCCAATATTTTACAGGCAATACCAAATAGATTCACGCTTAATGTTGTCCAATGCGCTCTCAAAATCGAAAAATGCTAAAAATAGCGTTGCATTCCACTCAACAGATTGTTCAACAATTATCCTTATTGTGTTGATGTGGTCCACACAAGATCGATTTGATCTAAATCCGTTCTTTTCTGTACGATTCCCCAAATCATTAACGAATGGTTCTTTTACAACTCTCGCAATGCTCATATAAGATTAGCGTTGAAGAGCCTCATACGATTCTCAATGTTCTTCAATAAAGAGTTGTAAGATAACCTCTATATATAAATATCAAATGATTGCATATATGTACTAATAAAATCACCTTTTGCGGCTCTTGCACACGAATCGTCTTCGGTAACAGCTTCTCCCCTGCGAAGCATCTTCCACGATTAAAATATGAGCTCGTCTGCGATTGAAAATGCTCTGCATACGATTCAAAATAGACTATTCTGCGATTGAAAAGGCTAGCTGGGATACAACCTAATACACTTGATACTCACAGCCATGTTAAGTAATTGTATTTTCGTTTATTTCGTTACTATTTTATTATTTTATTATTAGTTTTTCCGTTTTCGCCAGGATCTTGTGTGCTATCGTATTCGACTGGATTCTTGGCTGGCTGGATGGTTGGCTGGCAAGCAATGAACACTCCCAATGCAAACAGGCTCTTCTAAATAATACAAACACACACACACCCATGCACACACGCACACTCTTATACACACACACACACACACTACACAAAAAAACCTACAATAGTTGTGCGACTTGTTATGCATTTTAAATAACTGTGTTTTATTTATTTTTTTTCTCCTCTCGCTCGATACATTTATTTAATTTTTTCTTTCTGTTGCCATTTTTTCACTCAACTATTTTTTTTTATTTCATTATTATTTGTAATATTTTATTTGTATGTACATTGCTCTCGTTGTATCCCTAACAAATCACATTTTGAGGAAAGTCCTTTGAACTAGTTGTATATGCAAAACGAAAGTTGCCTATTGTTGTCTATGCATGAAGCCAGCCGCCCCCGCCCCCTGCACTAAAACTTTAACAAGAAATAAAAATTATACATATTTTTTTTATGGAATTTTTATGTTTATTACTGTAAGTTTGCATAAAATAGGTGATATTAAAATTCTTTGTGGTTCATAAAAGGAAAAACTCCAAGGATTTACAGAATTTTCGTTTGTCATATATAAGACAATAACATTTCTTTTCTTCTTCGCAAAGAAACTACTAGAAAGTTATTAAAAGTTTTTAGCGTATATAAAATATGGGTGTAAAATAAAGAAAATATTGTGTAACAAAAATAGAAATATTTTACATATATGTATGTATAAAAAGAAAAAGACAAAGAAAATAGGAAAAGAAGCGACAATTTCTTAAAGCTGAATTATAAGTATTTTGTTTTGATTTATTAACTATCGTATGGTGTGGAGTTTCGCTAATAATAATGGCGTCTATGCTATTGGTTGGATTTGTCAAGGTGCGGTCAAAAGTGGCAAAACTCTGCTCAAAAAAGTGTAACCACTAAATATTAATTAGACACGTCTTGAACGTGAACGTGTTTATTAAACTAAACATTTTCATACATAACCAATAGAGAATGTTATAGAATCCAATATTATTGGAAACGAATTTTACTTAATAAACTTAAAAACTGGAAAAGGGTATACATATATAGGTTTGTCATTCCGTGTGTAGTTTCCATAATATTAATATGCGACGCATAAAATATATAATTTCATAATCGACAAATAAGTGATGTCCGTCTGTCCTTTCGTCCGTCTGGTGTACGTGAAATCGGTTTTCCGAAGCTCCCAGAAAAGCTAGATTCTTCGGTCCTTGACTGGTATGTCAGAAATTGTCCAAAATAGATTGGTATTGAAAATCAGGAAAAACCGAGCAGACGCTTTCAGAGCTGGAAAACTTTAACTTGATTTTGCCATATAAAAGTACATAATTAGCTAAAACAAATTTTTATCATTCTTGTTAAAAAAACTTGTCTTATATTTCAGTACAAATAAAATTGGTATTAAAAATTTAAAAAACAAAAAGACGTTTCCAGGGTTGGAAAACTTTAACTTTTTTGTTATATAAAAATAACTTATTAAAAGTAATTTTAACTTTTTCTCAAAAAATATTGGTGTCAGAAACTAGAAAAATCTAAAAGGATGATTCCAGGGTTGGAAAACTTACACTTTTTGTGATACATAAAATTAACTAGGTCTAATTAATTTTCTTCTTCTTCTTTATATAATTAAATATAGTTATTTATGTTTTGAAAAGAAAAGTTTGATATAGACAAGTGGAAAAATAAAAACTCCAGAGCTGGAAAATTTGATTTTTTTTTGTATATTAAAGTAACTAAATAAAACTAATTTTTTTTTCTTAATTCCTTATTTTTTTTGTTCGCTTAACATATTTTATATAATTTTTAAAGAACAAGGTTGGTATAAGGAACCAGAAAAATCTAAAAGGTGATTCCAGGGTTGGGAAACGTACACTTTTTGTGATATATATGTAATACCAATTAAATAAAACTAGTTATTTCTTTGGTTATTTAATATATTCTAAATAATTATATTAGAAATAAATTAGTATTAAGACCAGAAAAATCAAAATTATAGTTCCAGGGTTGGAAATTGAAAAAAAAATTTGGGCTAAAAAAATAACCAGAAATAATATTTTTTTTAGTTAAACATATTTTGTTTTAAGAAAGTCTTTACTCAAGATTTATTTATTTATTTTATTTATGTGCTTAATTTTTATATGGATATCTAATTTAAGTATAAACGAAGGTTTTTGCCATGTTGTTTCTTATGGTCTCAGAACAGTTATGTTTCAAATCGATAGTCTTTAGTGTATACCTTGTAACAAGTTCTTATTAATGTTTGGTAAATGGAAATAAAGATTAAATTAATCGCTAAAGAACAGGCATAGCTATAAAATAAATTAAGGGCATATTCGATTTTATTTCCCTGAAGCCATTCCTTTCTGCTGAACAAAATCGTTGGTGAAGGGTATATAAGATTCGGCACAGACGAATATAGCACTCTTAATTGTTTCTTAAGGTAGAATTAGTAAAATCGTATCGTGAAGTTGCGTGTCAGCTGACAAAAGCCGTACGATATGCAATGAATGTTACTAGTTATAAAATATGTGGTGGTAGCAATGCTGACGTAGAAATCTACAGAAAACAGATTTTTATTTAGCGAATGTCAAAAAAGGCGCATTAAAAGCCAGACAAAAAAAAATGTGCTGTGCAAACTGTTACATTTTCTATAACTTGTACACAAAGCTGAACGATACGGCAACCTGTAAAGTAAAACGATACGATTTTACTTATTCTACCTTTAATCGAAAGTATTTTCATTAGCATTTAGTGGTTACGCATTTTCGAGCAAAAGTGTGAAACTACTTTCAGTATTTTGTCACAAGTAGATACTCGTGCCAAGAATTTTTTAAATTTTTTTAATACTCAAGCATAAGGATGTTGTCTACTACTAATTTTCTGCATAATTTCTAAATAGCTACGTATATTAAACAAGTTACAATTTCATCAGCTTTTATATATTTTCCAAAAAATTTTCACCCACAAAGTCGTCACCTTAAACAATGTTTAACCAAATATTTATAGTTGTCACTCTTAAAAATATGCACAAAATAGTTGTATGTTTCTTTTACCCCAAGTTCACAGTCTTTAGTTAACTTAATTAATCTTAGTTTAATTTGCGAGTAATTAAATTTTATACACAAGAGATCTTTCAATAGAGACTTTTGAAATTATTGCTTAATTTGAAAATAAATACAAATATTTAACTCAACAACAATTGAGTAACATTTGCATTTCAAATAAGACAAAAATAAAATAAACAAAACAAGGAAACAATAAATAACAAAAATTAAAAATTTTAAAAACCCCCGATATATGTAGTATCTAGAAAATGTGTGTTATCTTCTAAACGGATGGACCGATTTTCTTTAAACATAATTAAGAACCTTCTCGATAAAAGTCACCTTTCAAACAGAAAAAACTAAATCAAAATCGGTCCAGCCGTTTGGTCTGTACGTGGATGCGGACCACACACACAGATATAATTTCATTTCAGATTTGCTTCTGCTTTCGCTTTTGAAAAATAGAACAGTTTCAGTCAAAGCAAAATCACAAAATGATTTATCACCAATTGCGCAGCAGTCAACAATTTGAAAAGTTTGAATTTGATTTACTTTTGCTTTTGGTTAGAATCGCAAGTAAAAGCATAATTAGTTTATATGCTTTTGGAAGTCTCAAATAATCACAATAACGGATGGAAATCATGGTACAATTGTACATTTTATGGTACATTTTCGATCTCATTGGTACCGTGGTACTACCGCGAGTTACTTGGTACAATTTAGAAATGTCAATGTTTCACTATATGGTCACATTAATTTTGCCTATGTTGTCTTTAATTTTTTTGTGTGTGCTTTATTTTAGGCAGTCAGCTTCTCTGTTTTTGTTGCAATGCTGTTGTCAAGGCAAATTCATGTACCAGGTGGTGTCAAGTCTGCAACAAAAAAATCTGTGTAGTACTTTCACTGTATCTGTTAACTTGACAGCACCTCGTACATGAACTCGCCTTGGCTGTGGTTATATTTATTTTTGTTAACTACATATCGCTCTTTGACTTCAATAGTGTGTTTTAGGTTTCATCGCGCATTTTATAGTGCATGTAAATAATAGGCCTGTTAATAAGCAAAATTTATAAAATAACCGATCTCTAACAAGTCTTATCTACGAATGTACCCTTATGAATGTAATATTTAATATTTTTTTATGTTATTTTTTATACTGAAATCCATTTGCTGGTGGTTCAGCGATGTCTATATGCATTTCATTGTTGCTGTAACAAATCGTCAGTAGACTTCAACCACAAATCTTGAACAGTCACAATCCTCTTATCTTATGTACAGACTTTCAGAAACTATTTGAGAATTCACAAATAATAATATTTTTGAAAATCACAAAAGAAAAATAAGCATAGTAGGCTTAGAAACTTATACAAAACCCAGCAAATAATTTATATTCGATATGAATCTATTCTATTGGGATACTTTTGACAATATGTCGATTAATAAATTTCTTGAATATTTTTTATACTGATTTTTTATACACATTTTCGTTAAGTTTCTGTTTTTTATTGTTTACTTCCGAATTTTTCCACATTTTTTTACGTTTGCGTTCTTATTAATAAATATTAAAAAAAAATGGTACCGTCATGGTCCAAAAAGTACATTTTGTTTTCACAGTTGGTACAAAATTCAAGAAGTCATTTTTTTTCCCTGATCACAATCGAAGAAACTAATAATAAGACTTTTGCTTTTAGAAGTTTTAAGCAATAAATAAAGTGGTTTTTGTTCTTGCTTCTTGTCTGATGTGCAAAAACAACAACAACAAAATTACAAACACCACAAAATAGTTGACTGAACTTGCTGAAAGCTTCTAAAAGCAAGAGCTTTCGCTTCTTTGACTGTGACTGTTTGGTATTTACAACAGCACACAGACTGATTATGCTTTTACAAGGGAAACTAACCAAAAGCAACAGCAAATCAACTTCAAACTTTTGAAACCGTCGACTGTTGAAAGTCTTGGGCAATTTCATGTTTCGTTTTCTGATTCTGGTTCGACTGCGACTGTTGATTATTTTCACAAGCACAAGCCAAAGCATTGGTTCATTTTAAACAGTTTGAAAAAGCAAAAGCAGCGAAAAGTAAAAATTTTACACCTTTTGCTACTTCGACTTAAGTTTTTTAAACACTGCACTGGTTGTTTAAGAGATGGAGAAAGGTTCCTTCGTATATCATAATACTTTTGCTATTTTTAACTTTTTAGTGCATAAAGTCGGTTGAATTTTTCTTTTTAGTTTTTATTATGTGTGAAAATTGTTATAGAGACCGCAACCGTAAGAATCTGTACATTACTTTTCACATAACAATATCAATCAGCTGTTTGCTAACGTTGCAGATACATTTCATTACACCCGGCTAACAAGAGCCCTAAAGGCTCGTGTGTTTTGGAAAAGAACAAAAATTGTGCGGCTTAAAAATTGTTCTCGTTTAAATGTACTTGGTAAACATGTAAATAAAAAATTCCTTGTACTCAAAATATCTGGCATGTGAGCCGACAACTTGTAAAAGTATGATTTTGTTATTAAAAAAAATCAATCACCCTTATTTAAATTGTCGACATCGGAGTCACTTGTGTACCCATTGTCGAAAACAACTGACTCCTGTTGGCAGGTTTATGTTATTTTCTACACCTTAGAGCGAGTAAACAAGCCCCAATTGTTTGGTATTGTATTAAAGTGACTTCGTTGTCGACAACTGGAATGAGGGTGAATGTATTAAGTTACTGGCACTTGCACTTTCATGTGTAAGCGTTAAGAGTAGACCACCTTTGTTAGTTAACTCAAGACTCTGAATTTGGACATCCATTACCTAATTTACATTAAGGTTTTTTTCATAAAATTTCTTGCATGTAACTTTTTCTATTTACTAATAACAGCGCTATAGAAGAGAATGATATATAAAAAATTATGTAACTAACATTTATTTCTGAATACTTTTTGGCAACTTTTTTAATCTGATTTTCTGCTACGAATACAATTTTCATTCCTATTTAGGAAATCAATCAAAAAAAAAACAATTTACTAAAAAAATCTTTAAGTACTTTTCCAGTTTCTTTAAGTTACCTTTAACTTTAAAGTTTTCCATTTAGCCACAAATCATGTTGAAAATAGTGAAAGAAAAGTTTTTTAAAACTTGCGGAAAAACTAAAGTAAAACAACAGTCACATATAAACTCGTACTCTTATATAAATGTTAATCATACGTATAAAGTCGTGTTAAATCTTTTGCAAAATCCTTTTTAACTTTTGTGTCAAGGATAATACATTTTTTACTACATTTTTCACATGTTTAATGAGCTGAGAGAAAAAAACCACAAATACTTACGTAGCCCAACACATTATTTTTAAGTATATTAAAGTATATTAAAGTCTACAAAATATATATGTATGTAAACCAAACAACAGGCGTATGAAAAAAACGCGAGAATAATGAGGGTGGCGTTGGCTGAAGTAGTTAGCACGTTGACTACAAAATCGAAGGTCCTGGGTTCAATCCCTGTATCGAACAGTCATTAAATAACAACATCACGCATTTTTCTGATGTGCATTAGTGTTCCTTGTATCAGTTGTTGTAGGAAAGTTCAATTGATGAAGGCATAGTCACTGGTCACTTAACTATACCGACTTCAGAAGATACTAGTCCTAATGTAACATCGGAGCGCCCTCCTTCGTTGTGTAGCAAAATCATCGGCGAAGTAAAATAATCAATAAAATGGCTACAAAACACAGCTTCAAAAATTTAATACGCCTCTCCCTTCACCACCTATCTTCTCTATCACTATCCCTTTCCTAAGGAAGGTAACACCTAGTAATAGTAGTAGGCATTAATTGCCTGAGTGTTACTTCTCTTTAAAAAAAAAAAAAAAAAAAAAAAAAATTGTTTTGAAAATTAAACCGAATTTTATATGAAATTTTTTAAGTTTGCAAATCGTATCATGAATTGTGTCATCATGATATGATTTGAAATGAAAGATTAAAATTTTACGTGGGATATTTTGGAAATAATTCTGCAGTTTCTAAATGCAGACGACCCATAAAATGTTATACAACTCTTAAAGAGGGGCTACTGAACTTAAATTTGTAGGTTAGATTTCATCATCTTTAAAAGGGGTGGAGCCTCAAAGCTCTAAGGTGGGGTTAATGAAAATTGCAAGTCCATGCCAAGCTAATGTTTTCGATATGACAAAAATATTTTTTTTAATGCAGATTTTTCTATCCAAAAAGCTAAATAAAAGTCTATTACATTTTAGGAAATATTTGAGTAAAAAAAATTATTTTAACTTTTTTACCCACATTTTTGCTAAAGGGGAAGTCAAAACTTTGCTGATTTGCAAACATTTTATTTTCATAGATTTAAAACGAAATTTTTAATATTTGAAAAAAAAATATTTCCCTAAAATGCATAAATAAGTCAATCAAAAGTTGTATGCATTTTAAATTGTAATTTTTGATTAATTATTAGCAATCAGTGTAGCCAGATAACGCGATTTGTTGACATTTAAGGACAGAATTTCGTGCGGAAGGATATGGGGACTTTTAATTTTTAGCTCGAACATCACTTCTTCTTATATTTTATCTTAATACAATATTTACGTTTTATTGTGTTTCTGCTACTTTTACAGAATATTTTAAAATAGTATTTCCACTTAATGAGTTTAAATTGCATCTATCCGGATAAAAATTTGTCGTGGATGTAGACATTAAAGAATTTTATACTGGCAACATTTTTCTGGTTTTAAGTATATATTAGAGTAGTGTGGCAATTATAATACTTATCAGACTATAATACAAGTATTAATACTGATCTGATTTCCGTTTAAAAAATTTCAAAACACAATAACAACTCAACATATCAGAGGAGTTGCATTTTCCACAAGAGTATTAATACATACTTGTATAATAGTCTGAACGGGGCTTTAATGAATATGGTGATACCACAAACATATATATGTAGGTGTGTTCCACAAGTTTCGTACAAGTTCGGACTAATGAGAGTAAAAAGAAAATTACTCTCTGAATGTGCAAGAGTTATCCAAAATTGCTGGAACGCATAAAACTAAGGTTGTTATCGCGTGATTTATAAAAAGAGGACGGCAGAGGGAAAAAACCCGGACATTTGTTTTAAAAAGTGGGACATAAAAATAAAACGAAATTGATTCTTTCCAATAATATTACTACTACCAATGAAATCTTAAAACATATCGATGGTGTTGCATGAAAAGGGTTAATCTAGCACCATTTTACATGGAATGTTGCATTTTTTACGCATCACCATCGATATGTTTACATTAAATTGTTCCTACATAATTACGAGGGCGGTTCGGAAACTTCTTAGCCTAGCACAAAAAGCGCGGTATAAACAGAAAAAAGTTAAGTGTTTTGGAAACTTCCATCTCTGCTATGAACACATGTTAAATTTTGTTTCGATCTGGCAACTCCTTCATATAGAAACAGGTGTTCACAAAAGACGCATCCGCGATTTTTTAACAATGGAAAAATTAGAAATGCGTGGTGTCATTGAATATTTACATAAAAAAGGTTTATCGGGACAAGAAATTCATAATGATATTGTGAATGTGTTAGGTGAAAGTGCTCCTTCATATGCAACAGTAAAAAACTGGGTTGCTGAATTTAAATGTGGTCGTACAAGCATTGAAGATGAATCACGTAGTGGACGTCCAAAAACAGCAACAACAACAGAAATTGTAGCCAAAGTGCATGATATGGTATTAAATGATCGACGAATAAAAGTGCGTGAAATAGCTAATATCATGGGCATCTCAAATAATCGAGTTCATTTCGTTTTGCATGAAGAGCTACAGATGAAAAAGCTTTCTGCAAGATGGGTGCCGCATTTGTTAACAGTCGACCAAAAACGCATAAGAATGAACATTTCTCAAGCTTGTTTGGATCGTTTTAAGCGAAATAAAATGGATTTTAAGCGTCGTTTCATAACTGTTGATGAGACATGGATCCACCACTATATTCCAGAGACAAAAGAACAATCCAAACAATGGACTGAAGCTGGAGGAAGTGCCCCAAAGAAGGCAAAAACAATTCAATCGGCTGGTAAGGTTATGGCAACGGGTTTTTGGGACTTCAAAGGTATTTTATTGATTGACTATCTGCAAAAGGGTAAAACAATAAATTCAGAGTACTATTGCAACCTCTTGGATCAATTAAATGTACAAATTCGAGAAAAACGTCCTGGCTTACAACACAAAAAAATAATTTTTCATCAAGACAACGCACCAGCGCACAAGAGTGTTTTAACAATGGCTAAAATCAACGAATTAAAGTACGAGTTGCTTGACCACCCACCTTATTCTCCTGATTTGGCTCCCAGTGACTTTTACCTGTTCCCAAATCTAAAAAAAATCCTTGCTGGCAAGCGTTTTACCTCAAATGAAGATGCAATTACAGTTGTAAACCACTATTTTGAATACCTTGAGGAAAACTATTTTAATCCAGGGATAGAATTGCTAGAAAAGCGTTGGACTAAGTGTATTGAAGTTTCAGGAGATTATATTGAAATATAAAAATATTTTTGAAAAACTAACTATTCTCTTTTCACAATTGAGAATATTTGCGTACATGAACGCCTAGAAATATCACTTCAAATATCATATAAAATGTCTGAAACATTTTGTTAACTTATAGTTCTCTCGTTTATACTTATTAAAAAAATTTTATAGCACAAGAATGAATTAAAAAGTAGTTCTTCATCAACTTATAATCCAAAGTTCAACCGATTACATACAAAATATTTCCAAGGGTAGGGCTACCGACTTTAAATAAACTTTCATTGTTTGGCTAAAATGTGTTATTCTTATTCACGAAACTTTGAATTGTTTGAAACTGTTCTCCGGGAAAAATTTCTCGCGGAATTTTATTTATAATTGTCCTCAAAGATTTTGAACTCTCGCTTAATGCTATGCACTATATTATTTTGTCCCTTTCTGCGCAACTGCATCGATATTTTAAATACATCTTAATAATTCTACGTCTTAAAATAACATACTACAGACCTCATGGACAGTGTTATTTATAAGCTGGACATACAATACCAATTATTTTAATTTTTAGCTTAAATAATAAATATAATTTTTCAAAAAATTTCCATAAAAAGTATGACTTTCCCGGACGCAAATTTTTTTCGAGGACAGAGATCACAAAAGAGGACAGTGTCCGGGAAAAAGAGGACGGATAACAACCCTACATAAAACCATAATTGCCCATCTTGAAATACTAGTGCTGCTTACCTTTTAAATTAAATTAAATTTAAGTGATTTTAGTCGTTTAAAACATATAATATTATAAAAACAAAAGTTTTGCACCATTGGCAACAGCTGTAAAATTTAAATGAAAAAATCTCAAAAAAAAGTAAAAGCTACGTGAATTATTTAAAAAATCCTAAAATGCACTTTTTTATATTAAAGAAATGGAAAAATATGCTCAAATGTACTTGCAACTTTAGCTTTGTTTCAAAAACATTACATTATGCTTTTTAATAAATTTGTATGTAAGAATTTTTTGCTTTATTTGCAAATTTTTTTATTAATTTTTCGGTTTCATATGTAGACGAAAAACAGCTGATTATTCATTTCTTGTCCGAACTGACCTCAAAGAAAAAGTTCGTACTAGTTTGTACAGGAAATTAAAAAATACTCTCTCATTCGTTCTTAAAATTGCACAAAAATTTATATCTGGAACGCTTTTGGATAACTTTGTACAAGTTCGGGCTGTTTTGTTATGCATCGGGAACAGACCTAATATGTAATTAGGCTAATCCGCCTTCGCAGCTGAAGCTGTGAATTGATTTATACTTTTTATTGTGTCACGAAAAAATATTCTCATCTATATACAAAGATACATATCGTCGCTCCAGAATAGTTTTGCTCCACCAACCATTCTTCAAAAAAATGAGTTATATATGGAATAAATATATTTTGAATACCGTCTTTCTGAATCAAAAACGCCGAAATTTAACTATTGACTCTGAGATATTAATCATTCATTTTGCTCCATATCCACTATTTTCAGGTTTAATAAGTATTGTTTTGCTTTACACGCCACTGTTTGACGATTGCGTCAAATTCTTTATACAAAAACGTACGAAGTAAATAATATAAACTTATTAAATACTAAAATAAAATAAAATAAACCTTAATTATGATGTTTGAGTCTAACAGAAATCGTTTAATTTCATTATTTATATTAAATACACTTCAATTACTCGTTTTTCATCTGTAAGTGTGTAAACGGATCGATAGTTAAAAATATTACGGCAGGGTAGTGCTGGGATACTATCGATAGTACTATCGATACTATGGATAGTTTTAAAATATCGAAAGTACTGATAGGAAAAAATATCAATATCCATATTATTTAAAATGCAGTTTTGAAAACGTGAGCAATTATAAAAAATGTTCAACTGACATCAGCACAATTTTTCAAAAACTCTCACCTGAAATAACGTTCGTAAATACATACACATGTATATATTAAAATAAACATAAGTCCGTATGCTTTCAATATCGTGATAAAAAAAAACTAACTGTAACCTGATAAAAAATTAGTTATATTTTTCTATCTCAAGTACAATCATTCAGTCGATAGTAATATCGATAGTAATGATAGTGATCTGAACTATCGATAGTATCCCAACACTACGGCAGGGGCTTCTTGGGCGGCATTAAACGATCGACTTATTTCTCTGAACAGCAAGAAAAATAAACAGAACAACAAAATTCTCAATTCACAGCAGTAAAGTATACGTATGAAGCACAAAAAGCTACTTTTTGAAAATAAATTAAGAAAAGTGGTGTATGCGGCACAAAACGCATTTTAACTTTTACAATAAAGTAATATTAAGTTTTAACTTCATACGTGGAAGTTCACAAAAATTTAAATTTTTCTTCAAAACATGTGTGAGAAGCAGTGGTACAAATACAAAAAAAATCCATCGGGTATATTTTGAGAAAACTCCATGTAAATCTTCTTTTTCGTTTTTTTCTACTCCAACTTTTTTGCGTATGGGCTAAACCAATTCTGAGGCGACGATATGTATGTAAGTATTAAACTGCGGTTGAAAAAATAAATATACATAAATAAATATACATAAAACCAATTAACATACGCAAAGTTTACTTTGCAAAGTCTTAATTCAGCTGGGAGAAAATCAGAAAGAAAAAGTTTTCAGAAAGCCGAACTCACTTAGACCGTTTTGATCCATTGTGATACAACGGATACTCTGCGAACCAACTACAGCTCAATATAAAGCTGATAATACGTTGCAGTTCAACACTAGCACCGTCAGAAAGTTCCCTGAACTCTAGAGCGCCCATTCTGTTTCTTGCAAGTACAGGACAGTGATACAGAAAATGTTGTACACTTTCCTCTTCATTGATATCCTGGCAGCTGCGGCAAACATCATCGTGTTCGACTTTAATCTTTGTGCATGCCAAACTATGAGACAGCGTCCGGCTAGCACGGACACTAGAACCGAGATTTGTTTCTTATTTTTTTTAATTAAAGAAAATGTAGTTTTCCTATTCAGATGAGTCCCTAACTGCCATGTGACCCAACTTCTATTTGTTGCATCTTCTGTCTTGCGCTTAAGTCTGAGTTTGCAAGAGAGTAGGAGTAAGCCCACACATTGCAAATCCGGTGGAACTTGTAAGGCTGTCCCAGTTCTAGCAAGCTCATCAGCCTTAGAGTTCCCCTGAAAGCTTCTATGCCCCGGGATTCAGATGATCCTAATATCAAACTGCTCTGCCATCTCATTTAGAGATGATCGGCAGTCGAGGGCTGTTGTTGTTCTTAGAAAGGGCCGTAATAGCTGCTCGACTATCAGTGTATATGTTATTCAAAGTCGTTGAAGTGGCATTCACCTTCAACCAATCCGCAACTTCTTTTATGCTCATAGAAAGGATCCGAAAGTCCTGAAGTGCTGGACCTAAAGCCCCTGAAAATACTTCATAACCCTCACCTTCTTGTGTTTTGGAGCCGTCCGTATAAAAATCAATGCTTTTTCTTCTGCCTGGAGTTCCATTCATCCACAATTATGTGGATGGTATCCAGGTTTTATAAAGACGTTAGACGCATAGTAGAGCAGGGGAGGGAGGTTTGGTCAATCCTCCATAACCAAGCTTCATCTTGGCCGGTACCATTTCCGTTCCACAGTGAGATACAACGAAGACGGACTGCTGAGGTTGTTGCTATCTCCTTCCTTACTATGTGCAATGGTAGTAGATGCAGGAGCATCCCCAGTGCATCCGTAGGAGTTGTGCGAAGAGCACTGGTTATATACAAGGATACAAGTCTTTGCACCATGTGTAAGATATGTAGATACGTCTTTTTCTCCAGCGATGCCCACCATACGATGACCCCATACATGAGAATTGGACGTACTATTGCAGTATAGATCCAATTGAAACCCAATCTCTGAAATTGTACCAATATGTGGCCTTCTACGAGAAAAAGAACCTAGTGTGTCAAAGAACGGGTGTGTGTCAAAATCGATAAAAATGAGAAAAACATTAAAATTTTATTTTTTTAAATGCGTTTTTCTTAAAACTTCACTTTCACACACTAGGTCCCCTTTCTCGGAGAAGGTCAGACATATCGTTACCTTAATCTAGCAAGGCCCTAACTCATTATTTTGTTGAAATCGAGATTTTTGCATTTTTTGATACATGAGATAGATGATGTTCTTATATCGAAATATACAAAAATCTCGATTTCAAAAAAATATTGAGTTAGGACCTTTATATAATAGACCAGCGATATGTATGTTGAAGAAGTCTACTCTAAATATATTTTTTATTGTACAATATGTACCTCTCTCATAAAGGAACACCGCTAATAACCAAACAAAAATACCGTGGCGCTGAGTGTCCGGGTATGGAAGGTTTCACTGTACATATTTTAAAATTAATTAAATTTTGCCCATCTAAATTTAAATAACTTTAAAAGACGGACGAAAAAAAAGAGAGGTGCAAGCGGTGGATTCGGCGATTTCTTCGAATTCAGAGTTTTAATCATTGGCTACAAAAACAACTTTTGATTTGGTCACATTCGAATGCCTTGGTTTTTTAAAACTATCTTTTAATGAAACTTAGAACCACAAATAGGCCTTTTTTAGGTCTTTAAGTTTTAATTATTGTCAAATTAAAATTGAGCTTAATTTTGGTATTTTCCATTCCTTTAAATGTGTACGACAGTCACGTTCGACATCATGTAAATGCTCATAAACATATATTTTGGTACTTTGCTAGTGATAATTGGAGAATAAATTTACAAAAAAAATGTAAAGCGTCTCTCTGCTCACGAAATTGTAACTACAAATTAACAGGCAGTTTTTTAATAAATTAAAAAATGTCGGTGCTCAGTGTTTTAAACTCACATCCTTGTTTGATTTTATACGACAATTAACATATACACAATGATCTCTATATTTAATATTTTCTAACCACAATTTAACTATGTCGCTTTGAAAGACTAAAAGTTACTATTAACAATGTTTGCAGAATAGTTATTTGCGGCCATTAACCCCCTTTTTGCATTAAAGTTTTACCAAATGATCACAACAAAAAATGATTGTATTGAAAAGTACGAGTATTGAAGAAATGAACTGTCTGCATAGTAACATTTTTACAAAAAATGCATTGACATCCAAACAATGTTACCAACACAAGTGCTTGTAATATTTGAAAATCTGCATGAGAAGAAGTTGTACAATTGAATATTTAAATGTCTCAACCGTCAGTTTAGCGAAATACAACATACAAGTCACATTGTGTTAAATATAAATACATATGTATGTAACTATCTATGTGCATATGTATGTATGTACATTTTATATGAGAAAAGTTTGTCGTTGTGTGAAAAAAGTTTCCTGAATAAAAGCAAATAAATATCCAGAGAGACTTTGTTATCAAATTCCATTTCCCTTAAAACGTCAGATATACACATGTTAACTTTTATGTAAGTATGTTAACGCGATACACTTATACATCTGCAATAAACAAGAATCATATCGCTCGTTTACTTCAATAATGTCATAACTCAAAAAAATTCGTTTTTTTAATTAATAATCTTGTGTAAAAATTGCGTATAAATAGCTTGTATGACCATCTCGTAAGAGAAGCATATTTTTTCATGTCTTCATTGAGTTGAACATTTCTAACTTTAAACGAGTTTTCTGCAAAATTAGTTTTTTTTTGAGTTGTGACACTATTGAAGTAAATGAGCGATATGTCTTATATAAATATTTTTAGAAACTACGAACCAAGTCCTATATGAGGACACTCTTATATATTCAAGGAAATCAGGGGTGTGCTTTAAAAACACGTCAAATGTCGTCCAGTAGATGACTGCCTGAAAACGTATATCTCGAGAGATGCAAAGGAGGTTCGCAAAGTGGAGTACTTTCTCTTCTTTGCTTTCTTCACGAAAACTTAGGCAGAGCTCATTATAGGACAGGCCTATTGTACTGGCATGTCTGCCTATCGCCCAGAGCCTCAATGTGTCTCTAGGGATTCTACTTGTTAATTGTATTAAAAGCTCATCATTGTAGCTCAACATTCTCTTAGCATCATAAAACATATCTACTTTGCGCCATCTGTATTCAGCTTTATATAGACTGTACCTCCTGACGATCACCACATTAGCCGCTTCCTTTACAGCCAAAATTTTAGCCTGAAATACAGTGGGGAGACGAAAGGAGCATTCTATCCCATGATCGTCTGAGAATATTCCCGAGTCGACACCGCCGACCATTCTTGATCCCCCAATGCATACTCTGACGTCGTATGCTCTTAATGTTTTGCTTACCTTCCATTCCCACCTTGATAAAATTAGAACTTTAAATACTTTATCAAAGTCCAGGTGATCCACGATTCTGGCATGACTATAATACCTGGATCTCCACCACCCAGCTGCCGCTATTCTTGCCACAATACTTGAGGATACTGCCAATACATGAAGGTTGATCGGAATAAAATTTAGTATGGCTTTCAGAAACTCCGAAGGCACTAGTACATAAATATCCTGTTATCCCTACGCAAGCGGATATCTGTATTCTATAAACTTGATCTACACGTATTTTTTACTTGCAGCAGGCCACCATACTATAGAGCAGAGAATAACAATGAGTACTCAAAAAATATATACATTAGTAAATAGTCTTAATTTTAGTAACTGCGTATAATCATACAATTCGTACTCTTACATATTTTCTATCCAGCAACTATGGCTATAGCCGATTACAACATAGAAGAGCATCTATACTTCGTTTATGAGAAAAAAACAAAAATACGCTACACCTAAAAATAAAAAGGCACATGCCTATCAAGCGTATAGACTCTCTCTATCTCTCATACTTATAATCTGAGTATGCTTATACTCAGGCTATGTATATTTAATCGGACAAAAAAATGTACTCATGATACTCGGAATATTTATTAATCATTCGCCACCGTACACCTACATTTGTGTATATAAAATAGAATGGAAAATACATATGTATGTGAGTGGGTGTGTGACTGTTTGAAAACATGTAAATAAAATACCCCTGTATATACGCATGTGTAGCCGATTAATAGTTGGAGTATTTTTATACTCATACTTATGATTGCAGCTCATAAGGTTTATACATTTTAGTTATAGATGGCAATCAGGAATAAAATTCCGCGAGAAATTTTTCCCGGGAAAACGTGTTTGCATATGATCAGGTTTTTTTATTTTTAGCTGACCGGAATTCATAATTGCTTGACGGCCAATACTCGCTGCTACAGAGCTGTAAGTCAATAGAGGACGCATAATTGCTGTATACATCCATTTAAGCAGTTTAAGGTTTAAGACCCATTTAGACCCAAATAGCCATTTTGACTAAGTGTTGAATATTTAGTTTCCTTGATAGTTTTTGATCATTAAAACTCCTAGATGTTTTGCGCTGTCCGATAGGAATAGTTCGTGATTTTTCAACCGAGGAAGTCTAAAGTTCTGTACCTTCATCGTCGTAAATAACAACAGTTCCGTTTTGTTTGGGTTCACTCCCAGACCACAGTCTGTAGCATAGTTGCTAAGCGTTACCCAAAGCGTTGGACATGATATCACTTATCATGTCCATGAACATCCCTGAGACCATTACTATCACATCGTCCCGTACGCTACAATTTCTACTCCCACGGTATCTAATCTGAAAAGTATTGAGTTAACCACAAGAAGCTAGAGCAAAGGTCAGATCACCTCAACGTGCGGTGTCTCGCTGTTGCTTAATTTCAACCAGAGCTGTTAAATTTCGATTACGATTAGTAATAAATTAAATTACATTTTAAAACGAATTGTAATGATTATATAACTGCCTTCAAAAGTATTGCGGATAAATAATTGATTACGATTACTAATAATCGAAAAGTAATCTGAATTCCTTAAAATTACTAAAAATAACAAAAAAGAATCAAAAGTAATCAAAAAGTAATATGACTACTTTCAAAGATTACTTTTGATTCTTAATAAATAATCAAAAAGAATCAAAAGTAATCCTTAGAAGTAATCGGATTATTTTTGGATTACTTTTGATTCTTTTTGATTATTTTTAGTAATTTTAAGTAATTCAGAATACTTTTCCATTATTAGTAATCGTAATCAATTAGTAATCATGCGAAACTGAATATAAATGTAATTTAATCATTACTTCAGCTTTAAAAAAAAGTAATCAAATTAGTAATCATTACGATTACTAATCATTACTTAACAGCTATGATTTCAACATCAGTAGCCCAGAGAGCATTTTGGATGACTATCACCGATACATTATTGAAGGAACTTTCTATGTCTCGGAAGGTAGGCGAAGTGTATTGTTTGTGCTCAAGGGATCTCCCTATAAACCTTACTACTTCACGTAGTGCTGTTTCGATAGAGCTTACTTTAAGGTGGCATGCTGCCTATTTGAGTATGGATGATCCTAACAGGCGTTGCCTAATATGACTGTCTATTAGTCTTTCCAATGTCTTGATCGGGAAAGATAAAATGCTGATTAGTCGGAAATCATGGCTTCTTTTACCAAACTTCTGAATGAAAACAACTCTGACCTTTCTCCAGCTAGTCGAACGTAGCTAAGAGAGAGACAGAGTTTATAGAATTTAAAAAGCCAGGAAATTATGAAGCTTTTCACGCTTTGTATCATCTTTGGCATGATTGTATTCGGACCTGGCGATTTAAATGGTGAGAAACTTACCATTGGCCATGAGATTTTGTTTAGCGATAGTATCTCATTGCTGACAGGTATTGTTGCCCACTGATAGAGCTGCGTATCCTTAGAGCCAGGAAAGTGACCAGGAGTCGTTCGCCCTTTTTACAAAAGTTGGTCAGTCAAGGCTTGCATAATCTTCGATACTGTCTATGGACTCACAGAAATTTCTCAATGTGTTACGTTTGGCGATTTGTATGGCCTTTTTACGAGTATAAGCTTTTAACTTATACAACTATGAGCTGTGTCTTCTATGTCTAAAGCAAATTTTGGCGCAACTTTAATTATGCCGCCTTAGGCCTGACCCCTATTTTTGTGATTACTAAAATTATATACATAGGTATAATAGGGTTATAACTTTTTTAAATTTTTTCAAAATATCGTACCTCCCAAGGTAAAATCACGTAGGGCATGAAACATATTAAGAACTGCATTTTTAGTTTGAAGTTTTTAATAAAAAGAGTTCAAGGATAGATATCAAATTATAAATATTTTCCATATTTTCAAATGATGTTCGAACAATAATAATTAAAAAATTAACTAAAAGTAATAGCCATGTGCCTGTGGCAAAAATTAAATAAATATTCTTAATAGTAATAAACCAAAAATAAGCAAATTAATACTATGTTCACAATTATGTTTTTAAACGTTTTTAACGCCTCATTCGTGTTTAAGAGCTTAAACACGACGAGATGTTTTACCATACATTGACTTGTTTTGTTAAACATCTCAAATGAAGTGTTTAAGATTTAAACACTTTCTTAAACACGTAAATGGAGTATGTTCAGTGCGTTTTTTGATAACTCTGGCATCTTTGTGTTGTTATTAAATGGCGTCATGTGAAAAATCATTTGGTAAATAAGTAATTAGTGCAGAAATACTAAATTATTTACAAAAACATTTGTTGTTTGAAAATAATAAACCAATAAAAAAGCATAATTGTTCGTAATTTTTTACAAATACAATAATTTACTCACAAAACGTCAACCTTAAAAATCTCAAATGTAATGTGAACGGTTGTGTTTAGTTTTTTTAAAACACTTGCCTTAAACACGTTTAAGACCATAAGTGTGAACATGGTATAACTAACATGTGTATAATTAGTAAAAAAAAAATAAACGACAATGGCAAGACTGTTGTAAATTTAGAAATGGTAAAATTGAGCTTTCATTATAAAGAAAAAAAACGCTTTCAGCAAATTGTAAGGCTGAGTATATAAAGCAGAAATCTACATCAACAAACACCACACACAGTGGACCAAGCACAATGATCGTTGATGATGAAGGTGCAGTGGCCTTCGAAAACAGCTAGTTGTTCCGTTCTACTACGTGTTTGCCAGAATATTTACAATTAACTTTGGTGTTATTATCACATGTAAATTTGGCTTACAAAGCGATACGAATTTTAGCCTGATCAAATCATAAATATAGAAACAAAAATTAAGTTCGAACAATAATAATTAAAAGCTTTTCTCTATATCTTCCTTTACCACCTGTGCTCTCTATGGCTGTCTCTTTCTTAAAGAAAATAACTTTTTTGACTTTTTAGACGCAGATCTATCTATGTATATATAAATTTCATTAAAATCGGTTTGAGGGGCGAAAATTTCCCCCTATCGCCCTCTGGTCCTAGTTTTAAGAATTTGCATAGCCTATGTGAATTTGTACATGCAGATCTATCTATGTTCTAAATTATATTAAAATCAATTTGATTGTTAAGGAGAGGCAAAAATTCCCCCCCCCGCCGCCCTCCTGGTCCTACTTTCGAAAAATTTTATAGCCTATTTGAATTTTTAGACGCAGATCTATCTATGTTCTAAATTTCGTTACAATCAGTTCGATTGTTTCGGAGAGGCAGAAAGTTCTCCCCTGTCGCCCTCCTGGTTCTACTTTTAAAAATGTTCATAGCCTATGTGAATTTTTGCATTTAAAAATTTAATATATTCATATTTATTTTAATACTCGCACTACATTGTGGGTGCAAGAATGTATGTATGTGTGCATATAATAGGCTCTCTAAAGTTCGTAGCACTGAAATTGTCACTATTTGAACGCACACATGCTTTAAAAAAAATAAAAAAATATTGTAACAAATGCTTATGTAATCTAAGATGTAAAAAAAAGAAACTTTGGCTAAAGGAAATAACTTATCGTTTTATGTTTATCAATGACAAGATGTGTTAAATTATATACGACTGCGAATGACTACAACCACGATTGCGAGAGTTTGAGTTTATTTTTTCCGTCATTCGTACGTTTTCATTCATTACATTCCGTTTTCAGTCAACACATGTTGCCTGATATATCGGATACACTATATTCTCAAGCGCTACACTTATGTTTGGGTGCAATCAGATTGGAATTTAGTCTGATACAAATCAGATGTTTTTAAAATCAAAGTCAATATATGTATATAATACACATGAATTATATTTCAGACTGTAGTGTAATTCACTAACTTTTTTTAACCATAATCACATCGTTAAAATAATTATAACGAATATTTATCGAATTTGCTAGTCAGTAACATTTTTAACGATATTGGCTATAGGTTAATGTCAGCTGTGTCGTTATTTAAGCGACAATAATTTATATGCTGTTAATTTTATCGACAAAAATGAACTGAAAATATCAGCTGCGTACTACTCGTATCGTTAAAAGGAAGTTAAAGAATCACACAATCGTTATTGCAAGAGGCAAAATGTATAGACAAAACTTACGATTGTCGGGTCGATAAAAGTTACTGAATCACACCACTGGATTCAGTAACTTTTATTACGATAATCGTATCGCTAAAATAAATATAATGCTATTCAGTAACATATTTTAACGATATTCTCTGTTCGTTGGAGAAGAAAAATTTAATTACATGATCAAATTCATTGAATTTTTCTTTATTATTCTTTGTACTGTTCGCTTATTTTCACATTTTCTATACAGAGATGCCACATAATATTGAATTAAATGGTGAGTATGATAAATCTGGAGACTACCGTAAAAAAGAAATTATGGAATCACATCATCGTTAACGCAAGCGAATAAATATGTCGATAAATATTGCGATTTTCGGTTTGCAAAAAGTTACAGAATCCAGTGGCGCGATTCAGTAACTTTTAACGATTCGACAATCCTAATTTTTGTCTATACATTTTGTCGCTTGCCAAAACGATTGTGTGATTCTGTAACTTCTTTTTAACGATAGTACGCAGCTGATATTTTCTGTTGATTTTTGTCGATAAAATTAACAGCACATAAATCATTGTAGCTTAAATAGCTACACAGCTGACATTAACCTACAGCGAATATCACTAAAAATGTTACTGAATAGCAAATTCGATCAATTTTCGATATAATTATTTTAACGATGCGTTTATCGTTAAAAAAAAAGTTTGTGAATCGCACTGTCGGATACACTATGAACTAGGAGCTGCAATTATAATCAATAGAGTCAATCTCGCTGTAATCAGGAACCTGGATTCGAAGGAATCCCGAATGTTGCTTCAGCGCCATCATGTCAAGACATAGCAGTATGGTACATATGTATATATTTATTTTTTTAATTTAAAATAAATTTTTTTATTGAACAAACACAACCCGCGAAACGATCAGCTTGTCTGCAGGAAACACCTAGGGTCTATGGCGGGAGTCGAACCCACAACCTCTGGACTGAGAGGCTATCATTGCTAACACTCAACCACAGGGCTGAATGGATCCTCTGCTATATAAGCTTCTACTCGAATGCTTAGGGTAGGGTCCAGGGGCGCTAAAGCTCCTATATGTACTCAGAAAAAGTCAATTATTATAAAAAGGTCTCTTAAAACACACGAAGGGTTCTGTACGGAAAATAGATATGTTATAATATGGCCCAATTCACACTAGTCAAGTCTTATTGGTAAGCTTATCACTTTTTCTTCTTTGAACTTTCATCTCAGTTCACACAATGCAAGTCTTATTTTTCAGCTCATATTTTTTATGCATAGTTTTGTGTATGCATGTGTGTTTTTTCAACATTACGAATAAGAAAGCAAAACGTATTGACAGTATATGAAGCTGAGTACTCGTTTCTTTTCCTCTCGTCCCTCTCTCTCTCTCCTACAAACTAATCAGCTTAGCAATAAGATGTAAGCTTGGACTATACGAATTTTGGCGTTCTTTTGGGGTTTATTCGGTTTTGGTGATTTATTTTAGTTTTAGCGATTTTTTTTTTGGTTTTGGCGCTTTTTCTTCGTTTTGGCGATTTTTTCGGTTTTCGGTAATTTATTTTAGTTTTAGAGAATTTCTTTAGTTTGGCGCTTTTTTCATTTATTAGATTTTTTTCGGTTTGGCGATTCCCTGGGCCTGAGTGAGTTTTGTTTTAAGTCGGTGCCAAATTATCCCAACTACATACATAAAATAAAGTGTATTTTATTTTCTACCAAACCTACTACTGACTTCATTTCTGGTTATAAATTGTTTATTTTAAAACAAAGCTTTTCATTTTTTTCTGACACAAGCGAAAAGTAAGAAATGTAGACGTCCTACTACCAAACAACACTTCTGGTAACAGTTGATGAAGTTTGTTTTTTTTTATTCGTTTTGGAAGTTTTTATTATTAATTTTATAAAAAGTTCTGTGAGTGGGTGAGTAAACTACTGAGTAAATTATTATGTATATGCTACATGTACATATTTGCAAATATCAATATGAATATCCATTAAATATATAAGGAAATGTTAAACAAAATCGGTAATGAATGCTCTTCAAAAGGTGTCTATGAGACTGTTACATATCACGATATATTAAATCGAAAATATTGGACAGTCGAAGATCTTCAGGGACAAGGACTTTAAAAAAAATTGTCGCTGGCTTTAAAAAAAAAACTGGTCTTGAAGCTTTAATATGAACAAATTTTTATTGATAATTACTTCTTTATATTATTTAGTATTTACTCAGGTACTGGATTTTACTGGAAAAGTACTCGAACAGACCTAATATCAAATCACAATCACAAATATGAAAAAAATTTGGCAAATTGCCAGGAGTTTCTAATCTGGCTAAAACTAAGAAAACAATAAGCCTTATTCCAGTTGTCGTTATCGACGTCACTTTAACACAATACCAAATAATTTGGGCTTGTGTACCCGTTTTCGAAAACAATTGACCCCTGTCTGCAGGTTTTGTTCTGTTTCCTAGACCTTAGAGAACGGAAATATATTGTCAGTAGCACAAAATTGTTCTCGAGAACGAGTTAACAATCCCAAATTTGTTAGTATTGTGTTAAAGTGACGTCGATGCCGACAACTGGAATAAGGGTGAATACTTTCTGCTGTATGTTTTAAACATGATCAAATCGCATGATCTCGGTGGCCAATTGACGTCTTCAAAACATGAAAGTAAGTGTTATGGAAACTTCCCGTGCCACCAAAATAGGGCGTGTTGTGTGGCTCGTGGAATCGTCTTTTTGAATCAACTTATCTGTCAGTTCAATTTCAGCACACAAAAAATCGGTTATCATGCGGCCATAGTGCTCTTAATTGATGGTAACGGTTCTTCGAATTGTCCGCCACACTTTCACTAGCCGAAGCGTTATTTTACGCATTTTCTTTATAAATGACACTTCAGATGACAGCATTGCCATACCGGAAATTTTTTAACCACTAAATGGATAACCCTTTATTTTTGCAACGATGAACGCATAGATGTATGAATGTAAGTGTGTTTGTGTGTGTTTATGTGTGTTTGTGTGTGTTTGTGTGTGTGTGTGTTTGTGTGTGTGTGTGTGTTTGTGTTTGTGTGTTTGTGTTTGTGTGTGTGTGTGTGTGTGTGTGTGTGTGTGTGTGTGTGTGTGTGTGTGTGTGTGTGTGTTTATGTAAGCTTAAGATCTTCATACCTTGTAGTAAAACAGACCAGAGTCTTTGTTCGGAATGGAACCCACGACCAGCACATTAATAGCCTAGCGCACTCTTCACTTGGTTATCGGTGCAATTCACTTCTTTTTCATAAAAGAAGAAAAGTTTCGCAAAAAAAAATACGAAAAATTAATCAAATCCATACTATACATCAGATACGTCCAATCCATATGCACAATGTGCAAACTTTTACAGAAGAGCTTTTGTGCTTTCACACCGACGAGGGTACAACAGCCACAACAACAACACACCAGACAACAATGCTTGCTCTTACTTTGCAAAGAAACAAGAACAAATTTAAGAGCTTTCAAAGCTGTTCACCTCAAATGCAAATATCAGTGTATGTGTGTTTGGTTGGACGTACCCTGTAGTAAATAAAATAATCAGTTGAGAAAAAACACTAACTTATAAATTAATTATTTTGCAAGTTACTACAAATTGGTTTAAGTCTCATGCAGATATCAACCAAACATATTGAATAGAAAGAAGCACACGTAAGAAATAAATAAAAGCAAAATAAGTAAATGAAAAGAAAATAAAAAAAAAATAAAAAAAGATGTGTTGAAAAAAAACTAAATAATTTCAATACTTAAAATGTATAATATTTTCTATGAGCGGTTCGTATGTATGGATATACATATGTATGTATGTATGTATGTATGTACGAATTTTTTATTTTTAGTGAATCTACCCAGTCAGCATGTGGAAGATTGTTTCACCAAACTGAGTCTTTTTCGACTGCCTTAGATGATCAAAAACTGATTTATCAGCTCTGCGTTTAAAATAAGGCTCGAAAATGATTCCCAGAAATACTTAAAAAGTGATTTGTTTAAAAAATAAAAACAAACAGCAACCTCGTGCAGTAAAATCAAAAAAATAAAATTAAAAAATAAATTTAAAACAAAAAAAGTGATTGTAAGTAATACCACAAACTGTCTCGAAAGTGAGTCGAAATTGATCAGAAACGCGAGTCATAAAAGACTCTTTTAGAAGACTCCCGGCTAGGGTACCATTTTCTCCCGAATGAACAGTCATTTTCGACTCGAAAACGAGCGCATAAATGCTTATTTTAATCGCGCGGAGGAGTCGAAAAAGGCTCGAATATGATCATTAATTTCATAAAATGCTGACTGGGTAATAATAATAAATATTTATATACACATATACATATGTATTTATATATTTACATAGATATGTATATATGAATATATACATATATTTATATATATGTATAATATGTATATATAATATAAATATACATAAATCTTTTTTTTTTTCTATAATATTAATTAACTACAAATTGGTTGAAAAATAAGTAGTTAGTAGTCAATTTAAAAGTCATGCAGAGATGGCCAAATTGACTACCGCCTATGACATGCCTATGTTAAAATAGTGAGTCGGCGACAAGGAAAAAAGTCACTTAAGCAACCAGTTGTGGTTATTAAAAACCCAGTTTGAAGTTACTTACAAATGGGTTTGAGTTCCTATAGGGTAGCTGCTGTACATACATATACACAGAAAAAAATTTACAAGAATTATGTTCAACAAAACCATGTCATTGAAAGAAAATTTTAATTTCAATAATATTTGTTATTAAATAACTTAACACAATATTATCAATAATGCGTATTTTAAAATATCATTTAATTTAATTTGTTTGTGTTGGTGTTTATCTTCCCTGCAGTCAGACTGGAGTCAAGTGTCTCTATGTCAACACTCAAATTCTAGTGACAATTGTAGTAGGTAAATTGTCTACAAGTTTTCTTCTATGCGTCAGTATAAAATAAAGAGAGTTGGTATGTCTCTATGTTCCCATAGGAACTAGGTAGTCACTACCTAGTCAATTGTTTCAGTGTTACGAGTACTAGTAGATTTACAATGACAAATACATGCTAAATATCTACAGCACAAAGTATTGCATGGGGAATGATCAGAGAGTAGTACTGGTGACAAAGTCAAAATCAATTCAGTACATTTTCACCGACATTTCCTTCAGGGTTGTTTGTCGATTGACACAATGCGCTGATGTGCTATTGTTGTTGTTCATTTTGATTGCTCGTGTTATATACGTGTAAATGCCGACAAGAAGCCGAAAAACGTCGTGGCTTGATTTTTTTACTCAACAAAGTTATTTTTAAATTATATCATAACGCAATGCGCACATGTAGAGGAAACATAAGAAATCATGAAGAAAAATTAGAGTGGGAGATGGAAAAACTATTATTTAACTCTGTATAATATTTGTTGAATAATGTACTTTTTTACACCAAGATTTCATTAAAGGTTTTCTTTTTTTGTTAACAAAACTGCACTTGCCGCTAATAAGAACAAATCATCATCCGACGAAGACATATTTGCATCCGCACACAAATACACAAAATTAAAATGCTGATTGACGATTATATTTTAACGTCTCCAAAAAAGCGTCAATTAAACGACACTAATACATATTCACCGATTGATGGTTTTATTTGATCGTCCTGTGCACTTTAAAGTTTTGTTTGTAGTTGTTTTATATACGTATAGAAAGTAGATTGTTGGCTGAGGCCTCAGAGATATGGGACGAAGACCTCTGCCCAAGAGACAAGTGAAAGTACGGCGAGAGCAACCAGTGCCGAGTGGCCTTACTTTTTAATACATTTTTATATAAACATGGTCTCAAGATTCAGATGAAATTCGGTGTTTGTGTTTTCTTTCATTTCAAAAAAAAAAATTCAAAATTTAAAATTTATTCAATTGCTTGTATAAAAAATTATTTATCACAATTTATTTTTGGAACGAGGAACTGACAACCCTATTTAGCATGTTTCTACATACATACGTACATATGTATAATGTACACGTGCGTTAGGGTATATGGGCATTTGCATGATGTCGAACGTGACCTTGGTAGACCCTTATAGTGAAAAAAAGTAAAAGAAAAACAGATTTTTATTTTAGCAACAAGCATAACTTAAAGATCTAAATTAGTGCTAAGTTTCATTTTTAGTCCTTTTTCGTTTTAAAGTTATTTTTGTGTCCAACGATTAAAACGTTGATGATTTATTTCAGCGAAATCTGAAGCAATATTTTAATGTTACTAATTTTAGAATGCAGTGCAGTGATGTCCCTTAAAAATGGTTTTGATTTTACCCAGAAATGATTGATATTTTTAAATTAAATTTTAATTACAGTCGCACGTGACATATCTCATATATCTGTTGCTCTTTTTAAGAAATTATAAATAAAAAAGCTTAATACAAATGTTTTTAAATTAACAGCAATATTCAACGTACAACGTATTTATTTTAACTTCAACAGAAATATGTAGAATGAATAAAGGTAGTATGAGTAACGAAAACAAATTGAAATGAAAATATTATCAGGAATAATAAATACAGTTTTTTTCAGAATAGACAGTTCTAACTGCTTTTACTTCTTGACCATCGCAGCAAAAGAAGGAAGGCTTATTACTTCTCTCCATGTTTCATCTAAACTATATAGCACGCAGTGCTTGTCGAACTTCTGCCGTTTTTGTCTCTTACTTATGGCTGAAGGACTGCGCCTTTTCTCTTCAATAATTTAATTTTTTCCTTCAGTCCAAGCTTTCCAATTTTTCCATGCATTCATTCTGCATGCTTTTCTTGTTTTTTAATTTGTGGTTTTTGTTTAATTAAATTTAAATAGTTTTAAAGTGCATATGTAAAAATTTTTTATGAAAAAAAAAAATTTATTTACATTTACGGTGTTACACGTGACCAACTTTATATATTTTTTTAACTAACACAATACATCCCGCGAAGCGATTAGCTTGTCTGCGGAAAACACTCAGGGTCTATGGCGGGAATCGAACCCACGATCTCTGGACTGAGAGACTAGCATCGCTACCACTCAGCCACAGGGGCACCCTTACCACGAAAACAATTCTTTTTATTTTTCAGCAATTTTTTTTTTACTTTGTTGTATTAAATATCTCTGTTCGTACTGAATATTTGATGAGCTTTCTGCATGTACTTTCGACGCACTGATAAGAAATGTTATTTTTTAATGTCGCACGTGACATCGAAAGATGAGATTATAGAAAGCAAAAATTTACAATTATTTGCAATCGATAAAATCTCAGAAACAATTTAGGGAGCAAAAGTCAATGGATAATGTTTTTCTTTAAGAACCCTTATCAAAACCAAACGAAGAAAAGAAATATACAAATGAAAAGTGTTTAGCTTTGGTACTCGTAACTTTGCATTCGAATATCTCGAAATGAATTCCATATGTATAATTGTACAATGTTTACAATAGTTAAATTTTATTGTTACTCTATGAGAATATAACAAAACAAGAGTTCAGTACTTTTTATGGCTATTGAATAAAATCATTAGCTAAATAATGGGGTCTAATCGTCGTTTTCGTCGAACCATATTATTATATTGTTCGATAGCGAATGCCATAATCTCAAACTGAAAAACGTGATCGAATCAGCTTATTATCGAAAGCGACGATTAGACCCCTGTTTAGTTGGATTCGCTAATAATGATTTTTTTTTCTTCCTCAAGGTTGGGAAGGGTGGTGCTATACCGCCCCCCACTCAGAGACCCAATTGGGTCAATTGTGATTCTTCCTCAAACTATAAAATATTTTATTGCATCCTTTATAATGGCCTTATTCATAGAATTTTTTTTTATTTATAAGAGGTTTATAAAATAGTTTTCCATGCAAAATTTGTTTTATGGTTGGTTGGTTGGTTTTACTCCACGCAGGCATTCAAGTATAATCTATATGATCACTAAAGTCACTAATCTATATGACCACTAAAGTCATCGGTGTCAACCTATGTAGAACCGTATCTTATTATTCTGATACTTTGACTGTTACTATATCCAACCCGTCGCGTTGAGATATCTGATAAGGTCACAAGGCTGGACATTTGCAAAGAAAGTGGAAAATTGTTTCTTCTTTGCTTTTTTCAAGACAACTTCGGCAGAACTTTATAGGACAGACCTATCCTACTAGCATGTCTGCCGACCGTCCAGTAACCCGTCATGACTGCAACGAGCCTCATGATGTCCTTACTGTTCCTATTTGTTAATTGTATTGAGCGCCTATCATTGTAGCAACGCCACATTTTCTTAGCAATCTTGTACGTGAATATATTGCATCTACATTCAGCCTAATATAGAGAGATAGTGCTTTAGTATACTGCTTCTAATAGCTAGCATCAAACGGCATGGCTACCGATTCGCCATTGGAGGCATTCATAGCAGAGCCATCTCTAGCCAGCTCGTCCGCCCCGTTCTTTACCTAAAAATTTGCTATGTGCTGGAACCCAGATGAGGGTGAGGTCAGCCTGACAACACAGTCTAGATAGCAAACTCTTACACTGCCCGACTACAATAGACGAATTGATCATATCTTAGGTATAGAAGCGCTGCTTGGCTGTCGAAAAAGATACCAACTTTACCCTGTACCTTCCTATCAATCAGCAATCTAGCCGCTTTCCTTAACGCTAAAATTTCAGCCTGCAAAACTGTGGCTTTGTTAGGGAGACGAAAGGAGCATTCTTTACCAAGATCGTCCGAAAAGACCCCAGCCCCGACACCGCAGGCCATTTTTGATCGATCCGTGCATGCTCTGACGTCGTATTCTGTTACTATTGTGCCTCCCTTCCATTTCCGCCTGGATGGAATCAGAACTCTAAATACTTTATCAAGGTCTAGATTTGGCAACATGTAATCAGTAGATCTTCTCTGCGTATGGGGTAGTCATTCGAGGATTCTGGCAATACCATAAGACCTTGATCTCCACCTCGCGGATACCGCTAATCTTGCCGCACTACTTTAGGATACCACCAATACATGAAGGTCGATCGGAATAAGGTTTAGTATAGCATTCAGAGCCTCCGTAGTAAACATCCTTTTCCATGCAACATTTGTTTTATAAACCCTTCATATGTACATGTGTAAAAAAAAAATTATTATATACATATCATACATGTTTATATACGAGTAATATAAGAAATAGAAATTTATTCTCGAGAATTTACGTACATCCCGATAAAATGTCGCAAAAAAATACAATCGTGATTTTTGTTTCGAAAAATCAGTTAGCCCACATTAATTTTTTATCTCATCCGAAAAGGTGCTGAACACCATGAACTAATTCTTTTAGACGAATCGGTCCTATTCTCGTTTGAGTATCGTTTTAAGACGACATACATATAAGAGCGACAATTTTATATTGGAATATGTAATACCATATTACCGGATTACCATTTCAACATAAAACTACCGTTTCTGTAAGGTTTTAAAACGATTCTCAAACGAGAATAGGCCCGAATAGTTGCATGTATATGAGGAGCCACAGAACAAAAGGTGCTTTTTTGCTCATTTCAAATTTTTGGGGAATTGAGATTTATTTTTTTTCGCCCCTTTAAAAAACTGCAAGAACCTGGAAATGCTAACAAGTTTTTTACTTATCTACAGATGCATCTAACTGTCATAAGCCACCCCCATTAAATGTTAAGGGTGTTTGATATAATTCCATTTTTAATTCGGAAAAAGCACCTTTTGCAAAAAACAAAGCAAAAAGCACCTTTTGTTAAGGAAAAAAAGTAAAAAAACAACTCTTGTTAAAAAAATGAAAAAAAGCAATGCGAATACACATATGTATATGACGATAAAAATGTTGACTGAATGTGGTTCAACCTGATCTAATATATTAAAAAAGCACCTTTTGTTAAGCATCAAATTTTTAGAACCCATTCACTTTGAAAAAAAAAATAATAATAATGCTAACTTGTTGTTTGTTGTTTCTACAAGATTTCAACCTAAATATTATAAAAATACCAAAAAATCAATTTTTCGAGAAATGCGAAAAAGCACCTTTTGTTCTGCGGCTCCTCATATATCGTCACCGTAAATGCAAACCGACGTAACTACACTTTTATATTTTTTACAGGAGAAACAAAAAACGTTTCAAAATCAATAATAATAAAGTTTTCTTGAAAATTGTCATCGAAATTTACTTGTAGTATGGATACTTATATATTTTTAACCATTTATTTCTTTTTTATATATATTTAAGCTTTTATGTTAGTTACATTCTTTGCAATAAAAAAAATAGATGCATTCGTATTTGCGTGAACATTCAGTTTGACAAAATGAACTACATATTGTTACGTTTTTATTCTCTGTTAAAAACGCTTTTCCGTAGATTCGTAGATTTGCAATAAATAAAAGACCCCAGTGTACTAATTAGGGTTAAGAATGATACAATCTTTATTAATCAATAAATACTGCTTATGCTAAATCTAATTCAAGAGCTTAAATACAAACACAAATATTATTCAAATGTTCACAACTGGTTACCACTACACCTTCTTTGCTGTTGTATATACACGTCTCAGACCACTGGCTGTGCTAGTGTTGACACAATTCTGCTTTCTCTGTTGCTCGTCACACACAAGACTCACTCTGCCGACACTTCCAGTTGATACACCAATAACAACTCTATGGCAGACTCTCACAGTTGATACACTAATCAGGACTCGCTAGCTTCACTTACACACGTTTATCAGCTTCCACTGCTCCCTTACTCTTTACTCAAGGGACTCCAAAATAAACTCAAATCACGACAGACTCTAACTGTCACTATAGATGTTGTATCACAAATCACGGACTGCGCACAACTTAATTGTCAACTCACTTGATTAACAACAGACTTCTTATTAGCAACTGAGCTTCTTCGCAACTGATTTATTCCCAACTAACTTTTGATCGCGACTGAACTGCTGTTGGATGCGTCAACCCCTTTTTATACTTCGCACAACAACCACTAGAATTTTCATGCAAAGTCTAGACCGAATCATCATTATCTTTAATGTTGTTTACAAAGCGCGTAATTAAGTTCATGTGGTAACTATGTACATACGTTTGTATATTCATACATCATTAAGTGGTTGTTTACTTTTATTTCTGCCTTTAGTTGGAATTGTCAGGCATGTATGTATGTATGCATGTAGCTATGTCTATCTTCATAACAAGCAGAAGCTTGTAGTTGTTGTTGATTGTTTACGTTTAATCACGTATGTATGTGCTACGCATGTGTATATAGTTGTTTGCTATAGTGCTTGTATGTGAATACGAGTGTACGTTTAGTTATTTATTTAAATACTTCTGGATGTTTCTTTATATTGGCCCTGTTCGAATACTCTTGCGTAACACTTATATTAACCCGACGGCCATTTCCGTAACAATATAATCAATCAAAAATTCGTTTTCGAATTTTTTGATTTGAGGTGACGATATGTAGGTATATTTATTTCAAAGTGAATTTGCTAAAAATGGGCGGGGCGACTAAGAATATATATTTCCAAAAATAACTCAAAAAAGACTGGGGTCTAAGCGTCGCTTTTGATAACGAGCTGATTCGATCACCTTTTTTCAGCTTGACATTGTGCCATTCGATATCGAACCATATTATTACATTGTTCGATAGCGAATGCCACTAAATTAAACCTCTGTTTTGCAAGAAATAAGTTTAAAGTTTTCAATTTACATACAACCCACTGAAAATATATAAAAATATTGGACCCAATTACGAGTGTCTTATTTCGACTACGACTACGACGATTTTGTACTAGATTATAGAAAAAATGTTGCAATGTTCTTTAGTATTCTACAAAATCGTCGTAGTCGAAGTCGTAATACGACACTCGTAATAAGGCCCAATATTTGTCCGAAAATTATTTCCCCATATTAAAATATTGGGCCGTCGTATTTCGACTACTCCTACTACGATTTTGTGCTAGATTAAAGAAAAAATGTTGCAATGTTATTTAGTCTAATACAAAATCGTCGTAGTCGCAGTCGTGATACGACAATCATAATAAGGCCCATTGTGAAGTATTCTTTAAATATATTGAATGGGCCCACGGTCTAGTTCCTAGATAACTGCTGTTTTATAAAAATATTTTCTGTAATTCGGTTAAATAAAAAATTAAAATAATATCCTTTTAAAAATAAGTCTATGTATGAAAGTTTCCATTAACACATCCGTCAAAATTTAGACGATGTAACCTCAAGTGGGCCAACAACAATTTTAAAACTTATAACTTGATATTGTCATATCCATGTATGAATATAATTTTTGAAAGGACACTTTTTTGTCCTTGAGAATTGGAAGAAATATTTTCTTAAGCTTCTACAAGACCTTTTCTTTCTATGTACTTGTTACTTTTATTAATAATAAGGGCCTGTTCATCTAAATGCGAACGATGAACAGGCATTTAGATGAACAGAATGTGGAAATGAGTTATTTATGTATATTAAAAATATTTAGAAATGTAAATGGAAAAGAGATGAGGAAATGAAAACCATTTAAACAGTTTGACTACAATTTATCTCTAGATTCTTTGCGATTAAATGAATTTTCTGCAAAAAATTAAAAATTAAAATTTGTCGTTCTGTGTACGAATTCATAAAATTTTTTTATAGAAATTTGTGATTTTTATCATTTTCAAATGCTATTTGGGTAGTTTTTATTAAATTTAAAGTACGCCCTAACAATTTTTTTCATATTTCATTTTGTAGGCGTAAATGGAAGCCCAATTTTATGTCTATAAATTTCACATATAATATTTGTATTCGTATTCGCGAATATTGTTTCAAGTATTCGTATTCGTATTCGCGAATAACAAAATTTGACATTCGTTAATTTACATTAGCGATATTCTCTTTAATAACTTTTCACTCACTGCTTTGCGATACAGTTTTCATTGCTATATTAAATTTGTATCATTGTGCTTTTTAAATATGTATGTAGATAAAAAAAAGTATAAACTTACCATTAGTTATTGTTTGTTTTTTGTATTTGTAATCTGTAGCAGGTTTTTATGTACTACAAGTTATATTTTGCAAGCACGTACACACAGCCAATCTTTTTCTTCATATAATAGTTTTAAAACTCTTGGAACATCAGCGTTTATAAAATTATTGAGCAACAAATTTAACGACCTTTTATCATCACTTCTTATTTTATTTGCCCTGAAAAAATTTTCTATAATTACTTACAGTTCAAACAATTCAAATTACAATAGCCCAATTCACAATCTTGTGCAAATGGTCTTGCATCGTAGCATGTGCAAAATTGGGCTATTATCTAAATAATTGGTATATTTTTGAAATATTAAAGGAAATATAGGATAACACAAAATTTTTTAACTAAATTTTTTTGTAAAACAAAAAATCCTAAAACTCGAAATAGCTATTAAGACTTCATAACATACATATCGTCACCTAAAATCCAAAAAGGCCGTAAGTACACTTTTTACTTTTTTACAGGAGAAGCAAAAAATACTTATATACTTAAGACTATTTATTTGTTAGGTGCCAAATTGAATAATGAATAAAATCGCTATTTTCGCACAAATGTTAGTAAAATTTTAAGGAAAAATGTATTTTGGTTAATCCAATCATAATCAGTCAAAAACCCTATTTTGAATTTTTTGGTTGTTACGGCGTTTTGGATTTTAGGTGACGATATAAGAAAAACCGAAGTATGTATATTTATTTTATATAACGTCCTTATTTCATTTGAAACTTTTTTATAACGTCCTTATTTCATTTGAAACTTTTGATTTTTTTTTTGGTAGCGAATTACTGATGAGTTCCATAAGCGGGAACGTTGCTTAACCAAAAAAAATAAATTCAGTAATGTGCGACTTCGACTCGCGCACGAAGGGTTCCGTACGTTCGGTTTTGAGCATTTTTTCAATTGGCGTTTTTTTAGTTTAAACGATTTTTTTAGTTTTGTCGCTTTTTTCTCTTTTTGGCGACTTTTTTCGGTTTTTTGCTTTTTTCATTCTGGCGATATTTTTCATTTTGGCAATTTTTTTTATTTTTGCGATTTTTTTTTTATTTTGGCGATTTTTTTGGTTTTTCTCGATTTATTTTAGTTTTAGAAATTTCTTTTAATTTGGTGCTTTTTTTTTGTTTTGGCGATTTTTTTCGGTTTGGCGATTTTATAATTTTGGGATTTTTTTAGTTTTACCGCTTTTGAAAATTTCTAGAGTTTGGCTCTTACGGTTTCCAAGATACAGCAAGTTGTCCAAATTAAATAGTCAAAATTACATTAACTGATAGAACACCCTTTAATTTAGATTTTTTTTAATTTTAGTGTCCATTGTGGTACTCTGTATAAAAATACACTAACTTTAGAAATTTCAAGTGTATATAAATACAATTGTATGTATGTATATTACATGCGATTTTAGCATTTTTCGTTGCTCGTTTTGGAACACCCTTTAATTTTTAATTCTCGTGTATTTGTTATTGTAGCGGCCAAAGGTCTACATACTCTGTCTAAATTTCAGGTCCGTAGTAATTCCGGTTCTCGAGAAAATAACCTGTGACAGACGGACGGACAGACGGACAGCGTAGCGAAAACAATGGGTTGGGTTCGTTTTCACCTTTGGTGTACGGAACCCTAACAAGCAAAATGTTCAAATAAAATTTAATTAATGTAATATCAGTAATTGATTAAAAAATGGTATTGCAAAACAAACATGAAGTCTGTGGCAAAAAGGAAAAAGTGCATAAGTCGACTCAAGCTAAAATTGAGAAAATAATCGCATCATAATTTAAAACTACACCTGTGCAAAATTTCAGTTTACTTATGTATGTATATTTTACGAAAGTTACAGCAAAATTAGTTTTTGCTCTCCTTTTGGAATAATTACTTAACTTGACTCACGATATAATATATTCTAAGTTTATAATATAATATGGTCCCGAAAGAAAGTAACATCTTGTACAAAAATAAAACTGGGGTCAAATTACGGCATACGATACGAATCGAAATTTAAAAATATTTACATATTAACTCTATTGAAATATTTCGTAATTTCGTTCGATAGCGAGTGCCGTAATTTGACCCCATATTAAAAGAAATCTCTTACAGTCTAAAAAAAAGTGTTCTCCTGAAAAACTGTTAAATTAGACTTAAGCACTTTTTCCTTATTGCCACAGAAGTGTTTAAAAAGTACTTAACTATTACAAGTTTAAAGAATTGTTTTCGTAAAATCTTTAGTTAAAAAATTACAATATTTAACTTTTTATTTTCGGATTTGTTTCGTTTTTCTTCCCGATTTTTAACAACTATGCGAGGATGAGTCCGGGACTACAAGGTCGCAAATAGTGTATGCATTTTTGATAAGTTCTTATAAATTTAGAATGTATTTTGTATATGTGATATCGTAGCTCCTGAATACTTGTTATGAACTACGATATCACAACAACTTTATCACAATTTTGTAATATTCTTTATGCTTACTTGATTTTGTTTTTCTTCACTAACGTGAATTCCAAAAAATGTTTCTGTCTAGTTCTTGTATGCATGTATTGAATGTGTAATTAACGTAATAGATAAAAATTTTGAAGTACGAGCATTAAATCAGGATTAAAGTCCACTTAATGAACTTTCAATAAAGCATTCCATGCACTCATGTTTGAGGGATATAATAGTATGGCTCGTTGTATTAGTTTTAAAGAACGTTGTTTATCCACTTGCTGCAAAGCTTTGCTAGCAATTAATAATGTTTCCGAGTCCTCAAAGTAATTACTTCTGCGAGAAAAAAACAAATATTTAATGGTAGTATTTTTTATATTTCTTATTTCCAAGACACTTACTTCTTCGAATTACTACCATGCACCAAAATAATTGAACTTAAAGCAATTTTACTTGTGGCATTATCAAACTGACGTTTATGATCATAATTATCTAATAGGAAATTTGCCAATACTTTACGCAACTCAGAACATTGTGGGAAAATATGAATACGCCTCATTAAGTACAGAAGAGCTTCGCGAGGTTGTTGCTAAAAAAACATAAGGAGAAGAAGTTAAAACATTAGAACATTAAAAACATAGAACATATAATTTTTCTTTAACTTACATTTTCTTTATAATATTGTGCTGTTAAATAGGCAATGTGTGATGTATATTCTTTAGAGTTTTCATACTTCTTTAACTCAGTTAATATGGTTTTCGATAATTGATTATCTTGGTGCAGGATTCCCAAAGCACAGGCGGAATATAAGGCTTGTATGGGAGAATCTTTGAGGAGTATACTAGAAACAGAAAATCGAAAAAGAATTTAATTAAAGTATAAAAATCTAAGTATGTATAATGTTTCGCCTCACCATTGGTACAAGATTGTTTTAGTGTCGGCTTCACCTTGAAAGGCATATACCATCGATGCCATAGCCACCAATATTCGAGCAGCCTTATCATCCTCAATACCAGCAACACTCTTCAGCACGGAGCTGTAAACCGAATACGATTGTTCATGTTGGCCGGCTCTAAAATATGATAAGGCTAGACCAATTATAGGTTTAAATGCAGGTTGTGTTACTCTATTAAAGGCATTAATCGCTTCATTGGGTTCATTTAACTTCAAGTACACGTAACCTAGATTTGTATACATTAGGTCACGCTCAACAACAGTTGCAGCTTTTTCACCAGCTTTGATGTAAGCTTTTGTCGCTGGTCTATATAATTTGTGTCGCTCGCTTAGAAAACCTTGAAATGAATAGGCCGAAGCTGATGAATTATTTCCCTCCATAATGATGTGCCAATTAATGGCATCCAAAGCTACCGTGTCACCATACATAGACTCAATGGCATATTTATAGTGCGTTAAATTATATTTGTTTTTGTCTGACAAAATGTTACAGATCCAGTGGGCAAAGCCGAGCGACGATTCCGGGTGAAATTCAAATTGCTGGCAATGACGGTATAAATCAACAGCTTCTATCTCTTCGCATATTGCTTCTGCAATCATAGCTTGACCTATCCAGGCATTGGGATAAATGGGCGATGACTGTTGTGCTCTTTGAAATGCCTGATTAGCCAATTTTATTTGCTTAAGCTTTAAGTATAAAACTCCCAAATTAGTCCAAGTTGTATACGATTTGCGATCTAGATTTAGCGCTTGTATAAAGCAATGTTGTGCCAGGGGTAAATTATCCAAAACTAATTACAAAATTGTTAAGAATTTTGTTTAGAAAAGCTAAGTAAATATAAATTGTTACATACCTGGATGCATATTGATGACACCTAATAGATTCCAATTATGCCATCTACTAGCTTGTTGGTTAATAGCCATTTTACAGGCTTTTTCTGCCACTTGTAAGTGATTTTTAGCGTCCTCTGCAATTAATTCAGATGCATAGTAAGAGCACAGCGCCAACTCATACCATATGTAAGTATTTTGCTTGATTTTTAAAGCACATGTATAAAATCTACATATTTTTAAATTAATAATTATCTACATATATTCATGAGAAAACTTAGGGCCAGTTTCACAATAACGAAACGAAACTTTCGACTGAAAATTTATATTGTAAACAAAAACAAATTTTCATATTTTATTGTTGTTTTCAATATAAATTTTCAGTCGAAAGTTACTTTTCGTTATTGTGAAACAGCCCATTAAAATTGTCTTACCTTAGTGCCAAATCTAATAAATCCTTGCGTGTCAAGCAAACAATGTCTGTATCTCGTTTTGCCAACTTGCCGCTTACATCCAAGTTTGCTAATGTTTCAGGCATTTGAGCCGTCATTAAAAATACTTTAGCCGTCAGGCGCCACAACCAAACCATATTCATATGTTCCGGATTGGAAAAACATCTACAAACAAGCTCATTAGTTTTAAATTTGCATACAAAAATTATTTTTTTCTATGTAACTACAATCACCTCTGCAGAATATTAATTGCATTTTGTAAATGATATTTAGCCCTTCCAAAGCGGTATTCCAGCTTTAGGTTATTTGCTATGCCAATGTGCGCTTCTGTTGCACCCTTTAAAGCTGGCATATAGTATTCATTGTCTTTAAGTAAATTTTCAAAATCTTCTATAGCTTCTGGATACATTCGTATTGTTGTTTTCATTACAGCAATTTGTAGTTTTGAATAAACGTTATCAGGCCGAATTTCGAGAATTTTTTGATATACCCTTATTGCCGAATTATATGAACCTCTTTCAGCATAAGCATCACCTAAAGCCTCCCAATATATAATGCAGGTGACGTCATGCTTGATAGCAGAGCGAAATGATTGTATTGCCTATTTAATAAATATTTTTAAAGCGTTTATTGAGAACAAAATTTTATTGAGTTTTAAGAAGCTGCAAAAGAATTATGTATATACATATATATGTACATGCATATGTATGTCCATATCGCACACTAAGGGCGAATTTTTGAGTTCAAGATTAGAGATAATAATGTCTCATTAACCTTAATCTTCATTTGTGATTTTTGGGTAGTCGATTATATGGTTTTACTTGCTAGTTTAAGCGGCCAATCGTGGTGGTTTAATCTTATATTAATATTGACAACATACACTTGTGAACATATAATTTTTGTAAAAATTATATGATAAAATAATTTAAAAACACATAAATAAATATATATATTTTATATTAGTTATATATTTCCTTTAACACGCGCAATATTTTACTTGTAAATAATAAAATATGTCAGTTTCTTCTTCTTCCCACAAAAAATCAAAAGTGTTGATAACATGTATGACTTTTGTACTGAAAATGTTACCACTATTTTGCTCCTCAGTATGGTAATACTACACATAATAAGAAGTTTAAACTACCACTCAAAATTATCAAACTCAATTAATTAAGATTAAGTTAATTTTCGGATTAGCTAATTAGAGATTAAGATTAGTTTAATCTTAATCTCGATCCCAAAAAGTCGCCCTAAATCATAAACAGTTACAACTCTAAAAATATCAAATTTTTAGGAGTGACAAAAAAACTCTTGATACTGTACAAATGACTTATGTAAGTAAGATAAGTTTACTTTGCAAGGTCTTGAGTTTGAAGGAGAGAAAGGAAAAGAGAATCAAGCTCTTTTCCCTTCTCTCCTACAAACTCAAGGCTTTGCAAATTAACTTTTGGTTGTGGAAAAGCCGTTACGTTTGTGAAAACAACTTTTTGATAATTTTAAATTGTGTCTGTTTATTATTTTGTGTGCTATATGTATGTAAATTTAGAAGTTAAATATAAAAATTACCTCATCACACCTGCCAACAATTAGATAATGTAAGCCCAACTTGTAATGAATGTGTTTAGATCTCGCATGCCCTTTTAGGTATTTTAAGGTGCTCACCAACAACGACAAATTTAAATCCTAAAAAGTTTAAGCAAAATATTACATTTTCTTATTATTATCTCTAATAAGTAATTACTTCTTCTCCGAGTTGTAGATAGATAACAGAAAGATTTTCTACGGCTTTCTTGTTTAAGGGATTTAACGTAACGCTCTTCTCAAAGCATTTTCGTGCGCGTAAGATGTCATTTGTGGAGAAATACGTTTTTCCCAAGTAATAAAAACATTCCGAACTGTATGGTTTAAGACGTGTAGCTTTTAAAATATATGTTAGGGCATTGTTATAATTTTGCAGACCAAAATACAATTTTCCCATTAAAAAGAGAACGGAATGTGAGTCAGAGTCTTTCACATTTGATTTTAGGTAATCAGTAGCCTCGGAAGGAGAGCTGTAATTGGAATATTTAAAATTCTTCTCTTTAAGCAAGTATTTGCAATACATATGTATGTATGTTCTACTTACAGTAAAAATTCCGCTTTAGTTAAAGAATCAATATTCAAGCTTTGAAGACTTTCATTTTCTTCTAATTTGTAGTAACATCTAAAAATATATGATTTAATACTTACAATATTCATTACGACAAACTATACCTGGCCAGTGCTTGGCTTATATTCTCCTTTAATTCTTTACTTTTAAGTATTTTAATGGCTTCAGTCAATTTATTTCTTTCTCCGCTATGTGACAGACAAATAGCCAATTCCGCACTATTATTTTCATTCAGTTGATACCATAATAACTCAGCCAACTCATAAGCCTCCAAATGCATTTCTGTATAGGCCAATAGTTTTATTGCCTCCTTGTATTCAGGTTGATTAATTTGAACTTTGTACAAAAGCTCTCTTGCTGTTACAAATTCTTTTGTATTATAAAGACTAATAGCTTTAACAAACAAACCCAAACTGGAATTTTCATTTAATTTTAAGAGTTTCGTGGCATAGAAATCTATCGGATTTTTTAATGTGTCAAGGCAAGACTTATTAGGAGAATTATAGTGTTCACAATAGATTTTGCAAATCCATTCGTAAGCGTATATATCGTCTGGATATAAATCCACCAAGTCGCAGGCACGTTCTAAACATTTCTCTAGATTATTAAGTTTGTATAAAAATTTTATAAAACGCTTATAAGCTGGCAGAAAAACATCTAAAGAATTGTCAGCTAATATAGATTCTAGAGCAGATTGATACTGAAAAAAAAAATTAAATAAATGTGTGATCAGTTTTTTTATTTTAAATTTACCAATTCTTCATCACCACTTTCTAAGGGTAAATCATGTTGAATCCATATGCGGCCTAAATATTTATATAGAATGAATTTCTCCCCATCATCTTTTGAGTTTAATATTAGACGTTTAAAGATATTAAAACATTCTCGTGCAACTTTAGTATAGGACGAAATTTTAAAAAGCTTCTCGTAATAATCAGCTTGCTTTTCGCTAAAAAATTAATAATATGAAGAAGGTAAATGAAAATAAAAATCTGTTCTTTTTATTTAATCTATATTAGGGCGTACCATATTACAGAAAAATTAAGAAAAGTGCAGCGTGCACTCTGTAATATGAGGTATTATTGCAAGGGAATTTCGAAAAATTATTTTTTCCCGAACGATTTTCGGGATTTTCGATTTTTAAAGTTTTTGTTATACCTTTGGCATAAAGAGTCGGATATTAAAGTATGACATATCGATGTTTTTGGATCGAGGTTACCAATGCTTTGCTTTATGACCCACTGATCTCAAGTAGCTCATTCTAGTATTGACCCACCAGATCTTAGGGTGGTACATTAGGGTTGTAGGAGCTGATATCTGGTCAAAACATCATACCGTCAAAGCCAAATGTAAGTGCCGAAGATCTAAATAAAACTTTAAAAAGGCAACCCCCACATTCGGCAAAAATAAATAAAATAAATTTGAATTTGCTAGCACGGCGCAGTTTTCTTTGCGTTACGGTCTAAAGGCCGGTGCACAATGAATTCGTCATACGTTAAACTTCTCCTTTTTCAACTGACATTAACGCAACGACAGGGAAGGTTGGCACAATGAGTACTTTATTGACGGAAGCATTTGATTCTCCATTTTATTTAATAAATTCAACTTTTTGTATTTATTTCGTTTATTTCTTTTGTTTAATCTTATTTTTGCAGCCACAAAACACAAAAACCTAAAAGTTAAAAGTTGAACAATATTTGTACTTTGCGTTGACGGACACGTATTGAATGTATCAGACCTCATAAGAAACCATGTATGTATTTAAACTTAGCTGTCAGTTGAAAAAGGCGAAGTTTAACGTATGACGGATTCATTGTGCCCCGGCCTTAATGAACATACATATCGTGGGTTGGTTATTGGTTTTCGGCACAGTATATTCAAAATACATTATCTGAAGCAAACCAATAACCAACCGACGATATGTACATATGTATATAAAATTATTTGTGAGTTTGTTAGGAACGCTTGATCTGCGGGACTAAAAGAACTATGAGCTGAAACTTTTTTATGGTTAGGGGTTTGTTTTGTTTTGTGTTTGACCCAATAAGAATGGAGTAATTTTGAAAATCCTATTTAAAGTTGAAAAATCATAATAATAGGTCTGTTCGAGTACTTATTCGGTAAAATTAAGTAACTCAGTACATATTGTGTAATATCGTTAGCTAAAATGCAAAACGACGTTACTTACAAAAATTGAATTTTACAGAAACAGAAAATTAAAAAAAACTAAACAAACTTATGTTATTGACATTGGGTTTTGATCGCAGAAGTGTGAAATTTGGTAAAGACATGTAGTTTAATGGCATTCATAATAATCAATCAATAACTCAATTTTGAACTTTTTGTTAGTTACGCCTTTTTTGGATTTTAGCTAGCGATATAAAGAAATTACTCTCACGCGAACGTGAAAATTGTAAAATCCAATAAAATATACATATATCGCACTTGTTCTTCAAAGCGCGTAACAACTCAAAATTTAAAAATTTTCACTTTTTGCAAAAAACCAAACAACAGAGGTCATATCTACCCACTGTAAAAAACTCCCTTTAATTTGTCTTCTTTTCCGTGAAAAAAGCCATTATGACTCTCTTTGTGTTTTTAGAATAACTACTTTAGTTTCAATTAAAGGAAGACATTTTTAGTTGTTTGCAAGTGCTTGAGCAAAACAGATCAAAATTTTTTCATACAAAGAGTGACATTTCGAGTTGTTGTTGTTTTAGACATTAACATGTTTATCTAATCCAGTGAATTTTCAGTTAAACTGGGTCAAGTCGAAATAACACCAGTAGTTAAACACAAAAATTTCAAAAAAAGAATAACAACTCAAAAAGTAGTTTTTTTTAAATCACTTAAGCAATAAAAAGAAACAAAACGTTATATTCTTTTTTAATGGTATTTTCTTACAATAACATAATTTTTTGCTTTAATATATCGTTAGAATCAACAGAAACAGTTTTTGGTCTCTACTGAAAATTCATGTATTTTGAGTTGTTACGCTTTTGAGGAACAAGTGCGATATGTACAACAGTAATTATTTCTTAAGTGCGATCAGGATTGTTTGTGTTGTTTGGTCTTCGCGAGTTTTGCGCCTTACTTGCACTTGTTAATGTTTAACTCAACTAACTTTATCGCTTAGTTATTTTTTGGTATTTTCCGTTGTCAAATGGATCTTGGAAGCTCCAAATTCCTATAAATTCCTGACTTCGTTTGGGACACAGAGTCCAAAAAAATATACATATGTACAAAATGTTACTAACAGTATTCTTAAAAATGTTTTTTGTGACTGACTATACCCGGCCTATGTATTCATATAGGAAGTAGCAACGTGGTTGTCAACGAAAATCCACAAAAGAACCGCAAGGCTATACGGTTATCCTTTGCAAATCAGTCAACCAGTGCGAGCGAGACGAAAAACTCTTGAAGGCCAAACAACACACACAAGCCTAACCGCACTTAAGAAATAGTTACGATGACGCGAGAGCTGTTCTTCAGGTCAGAGCTGCTTAACGACAGATATATTTTATTTTGCCAATATAATGTACGTATGTGTATCTTCTGAAAAAGTAGTAAAGCAGCTCTGTGCTATAGAACAGCTTTCAACGTCATCGTAGTTCTATTCCATTTTTGTGCAACCATATTTTGCAAATTCACTTTGTAAAGCATGTTGTAAAATATCGTCTGGAAAACCGCGGACTGATGCTAGGAACACAATTGGGACGAACGACGAATTTCTTCAACGTCGACGAATTCGTCGATAAGAGTTCGCTGCGTAAATTCGTCGTGTGAGCACAACAACGACGAATTTACGCAGCGAATTCCTCTCTTATATTTGATAAAGTTGGTTGTTTTGTGTACAAGGACAGAGAGTGAATCGGCGTACAAATTAGAAATAAACCTATCTCAGAATTCATCACGCACGACGAATTTCGTTGTACGGCGGTGTTGTGTTCATTTTCATATGCACACACGTGTTTTATTTTTTATGACGAAAGTACGCACCGAAAAATTCGTCGTTCGTCCCAGTTGTGTTCCTAGCATGAAACGTTTCAACTTTTAAAATTCGTTACAAGCAAGATACATATACATAAGTATGTATAAATTGTACACAATTAATTAAAATAATAAAACTTTCTTAGCAATAGAAAAACTTGAGTAAATTTTACTTATTACACAAATTCCAAACTTACGGCACTAATTCAACCAGTTGATCTAAGATTTTTGGCAACTCCTCAGTGGGTGCACAATTTGATAAGCCCTGCAAAGCAACAGCCGGAGATTGAGGAGAACAATATTCAAGGGCCTTGCGCAAATATTTTGCAGCCTCTTGTTTGTTGGAATTCTGATGGGCAGCACCCATTAACAAATGGCCCATATAACTTTTCGGCTCTGCTTTCAAAATTTCCTGTTATCATGTTAAATAAACAAAATACAATGAACTACAATAGTCATCTTATTTATCAGATATTACATACTTCACATTTTTTAATGGCTTTTTGGTATTGGTTTTCCTTTAAAGCTCCACGTACTTCTTTCAATAAAGTTTTCGTTTCTTTCATGGCCATTTTTTTACAGGTTTTATTTAAATTGTTAAGTAAATATTTTGTTAATAGCGAAACAATTTACGAGCAAAAGCCGGATTAGCAAATCAGCTGTTTTTTTGTTACCAAATCACAATATCTTACAAGTTCAATCACAATAATACCGGATGACGTTGCAGGGATTGTCATTATTTTTTATGCGTTATAAGTGCATAATTTGAACGTTATTTGAAAATTCCAAGAATATTATATACAGATTGTAAATTCCCCCTAATGTTTTTTAAGTTTTCAAAATGGAGCTTCACAATGGTATTCTACGTTACATGGAAATATGTATGTACATAATTAATAGACTTAGATGCAATTTACACTGCGCTCTTTCTGCATGCATGCATGAACGCATGCTGGTCAAGACAAAAGGAAGGAAATGAAAATTCGAGGGGATTTATTACATTTCTGTTAACATTTTTCTTACTTTCAGCATTAAGCGTGTATATAAACGTCAAAAAGGCGCGAAGAAAAATTCTTAATGACCACCCACTTTTCGTAGGTGGTTTAAAAGAGAAATGTTAAAGCAAGGCAGGCTAAAAAAAGTAGACTTGTGTCGAACTCTTTCAGTAGCACATTTTTGACACAAACCGATGATCAAGCCCATGTAATTTAAATGGCATAGGCATAGCGTGAAATGGAATTTACAGACGCTGGTTCTTATTCATACTAAAAAAGTTTGCATCTGATATTAAGGGTTTCTGGCTTTACTAAAAACATACTTATTTTATATACTCAGCAGTATCTACATCCGGTAGCGTCAGAAAATTAATTTCCTCAGCCTGCAGTACGCGGCATGTAGAAAGCCACATGCTACATGCCGTCTCCTAGTAACATATCGTAACCTTAATATAGAAAGGCCCTAGCTCAATAACGAGTGAGGGCCATTCTATACTAAGGATGAGCTTACATCTGGCATTTCTTGAGTGTAATTTGCCCAAAAAAGCGTAACCAACTAATGAAAAACTGTTTGATTCAGACATGTATTTATTGATTTAAAGTCTCTAATCATGTTGGATTCTATAAAATTGTCTATTACTTATGTATGGAACTATTTAACTCAATAAATACATGTCTGAATCAAACAGTTTTTCATTAGTAATTAGTGGTTACGCTTTTTTTACGCTTGTGTGGCACATGGCACACAGATGTAAACCCGGCCTAAGGCAACGATGTGTACACACATGTAGACATTTACAAGATATTTGTATGAAATTTTTACACAATAATTTTACACATCATTAAAACAAAAATTCCATTTTTTATGTTATGACCTTCTTTGAATATATGAGCGATATATTAATGACGTATCTTAAACTTTTAAGGACTACGCGACCTATACTTTTATCCTGCATATTTTATAGGGTACTCCATCAGGAAAGTAAATTTAGTATTTTAGTTATTTATTTAACAAAAGGCAACGCAAACAATGCCTTAAAAACCAAAATAATAGTATGTATTTATATGTATATTACTTCAAAGTGCTAATAATACCATTTTGTTAGAGTACAAAAAACTATCCAATAAATTTCAGCAATAATTAGTAGAAATTATAAAAAATGAAGAATACGAACATTTTAGATTCCTTACATACATAGATATGTGAATTTTTATTTTGTTTATGTGCTTATTTTATACGTCCGTGTGTTTTGTGTTGCAATATTAATATTTTAATATAATTCATAAGTTCATTTAAATTTTTTTAGTTTGTTGTCCATATAACTTTAACTTTTTGTAAAAATAACAGAGCTTCTATTTTTCACTTTAAATGAATAAAATGCCATTTATCAACTGAAATGAGAAGAAAAATTAAATGAAGACGGTATTAATTCCCAATCAATTTCGAAATAAATATTTATAGATAAATTTTAAAAGAGGTAGAATGAAAATGCCAAGTTATTATGTATATGTATATGCATTAAGATGAATAAATACTGTTTAAGGGTTCTGTAATCTAAATGAGTTTAACTTAAATATTAGATATAATTGTCAAATCTGATTTATGTATGCATATATTTCTTGTAATTTATAATTCGGAATTGACAACAGCATTCTTGTTAGAAGTAAAAGCTTTGAAATGCTGTAACCACAAAAAAATAATGATTCATTAGAGAGAAAACACGCAACCAATTGATATTTTGTATTTTTCTTTACAAAACTCTAGGTTTAATCAATATTTTGCAAGAATATGTATTTCCAGTTTTTTTAGATTTCAATTAGCAATGGCGAATGTTATTGTCGAAACAATTACATACATACAAATTAGATATAAAATCTCCAATTATTTTATTTTGTTAATGTATAATAAACTATTAATTCCAAAATTATATATTTTATAATACACAGATTTTTTGTACAACATATCGAGCCTTTACTACAATAGAGTTATAACACAAAACATTTGATTTTTGATCAAATAATGCGGAATTAATCGTCATATCATTCTTTATATTGATTAAAAGTTTCATGCAAATATCTTGTATACGCAACTCTTGAGAATAAAATTTAATTTTTCCATTAAGTTGATAGTAAATGCAAAACTTCCAAGCTCGTTTTCTGCCAAACAGATATTTTCGAGTTAAGAATCCATTGAAGCAAAAGCTCGATATGAGATTTTCAAAAGCGCTAACTACAGATGTGAACATATGTTGAGGGTGGCGTTGGCTGACAGTCATTAAATAACAACACCACACATTTTTCTGATGTGCATTAGTGTTCCTTTGTATCAGTTGTTGTGATGAAGGCATATACAATGGTCACTGAACTACTCCTGCTTCAGCGGATACTAATCCTAATGTAACATTAGAACGCCCTCCTTCGTCGGTGTTCTGTAGCAATCATCGGCGAAGTAAAATAACCAGTAAAATGGCTACTAAATAAACACAGCTTTGAAAATTTAATACGCATCATTGACACCAGAGGTGCTGCAACACTAAAATATTAAGAATGTGCAAAAAGCAGAGTTGTAAAAAAATTTAGCTTTCCTCTATCTCTTCCTTCAACACCTGAGTTCTCTATAACTATCCATTTCCTAAAGAAGGGAACCCCTAGTAATAGTACTAGGCATTAATTGCCTGAGTGTTACTTCCCTTTATATAAAAAAAAACAAATCTGAGGCAATTAAATCTTACCTATGTCTGAAACTTCTTCGACTTCACCGCCTTCGGCAGCAACATTGATAACCGCATCAGCCTCTTCTTGACTTGTAAGGAATGGTGAATCAGTAACGGTAGTATTCAAACTTCAAAAAGGAATGATACAATTACGAAAAATTAAAACACAGTTCGCTTCAAAACTTACCAAGAAATAGTGCCTCCATCCAATTGTTTACTGATTAAGCCTTCCCAGAATTTATGAGTTTCACTTACAACATTTGTGGCAAATGCTGCATTCTTGGCATCACCATTGAAAGCAAATTGATTTTCGGGTTTACCATCGGGAATCTTGTAGATTTTGAACCATTCGACAGTGGCTCGCAACAGACCAGGAAAATATTTATCGACATCGGTGATATCACTCATTTTCTCAGCCAACGGATCATTGACATCAATTGCAATGATTTTCCAATCAGTTTCACCTTCATCAATCAAAGCTATGGTGCCCAAAATTTTAACTTGTACTACCTGGCCACGTTTAGCTACTCGATAGCCAATTTCTAAAACATCAATGGGATCATTATCGCCCTTGCAACCAGTGCTGGGTTCAATATGATCAGGATTTTCCCAGGTTTGGGGAAAAGCACCATAATTCCAAATGTAGCCCTTGTGCGGGAAACAATTAGCTACAAAGCGTAGTTTTCCTTTTTTAACATCTTGTTTTATGGGATTTAAGGGATGCTTCAGGTTAATCTAAATTATTTTTTTTATTTACGCGATTTAATAATTCAAATAAAAATATCTGCATGTACATACATACATACATACTATGTATATATGCGTATATGTAGGGCTTACCTCCATTTTAGCATTTGTCCAACGCGGCACTTCAACCACCATATTGTATAAAGTATTCTCTTCATTGGCGTATAAAGGGATATCGTGTAGTGGTGATATTCCTTTACCACAAGCAGTTTCTACAAAAAAATTATGAATGTATATCTACAATATGTAATTGTGCAAGTTTAGACTTTAAACATTGTAGAGAAAATATCAACATAACAAAGAAGTTTAACTGGCAAGTTTTTAACATGAAATATGTAGATACATATGTATGTATGTGAATTTTGTGCAAAGCCTACATGCTTACCAGAATCTCCTATATTTGATATCTATTAGAACAATTTCTATAAAATACAGCTTTGATGTTCCTTAATGCCAAAAAGCGAATTTTTCATTTATTTATTTTTAGAAAATGCGCTAGCTAAAGTTTTTTCAAACCGCTTTACCGCCTTGAGTGTCCTTAAGTAATGAAAATTCTTTTTTAAGTTATCAAAATTAAAAAAAAAAAATTATATAAAAACTACTTTTTGTTTCATTGGAACTTGGAGCTTTTCGTTTGCTTAAAATATAGCGCTCTATTTTTAGAATTTATACCCAAATAAGGAAATTCTTTCCGGAATTAGTTTCATAAAGATCTCCGGAAAATTTAAGTCAGGAACATAGGTGTAGTTAGTTAGTTATTTCTTAATTTTTAATTTATCAAATGTGCAATAAATTTGCAACAAAAATCTTTGCACCTATTGTAGTGTCATAAATTGTAGTTCCACCTTCGACCGGAAGAGTAACATTTGTTATTTAAACGTATCCAAATCCCAGGCTGCCAATGCATTTCGCAGATATAACCACATAAAAAACTTTTAGGTGACCTAAGGTTGAAAAGCTATTAATTGCAACTTTTAACAAAATTTTAGTTTATAGGTACATATGCCATAGATATTGTCCGGATTTTGGTAACTGTGCATGACTTCTGCATAAGTTAACATGCAATTAATTTTTTTTCCTAATATTCAATCAAAACACTAACACTGAAATAAGAAATTGCGCCGAGGGAATACCGGGAAATGAAAGGGGCTCTTTTGTAACCCATAATAGATTTAATAGATTTCTTTATCACTGAAAACAGTCACCGCAAATTGCATAAGCTTACATATGCATTAATTTGCATTTACATATGTATGTTTGTGTGTGCATATGTGTATATTTTGTTATGTGAAAGTTTCAATTCCAAAAGCCTATTTAGTTAGTGATAACAAACACACTTAAATTTAACACTTTTTCAACAAATAAGAATTGACGGTCAATGTCATTTCAACTACAAGCAACCATCATTTGGTAAACTTTGGACTGGCTCTAGCTCAATATGTACTTACTGAAGTAAATGCTATAATTAGTGGAGTTAGGTGCTCCCTTTTCGATAGCCTCATATTGCGACATGTTTTTATTGTTATTTAGTTTTAATTTTTGTTTAAATTGGCTATTTAGTGTTAGTGACGTTGTCAACCGATTATGTTGCAGAAAATTTGATGACGGGTTCGGTTTTTTCACTAAAATTAATGGTGAAGAAGCCGGTTCGGACAACACGTTGCACAAAACAGAAGAAGGTATTTTTTTTGTGAATAGAAAACGCAAAGACAATAAAAAAGTCACCGTACTCATCATGTCTCGTGAATAACGATAGCAAAACATTTTACAGCACTGGTCATTAACAATTGTCAGCAGTGATGGGAAGGTTGATACGATCATAATTTTTTTATATTATTTCACATAAAAAGTACCGTAGTACTAACCCAACACATTTGTTACTCTCACGGTAAACTTAGAATATATAAAAACAACTCTTGTTTTAAATCAGTTCAAAGAAAATTGTAAACAGTTCTAAGGGCAAAAGTGTACTTTGACAATGAAATGCTTGTTTGGTTTTTTAAGAATTGAAACCATATGGAAAAATATATGGAGCTTTTGGTCTACAGTGGACAGTGGGGATTTTTGTAAAATAAATGACTAAAGCCAGAAGGCTGTTAAGATATGTGCTATAAAGCCTAAGTCGTAATCTGAAGACATTGTAGTTTCAGACAAATTTAAATGGGATAATTTTTCATTTTGTGTTGTGTCAAAAATTCTACTATCCCCCAAGGCTAGTAAAATTTTATTCACCTCAAAAGTGTCAATAATTTACTTACAATAGTACTTTGCTACTCTCGGAATCAAAAAAGTTATTAAAAAAATTATTTTGGTACCGAAATGGAAATCCCATTTCCCATCACTGATTATCAGTCAGGATACCACTGTTGCCATTCTGTGCCTTGAAAAATTTTTGTACTGGTTTTACACACGCCAATTTTAGTTGAACAATTTTTGTGCTCATGGGTAAGAGGGGTGCAGATAATGAAGGGAGCCAACTGAAAAACTGGTCAATTATAATAGCACCGGCACCCGGAACTAAAGGCTCAGTTACCCGACTGTAATGTAAAGTAACTGCAACAGTAGGAAACAGCTGATCGATATTGTTATGTAAAAAGTAATGAAAATGATTATAGAGATGCAATGTAACGTAACCTACTTTTCATATAAAAATATCGATCAGCTGTTTCCTACTGTTGTTAAGTTTCATAACTTTAGCCAAGACAAAGAATATTTATATTAAGCACCAGCAAGCATATTTTGTGTAAAAGAGTTTCAGTTTGTAAGCCTTTGTGAGCAACGAAATGCTATATATATTTTATGAGCTAGCGTGAGAGCTACTGTAAAATGAGTTCCTGGAGGTGTGAACAATCCAAAATTCTTACTGTTTATCAATGGGTTAATATTGTCAACTTCTTCTGAAATAAATACTGGCAGCACTTTTCTGCCAAGACATTGTTTTTCAAACAGGTCCGATTACTCTTCACTGTAATATGTTGTTATTCCTTTTTCAGTAAATGTCAAACCCAATGTATATTCAGTTATTGTTTCTGTTTTTAATATAGTGGGTGACAGTTACAAAAAGAGAAAAGCTAATAAAAAATTATTAGCAGTGCTAACACGTATACCTACCTTGTAAGCATCATAGACCAAAATATTGAACTAAAAAAATACTATTAAAAAGTCACTTCACTTTAGCAAGTGGAATTTTACATATTTTGCGATACTATAGCGTTAATATAGTTCTTTTTCGTAAATTATTTATATCACACCTTTCGGTTTTAACAAAATCTAAGCCCGTTACATTGGAGAGGATAACCTTTAAACTGTAATTCTGTAGACTCATTGACACTGAATTTTTCTTCCATCTGAAACACGTCATAGAGGCACACACACGTTTGGCTACTAACAAGAAGACCCAGGAATCAGCAGAACAAAGCAGATAGTAAATTTTCAACCATGAATTTTGAGAAAAATGTTATCAAGGCAATGCCCACAATTCCGGTTACAGGAGCTCAGGGAGAGGGCAGTGTTGCTATAGATGACAATGCCTGTGTGGTGTGCTTTAAAAATGTTGATCTGTTTTCCGTAGGAGAATGCGATCACCCGGTGTGTTATGAATGTTCAACACGAATGCGAGTACTATGCCAGCAGAACGAATGCCCCATATGTCGTCAAGTATTATCCAAGGTAAATAAAAATGTATAGGTAATTGCTTCTACCCACGTAGTGGGTTTATTTGCTTTTAACCACAAAGATCTGCTATAAACTCTGATGCTTCTACTATATGTACATATGTACTATAGTTTCTAAACAAAACATATTAAGGAGCTTCACGCTTCGTATTAGATTGCCCTTTAAAAATTAATACCCGTTTTATAAAACACTACATTACAAGACCACAACAACAACAAAATGCATTTTAACAATTTACATACTATCCAATTTAATTGAATTATATATGTACCTACTTCTATAAGGTGTTATTACAGTCGTCGCCAAAATTAATTGTTAAAAAAAGGAAAGCTCTTGAAGAGTATACGAATTTCAGTTGAGATTAATGTAAACATAAGCATATAAAAAAAGGTACATACAATAGAATAAATGGAAATGGTACGATACAAGCAACGATTACTCAAAACAAACCGGAGTGGATCAAATGCTTCTTATTTCTCACAGCATGGAATGAATTGGCAATCCCTTAACATACATACTTATGATAATAAATGGAATTTAATAAATGATACTCGATGAATTTGTAAATGATCGCTGTGGCTTCCAGTTATTTTATTTTATTTATTTTTTTGATAATTTGTGAATAAATAATATAAGGAATTATAAGTACTAATTTTAAGATTTATTCCAGCTTAATGAACCTTGTACTTATTTCTATTTGTTTAATTTCAAGGTAATATTTACTTACGAAAAGTTGTCCTACCGAGAACTGGAGGCAAAAAATCGTTCAGAATATTATAGTAAAAAGTATAAAATTGGCTTTTACAGCAGTGAAATTCAACAAAAATTCTTCGAATTACTTGATCATCCATGTCCGAAGTAAGTTTCCTATTAATATTTTTTAAATTCAATATCAATCATTTTGAAGGTGATAATGTTTTCGCAGATGCAATTGTCCACCTTATCGCACGTTTCAGGGTCTACGTAATCACGTTCGTAAAGAGCATGATCTATATTATTGTGATCTTTGTGTGGAAAACTTAAAAATCTTTACATTTGAAAGGCGCTGTTATACTCAAGCTGAATTGGGTTTGCATCGCGCCAAAGGTGATCCTGATAATCGTTCGCATCGTGGTCATCCTCTATGTGAATATTGTAACAAACGTTACTTGGATCGTGATGAACTGTTTCGACATTTGCGGCGTGAGCACTACTATTGTCATTTTTGTGATGCTGATGGCTGCAACGAATTTTATCGTGACTACAATGCTTTAGCGGAACATTTCCGACATGACCATTTCTTGTGCGAAGAAGGTCGCTGTGCTACAGAAGAATTTACTGGGGCCTTTCGAACTGAAATCGACTATAAAGCACATGTAGCGAATATTCATGGTAAGGGCATGAATAAACAACAAGCAAAACAAACGCGTACTCTACAATTGGAAATTACTTTGGGACCACGTGGTCGTTCAGGGCAAACTGAGCAGGGTATTGCAAATATGAGAACAAGAGGGTAAACTTAAAGAAATTTACATATATACATATATATATTTTTCGTAATTTTCTCTAATCATAAATAGCAGCGGTGATGTCGAGCCCGAATTGGACGATTATTATCAAAGTCAAAACTTAAACCAACAACACCACAACCTAGACCCTGGCAGTGAGCAAGAATTTCCATCCCTAGCCGGGGCAACAACTGGGCCTAGTGTATCGTTAACACGACCACCTCCACCTTCTATACTAAATCGTAGTCGCATGTCTGGTTTGGCCCGAACAAAAGAAAACTTTCCAGCCCTATGTGGTTCTGGTAATAATAGTGGCGGTGGTGGGGTAATAGGTACTAATCGTGCACCACCTATATCCAATGTGATAAGAAAACAACCTGCTGGTGGTACTGGTGCAATACCACGAAGTACCATATCGAACAATATGCCTTCAACAAGTACAAATGGCATGATCATACATGTTTCTAATCGGCCACCTTTATCTAGCAACAATTCCTCAGGTTCTAATAAAAAATCAAATGGTATGGACTTTCCAGCCTTGCCAATAAGTAAAACGAAAAAGAACCAAACGAAGGCATCACTTCTGGAAGATGATATTCCTGCATCAGGTCTACAATTGCCTATGTCTTCTGTTCCTTCGAAACACCGGTCGCTGGTGGATGACTATGTATCAGTTGCAAATCCTGCTAACTTTCAAAAGATCCAAATGGTTCAAAAGGAGGAAATGGAGTCAAAGGCTCGTAAAGACGCTGAAGCTAGGAATGCTCCAAAATTGACCTCACAAGATTTTCCTTCATTGGGTGGAGGATCTTCGATTAAATCAAATCCGGCAAATACCTGGATAAAATCAACAATGAGTGATAAAAAACAAAAAGATTTGGAGAACCGCAAAAATAAAATTGCTCCAGCACCTCTTTTACCGGCTGCTAATATTGTTGGTTCTGCTAAGCAACAGAATATTTCTAATCAAAACCATATTTCGAATATTAAAAAAGACAAAAAGTCGAGAGATAAAAAGACCAAGGAACTCAACAATAATATTGAAAACAAAACGAACAGTAATTCAACCAACAGCAATAATAAGCAATCACCACCACGCCCACCACCTGGATTTCAAAACAACTCTTCATCGTTGAAGCCACCACCTGGGTTTCAGTCAACAAATGTTATTGTTAATTCTGTAGCCAAGTCTCCGAACAATTTAACATTTACAAGTTCATTGGGCGAAAGTTATAGTATTTTGCCAGCCCATTCATATACCGCACCACCAGATGCTTTAGCACGTAATCAGGTAGGTAACTCCATATATAATTTTATTTCGATTATTTACAATGTATGAAATACTGCAAGGCAAATTCATATAAGGTATACTCGACTCAATTCGCTTAAAAAGAAGATTATACTATAGGGTCCGCCATCTAACGTTTTTTTTTCAACTAGTGCTTATTTCGTGAATGGTAACACTTAGCTCATGTCTGATTAGACAGATAATGCCAGCCGAGGCAGCCATTTGAATGAAATTATTTTTCATTATTAACCGGAAGGATTGTACTTTCAAATAAAAAAGAAATTTGAGAAAATATTTTTTATAGCATTTAAAAAAAAAGTTATCTGGCGGACCCATTATTTATGTCAAAAAATTTACCGAAAAATGTGTGTTAACGCTACAGTTACACGACCAAGATTTGCATTCAAGTTTTTCACACATACTGGTTGTCAAAAATAATTTAAATTGAAGGCTGTGACGTAGGCTGCACGCAATTTTCAAGCAAATTTATTTTCAATATGCCGTTGATATGAAAACAGCTTAAACACACAACTTCATGGCTTCTATTTAGGCCTATAAACCGCAACACATCATTATATTTTTTACATATTTTTGTTCCTAATAATATTTATTTAAAGTTAATTAAAGTTTTTAGGAGGAATATAACATTATGTGTAATAAAAGAACACAAAAATACTATCCCGCAGAATATTTGAAAACAAAAACGAAAAGTGTTCTCATTGAAATTGGTGTCATAGGCTATTTACACATGCACAAAATCTAGCATTTTTTTATTAAAATCTTTATGAAAATCAATACCGTTTAAACCAGCTTTTTTTGACATTTAACAAGATATTTTTTATCCAAAACAAAACCCATCAACTAACTTGTTTTCAAAACTACAACCAAACAACTGCATTGTAGCCAATTCACACACTTGTTTAAGCAGACGGTAGCTAATTCACTCACCTTTTGTTGTACAGGGTAGTAAAGAATAAATAAAAACATTAGATTTTTATTAGATTTCCTACAAATCTATTGAAAAATTAGATTTCGTTTTGTATGGGAAATCTGAAAAAAGCAACTTGATTCAACTCGAAATCTCGGAAGTACTAGATTTCGAGACAGTGTAAATGCACTATCAGTTGTGTTTTGCCTATAAATTTGAATACACAATTGGAAAGAAAATTGGAAGTCAAAGTCCCATCAAATTCTAAAAGTGTGAATGTATTAGTGAAAAAGTGTGAATGTATTGAATTTTGAAAGGCAAAACTTGATCGTGTAACCCTCAAGTAACATCTAACACATATTCAAATTACAAGCGACGAAAATAGTCATCTGAAAAGTTGAGCCTTGGAAAACAGAATACCAAATAAAAATTTTACACTATAGAAACAATAGTATCTAAAAATTAATATTAACACTTGAAAAAAAAAACCAATAATACAAGAGACAGTACATACATATTTCTAAACGACTCTTATTTACGAAGAAATATTGACCTGCATTCAAAAACATACTAACAATTCTTTCAAAATATTTCCATATTTGGAACGACAAACAAAAGCATCATGAAAAGGTCGTATCTCAATTTTTTTCGAAATCGTGTTTTTAACGTTTTCTGGGAGACAACGTATAATAACATCCTCCTTAAAGATCTTAGTATGTTACAGTTCAAAATCAAGGACTTATGGCAACTTAAAATATTATTTGTGCATGTAAATGCTTTAGTTTTTCTTCAGTTTTTTGCTTCTATAAAATATCGAAAATTCGAGTTCCGCCTTTTTTATATTAAGCCATCGATATATAAAAATAAGTTTACAATTGATGTAATTAATTGGGCATTATGTGCGTTTTTTGAAATACATAAACTATAAAATACTCCCCCTTATCTTAATTTGAAATTTATTTGCTGGTGGTTCAGCGATGATGAATATAAATTATTTGCTGGGTTTTGTATAAGTTTCTAAGCCTACTATGCTTATTTTTCTTTTGTGATTTTCAAAAATATTATTATTTGCGAATTCTCAAATAGTTTTTGAAAGTCTGTACATAAGATAAGAGGTTTGTGACTGTTCAAAATGTGTGGTTGAAGTCTACTGACGATTTGTTACAGCAACAATGAAATGCATATAGACATCGCTGAACCACCAGCAAATAAATTTCAAATTAAAATAAACTGACAATAAGTCGAATAATAAATTTCTTAAACTCCCCCTTATGAAACTGTTGTATATATTTTAATAAATAATTTATATTCTTTAACAAATATTTTTTATATTATCACGCTTATTCCAGTTGTCAACATGGACGTTACGTCAATACAAAAAAAAAGTTGACTTCCCTAGACTTTAGAGGACAGAAATATACTGTCAAGAGCACAAAATTGCTCTCGAGAGTTAGTCAAGCGCCAATTTTGTGGTCTTGTGTTGATGTGACATCGATGAAATTATTCCTGGTTAAAATTCATTCTAGTTCAATAAAATGTAGTGCATCAAAAAAAAATTTATGTAATTACCTTTCTGCTTGAAAACATTAGAGAAATTTATTTTCGAAAACGCGAAAATTTAAGAAGAATTTCTATTTTTGAGGTATTAAAAAACCGAAAATTTAAGAAAAATTTACTTAACATTGGAGGAAATACAACTCTGAAATAATATATGATATTGAATTGTGAAAACATTACTTATCTAACAATTAATCTTAAATTAAGATTTTTGTTGGATGCTTGCATATTTTAAATCTTCATATGCATATCTTATTTCAGAAACTGGTTGGATTATTTAAAGATGCCTTAAAAACTCCTGAAGGCTTGGAAGAATTTCGTTCTATATCACAAAAGTTCCGTGAAGGTGTGTATAAGACCGATGCCTACTATGAGCATTGTCAAGCGGCCTTAAAGGACAAGTTTGATAAAGTTTTTCCCGAACTTTTAGCATTATTACCTGACATAAGCAAACAACAGGTAATTTTATTTATTTATTTGAGTTTATCAAAAATCAGATGTTTATAAAGCAATTTATTTTAACATACATACAAACATATATACAATATTTTCCATATTAGGCCTTATATTTGGTACACCAACAACGTGTAAATAATTTATCGCCACAACAACGAAAATCACTGCCAAAACTAGAAGTTTGCTCGACTTGTAAACAAGTATTGATGCAAACCGATTTGGAAGATCATCATAAAATGCATTCTTTGACACAAAATTTTCCCAAATTGAATAATGGACATAAAACCAATTAAGCAACAAATTTAGAAGTGAAAATAATTGTTATAGAAATTTTTTGTTTGAACAAACGATTTGTAAAGAAGAATTTAAAGTTAATCTATTTTAAAATGTTTAAAGCGTGTATTTTTGCAAAGTTTACAATCTATTAATTTTCAGTAATTAAATTCAGCTCTTATATGATTTTAATTAGACTTAGCTTTGATTTTAATGTGTAAAACCTTAGAAGTATATTAAACTAATGTTGAATTTAATTGTAAATGTTTTCTTTCTAATTTTATCTTCAAATGGATTTTAAATATTTATTAATTAAATATTTTAATTTTATTTTCTGTATATAAATATATGTATGTATGTAACTTATGTTTATATCTCAAATATAATATGCAACTTTCAAATCGCTTTGATGCAATAACAAAAATCAAAATCATGTGGCAATTAAAGGCCATGAACAGCAATTTGTTCATACCAATATATAAAAATATTTATGAAACGCAAAGTTTAACCATATGTTAAAACATGGTTTTATAAAACATGTAAAAGACTAATATGTTCAATATAAATAAACCACAAACAAATATTTATACATATACAAAAATATGTGTTGTGTTTTATAAATAAAATCCTTATTTTATTAATTGCTTCTTAATATTGCGTTGGGAACTTCAGCTATCAATATGCATATTTACTACCTTACTGCACTTTTAAATTAAAAGTGTATTTTATGATATCTCCACTGTGCCTGTTTTTTAACGGTTATTAAATTTAGCGACTTGACTTCGACAGTTTTCGCCAGATTAAAAATAATTATTTCAGCCAAAAAAAAACCGACTTAAATGCAAAGATCTGATAGAACAAGATAAGAAGTACGTCAAACATAAAATTAAATTTTAATGGGCGTGCCTCCACCCATTTTTTAAATACAAGATTGTGTGTTTTTCAGAGCTCAGGGTGCTAACACGCACTTGTAAATATCGGTAAAGTAGAACCACTTAAAATAAAATATTAAATTTTAATGCGCGTGACTCCGCCCATTTTTTTTAATGGAGGACTGTGTCTATTTTAGAGCTCAAGTTGTGTGGTAAGTTTCTTAAAAATCAGTTAGTAGAACCGCATGAAATATAATAAATTTTAATGGGCGTAACCGTAACCCGCCCATTTTTTCAACTTTCAAATTGTGTAATTTCAAGAACCAAAGTTGTTTTATAGGTTTCGTAGAATATCATGAAATTAAATTCAAAAATTGTGGTCGTGTCCCCGCCCACTTTTTTTATACAATTGGAATAGAAACTAAAGTGGAACAAGAAAAAGTCAGGTGCAGTAAGGTCAGGCGACCTGGGTGGCCAACGGAATGTGGAGTTTCTGGATATCAGCTTATTGGGAAATTTTCGTCGCAGTTCTGTCATAACAGGTTGGGCTATGTGAGGAGCTGCACCATCTTGCTGAAACCACACAGAGTTGAAAGAAATTCTCATTCGGCGTAATTCTGGATAGAAAAACTCTCAACATGCTCAAGTAACGGTCTCCAGTAACCGTAACGGTGTGACCGTTTTCTTCGAAGAAGTAGGGCCCGACAATGCAGCGTGATGAAACTGCACACCACACTGTGACACGAAGTGGATGCAATTCCGTCTCATGGAGTATCTGTGGGTTGGAAGCACTCCATATTCGACAATTTTGTTTGTTTATGTTGCCGTTTAAATCGAAATGGGCCTCGTCAGACATGAAAAGACAGTTCAACATGTTTCCATCCTCTACCACCATTTGAAGCATCTTCTGGCAAAATTCCAAGCGAATCGGCAAGTCTGCAGCGTTCAGTTTGTTGGCCATTTGAATTTTATATGGGAATAAGTCCAAATCTTTGTGCATAATTGACTGTAATGACTGTCTGCTTATACCCATTTGAGCAGATAAGCTTCTTGTCGAAACACGTGGATTGTTTTGTATGGCAGCAGCTACAGCAGCGATTGTTTCCTCCGTTCGAACTGAAGGGTTTCGATGGTAAGGTCTTCTGTTGACTGTCCCATGCTCGGCAAAATTGTTTACAAGTCTCATTATGGTCCATCTGCTCGGAGGATTGCCGCCAAACGTGCGCCTATACTCTCTTTAAACCGAAACTACGGACTCCAGTGCGTGATAGCGGCGGACAATCCAAATTCTTGTTTCAGTGTCCCAGTTATCCATTTTTGTTAAATGTAAAAGTCAATCTGCAAAATAAAAAAAAAATTAACCAGATTCATTAAATAGAAAAAAAGTTATTCAATTTTTTTTTTGGTAGCGGCTTTCATCAGCCACCCTGTATATGTATACGTAATGTATGTATGTGTTTTTTTAAGTATATATTATTTTTACATATTTTTTTTAGCAAACAAAACCCACGAAGCGATTAGCTTGTCTGCGGAAAACACCCAGGGTCTATGGCGGTAATTGAACCCACGACCCCTGGACTGAGAGGCTACCATCGAGCCATAACTGCTAAAATACCTTAAGCAACACATTTTTTGGACTTAGTTTGTTTGACGAAAATCGATTATTCACGATCTAAAAATTAAGTTAGATAATTATGTCGCTTAAGCTTTTTTGGCGGTTATGGCATGCCATAATAACGATTTCCTGCACTGTTCAACTGGGCTTAAGGATTTCCCCCACCATGGTATTTCCCAAAACGGCGCAACCTAAGGAATATTTTCTGCCTTGTAAAGTTTTCCTGCGCTGTTTAAGGATTTTCTCCACCGTGGTGTTTCCCGACACGCCACAGCCTAATAAAGAGTTTCTGCCTCAAAGTTTTCTTGCCTGATAAAGGTTTCCTGCATGACCGAGTAAGGCTGCATTTTACCATTTCATGAAAGATATTTTAAAAATCTTTAAAATGATACCAACATTGGACATATTCGTTGGAAAATATACCGTATAATCACAATTTTGTGTACTAGAATTTCAGAAGCTTATAACTCGGAAACAGCCTCGCCGATAATTTCTCTGTTAAATTTATTTTCTTATTTTTGAATTTTCTATGGGTTAATTTTTTTATTTTCCGAGAAGTGCCCCTTAACTTTGGAATATCAAAGTTTCGAACCGGCATAAGAAAATACGTATGTAGCTATGTACATACATATGTACATATACATATTATTAAGTTACCTAAACTCTGGGCTGATTGGGCTGATACATATGTATAACATGTAAAAATGAATATTTCGAACAACGTTACCGTTAAGAAAGCGTAGCAAAAAGTTTTTCTCATAAAAAAATGTCATGGAAAAGAGAAGTCTTTCAAAATATTTTTCATGAACACATAAAACCGATTTATGCTGGCGGAGACCATGAAAAATTCTAGGAGTGGATCTTGGGTTTTTTTTTTTTTTTTTTTTTACATGCCATATAGTGCAGACTTTAAGTTTAAAATAAGCATCTTTATTCGATTTGGCATCCATTTTTATTTTTCCCAACTTTTCTACAATTAGTTGCCGCATTAGGTTGAAATAAAAGTATTTAATAGGCGAAAGCAAAAACAAAATATTAATTTTTATATAAGAAATAACGAATAAACATATCGCTCATTTGCTGCAAGAACGGCATAACTCAAAAATCGCGATTTTTTAGTTATTACAGAAATATGGGCTATATTTCTATATTGTGTAAAATACTTATTTTGATAAATTGTATACAGAACGTGTGAGACGAGTATATGCCGTTATTTCTATTCCTCTGTTTGGCTCTTCTTTTACTCACAACAACGACACATCGTTAGTTACGTCGCAGTCGTTAAGGTGTGAACATCGTTTTGTTTTCGGAAAGAGCGACATAATTTGCGTTGTGCCTTTATAAGTGCAAAGGTAAAATGTGTTTTATGTAGTAAAAAATCTTATATTTTGTGTTCTGACTGTTTTGTAAAAAAAATCATCTGATTATAACTAGCTATAACACAATAAGAACGACACATTTTAGTTTACTACACTACTATCAATGAACTTTAGCAGCAATAACGTCATAACTCAAAGTATAAACAATTTTCCAACTAAAAACAATTATTACAAATTTTTTACTCTACTTTTTTTATACGGATATATTAAATATAAGATGATTTACAAGATGATATCAAAATATTTACATTTAGTCATTTTTCTTCAGAGCTATAGTCAATTGAACACTTAAAACGCATTTATCTCAAACTCTAAAATTTTGATTTATGCCGTTCTTGCAGCAAATGAGCGATATGTACCCTACGGTAACATTAATATTGAAAATGAAGACGATACTGTGAAAAATGACGAATAAATAATATTTATAATTATGTCTTTGCCTTTTTCTACACTGAAATACCCTAACCTACCCTTAAATCCAATAAAATATAATATAAAATTATTAATGAAAAAAAAATAGTTTTGAGCAACTTTTAGAGTCAAATACCTGTCTGTGCGGTGCTTAACAAGCAAAAATTCCTACCACATAATAATGAAGTTTTTATGGCATTGTATTTATGTAAGTTAAATTACAATTTCATTGAGAAGGTCCTTTTGGAAGGGAAAATAAACAATACAAGGCAGATGAAAGAGGGTTAATATGACACAGTGTCACCAACGTTAACGCTGATGGTGAAATTCTTAGCTTTGGTTCCGCTCGTCAACGCTTAATGCTAAAATTCCTGTACTTTGTGTGTGTGCTACAATCAGTAATGCTCTATTGTTATCGGAGTTCCTGTAATTGTGAATATTTTTTCAGATCAGCATTCAAAATATGCATATGGGTGTATACATTGGTACATAAGCATACATAATGTATACACCTCTGCAAATGCTTTCAAATTTAAATTGCACATATTATATACAAACTCAAAAATAAATATTTAGTATGGGCAATCTTTGTACATATTTATGTATGTATATATAATTCAGAGACAATTTCGCGTATATATGTATGTGTAGATATATCATTTGAATTTGCTGTTATTGTGAATAATGCCTTAGTATGTAGCAAATGTTTTCAGCACGCTGCGCCCCCTACATTCTTAAATTATTACTAAAACGTATGGCTTGGATTTTGACATATTGCCTGCTTTTGAAGTGAAGTCATCCACCATCTTGTGAATAAGTGCAAAGTTATTAAAATACATATTATATTAAAATATATCCGTACATATACATATATTTGTATAAATTAATTAAATTTATATCAATCTACATACAGATATATAGAGAAAACTACAAAATTATTTTTTTTTCAAAAAACGGAAATTGGAATAAAGTAAGCTTAGAACAAAATGGATTCTTCAAATAGAGACGCCTTGCAAGCTGAATTGAAAAAGAAGAAAATTTGTCGCTTTTGCTTGAGCCGGGATGCTTGCAAATTAACCAATATTTATATGCGAGATACCCGCATCAAATCTTCTGCACCACTGCCCATTCAGATAATGGCCATAGCATCAATTGAGGTAAGCAAACCCACTTAGTACGTTTAATTTAGTTACTCTTGGCACCAAACTATTAGTTTGTCACTAATTTTACAATAGGCTTCACGACCCACTTAGTACGTTTTCTTTAGTTATCCTTGTCATTGGAAAACATCAGTTTATCACTAATAGTACAAAAGCCGTCACGGCTAAATCGATACGCACGTATCCATACATACATACATATGTATGTACTTATGTAAATAAGATACATATGCATGTATACATGTGTACATAAAGAAAATTTATATGTATGTGCAATGTACATACATACATATATGTGCATATGTATCTTGTTATTCTGAATTTACTTAATTAACTGAATTGATATTTGTACATAATTTAAATAGAAAATGTAAACTTATTCGACGGATTGAAATTTACTATATATTATGTATTTACATACATACATATACTATATATGTTTTGTTCTAGGTCTTCAGCAATGACGATATGCCCTCTTATGTGTGCTCTGACTGTACAGATATGTTCGAGTTTAGTTATCAATTTAAGCAAATGTGTAAAAAAGCTGACAACCTTCTACGTCAATTTCCATTAACAGGAAAATGGCCCGTGTGTTTGGACAAACCCATTTTGCAAACGAGTCAGTTGCCAAAAAAAATACTAAACTCGTCAATACACTCAAAATATACAGCACCGCCGGTTGTCTTTCGTTCAAATAACCCGCCTCAACCAGAGCGAGATACGAAAGTAATAGCTTTTTTAGACAAGATTGAAAATAATGACGAAATATCGCTAGACGATATACATGAATTAGTAGGGCCAGAAGATGTAAGTGGAACTGAATTTGTTAAGGTAGAAAACGACTCGGTTTATGTTTCAACGGCAAATCAATCTAACAAGCCGAAACTGTTAAACAAATCATCCATAAGAATTCTTAACAAAGAAGCAGAGCCGGAAAATGAGCCGCGTTTAAGTTTGCCCAAAATTAATAAAGATGTGGATGGTAAAACGGAAGTAGTTGCGGAAATATTAAACGTAGATGATACTTACGAAGATGAACCAGATCCAAATATGGCCGATGTGATTGAAACAAATGTATTTCCATGTGAACATTGCGAGCGCACCTTTCCATTATTACAACTGCGTGACATTCACATGAAAAATCATCTACGCGATCGTAAATTTAAATGTGACATCTGCGACAAATCGTTCTTTTCGAAATACGACTTACATCGTCACTCATTTTTACACAACGGTGAGAAGCCCTATAAATGTTCGGTATGCGATAAAGGATTTTCGCGCGCTACCCTGTTGTCACGTCACGAAAAGAATCATGCGGATGTACCAAAACATATATGTGTTTATTGTGAACGGTCCTTTTTATCGAAAAGTGATATGGAAAAGCATCTCGAAAGACACAATATAAATCGGCCGTTTGTGTGTAAAATTTGCAATAAAGGATTCGCTTTTAAGCAAGGGGTCGAGCGTCATGAGGTTGTACATTCTCGTCAACAGCCATATGTATGCCAGTATTGTGATGAAAGCTTCTCAACTACCACGAAATTATCTCGTCATTTGACTGCTCATGCTGGTAACAGACCATATCCTTGTAAATACTGCAAAAAATCGTATTTACTATCACATCATTTGACGCGTCACATGCGTTCTCATAAAAATGCCCCTGGTAATACTATTTCATTTATGTGCATAAGATGTACTACCAATTTTGCAACCCGTGATGAACTCATAGCACATTCTGCTACACATGCAAATGAATTGAATTTAGCATGTCCTTTGTGTGGCGATGTATTCGGTAATATAAAAGATCTAACCTCTCATATACAAGCGCACTCTGAAGGTGAAGCCTTCGCATGTGAATTTTGCGATTTGATATTTATTACTGCGGAAAAATTACAATTACATACGGATCTTGATCATATAAATGAAATGGAAGCATATCATGCCGATGATCTTGCTCAAGCAAATAAGAAAATTGAAAACACTGAAAAAGAAAGAAATTTGTCAGATATTGTAGATGAGAAACTTCAGAAAACCGTAAATGAAATGCTCGCTGATGAATTACCTTGCGAAGAAAACGATTCGGACATTCCATTTAAAATAAAAACGGAAACAGGTATGTTGAAAATAAAATGTAGCTTTTAGTTATGAAACTCCATGAAGAGTTTCGGCTTAAATTTAAATGCATAGGTTAAAACAGTATCACACCCCAAAGCATAACGAAAAACTTCTCATGTCAGTTAGCACAAGTGGCAAAATTGAACATGGCACATACAGTTTTACATTAAAAATCTCGCTAGGATTTTATGCACCGATTTTTAATGTCAAATTCTATGGAGGAACTAGTTAAGACCATGTTCAATTGTGCCACATGCTATCTGCCATGACGTTTTTCTTTATGCAAATAAGGCAGGCTGCATATGTTTATGGGATGAGTCCTAATGAGGCTTATCGTGGTTGATGTATTATGACTACTACAAGATTTTGTTAGTAGATTAATAAACAAATTTGAAGATGTTTTTTTAATGTGTGGGCCTGTTCGAAAATACATCACAGCTCTGCTTCATACGATCAAATTTTAATTTAAAATGCAATACAAGTTCGCTGATAATCTTTTTTAGTAGTAGCCAGTTTATATCACAAATTTAAAATTTATTTGTGCGTCCTCTACTTTAAATCATTTAAACTTCGTTTGTAGCGCAGTGTGGTATTTACTTAAAGGAACTATTACATAAACGTCGGAATCAAAATACGCTAACCAGGATAATTGGGAATATGTTATTGAGTATTACGTGCAAAGACATAATAAGTTTGAAAGTTCCAAACAAAAATCTTTTCAAACAAAATTTTTTAGTCAATTTTGAATCAAATTTAAATTTTTCACAACTTTTTTACAAGTACTTGATACAGACTAGGTCTTCTGAGGAGGCATAAGTTTAGAAAAAAAACCAAAAATAAATTTAGAAACTTATACATTAAGGATCGAATTTTAAATCAAACAAAAATACAACGCACAAGCCTTTTTTAAATTCGAGCTTTATTTTGCCCAGGTACAGCTCTTTAACCTAATCAACTATCGGGACCCTATAAAGTTGATAACACACAATCAATTCTGCCGATCCAAGCAAAGCTGTTAAGTCCTTGAGAATTACTTTGACAATTCTTATTTAGTTGAATAACGCGCTGCGCGCGTCCTTAACGTCTAATATTTTCATTTTCATTTCATATTTATATTTTTCACTCTATTTTTTCAATATTTTTTATCTGCGTTAAAACTTCTCCGAATTCAACAACTGAATTGGTACAGCTGTTCTCGAATGTTCTGCTTAACAACACATTTAACGATTAATTTTTATTTAGATTCCGGTGTGTTGTTTTCACCAAAGTTTGATGGATGTCAATACTCCACCTCTCCAAATATCCCTAAACTACGCCAGCACCTCTCCGGATGACTGCGAGCACTATGCTTTTACTCACAAAATTTTGGGCCTGAAAATGGTTATAGAGACTCAAGGCTCAGTTACCCGACTGTAATGTAAAGTAAATGCAACGTACGAAACAGCTGATCGATACTTTTATATGAAAAGTAGATCACGTTACATTACATCTCTATAAAGGCTCAGTTACCCGACTGTAATGGAAAATAACTGCAACAGTAGGGAACAGATGATCGATATTGTTATGTGAAAAGTAATGCAAATGGTTATAGAGATGTAATGCAACGTAACCTAATTATCATATAAAAGTAACTGCAAGAGTAGGAAACAGCCGTTCCACTTTACGGCTTGCCGTATCGTTCAGCCTTGTGCACAAGTTATAGAATATGTAACAGTTTGCACAGCACATTTTTTTTGCCTGGCTTTTAATGCGGCTTTTTTGACATTCGCTACAGAAAAATCTGTTTTCTGTAGATTTCTACGTCAGCAGTGCTACCACCACATATTTTATAACTAGTAACATGCATTACATATGGTACGGTTTTTGTCAGCTGACACGCAACTTCACGAAACGATTTTACTAATTCTACCTTTTATCCATTTGCATTACTTTTCACATAGCAATATCGATCAGCTGTTTCCTACCGTTGCAGTTACATTCCATTACAGTCGGCTAATTGAGCCTTAAGGCTTTTTGGTTTGTGTGGATGTGTGTCCAATCAAAACGACTGTTTTGTACTAGAACTTAACTGCCCAAAGTAGCACCAGAGTGCCGAACTTCAATCGGCTTATTATGCAAATGATTTAATTTTTTGTTATTTTACTCTCTCAATTTGTGTTCTCATATACTGTATTTTGGGTAAACGAATACAGTTTAGTAAAAGTCAGTAAAGTTCAGTAAAATTTTATATAAACTTTTGCGTTTATTCCGCAATTCTGTTTAATCATTATCTCTCGAATCCTTTCTGGACTGCCTTTTTGTGTGAATTTGTATGGAAAATGTGCTTATGAAGTACATAATTCTGTATAATCATTAATTATTTTGGAAACAAGATAATATTATTTATTGATTAAAATTATGATGTTTCATTTAGAAACAATTTTTAAAACATATTCCCTCAGATTCAATATCTACATCTCATGTGGGCTATGTTTCATCTTATCTGCAACAACCTGTAGAGTGTTTCAGAATGTTATTTTAAAATTGCCAATCGTTGTTTAAACTGGTGTTGTATTTCATTTTGTTGTTATACCCTTTACCAACAAAAATGGTAAAATGGTATATATAGGTTTGTCATTCCGTTTGTAATTTCTATAATATCAATAAGCGACCCATAAAATATACATATATATTCTGGATCCTTATGCATAGGGAAGACGAATAAGCGATGTCCGTCTGTCTGTACGTGAAATCGGTTTTCCGAAGCTCCCAGAAAAGCTAGAGACTTCGTTCTTGGACTGGTGTGTCAGAAATTTTCCAAAATAGATTGGTATTGAAATTCAGCAAAATCGAGCAGACGATTGCAGAGCTGGAAAACTTAAACTTTATTTTGCCATATAAAAGTAACTACCGAAAACAAATTTTTATTTTTTTTTTAATAAATGAACTTATTTTACACTTCAGTACGACTAAAATTGGTATTTTAAATTAAACAAGTAAGAGTGCTATATTCGGCTGTGCCGAATCTTATATACCCTTTACCAACGTACGTACATATATATAGTATACAGACACATACATACATATTTGTTTTGTGAAAAAATTTATCATTTTTTTAAAGTTTCCATCTTTGGAGCTGTAATTTTCATTTTTCAAATTTTATACGCCAAACTTTTCTTTCAGAAGCATAAATATATTAAATTTATAAAGAAAAAGAAAAAAATTTTTAGACCAACCCTGGAATCATAATTTAGGATTTTTCTAATTCCTTGTACCAATCTAGTTCTTTAAAAAATACATAAAATATGTTAAGTGAACGAAGCAAAAACGAAATAAGAAAAAACTTAGTTTCATTTAATTCCTTTAATATTAAAAAATTCAGTAAAGTGCGACTTTGACTCGCGCACGAAGGGTTCCGTACATTCGGTTCTGAGCACTTTTTAATGTGGCTTTTTTGCTTTTTTGAAGTTTTTTTCAGTTTAAAAGATTTTTTCAGTTTTGTCGCTTTTTTCTCATTTTGGCGATTTTTTCTGTTTTTCTCGGTTTTTTTCATTTTGGCGATTTTTTCTGTTTTTGGGGCTTATTTTCATTTTGAAGATTTTTTTCATTTTGGCGATTCTTTTTCCATTTTGGCGATTTTTTCCTATTTTGGGGGTTTTTTCATTTTGGCGATTTTTTTTCATTTTGGCGATTTTTTCCTGTTTTTGGGCTTTTTTTTCATTTTGGCGATTTTTTTCTGTTTTTTGGGGTTTTTTTCGTTTTGGCGATTTTTTTTCCATTCTGGCGATTTTTTTTCATCTTGGCGATTTTTTTCTGTTTTGGGTTTTTTTTTATTTTGGAGATTTTTTTCTGTTTTTTAAGGTTTTTTTTCATTTTGGCGATTTTTTTTTCATTTTGGCGTTTTTTTTTCATTTTGGCGATTTTTTCCTGTTTTGGGCTTTTTTTCATTTTGGCGATTTTTTTCTGTTTTTCTCGGTTTTTTTCATTTTGGCGATTTTTTTTCATTTTGGCGATTTGTTTTTATTTTGGAGATTTTTTTTATTTTGGCGATTTTTTTCTGTTTTTGGGGCTTTTTTTTCATTTTGGAGATTTTTTTCATTTTGGCGATTTTTTTCATTTTGGCGATTTTTGCCTGTTTTGGGGTTTTTTCATTTTGGCTATTTTTTTCTGATTTTGGGGCTTTTTTTTCATTTTGGATTTTTTCTGTTTTTGTGGGGTTTTTTTTTCGTTTTGGCGATTTTTTTTAATTTTGGCGATTTTTTTCTGTTTTTGGGGGTTTATTTTCATTTTGGAGTTTTTTTTTTCAATTTGGCGACTTTTTTTCATTTTGGCGTTTTTTTTTCATTTTGGCGATTTTTTTTTTCTGGTTTTGGCGCTTTTTTTCATTTTGGAGATTTTTTTTCATTTTGGCAATTTTTTCCTGTTTTTTGGGTTTTTTTTCATTTTGCGATTTTTTTCTGTTTTTGGTGCTTTTTTTTCATTTTGGATTTTTTTCTGTTTTTGTGGGGTTTTTTTCGTTTTGGCGATTTTTTTTTCATTTTGACGATTTTTTTTCTTTTTAGCAATTTTTCCGGTTATTCGCCATTTATTTTAGTCTTAGACATTTTTTTTGTAATTTGGTGCTTTTTTTCGCTTTGGCGATTTTTTTTGTTTTTGACGATTTTTTTCGGCTTGGCGATTTTATAATTTTTTGATTTTTTAGTTTTACCGTTTTTGAAAATTTCAAGAGTTTTGCTCTCACGGTTTCCAAGATACAGCAAGTTGTCAAAATTGCATAGTCAAAATTGCATTAACTGATGGAACACCCTTTAATTTAAATTTTTTGAAATTTTAGTGTTAATTTTTGTAGTCTGTATAAAAATACACTAACCTTACAAATTTCAAGTGTATATACATACATACATACAATTGTATGTATATTACATGGGATTTTAAAATTTTTCGTTGCTCGTTTTGGAACACCCTTTAATTTCCAATTTTCATATATTTGTTGTTGTAGCGGCCAAAGGTCTACACACTGTGTCCAAATTTCAGGTCTGTACCTCTTACGGTTCTCGAGAAAATACTAATATAGTTTTAGACATAGTTAATTTTACATAACACAAAAAGTTAAAGTTTTCCAACCCTGGAAACGTTTTTTTAATTTTTTTTTATTTTTTTTAATTTAAAATACCAGTTGTAATCGTACTGATGTGTAAAATAAGTTCATTTATTAAAAAAAATAAAATTTTTTTTTTGGTAGTTACTTTTATATGGCAAAATGAAGTTTAAGTTTTCCAGCTCTGCAATCGTCTGCCCGATTTTGCTGAATTTCAATACCAATCTATTTTGGAAAATTTCTGACACACCAGTCCAAGAACGAAGTCTCTAGCTTTTCTGGGAGCTTCGGAAAACCGATTTCACGTACAGACAGACGGACAGACGGACAGACGGACATCGCTTATTCGTCTTCCCTATGCATAAGGATCCAGAATATATATATTTTATGGGTCGCTTATTGATATTATAGAAATTACAAACGGAATGACAAACCTATATATACCCTTTTACCATTTTTGTTGGTAAAGGGTATAAAAAATATAAAAAAATTAAAAAGACGTTTCCAGGGTTGGAAAACTTTAACTTTTTGTGTTATGTAAAATTAACGATGTCTAAAACTATATTAGTATTTTCTCGAGAACCGTAAGAGCTACATACCTGAAATTTGGACACAGTGTGTAGACCTTTGGCCGCTACAACAACAAATACATGAGAATTGGAAATTAAAGGGTGTTCCAAAACGAGCAAAGACAAATTTTAAAATCTCATGTAATATACATACAATTATATGTATGTATATACACTTGAAATTTGTAAGGTTAGTGTATTTTTATACAGACTACAAAAAATAACACTAAAATTTCCAAAAATTTAAACTAAAGGGTCTTCCATCAGTTAATGCAATTTTGACTATGCAATTTTGACAACTTGCTGTATCTTGGAAACCGTGAGAGCGAAACTCTTGAAATTTTCAAAAACGGTAAAACTAAAAAAACAAAAAATTATAAAATCGCCAAACCGAAAAAAATCGCCAAAAACAAAAAAAATCGCCAAAACGAAAAAAAGCACCAAATTACAAAAAAAATTTCTAAGACTAAAATATATCGCATAAAATGGAAAAATTGGTAAAATGAAAAAAAAAATCGCCAAAATGAAATAAAATCGCCAAAATGAAAAAAATCGCCAAAATGAAAAAAATCGCCAAAACGAAAAAAAGCACCAAATAAAAAAATAGCACTAAAATAAATCGCATAAAACTGAAAAATGCTAAAATGAAAAAAAAAATCGCCAAAATGAAAGAAAATCGCCAAAATGAAAAAAAATCGCCAAAATGAAAAACATCGCCAAATGAAAAAAAATCGCCAAAATGAAAAAAATCGCCAAAACAAAAAAAAAACCTAAAAAACAGAAAAAATCGCCAAAATGAAAAAAAATCGCCAAAATGAAAGAAATCGCCAAAACGAAAAAAAACCCCAAAAAACAGAAAAAATCGCCAAAATGGAAAAAAAACCAATAAATAGAAAAAAATCGCCTAAATAAAAAACCCTCAAAATAGGAAAAAATCGCCAAAAGGAAAAAAATCGTCAAAATGAGAAAAATCGCCAAAATGAATAAAAACCCAACAGAAAAAAATCGCCAAAAATGAAAAAACCTCCAAAAACAGAAAAGAAAAACGCCAAAACGAGAAAAAAGCGACAAAACTGAAAAAATCGTTTAAACTGAAAAAAACTTCAAAAAAGCAAAAGAGCCTACCTTTCGTACGCGAGTCAAAGTCGCACTTTACTAATTTTTTTAATATTAAAGGAATTAAATGAAACTAAGTTTTTCCTTATTTCGTTTTTGCTTTGTTCACTTACCATATTTTATGTATTTTTTAAAAAACTAGATTGGTATCAATAATCAGAAAAATCCAAAATTATGACTCCAGGGTTGGAAAACTCACACTTTTGTGTTATGTAACATTAAATAGATCTAAATTTTTTTTTCTTTTTCTTTATAAATTGAATATATTTTATGCTTCTGAAAGAAAAGTTTGGCGTATGAAATTTGAAAAATGAAAATTACAGCTCCAAAGATGGAAACTTTAAAAAAATGATAAATTTTTTCACAAAACAAATATGTATGTATGTGTCTGTATACTATATATATGTACGTACGTTGGTAAAGGGTATATAAGATTCGGCACAGACGAATATAGCACTCTTACTTGTTTTTTATTTAAAATTAATTTTGTAGTAAAATGTAGCACACACAAAAAAATTAAAAATGCAAATTTCATAAAAAAAATTATAGTTCGTCACATGAATTCAAAAAAGGTGTAACTTACAAAATTGTCAAAATCGTATTTTAGTTGATTACAATGTAATTAAAGAAAATCAATAAACCAGCAACATTTTGAATTGAAACAAAAAAAGTTTATACCATCTCTTAAAATGTAACCAACATCGACAATTACAAAATTTCATTGAAATTTATGAAAAAGTGTGTAACGTACACAAACAATTGTTTTTTTTTACTCCTGTTTCTGTTTCGTTTATTTTAAGAGCTGCCACATAATAAAGTTGTTAAAATGAAGTTAGTGAATAACATAATAGTTAATTCAAATACTGTTCTGCAAAAAAATTTGTTTTAAATGAAAATATGTGCTAGGTATATAGGGACATTAATGTCCTCAATTCAAATCAGTTTTCAGTTTTTATCTATCAAGTACAGATTTTTTTTAATGGGCGTGACCCCCTAAAAAATACGGCCACGCTAACCTATTTAAATATAACTCGTTAAAGATACAAAATAAAATTACCTTCAAGTTATTCCAATATAATTTTTTTAAACTTTCAACGGTTTCGGAGTTATTTAGAAATTAGTGGCGAAAAAATACATTTCTAAGGCAAAATTAAATTTTTGTTTTTCCCCAGCTAAAAATATTTAGTATACATTTAATTTTGCTTCTCTTTATAAAATCCCATTAATTAATAATAAAAAAGAATTGAAAATACTGAACTTAAGAACGAAATTATTCTTGATTAAAATTCATTCTAGTTCAATTAAATTTAATATGCATGACTAATTTTTTAATACAAAATTAAATTTAACTCTTTCAGAAATTGAATCACCAAAAATTATCAACCAAATAGTAATCCAAAGTCACAATAATGAAACGGAATGTGATCAGAATATTTTGGTTCCGTTGAAGCAACGTAAATTAGATTCAGATGGTAAAAGAACTTTTGTAACACAATCGAAAGTGCCGGAACAATCTACACAATGCTCAATACTAAAACGTAAAACTCCGAATGCTAGAGGTATACAAGTGGTCAAAAATGACCCAAAACAACCGAATATTAACTCGTTATTAAAATTATCAGCAAATGCAAATATTTCAAGAATGGATTCATCAAAAACTTCTCCATCAAAAAATCCTCCAATCAAAACTCCACCAACAAAGACATCTCCAACAAAATCGTCTCCATCAACAACACTTCATTCAAAAAAAATTATAGCGGCCGAATCAGAAATAATAATACCTACACCTAAAATAATAAAAGTAGAAAAAGATAGTCCTGGAGCTCCGTCATCCTCAGCGACATCTTTTGGTGATGTTAATGTGAAAAATAAAGTGAAGAAACAAGTTAAAATACAAAAGATAACTGTAACTAAAGCACAAGCTGCTGCTATGGCAAAAGAAGGCCGTATTAAAATCAAGGACGGTCAAATAATATTGAAAAAATAATTAACTAATTAATCCACATTACTTTTATACACATACATACATACATATGTACATACATATTTATATGTATTCGAACTTGTATATAACCAAGGCGAATTCAGTATCAGGTGACCTTATCAGCCCAGCTGATTATCAGCTGTTGCTACCAAATTGAGCATTTTGAACCAAAACGTCAAAATTTGCTTAGAAATCTTCTGACAGATTGGTTTTGTAGCATAGCAAACTACGTGTTGTTTTTTGTGTTGTAAAATTGTTGTAGCGATAAGGTCACCTGATACTGAATTCGCCTTGTCTATAACGTTGCAAAATAATTTTCTAGGTTATAGAAAAAAATAGTTATAGAGAAGCTGTATTATTTAAAAGTACATGTGCATTTATATTTTATTCGTGTGAAAATATGATTTTTATTTTAATTAAAGTTGCTTGTATTTAAACAAATATATGTGACACGGAAAGTTAAAAAGGAAAGTAACTCTTTGAGAGAAACGACCTTGAAGTTAATGCTAGTTTACTTTTTTTATCAAAAGTAAAAATCGATTTTTTCGTCCCTTTTAACTTTCCCTATCACATATAATAAATTTTGCTTTCATTTTTCTGTTTCAATAGATATATTTACTGTCGGCTTTGCAACATCTTACGTATCACAGTGGTTCCTAAGCCAACAAAGTTGTAATAAATAATATACATATGTATATATTCTGAACTAGTGATCTGAATACAAAATTATGTAAACCAAAAAGATAGAAGGGACATAAGATTTTTGAATACATATCTGTGGCGAAAAGGAAAAAGTGCTTAAGTCGAGATAAGCTAATTTTGAGTTAATGGTAGATCCGTAATATGCATATTTGAAAATATCCCTGGTCCAAATCTGAATTAATTTGTACGATTTTTCAAGAAGTTATAGCAAAATGAATTGCGGCTTATCCTTTTAAGGCTTCTAATCTCATTTGGAATAATAACTTAATTTAACTTATACTTTGGTATATTTCAACTTGAATGTATTATTTACAGTGTGTAGAACGATGTTCGTATAAAAAATAAAAATTAACAGAGAATTTTCCAATTTACATGCAAAAGAAATAAATTTCTGAAAACGCGTTGTGTTGTTTTGACAACTAATCAGCCGACAATAAAAAAGAAAAAATTAAAAAAAATTTTAATCATGACGAAAAATCTTAATAAAGAGTTTGAAAACTATACAGTATTACACAAAAAAGGATTTGAAAATGTTCCAAGATCATTTTTCAATGTAAAAATGAATAAAAAAGCTGAAAGAAAAGGCGTTTGTAACGCGTGTTGTGTAACTTGCCATTTTTCATGCGGTAAAGTTTTCAAGCGCACGATATTCGTCGACGAACAAACGCATGTTATGTATTTCTACCTTAAATGTTTTTCTGTAGTATTATTGCAGGGAAAAGGTCACCTGATACTGAATTCGCCTTGTGCTGTGCCAAATGATATCTTTTTTGACAATGTCAAATTTTGACGTCTGTAAAAACTTTGCTTTAGCATAGAAAGAAGCTGACGTTGCTGCGGCAGCGAAGCAAAAATTTTTACTTCAAGCCACCGGTTACAGTCGTAAAGCAGCTCTGGGCGAGTCAACATCACGCGTCGTTGGCAATTATTTCTTAAATGCAACCAGGCCACTGTTGTTTATTGGCCTTCGAGAGTTTTGCGTCTCACCGCATGTGATTAGTGGTTGGCGTCGGTTAACGGTATCCACCGCAATATCCCGTTGGTTTCCATTAACCACATGCAAAAACAATTATAAGAAAAAATATAAAAGAATACTGGTTGGAGAACCAAACAAAAACTCATTTTTGAAGATATTAAAAAAGGAGAGGAATTTGGAGGTTCCAGCTTCGTATGCGACGGTGTATGTCGTTTGGAATTTTCTCGGAGGAGGCTCCTTAATGAGACTAACCTGGCATTTTGTGAATGTATAATATTCCGCCAACCTTTCTAGAGTTAAAAAAAAAAAAAAAAAAAAAAAGCCACCGGTTACCAAAAATTTGTTAAAATAATATTTTGATATACAAAACAAAATTCTTGTAGCAAAAATAATTTATAAGATGTAAAATTTCTTGCAAATTAAAATAAACAATGCATTTTTCACAGTCTAAATACATATAAGTGCCGTAAAAATCGATGTATTGGGCGACGGCTCAGCTTTTCAAAAACGTCGGCGGTGGTTTTACGTTGTTTTATGATACCATGCTTGTAGTTTGCTGCTTGTAAAAAATATATCTGTTATGTCAAAAATTATACTAGCCACCAAAAGCTAGTGAAATTTTAGTCATCTCAGAATTGTCAAAAATTTACTTACAATAGTACTTTGCTACCGTTTGGCACAGGACCATAGTATAAAAATTAAAAACAAATAAATATAATGTTAATTATACTAACAATTAGTTACTTCACTTGACTGTAGCGACAAAAGTCTTCATCTAACCACACGGATATATAATAAGCGACTCGAAAAGAAAACGTAAGTGTTGTCGCAGCTACGCCACACTTCGTCTAAGCAGGTTCTAAGCAAACGGACCTATAAAAACTGGTATCTGTATTAAAGACACAAACCTCTATAATCGTTTTATCGATTCTGCAATCAATTTTTTGTCACCACTAAATATTTGTATACAAGATTTTTTTAATTTGTCGGGGAGTAAAGTGTACTTTGATAATTCTCCAATTGATAAAAAATAACAGTTGGAGTAACAAAAATAGAAACGGAAAAAAAAAAAGTGTACTTTGTGGTAAAGTTGTTCATTTGCATGCAGATTTATTTTAAACAATGAGTTATCCTAGTCCAAAAAAAGATTATGAGAGAGCCCAAAACTTCTATTATTATCCCCCACCGCAAGTGACACCAAATATATCTATTTATGCAGAGCAACCAAGTTCCAAGACAAATCCAAAGATAGATGCTGGTGTCGTGCTACCACCCCTACCGCCGGAATCGGAAAATTTTTACAATTATGTGTGCAATTTGCCGCCACCTCCTCCTCCACCACCACCGGGAAGCGAAAATGACGAATTACAACGTTCTCATGAACGGGCAGAGCCAGTGTCGGAGAAAGCTGCAGTATCAGATCCAGTGGAAACTGTCAAGCCCGATAAAAGTTCATACAGTACCAAATATGTTGCAAGTTATGGGAGCTCTATATCGTACAATCCAACCAGTGAGGGGAATGAAACTAAAACGCATGCTAGCTACCATAGATATTCGTCCAACTATTCATGTCCTCCACCCCATATTCCGGCTTCTGACTATACCTCATCAACTCCTTCATACGAGTATCCTCCAAGTACTTATCAATATGAATATAAAGTTAATTATTATCCGCAAAATTATCATGGCTCTTACAATAATCGATATAATTCTGTACGTCCGAGAAGTGAGTACTATTCCAGACCTACATCATATGCTTATAATAAATTGGACCAGTATTATGACAAGTCAAATACTTCATCAGCTCACTCTGATGGTCTCAAGGCAGAAAAACAATATGTTGGAAAACGCCATCGACAACGCGACGAACGTCCTCCTAAATCAGAGTCGGAACGTGACCGTTTGCTCAGAAATTGGCGTTCTAATTATTGTGAAACTTCGGAAGAAATTCAGCGGAAAATGGATGAACTTGCTGAAATGGATGAAGAAAGTAGTGAAGTGTGGGTACGTTCATCTCCAGCTGATCTTTATTATAAAAGAACAAATGTAGTACATGAAGTAGAGGGCACTACGCGCTTGGAAATGTTGTGTCAATTATTTAAGGAAAAACTATTAAGCAGAGCTGAAAATGTAAGATCAACATTGCCACCATATAAGCCAGCACCTAGACAAACTCGTCGACGCGTCTGCAAACACAAATCTGAAGGCTGCACTTCTTCCGATACAGATTCATCCGATAATGAAGAATTTAAATTCGATCAAGACAACTGTATGGAAGAACTATCACGTAAAATCCAACATCCCTATCGGATACACACTGACTTATGGCATAATGAAAATGGGGAAATGAACGATGGTCCATTGTGTCGTTGTTCGGTTAAGTCTCGTCGTGTTGGTATACGCCATGGGATTTATCCAGGAGAGGATGGCTATCCCAAGTGCCAGATTAATTCTAATAATGCGCATAAATTGCATCATTATCGTATAACCATTTCGCCTCCTACAAATTTTCTTACCAAAACTCCCACTATTATTAAACACGATGAGCATGAATTTCTTTTTGAAGGCTTCTCATTACTCTCGCACTTTCCTCTAATGGATTTGCCAACTTGCAAAGTAATACGGTTTAACATCGAGTACACCATATTGTATGTGCCAGAAAAAATGCCTGAAAATTTTACTGTTAAGGAATTGGATTTGTTTTGTAAGTATTTTAAGTATAGGTTCGTTCCTGCATAATACATCCATCTTCTCTTACTGAAAATTTATTTAAAAAAAATATAACTTAAAGATTTCAAAGATACAACTTTTTAGTAACAACATTCTCAATATAAACACACATACATATGTACATACATTCATACATATGTACAAGCTCTTTTATCCTTTGTTTCTCTACATAAATATGCATGTATGCCTTTTCAGCTAAATATCTCTTCCATGAATTGTTGGAACTGGTTGATTTTTCATTAATGCCAAATATTGATGGCAATATTGCTGCTAATAGCTGTCCTGCATTCCATTTCTTACCCCGGTTTGTTCGCGACTTGCCAGATAATGGAAAGGAGGTATTGGCCATGTGCGAAGTTCTTAAATACTTACTGGACAATGCAGGCCCCCTGGTGGACACACACAGACTGCATAATTTAAATCATATACCTCAAGCGGAATGGCAAGATTATGTCGATAATTTTAAGGGAATGTTAGCTACAAAGCCTGGCTATAATCCCTCTTCAGTACGAGTAGATCAGTTAGATCGTAATGTTAGTGATTTGCCAGAATGTTATGAATCCGAAAGTGGTCTATGTTACCCCGCCATCGTGCATTTTGGCATAAGACCGCCACAGCTAAGCTATGCAGGAAATCCAGAGTATCAAAAGGCCTGGAGAGAATATGTTAAATTTCGTCATCTTATGGCCAATATGTCAAAGCCATCTTTTAAAGACAAACGTAAATTGGAAGAAAAAGAAGCTCGTCTCCAGGAGATGCGCACACAAGGCAGAATGAAACGAAATGTTACTGTAGCGGTGAGCTCGAAGGGTTACCATCGCACAGGCGTTATGTGTGATATAGTGCAACATGCAATGTTAGTACCAGTGCTAACGGGACACTTAAGATTTCACAAGTCACTAGATTTACTGGAAAATAATATTGGTTATAAGTTTAAGAATAGGTACATAGCTTCAATGAAAGTTCACTTGAAAGTTCTTTATAGTGCCGTTTATTTCATTTTAGATACCTGCTGCAGTTGGCATTGACGCATCCTTCTTACAAAGAAAATTACGGTACTAATCCCGATCATGCACGTAATTCCTTAACTAACTGTGGCATACGTCAGCCGGAGTATGGTGATCGAAAAATTCATTACATGAATACGCGCAAGAGAGGCATAAACACTCTCATTAACATTATGTCGCGTTTCGGTAAGGAATATGAAACAATGTCGAATATTACTCACAACGAACGATTAGAATTTTTGGGCGATGCTGTAGTAGAATTTCTCAGCTCTATACATCTGTTCTTTATGTTTCCCGAATTAGAGGAAGGTGGTTTGGCCACATATAGAGCGGCCATAGTACAAAACCAGCATTTAGCTTTGTTGGCTAAGAAATTGCATTTGGAGGAATACATGTTGTATGCTCATGGATCCGATTTGTGCCACGAACTGGAGTTGCGCCACGCTATGGCCAATTGTTTTGAAGCATTAATGGGTGCTCTGTTGTTGGATGGTGGCATCTCGGTAGCAGATGAAGTTTTTATGAACGCTTTATTTATGGAAAATGATCAATTGCGAGAAATTTGGAAGAATTTACCGGAGCATCCTTTGCAAGAGCAGGAGCCACTGGGCGACCGAGATTGTATAACTTCATATCCTATGTTGCAAGAGCTAACGAAGTTCGAAGACTCAATCGGCATACAGTTCAAACACATAAGATTGTTGGCGCGAGCTTTTACTGATCGTTCTATAGGTTTTACTCATCTTACGTTGGGCTCTAATCAACGGTTAGAGTTTTTAGGCGATACTGTTTTGCAGTTGATATGTTCGGAATATTTATACAGACATTTTCCTGAACATCATGAAGGGCATTTGTCTTTATTGCGCTCCTCGTTGGTCAACAATCGAACTCAGGCTGTAGTTTGCGATGATTTGGGAATGACCAAATATGCCGTTTACTCGAATCCCAAAGCAGAGCTAAAAACGAAGGATCGTGCCGATTTGCTGGAAGCCTTCTTAGGCGCTTTATACGTCGACAAGGGTTTGCTGTACTGTGAACAGTTTTGTCATGTTTGTCTATTTCCTCGTTTACAACTGTTTATTATGAATCAGGATTGGAACGATCCCAAATCAAAGTTGCAGCAATGTTGTCTCACGTTACGCACTATGGATGGCGGCGAACCTGACATTCCGTTGTACAAAGTTATAGAATCTTCTGGACCCACTAATACACGAGTTTACACAGTTGCTGTATATTTTAGAAACAAACGTTTAGCTACTGCTACAGGTTCATCAATACAACAGGCCGAAATGAATGCAGCAAAACAAGCTTTGGAAAACTCACGCGATCTATTTCCCCAATTAGACCATCAGAAACGCGTCATAGCAAAAAGTATAAAAAAGCAAACGGGTCGGGAAATAAATACGGAAGAGATTATACACAAAGATGAAAAGAAAACTCAGTTCTCAGCACCCATGGAAGACGAATCCCATTTACCGAAACAGTACCGTGAACGTGAAGATATATCTAGTGATGAACTGCCAGAAGATGACGAATATGTCAACGATAATTTGATGGGAAACAATGATGAAATTATAAACATTTTGAGCGGTGATAAAAAGAAAATGAATTGTAAGTAAATTGTCACAACATTGTTCTATAGAAAAGTGTATTGGGCATGGATATTAAATAAACGCTAAATCGCTAAACGCTAATCATATTTTTCCTTTTTTTTAGCATATTCCTGCGACAAATACTCGGATGCGGAAAGTTTAACTTCAGTGGATAGTTGCGATACTGCACAGCAGAAATCTCCTAAATGCACTTCATATCATGATTCTCCAAAACGTTTGCGCTATCAAGACTCCTCTCAGGAAAAACCAGAAAAACTAATTACAATCCTTCCCCCTAACCATTGTGAAGATGTTAGTAGCGAAGATGAAGACTTTCAAAAACCCAGTGATGCGATTGTAAAACAATCAGTCCTCACTGAAGATAAGACTAATAGGCAGAATTTGATTTTAACCGATTTGAAGGACTTGGTTGAAGATATATCGTCTTCTTCAGATTTAGAACCTGGTGAAATATCTAATTAGTTTTGAAAACACTATTCAAATTTAATATAGTATAAGATGAAAAATTAAATGAAAATGCCAAAATTCTTGTTTTTTGTACTAACGAAAAACGGGATACATATTTTCAAAATTAACAATTTTAATGAAATTTTATTTATGTAAAGTCAAATTAATAGGTCTTGTTTACTCGAAAAGTTATACATTTCACTAATATCGTAAAAGATATGCGTGACTTGTTTTAATCTATTACTAGCATACACATACAAAAAATTACGAGGCACAAAAAAAGAATATGTACCAACAGATCTGGAATATAAAATTACATATTTTAAAAAGCCAATTAGGAATTTTTCTAATTGCCAAGATAAACTAAATACATAAATAAAAAAGTAGAAAATAGCATTATCGTTTAGTTAATGCATTTTTGTAAGCGGTGATATAAACAAAACACTTTTTAAAAGTGTTCTTTTATTCACCCTTATTCCATTTGTCAACATCGAACTTGCGTCAATACAATACCAAAAAAATTGGAGCTTGTACACTCGCTATCGAGAACAATTTTGTGCTTCTGATGGTCTATTTCTAGAAATCATCATGATGATGCAAACACCAATTTTTTTGTATTGTATTGACTGACTTCGCTGTTGACAACTGGAATAATGGTGATTACTTTGGAAACTGAAGATCATTTAAAACAGAGATAGTCGGCGACTATTTAGTTTACCGTCGTGGTTCAAAGCATTTTGTACTTCTTTAATATCAGGCAGACTACCGATGTCACCTCGTGCTGCCAATGATACAGGAGAGTTTAGTATGCGTTTAGCAACTCTTTGGATATCAGCAGCAGTAATTTTGTCTGAGAAGTAAAAAAAAAAATATTCAAACTAAGTTTAATGAAATAAATAAGTACTTTTCTTACCAATTTCATTAATAAAGTGTTCTGGTCTCTTACGATGGCCAGTTGCTAATACTTGCCGCCCCACATCTTCAAATACTACAGGACGTGATTCCAAATTCATTAATAACATCGACTGTAGTTGAATCTTTGAACGACTTAACTCGTCGCGTCCAGGATTTGAAGTCATATTGACTAATTCTCTTGTCACTACTTCCACCATATCACGTACATTGTTTGGCGGGGCACTGGCATGTATGCAAAATAACCCAGTATCGGCATATGCATGATTATAAGCTGTAGCACTATACATCCAGTGATAACGATTTAATACATTTGTATAGAGACGAGAGTACATTCCTTTGCCTGGACCACCGGCTGAAAAGGAGCCACCACCTCCCATCATTATATTGAGTACACACAATGCCACAAAGTCTGGATCTTGATGCGAACAACCTTCAAGGCCTACTACAACGTGAGCAAGTTCAGGCAGGCCAGCTGCAGCATAAATTGGTATTTCACACTCTTCTTTTTGAAGGCCACCCGTATATTGGGCAATCGACTTGTCAACTTCCTGAGCACCTATACCACTTATTTGTTCCTTTTCCCAAATTGCAGCATCTTCAACAAAGAAACGTTCAACGTTGCTCACTAATTCATCGTGATTGACCTAAAATATTATTTTGGAAATGGAAAATCAATAATAAAATAAAAAATAACTAAAAACTCGTCTGCAAAAAAGGTACGATAGGACTGATTCCCATAATTTTATTTTTGTTTATAATTTGTCATTGAGTTGCCTGTATTTATTTAACTTAGATTTTAAGCCTTCGTTATCGATTTGAAAACGCCAAACAGTTTTTCTAAGAAACGAAAACGCTAGGCATTTGAAGTTTTCAAATCGCTGGTGTATACTATGGTCTATTTTATTTAAACTACTTTAAAAATAGAAACAAATTATGCACAATGTAAATTTAATATCGATATACCATCGATAAGTAAAGGCCCTAACTCGTATTTGTTTTCACCACTACTTAATATGAGAGGTGCCAGCAAGTTATCAATTAGCAATTTATTACTCCTAATTAAATTTAAACATATAAGTTATATGTACATTTTAATTTTCTTTATTTTGATACCCTACTCCGCAATTTTGGTTATTTTTTTGTATAATATTCGGCCCTGTTCTGTAAACCGATATCATATCTGAAAGAAAATTCTCATGTATAATTTTAAACACGTCTGCAGGAACATTATTAATTTTTTGAAAACGAGAAATTTACTCGGATTCGGTTTACAGAACAGGGCCGATTATTTCCCTTTCGCGCCAAAAATTCGCAATTTTTATTTCAGGCACTTACATGATACCCAGTCAAAATTATTGGCGTAGCTAGAAATTATTTCTTGGGGGCCATTGACATGATTTTCATGAGTAATATCAAAATATATAATTACATGCAATTTTTAATAATTCTAATGGGAGCAACAGCAATTCCTGGGGGGGGGGCGTCAATGCACGCCCCAGAATGACCTTTCTACGCCTACTGTCAAAATCCATCCCACCGTTTGTGAGATAACAAGGTAATAAAGAAATTTGCAATTTGGAAAAGTTTGCACATCGATTGAATTTTTTTAAATATAATCTTAACACTTCTTAATATTGTAAACTTACTCCAACGCCGGCTATAACCATTCTCTCAGGGGTATGGTGGTACTTTAAATAATTCATCAATAAATCACGATTGATAGTGTCTAAATTCTTTGGAGGACACAACTTCGGTAAGCCTAATGTATTTTCCTTGTAGGCGGCAGCATGAATCATATCCATAAGTATGGGCTCTTGCTCTGGACGCATGCCTAAAGTTTCCAACTCAAATTGTATAGCACGCCTAGCCAAAAATACTTCCTCCTCGCTCAAAGTGGGTCTCAAAGTAACATCAGCTAGAAGACGTGTAACAGACTCAATGGCTCGACTATCGATGCTGGCTGCGTAAATAAGAGTATCACGGGAACTTTGGCAATCGCAAATGCCACCATTTTTCTCAAGTTCCTTTAAAATGGTATCTTTGTTGGGAAAATTTATAGTAGACTAGAGGTGAAATTCATGTTACAAATTCTTTAAAACATATGACGTATTAAAAGCTTACATTGAAGGCCAATTTTTCGAGAAAATGTGAGACACCGCTTGGGTAAGTAACTTCATAGCGTGGTCCCGAATCAATGACCAAACCAACTGTGCAAAATTGGCCAAAACGTGGTTCCGAAGCTATTCTCAAACCATTAGACAGAATAGTTACTTTTGTGGCACTACTTTCCAGCAAGGGTTTAGCATATTCAACATCAGGCAGGTTTGGTATAGATTGTGTCAAGGGTGGCAATTTCGTTACCACTTCGGAAGAGGGTTGATTTACTGTATAAAGACCATCAACATTTTTACGCAAACCTCCAGTAATATTGCCAATACCAGTACCACTTCCTACTTCATCTATGCTGGGCGAAGAAACTTTTGTTGCTAAGCTTCGCGACACACTAGTTTTTTTACGAAAACATATTTTAGGTTATTCAAGAGTATATACTTTTACCATTATTGTTGGAAATGCCGCAACATTCTTACTTACTTTTGCCAACAATTTTTTACATTATTTAAGAGGCGCAGTTGCATTTTCAATGCTTTTTATAGACACCAAAGGTTTATTGTATTTAAATTCTATATTTGTGAAATCTTAGCGCAATTTTTTTTCTAAAACATTATGAAAAGGAAATTTTTCTGATAAAGAAATAGAAATGACAGCTGGTTTGACAATTTTAATGTCAGTCTTGTGGATGATATCCAAGAACGTGTTGCCTGACTCAGAGAATATATAAACAGTGTTTCATATTCAGATTTTGATGTAAAAAATTGGGATTCATTTCTAACTTATTTAAACATCTAAGTTTATGCATAAACTTATGCCCTAATTCAGTAAGAAGATTTAGGACGTTTTTGTTTGAAAATGCTTCTGAGTTCTTGTCTTTGAAGTCTCTAAATTATTTTCTTCAAAAATGGTTGTTGTCTTTGATAATAAAAAATATAAATATTATTGCCATGTTTTTAAAACATAAAAATTCAATTAAAGTATTATACAATAGTTTGAAAAATACATGAAAAAATATGTGTTGGATATAATGTTTGGAACAAAATCATAAAGCAAATACACGAACCTTCTAGCAGACAATAAATAATAATCGTTTTAAAGAATCAAAACTGCTTGTTTTTTTCGTCCATAGACAAGACGATACATTCGTCGAACAGAATTAGGGCATTAGACCAAAAATCTATTAATTGAATTTGAATTAATTGTCTTACCTTCTTATTCACAATCAAAACAAAATTAGCTGTGAAAGTCCAAAATTGTCATCAAAAATTTTCCAAGATAATAAGAAATTTGGGATTTACTCCAAGTTGTCCGCAAGAGCCAAATCTGGGAACCGTTTCAGAAAAAATTGCATCTTTTTATTTGATTTTAAAGTTTCATATGCTTGACATATTTTATCCGGACTTATTTTAGAATGCACTAAATTATGCAATTAAAATAATACAATTTAGTTATCTCTTCATATATTTGTTTTTTTTCCGCTAATCTATTCACAAGGAACCATCCATCATCGATTAGGTCATTTAGTTTTTTGTATAAGCACTTTATTTGAAGGAAGCACTTTCATCAAGACTGTTTTATATTTGCAGATAAATCTTCTACAAAGAAAAAAAAAATTATAAAGCAGAATTTACATTCATTACATTTATTTAACGGTTTCATCCATAGTGATAGAGGAGCATTCCAAAAAAACTTTTTTTTACAAATAGAAAATTAAATAAATATTTATACAGCTATAAAAACAACAACACTACACGCAGGCATTCAAGTAGAATTTAGATGATTCTTTTTTGAACCGTATCTAAGTATTCTTACTAGATCCAACCCGTCGCGTTGAGATATCTGATAAGGTCATTCAATCCAATCTCAGATAGATCTGAAATATCATCTAGTACATGACTGCCTAAAGATTTGTGTCTCGAGGGATGCAAAGCTGGGCATTCGCAAAGAAAGTGAAATATTGTTGAGCTGGAAGTGTACGTTGAAACAAAATTTCCATACAAATTTTGACTGACAAACGAAAACTTGAAGTTCAAATTATTATTCTTTTTGGATACGGCCGGTAATAATTTATGGAAAAATTTTTTTTATTTTAAAACATCAAACACATTTGGTATATTGCAATAATTCCTTTTATTTAATTTTTAAGCTTTAAATATTGACCACTCATTATAGTCTAAGGGAAAAAAATCTACAGCTGTCATTCATAATCAAGCTGAAATGAAGTACTTAATACTTTTGATTTTTTTAATTTTGGTTTGTCTTTTTGTAAAAACAAGTTCAAAAATCTTTTGGAAAAAATATGATATAAGACGAATCAAACATATTTAAATTAAAATCACATTTTCACTTAATATTCTAAATCACTTAAATTTTTATGCATTATTCTCTATAAATATTTTTCAAATAAAAAAAATCCAACAAATAAAATATTTAACAATTATTCTAGCAAAGCTTGATTTTTTCAAATTCCTACAAAAAATAATACAACTAAGAATAATACTAATAGATACATATTACCAATATACATACTTATAATATGCTTACTTCAAGAGTATGCATTTGAATACTTAAAACCTTTTTTTATAAATTTATGCATTATTAAACTTCAGCTTTGAGAGTTTTTGTTTTATAGTGATAATTTCAATTTTTCATATTAATACATATTATATTATGTTTAGATTTCATTAAGATTTTCGTTATAAAATTATAATTAAAAAAAATTAAGTAATATAGAGTAGATATTAGGAATAAGTTAATCTTATAAATTATAATTCAAACTTAGTATAAATTTAAGTTTATATTGGTTCTCAAACATAGCATACATGCATACTTTTAGACGTCGACAATTTGACAAGTTTTGGCTCCGTACAAAAGAAATTAGTTTGTAATTAATGTATATGATTTTCACTTGGAAAATTCTTAAGTTTTTAGGTGAAATGATAATGATGTGTTGCACTTGATCAGATTTTATATTTTTATTCATCTGTGAAAGGATGTTCCGACGTTTCACTGCTATTACGTCTACGATTTTCGAGAATTTTCGTAGCTTGTTCTAATGTTTCCCTTTTAAAAATATAATTAGTATCACTTGGCAGTGAATATTTTGTGTCATCAAGATGCCATGTTAGTCCCAGAACAATATTAAAAGCTGAAGTGTCATAGCTATGGCAACCAGAATAGCGGTATTGAGGCTTTTTATTGTATTTGCATCCATTTGATTGAGCACCTTAAATGAAATGAAATTATAAGTGATAAAAACATACAAGAAAAAAATAAAATTTTCTATATCCAAGTATAAATAAATAAAAAAGATTTAAATTAAATTCAAACAGGAAACCAGACAATACATTGTTGAGGTCGAACTTATTTCCAAGTGTCATAATTATTAATATTCACCCTTATCAGGAATAAAAGTTCACGCGAAATGTGTTTCCTTTACCCAACAATTTCAATCCCCAATTCTTGCGTTATTGTTGTGTCAGTGTACTATTTCCTAATTTCTTCAAAATTTTTAAACATTTTTTCAGATTTTATCGCAATCTTTATATAATATATTGAACTAATTTATTATCAACATTTATTTTTTTTGTCATTTTGCAACTATTTTTTATTATTTTCATTTATATACCATATAAATGTGGTATGGATCAGAGAAAAATATTAAAATCGATAGTGAATTAGTCTCCAGGACCGAAATCTTGAACACATCTGACAAGTGGGTTGACGTCATTCGATTCCATCGCCCAGAATTATATGAGATCAACTATTAGAGCTATTACCCAAACAAAGTTAGAAATATTGACATAGCACTTGTGCACACGCAAAGTAGAATGGGAGTGAGTACAGACTTTGATGATCTCGCAAAGTTGCTTTGTTTTTCGTTAGATTATTTTCTTTTTTACTTCGTTATGTACAGTTACTTCGTGGAATAGTGTTAAAATAAGCTTTAGTGTGCAAAATAAATCCATCGAAGAGTTCGTCACACACGACGAATTTCGTTCGATGGCGGTCTTGTGTTCATTTCAATATGCATTAAGTGTTTTTGACGAAAGTTCACAACGAAAAATTCGCCGTCCGTCCCAGTTTTGTTCCTATTATAAATCTTGCGTGTGCAAAAGATCTTCATAAAACTTAATTTTGCAAAACTGTGAACTTCCCGTCTTGTAGTATGGGCTGCTAGAAGATTTTGATGAAAAATCAGCACTTTTTTGAAAAATCATCGGGATGTTCGTCATATTAATTTCGAAAATCGGCACGAATTTCTCATTAATTATTAGAAAAAATAACAATCATATGTAATTTCAACTGTTTTATAAAATAATAATATATAATTATTACATTATTATTATATCTTCAACCACAATTTCTGAAAGCTTACAAAGCCCCGATGTTTATAGAAAAACTCCTAATACATTATTGAGAATTAAAAAACTTTAATAATGGTCGGGTAAGACACTTTTTCAAAAACAACGAATAATATTATTAGGCACGTGTTGCCTGTTTTGTTTTTCTACTAACTTTTTACATCATATAACAAATAAATTATTTAAAAAAATCTGATTGCTCGATGCAACAACAGTCTCCTCAACAAATTCATATTCATGGATGTTTTGTTTTTCTACTAGAGAAATAATTTAGATTGGGCAAAACTTTCTTAAGCTTATCTACCAATATCTTTATTTTGCAAATATTTAATTTTTTGTAAATATCTAAATTGCTTTCTTATTTTAATTTTTCTGAACAGTCAGTATGCGTGCTAGTCATGTTTTAGACACATCAGTTTTTTTTTCATTCAAATTAGTGCGTGAGCTGGCGGTTTCTTCTTTCGTTTGTCATTTTCATTCAGACGTTTTGTAAGCAACATCGTGAGAAAAAAGAAAAAATGCTTATGCGCAATTTTATTGAAGAATAAGAAAACATGTTTTTATTTGATTGATTTTTTTCTCCACCAAAATTTTATTTATGATTAAAAGTGCTAAAAAATCAGAACTCATGTTGACTCTGTAAAAATAATTTCTGTTCCATGAAAAATTGCAGCCTGTGCAGTGAACTGATGATCAACTGGTATATGCAACTCAATTATACGACCAGTTGCAACTAGACTTGGGTCAAACTCGTTCACTAGTTCATTTTTGCCACAAACCAATGATCAAACCCATTTAAATTACATGGGTTTGATCATTGGTTTGTGGCAAAAATGAACTAGTGAACGAGTTCGACCAAAGTCTAGTTGCAACGTGTAGTCACATTAAAACTGCTCATTTCTTACATATAGACAGTCTGTTTAATTTTCGTTATTGTTTTAATGCAGCGAATGATATATCAAAAGAGAATTGAATTAATTCTTCGATACAAGCAAGAATGTACCTCTCTTCTTTCCTATCTCTTCCATAAACTCAGACTTGCTAAAAAAAAATTCCATGGTAAAACATGACTAACATCACACTACACTGTTGCCAAATCACAAAAATGTGGTTTGAAAACGATGTTGGCGTGTTTTCAGTTGGTTTGATCAAAATAGAAATTTTTTACCTAAAATCGACATTTGTTGGTTTTTTAATAAAAAAAATCGGCGAAAAGTCTGCAATTTTGGCAGCCCTGCTTGTAGTGGCAACACCGATTAATTTCTATCTATTTCAATCTGGCACATCGAAACATATGTTTGTGTGTGTGGAACATAAACTATTTAATTAACAAGGCGAATTCATAACAATTCGCCTTGCTATTTCAGAATTTTTTACATGATTTTTGACAGTACGAGCTGGATCAAATGCGGTTTCATTCGGTGAATCATAACTATACCGTCACTGTATTTTAGTCTATGAACCAAATTATACCTTTGTGAAATAACTTTGTGACAAAATAGACTGCGAAATTTTTTCCAGATTTGATTGATTGAATTTTTTTATACTTTCATAGATACATATATCAATAGAAAATAAGAGCAATGAATACGCAGGAATATTCGCAACAGCCGCACTATCCTAATCAACCAGCTTATCCAACGGGACCACCACCAAGTAAGACAAATACAGGTATGTACGCATATATAATTATGCATATGAGTGCATTGATTAAGCCTCAATAGTGTGTATTAAACTGGGAAAAACCACCCATTAGTGAAGCTGCTTATTGATTAGCTAAATTTTTTTATGGCAGCTCGCCTTGCATATAACAAAAATTACGTATCGTAATGTTCCATACAAATAAGCATGATACAACAGTACATACATACATATATATGTACATGTGTGTATGTAAACTTGAACGAAATTGTAATTATTTATATTTATTTAAGGTGAACCTTATGGCTGGAAACCAAACTCTCCCGGTGACAGTGTACCATCATCAGCTAGTGGAGGTTTCATAGATCCTGAGAATTTAGAACCCAAGAATTTTTCATTCAATGAAGCCAGTGTTCGGAAGGGCTTCTTGCGTAAAGTCTACCTCATATTAATGGTAAGGGAATGAAAACATACTCAAAGATAAATTATATTCATCAAAATGATAATAATGTATAGTTTAGTTATTATTAGTTTGCTATGGAATTTTGTGGAATGCACATATGTACATACATTCTACATATATACATATGTATGCATATATACATAAGTATGTATGTGTTTATTTGTATTTTCTTGGAAAAATTGCATTGAAGTAAAATGAGCTTATTCTATTTATTATTGATTTAAGGCTTTCATTTTTTTACATCTAAACAAATGCGAACCAAAGCAACTCGAATGACGTTTTTATAACAAACCATAACAAAACAACGTAGAATTGTATAAAAAAAGACAAAAGGCTTTTCATCTTACTTGGTAACGATTTTATCCATACCAGAAGTTGACTTCTTCGTTACTCATTTCTCCAATGTTAGGGATGAACAAGTTGAAATCAGAACTAAATAAATCTGAGGTTTTCATTACCAACAACGTATGTATGTCCAAAAATCATATTTCTTCAGTAGAGCCAGAAAAAGTTATTTTTCAAGCTTATCTAAAAAAATGTAGAAGTTGTGTTGTTGTTTTAGAAAAATATGATGTACCTACATGCGTCCATATTTTTCAAAAATTTCTTAAAACTTTCTAAAAAGCATTTGAAATATAACAATTTTATATCATAAACTCGTAAGGAGAAATATATAACATACATAAGTTTTTATTAATGAAAACCACATAAATGTATACATATCGTGGTATTGGTTAACTTTCGACTTTTCCATTGTAAAAAAAGTGTCTTGAAGCTTTTTCATATTCATGATTCTTTATCAGCTTTTTTTGTACGTCGGCAAAAAATATATTTTTTAAATTAAAAATATATTTTTTAAACTAAAAAGAGCTTCAAATATAAAAATTCTTTGCAGCTTTGTGTAGGCTTTTGTAGTTCTCACAGAAAATTTCAACACTTTTATGAGCAGAGCATAAAAGTCATATTTGCTTTATTTATTTAACCCCGACCCTACATCCCTTACTAGGAATGACAAATTAGCAAAACAATTTCCTTGTCAACGAGCTTCTAAATTCTTTACTAATACTTCCTAAGGCGTATAAAATGCTTTGTTTTTTTAAGAGAAACTGCTCTGAGTTTGTTAATCCGTACACACAAATATCTGTTGTTAGATCAGTTGGAAATGCTGCCGTTATATGGAATCCGCATGTCTCAAATCTTATTTCTCGTATTGAGACTTCAACGCATCTTTCTTAAATTTGTTACATATTTAACTTCTGTTCCTTATGAATATATGTATGTAAGTGCTTTTTTAATGGCCTACGCACTCTCTAACGACGTATATATACATATCGTGGAAGTCTAAGTCAAAGTATCCGGGTAGAAGCTCCCTTCGGTCATATGATAGCTCGTTGAATTTGTCCTGATTCACACACATCAAGTTTTCTTAATCAATTTTTGATTTTGTGCTATAGATACATACATATTCGTATGTAGATTGTATGTAAATCATTTTTTTCTTTCTCAGTATAAAATCAAAACTTGTGCAAGAAAACTTGATATTTGTGAACCAAAACAACACTGTTGATACTGTACAAATAACGCAAGTATGTATGTAACACAAAAACAGGTATAATGGTATTTTATATTATTCAAGAAGAGATTTGTTAATGTTTGTGAAATGGATTATGAAAAAAACAGAACCATTTTGATAATTTTGAGTTGTGAACATTTCTGATTTAGTGTGCGATAAGTACATTGAAACCATGAAAATAAGTTCAAGAAACTAATTGCATATTGCTCATTTACTAAAATAACTGCACAACTCAGAAAATTGGATTTTCGAATTAATTTAATTTATATTGCGTAAACATTTCATGTAAATATCTTGTATCAACTCCTGAGAGAAAAATTAAATTTTCCTTTTTCTTTAAGTCTTGTGTAAATTGAAAACTTTAAACTCATTTTCTAGATTTTTTAAGATATGAAGTTGTTTTAGTAAATGAGCGATATAAGGAAAGGAGAAAATAATACTTTATACCACAATCTCAGATCAGATTTTTTAATATACATTTTTTAAATTATATTTTAGGGTCAATTACTTTTTACTTTTGGCGTGGTGGCTCTATTTTTGTTCCACAAACCAACGTTGGAATTTTCGCAAAAGAATCCGGGCTTAGTGTTGGCTGCATGCATTGTTACATTGGTGGTGGTAATTGCAATGGCATGCTGTGAATCAGCTCGCCGTACATTCCCTACTAATTTTATATGCTTAAGTATATTTACGGCTGCAGAATCTTTTTTGGTAGGGGCAATAGCTGGTCGTTATAACTCGGAATCGGTGAGTAGAAAATATATTTCCAATATTGTTAATTTTTATTAAGTTTCCTATTTTTTAGGTGTTCTTGGCAGTTGGTATTACTGCTATTTTATGTTTAACCCTGACAATATTTGCTTTTCAAACAAAATACGATTTTACCGCCTGCGGTGGTTTTCTACTAGCTGCCATGGTCTGTTTGTTGATATTCGGTATTGTTGCCATGTTTTGGCGTGATCACCTCGTTCAAACAATATATGCCTGTTGTGGAGCTCTTTTGGCTTGTATTTTTCTTATCTATGACACCCAGATAATGATAGGTGGCGAACATAAATACAGTATTAGCCCCGAAGAGTATATATTTGCTGCTTTAAATCTTTACATGGATGTTGTTCGTATTTTCTTATATGTATTACAATTGGTTGGTAACAGAAGCAATTAATGTATTAAAAGACATTCCACTGGTCAATTCATAAAATATATATAATATTCATTTTAATTTCGAGACAGAAAATCGGGTTTGCAAAAATATTTCGATATTGAAATAATTTGTATGACATGGAACCCACTGTGCTCTTAAAAATCTCAAAAATTTTATACTATATATATTTTTGTAAGTTTAAGTAATTTATGTACATTTATTTTCTTTATTTCATTTGGTGTCTCAAAAATTTCAGGACTATTTTTTTAGAATTTACGCCACTTTTAATACTAATATGTATTTATAAGTGTCGTATTTTGAAATTTATTGTAATTTGTATTTTCTTATTTTGAACAATAAAATTTCTTTAATAATATCTGCGTACAATTCTCTAATTTAGTGGAGCGTTATATTAAAAAAAATTATCTTGGCAAAATGCGATTGAAGTTGTCAAAATGTTAGCAATATATACTGTAGCACTTGGGTCTAATACATTGATCCCTTTGTGCTACCTGGGAGTTGAAGAGAAGATAGTGAGAGAGGTTGATAGGGGAAGGATAGTGATAGAGAACTTAAGTGGTAAAGGAACAAATAGAGGAAAGCTTCATTCAATTCTGCTGTTTTTGCACGCTTGTTTTTAATAACGCAGTGTTGCAGCGCCTCTAGTGTTTTGTAGCGATTTTATTGTTTATTTTACTTCGCCGATGATTCTGCTACACAATACCGACGAAGGAGGGGCCTCTGATGTTACATTAGAGTTATCATCCGCTGAAGCCGGTGCAGTTTTAGTGACCAGTCCCTTGTGCCTGCATCACTCGAACTTTTCTCACAGCAACTGATGCAAAGGACACTAGGGTCATCTTTTTACCCAAAGCGAGTAAAGCAAGCCACTCAAAGCTGAAGGATTTCAGGCCGATCAGTATTTCGTCGTTTCTTTTGAAAACTTTAGAACGAGTGATTGATCTGCATCTAAGGAACACAATTGATACCCGCTTCATTAGTGGCGCTTAGCATGCCTATCGAAAACTTAGGTCTGTTGAGAGTGTGCTTCATGACGTGGTTGGTGTTATAGAGAGAGAGGACTGCAGCACAAAGATTACACACTCGCTGCATTCTTAGGCACTGAGGGAGCCTTTAACGCCATTAGTATAGGGGCTATTAGGTAGTCGCTGGAGACACTCAGGGTTCACAACTTTCTAGTGGAGTGGATAGTTACCATGCTTAATAGCAGAATCTTAAAATCGAGTATGGGAAAGGGTAAACTGAGGAGATTAGTGACAAGAGGTACACCACAGGGAGGAGTTTTATCACCTCTATTGTGGTGGTTGAGAATGAATGCAATTCCTGGTAACGGGAGTTTTTTCCCACTATCTGTGAAGTCATGCAGTCGGCGTTGAGCGATCTATCCTCCTGGGCTAGCAGCAAAGGACTGCGAGTCAACTCACAGAAACCCAAGCTAGTCCTCTTTACCAGGAGATACAGAATTGAAAGCTTGGTACTGCCCAGGATGGGAGGGGTAAAGCTGATACTAGCAGAGGGAGCGAAATACTTCTGTTTTTTTAGATAGTAAGCTTTCTTGGAAAAGGAACACGCAGGAAAGGCTAAAGAAAGGGCTCAATGCCTACTACGCATGCAGGAACTCAATAGGAAGGAACTGGTTGTGTGGTATGGTGGGAAGCATTGAGGAAGGGAAGTCACAGGAGATTACTAGCTAAGGTTAAGAGGTGTGCCGCGCTGGTCATCACAGGTGCTCAGAGGAGCACTCCTCATGCCTTGGAAGTCATTCTTCACATAATTCATATAGAGAACTTTGTGATGACTACGGCTACTTTAAGGAGACCTTAGACTCGTATAAGCAGGTTTGGTGAAGACAGGAATAACAAGCCACACATAAATTTTAAATGAGATCATGGATCCGTAACACCTGGCTTTACGGACTATAAGGTCGATGAAATTGATTTCAGTAGAACACCCTCACTGGTCAAATGCGATAAACTTTATGAGGGTAGTACGGTCGTTACAGATGGGTAAAAAATTGGGTAAAGCACAGGGGCTGGTGTCTGTATCTTGGGAACGAACATTCGTAGTTCTTTCAGACTGCCGAATGAATGCAGCGTTTTCCAAGCTGAAATCTTGGCGATCCTCAGGGCCACGGAGCTGGTGGCCAGGAATGTAGCTGAGAGTGTAGGTGAGAAGGTAACATTCTAGTCGACAGCCAGGCAGCGCTAAGCCTTTTGGAGGGACACAATGTCAAATCGAAACTTGTTAGTGACTGTAGGAGAGCCCTCAACTTGCTTATGTATAAATATAGTGTCAGACTATGTTGGATTTTTGGCCTCAGCAGTGTTGAGGGAAATTAAATTGCCGATGAGCTGGCAATAATAGGGTCAGCATTATATGAGGGAATGTCGGATAGATCGGTGAAATTACAGATAGATCATTACTGCAGCGAACTCAGTAATTGGGTAGAGAGCAGGACCAACAGTTCAAACCATGAATGCGCGTATGGATATATATATAGACAGTCAAGCAGCAATTAAGGCTATTTCAGCAGACTGTAACTACTCCTCGGTTGTGTTCATATGTAGGAATGCCCAAAATAGGTTATGTGCTGACAGACAAGTACATGTTTTTTGGGTACGAGGACACATGGGGATTGAGAGAAAAGAAATGGCAGATACACTGGCCAAAAGGGGAATCCCATTACCTGTGGAAGAAATGGTGATTGTTCGGAAACCAATTCAGCACGTGAAATGGATCTTAGACTCTAAGATGAAGGAAGAAGCGGAGGAAAGTTGGCGTACGACGAAAACTTGCAAAACTTCTAAAATCATGTGGAGTTCCTATGATCCTAAATTCCTTTTATCAGTAACCAGAAGAAACTGTAGACTTCTAGTGGGGATATTAACTGGACACTGCTGGACGGCTTCATATGCAGTCAAAATAGGACAAATACTTCACGGCACCTGCAGGAAATGTAAGGAACCCGGGGTAATTGAGACAGTAGAACATCTACTGTGCCACTGTCCGGCTCTAAACCGCACTAACCTAACCTAACCCAAGAGTTCATGGCGATTTTTTTTTTTTTTTTTTTTAAAGAGAAGTAACACTCAGGAAATTAATGCCTACTACTATTACTAGGTGTTACCTTCTTTAGGAAAGGGATAGTGGTAGAGAAGACAGGTGGTGAAGGGAGAGATAGAGGAAAGCTTCATTCTTTTACAACTCTGCTTTTTGCACGTTTTTAATAATGCAGTGCTGCAGCGCCTCTGATGTTAAATGAGGCGTATTAATTTTTTGAAGCTGTGTTTTGTAGCCATTTCATTGATTATTTTACTTCGCCGATGATTCTGCTACACAACGAAGGAGGGCGCTCTGATGTTACATTAGGATTAGTATTTGCTGAAGTCGGTATAGTTCAGTGACCAGTGACTATGCCTTCATCACTTGAACTTTCCTACAACAACTGATACAAAGGAACACTAATGCACATCAGAAAAATGCGTGGTGTTGTTATTTAATGACTGTTCGATACAGGGATTGAACCCAGGACCTTCGGTTTTGTAGTCAACGTGCTAACTACTTCAGCCAACGCCACCCAAGAGTTCATGGCGATTGCAGTCTCGAAGGCTATGTAGCCAAAACTTGATTCAGGAGGATCCAAACTGCTACTAGATATGAATAGGAATACGATGCAACTCGTGATAGACGCGATGACTGGCCACTGCTCGGTCAGAGCAAGAACCGGCATTTGGAAAACTGACACTCCAGATTTCTGTAGGATGTGCGAGGATGAAGAGGAACCAGAAACCATTGAACGTATTATCTGCCACTGGCCGAAGCAGCAACTTTATACGATTAGATGGCTGAGCAGACGTTTCCATGAGAGTATTACTGATATCGGGAGGTATACACTGGAGGATATCAGGGGTTTCATCGTGGGAGTTCAGTGGTTTAATGACGGATAATAGTCACTTTTTGGGACCTGTGGTTTGGTTTGGTGGGTAATTAATTTGTTTAAAATATTATGAAAATGGATGATTTTTATGTGGACAATAGTGTCCGACACCTCACTTAATACAACGTTCAAACCGTCTGAACGAATACACATAGCTTAAAAAAATCATACAAAATAATCAAAAGTAATCGTTTTAAAGTGGTCGAATATTTTTTGGTTTTCTTTTGATTCCGGATTATTTTTTTGATTATTTGTAATTGTAATCAATTAGTAATCAAAAATGATTTACTAAATAGAAGACTGTATTACTATCATTACGAATTATTTTGAAATGTAATCTAATTGATTACTAATCGTAGTCTCTATTCAACAGCCATAACAATACTAAACAAATGATAGTTAAGCTATTTTTCATATTTCATATATGTACATACATTAGAAATTTATCCCTTTTTAATTCATATTTAATGTACACTTCAATTGATAATTGCAATGTATTTATGTAGAAATTGCTAAAAACCTATTAACAACAATGTTTGTTTTATCAACAAGCAAAAATATCCACTATAAGGAGTGAGACTAAAATAATGTTAAAAAATCTATTAAAAATTACATGTGATAATACGAGTATGATTGACAATTTTTCGTATCCTACCCAACACACGTATTCTGTTTCGGACTTTAGACTGAAGCGAAGATACGAGTATGTGCATACTTATGTATACATATACATATTTTTTAAATTGTTGACAGATGTCAAAACTTATGATGAAGGTATAAAAAAGTAATAAAAAAAACTTGCAAAGTTCATAAATATATCGCTCCTTTATTGGCAGAAAATTCGTTATATCATATTTAATCTGGTGTAAAAGTGTGATAAATATGGCTTGTATACTCAGATGTTGGGAGAAGAAAATTTCTTTATATATTAATGAGTTGTATGTAAATTGAGTTATGCCTATGTTGCAATAAGAGAGCGATATGCACTCAGTGTCATATCTGGAAGTTTAAGACCAATAAATTGCAAAGGTGCTAAGTTCAAAATTTACAGCTAAAAACTTTATTTTTATTTTAATAAAAATAAGGATAGTCTAATAATAATAAAGGTAAGGGCTAAAGGTAATGTCAAATTAACTAATAATAAAAACTCGTTTTGTTTTGACGCTTATAGTATGTTTCCACCGGCATGATTTATACAAATCATGATGATTTGTGCAAATCATGTTAATTTACAAAGGGTCCGCCAGATAACTTTTTTTTTTTTTGAAAATGCTATGCAAAACATCGAGTGTAGCTTCGGCTGTGTGGCACGTAGCGACGTCCTGTTGAAACCAAATGTTGCCAATATCCTCCTCTTCCAATTTTTGTGAACAAAAATTCGTTCAACATGGCCCGATAACGATCGCCATTGACTGTAACGGCCACTCCTTGCTCATTTTCGAAAAATGGCCCAATTATGCCTCTGGACCAAAATCTGCACCAAACAGTGACTCGTTTTGGGTGCGTCGGCTTTTCAATGTATGCGTGCGGGTTTTCTGTGCCCCAAGTGCGACAATTTTGCGTGTTTACATACCCGCCAAGATCAAAATCAGCTTCATCTGAAAAGATGATTTTTTGGCAAAATCTGCATCTTCTGTAAGCAATATTTCCCAGCGTTGTTCAAGCGTATACGCAACCATATTCGTTCAGCGGAAGGATAAAACTAATTATCTGTCAAATCAGACATGATCTAAGTGTTACCATTCACGAAATAAGCACTAGTTGAAAAAAAAAAACGTTAGAAGGCGGACCCTATACATGATTTACCATACCTTTTGCATATGGATAAATCACCTCAAAGTGGTTGATTTATTTTAAATAATGTCGAAAATACTATTTTTCGAACTCGATTTATGTATGCAACCCTGCGTTGCTTTTAAAATTACAAACTCCATCCCTGGGTCATCCATCAATAGTGATTGACAATTTCGAAAAAATGACATTAAGGAATATTTAATAAATTTTAAATGTCAACCACATGTAAATAAAATTCACATTACAGCTGCTGCGCCCACCTTATAAAGTGATTTACTTAAACCTAGTTGATAATGAAAACATACTATTATTTCACTTTACGACCGTCACGTTCGACATCATGGAAATTCTCATAACAAAATTTCCCACTTTTTCTATTAAATATTCTTAATTCTTTTTACATACCAAATTGGTCCTGGGGATAAGAGATATAATCGCACAAAACTAACTAAGGTCCAATAATTGACTTTTCAATTAGTTAGGTGTTATTTGTCTTTAAATGCCATTTAAGTACCCAATTAATTTTTTCAGTACAAAGTTGAGAGACATTTAAATTTTGCGAGCATATTTCTAATTTACACTATACAAGAAACGTTTCTGTTCCCCTCGTCTCTCTCTCTCTCTCTCACCTAACAAACTAATCAGCTTAGCAATAAGACTTATATAGTGTAAACTAGGACATACCCCAGCGGTAAAACATTCCACACTCCCTTCTAAGAGAAGGGAAAACAGGAGTAGCATGTTTGGTTTTTTTTTTACCAAAGCAATAGCGAAATCTATTAATTTGAAGGCCTTCCAGAATTTCTGGCGAAAGAAGCAAGAATAGAAGGCCTGCTCCGCAATGACAACGCGTGTAAAAAATATATGAGAGGGAATGGAGCGAGCAGGCCTTCTACATCCAAAAGAAGGCATACAGAGGCCTTCTAGAAGGCATCCTTACTCCTTCTAGTTCCCGCTGGGACCATATGTTATTGTGTTTGTGTGTGTTTATTGAAAACATGCATGTAAATGACAATCATGTGGTCGTATTAAAAAGAATTTCGTTTAATTTTCATAAATATACGAGTATAACATACATATACTGGAAAAATAAATAAATAAAAAAATGTGTTCTGATACTTTTTTAGTTTCACAAAATGTGTTTTTATGCAATTTTAGTTTTCTGCATTTTGATAACTTAACTTTCTTATTTATGATAAACAGCTGCTGTTTGAACAGCCTTCCGTTATACTGGGCAATTTTGTAGTGCTGCCGTACTTTCAATGTAATTTAATAAGGACTTTAATTAACCACTGAAAAAATTAAACTACATTTAAGTTCAACTTAAATTTAGTTTATCTAAATGACATATAATTGAGAAGTCAATTATTGAAGCTAACAATATCGTTCAAACCGTTACAGATAATAAAAAGCAAAAAAAAAAAAAAATTAAAACTACAATTTTATAAAGCGCAATAGTGCTAAGTCCTAAAAGAGCCCATATTCTGGAATGACAATACTTTTTAGAAAGTTTTATTGTTAGTACTCAGAACCGATAAATCGCAGTAAAAAAAACCAAAAAAATTATCAACGACAACGCTTTTGCGCTTTACGCTAACGATAATTTTATATATTTATGTTCATGGCAGTCCATGAAATTCAACCTCTAGGTAGTTCAGTATATTATTTAAAGAAAAAATTATCTTCCCAATGTCCCAAAAAAGAGAGTTAATTTTATTTTGCTTTTACTCCTTTGCGCCGACTTTCATTAACGAATTGTGATAATTTTATGCAATAAAATTATAGTTATTTCAATTAATAAATAGAGTAGTAGCATAGCCACCGTCATGAATAAATCGAATGCTATAAATGTTTTAACGGCAATTCCTCCGGTAACTTTAACTAAGAATAGGAATTTGGAAATAGTTCGACGCAATGGTAAACATTAAATTGTAGTTGGTCTTTAAAGTTAACTAAATGCATCCAAATTTTAGATAAAAATATACAATGCAATTTATTGAAAACGCCCATACATTTAGAACTGAGAAGTTCCCAAATTGAGGATATAAACGAAAGAAAATTTTTATTGCAAGCCATTTTAGGCTGGATAATTGTGAGTATTAAAGTTAAAATATATATGTATATGTGTGTAGATAATTTACGAAATTTAATAAACCTAAGAAAAGAAAATAAATAAATAAGCTGCGCGAGAGTTTTTTGATGTTTTAAACTAGCATTGAATTTGTAAAATACGAATCAAAACTCGATTCCTGATTTCTCATCATAGTACATATTTTTTTAGTTACATGAAAATGAGACCACAGCGCAACAACTTTTCAAATGTCCATGTTTTCTAAAACGCTGCAGAGAGCCGCGAAACCCATCAAAAGTGTCCATTTATTCATGAGATGAACTATAACTTGCTGAAGCGTGCTTGGTAGGGTATTCCAATTAATTGCTACCTGATTAACTGTTTGATTAATTTAAAATTTACTATTTTCGATTAACGGTTAAACCCGTTAATTTCGGTCGTTTAACCGATTAAAAGTTTAAGCAAAATTCAATAGTTCTTGCAGTATTTCAATATATTTTTATGAGACAAATAATTGTTTCTTCTCAGAAAACAAAAGGTGTTGTGAGATTGGTTTTCATTTTATTTAACAAGTGTTTGCTATCAACAGTTTTTTCTTTCAGTTAATTTTGAGCGATTATAAACATACATATCGATGGCTTAATATAAGAAAGGCGGAACTCGAATTTTCGATATTTTATACGAGAAGCTAAAGCATTTGCATGCAGAAATAATTTTTCAAGTGGCTATAACTTCTTCATTTTGAACTGTAACGTACTATACGTTGTCTCCGAGAAAACGTTAAAAACGCGATTTCGAAAAAAATGAGATACGTTTTTTTTATATTAAGCCATCGATATGTACATAAATATATGTTAATAAAATTAAAAAAAAAACTGAAAAATATTAATGATTTGAACAGGCTAAAGTTCTTATCGCTTTGTAAGCCAAATTACATGTGATAATTATTAATGAACAAATAACACCATATACATATATGTATATATACATATATGTATGTATATTAGGGTGGCCGCTATTTTTTTATTTCGTCTACTCTCACCCCGCAAATCGGTTCAGTTTTATGTAAAAAAAAAATACAAAAAATTTCATACCGATAAGTTGTGTTTTAGGGGGTGCGTCCGGCCCTCAAAGTTGGCCCTCAAGCCCATATATTCAATGTATTTTTTTTTGTTTTTTTGTTTAGTTTTTTTGACTATATGTATATGTATGAAATAATTTAATATATATACATAAGCTCTTATTGTACATGCTTAAAATAAAAAATTTCCATATAAATTTTGTTACATAACATTTTTGGTATTTTGTTTCTTATTTTCCTCATTATTTTCTAAAATATTAATCAAATATTATTTGAGACTAATGTTGTTGACTTGAAGAGCTAAAATATTGCCATATGTTATATTCGTTTAAAAGGATTTTTTAAAAATATATATGCAAAAAATTACATTGAAAAATGGTATTGAGGGCCAACTTTGAGGGCCGGACGCACCCCCTAAAACGCAACTTATCGGTATGAAATTTTTTTGTATTTTTTTTTACATAAAACTGAACCGATTTAGGGGGTGAGAGTAGAAGAAATCGGAAAAAATAGTTCTCCATACAACTAACGGCCACTCTAATGTATATATGTACATATGTATATTAGGGCGGGTCGATTTAAAAATCGCTCAAATTACAAGAAAATCGTATTCTAGGGATCAAAATAAGAAACTTTGCCGAAGGAACCATACTTCTAAAATGTATTTTGATGTCCCGACTTTTGATCCGAAGGGTCAAATTTTTAAAATTAGAATTTTCTTTATAGCACAGTCTCTATTTTCTTTGCTATCATCGAACAACATTGATAAACAGCAATTCGAATAGTAGTCGAAAATGGAAAAGGGTATAAATTATATACCCTTTTCCATGATACAATAATATAAAGGTACAACCACATTTGACGTATAAAATTAATTTTGACTTTTACCAAAATTGTTTGATTGCTGTTTTTTTTGTAAAGAGAGAGGAAAACGTTGCCACACGAAATTTTTGGAAATGTGTAATTTTAAGTTTAGAAATTATGGTTTAATACACATTTTTTTAAATGTTGTATTAATTGGATACGTGGATAACGAAATATGCATGTGTATAATATGATGTAGAATGGATGAGCGTGTTTCATGCATATAATACACATTTACATACACTTCGTGTGCAAATTTATTGCAGCTTACAGTAAGAATTAATGCTTTTTTGATGGGCTACATCTGAATAATCTGAACAAAAAAAGACATGCAAAAGAAATAGTTAATGCATGGGTTCTATTGCTAATGAATTGGTTCAATTTAGGTGCAGAACGCATGATTTTAACACAGGCGTGTCATTGACGAGCATGGGCTAACATTTAGCAAAACTGCTCATCATTCCAATGAGTGCTTAGAACCCATGATACATTTATTCGTTTATATATACATACATACATATGTATGTTTAAAACATAGCTTATAATTTTAGGCTCTAAGCTCTGATGATTGTACTCGTATTTGAGGCAAACAGCTTTGAAAGCTGTTAAGTGTGCTGTTGTTTCCTTGCAAATTAAGAGGAAGCATTGTTCTCGCCGAGATCTGATTGGCAATTGTGCTCTCGTCGGTGTGAAAGCTCAATAGCTCTTTTAAAAAAGTTTGCACATTGTGCATATGACTTGGACGCACCTGATGTAAAGCAATAAGCCAGAGTAGTACGAAGAGAAAGTCCCACCCTTGATTCAGAGGCTTTTCCGTTGGTAATCTCCCTTGAATTGTTTATGCTGATGTAAATTTTTTTTATAATTATAATTTAAATACATATTCTGCAATATTTTTCAATAAATAAAAAAGAACGTCAAAAAATTAATCAAAAACTCGGATTTCATAAATTAATAAGGTAGCATTAATTTTGAGAGTAAAAAATTGTCGGCACAAGCGTCAGAAGGTTAATATGGCGACGAAAAGAGAGAACGGTTGTACCTTTATATTATTGTATCATGCCCTTTTCCATATTTTGGTAAAGTAGTATAAAATACGTATGAGTAATATATTATTCTTCATCAGTATCACGCATACGTACTAAAATTGTGATTTTTTGAAATGTTTGTGTGGGAAACCCCCAGGGGTGGTTCCAGGCGGTGTGCCACTAGCACATGTGGGTCGGCCCTCCAAAATTAGTGGGGGTCGGTCATACATTTTGACTCGATTGAGGAACTCTAAATGGGTCAAAGTGAGATTTTACAAAATTTCACCCTACATCTGAATAATCTGAACAAAAAAAGACATGCAAAAGAAATAGTTAATGCATGGGTTCTATTGCTAATGAATTGGTTCAATTTAGGTGCAGAACGCATGATTTTAACACAGGCGTGTCATTGACGAGAATGGGCTAACATTTAGCAAAACTGCTCATCATTCCAATGAGTGCTTAGAACCCATGATACATTTATTCGTTTATATATACATACATACATATGTATGTTTAAAACATAGCTTATAATTTTAGGCTCTAAGCTCTGATGATTGTACTCGTATTTGAGGCAAACAGCTTTGAAAGCTGTTAAGTGTGCTGTTGTTTCCTTGCAAATTAAGAGGAAGCATTGTTCTCGCCGAGATCTGATTGGCAATTGTGCTCTCGTCGGTGTGAAAGCTCAATAGCTCTTTTAAAAAAGTTTGCACATTGTGCATATGACTTGGACGCACCTGATGTAAAGCAATAAGCCAGAGTAGTACGAAGAGAAAGTCCCACCCTTGATTCAGAGGCTTTTCCGTTGGTAATCTCCCTTGAATTGTTTATGCTGATGTAAATTTTTTTTATAATTATAATTTAAATACATATTCTGCAATATTTTTCAATAAATAAAAAAGAACGTCAAAAAATTAATCAAAAACTCGGATTTCATAAATTAATAAGGTAGCATTAATTTTGAGAGTAAAAAATTGTCGGCACAAGCGTCAGAAGGTTAATATGGCGACGAAAAGAGAGAACGGTTGTACCTTTATATTATTGTATCATGCCCTTTTCCATATTTTGGTAAAGTAGTATAAAATACGTATGAGTAATATATTATTCTTCATCAGTATCACGCATACGTACTAAAATTGTGATTTTTTGAAATGTTTGTGTGGGGAACCCCCCAGGGGTGGTTCCAGGCGGTGTGCCACTAGCAAATGTGGGTCGGCCCTCCAAAATTAGTTGGGGTCGGTCATACATTTTGACTCGATTGAGGAACTCTAAATGGGTCAAAGTGAGATTTTACAAAATTTCACCCTACATCTGAATAATCTGAACAAAAAAAGACATGCAAAAGAAATAGTTAATGCATGGGTTCTATTGCTAATGAATTGGTTCAATTTAGGTGCAGAACGCATGATTTTAACACAGGCGTGTCATTGACGAGCATGGGCTAACATTTAGCAAAACTGCTCATCATTCCAATGAGTGCTTAGAACCCATGATACATTTATTCGTTTATATATACATACATACATATGTATGTTTAAAACATAGCTTATAATTTTAGGCTCTAAGCTCTGATGATTGTACTCGTATTTGAGGCAAACAGCTTTGAAAGCTGTTAAGTGTGCTGTTGTTTCCTTGCAAATTAAGAGGAAGCATTGTTCTCGCCGAGATCTGATTGGCAATTGTGCTCTCGTCGGTGTGAAAGCTCAATAGCTCTTTTAAAAAAGTTTGCACATTGTGCATATGACTTGGACGCACCTGATGTAAAGCAATAAGCCAGAGTAGTACGAAGAGAAAGTCCCACCCTTGATTCAGAGGCTTTTCCGTTGGTAATCTCCCTTGAATTGTTTATGCTGATGTAAATTTTTTTTATAATTATAATTTAAATACATATTCTGCAATATTTTTCAATAAATAAAAAAGAACGTCAAAAAATTAATCAAAAACTCGGATTTCATAAATTAATAAGGTAGCATTAATTTTGAGAGTAAAAAATTGTCGGCACAAGCGTCAGAAGGTTAATATGGCGACGAAAAGAGAGAACGGTTGTACCTTTATATTATTGTATCATGCCCTTTTCCATATTTTGGTAAAGTAGTATAAAATACGTATGAGTAATATATTATTCTTCATCAGTATCACGCATACGTACTAAAATTGTGATTTTTTGAAATGTTTGTGTGGGGAACCCCCCAGGGGTGGTTCCAGGCGGTGTACCACTAGCACATGTGGGTCGGCCCTCCAAAATTAGTGGGGGTCGGTCATACATTTTGACTCGATTGAGGAACTCTAAATGGGTCAAAGTGAGATTTTACAAAATTTCACCCTTCGGATCAAAAGTCGGGACATCAAAATACATTTTAGAAGTATGGTTCCTTCGGCAAAGTTTCTTAATGATCAAACAGAATAAGTCCGCAACTTCAGGAAAAATCGCTGTCAAATTAACAAAGCCCATAATAAAATCTAAGGCAGTAACTTCAAATGCTCTCTAATTTTTGTTTTATTTTTTTTTGTGCTTATTTTTCTTTGTAGTTTTGTTCACAAAATGTATGAAATTTATTGAAAGTATGGTAACATGCTTGAGAGAATATTTATCATGGTGTAATTATACAGGTGACTGCGTAAGGATTTGTTATACAAAAATACGGCAACCACAGCTGTGTAAAGAACCGAAGAATGTCAAAAGCACAAAAATAATTGTACCAAAACCAAAACAAAACGAAGTTTTTGACATTCGTTAGCTACAAAGCACATAGAGCAAAAAATTATCAGCTGAAGTAACGCTGCCACCTGTTTAAATACACCTTGATATTTATTTATATGTGAGAGCATAAGAAAAAACGTTCTCAAAATAAAATAGATTCTATCTATCGACTGCTTTCTGAGGCTAGTTTTTTGTGTCATTTTGTATGGAAAATGTGTTTATGCCCCAATTCTGTTTGATCATTCTATCTATCGACTGCTTTCTGAGGCTAGTTTTTTGTGTCATTTTGTATGGAATTGTCGAATATTCGGCCATTTTTAGATATTCATATTCGTATTCGCCAAATTCAGGCGAATACGAATATTTCTCCAAACAAATTAAATAAATAAATGCATAAATAATAATCAAAATTTAAATAAATGGCTAAAAATATTAGTTTGTACAAATCCATGAAATTTTTTATAGAAATTTGTGCTTTTTATCATTTTCAAATATTATTTAATGACGATCATTTAAATTTTGGGTAGTTTTTATTAACTTTAAAGTATGCCAGCAGGAGTATGAAGTCCTTTTTCATAACAATTTTTTAATATTTTATATTGCAGGCGTAAATAGAACCCAAATTTAATGTATATAAATTTCACATACAATATTCGTATTCGCGAATATCGTTTCAAATATTCGCATTCGTATTCGCGAATATCAAAAATTGACATTCGTTACATCACTAATATATACTATATACATACATATGTACATATATGTATATTAGATTGATAAAAAGTTAAGGTCAAATTAATTAAAATACTGGAATTTCAAAGAAATACATATTTAGAAAATAATAATTTAATTAAAAAATTTACGGAGCAGTCTGCCAATCTTTAACCCCCACAAAGAATATTAGTATTAAAATTTCATTTTATTTAGCCGATGCCCTCAGTAGCTAGTGCTACTATCCCTCATATATTGTTATTGTATTTAACTATAAAATCAGTATATTGATTAATTAATATATACATACATACATATATTAATAAATAAATATTTTCTTAATATTATTTGAGATATTATTCCAGTTCTTGCATTATCCATTACCATATTATTTGTGAGTTAAGAAAAAATAATAACTTTATACATGCAGTTCGCTAGAGTTTATGCCAACTTATCATAAAAAAAGTTTTAGCTTTTTGAGGGCAGATATACAATAAAATTCGCATGAGAATTAGCTTGATCTATAACAATTAATAAAAAATATAAACTTTATTTAATAAACTTCAATTGTTGTCTCTTTGCAGCTTCAACAGTTTATATATTTACTGGTTATGTATTTATTCATACAATGTGTACCATTTGTTCCAGATATTGTTAAGGATCTTATTTTAGCAATCTCTTTGGTAATATATTTATTCATATCAGCACTACTATATTATTTTCGGAATATTCGAAGATCAAAGGTGAATAGTTGTTTATCATTCATTTTCGTAACGATATTAACTGCACTTTTTATGGGAATTTTCGCTTGTATAGTAAAGTTGCTGATGGTAAGTAATATTTACTTTAAAAATTTTTTAGTAATTTAAATTACATTAGCCCAATTTACAATCTTGTGCAAATGGTATACTATATTGATACTCACCACTAAGAATTGTTAAGTGGTGAATATCAATATACACAGAGAAAACAGTGCCTAATAACAAAATTAATAAGATATCTGTATGTTTTTTTTTTCAATAAGGAAATCTTATTAATTTAATAAGGAAAACCTTTTTGAAAAAATCAAGAAAAAATATTTTAGCTTTTATTAAGTTATATTGATTTTTTCAAAAAGGTTTTCTTCTTGCTTTTTTGGTACCAAAAATAACGGAAATTGAGTAAAAAAAGTTGTGAATAATAAGATTTCTTCTTGATTTTATGTGGTTTTCTTCTTGATAAAATTACAACATAAAATTAATAAGGAATCTCTATGAAAAAATCTTCGCATCTTTCTGCTGGGATACCCCTTAGCCTAAAAATGTTTCGTAGAGAAAATCTTCTTGATTCTATTAGGCAGTTTTTTCTCTGTGTACTAACCATTTTGCACATGCTACGATGCAAGAGCATTTCGTACAAGACTGTGAATTGGGTTATTGTTCTCTGCTCAATAATTTCATAGTTAAAAGATAAGCGTTTTCATGAGAACTTTCAAAAGTCTCGCAAACTGTGCAATTGTGCATTTTTACACTCTCGTAAATAAAAGTTTATGGAAATTTATTTACACAAACCTGTTAAATTTGCCAATAGTTTTCGATATAATAAACAACAATTTCTTCGAATAATCTGAGCAATTTAGTCATTTAACTTTCTTTTGACACTTTTTTAACACAATTTACACTTTTTGTATGTATATGAACTAAAAAATATCTTACAAGTTTTCTTATTTAATTTTTATTAGTTGAAATTTTTGACGTTTGTTTCAAATTTATATTAACTGTCTGCCCAAAATTTGAAAAGGGGCAATTTTAAGAGTTCTCATGAAAACCCTTAATATAATTTTTTTTTAATTTGTTTGTTTTTATTTAAACAAAAATTTAAAACGTAAAAAGTTCAATGCTTTTTTTGACGATAAATATAGTAAGTAATTGCGCAACCGAATTAATAAAGGCATTCACGTCAAATTTTGCACTGTTGCGGAAAAGCAAAATTGTAAAATTTTCAATAAATCCAACAACAACCAAATAAGCCCAATTCACAATGTTGTGCAAATGGTCTTGCATCGTATCATATGTAAAATGGTATAGTAAAGGGTGTTTTTTTAGAGTGTCACAACTTTGAGTTGGCATCACTGCTTTTTTTTTGGAGCACCCATTTAACAGCTGAAAGTTTCTTTTTGTTCAGTTTGCTTTGAAATTTCATTATGAATCGACTTATACCAGAGCAACGCGTGCAAATTGTTGAAATTTTTCATCAAAATAATTGTTCTATTCGTCAAACTCATCGTGCACTTCTTCCATTTTCCGATGAAGCCCATTTCAGGTTGAATGGGTTCATAAATAAGCAGAATTGTCGCATTTGGAGTGAGGAGAATCTACATTATATCCACAGAAAATTACTGTTTGATGCGATTTATGTGCTGGCGGAGTCATTGGCCCATATGTCTTTAAAAACAATGGTGGTCAGAATGTTACTGTCAATGGTGAACGGTAAAGGAACATGATTCGAAATGTTTTCGTACCTCAATTACACGTGTCATTAATCTTGCTGATATGTGGTTCCAGCAGGACGGAGCCACATGCCACACAGCGGGCGCTGCAATTGATTTACTCAAAGAAACTTTTGATGAAAAAATAATTTCACGCAATGGCCCAACCAATTGGCCACCAAGATCGTGTGATTTAATCCCATTGGATTATTTTCTTTGGGGTTATGTTAAGTCACTTGTCTATGTCGATAAGTCACAAACAATTGAATACCTGGACATCAACAGCAAATGCTGCGAAAAGTTGTTGAAAATTGGATTGCATCTTCTACGCGCCAGCCGTGCCGGCCACATGGCAGAAATCATATTTAAACATTAATTTAGTAAAATTTAATATTATATAATAATATTTATTATGATTTGAACTTGTGTCACTCTATAAAAAACACCCTAAATTCTATGGGGAAATCCAAACAGTGAAAAGACCAAAGAGATTCTAAACTTAAAAGGGCCAACACTTCAGAATTTGTTTAACATAATAACAGGACATAAAGAGTTAAATAAAAAAATATCACCTAGCTCGAATGGATGTTGTTGATGATACAACATTGTAGAGCTTGTCCGGAAGATGATGAAACTGTCAACACTACTTGTGTCACTGTAAAGTATTCAGTCAAATCAGAAAACAAATCTTCTATCTGAAAAATATACCAGATATGAAATATCTTAGGTACTCAGAGCGAAAAAGCTCAAGAAAATATATTGAGGAAACTTGGTTCTTAACCCCCAAAATATCTATCTTAACAGTGCACAACATGTTACAAAAGCATAAGTGCAATCCGCAATGGATTGGATCAATATTGATTGTCCCTCTCTTCAACCTAACCTAACCCAAATCTCAAAAAATCATATTTTATCCAGAACATTCGATTTTAGAGTTTTAAACGAATTTTTTAATTATGGAAAAAATATTGTCTACATTCTATACTAAATAATTTCAGAATGTGAATAATCTGAATTTCTAAAGTTTATTTCAGAGCTAACCTTTATAAAAACTAAAAATGTACTTTTTTATGAATAACGATCGTAGTAAGGCTTTGATATAATGATCTTATAAAAATATTAACTTTTTACAGGTCCTATTCCACCCGATTACAATTATACTACAGTTATCAGCCGTTCTTCTCTTCAGTTTCCAGACAAAGTACAATCTAAAATTTTTTACAGCATTTGTTATTGTTATCGCAGTTTTTATCATATTCGTAAGTTTAGATATTTTGTTTGGCGACTCAACTTTTGATTTCATCACTTCCGCAGCATTGGGATCGATTAATACTATTTATTTTATATTTGACGCCCAATTAATGCTCACATCACCTCAGCATGCATACCATATGGATGGAAATGAACATGTCTTTGGAGCAGTAAATTTATATGCCGATCAATCAATATTAGTTTGGCAGTTATTACGATTTTTCTTTTTGGATGGTACAATATCATTTTGTAGAATTACTTTAAAAACTTTTACATCTAAGTTTTATTGAAATTATAATACAAATTTATTGATGGCTAACACTTTTCAGCATCTAGAAGTTTTCAATATAAATTAAATGATTTTAAATTGGCTACCAATTCTATTAGCAGTAATGTCCATGGGCGTTACTTTCATAGAAAAGGAAATTCTAGTAATCGACATGAACGTTTCTGTTTTGAAAAAAAAAAATTGTATTTTACGACTATGTACATATATCAAACAGTGGCTTCGCATTTAAAATATAGTTACACGATAAATCTGTTATTGCCATTTATTTATTACCATTATAAATTCTTATAAACAAGAATTGAAATTATATCTCAAAATAAAACAAGTAAGTAAGAGCTAGTTTTTAACATAAAGATAAACTCTACTTGTCAGTTAACTGTAGTTTAAACTTAAAATATTGTTTTACAGATAAAGATTATCTAGTTAATAATCTAGGTTTAACCGAGCAACATTGCTCAGTTAAACTCAAGTTAGAACTGTCAAATGATAAATATGTATACATATGTACATATCGCACACTAAATCATAAAGAGTCATAACTCAAAAAATTTGAGATGCTGAGCAGTTGCAAATAACTGTTGATACTGTACAAATGACGAAAGTGTGTGACATAAAAACAAGCACAAAGGTATTTTATATTCTTCAAGAAGACTGTATTGCAAAAGAAATTGTTGAGGTCGTTAATTAAGTGGTCTTCAATTAAGTGTTTTATAAAAAAGCAAAAGCACTTTTATAATTTTGAGTTGTGACTCTTTATGATTTAGTGTGCGATATGTACACATGTATAAAATAAATATTAAGCAATTAAAAAAACAGTTTTACCAAGGTTGGAAACCGAAAAAAATAACGGTATCGGTATTGATACCGGTACAATTATTTTTTAAATTTCGGTATCGGTAGCGGTATCGGTATTTTTTTTATTTCGGTATCGGTATTACCGGTACATACCGTTATCGAGTTTATAATACCGGTATACCGATATTACTGATAAATTTATTATTTCAGGCAGTGGACATAGCAAAAAATTTTTTTTTATTAAATTACTTCAAAAAATGGAGTATTTTTACATATTAACATATACTTATTTGTTTCTATATATCGAGCCATAACCGCCAAAAAAAACTTAAGCGACATATTTTTTGAACATCGCTTTTTAACGAAAATCGATTATCTACGATCGTGAATAATCGATTTTTGTCAAAAAAATTAACCTCAAAAATTATGTCGCTTAAGTTTTTTTGGCGATTATGGCACGATATGTTTTTATACTATTATTAAAAAATAACTTATTAAAAAAGTGAAACAAGGAGACTGCAGTTCAAACTTTACATATATAAAGTATACATTTTGGTTAATTAAACAAAATAGTAAAAATATAAGTTTTGTCTATACTGATAAATTACACTGCGTGACAAACTTTTATGAAATCGAAATACCTGGGACGTGTTACTATTTTTCTGCTAGGTATTGTCGAGTATAACAAAAATCGTGTTCGAAATTTTCCAGACACCTCCAAAATCTTGAGTTACGGGGAAAAAACGCTTTTTCGTACCCGTAGGCACTTATCAACTTCTAACTAAGTTAAATACCAACCGATTTTAAGTTTATAAACGGATACAGAAAGAAGAGACTAAGACCTTTCGAACCATATACATATATCTTGTTTCAGTAAATTTCAAATATATGTCTATATTTTTCACCAAATATAATTTTTTCGGTTTTTTTCGACACTTTTATACTTTGGACACATTCTTAGGCAATGTTTTTGTACTAGACCCATATTGTTTATAGCTTTCTCGCCAAATTCAGACGAAACGAACATTTGAATATTTCAATTCAAAGAATGAACAATATTTCTTTAGCCAACTTAAAAACAAAGAAACAATTAACATTAAAAAACTTAAAGCAGGTACTTTTATTCACCTCAAGAGAGGAATAATTAACTTCAAATATAAAAGTTTAGAAGTTTTTTCTCTATCAACCTTATTTATTACGGTGAAGTGTGTAAACAAGACCAAAACCAAATAAAGAAAGTAAATTTTGCCCATATTACGGTTTACAGATCAACTAAGGTTGGATTGAAACTGAAACAACTTAACTTTTAAACAACTGTTTTTTTTGGTATTCTGAATAACAACTAATTTTAGTTGTCTTCGAATTAATGATCGAAAAACAAATGTTCTTATCTATGCTGTTTTTTGAAACCATAGTATCCATTACAAAACATTTTAAATATTTTTAGTTCTGGCCTTGCTATTTTTCCTTGAGATTCTATGTTTTATGAATATGGCAATAATATTGGTTGACAAATGCGATTGGTTGGCGTCTGGAATAATAAAGCAAAACGAACACAATGGACCAAAAAAAACCAAAATACAACTGAAAAAAATCAGTTATCTCATGGTTAAAAAAGTTGTAATACATAATAAAAATTTGGGAACTACAAATCACCTATCATTAATTTTTTTCCCGGAATCGGTATACCGGTACGTACCGGTATAGACGTAAACAGTAGTCTGGATACCGGTATTTTCTAACCGAAATGGATTTCGGTATCGGTAACGATACCGGTATCTTATTTTAGCGGTATTTGAATCGGTATCGGTATTTTTACGATACCGTTTGCCAACCTTGAGTTTTACTGAAAAGTTTAATAAATAAATACATTCATACATAAATAAAATGGATGTTTCTTATGACGACGAAGATTTTAGTGATTATGAAACCTATAATAACTTGGATAGGATAACTGTTGGAAAAATAAGGGAGATAAGAACACGCCCAAATCATTTTTAGGTGTGTAATGAACTGGAATTCTTTCAAATATTTTGTTGGATTTAAAATTTGATATTCTTTTGTAGTTTATTTTTGAAGCGTCACTATTTTTAAGTCCATATTATTTTTTTTTAATTCTTAAAAATTTCAGAAAACACTTATTGAAGTTTTTTAAATATAAATTTAAAGAATTGTCATATCTCTTTTTAAGTGTTGCCCTATTTATATAAAATATTTTCGAGAATGCCATATCTATATTGAAAACAAAATATGGCATTTCTAGCTAAATTGACAACTGTTAATCCATCACTGAAAAACAGCATGGGCGGTTAAAACCCGTTTAACTTTGTTTCTTGGTTAACTCAAACGTATGTTAAACTAAGTTTAACTAACTAGTAAAAAACCTAGCCCTTAATAATGTATGTTTAACTGACCAACATTGTTCAGTTAAACTCAAGTTAGAACTATCAAATGATAAATATATGAAATAAATAAATATGTACACGTATATTCATACATATGTAAATAAAATGGATGTTTGTTATGACGACGAATATTTTAGTGATTATGAAAGCAGAATAACTTGGATATGACTTAATAAATACGTGTCTGAATCAAACAGTTTTTCATTAGTAATTAGTGGTTACGCTGTTTTAGGCACATGGCACGCATGAAATGCTAGATGTAAACCCAGCCTAAGAGAGATAAAAATGTCCAAATAATTTTTATGTGTATAATGAAGTGCAATTCTTGCAAGGATGATGATTTTAGAATTAATTGGAAAGAAAGTCTATTTTATTGGATTTAAAATTTGATGATCTTTTTTGGTTTTATTTTTGGAGCGTCACTATTTTTTAAGACCATATTATTTATTTTTTAATTTCCAAAAGTTTCAAGAAAACTGTTATTAGAGCTTTTTAAAATAAATTTAAACAATTATCACATCTCTTTTTAAGTGTTGCCCTATTTACATAGAATATTTTCCAGAATGCCACATCTAGATTGAAAACTAAGTATGGCATTTCTAGCTAAATTGACAACTGTTAATTCATCACTGAAATGTGGTTAAACACCGTTTCTTGGTTAACTCAAACGTATGTTAAACTAAGTTTAACTAATTAGTAGAAACTAGACCTAAGTGGTATATTAAGCTGTGCCGAATTTTATATACCCTTCACCAACGTACATATGTAATATTGGAATATTGTATACATACATAAATACATACAAAAAAATTAGTTTTGTGAAAAGGAAAGGAACTGACTGAAATGAGTGTTATTTAGTGATATATTTTATGTTATCTCCATTTACTAAAAATTGATAAGAACTCGTTGCAAGCTGTCCACGTAAGACCATCGAATTGAAACATAATTATGCTGAGAGCATAACTAATATGCACCATATCACAAAGCCTAGTAAGACTAATGAGCGCCCATTAGTAAATTAGATTTTCATATCAAAATTTGATTAATATAAGAAACACTCTTGAGTAAAGAAGATCTTCCTAAAATATCTTTATTTAGTTACTTTTTTATCAAAAAAAAAATAATTTTCCAGCCTTTTTAACCATATGTAATATGGAACAAAAAAAAAAAGAAAAAAGGACAGAAATTTGTTTTATTAAGTCACAGGTAGGTCTCGATTATCCCTAATAGGGGTAACAGCTTTGATTGTTTTTTATCATATTTTTTATGCATAGTTTTGTACTTACTTACTTATATATCTTTGTATAAACCGCATATAATAAGAGAAAAATTCATGGATTTTATGCTTATGTTGAATCAAAAATGCATAAATATGTACAATAAAGGAAACAATATTTTGGCTGAAAGCAACCGTTTTCAGCTTCCAATCCCGGATAATAGAGGTAATCAGAGTTGATCGATGCAAAAAAAAAGATAAAACCGATGGACAAAAAGAAAACAATTACAATATTTCTTTTCCGCATAATCGACGTTGCCGGTTAATCGAATCACGCATAATCGAGGCCATACTGTACTTTTATATACCAAAAAAAAAAATTAAATTTTCAAGCTCTGGAGCTTTGTTTTTAATTTTTCTAACTTTTTATACCAAACTATTTTTCTATAAAACATAAAATAGTATATATAATTTATAAAGAGAAATAAAAAAAATTAATTAGAGCTACATAGGTACTTCTATATACCACAAAAAGTTAAAACTTCCCAATCCTGAAATCATTCTTTCAGGTTTTTCTGATTCCTTATACCAATCTATTTCTTTTAAAAATATAAATTATCTTTGATTTATAGAGAAAAAGAAAACATTAATTTTAGCTGGTTACTTTTATATACCAAAAAAAGTTAAAATTTCCCAACCCTGGAATCATCTCTTTGATTTGTTTGGATTTTTAATACGAGTTTTATTGTTATTTTACTGAAATGCAAAATAGGTTTATTTAACAACAAAACAATAGTTTTAGGTAGTAGTTACTTTTATATGGAAAAATAAGTTTAAGTTTTCCAGCTCTGGAACCGTCTTTTTGATTTTACTGATTTTCAATAACAATCTATTTCGGACCATTTCTAACACACCAGTCCAAGACCGTAGTCGCTACCTTTTCTGGGAGCTTCGGAAAACCGACTTCAAGTACAGACAGACGGACATCGCTTATTCGTCTTCCCTATTCATAAGGACCCAGAATATAAATACTTTATGGGTTGCATATTAATATTTTGGAAATTACGCACCGAATGACAAACCTCTATATATACCCTTTAACAAAAAAAAAGTTTTCATTAAATTCTAAACCAAACCAAACTATCCTAATTCTAAACCAAATTATATGAAATGTCTACGGTAACTAAATATATACATACATACGTTTTAAACATTTTAAATTAGTAATAAATTGTTGTTAACTTACCAATAGGATCAATACATTCCAATGTTAGAGCACATTTTATCCATGATAATAAGATTTTCTCAGTCACGTTTACAGTATCATCGAACAGCACTGTGTCCAAGTCCACCATTCTTAAGAAGAGGAAATTATCTGCATCCGTTTGAAAGTAATCAAACATTTTTGGATGTGTGCTGGTGGAGACAGCAGTCGGTGTATTCCAGCCAAGTACGCCAGTCTTGGACACCCTAGTTTGTAAATTAAATAAGTCTCGACTAGAACCACGAATACGCATGTAATTCTCAGCAAATAATATGGATTTTGAGCGCATTAATGCGTCTTTTATAACAATTGGACGATATGCATGCATACGTTGATCAGCAACATATGAGGGAAACACTGACAAATCATAGGATATAACTGTGCATCGGGTGCTGTTGCAATGTGCACTCAAGGCTCTTAAATCTTCCTCAGATAGACCCAGATCGTAGATGAGTAAGTACTCATTTGGAAGCTTTAAAGCGATATTTTGTGAAAGTAATATGGCTGAAGGAGCTTGACCCTCTTGGACGTAAGTGACTATGGTAAAGTTTGCTTTTGTGCCATTAAAGAATTGCGTTGTATGTACATGAGTCATTTTTGTGTGGAGCTTATCCATGCCATTGTTACTGCTGTCTTGATCATGTTCAAGAGGCAAATGTTTAATTTCTACTACGTAACCTTGACTATCTCCGTTTGCTTGAGTCTTCTTTGACTTTTGATCCGTTTCATACTTATAGTACTGAGACGCGGAATTTTTTGTTGGATCTGACAACAATGATGATGATGACGAAGAGGAAGGAGACAGAGATGACGTGGGCGTCGTAAAGCCCAAAATCGCTAAATATTTTGGATCAATGTCTAGTTTTTTTTGTTCCGAAACTCGCAAGTTTTCCTGCAATATAAATTTATTTATATTAATTTAGATAACTGGTAGCTCATTAAGAAAATATTAAATAAATAAAAATAAAATACTTTTCGTAATACTATAGAACAAAGGAATTCGTTACTGTTGACTAGCTTAATCCGGTGTGCTTCACTACCCCTCCCAAATCCTGTGTGGTATTCAGCACGAAGGCACACTGAGCAGATGTGCAATGGCTTTGCGTGAGTACCTGCCTTACGGCCTATCTCACGGGTGCCAAAGCACCGAGTCCGGTTTGGGGACGCCAGACCAACGCCCCCGTGAACCCTTACAGTTCACACCTATGCAATACATATGTGCGCCTTAAGGGACCACAGGTTGCAAACCTTATATATAGTTATCCCTGTACTATATTTAATTACCTTGCTTAGGTAATTGAGCTATCTAAACTCGTATCAGTTGCTATGTTCATGCCATAACAACTTTCTGTTGATTGGCAACAGAACCTAGAATAGTGTCTGGCTGACCGCGTCATACCAATCACTAGCATTGATTTAACACTGGGAAGCCAAGACTATTCTCCCAGCGATTTTGGTAGCAACCACAGCCACTACGATAATTCTCAGGCTTCCACGCTATGGTGTTGTGTATACACCAATAGCGAGGTCCCCAAGAGAATTCCTCAACCATTGCCGGCACAGCTGAACCACCCTCGCGAGCAGCTCAGCTGTCGGGCAACCGGCACCCGTAGCACCAGAAGTAGCCTCTGGTCAGACCTCGCAGTTCCACCTTTATTAATAAAGGCTTCACTACTACTATCTTTTGAACTCAGGGGCAGTTCTAGGTGATCATGCACCTAACTGACATCAACAGTTACCTGTCTTCCTTTTATAAATATGTGCACATCCTTTGCTCTGTTGCCAGAGATCGGGTAGTAACACATAAGTTCTATGGGTAATGAGCCAAAGGTCCGTCAATGGAAAAAGCAACATTACCCCGGCTGGGGTCCCCGGGATTGCCACACCCGTAGTCATTTGACTCCCCTGTGGGGGGGGGGGGAGACGAGATGAGAATTTGCTCACACAGGAGGATCAGTTACTCAACGAACTGGAGGGAGCTGATGAACTCAATGCTCCATCGGGTAACTTAGCTGCAGGGTCAGTCAGAATCTGAGAGACCTGTACCTGTCGGATTTCAGGGGCGGGTCTCTTAGACTCTGGACATAAGCAGAGAATTGACTCGGTGGCAAGGGAGGGCATTTATCTTCCTCGAATAAAATTGTAAGACAGGACGCCTTGCAAGATAACATGGGTAAGGATGAACGGACAAAGTTGGATAAAGTCAAGAACGGCCTTATCTCTGGAAATCTCTGGACTTTCTGGAAAAGATGGACAAGAGAGATCCGAAGCTGTATACGTCAAAGCAGGGACATCTGGTCAGGAAGCACAAGCAGGACGTGAAAAAATGTATGGCCCTGTAAGTGTTCTCCTTGGTAGACCATCTTTTTTGGACAAGGAGGTTATATCTCGCAGGAGTGTTGGGGATATAAGTATCAGCAGGAACACCCAGCTCCAAAAATAAGGTAGTAGGAAAAAAAAGCTGACTAGACACCGTCAGGTAGTAAGGAAAAGGGCGTCAAACCAGCTGGCTCTCTTAGGGACCCCTAAAAGAAGTCATCGAATAGAGCGAGCCCGGAAGGTGACCGTCAAGCACCTGTAGATACACAGAAAAAACTATGTTGTAGAAATCCGAACGAATGTGTAGTTTTTCTGAACATTTATTACGTTTTCTGCACCATAAACGCCTGTAGTAGAAAACTAAATAATTCGTTAAGGAATGATACGGATGGGAAGATCAACCCTGAGCTGTCGAATCTGGTTGAAGGTAGGCTCATTGATCAAATCGGCCTAGCGGAAGCAGAAAAGGAGGAGGAATTACAATTCCTCGGACTGGACGAGGAGTGTCAAACTTGTCAACTGCGGCAACAAGAAATCATTTGATTTTATTAAAACCGTCGTTGACAGGAGTGGCAACCTTCGCCTGGAGGCGAAACTAGATGTGATTTTAGCCTCGGATCTGCCTTTCCGGGCAGTGGTGACAGCATGGTTTCCACCACCCGTAAGATCGATGGATTGTAGAGAGAACGCGTGTAAAGATTTTTGGTTTGCCGCAGATCAGGAATCTCTAGAGACTGCGGTTGTTGAATTGGGTTATTATTCTTGTCGGAACAAGAATTAGGTGGAAGACATAGTGACATTGGGAAAGCAACATGGGCAATACCTTTGAATAGTATAAATGACCGGTCCCCGAGGGTATTTCCGGCCATGTTGCGGAATGTCCCAGAGCGCATACTACTGTTTCTAGTTAGTATCTTCAAGATATGCTTGATTAGGAGGTTTATTCAGAAAGGCTGGAGAGACGTTAGAGGTTAAGTACTGGAAAAATGTTCTACTAAATAAAATGATATCCACCTTTATCGAGAGTATTGATATGAGAGATAGATTTCAAATTATCAATAACGATAGATCTGGTCCAAGTCGTTAGAACTCGTTCAATCGATTGGTTTAGACACAAACCCATGATCAATCCGCATTTAATTTATATATACACTCAAACCTTTTTTTACGCGGTTTTGAAGTTGTGCGGTTTTCGAAGCCGAATTTTAATTTTCATGAAATTGGCATTATCCAACTACATTTTGTGTGTTTCGCATGCATAAGTCATGTTTTAGACACATCAGTTTTTCTTGAAGCAAGTCTGAGTATATGGGATAGAGACGAGAGAAGAGTTCAATACATAACGGGTGTTTTTTTAGAGGTATAGAACTTCGAATTGAAATAAAACACAAGAAAATCGTTTTAATGCCCATCAATTTGGCTTTATTGGAAGGATAATTTTATGCCATTAATGTTTAAATATGATTTCGGGCATGTGGCCGCCGCGGCTGGCTCGAATAAAGCCAATTCTACAGGTCCAATTTTCAACCACTTTTTCGAGCATATGGGGCCGTATGTTGGCAATAACGCCACGAATGTTGGCTTCCAAGTCCCCTAACGTTTCTGGTTTGTTGGCGTAGACGAGCGACTTCACATATCCCCAAAGAAAATAATCCAATGGTGTCAAATCACACGATCTTGGTGGCCAATTGACAGGTCCATTCCGCGAAATTATGCGCTCATCGAATGTTTCCTTCAATAAATCGATTGTGACGTGCGCTGTGTGGCATGTAGCGCCGTCTTGTTGGAACCACAACTCATCCACATTCAAAATCTTCAAAATCTTCCATAAAGTTGATGGACAAAGCTCCAATTGCTGTGCACGGTGGCGAATCGATTCATTCGGGTCCCTTCAACACTTTGCTCTACAGCGGCAATTGTTTCTTCGGTGCGCACTGTTCGACGTCTCTGCGGATGCGTATTATCACATAGAGTAAACGTAGTGCGAAAACGATCCATGGTTAACCGAATTAATTGCTCTGATGGACGATTATGTCGACCATAAAATGGACGGAGCTTACGGTAAACTTCGCGAACTGAACCTTTATTTTCGAAATAAATTTGCACGATTTGCAAGCGTTGTTCTTTTGTCAACCTGTTCATGATGAAATGGCAAACCAAACTAAATATTAATCACTTGACAGCTGACAAAATGGCCGCCAGTTAAAAAAGTGATGCCAACTTAAAGTTCTATACCTCAATAAAAAACACCCATTACATATGTATGTATGTATTGTTTTGCTTCTTATTTATTAATAACAAAAATTAAAAATTTTAAAAACCCCCGATGTATCTAGAAAAGATGTGACATCTTCTAAACGGCTGGACCGATTTTCTTCAAACATGGTTTAGAACCATCTCGATCAAGTCACCTTTCAAACAGAGAAAATTAAATCAAAATCGGTCCAGCCGTTTGGGCTGACACACATATACACAGACACACACTACAAACTTATAACACCCCTTTTTTTGGTCGGGGGTTAAAAATAAATGAATTTCTTAAAATAAATGCGTGCATATTTGCTACATAATTTTTTTTATGCGGTTTTGATTTTTTGCATAAAGACTTGTTGTACAAAAATACGGCAACCATAGCTTTGTAAAGAACCGAAGAACGTCAAAAGCACATAAATAACTGTACCAAAACCAAAAATTATCATATGAAAGAGAGCTACCACCTGGTTAGATACGTATATACGTGTTTCATGTGTACTTATGTAAATGTATATTTGAATATACGAACCTGTTCTGTAAACCGAATATTTTGAAATCGCACGATTTTAGAAAATTAACTGCGACAAAAGAAATATTTTTTCAGATTTTTTTTTAATTTTTATTATTACTTATTAATTTTTTGAAAACGAGAAATTTACTCGGATTCGGTTTACAGAACAGGGCCGATTATTCATTATTATACTGAATTTACATCAGAAAATGTTTTATGAATTTATTATTATTATTATTATTACGAGTATTTATAAAAAACGAAATATTCAAAATCTCACCTGCAATTTGTTCAACTGTTGATGCGTTTGTGTTACAATACTTTTTAGTGAATCATTTGATTCCCCCGCTGTGCTCAGTACTATGAACAGCAGGGTAGTGGCAACCACACAACAAAGTATTACAATAAAATGTTTTGTTCGCATTGCTATTATACTTTTATAATATTTACGTATGCGTCGTGAATAAGTTGATGTGGCTATGGTTTTGATTGTTGATGATGATGACCTTGATATTGATATGTTCGCCAATGATACTGATGATCTTGCAGCTATTGGTGTAGATGTTATGTGCCAATGTTTCTGCTTATGATGATGTTTTTGCTTTTGCTGTAGGGTTTTCAGTTCTTTAAAATTTTTCTTTGAACCCTCCACAATGAATTTGTTTGTTTTTTTTTTTAATAAATAAATTTAAACATTTTTTTCCAATTAACAAAACAATCAACACATACTTTACATGTATTCATTGCAACTAGTACATAATTGTTATATTATTTTCAAATATTTTAGACACATGCATATATACATATATAAATATTCTATTTTTCATATACATATGTATGTATCTTGTTTTTTGCCTATTTTTTTGTTACCGGGTTCAAAAGTCTCAATGTGTCCGACGTTGTTGTTTAGCATTAATTTATTCAGTCACTAGCATTTTAACAAATTCTCGCACTTGCTTTTGTTAAATTTTTCTTTTATTCCCTTTTGTTTTTTGTTGTAAATTGTTGTAATTTTTGCTGAATTTTATTTAAATTTAGTCCCGATCTTTATTATATTTTCAAAATAAACTAGATAAAGTTCACTACTCTTGTTGTTTTTGTTTTTGAACGTGTTTCCAACATTCAATGTTGAAACTGAATAAATTTTATTATTGGGATTCGAAAATAGTTATTAATAAGAAAATTATTCATCAATGGCGCGAGAGGTGATTTATGATTAGCAGTCGTTGAAGGTCTAAAAGTAAAAGAAAAGTAAATGATTGGTTATTTTTGTAATAGTATGGTAGTATTAATTAAAAATTTACATATGTATTGCATATTATCTAAAGCCGGCCGTGCGATTATGCTCTTGCGATTTGCTCAATTTCTTGTGATTTTGTTTCATTTCAATACTTTTTTGTGATAATATAGAACGAAACGTTAAAGTAAGCGTATCAGAAAGATGATGGTTGCCAAAGAATCAATTAGAACCGAAATATGTCGTTTTTATAATAAAACTCATCTCACTCATCTGAATTTATCTATAACCAGTTGACCAAGACTTTCGTTATTGATATCGATTTCGTATATATTTCGAACATTTATCGTATAAAACTATCGAGAGTGACACTCAAAAATGAATCGAACAAAGTTCACCCTTCGCTCAGTTTTGTCCCAAGTAACATTTGATCTCGAATTTCGCTAGCAATATCAAAAGTGAGAGAATATCAAACTAATTTCGATATCTCAAAAAGGCAGCAGAAAAAATAAATAAGTAGTTTTATTTATTTATTTTAACTTACATACTTATTTTATTTAATTTATTTAAAACCCTAACTTATACGCTGCAGGATTTGAACATGGATAAATGTAATCGCATATATTTATCTGATTGTCGTGTGGTGAGAAAGGCGAGGGAGTAAAAAACTGTCTCTTTCTTGTCCTGCAGCAATTTCTAGAGGGTAATGGTCTTTCTACATCTATGGTCCATTCTGAGAATTAAAGCAATTTCGTTCATGACCTCAAGCAGGCAGTGAAGCCAGAATTAGTCGAAAAGGAGATTAAATTTAAAGCTAAATGTTACAACTGCGATACAGTTGTTCATTTCCGACGTAACTGCAAAGCCTCCACGAAAAGAGAAATGTTTATGTCACCACTCACGAATAATAAACGAGTGAACAAACAAAAAAACATGTTAAGGTATGGCCATCCTCAAGGTTGGCAACACAAGCAGTGTCAAGATAAACGGGAGCGTATTTATAAAAGAGATCGTTAACAGCGAGAAGTGCAAATCGAAATGGAGATATAAAAGAGTGACATCGACTGAAAGAGGCGAGTGAACAAACAAAAAAACATGTTAAGGCAGTGATGGGAAAGTTGGTACGATCGTACTTTTTTTGATACTATTTGACATGAAAAAGTACCGTAGTACTCCCCTAACAAATTTGATACTCTCACGGACAATTTAGAAATGCAGTCAGAAGACGCGCGCATGCATATACTTTGCCAAGAATTAAATTGTTTTTTTTTGACAAATAGAACGAAGCTTTATTAGTAAAGAACTTTTAGAAAAGTGTAACCACAATTAAATATCAACGAAAACCATATTTCACTCAATGATATTTTATGTGGCACAGAAGTTTATCTATTGAAACAACTGTTTAGATTCAGTTTAAAGAAAATGTTAAAAAGTTTATATTAAGTTCTAAGGACAAAAGTGAACTTTAGCAATGAAATGTTAGTTTGGTTTAGTAAGTTTCCCCCTGAAAGTATTTTATCTGGTAAAACCAACATCATTACACCACTTTTAATTAAAATGTTCCCAGGGAAAAGAAAATTTTTTAAAATATTAACAACCAATATAGAGCATTGGCTTATATGGAAGAACTGAAACCATTAACAACAGAGAATGTATGCAGTTTCTGGTCTACAGAGGCTGAAAATAAAAACGCATTGGATGAATACATGTTTCCTGATATATCGAGAGAAGCTTACGGAATTGTGTCCATACGGCACTCCTCTGTAAATGTCGGAAGGATTTTCTCTTACCAAAATCTCATGAAAACAAAATAAAGGAACTGCCATCGTATTCTGTAACTCGCTAAAGCTGAATCTCTATCGCTAAGAATCCATAAAATTAATTTGTCGATTTTCGGCTACGAATGCAATTTTCAAACGGGTATTGATAAATCAGGTAATGGCTTAAAAATTTAATTCGCCGAAATTTTATTGTTTTATGTCATCGCCAAAAATTTAGAATTTTCTATTTGTTCAGCATTTTAGCGATCGAATTTAGCTTTAGCGAGCTATGGAATACGGGGGCAAGTATAATCCAGGCTATACCTATTTGTATATTTGTACATATGTGTTGCTTTTTTTGGAAATGAATTTCTTATAATTTTTTGTTAATAAAATTTACCCCCTGTTTGTGCAAGACGTTTGAGTTAAAAATCTTGGCGTTTCTGTAATAGATTAAAGAAAAGTTGTACAAGTTTCCTTTAATCTATTACAAAAACGCCAAGATTTCTTACTCAAACGTCTTACACAAACAGGGGGTTAAATAAGAAATATTATAATTTTTAGTACTCTCGGTGTCAAAAAAGTACTCAAAAACTTTGTTTTTGATACCGAAATGCAAATCTCATTTCCCATCACTGTGTTAAGGTATGGCCATCCTCAAGGTTGGCAACACAAGCAGTGTCAAGATAAACGGGAACGTATTTATAAAAGAGATCGTGAACAGCGAGAAGGGCAAATCGAAATGGAGATATAAAAGAGTGACATAGCCTGAAAGAGGCTCGATTATCAGCGGAGCGTAGAAAATTAGACTCTGAATAAAAACGCTTGCATCTTGAGTTATTGCATCAGAAACGTCTGCGCCAGAAGTTAGGGCGCCGGGAAATTAAGTGTCAACAAGTTAAAATTTCTGCGCATGGATAAAAGTTGTGACTATTATCTCCAAACTAAAGAGCATAAATGTAAACTAGTGCCAGACCATCGCGAAAAATGTCTTAAAATGATATTTGTTGCTCCCCGGGCATCAGCAAAAAATACGCATAAGGCAGGCAAGGACGAAGTTTGGAGCAGGTATGGTATGGAAGGTAGAACTCGTCGTGATTTCGTGGAAAGGATATGGATATGGAATGTGAAGCTGAGATACGCAGTATCATCAAACATATTAATTATGTCGTGGTCTCTATGTTGGAGCAGTATATTACATTGAGGTTGAACATCCTTATTTAGGACGAAAAGGCTTAAGTTTGCGACAGTGGTAAGAAACTTCAAATGAACTCAAATATAACGAAGAGAAATGCATGAAAAAATCAATTCTGCACACAGTCTTACCAGCATTAAATATAACAAATTTAATTTAAATTTTTCAAATTCTTCTAGGTACCAAGCAGGGATGGCCAAGTTGGTAAAATTGTACTTTTTTGGTACTATTCAAACTCGGAAAGTACAATAGTACACCAATGACTACTTTAGTACATATAAGAAATCTACCCAGTTTCACACTGCATTTCTTTTCAAAAAATTTTTTACTTTTGAACAATGAAACTAATATTCTCACTTGAAAACAGTCTTGTGAAAGCAAAACGCAGCGAGAAAATAAATATATGTGAACAAGTCTATTTCCAAATACTTTTTCTTCTAAATTCGATTTTTTTTAATAAAAACAAATAAAAATTAACAGCCTCAACTCATTAAGACTTTTTAAAACAAATTTTCATACAAAATTTCTCTTAAAACAAATTTTCATGCAAAATTTTTCTTAAAACAGATTTTCATACAAAATTTTTCTTAAAAAGGCTTTATAAAGCCTTCATAATTTTTATAAATAAGGCTGATATAATTTGAACTAAAAAAATCTTTTAGTACAATTAAGGTAAAAAAAAAGAAAGTTGTTGGTACAAATTTAAAATTCTCAATGCCGTCCCTGGTACCAAGTCAAGAATAAAAAAACAAGATTGCGTACTCAGCATACGTCATCATAGAACACAAATGGGTGGTTGTTGTAAAAAGTGTACAATTTAGTACAATTAAGGTAAAAAAAAGAAAGTTGTTGGTACAAATTTAAAATTCTCAATGCCGTCCCTGGTACCAAGTCAAGAATAAAAAAACAAGATTGCGTACTCAGCATACGTCATCATAGAACACAAATGGGTGGTTGTTGTAAAAAGTGTGAGAGATTTTTAAGTTTTCACTTTAATTTGCTTACACTTTCCATACACAAATGTTCTTTGTTTACATCACATGTTCTATGTCAAGGCGAATTCAGTATCATGTGAACTCTTCCCCACAACAATTTTACAACACAAAAAACAACACGTAATTTGCTCAATTTGGCATCAACAGCTTATAATCAGCCGGGCGGAAGAGGTCACCTGATACTGAATTCGCCTTGGTTCTATGTATACGTCACACAAATAACGGACCTGTTTTTTCTTTATTCTTGTTTTTTTTCATGGTACCAAGTTATTTGTGGGAAATTTTTTACTTTAAATTTTAACAAGTAAAATAGAAAACCACGCCCTGAAATAAGGTGAAGCACCAATTAAGTTGAGGGGGAAAAAAGTTTTTCGTTACACAATATTTTATATGTCAAAATTAAAGGCAAGTTCATGACATATATTAGCATAACTTTTTAAGCGTTTGTTCTATTCAGTAAAAAATAAGAAATACGAATTCTGCTGAAAAATTATCTTTAATTATTTGCATCGTGGGTAGAACTTTACTGACGAATTAAATAAGAAGGAACGAAATGCATATGGACGTTGCTTCAGCAAAAAAAAAACACGAAAAAATTCCTTATACATACATTAAAGACATACGTTAAAATATTAAATTTTTTTGTTTTCAATATAAATTTTCAGTCGAAAGTTTCGTTTCGTTATTGTGAAACAGTCCATTAATTTCAAATAAATACACTTCAGTTTTCATTATAGAATTGGATTTGCTCGTAAAACTTTTCGTTCTGCGTTTTGAAAATGCTTTTCAAACAATGTATTATACAGTATTTTTCGGTTAATTGCACATCAAAATTTGCACAACTTTTTGTTCAATTAACCGGGGAACCAATTAGCCGATACCCGCTTAATTGAACAATTCGTTCAATTACAAGAATCCCGTTTAATTGAACAGTTTGTTCAATTACAGAAATCACGCATAACTACTAATGAATTAAAAGAAATCGCATAGGTATGTGCACTTTAAGGTTTTCAAAATAATTTTTTTTACCTTAAACGAAAAAGATGCAAGTAACAGAAAAAAATGTACATATATATAGTATGTGTATACGCAGGTATTTATTATTATTTCAATTAGTAGAGATCCCACCCAGTGTTTTTCACAAATGATGTCAAATATGTATGTGCAAAAATGCTAGATTATTTTTCAATAATAATGCAATTAACCGGGTAAAAGTAGGAGGAAATTTATTTTTGATGACATGAATTTTGAACCAATTAAGCGGGAAAATCAATTAACCGGGTTCAATTATCCGAGAAAATTTACATGTGTTTTCGTATGCAATATTTTTTTGCCCGATCATGTGGTTCAATTAAGCGTGGAAACCAATTAACCGTAGGGTCAATTAACCGAAAAATACTGTACATACATTCATATGTAACTACATATTTTGTCTCGGAAGAAAATACAAAAAACTGACCAGAAAAATGGTTTAGGAATCGACATAACACTAACCCTTTTTTAATTTGAAAAGATTAACAAAATCTCGAGTTTTTCATCTTCATCCAAGGTGGTCGGTCTAATGTACATAATACATATGTACATGTGTATGTATGAATGTCATGTATAGGGCTAGGAATGTCATGCAAATGCATGTTTTCACTGGGCATCATAAAACGGAAACGGTTAAGCTATCTTTGCGAATCGTGAAATTTCCTTTGAAATGGCATTCAATCGTTTTTGCATATTTTGCATATTTTGCTAAAAATACTCGTTTTTGCATATTTTTGCGCATATTTTTCAATAGATGCATGTTTTTTGTGCATATTTTTACTATTTTGGTTAGCATCCATTTGAAAAAGTAAAACGCTCCTGATACTTAGTGCGACATCTTCTGGAAAAAGTTGACACATAATTTGTTACAAAATATTTACCTGAATCACCCTGTTGAACTCTAATTTTTCTGCAAAATTATGGAAATTAACGGGCTGGCCCACGATGTCACGAGAAATCGTTCGATCGACAACATGGTGTAATTATACAGGTGACTGCGTAAGGATTTGTTATACAAAAATACGGCAACCATAGCTGTGTAAAGAACCGAAGAATGTCAAAACCACAAAAATAATTGTACCAAAACCAAAACAAAACGAAGTTTTTGACATTCGTTAGCTACAAAGCACATAGACCAAAAAATTATCAGCTGAGGTAACGCTGCCACCTGTTTAAATACACCTTGATCGACAACTTGTATTGCAAACAGTGTTACCAAAATATATATCCAAAATTACACCTCGTAGGAGCCAAAATTATCCGATTTCAAAGGAATTACACCCAATATTAAAATAAATATTTGACACATTTCAAAAATCTTGTTTAAGGTCTACTTATCATTTGGTATCAGCCCCAGTGAAGTGCAACATATCGAGAGCGTGTATTCAAAATACGTCAACTCAAATTTTCTCAAAATGAGCTTCCGATGGCAAAAAACTATCCTGTAGAATATTCATCTGTAATATAAATTTCAAATCAAAAAAATTATTTTTTCTTTTTTTGTATAAATTTTTTTTATTCTGCTATCTAAAATAATGATTTTTTGGTGAAAATAAATGCTAACTTTCATGTAAAAATAAGTAGTTCATTATAAATCTACCTCATATCTTATTGCTTAACATTATTATTGTTTTTTTGTATACCTTCTTTAAATAATAAAATAGCATCAACGGTACTATAATTTATATTTTATTTTGTTTATTTATTATATTATATATGTATGTATTCGTGTGTGTTCTGTCTTTCACATCGTTTTCACATGTTTTCTTCTGAGTTCGGATGTTAAAACACATGCTACGCGTGTTTAAGTTGAAATTTAGAAAATACAGATTAATAGTATGTGTTCTAGCATCCGAATTTAGAAGAACACAATTTGGAAATTGACGAATTCAAACTTTTAGATTTTCTCGTTTTCTATTTTGAGCAAAAAACTCGTATTTTTTCACTGTTAACAAGTGAAATTCGTATTTTTTCACAAGACTGTTAACAAGTGAAAAGAAAATCGAAAACGAAAAAATCTAAAAGTTTGAAATCGTCAATTTCCAAATAGTGTTCTTCTAAATTCGGATGCTAGAACACATACTATTAATTTGCATTTTCTAAAACCATGTGTTTTAACATCCGAACTAACAAGAAAACGTGTGAAAACGATGTGAAAGCCAGAACACACAGGATTTATTATATAAAACTAACGAATTTCAAATTACCCGTAAATTACACCTGAGAGCAATTACCCACGCGCTACACTTGCACATAAAAATTACACCTGATTCGGGTAATTACCCGCGATTCGGCAACACTGATTGCAAACAAAAATAAATTTTCTAGTTATTGTTGTTTGCAATACAAGTTGTCGATCGAACGATATCTGGTGACATCGTGGGCCAGGCCGTTAATTTAACTTAATTTTTTGTTGTTGAATTTATTGTTTTGTTTTTCTTTATACTAATTTTATATGTAGATACATATGTATGTATGTATATTAAATGAATTGTTTTCTGCCTTTTTTTTTTTGTTAAATTGTTTTTAAATAAAATATTAAAAAAATATTTTTAATTGCATATTTTCTGTGTTTTTAGTGCATATTTTCAAATTTTAAGTGCATGTTTTATGCGCATATTATCGATTTTTTAGTGCATGAGATTCCTTGCCCTAGTCATGTATGTAGTATGAATGTCAAATTAATACACTTTAATTTACCTTATATAATTGGATATGTTTAAAGCTCTTTTCGTAATGAGTCTAGAAAATGGCTTTCAAACAATGTAACTTTTTTATGCATATCTTTGTACATACATACATATGTAGGAATATTATCTTGGAAGGAAATCCTACCAAATGCAAAACGTTTTCAAAACTAACCAAAATTTTTTTTTAGGAATAGACATAACACAACCCATTTTTAATTTGGTTTGTTCATCTTCATGCAAGGTGGCACATGTGTATGCACGTATGTATACATATATGTACATACATACGTAAGTACATACACACATACATACATACATATATGCATAAATTAAAAATTATTTTTAATATTTTGTTAAACATACATATGTATGTATATGTACATAGTGACTAACAAACATTGACATTGCCAAATTAAGGTTACGCGTAGTATACATAAATATGTATGTAAATACGTTTGTGGTATGTATTAATGAAATAAAAATTTTATTTCAATTGTGCGTTAATGCAAATGATCTGCTTGCCCTTTATTATTTCAATGAATTGTGTACATATGTGTATAATAATAACTATTTAATCAGAGGGGTAAAATTAGGTTGTATACAATTTAGTATTTGAAAATTCAAAATATTGAAAAAATTAAGGATATCACGGGCATTTTTGGTTTAAAGATACTCTGTAAAATAAATGTCCAACCATTAAGTTAAGGAAGCGCTTTTAAAAAGCGTACGAGATAAGAAATACGGAACAGAAATAAGTAAATAACATTTTTAATTCGAAACATATCCGAAATGGTGCCAGAAGCAAATCTTTAGCTGCCCATCTTTAACTATGCATATACATACATACCTATGTACATATGTATATTCATTCTTTTATTTTTTTGCAATAATTGATCCTCTCAAAAATTTATAAAAATTATTATATCCGATAGATTAAAAAATTAATTTTTAAAATTTACTGTAAGCCTTACTTTCAGAATTATGAGCCTCCAACGACCATTTCACCGAGCTCAATTCCGTTCGGAATCGGAATTGAATAAACCTCAAAATGTCAAGTCCTAGCCGGAGCATACCCCAGCATACAACCGCCTCCCACAGTCTGGGCACACCTGACATATTTCCATATTTAAGTTTTATTTTTTAGGCACCACCTACAAAAATTTGGTCGATTTAACTCAGATTCCGAATGGAATTGAACTCTGTGACATGGCCGTAAAGTTCCAGTACAAAATTGTGATTGTATGGTACTTTTATTTTCTATCGAATGGTTGCTGAGTACACATTTTTTGCCCAGCCGGAATTTGGCCGGGCTTAAGGACTTTCTCCTCTGTTTATGTCGAATAGAAGCTTCGCTGCGTAAATACCTTCTGAATAACTGGCCTTCGGCAGGGCTTAAGGTTATTAATTTGATGCAAAATACATTATATGATCTTCTGATTTATTAATTTTCTATCAGCTAGCATAATAAAAATTAATTTTTGAGAGGTGCAGCTGAAGCAGATTTAATCACAAAAAGAAAAATCCTTTAATCCTTTATATTATTTACATATCAAAGAATGAGCATAAGTATATATATATAGATATCTATGTATGTATATACATACACACATATGAATAAAAAAAAGTTCAGAAACAAGATTCTCACAGCACAGCAGGAAAAAATGTTAGCCGACGAACTCTTATACATAGGTACATATTTCACTTTTCGTTAATGACTATCCACTTACCTATTTATTCGCATAGATATCAAATCATCGCAACGTCTTGTAGAAATGGAATGCTTAAGGACACCCTTTAAATTCATTGCCCTATAAAACAACACGAGCAGCAGCGGTAGCAGATAGAGAATCACGGAAATGTTTAACTTATGAAGCAGACAAAACGAACAATTTTTGGGTGGCAAAAATATAAATTTATAATGTAATGGGAAATATTAAAGTCGGCAACTGCAATCCAAAACAGCAGATATGTATATACTTTATTTTTATTATTATTAGTGGTTATGTGTACACACAGACGGATATTTTTTATTTAATTTTGATTTTCCTTCTTTTTATCGGTACAATGGAATTTTTTTTAACAAACTTCACAGAAGATAATAACTGTCTATCAAATATGACATATTTTGTTTAAAGCTCATGTTAGCAAATTACATAATTTCTTTGAATTTTTAATTAGTTTTTATGTATAAATCAACGCGAGTATGAAATATTTTTATTTGTAATAACAAAACCCTTTTTTGTAATATACAAACGCACTACAATCGCGACTTATCGATGCCGATTCTGCATATAAGACAACTGCATAAAAATACCATACTCATGAATAAGAGAATAACAACAAAATAAGAAACTTGTTTTTTTTTTTCTATTTGTGGATAGCAAGGTGTATTTAAACAGGTGGCAGCGTTACTTCAGCTGATAATTTTTTGCTCTATGTACTTTGTAGCTAACGAATGTCAAAAACTTCGTTTTGTTTTGGTTTTGGTACAATTATTTTTGTGCTTTTGACATTCTTCGGCTCTTTACACAGCTAGGGCTGCCGTATTTTTGTATAACAAATCCTTACGCAGTCACCTGTATAATTACACCATGGTGGATAGATTGTATTTTCTTTTGTTTTTCTCACATTAAACTTTTATTTTCTTTGACAAACTGTTGTTCGTTAGTAATAATAAACTATTTGGTATTGGTAATTAAGAATGTATTATCAATTAATTTTGCACCAAACGCCAGCAAATGTATGTATGTATGTAATACTTCCACTAAATTTTTGTGATTTTCTTTTCATCTTACTTTCGTAAAAATTACAGAGTTGCAAAATGTAGGTCTAAGTGTTCCTTGTTACAAGATGTACTGTACAATTTCAGAACGCTACAGTTACAAGCAAAGTAAATTTATATAAAGTATATGCAAGTACTCAGGTGATTAATTTTTTTCTCGTGTAGTGTCTATGCATGAATGTCAAAAGTTGTTTACAATTTTCGTGCGCCATTTTGTTTTGCTTTGATTTGTTATACACAATTGTGTGTAGTGAAAAAGTTGAAATAAATTTTTACTCAAAAAAGGTGTTACAAAACATTTAAAAATAATTATATTTAATTATTAAAATAAATATGTAGCTTTTATTATACTTATTTCACGTAATAAATGTTTATCAATTAATAAATTTACTTTGGTTTTGTCTATCCATACATTTCCTTTTTGTTATATGCAGATCTGGGACTTGCATTAAATAAGCAAATCCATTGACCATCTTCCCACACTAAACCAAATCAATACAAATGCAAATTTATTACATTAGAACTAACTTTGATAATTATAGTGCAATTTTTTGGCATTAAACTAAAATCTCTTCAAAGTAATACATTAATATTGCGCTAGCACCAAATCACATGGCGAAAAATGGAACGTAAATGTGTACATAAATAAAAACATACGTACATACATAAATATGTAAACTTTTTTCTATGTACATACCGCCACTTAAGGCAAAAATCATATCACTACCATTTTTATACAGCCCAATTATGAATAGTAATTCCCCGGGGGTTTTTCCCCTTTCCCATTCCTCCTATTATGAATTAAAATATCCCCGGGAAAAAAGTAGGTATTCTAAACATAAGAGAGATGGAGAAAAAACTCCCCGGGAAAAATGTAGGTATTCTAAATATGAGGAAGATGGAAAATTTTTTGAGAGTTTTCTCCCCAAACATTTTGAAGGGAATTAATGCAAAAATTTTAAAATCAAATTAATAAATGTTATATGTATGGTATATGCATTTGTTTAGAACAAAAAGTTTAAATAAGCACTGGAATGTTATATATCTCTCTTGTTTTAGGCATTTTTATCCAAGCCCTGCGCACATCAACTTCAAAAACATGAACTACTTCTACTTATAGAAATAATACTAAAACACTAAAAATTTCACGCGTCCTTTAAGTTCACATAACAGGTACATGGAAGATTTGTTTTCCTATAATATCAAGACCGATAAGAAAAACTATGAAATTTACAATTTCCTTTGTATATACAGTAATTGGAAATTTAATCCATTCGCATCTGCACCTGGGCAGTTTTAGCCTCCACTTTCCCAGCATACAATTATTCTGCATGGTTGTATATGGTTACGCTGTCTATTTATTTTTTATTTAAGCAAAAAAGATATTTATATTAACGTACTATCTTATTGGCAATAAAAAACCAACATTTTTATTAAATTTCTATTGCTGAACTCTTGCTTTATTGCAGAGTAAAATGTAAACATTAAAAAGCTGCTTCAGATTTTCCTCTCTCCCGCATTTGCTTATTCCCCTGCTATTCAGAATAGGAGGATTATTCCCCGGGAAGAAATGACAGGGAAGAGAAAAAACTCCCCGGGAATATTCATAATTGGGCTGATAATTTTTCAAGAGAAAGACAAAACTTGATTAAATTGTTCCAAGCGGTAGGATATTCCGTTTATAAAATCACAATTTTTTAAGATATAGCTTTACAATAAAATAAACGAAAACCTAATTACAAGCATCAAATTTAAATTTTCACTAAAATTTTGTTTTTCAATCAGTGCGTATGAAAAGTAATGCAAGTTGCCCAGGTCTGGTTGTAATCATCTGTTTTTGACATTCATCCATTATTTTTACACAAACAAATCGCACGTTGCATATACTTTATATAAATATACTTTGGTTACAAGACCAAGATTTGCTTTAAAGTTTTATAACAAATGGTGCTTGTCAAAATATTTTTATATTATTTGTAATAAAGGAACACAAAAAAACTTTGACAACAGAATATTTGAAAATAGAAACGAAAAGTGTGCTGATTGAAATTGCTGTTGGTTGTTTTTTACCTATAAATTTGAACACACAATTGGGAAGCAAAGTCGTATCATATTTAAAAATATGAATGTATTATTTGCGGTCTCCACCTGACATAAAATTACTAAGTTTAGCATTAACTTCAAGTTAATGTTAAATGTAGACTGCTCAAGTTAATGCCTTTTTCAAGTTATAACATTGTTGTTAGTGCATTTGTTTTAACAACTCAGTTATAACTTCAAGTTACAACAAAATTTCATGTCATGTGCAAGGCGAATTCAGTATCAGGTGAACTCTTCCCTACAACAATTTTACAACAGAAAAAACAACACGTGTTTGCTATGCTACAAAACCAATCTGTCAGAAGATTTCTGTGCAAATTTTGACATTTTGGTTCAAAATGCTCAATTTGGCATCAACAGCTGATAATCAGCCGGGCTGATAAGGTCACCTGATACTAAATTCGCCTTGGTCAGGTGGAGACGTAGAGTTAGTGAAAATTGTGGATTAAAATTTTAAAGGCAAAACTTGATTGTGTAACCTTCAAGTAAGCTAAATTTAGTACATGAAAGATTTTGAACAAAGTCAAAATTATTAATAACTAGATTTCCAACACAAAGTAAAATCTATTACCACAAAACATATTCTGTGCTATTACCCAGACAGACTCTGCTAGGATCTGTCAAACTCTTGTGGTAGGACTAGGGCAATTTCTATTTATAATGTCTATGCTGTACTCCTGATGAATTAATGTGTTTTCACTGTTAAATTAATTAGAGAACAGTCCACCACAAGATATTTTATTGCGGATTTCAGAACCAATATAATTTTGAAAATGGTATTGATCTAGCCATCCCTGATACATCAGCAGCTGTTATTGCTTGCTTTCTTTCATTTCAGTTTTATCATCAGTACTTTTATCAGTTCACTAGTATACAAATTGTATTTTTACCACAAAAAAAATATTTTATACAAAATTCCATTTTACATTATATGCAGTTATTAAGAATTGCATTTAATAATACACAAATAAATCGCACAATGTCATATTATGCAGTAGCCAAGGGTCGAAAAGTCGGTATATATAGTACTTGGTAAGTTCAAAATAAAACTTCCTATCAAACCAACGGGGCAGGAACCATCTCCAAATAAAATTAATTTGGGTGATGAAAAGTTATGCACAAAAATCCTCCCAAGGCATATCTATATACATATTTGTGTCATATTTTAAAATATAATGCATATTAAGTTTTTTTTTTTAGCAATTAACACAAAATAATTTTTCAGATGTGCATACTAGTGATGCACGAATATTCGTATTCGAACTGTCGAATATTCGGCCATTTTTAGATATTCGTGTCCGTATTCGTATTCGCCAAATTCAGGCGAATACGAATACGAATAATTTTCCAAACAAATATTTGAATAAATTCATAAATCCTAAACGAAATTTAAATAAATGGCTAAAAATATTTGTTTGTTCAAATCCATTAAATTTTTTATAGAAATTTGTGCTTTGTATCATTTTAAAATATTATTTAATGACGATCATTAAAATTTTGGGTAGTTTTTATTAACTTTAAAGTACGCCAACAGGAGTATGAAGTCCTTTTTCATAAAATTTTTTTAATATTTCATATTGCAGTACACCAATTTCTTGTCTATAAAGTTCACATATAATATTCGTATTCGTATTCGCGAATATCAAAAATTGACATTCGTTACATCACTACTGCATACATATGTGGACATATGGTTACCTTAATATAGAAAGCCCCTAACTTATTATTTTTTGAAAAATAGTTTTTTGTATATTCCGATAGAAGAACATCTAATGTATCAAAAAATTCAAAAATCTCGTTTTCAAAAAATAATGAGTTAGAGCCTTTCTATTAAAGTAACGATGTGTACATTCACTTTTATCATGATTTCCACTACATTTACTGCATGCTTTCTTGTTTTTGCCTAGAGATGTGGATGCAGCTAATTCGCTTATGAATAAATCCTGTTTTTGCGTTCATTACAGAACCATCTGTAGAAAATCTGTGGTAGTTACCTAAGTATGTTAGTTTATATTTATACATTTTGCTTAACTTCTTGCGGAATTAAATCTCCTGTTTTTTGGCTTAAGCAAGAGAGAAATATTTCTACATTGATCTTTGGTTGTTACCAAGATGCAAATTCTTAAATTGTTCGATTTTCAATAGTTTCAATATTAACGCTGTGTTATTTTTTTTTTCAAGTTCTTTTGTATAGCTTTTGTGTATAAGCGATGGTATTTTGGATTTTTTTGCATGGAGCTGATTTATTTTGATCGTGCTTGAAATTTTGCTATGTAATGCATGTTTTTTTTAATAGTATATGTACATATGTATGTGTTTTCAAAATGTACACACATTCATTTATTCATCCAAAATAGAAAAACCTAGCCTCATGGCCATAATCGGTTTCACTTATATTTCTATGCCTATGGTCGCACAATACTGTACGATTTTAAGTTATAATAGCTGTAAGTACTCGTTTATTAAAATCCTTTTTTAGGGCAGAGTGTGAAGAAAAAGTAAAGAATTATAAGGGAGCCAGATATAAAAAATTTACTACGCGAAAAGATGCTGAGGACTTTATTTCCGCATATTATGTGGATGGCGTTAAGCTACAATATAAACCTGAAGGTTTTGCAGTTCTTCCAAAAACTGTGCAAAATAATATTCAAACTGAAACTAACCAAAACTGCAACAAAAGTGAAGAGGATACAAATGATCTATGGCCACCCTGCGATGGTGACGAATGTGAAATAACCGATGAAGATTTGGTATATATTTGATAAAATGTTATTCATTAAAGTTCTTTTGACTAATATTTTTAATTTAAGTTAATGGCCTTAGCAGAAGTAGAGGGGCTGCCTGACAATGCGGAAAATCGTAAACGAAAAACTAATTCAAATAGTGTTTGCAGTTCAACAAGTAAAATACCGAGACATGAATCCGTAATATGGGAGCCAGTTGGCTTAAAACATATTGGAAATATGGAATTTCTTCTAGATTCAGAAGGTTATGTTATAGTTTATACTGATGGATCTTGCTTTAATAATGGCCAAAAGAATGCCTGTGCAGGATATGGTGTATATTTTGGTGATGATCACGTTCTGTAAGAAGCTTTAATATTTTGTGCAGTTTCTTCAAAAGTTTTATTTTGTCTCTCAATTTGCAGTAATGTTGGCAAGCCCGTTATTGGCCGTGTCACTAACAACGTCGGTGAAATTCAAGCAGCAATTTATGCCATAAAAACTGCCAAACGCTTAGGCATTGGCAGATTATGCATAAGCACAGATTCTCAATTCCTTATTAATTCAATAACACTCTGGATAAAAGGTTGGAAAGCAAAGAACTGGCGATTGAAAAATGGCGACCCTGTTAAAAATCTTACGGAATTTCAGGAATTGGACGCATTATTGCAAGACAATGAAATTGATATTAAATGGGTAAGTGGTTGGTTTATACTCGTATAAATACATATGTGTGTATGTATGTGTATAGTTACATCTAGGCATTCATAAACGATTTTTTAAAAGTAATACATTGCAACTGTTTCGTAAATGCAAACCCTTAAAGAATACAAATTGCTTATATTATATTAAGTCAGTACATATACGTTTATTAATGGCTCACAAACATCAAGTTTTCTTGCTAAAGTTTATATACTTATGAAAATATTCAATTCTTAATAAATTGCACAAAAAATAACAGTTGAATTTCTTTATACATTTTTTTATATGTAATTGAGTGCAAATTTGACCAATTTAGCAAGTACAAGTTCGAACAACTCAATACACTAAAACTTTTTTAATAACACACACTTTCGGGATTCGCAGGCAATCGGGCAGTTTTTAAAAATTTTCGTTGATAATACGTACACAGGGTAAGTGAAGGCAGGAATGTTTGCTGCCGTGATAATAAAATCAGAAAAAGAGCAGCCTTCGTGGTGGACCAAAATCTACGGTCCTAATTAAAAATTATGTTCAATAAGTCGGAACTCACAGGCAGGATTGAAGATTGGATCAAGTATAAAGTGTTGTATAATAAGTACAAGGGTGATATCAAAAGGCCAAAGAGAGCCTCATGGACGAAATACTGCGAGCAGATTGATTCCTTAAATAAGTTATCGAGGTTGCGGCGAATATTGTCAAAGGAACCTAGGGCATCTCGTAATATTCAAAGAATGGATGGCTTATGGATGGAATCCAGTTCTGAAATACTTTCTGTTAAATGAAGACACACACTTTCCTGGCCATATGGAAGTAATATAGGAAGTAATATAGGAAGAAACCTCAATTAGGGGGAGCATTGGACGACATAGTGAGATTGAAAAAGGCAATAAATACCTTTGAGGCGTATAAATCACCGGTCCCGGTTAGTATTTTTCGGGCTATGTTGCAGAATGTCCCAGAGCGCGTACTTCCGTCTCTGGTGAATATCTTTAAGATATACTTGCTTAGAAGGTTTACACCGAGTGGCTGGAGAGATTGGGCGGGTAAAGCAAGCAAGGTTGGTTATAGTGCGAGGATGAGGAGGGTGGCGTTGGCTGAAGTAGTTAGCACGATGACTACAAAACTGATGGTCCTGGGTTCGAATCCGGTCTCCGACAGTCATTAAATAACAACACTGCGCTTTTATCTGATGTGAATAAGTGTCTTTTATATCAGTTGCTGTAGGAAAAGTTCTAGAAATGCAGGCATAAGGCACTGGTCACTAAAATTACACCGGCTTCAGCGGATGCTAATCCTAATGTAACATCAGAGCACCCTCCTTCGTCGGTATTGTGTAGCAGAATCATCGGCGAAGTAAAATATCCAATAAAAGGGCTGCTAAACACAGCTTCAAAATTTAACACGCCCCATTTGACGTTAGAGGCGCTGCAACAAACACTGCATTATTAAAAAAAGCATTCTTAGACATTGAGGGAGTATTTAACAATATTAGTATAGATGCTATTAGAGATTCTCTGGAGACACTCAGGGCTCATAACTTTCTAATGGAGTGAATAGTTATCATGCTTAGCAGCAGAATCATCAACTCGAGTATGGGAAGGGGAAAACTGAGGACATTAGTGACAAGAGGTACACTAAAGGGAGGAGTTACATCACCTGTATTGTGGTTGATGTATTTCGGAATTCGGATTTGAAATGTCCTTCAGACTCCCAAACTAAAATATCTGCATTAAAGAGCAACACTCTGGCGTTTATCAGGTTTTATCAGATAATAAACAAAGATATCAATATCATTACTTACAGTCAGTCTGCAATCAGACCTCTCACAGGTGTGTATACAACATCCTTTCTTGTTCAAGAATGTCGTAGAGCCCTTGATAAGCTTCATCCTTCATCCCTTTGGAGACGCTTCGACCTTGTCCTTCTCCCGTACAATTATGACTGTTTCAATCGTAATTGAATTGAGGAGGAGATCATTGCGCATTAGATAAATAATAGAGAATTACCTGTTAATTTTCAATAGCTTTCCTAAATGTAATGCGAGTATGTTCTAAAAACATTTGTATTTTCTTTCAAAATAAAATACTTTATTTTGTTTATGATTCTGTAACGACCGAATTTGTCAGATACCTTGGAGTTCGTTATAACCAAACTCCACTGCACATATTTCTTTCAAAACTTAAGCTAGAAAACTTGATCTACATATGTATTTATATTTATTTTTTCGTTGATCTAAAATTGTTTTCCATATTTTTTTAGAATTATGTTAAAGCTCATAAAGGTATAAAAGGGAATGAAATGGCAGACAAATTAGCACGCGAAGGTTCTGAAATACATAGAAGGATGAATGCTAGTAATATGTAGATTTAATTTTAACATAGACACTATGATCACAAAAAAAAATTGGGAATCAAAGCATTAAAATTATAAAATAAAGAATTCCCACAATGAAATAAACATATAGTCACCTAAAATCCAAAAGCACGTAACAACCAAAATATTCAAATTAGACTTTTGATTGATTGTGATGTGATTAACCAAAATACATCTTTCCTTAAAATTTTACTCACATACATATGTTCAAGAATACCGATTTCATTCATTATTCATTTTGGCACCTAACAAATAAATATTCTTAAATTTATAAGATTTATTGCTTCTCCTGTAAAAAAGTTAAAGTGTTCTTACGGCCTTCTGGATTTTAGGTGATTATAAGTATGTATGTATTCACATATTTTACTTTTCAAATTATTTTAAAAAAAGTAAAGTAAAAAGCAAATACTTTTTTATTCATACTACCCAATGTTAATTTCTCTAAATACCAACTTTTCTCATATACATATGTAATATATGGCTTATACATTTGCATTATATCAGAATATTCAATATTTCGTTAAATTTGTATTGATACAAAAATTAAGAAAGTTGTATTAAGTGTATAATAAATAATTGATTTAATGTAACACAAATATCGAGCCTTTTCTTCGATTTTATCGTAAGCGACATGTTATCGAAAATAGATTTTTTTATTGAAATTAAAATTTTATGTACCTACCCACAGTTTAGAATTATGAAAATGCCAAAATTGTTGATAACTTAAGATACTGACTGTAAAATTTTATCGTAAGCGACAATTTACGTACAAAACCATATATGAATATTAAAAAAAAGCCTTCTAACGATAAAATCGAAAAGAAGGCTCGATATGTATGTATGTATGTATGTATAATAATTTTGTTTGACTACTGATACTATGTACTTTACTGTCGTATTTTTGTATCCTTAATAATGCCCTTCATAGTTTCATTGATTTCAACACTGTCCCACATATGTATCCAAGAATTGCTTGCTGCAACAAAAATTACAAGTCTGGACCGGGACTTATATGTGTACATACGTATATCGTTAACTAAAATTTTTGCGTAATAACCCTTTTAGACACGGAAAGTTTACTTTGCAAAGTAAAGCTGGGAGAAAGACAGAAAGTGATAGTATTCCTCCCTCTGTCTTTCACATAGCTGAATTAAGTCTTTACAAAGTAAATTTTGGCTGTCTAAAAGGGGTATAACTACACATTTATAGGAGAGAAAAACATCATTACTCCTTTTAGCCACGCAAAGTTTACTTTGTAAATTCTTAATTCAGCTGTGTGAAAGACAGAGGGAAGAATTCAATCTTTTTCTGTCTTTCTCGCAGCTGAATTAAGACTTTGCAAAGTAAACTTTTCGTGTGTAAAAGGGGTACATCCGTCGTAGAAACCAGACACATTTTTCATATATAATCAATCAATAACTCACTTCTTTTTAAATTTTCCATACGGCAAAGCAGTAACCACACAACGATATGTTGTAAAAACAAAATTTGATCAGAGATAATTCATATCATAGACTACTACATATTCTGTGATTCATATAGCGATTTTTTTAAATTTGATACGAATTCGCTTTCAAATTCTCTTTCCAATTGTGCGTTGCAATTTACAGGCAAGAAATTACCTCAGTGCAGTTGTGACGAAAAAAGTTTTCTTTTCAAATTCTGCTGTCATAGTTTTCAGTGTTGTATTACTTGTTTTTATTATAAATATGATATTCAGCCGAAAAATATTAATTGAAGTAAAATAAATGTGCTTCTGAATAAAAATATAAATAACAGAAAAACACAAAACAAAGTATCCTTTTCCATTCGTCTATCCACTTTCATCACTAATATCAAGTTTTCATAGCAAGTCTTCCGTAGTATGGGCGGGGACATTTGTACGGAAATGATTTTATGCTAGCTAGATGGCAGCCATGGTGCAATAATACAGTCAATGCGAATTCACATCAATCAATTCGCCGGAAATCTACAACAAATAGAACAACAGGTCAGTGCTGCCAGTTTTTTCTAGAGCTTATCCCCAATTTTTGATTTGTCATCACCAAAAATCCCCAAATCGTGTTTTTTTTATTTAAATGTTTTTTTTGTGAAAAAACTAAATTTTTTTCATTTTATTTAAAAAATAATGACAAAAATAACATATATTCAATAAAATTCATTTATATCGATAGCTATATTTGCATTAATGTTAAAGACAAAATTTCACATAGTTTAATATACACAAGTAAAACAGACAACATGTCGACGGGTGTATTAAAAATATATTACTGCGGCAAACCAATAACCATCCGACGACTTGACAGATAACATAACGCAAAAAGCAACAAAAAAATAATCAGGAGGCGCATCGAGACTACCTATAATATTGTACGTAACATGGTGGCAGCACAATGCGATCGGCTGGGAGCAACGTGACCGTTTGACCGACTAAAGTGGCAAATTGCCACTTTTTAGATATATCGATTCCACTTTTCCACTTTTTGACTTCCTTGCCACTTTTTTAGGGTGAGTTATATACAATAAAATACATTAAAAATAAAAAATTTCGTGTAGTTTTCTCGTTTTTTTTAATTTGTCCCTTTTTTGATAAATCCCCTATTTGGTGCCACTTTTTGAAAAATGTCATCGATCACCCTGGCTGGGAGTCGGCTTACAGCCGCCACCCTCCAACACTTGCGGTTAATTTACGGATTTGGCTTAACCAGGTTTTCCTTAAACCCCATTTTTTCAAAACATGCCTCGTTTCTTAAATCAAAGGATAAGTATATGCCCGCTTCTGACATTAATGGTAGCTGAAAGATTTTGTTGACATTTAATGTCTAATTTATACGACTTATCAGACATACCAGAGCCGCCTATGGATTTATTTGTCGGCAGCCGCCGTCAAGATTTACTTCTTTTGGGATAGCCGGCGCCAGCTATAAATGAGAGACTTCGTTCTCTGAGCGCCGATTGTTGAAAGCTGTCTTTGTATATGTCCTTGCATATTTTTCTGTGGTTTATATAAAAAGGATTACGTTTACTCTGTGTAAAAACGAACTAATTTAAATGAAGATATTTCTAAATTTGCTTTGTTTTTTGATAACTTTTGTATCCACACGACAGGAAAATGAGAAGGAAACCATACAAACACCTACGTTGAACCTAGAGCTTACGGATGGTGGGTTCCATCGGTAAGTAAAACATTTATTTATTTATTTCATACATATTGGAATACAAAAGCCATTTGGCCCAAAAACACATAAGTTTATCATTTTGCAATTTGAATTCTAGCCATCTTATATACACAGTACAGTTTGATTACCCTTTTGTCGGCATAGAATGTGAATACCTGTTAAGGCAACATTTGCCATCTTCAGTGTATGTTAGTGTGGATCAGCTGGATGATATGATGCGATTAAACAAGGTAAGTAAACGTGGGAAGAAGGCAAGAGAACCCTCACAGAACTATAGTCACGTAACTACTTATCTAGTTCCAAATGGCAGGGACCGGTGCTAGTTCTACCATTTTATTTTCTTTTACATGACAGGGAGTGATAGAACTCGCACAAAATATTGTCTGTGCTGACTTGTACAAGTCATTCAGAGCTTGATTAAATTTACTGATCTATGGTACAAAATGTGCATTAGGTGTACCACTACCGTACAGGCGAACCAAAATGTCTAACATGTGCATATGATAAGACGTGTTTTTGACCTAATTAAGAGAGGAAACCGGTTGGTCAAACACAACGTGGCGATATTTATAAAGAGAAACCACTCTAGAATATTATGTGAAAAGGCTTAAGAATCTTTCAACTTATCTAACAGTAGGGGAGGATCGTGAGGTCTTGGATCAACGCGGGGAAAACAGCAATTTGTTTACGTGGAATCAGTTAAATCTAACATTTCAAAATTAAACAATGCAAATTAGAAATGAGAAATAAAACCCGAAATTAGACGATGTCTTAACACGAGTGCGGTACGACCAATCAATCCTAGGTTGAATTAGGTTAGGTTGTCAGGTTGCTGAAGAGAGGGGGTAAGTTATCAGCTCTTTTCTTGTTACCTGAGACTAGGAAATCGATAGTGCAAGTACAGACTTTGAATTGACAGATAATAGAGATAAGATAAGGTCAATTCAATTTGTGTTTTTATAACACATATATAAGTGGGCGTATTACTTTAAGCTATATGGAATAATTAGAGGACTGAAACGGTAATCATAAAGTCATATTGTCATAATATATACATATACTACATAGCTGAGCCCGGCAAACGTTGTCCTACCATCAATTATTTTTTTAACTACAAATTACTCCACACTGTGGTCACTTGTTGGGCATTTTTCATTTAAATTGAGAATATTCCAAATGAAATTGAGAATTTCGGTTTGAAATTGAGAAAATTCCAAATGAAAATGAGAATTTCAATTTGAAATTGAAAAAAATCCAATTAAAAATGAGAATTTCAATTTGAAATTGAAAAATTTCCGAATGTAAATCAGATTTTCAATTTAAAATTGAGAAAATTCCTAATGAAAATGAGAATTTCAATTTGAAATTGAGAAAATTTCAAATGAAAATGAGAATTTCAATTTGAAATTGAGAAAATTCCAAATGAAAATGAGAAAATGCCAAATGAAAATGAGAAATTTTAATTTGAAATTGAGAAAATTCCAAATAAAAATTAGATTTTCATAAAAAAACGAGTTTAAAGTTTTCAATTTACACACCACATTATTTCAGAGATATTTGTTTAAATTTTTCCGCAATATAAATAACAATATCAGATTTAATTCTGCATACTTGCTACATATGCACATTTACATATGTACATTAGGTATGGCGTAGTTAACGATTTTTCGATTTCGACTTGCAAGAACCCCTCATTTTGTGAGGTTCGGAAAAAAAATATTCGAGCCAAAAAATGGTGGCGGTCAGATGGGGGCAAAGGTCTCCGCTTCGTGCTCAAAGTTGAGGGTAAAAGAAAAAAAAATACAAAAAATCATATAACTTTCCCGGGGTCACCGCTACAGGGGTCAAATGTATGACAAGCACCCATTAATTTTCTCCGCCCAACATCTTTTTTAAACACACCGGCCGCGTAACTCCTCTCCTTAAGGGGGCTCCCATACAGAGGGGAAATTTTTATAAAATTTACTCGCAGGGCTCTAACTGGCCCTAGGGCGTACCTATCGAAGTCAAATGTATGACTGACCTCCAATATTTTTTCATTACGAAGATATTCTCTGAACATACTTATCGTCTATCTTCAACCATTAAGGTGGTCCCCATACAAAAAAATAGTTTTTTGAATAATTTTTTTTAAGAAATCTGCTTTTTCACTTTTATGTTGCCTCCTAGGGGGTAAAATGTAAGACCGACCCACAGTAATTTTTCATCTTCAACATTTCCTCCTAACATACCTATGTCCTATCTCGACTCATTAAGGGGCGCCCATACAAAGGCGGAATTTTTACAAAATTTACTCGCAGGGCTCTAATTGCCCCTGGCGCGTTCCTATCGAAGTCAAATGTATGACCGACCTCCAATATTTTTTCAATACAAAGATTTTCTGTCAACATACTTATCGTCTATCTTAAACCATTAAGATAGTCCCCATACAAAAAAAAAAGAATTCTTTGTCAAATAACTAAATTATTTTTGGCATGTGTTGGATACGCACTGCTATAATATTCTATTAATTTTACGCCTCTTTCGGCGTCGTTGACAACATGGAGTGTTTGCAATATCTTTAGCGCTTGCTTATAGGCTTCACGTTGTTGAACCCAATGACTGGGCGAGAACGACCTTTCTCTTTACTGGCGCCGCTATTTATTTTGTCGTCTTTTGCCTCATTATCATCTACGCCGTCGGTGTCTTCGTTTGATGATTCGTCCACCTCTTCGTCGGACAACTCTTCCTCATATTTTTCTCTATCTTCTGCAAAAATACGAATATCATTCGCCATTTTCCTTTTGATGTCACAGGTAACATTCTGGTCAAATAATGCGAGAGCAACAGGTTCATCACTAAGGTATCAGAGATGTCCACAAAATTTCTTCACCAAACGCTGCGAAACTGTGTTATCAATTACATCATAATGAGCAATGCCTTTTAAAAAGCTCAAATCGTTATTTGGAGCTTCGATGGCCTTAGTCGCACTAAACCAAGCTTTTACATAAAGTGTGACGATGAATACTGACCTCGCGGACTCCATCAAATTCATTCTTGGTTAAACCCGGGTTTCTTTAAAAAAATTATTCAAAAAACAATTTTTTTGTATGGGGACCACCTTAATGGTTGAAGATAGACGATAAATATGTTCAGAGAAAATCTTCATAATGAAAAAATATTGGAGGTCAGTCATACATTTGACTTCGATAGGTACCCCCTAGGTGCAGTTAGAGCCCTGCGAGTAAATTTTATAAAAATTTTACCTTTGTATGGGAGCCCCTTGAGGAGAGGAGTTAGGCGGTCGGTGTGTTTAAAAAAGATGTTGGGCGGAGAAAATTAATGGGTGCTTGTCATACATTTGACCCTTGTAGCGGTGACCCCGGGAAAGTTATATGATTTTTTGTATTTTTTTTTGCTTTTACCCTCAACTTTGAGCACGATGCGGAGACCTTTGCCCCCATCTGACCGCCACCATTTTTTTGGCTCGAACATTTTTTTCCGAACCTCACAAAATGAGGGGTTCTTGCAAGTACATATGTATTTTTGTTTTGAGTTTAGGACAAGTAGGCTTTTTAAATTGAATGTCACTGAAAAGCAATAAGAATATTTAAATTGATGTGGCACTGGAACCAACAACATGGAATTTAATGATAACTGTGCAATATGTTTAGTCAACATGATACGCGGTGAAGTAAATCGACGCATTCCGTGTCGTCACTTATTTTACCAAAAATGTATAGCTGGGGTAATGGCGAATCGCCCTATATGTAGAAGTGAAATAGAAGGTAAGTAGGTGTTACATTACATATGTGTGACAAGATGTACATACATATAATGTAATTGATTTCCTTCAGGGTTGGAACGCGTTACACAAAGAAGTTACAAAATATATTCTGATACGGATCGTCGAAGAATCATTGATGCATCTAATAAAGGAATTGAATGGGCAGAATTAGCTTCATCCTTAAATATTTGCTATAAAACTGCCCTTCGATGGGCGTCTCAATTAAACGTAATACCTATGAAAAGAGGTGGTAGAAGCCCAGGTCTTTAGATGATGAAGAAGTGAATAAGATTCTAGCTTGGATAGAAGAAAGGCCAGAAATAACACTTCGTGAAATCGTCGACAAAATAAATTCGTTATTTAATAAACAGGTTTCCATCACAACTGAAGGAAATACTCTGCACGGAAAGATGTATTCCATAAAAGGTGTTCATATGCAACCAGTGTCAATAAGCACCCAGCTTAATAAAGAAAAACGTGCAACATATGTACGCAAACTTAACGATTTTGTGAGAAATGGAAAACAAGTGATCTGGATAGATGAAACTAACTTCAACTTGTTTTGTCGTAGGAAACATGGTTGGTCCCGTGTTGGTCTCCGAACAGTGCAGTCAATGCCCACATCTCGTGGACCAAACATACATTTGATAGGTGCTATTAGTACATCAGGTTCATTCAAAGCTAACAGCACTAATGAGTGGGTAAAGAGTGTTTTTGATAGGTGGGAAGAGTTAGGAAACGATTTATCCGAGCTTGTGGTGGTATGTGACAACGCTCCCTGCCACAACCGTTTACAAAATATTTTCGACAACTCTCCAGCTACACTCTTACGACTGAGCCCCTATTTACCGATGCTTAATCCTATCGAAAATATTTGGTCAAAAATAAAAAGTATAGTAAAAACAAAGATGAATGTACCAAACGTAAGTCCCCCAAATGTAGGAGAGCAGAGGCTTGTGTTTTTAGAAGAGACAATTAATATTTCAAATTCAAGTATAATTGTTGGCGATTGCAGTAGAGCTATACAGCACACTACAACGTTTTACCAGTCTGCTATGGATCTGGAGGATATGCCTGTTGGGCAATAATACATACTCGTAGCTATATATTATTTTTAAATCATATACACTAGTAGCAAAAACTAAAGCAACTGAGCTAGTATTATTAGAATTCCGTACCAGTATTATAAAAAAAGTATTTAAATAGGTTTAGCAATACAAAATACAAAATTTGTCAATGCTAAGCGTTGTGTTTTACAAAATTAGGACTGAAATTTTTTCCTAGAAAGAAAAGAAGCCCAAGAAAGCATTTCTGAAAGCGAAATTGATCAAATAATCACCTCAATGCACAGAAGATGCGCTGCTGTTTTGAAAAATAATGGATATGCCATTAATTATTAAAATATAATTAAAAATGTTAATAAGTTGATGTGAGTTGCTTTAGTTTCTGCCATGCACATATGAATTATTTTTATTTTAGTGTTAATTTTTTTTGCTAACTAAAATAAATTTAAAAAAAATTTGGTGGTAAAAGGTTAATATAGCGCTAAAAGTTTATAATAGGAACTGCTAAACCTATTTAAATACTTTTTTTTATTAAAAAGATCTCGAATAAATAAATTTTCTGAATTCCAGCTTAATTTGGAATTTTCTCAATTTCAAATTGAAATTGTCATTTTCATTTGAAATTTTCTCAATTTCAAATTGAAATTCTCATTTTCATTTGGAATTTTCTCAATTTCAAATTGAAGTTCTCATTTTCATTTGGAATTTTCTCAATTTCGAATTGAAATTCTCAATTTCAATTGGAATTTTCTCAATTTCAATTGGAATTTTCTCAATATTATCTTGAATTTCAATGAAAAATGGTGTATATACAAAACAGCACAATTGTTTCCAATTTTATCCTGTTCCGGACAACTTTCTAAACTTTTTTCTTTCATATCATTCTTCTCCAGACAATAACAAACTAAAAAAAATAAATTCAGTAAAGTGCGACTTTGACTCGCGCATGAAGGGTTCCGTACGTTCGGTTTTGAGCATTTTTTTAATATGGCGTTTTTTTGCGTTTTTCAGTTTAAAATATTTTTTCTTGTTTTCGCTTTTTTCTCATTTTGGCGATTTTTTTCGGTTTTTGGCGTTTTTTAATTTTGGCGATTTTTTTCATTTTTGCTATTTTTCCGGCTTTTTGCGATTTATTTTTAGCGCTTTTTTCGTTTTGGCGATTTTTTGTTTGGTTTTAAGCGATTTTTTTTTTCAATTTGGCGATTTTATAATTTTGGGCTTTTTTAGTTTAATCGTTTTTGAAAATTTCAAGAGTTAGGCTCTTACGGTTTCCAAGATACAGCAAGTTGTCAAAATTACATTAACTGATAGAACACCCTGTAATTTAGATTTTTTTTTTAAATTTTAGTGTTAATTGTTGTAGTCTGTATAAAAATACACTAACTTTACAAATTTCAAGCGTATATATGTACATATGTACGAGTACACACACTTGAATGTATATTACATGGGATTTTAACATTTTTCGTTGCTCGTTTTAGAACACCCTTTCATGTATTTGTTGTTGTAGCGGCCAAAGTTCTACACACTCTGTCTAAATTTCAGTTGCGTAGCTCCTACGGTTTTCGGGAAAATAGCCTGTGACGGACAGACAAACGGACAGCGTAGCGAAAACAATAGGGTTCCTTTTCACCTTTGGTCTACGGAACCCTGAAAATAGGGCGAGTCCGTCCAGCCGCTCACGCGTGATGCCGTGACAAGGAAAAATGGTATGATTTTTATATATGTATGTTTTTAGTGTGTGTCTGTGTCTCTCCGTGTCCACGTACAGACCAAACGGCTGGACCGATTTTGATTTAGTTTTTTCTGTTTGAAAGGTGACTTGATCGAGAAGGTTCTTAATTATGTTTGAAGAAAATCGGTCTAGCCGTTTAGAAGATATCTCATCTTTTCTATAGGGTGTTTTTTTTAAAGGTATAGAACTTCGAATTGAAATAAAACACAAGAAAATCGTTTTAATGTCCATCAATTTGGCTTTATTGGAAGGATAATTTTATGCCATTAATGTTTAAATATGATTTCGGGCATGTGGCCGCCTCGGCTGGCTCGAATAAAGCCAATTCTACAGGTCCAATTTTCAACCACTTTTTCGAGCATATGGGGCCATATGTTGGCAATAACGCCACGAATGTTGGCTTCCAAGTCCCCTAACGTTTCTGGTTTGTTGGCGTAGACGAGCGACTTCACATATCCCCAAAGAAAATAATCCAATGGTGTCAAATCACACGATCTTGGTGGCCAATTGACAGGTCCATTCCGCGAAATTATGCGCTCATCGAATGTTTCCTTCAATAAATCGATTGTGACGTGCGCTGTGTGGCATGTAGCGCCGTCTTGTTGGAACCACAACTCATCCACATTCAAAATCTTCAAAATCTTCCATAAAGTTGATGGACAAAGCTCCAATTGCTGTGCACGGTGGCGAATCGATTCATTCGGGTCCTCTTCAACACTTTGCTCTACAGCGGCAATTGTTTCTTCGGTGCGCACTGTTCGACGTCTCTGCGGATGCGTATTATCACATAGAGTAAACGTAGTGCGAAAACGATCCATGGTTAACCGAATTAATTGCTCTGATGGACGATTATGTCGACCATAAAATGGACGGAGCTTGCGGTAAACTTCGCGAACTGAACCATTATTTTCGAAATAAATTTGCACGATTTGCAAGCGTTGTTCTTTTGTCAACCTGTTCATGATGAAATGGCAAACCAAACTAAATATTAATCACTTGACAGCTGACAAAATGGCCGCCAGTTAAAAAAGTGATGCCAACTTAAAGTTCTATACCTCAATAAAAAACACCCATTATATATATCGGGAGTTTCTAACATTTTTAATTTTTGTTATTGCTTTAGTCTTATCTTTTAAACAAAAATTATAAAACACATAATAACACTATGACCTTTGTGACAACCGTTTGAATCCTCCAAATGTATATTTACATAATAAGATTTTTAAGAAGGCAAACATTAAATACAATAAAAACTTGTTTTGGTCTTTAGCTTGATGCAATTTATCCCCCATTTGTGGATATAGAGAAACCAGCAGAACAGTCTACTGATTTTGAAGTTTTCCTGAAGGGAGTTCCCAAAAGAACTGGTACAATAGCATTACCTATACATTTTCGCTACCATGCTCCTAATATCAAGAAGTGAGTTTTAAAAATTTTATCTTTTTAAAACAAATTATAATAAATAGCTATCCTTCTCTTTATTTATTTATAACAGATCCTTCGCATCAGTAGATATAAATACTCCTACAATGTTTATTAACTGTCCAAGCCATGAACAACATTTAATAGAAAATGAATTACATATTGACTCAAATACAATTTACTGCTTAGATGATAAAGTGCCAAATATTAAAAAATCAAGTAAACGTCAATATAAGGATAGATTGGATGATTCCTGCAATTGGAAGTATGTTAAATTGGGTGTTAAACTCAAATTACCCTTACGAGCTGAAATACCAGTTGGGAATGAACATGCTTATCCACCTGTACTATACGCCACTATTATTGCCAGTTGGATTGCTTCGTTGTGGACAGTGTTTCGAACACGGCGTATTCCCATGACCATAAATGAGAAGTTAGAAGAGCAAAGGCTTTTGCAAAAGAAACATAAATAGAACAAATATTAAAAAACTACAAAGTAAGTATTAAGTAATTAAATATAAATACTAATTATGTATAAAAAATAAATATGTACACATATATTGTAGTAGAGTAGTTATTGATTTTCATAATAATAGTATTGTTCTAACAAGCAAAATTGCTATTTTGGGAAGTTTAGAAATTCACACGCAAATTTTTAGTTAATTAATCAATCCTTTAATCATTAAAAAACCCGTAAAGAGTTTTTATTAAAATATCGGTGGTAATATACACAATATATGAGATTATAATTTTCAGCTTATATATCACATTTACTCTTAACTACTCACAATAAATTAAATGAACAACATTTGAGATGTATTTCTTAGACATAAATATACAAACAATTTTCATATTAAAAGTGGCAGTGAATCAGCGTTACCATTTCTCAAGTTTTCCCTTTTTTTGGAAGTTTTTTGAGCTGCCAACAAGTTTTTTGAAAATATAAAGTTTTTTCAAGTTTTTTTATAAATATGTCCATAATTGAACCTCTGCAGTATATTGAATAAAAATATTAAGTGATGTTTGTATGCAATAAAACGATCTTATATTTTCTCACTCCCTTATTACTGCAACAGTGTCTAAAGGGTCAGTTAGCCTAACCATTTTCATTACTTTTCACATATGTAACAATATCGATTAGCTGTTTTCTTTTAAAATTTTGGTTCTTTTGTAGAAAAAAAGTTTTTGTTTTGGAAAAAAAGTTTTTTTTCAGATTTAGGAAGTTTTTTAAAAAATATATATATGGTAACGCTGCAGTGAATACAAAACTGCGAAGAACAGATAATTGAAAAAAAATAATTTACTGTTTGTTATTTTGACTGAAGTAGTTACCCAGTAAAAAATTTTCATGTTTTTTGAAGCAATAAGCCAATAAAGCGCATCCTAATTCGCTTTAAAATATGAGCTTGTTAAGAAGCAGAACGTATATAAAGCAAAGCACAGGAAAAAGGGATTTAATAGCGACACAACAATGCAGGTTTTAAAGCTAGAAAGTTATCTAATGTACACACGTGCGATATTATATACTCATATTCCACCTTATCGTGGTTGGCGTATTTCAAATACGACTACGACTGTTTGGTAATAGATTAAAGAAGACTTCAACAGTTTTTCTTTAATCTATTACCAAACAGTCGTAGTCGTATTTGAAACACGCCAACCACGATAAGGCAGATTATGTCATGTACATATCCATATGCACTAGAAGATTTTCTCATCTAGGTTGTAAACCTAAACGCACATGTGCATACATACAAAACGCAACTGACGAGAATTTTAGCCTCTAAATGAACAAAATCATATCAAAGGAATTTTTCAAAACAAAAATTTAATTTTTCAAAAAAATAATTAATAAAAATTTAAATTTAGGGCCTGTTTGTCTAAATGCGAACGAACGTTTCTTTCGAATATTAGTATTGGAAACAAAAACAAATTTAAGTTTTTTGTTTTTGTTTTTAATATAAATGTTCGAAAGAAACGTTCGTTCGCATTTAGACAAACTGTCCCTTAATTGCTATGTTTGCATGTTTTATTAGATTAAAATAAAGCGCTTTTGTGAACAAAAATGTAGTACTCCAAACCGGGAACTCGCCATACAAAAATCAACAGCGATATCAGCAAGTTTGTCAGCACTACTTTTATTCTCTAATAGTAGAAACCTGCTTTATTTGAAGCAAACTTTTTACTGGGTAGTGTGTCGACTATAAAGCAAATAACGATCTTCGAGAGCCCGTGTTCAATCCAATGGCCAGAGACGTAGTCATATCAAACATCATAAATTTTTCTGATATGAATTAGTGTGCTATGCTAATGTATCCTCATTCGTCGATAATTGCATAAATAACTCGTACTGGTTTCCATCTGACCTCATGGTTATAAAAACGATAACAGACAATCAATGCGTTGAAAAAAGCGGCCACTGGCTGTAGGAGATATATAGAATATTTTGTCGTCCCAACGGTTGCCCGACAGAAAATTTGACGTTAACACATCTGATACATCTGGAACGGTGTTAGGAAAGGAAATCTTACCATGTGGTAGATGTTTTCACAGACGTGCCGAAATTGGACACGTGCGTTGCTGAGGGAAGTAAAAAGCTATAAGACGGGTTGTGAACTGCTTAAGATACTATAGAATATGTAATGAAGATATTCGTATATGTACCGATGAAATTTCTATAAGATGTAGACTTGGGTCGAATTCGTTCACTAGTTAATTTTTGATACAAATATATGATCAAGCCCAAATCTAATCTGGTGTATATACATCTATTTTTTATGAATCCCCGCTATCTCTTAATAAGAAATTCTAACATAGGACTAATCTGGATAGAAAGACATGGATGTGCACTGAGTTGGAGAACCATTTAAGTTAGGAAGGGTGGTGCTGAAACACCCCTCCACTCGGAGAAACAGTTGGGTCCATTGTGATTCCCTTCTATTGCACGTTAAAAGTAATATTTACCCCCATTTGTACCCAGAAGTGATCCTATTATCCGTCATTAAGCCCCTGAATTCCCATGATGAAGCCCCTTATATCCTCCAGAAACGTCTGCTCAGCCATCTAAGCCTATGACGTAGCAGCTTCGGAGAGTGACAAATAATATGTTTATTGGTTTCTGATTCCTCTTCATCCCCGCACATCCTACAGAAATCTGGACTGCCAGTTTCCCAAATGCTGGTTCTTGCTCTGACCAGTCAATGCGTCTACCACGATTCGCATCGCGTTCATATCCATATCCAGTAGCAATTTGGATCTTCCTGAGTCAAGCCCTGGAGACCCTACAATCCTCCCTACTTCGCCATGAACTGTTGGTCCTGCTTTCTACACAATTACTGAGTTCCCTGTAGTAATGACATATCGGTAGTTTCACCGATCTGCCAGTTCATCGGCAATTTCATTTCATCGGCAAGTTGAGGGCTCTCCTACAGTCGCTAACAAGTTTCGATTTGACATTGTATACCTTCAAATCTTTGAGCACTGCTTGACGTAGAATGTTACCTTCCCACTTTCAGCTACATTCCTCGCCACCAGTTCCGTGGCCCTGAGGATCGCCAAGATCTCAGCTTGGAAAACGCTGCATTCATTCGGCAGTCTGAAAAAACTACGAATGTTCGTTCCCAAGATATGGACACAATCCGCTGTGCCTTCCCCCATTTTTGACCCGCCCTACCCTCATATAGCTTATCAGATTTGACTCAATAGTGCCTATCCAGGCGTTACGGATCTCTGATCACTAAAATTGATCATATTTAAGATTGATGTGTGACCTGTTATTCCTGTGCTCACCAAACCTCCTACCCGGCGTTCTCACCATAAAGTACTCTACAGGAAGTAGGTGAAGAATGACGTCCAAAGTGCTCTGAGGTGTGCTCCTCAGAGCACCTGTTATGCCTACTGCGGCACACCTCTGAAGCTTAACCAGTTACCTCCTGTAACTCTCCTTCCTCAATGCCTCCCAGCATTCCACACAATTATAGGAAATAACCGGTCTGACAACCCATGTGTAAATCCAGTTTACTATCTTCCTGCATGCGTAGTAAGCATTGAGCCCTTTCTTTAGCCTTTCTTGCGTGTTCCTTTTCCAAGAAAGCTTGCTATCTGGGAAAACACAGAATTATTTCGCTTCCTCTGCTAGTCTCACCTCTATCCTTCTTATCTTGGGCAGTATAAAGCTTTCTATCTTGTATCTCTTGGTAAAGAAGACTAGCTTGGGTTTCTCTTGTTGCTGCTAGCCAGGAGGATAGATCGCTTAATGCCGACTGCATGACTTCACTGATAGTGGGAAGAAACTTTCCCGCTACCAGTAAAACCACGTCATCAGCATAAGCAACCATCTTACCCTTTCCATACTCGAGTTGATGATTCTGCTACTAAGCATGATAACTATCCACTCCACTAGAAAGTTGTGAAAGAACCATTTAGAATTACTTGAGCTTATGCGCCATGTTTTCCTTGTATCCTTTTTGCACGTGTATAAAGCAGCTACTGCTTTGTTTGCCTTTGTTTGAACATAAGTTAGTCTAGAGTCAAAGTATATACCTCATTATTTCGCGTTGTTCGACGGCTGAAATTCTATTCCACCTAATTTTGAAAGTGTGAAAGGTGATATCGTGAGGAAGTTCCCCGTTTTTAGCGGGTTAACACTTAGGCTGCTTTCCTTTTCCTGATACAGAAAGTGTGGTGTCACCGTCACATGCTAAAAACTTACACATCATAGAACTTGAACTCCCTAAGAAGAAAATTCAAAACAGGGAGATATACTGTCTGGCTCACGATGTCGACAAGGAATTTTCGTTCGCTTATTTATATTGAAAACAAAAACAAATTTTTTTATTTTGTTTTTGTTTTCAATATAAATAAGCGAACGAAAACTTCTTGTCGACATCGTGAGCCAGGCACATAATCCCCTTACGGGGTTCCTCTATTTGCTACTTGCATTATTGTACGAGTAGCATGTCCTAAACTGGATTCAATAGTATTCTTACTAGGCTAATAAGCGACTGTTAGATATTCAGTGTTTCTAGAGCTCATATAATTGTTGCTGGGCTTATGTTGTGGAAAGCTGCCAACGTGTTTTCTTTGTGTTCCATTGAGTTTTTTTTTTCAATGAAACCGACCAGAGAATATAATGCTGTCTCAATTGGTATACCATTAGTGTAAGTATGTTGAGACGCTGATAAATAAGTCGACTTGATTGTCATTCAATGTAAATGCCCTATGAAGATTTCAAATCAAATCTACTAGATTTCGAGACAATGTAAATGTAATATTAAAACCATTTTATTAAACAACAACCAGTTTTGAAAAAAAAAAAAAATGATTTATAGGGTATTTACACCTGCACAAAATCTAGAAGATTTTAATATGTAAAAATCTTTACACCAATTTTTTTCTGACATTTATCAAGATTTTTTTATCCAAAACAAGAACTTTTGTTCCCAAAACTACAACCAAACAACTGCATTTAATCAGTTCACGCACCATTTTAATCACAAATTCTGACTTTTTAGTACAAATTCGAAAACAACCATAGTTGCATCACTATGATAAAGTAGATTTGACAAAATCTAGTGACGAAGTAGATTTTATTTTGTATGTGAAGTCTACTAGATTTTGCTTAAATGTAAACACAGAACTCAAAAATAAAAGACTCAAAAATATTTTCAAACACAAACGTCCTAATTCTTCTTACTGAATTATGACATTAAAGCATTATAGCACGGATTGAAAAATATATGAAAAAGTATGTATTGGATATAAATTCTACAAAAATTTTATACTTCATCTGTGATATAAATTTTAGTAAGTTAGGACTTCATCATTATTTTTAATTTATAGTGCAGACTTTGTAGGGAATGTGTATTTTTATTTTGAAAAATTAAATGAGTACGCAGTTTTTGGAATTACTGTAATAAATACAATTATTATACTAAGTACAAAACCTTTTTAATTGCCACTGGTACTCAATACCCTTATGCCAACTATTTGCCAACTTCTGATCCCACCTTAAAAAAATAATAATTAAAAATTCCACTAAATGATAAACAATCTTATATATTCAATAAATTAAACAGGGAGTGTCAGAAGGTTAGTTAATATATAAATAATCGACATGACATATTGACATACATACCTTAATTTGGTATCTCGAAAAGTTTGTTATGGTTCTTATCACATGAGTTATATGGCTGTACGTACGCACATATGTTGAAAATTTAGAAAGAAGGGCCAAAATCAGATCCTAAAGTATATATCATAAAATGTGAGTTGTCTTATACCCCATACATACCATATATATAGGGTAGTTTAGGTTGAAAAAATTTACAATAGGTATTGACCCAAGCCATTACACTTTTTGTGGCGATTGTCCATAAAAACCTATACTCGTAAAACCTAGCTTCCCCAATATATTTTCTTAAGTTTTTCCAGTCTGACTCCCTAGTTGTGTTCGAGAGTTTCATCATCTTCCAAACAAGCTCTACATGTTGTATCGTCAACAACACCCATGCGAGCCAGGGAAGTTTTTAACTCTGTATGTCATGTTATTATGTTAGAATAAATTTTTTTCGCAGTATACAAAGCAGGGGCCGAATTACCGCATTCCTAATCGAGTAGGCTTTCGTATCGAATAAAATTTCGTCAAGTATCGAATAGATGGATTACTGCATTCCATAGCTATCGTATCGAAATTTTAAAAAGTGTACTAAGTTTGTTTTAAATCGTTTGTTGAATCGAATAGATAGTTTGTGTTAGATTGAAGAAACATTTAATCTACTTTAAACTAGTACAACAACCGAAGTCGATTCTACAACCGTAATAAGGTTTATTGGTGGTTTTTTTTATTTAGCTGCCTAATACACGCAGGCATTCCTTTTTGAAAGGACCACTTCAGTTATCGATGTCAATCTATGTAGATCCGTATCTAAGTATTCTGATACGGTGATCGTTACTAAAGGGTGTTTTTTATACAGTGATATAAGCTTAAATCATAATAAAACAAGGAAATATACTTTTAATATCAATGAAACTGGCCTTATTGCAAAGAAAATTTTATGAAATTAATGTTTAAATATGATTTCTGCCATATGGCCGCCACGGCTGGCGCGTAGAAGGTGCAATCTGGAACACCAATTTTCAACAACTTTTCACAGCATTTGCGGCCGTATTTCGCCGATAACTCTTCGAATGTTGATTTCCACTTGTTAAATTGTTTGTGGTTTATCGACGTAGACAAGTGACTTAACATAACATCCCAAAGAAAATAATCCAATGGGATTAAATTAATTGGTGGCAAATTAATTGGGCCATTACGTGAAATTATCTTTTCATCAAAAGTTTCTTTGATTAAATCAATTGTAGCGGCCTCTGTGTGACATGTGACTCCTTGGTGTTGGAACCACATATCAGCAAGATTAATGCCATGTAATTGAGGTACGAAAACATTTCGAATCATGTTCTTATAGTGTTAACCATTGACAGTAACATTCTGACCATCATCGTTTTTGAAGACATATGGGCCAATGACTCCGCCAGCCCATAAAGCGCTCCAAACAGTAATTTTCTGTGGATGTAATGGTGTTTCTACAAAAGCTTGGTGATTCTCCTCATTCCAAATGCGACAATTTGCGTACCTATTCAACCAGAAAGGGACTTCATCGGAAAATGGAAGAAGTGCACGATGGGTTTGACGAATAGAACAATTATTCTGATTAACAATTTTAACAATTTGCACGAGTTGCTTTAGTGTAAGAAGAAATTTGAAAGCAAACTCGTGTTTACCCTTTAAAAACGCTTTTCCGTGAACTTGAAGATGAATAAAAGACTCCAGTGTACTAATTAGGGTTAAGAATGGTACTTTATTTACTAATAAATACACTTTACTAATCCATATCAAGAGCTTAAATAGACACGCATAGATTACTTAAATATACCAAAACTGGTTACCACTACGTCTTCCCCGCTGTTGTATACACACGTTTCCCACAACTGATTGCACTGGTTTTGTAGCTAAACTCCCTCTCGGATATTTGTCATACACCAGACTTATTCTGCGGACGCTCACTATTTATACAACACTAGAGACTCACTGGCTTTACTTATTTACTTCTAATCGTTATTATCGACCGCACGATGTCTTTACTTTAAACAATGTTGACTCCACTATTATCTGATTCACACTGACTGCCTCTCACACAGGGTAAAATTTTTTATACTACAGGTAGTGGTTCTAGAATGTTCGCTATGTGCTTATAGATGGCGTAATGAAATGCGTACACTTAGTACAGCCAAATGGAAGAAACTGTGTTATTACGTAAATATGTTGCTGCTATGCACTCGTTACCATCTGTGCTGTCATTCACTATTGGTAGCCAAGTCTTCTAATACAATCTGAGAAATGGATGTTACTATTTCTAGGTGTTTGTAGATAATTCGATTGGCTGTTATTTTGAATTTCAGAGTTACTGTGTATCGACTTTTATGTTGGTAATACTGTGCGTTGTTGCTGATACAGAGTTGTTACCATGTGTTTTTTTTACACTTTTATGTGTACGTGTGTACGATTAGTTCTTTGGCTAAATACTTCTGAGTTCTTGTTATTTATGAAATGTTTTCTTTATAAAAACATTAACCCTGTTCGCGGCCATTTCCGTAACAATATTAAGAAAACAATCACTGAAGATGGCGCATAGCCGGAATGATTGTTTGCAGCAATGGAAATATTATTGTTATGTTTGTGGAAAATATAATAGACAAAAAAATTTGGTGCCAAAATATGAGAGTATGAAACAATTGTATTTTTACAATGTTTTGGAGTAGAGGTTATTGAGAATGTAGATTGGGTACCTGAAAAAGTGTGCAGAACTTGCAATTAAAAGGCAAATTTTGTAAATAGAAACGTTTTTTTCGTTTTGAAATTTGTATGGAAAAAATATTTTTTGAAACGAATTTTCGTTATTTTTCATACAAATTTGACACGTTTAGAAACCATATATCGAAAATGAATTGCTTGAGCCTAAAAACAGTAAGATAACACAACTTTACAGGATAATAAAAATAAATAAGCATTATTTTATAAAATTTTCAATGATCTTTCCTTGTTAGACAGCGTTCCAAAATCAACAACTTCAAATGCGTGTAAAAATATCCCGCACTGAACTAAAAAAAAACCCTTCAAGGTTTTGTTATGGATGATGTCAAATTTTATTTGCAATTGGTCTCATCCCATTCCCATTCCGAAAGTTCGATTTTGTATCACTGTGCCATAGTTCAAATTTTTTTGGTGATTCTAAAATTGTTATTTACAATGGCGATATTCGGTGTTTGATGCAAATGTTCTTGCGTAAGTGTAAATGTAAAATATCGTATCTTTCCTTTGAAGTCCAACAACAAAATACACACACAATCCAAAGAAGCTGAAATCAGTTCCGATCACATTCCAGCAATACAATTTTCTTAGAATTCCAGATTCGCGTTGTGAAAACTTCTCTAGTGTAAAGTCTATGAGTTTTTCTGCTTAAAGTAAACATTTGTTTATAAATGTGATGAATAGCAAAATACAATTTGATAATGCTTTTATTTTTAAATGACTTTGTGACTCTTTAAAAGTTTAAATAATTAAAAAAAAAAATCCAAACAAGAATAAATACCAAATCTTATACGAATAAAAATAATTAGTTTATGACTAAAAGGTAATTTTTTCTAGCTACGAGTACATATGTATATGAGATTTTTTATATCTTCTAACTGACATGGAACACAATTATTATTATATATGAATAAAAATTATTATTGTATAGGAATAGGGATAATAAACCAATTAAAAAATTTTTGTTGCCCTTTATTTTATGATAAATTTTAAACAAAGAGAATAATAATACAAGATAGTGTGGGAAGAAGAAAAAACAAATATTTATCCAGCATGTATTTGTGTACCGTTAGACCATTCAAATTGTCGAAAGAATTTATTTTATTCGCTCCACCTGCAGTTTCTGAATGTGTAAAAAATTTTTACTAATATCATTCACCCCGACCATGCGTACTGCACTTTTCACTCAAAAACTAACCTATCGTCACTATAAACAATTTTGGTTCGGAAACATTTTATATACCAGTTTTTGTTTAGAATAAATAGCACAACATTTTTCCTGCACATATGTAATTTTGCCCTAACTATGGCCTATCATGGTGCTTTAATGGGCTTTTTTATATTAATAAAAGGATCAAAACATCACATACATAAGCTTTGTTATGTATTTGAAAACTATCGCACAGCTCGTGATCCATTGAATATATGTATCTCAACAAAACTAGACACAAATATACAGGGCAATTATGAATAAAATTCCGCGAGAAATTTCTCCCTTTTCTAATTAGAATTTTTTCTTTTCCCTATTACTTGCTATTAGTTGGAATTGTTCCCCGGGAAAAATTTCGCGCGGAATTTGATTCATAATTGCTCTCATAGACGATAGAGGAAACTATATTTTTGTATAAAAAAATTGTATAAAATGGTGAACAAAATTAGAAGTATACTAATACAACAACAACTCAAACATTGGCGATCAAAATTTGAGGGAAAGGGAACACATTTTAACTGAACTTCTATTCCCGATAAGGGTGATTATGTAGGTTAAGAAGTGTGATGCACGCACAAATCATTGGATTCCTTTTAGAAAAAAAAATAAATAAAAAGATACATACATAAAAGAGAATGACTTGGGAGAAATGCTAAGTCGGGAGGAAAAATTTCCTAAAATGTTATACGAAAGAAAAATACATAAATTGCTAGATTTAAAATGTATATTCTTTTCAAAAATCTTAATAAAATACTTTTTGTTACACTTTATGAAAAAATAAAATAAAAGTGATATATTTAACCGTCTAGCATGCGAGTAAAAAAATTAAAGTTATGCTTTAGAAACGAAATAGTGAAGACCGTCTCAAGACGGTCTTGCCGGTTTGTGTATATAAAAATATCCCCTATTTTTTGTTGTTTTCCCTTCCAAATATTTTCGTATCTAAATGCTGACATATACATGAATGTATGGTTGGTATTATATAATAATATTGGAATGAGAATTCCAGATGTTTTCCTTCCAAATGTTCGCCCGTCTAAACTAGGACTACCAAACTAAATGTTTCCCTTCCAAATGTTTTCGTGTCTAAACGCAGTCTATGTATGTGAAAACACTATTGTTGTATTATTTTCATCCCTCTATTTAAAATTGTGTGAAAGAAGGATCTTACGAAATGTTCTTATAAGAAAAAAAATATAAATTTGAATTAAATTCCCGATGAACAATTGCTCGAATTCATCGATTCTGTAAAGAGCACAGATTAAAGTTTTGATAGGGATGATAGTGTTGAGGATCCTACTTACATATGTTTTCGATTATATCAAGGCAATAGCCTTGAAAGTAGGGCTGTAGCTGAGACCACGAATGCATTTAAATTTCTCAGTGAACTTTAGCACAATGGCCGTGCCATCGACTTATTCAACTTTGGTTGTAAGTGCAGCAGTAGTTGAAACCGAACCGACAAAACAGCCGTCGACATCAACTTGCAACCACAACAAAAGCAATCTTCAAACGCAAAAGAGCCCGGTCTCTATTGGCAACAGCTGAAGCTATCAGTTTAAACTAATCCTGGAGGTTTTCGGTGGATGCACGTGGGCTACTATTTATATTTTGGAAAATGGTAACACTAATGTCAATAGCTAACATCTGGCAACACCGTAATAAAGTTTGAAATTTTTTACCATAAACGTACTCACAACTTTTTGATGTACAAGTGCTATTTGTTTTGTTTTCAGTGAGTTCAGAAAATCAATTTGACAAGAAAATGGAAATTTGAAGAGAAGGTTTTCGTTGGATTATTTTTCACAACTTTGGACGTGGATTATCTCAACAAGAATGTGTCGGATCAAAACCCACTGTTATACTGAATTCAATCGTGGTCGTAGTTCCGTCGCCGACGAATTCCGTGAAGGTCGTCCAAAATCGGTAGTTGTGCCTCAAAACATCGATGCAGAGCGTGAACTGATAATCCAAGATCGTCCTGTGACATATTGTGAGATAGAGGCATCCTTGCACATTAGTTCCACTTCAATACATTAGATTTTGTATGAACACTTAATTGTAAAAAAACTTCTCGTTGAATACCCCATAATTTATCAATCGCTCAAAAAATAAAACTGGAATCGACCGTGTCGGTATTCCAAGACGAGCTGAATCCAACAAACGTTGTTCATGGAAGAAACACAGCGAAGCAAATGTTCGCCTGTTTCTTCGGGCGAATGGGTCATGTTACCACTGTTCCGCTTGAGCAACGTAGATCTGTTAGTTCTGAATGGTACACTACCATTTGTTTACCGGAAGTCTTCGGAAAAATTCGTAACACTAACCCCCGAAGACGAATCATTCTTCATCATGACAATGCGAGCTCTCACACATCTCGTCAAACAAGTGAATATTTGACCAGTCAAAACATCGAATTGATGACTCATCCTCCATACAGTCCTGACTTGGCACCCACTGATTTCTTCTTGTTCCCGATATATAAAAGGTAAACTTCATCGTCAACGATTTATGAGTGCCAAAGAAGTAGTTGAAGCGTTCAAAAACCATGTACGGGAGGTGTTTCAAGAGGAATGGAAAAACTGCTATGACAAATGGTATGAATGAATGTAAAAGTGTATTGATCATCTAGGGTAATATTTCGAAAAAACAATAAAGCCATCTTCATTTAAATAAATTGATATTATTTGCTATTCTCGAAATATAAATAGTAGCCCTCTTATGACTCTATTTGGCTTTTTTGAAAAGTATTCATTTTCTCTGTTGCGTAAACAGCTCTGAATGTAATATCTAAAACCTTGAAAGCACTCTCCAAACTAATACGACATATGGGTATGTTCTGTATTCCACGTGGAATTAAAATATACGGAATTGCCATATATAACAAAAATGCTATGGCAATTCCAAAAGATTTAATTTCACGTGGAATACAGAACATACCTGATAAGCTTTCGATGTGTTTAGATGTGAACGAGGTAGCCTTTCGAGTTTATTCGTCAATTCCATTGATTGCAAACACCAATGGATCTCTAACTAATTTTTCACGGATGGTGTTAATGAATTGATCGGTGTTGAGACAACGGCACGCCCAAAAGGTCAATGCTTCTAACAATATACGAGTATCTGATGAAGAACCGTCCTTACAGCTTCCAGATTTCCGTGAGGCAATAGCTGCTGAACTTGTTACCTTCAGAAATAATCGGTCTGTAGGGCGACCATCTGCTCAAAAATTGGACAGGCTAGCATATCAGGGGGCCTACTCTGTAATTCGAAACGAAAGAAAATGATTTCGAATTTACATGTTATTAGCATACAAATTCGAAAGCATTTTCTTTCATTTCGAATTACAGAGTAGACCCTCAGGTAATGCTGATATTCAGTCCGATGGTGTCGATAATTTTTATCAACCAAATCCTTGGTTCCAAATGATAATTGCTTGTGGGAGTATCACAATCTAAAATAATATGTATTTTAATTTACTTTGCTCTTTCCTCTCAATTAAACTTTTGTATAAGTAAAATTTAATTCTGATGTTTCATTACATGCAAACCGGTATTTACTGTTTTATTACTACGTTTATACGCTTACTATTTGCAAATAAAATAATTTCCAAATAAATTAACTCTCTGTTTATACGGCATAGCAAAAGTACATAAACTTGGTAGCACTTCTATAGAAAACTTACTTATGTTGACAAAAAAAAAAGAGTGTAAATGTACAAAATATCAAATAATTATTTGTTTTAATTATTTTTTCTTCTTTGCTTCTATCAATGTTTTTTGTTGCAATATTTATCCATTTATTGTTTTCTGTTATCAAACATTTGTAAGCGTGGCAACCTCAAGCATTTTATTTGCAAATAGTGCGTTTACACGCCACGCTTACAAATGTTTCATAAGAAAAAACAATAAATGGATAAATATTGCACAAAAAACATTGATAGAAGCAAATAATAACAATTAAAACAAATAATTATTTGATATTTTGTGCATTTTACACTATTTTTTTTGTCAACATAAGTAAACTTTCTATAGAAGTGCTACCAAGTTTGTGTACTTTTGCTATGCCGTATAAACAGTGAGTTAAATTATTTGCAAATAATTTTATTTGCAAATAGTGCGCGTATAAACGTAGTATATACCTAGCAATCGTTCCTAATGTTGTTTTCACCTGTAAATTAAATCTTACGGTTCCTTTGACTATATACAATTAAAAAAATAGCTTCATACGATCATTTTAACGATCTGGCCGGTTGGGGGGTTAAGAGACTTACTGCCCTATTAAAAAAAAAATTATTTTAGCTTACAAAAGGCTTACAATCAAACTTTGTATGGAAATTTGTTTGTTAAATGTTTGTACTGCAGATCTACTTGAGTAGATTATTTTGTCATTTTAGAAATTAGTTTACACTTTGATACGAGTATTTGGGTTCCCATTTAACATGTTATCTCTTTGTTTTATAGCCCAATTATCCATGCCTTATCGCTATTATCTATGCAGCAAACATAAGTATTATTTTTTTCTCAATCATATTTGGGATAAAAAGCAAAACAAAATTATTCATATGACCGTAAAATAATCAGTCGTATTGGTTCTCGAATTTCTTTATTTGTGGTACAACGTAAAATTTTCGACTAAAAGGAATGTAACAATAAAAACAAGAGGTGACGCAAAACATTAAAAATAGTTAAAATAATAATAATAATAAGAAGAAGAATAAATTGGCGGCAATTAATATTTTTGTGATATTTTACCTTGTTGTGATGAAAAATTTAAAATGTTGAGTTGTGCCTTATTTTTATCTTCTAATGATGAGTATCTATCTACATATCTATTGGTGTTAATATATCAAGTGCTTTTTGTAGTAAACAATTAACTTTTTTTATTATTTTTCGAACTGTATTTGTTTCTATATTCATATGAATTGAATAGGCTAAAGTTCGTAACGCTTTTTAAGCCAAATTACATGTGATAATTATTAATGAACAAATAACATCAAAGTTAGTTGTAAATATTCTGACAACAACACATAGTTGAACGGAACAGCCAGCCGTTTTCGAAGGCCACTAAACCTTCCTCATCAGCGTTCTTCTGTGTTTTTGGTCCACTGTGTGTGGTGTCAGTTGATGTAGATGTCTGCCTTATATACGTAACTTTATTGCAAATGGAATATGTGAATTGGTTTGATTCATTGCATTTCAATTTGCTAATGTGTTTCGTAATGTATACGCAAGTTACCATCTATATATATATACCATCTTCTATATATATTACCATCTTTCATATATATTACAACAGTCTTACCATTGTCGTTTGTTCCTTACTAAGTATGCACATGTTTGTTAATTTGCTTATTTTTTGTTCTACTTAAGACAAACTTTTTTGGTTTGTTACTATTAAGTATATTTTTATTTTTTTAATTTTTGCCACAAGCCAATGACTATTAATTAGTTAATTTAATTATTATTTTTCGAACTGTATTTGTTTCTATATTCTTATGAATTGAATAGGCTAAAGTTCGTAACGCTTTTTAAGCCAAATTACATGTGATAATTATTAATGAACAAATAACATCAAAGTTAGTTGTAAATATTCTGACAACAACACATAGTTGAACGGAACAGCCAGCCGTTTTCGAAGGCCACTAAACCTTCCTCATCAGCGTTCTTCTGTGTTCTTGGTCCACTGTGTGTGGTGTCAGTTGATGTAGATGTCTGCCTTATATACGTAACTTTATTGCAAATGGAATATGTGAATTGGTTTGATTCATTGCATTTCAATTTGCTAATGTGTTTCGTAATGTATACGCAAGTTACCATCTATATATATATACCATCTTCTATATATATTACCATCTTTCATATATATTACAACAGTCTTACCATTGTCGTTTGTTCCTTACTAAGTATGCACATGTTTGTTAATTTGCTTATTTTTTGTTCTACTTAAGACAAACTTTTTTGGTTTGTTACTATTAAGTATATTTTTATTTTTTTAATTTTTGCCACAAGCCAATGACTATTAATTAGTTAATTTAATTATTATTTTTCGAACTGTATTTGTTTCTATATTCTTATGAATTGAATAGGCTAAAGTTCGTAACGCTTTTTAAGCCAAATTACATGTGATAATTATTAATGAACAAATAACATCAAAGTTAGTTGTAAATATTCTGACAACAACACATAGTTGAACGGAACAGCCAGCCGTTTTCGAAGGCCACTAAACCTTCCTCATCAGCGTTCTTCTGTGTTTTTGGTCCACTGTGTGTGGTGTCAGTTGATGTAGATGTCTGCCTTATATACGTAACTTTATTGCAAATGGAATATGTGAATTGGTTTGATTCATTGCATTTCAATTTGCTAATGTGTTTCGTAATGTATACGCAAGTTACCATCTATATATATATACCATCTTCTATATATATTACCATCTTTCATATATATTACAACAGTCTTACCATTGTCGTTTGTTCCTTACTAAGTATGCACATGTTTGTTAATTTGCTTATTTTTTGTTCTACTTAAGACAAACTTTTTTGGTTTGTTACTATTAAGTATATTTTTATTTTTTTAATTTTTGCCACAAACATTACGAAACACATTAGCAAATTGAAATGCAATGAATCAAACCAATTCACATATTCCATTTGCAATAAAGTTACGTATATAAGGCAGACATCTACATCAACTGACACCACACACAGTGGACCAAAAACACAGAAGAACGCTGATGAGGAAGGTTTAGTGGCCTTCGAAAACGGCTGGCTGTTCCGTTCAACTATGTGTTGTTGTCAGAATATTTACAACTAACTTTGATGTTATTTGTTCATTAATAATTATCACATGTAATTTGGCTTAAAAAGCGTTACGAACTTTAGCCTATTCAATTCATAAGAATTAACTTTTTTGTTTCTATATTTATAATTTAATTACATGTGATAATTATTAATGAACAAGTAACACCAAAGTTAATTGTAAACATTCTGACAAACACTTAGTAGAGCGGAACAACTAGCTGTTTTCGAAGCCCACTACACCTTCATCATCAGCGTTCTTTTGTGTTTGGTGCACTGTGTGTGGTGTCAGTTGATGTAGATTTCTACTTTTTATACTCATCGTACTTGGTACATCTTGAAAATGTAAGTCAAGCGATGAAAGTATATTCAAAGCTTCCGTATCACCTCGGCATTTCACAAACCCTATAAGATCATTATGTGAGAGAAAAAAATTTTTACCATACCCAAATTTAAGGTTGAATCAGACGTACCATAACCACAACCACAGAAAACAGCTGTTCGAACCAAACTTATGGGCAACTCTATATTTGACTATAGGTGACTCGCCATAACGCCATCATACGCATTACCATAGAAATCAATTGATTTTTGGTTTGGCTATGGCTATGGTACGTCTAATTTAAGCTTTAACTATGTTATGTGATGTAGTAAATACATACATACTTATGTCAAGGCGACAAGATTATTTGTAAATTATGACATGAGAAAAATCGGAGAAATCGTACGAAATGTCCATTCAAAAGATTTTTTTTGTCAATCCGCTCATGAGAGTTAGCGATTGCAATGCTTTTCTTGTGGAGCGCTGCCGGGACTTGGCAACAGTGTCCGTCTAGAGGGACTGTCGGCTTATAGGAAGTGGTGTCCGTTAAGGGAGATTCCACTGTATATACATTTAGCTTAAACAGTTTTATTTACTCCGGGCTTAGCATGTCTATATGCCTGCATTTCATTGGCGCTTTACCAAATCATCAGTAGACACACTTCAACCATACTCTTGAAAAGTTTCAAAAATCTTATCTTATGCACATACGAGTACCTTCGAAAATCATTTGAGTATTTATATAAGCTTTATAGAAATGTCAATAGAATAAGCGAGTATGCTCAGAAACTTATACAAAACACAAGAAACAATCTATATTCGATATGCATCTACACAAAAAAAAAACTGTTGAGCCGAAATTACTAAGAATTCTTTTTATCTCAAATACAAAAATTATCTGATTAAAAAAATTTTAAAGTGATAAAGCTAGTCAGAAATGCTTTTTTGAAAAAGTGCAACTGACAAATACATATACGAGTAATTGACAAACTTTTAATCAGTTTTAAATTAGTTTTGGCAACAAAGTTGTTGCTGTTGCGTTATAGTTATATATAAATTTAAAAAAAAATCATATACAGTGAAACCTCTCATAACGGACACCTCCCATAACCGGACCCCTCTAATAACCAGACAAGTTTTGTACATCCAAAATTAAAATAAAAGAATGTGTAAATCTCTCATAAGCGGACACCTCTAATAACCGGACAAAAATACCGCGAATTTGAGTGTCCGGTTATGAGAGGTTCCACTGTATTGGACAAAAGAATTTTATCAGTTCATGATTGTTTTGACAAATAAAATTGTTGAAAAGAAGTTGCTTTATTTTAAGGACATTGTGATTGTATTAGAGATGGTATTAGAGAAGATGTCATGAGTGCCCCTGTGGCTGAGTCTGTCAGTTCAGTGGTCGTGAGTTCGACTTCCGCCATAGATCCTGGATGTTTAGATGCATTAGATTACAAATCAACAAAAAAAATTTTGGTTTTACAAAATCCTCCTTATCGGGAATAAAACACGAAGATTTTGTTCACGTGAAATATTTCCCGTGAACAAAAAAATGGCGAACAAAGTTACAAAATAGTGTACTGACACAACAACAACGCAAACATGGGCGATCGCAATTTTAGGGGTTGGGAACACGATAAGGGTGAATATTTATTTTTAACAAAATACTTCTGTGGCAAAAAGAAAAAGATGATTAAATCGAGATAAGCTGATTTTGAATTAATGGTACCTCCGTAATCTGCATATTCGAAAGTACCCCTGGTCAAAATCTCATTTAATTTGCGTGATTTTTCAGGAAGTTATAGCACAATGACTTACGACTTATTTTTTTAGACTTCTAATCTCATTTGGAATAACAGCTTAACTTAAGTTATACTTTGGTATATTTAAACTTAAATGTATTACTTATAGTGTGTAGCACAATTTAACTGCAAAAGAAATAAATATAAAAAAATCGACTTGAAAGCTTAAAAGTGATCTGCAAAACAGTAAGATATGACTTACGAGGGCGGTTCGGAAACTTCTTAGCCTAGCACAAAAAGCGCGGTATAAACAGAAAAAAGTTAAGTGTTTTGGAAACTTCCATCTCTGCTATGAACACATGTTAAATTTTGTTTCGATCTGGCAACTCCTTCATATAGAAACAGGTGTTCACAAAAGACGCATCCGCGATTTTTTAACAATGGAAAAATTAGAAATGCGTGGTGTCATTAAATATTTACATAAAAAAGGTTTATCGGGACAAGAAATTCATAATGATATGGTGAATGTGTTAGGTGAAAGTGCTCCTTCATATGCAACAGTAAAAAATTGGGTTGCTGAATTTAAACGTGGTCGTACAAGCATTGAAGATGAAGCACGTAGTGGACGTCCAAAAACAGCTACAACAACAGAAATTGTAGCCAAAGTGCATGATATGGTATTAAATGATCAACGAATAAAAGTGCGTGAAATAGCTAATATCATGGGCATCTCAAATGATCGAGTCCATTTAATTTTGCATGAAGAACTACAGATGAAAAAGCTTTCTGCAAGATGGGTGCCGCATTTGTTAACAGTCGACCAAAAACGCATAAGAATGAACATTTCTCAAGGTTGTTTGGATCGTTTTAAGCGAAATAAAATGAATTTTAAGCGTCGTTTCATAACTGTTGATGAGACATGTATCCACCACTATACTCCAGAGACAAAAGAACAATCCAAACAATGGACTGAAGCTAGAGGAAGTGCCCCAAAGAAGGCAAAAACAATTCAATCGGCTGGTAAGGTTATGGCAAGGGTTTTTTGGGACTTCAAAGGTATTTTATTGATTGACTATCTACAAAAGGGTAAAACAATAAATTTAGAGTACTATTGCAACCTTTTGTATCAATTAAATGTACAAATTCGAGAAAAACGTCCTGGCTTACAACACAAAAAAATAATTTTTCATCAAGACAACGCACCAGCGCACAAGAGTGTTTTAACAATGGCTAAAATCAACGAATTAAAGTACGAGTTGCTTGACCACCCACCTTATTCTCCTGATTTGGCTCCCAGTGACTTTTACCTGTTCCCAAATCTAAAAAAATTCCTTGCTGGCAAGCGTTTTACCTCAAATGAAGATGCAACTACAGTTGTAAACCACTATTTTGAAGACCTTAAGGAAAACTATTTTAATCAAGGGATAGAATTGCTAGAAAAGCGTTGGACTAAGTGTATTGAAGTTTCAGGAGATAATATTGAAAAATAAAAATGTTTTTGAAAAACTAACTATTCTCTTTCATTGATAGGCTAAGAAGTTTCCGAACCGCCCTCGTATGCTGGCCATACACTACACAAGTTCAGTGCGCAAGTTTGGCACTGCGTAAACTAAGCTTGTGGCACACACTATACAAGTAAACTGTGCAGTTTTTATTTTAATGCGCCATAATGCAGGTGATTCTTTGTATAATTCTAGCAACTCTGTCCAGAATACTTTTTCTGCGCTCATTTCTTGTTTTGAACTCTTAAAAAATCTCGAGACAACTGAGCGTTTGCAACATACACTACACAAGTTCACTGTACAGTTTTCAAACTTGAGCAAATATCAAAATCGTTTTGATATTTACTCATTTCACTGCGTAAAAGCACAACTACCCCCATACACTACACAAACGCACTGTGCAGTGGCAGACTTGTGCAGTGAACTTGTGTAGTGTATGGCTGGCATTAGGCCGAGTACACACTGTGGCTTTTTGTGACACATATGGCAAAAATAACAATGGGAAAGTGGCAACGATTGTCATTTCCGATATTTTTCGTTGTGTGGCAATACCACACAGACCGTTTACGCATCTGATGCAAACAGCTGTGAGAATAAGGCTGCATTGCAAACACATAAAGAAAATGTCAGCGTGTTGACATTTTGACATTGAGAAAATACCGAAAGAATTTTAAATGTGTGCGAGTATAAAAATTTAAAAGAACGGAAAACGAAAAAAAAAGTGGAAAATCACTCACAAAAGAGTGTGAGAAAAATTCAAGCGCCCTGAACACATGACATGACGACAGCTAATTCAGCTTGTGCAGTTTCGTCACGCTGTATGGAAACCTAAGTACATACAGTTACTCACAGAAATATTTTGCTTATGTAAATATCAACAAATTTGCAAAAAGAATGCTATATAAAAATGTCTTCTTTGAAAAATTCATGTTTATTTTTTTACATATTAAATAAGAGAAGTCTTAACTACAAAAATTTTAATTAAAATTTAAAAAAAAAATTATTTTATGAAATTTTTAAAAAATAATGAAAAAATCGCTTATTTATCAGGTCACAAAAGTATTTTGCTTTTTGAATATTTTTACACATATTTTTCATTATTAAAGCAGCGTATTATGTTTTTTTTAATGTTTTGTGTGATATTCATTGTTAGATATGACCACTTGCAGACGTCCTAGCATAGACTCCACTAAATTTCGAAAATTTTTAAGTACTTTTTTAATACATTTCTTCTTCCAATACTCGTCCTAAGCATACTTTTGATAAAATGCTATTTTCCCGGATTTTTTTTCCAAATAAGCCCAACGATTTTCAATAGGACTCATGTCGAGACTTTGTGGTTTTATTGGCAGATGTTTGGTATTATAAAATAGTAATAATTTAATATATAGGGATATATGTTTTGGGTCGTTGTCATGTTGGAAGTAATTAATACCCATTGATATATTGATCCATTTGTTCAGCACTGGCATGTAGGTTTTCCCTAATAATGGACAACTATAGATGTTTATCCATTGTGCTTTATATAAACACCAACTTTCGTACTCCTAGTACCGACGTACAGCCCCACACCATGAGAGAACCACCACCATGTTTTACTGTTGGCCTTATATTCTTAATAGTTAGTGATTTATTTGGCTTGCGTTGCACCATAAGCCGTCTATCTGACCCAAAAATTATAAATTTACTTTTGTCGCTAAATAGTATCGTGTTCCCGAAATTAGAAGTCTGAAATTTATGTAGTTCAGCATATAACTAACGCTTCTGTCTATTAACTTCCGAAATCAAAGTTTTTTTTCTAGCTACGCTGCCGTTAGTATTGTTGGCTTTTAGAACTTTACGGAAGGACTTGCCACTTAAGGCCGTTTCACACTATAATACAAGTATTAATACTTTTGTGGAAAATGCAACTCTGACATGTTGAGTTGTTATTGTCTTTTGAAAGGGATGCATTTTCGTCAAAAGTATTAATACTTGTATTATAGTGTGAAACGGCCTTTAGGTGTATCCGGAGTATGCCCGTAGGGTCCCCTTTATCATTTCTTTGAGACTTGGAACATATAAATGGTGGTTTTCCCTATTTTTTAATAGTTTTTCTTGCGTTTCTCACCGTTAACAACTTTCCTCGACTTTTTCGTGGAATATTTTCAATATATCTGCGCTTTTTTGCACCTTTAAAAGTATTTTCTCTTGTTTGTCTACATCGACTAAACATATTACAAATATATTGGATTGATTTGTCCTATTATACAGATATAGAATGATCTTATTCGCAGATCAATTTAATTCCTTTACTTTAGCCATTTTTTAAACAAAAACTTCACGTATTGCACTCAATAAAAAAAGATTGGAACCAACTATGACAAAAAAAAGCATAAAAATTGCAAAATACTTTTGTGATGTTGAAATTGCGTAGTTGATACAAGAAAAGGCAAAAAAGTATAACAATTAAATTCAAAGTTGTTGTTTTTTTTGTATTTTCCATTCTATAGGCTTTGCTTTCTCAGTTAGAAAAGAAATAAATTTAACATGTTGCCTAAATTTTGTATTTTTAATAAATTTATTTAACTTTTTTGCTTAAATAATGTAGGCAAAATATTTCTGAGAGTAAGTGTATATGTAGCATTTATACGGATAGAAATGCAAAAAAGGGCAGAAATTTCTGTAGAGTTAGGTCTTCATGCACACACAATTTTTAAACCAACTTGAATCCTGCTTCCGTAAACTGGAATGTAGAGTACAATGGAATCCTTTGTTGGCACGCATATTAAGCCCTGACCTTTTCCGTCACTTTCCTTGCCATTTTTTAGATTTTCTTAATTTTTTTCTTATTGATAAACACACGGTGGCACTAACCGATTGAATAATTTTGCGTTTGTCCATTTGTATACATATTAATTAACAAACAATACGAAAAACAAAACCTCACAATGATAAAGCAAATGACACTAAATGTCATTATGTCAAAATTAGTTCTTGATGTAGACGATGATACCGTGTTGCCAAAATTGTGTGTCATCGAAAAATTTGATGGAAACGGCAGTGCACACGTATGAAAATGACACCACAAAATGACAACAAATGAAATGCCAGATGTAAACTCGGCATTAAGCACTTTTGCATTATGGCCACAGATTTAGTCCGAATTGACATACAACTCAACAAAAAAATTGTTGGTTTGACAAAATACTCGTACTTAGCATAAAACTCAACCAATCAATTTGTAATGAAAGGAAAATAATTGACAAACCACGTTTATTTTATTCATCAATGTGACAAAAATCTTCATAGGTTGAAAATTGAAAAGTTATTTCGTTAGATCCGCTAATTTTTTTTGTCAATTACGAATTTTATTTTTATCTGCGTATTTTATTTTCTTACACCTACATGTATACAATAAAATTATTATAAGGCAAAATTATAAATAAAATCCTAATTAATATTCTTACAATTTTATTACAAAAATGTCGTAATATCTTAAAAATTTCATTACTATCGATACAAATATTTTTCATTCAGTTGGCAGATGGGTGCAGTTTATCTTATCTTGCGACCTCGCATTATTACAAAAAAAATATAGAAATATTTAAAAAATATACACACATAGCCCCCCAGAAAGTCTGCGTTCATCTTAATAATATTTCAATTGATTTGTAAATAACACGTAAAAGTTTAATTGAGATTAAATTTATTTTCACGTAAATCTTTCTCAAACCCTATATATACATATATATATATAAACCAATAACAAAATCTACATTTCTTTTACCAATTTTCATATAGCGGAACTTAAAGTACATAAATATTGCAACCATACGTAAAGTCTGCATATTTAAATAATAATTAAATACCCAACCTTGTGTAATTAAATACTACTTAAATTTTATGAGCGTACCATATGTTTTTATGCGTGTGTGTGTTTATTGAAAACACACACATGAACATCATGTGTTCGTGTTCAAAACATCATGTGATCGTATTAAAAAGAATTTCGTTTAAATTTCATAAATATATAACATATACAATACAATGTTTCACATTATGGAATAAAGTAATAGGAAAATGCATTATGATGTTCGTTTGGTTTCATAAAATGAGTTTTTACGCAATTTTTTATTTTCTAAATGTTGATAACCTAAATTTTTTGTTTATGTTAAACAGCTGTTCTTTGGAAATTTTGCAGTGCTGCCGTACTTTCAATGTAATTTAATAAGAACTTTAATTAACCACTGAAAAAATGAAATCGTATTTAAGTAAAACTTAATTTTAAATAAAAATTAGCTAATTACGTACTTAAATATTAAGTGGAAAACTAGGGGTTGTTCTATTTTACCGAGGCCGATTTATATAGGCGTGTTCACACTGGATACGCTTTTGAGTGGTCACATTAGAAATGTGTGGTTTTTTACGGGCAACCCGACCTGCTTTTCGTAAAATGTTTCTGCCTGTTTCTGCACAAACTTTCTTATTAAAGAACTGACGGACGTGTTCAATAATATTTTTGGAAGTATGTACTGCGGGGATTACTCTTTGTTATAATAACTATTTTGCTTTCTTCTTGAACAGATAATATTTTTCGGCGTCCGGATCATCGTGTCCGGATCATCTAGTTTTGACATTATATATGGCGCATTGGACGGACGAATATGTTCCCCAATAGTTTTACCATTTTTTTTTGGAAGCTATTGCCTTCTTCCTGAATTTTTTTAATTATTTTTCTTTCCGAAAAACTGACTTTACCTTCTGCTTTCGTATTCGAAAATCTATATTTACTAAAGTCCTGCACAAGACTATTTGTAAGACCTTTCAAGACATGCGAAATTTTTGAAACGCTTTACTACAGCGAAATAAACAACACTGTTGACAAGACAACCAACTGAAAAAAAATCTTACCAACAGTGTTGTTTAGCGTTTGTTTTAGAATATTTCGCTGTAGTAAAGCGTTTGAAAAATATCGCATGTCTTGAAAGGTCTTATAAATGGTCTTGTGCAGGTAATTAATATTTACTTGTAAATAAAATGTACTGTGAGAGTCAAGAGAAATTGTACACCTTGAACTTTCATGTTTTCATTCTTCTTTTATTAATTTTTTTTATTAATTAATATAAAATTTTTAGTTTTTTATTTAATATTAGGTATGTTTTATTCGAAACATATACCTACTTAATTTTTAAGCAGCTATAGCTATAGCTATTTAATAAGTTTATACACACCTAAATTTGTTCTGAATATTTATATAAAGTTCGAATAAAACAAACCAATTATTCCTATTTTTCTTATTTTATTAAAAAACTACAACCATGGTGTAATTATACAGGTGACTGCGTAAAGATTTATTATACAAAAATACGGCAACCATAGCTGTGTATAGAACCGAAGAATGTCAAAAGCACAAAAATAATTGTACCAAAACCAAAACAAAACGAAGTTTTTGGCATTCGTTAGCTACAAAGCACATAGAGGAAAAAATTATCAGCTGAAGTAACGCTGCCACCTGTTTAAATACACCTTGACTACAACTAAACTCCAACAAAAACAAAAAAGTGAAAACAAAAACAAAAAAACTTCATAATGTGAGCGTCAAAAGAAATTGTACATTCTATACATATTTCAAAACGGGAATACTTTTTTTAAAATTTTAGTTTTTTGTTTGCTTGCCATTTGATTTTATTACGGCTTGCAGTCTTCTAGGCATCGATTCCACCAGCTTTTTGGTTAATTCGGGAGAAATTTTTTGCCATTCTTCCATTATGACTGCTTTGAAGGAATACTTACTGGTAACTGTTCTCTTTCTTATTTGGCGGTTCAGATGCTCCCACAGATGTTCAATGGGGTTTAGGTCAGGTGTTAAGGCGGATGATCCAGCTGTTTAGGAGTATTGTAAAGCAGCCATTCCTTTAATATTTTGGCGGTATGCTTGGCATCATTATCTTGCTGAAAGATCCAAGCCCAATTTTTCAACACTTTGAGCCAAATTATCTCTTAAAATGGTGAGGTAATCTGTTTTATTCATAGTGTTCTCTATAAATACCAAATTTCCTACACCACTGGCTGCCATACAGCCAGGTGAAATATAAGATATTTTTTATCATAGATATAGGATATTTTTTATCCGGTTCAGAACCAGTTTTTTTTTTGTTACGGATTAAAAAAAAAAAACAAATATTTGAGTAATTTTCGTTTCGGGCCAGTTAAACCGGTTTGTATGTATTTTTTTAAACAGGCGAACTCCAGCGGAGCCGCGGGTAAAAGCTAGTTTTGTTTATAAATTGACAACAAAATAATATTTTAAGAGCCTGTTCCACGATGTCGGAAGAAAACATTCGATCGACAACTTGTATTGAAAACAGCAATAAAATAAGATAATTTTTATTTGTTTTTAATACATCGAGCCTTATTTTCGATTTAATCATCGTAAACGACAAAAATTTCATTTTTCAGGTTTTTTTTTAAATATTCAAATATATTTTTGTACGTAAATTGTCGCTTACGATAAAATTTTAATAGTCCTGTACCTGTGTTCTGTAACTTGCAAGAAGATTTCGCGTCGATAAAAATCAAACAATTATATTGGTTGTCCTATTTTCCATAGGCTGATTCATAAAAAGCCTGAAATAAGCTTACAAGAAACATGAGCAAGGTACTAAGTTTTTTTTTACTGATCCTGTGTTTCACAGAATGATAACAAACTTTTTGTCTGGAAAAGTTCTCACCAAAGTTACAGAACATATTGATAATTCTAAACTTGGGTAGGTCCATAAAATTTTAATTTCAATAAAAAAGTATATTTTCGGTAACATGTATAACGTTTTCGATCGACATGGTGGGACAGGCCGTAAGCCGTTACTCTACGTCCTTTAGTTACTTCTTGGGAATAAAGGCTTATGTGTATTTTAAAAAACTTATGTGGGATAATTTTGTGTGTTTTAAGAAACCTATGTGGGATAATTTTGTTTGTTTTTTGGGGCGTAAATGATTTTGTTTCAATGAAAATACTTAAAATTTAATGCATCGAGTGTACCGCTTCATTGTGAATTCGAAAAAAATACGAAAAAATCTAAGTGCATTTATTAAAAGAGATACAAAAAAACCTAAAAGATAAATCGGAAATATTAAAGCTAAATTTAGCTTAAAAAAACTGATATGGTAACACTGCGCAGTTACCCGACTGTAATGTAAAGTAACTGCAACAGTAGGAAACAGCTGATCGATATTGTTATGTGAAAAGTAATGCAAATAGTTATAGAGATGTAGTGTAACGTAACCTACTTTTCATATAAAAATATCGATCAGCTGTTTCCTACGTTGCAGTTACATTACATTACAATCGGGTAACTGAGCCTTAAAGTCTTTAAAAACGTATTAAGTTTATTGGGTGGTTGTTTCTTAATTTTTTTTCACAAAAATTTTATCATAAAAATATGACAAAGTGTAAATATCGAGCCTTATTTTCGATTTCATCGTAAGCGACATGTTATCGAAATTAGACTTTTTTTAATTGAAATTAAAATTTTATGGGCGTACCCATAGTTTAGAAATATCATAATGCCAAATATTTTGATAACTTTTAAGATACGGGCTGTAGAATTTTATCGTAAGCGACAATTTACCCTACGTCTACACCTGATATATTTTTATCATAACAGAAGTCAAAGTTTCTATTGAAAAATAATTTTTTTTATGTTAGCTTTTTTTCCTATATGGAATTTGACATTTGTCATGATAAAAATATATCAGGTGTAGACGTAGGGTTACGTACAAAAACATATTTGAATATTTTAAAAAAACCTCCTGAAAAATTAAATTTTTGTCGCTTACGATAAAATCGAAAATAATCCTCGATATTGCTTGTTTGTTATTCTCAAGACTAATTATTTAATGATTTGTTTTTATTATATAAGCAATTTTTTCGTAGGAAAAATTTTATTTAACAGTGATTTGCTAAAACGCAGACAAATAAAAGAAGATTATGAAATCCAATTCTGTAGCAATAAGGAAAAATGATTAATGTTTTTAGCACTCTTAAATTTTGGCCAAAGAATTAATGTTAAATATGTATGTGTGGGTGTTATTATTTAGGTACATATGTATGTACAGGGTGGGCCAAAATTTACCATGGGGTTTAAAAGTTTAATAACTTTTTCGTTTATTAGTTTTTTTATTTTTTTTTTCTCAGATTATATAATATACAAAAGGGAAATTTTTTTAAACTAAGTATGAAAAATAATGTCTCTTAACTGACCATCGTTTTCAGCTTCGCACTGATGGGCTCGTTTTAGAGCATTTTCCATAACATCTTTCAAAATTTGTGGCTGTAGCGTTCGAATTTCTGCAACAATGTTTGCCTTGAGTTCCAGGATTGTCTCTGGCTTGTTCACATACACTCGCTCCTTTAAATAACCCCAAAGAAAATAGTCGAGTGCTGTCAAATCTGGCGATCGCGCTGGCCAAATAATTTCCGAATTTCTGGAAACTATTCGCTCTCCAAAAATTTGACTTAAAAGTGCCATTGTGTCTCGGGCAGTGTGGGCAGTAGCTCCGTCCTGCTGAAACCACATACCAGGTCTTTTTTCAAGAGCAAGACGAAAAAAATTTTCTATCAAAAATCGATACCGCTCTCCATTTACGGTTACAGCACTTCCATCTTCATTCTCGAAGAAGTAAGGGGCAATGATATTTCAGATGTTATCCCACACCATATTGTACACATAATGGGGTGCAATTGGCGTTGATGAATGGCTCTTGGATGTTCAGAACCCCAGAACCTACAGTTCTGCTTATTAACAAAGCCATTTAAATGAAAATGAGCTTCATCACTCATAATCAAATTTTCAATAAAGTTGATTCTGTTGATTCTATTATTCTGGTTCTTTGTTCAGTTGTGAATCTCTCCAGTATTTATTCTCCAAGTGTTATTTATATAATCTGGTAACTTTTGGCCCACCCTGTACATACATATCGCTAATTAACCCAAAGAACGTCATAAAAAATTCCATTTTTTGACACAGAACTAATCCTCATATCGTTCTTCATATTGTGTAAACATTTCATACAAATATCTTGAGAGAAAAATAAAATATTCGTTTTCCTTAAAGTTGTTTGTAAAGTTGGGATGCCAATCCCGAAATCCTGATCCCGACATTTTAATCCCGGGATTCAGTCAATCCCGACATTGTTTAATAAATTTTAGTGGTGGAGACACGCCCTTCAAACGCAAAATTAAGAGACTATGGAATTAAATTTAAGGTTAGCAATATGGGACGCTAACGGCTTATGCAATCATTCAAATGAAATAAAAATTTTCGTTAAAATTACTATAATGATATTTTTTAATCTCTGAAAATTCATTAAGAGAGATATGCATACATACATATATCAACGCCACAACACCACTGAAATAATAGTAACAATACACTAGTATTGTGTATGCCGAGACGAATATTTGTCTACGAGATTAAAGGACACGTGAACAAGTTTTTCTTAAAAAAACGTTTAAAAGATTACAAAAATTATTAGATAAATATATATTTGGGAAGGTTGGAAATTGAAGCTCATGATAGTGAATATAATCTGTGGAACGCAAAAAAAAATATTTACAGCATCCAACAAAGAGAAATATCCCAGTTAAAAATAGAAGAACATAATCTGGTATGTGATGGAAATCGATCGATTTCAAAAAACTAAATCTTCTGAAAGATGACTTATTGATGTTTTTATTGTTTTAGGAGCTTATAATGGTTTATTTGATCTTAAGTTCGATTTCACTGCAGCGTACAATTAACATAACACATATTTATTTATTATTAGTTATACGAAATCGAGCGATTTCAAATCGATCGATTTCCATCACGTTTGCAGTAAAGCAAACGAGTTTAAAGAACAGGCTTATGCTGAAATTTAAAACTTTTCAGAATAATTTTCATTCGCAAAGGAATATGTGAAAATTGTATGTGTTCGTAAATGCATCAATGCTCTGCAGGATCATCAAAAGCACTGGGAGCATGCAAAAATAGGGTAAGAAGAGTAAAAGTTAAAAAAATTTAGTTAAAAAATTCACTAACCTAAATATCCCCTGTTATTTATGTTTTTTTTTTTAACAGAAAGATAACAAATAAGCCTTTATATATTGTTTGACTATGACATAACAAATCGCTATACCGAGAAATTATTTTAAGACTAAAAGAAATGCAAAGAGCCTTTAACGTAGGGTTGTTATCCGTCCTATTTTTTGGAAACTCTGTCCTCGAAAAAAAAGTTGCGTCCGGGAAAGTCCTATTTTTTAATAAATTCATTCGCTTTCCATTGTTAACAAAAAATAAATAATAATAAAAAAGAGGAGAGGTGTCTTAGTACATCCGGTTATAGCTATGCTGCTGAGCTATGTATATAAAAAAACTTAATGTGTTAAATAACAATGCAATAAAATTATATTATATGATGATGCCAAATTCGCCGCAAATATTTCAAAACATTTCCATTTATTTCCCATTATTTTCTTTTCTAGCGGCGAACGATTAAATTTATTCATTGTTTGTGGCCGGCGGCGGCTGTTAGCCGGCATACAGCCAATCGGCTGTGTTGTCTAGTTTGTGCTCATGTGCAAAAACAATACAAAAGCAAATGGAGCAATCCTTCTCATTGTTTTGTTTTTGTTTCACTCACTTCAAAGAACGAAACAAAACAAAAAACAAACAATTTGTTTCGTTTATTTTCATACTCTGGTTTTAAGTACAAAGAAATCGAAACAAAAATAAATTTATAACTGTAACATTGTCGATTATTTCTGTTACGAAAATCACGTCCTAGCTCCTTTGTCGTGACATAAATATCATATCTATAATAAATAATCTTATAAATAACACTGCTGATAGGCCTATGCATTAGAAATATTTCAGGTGTAATCGGTTGAATTTTAAATAATTTAGGTTTCTCTTCGTTTTTTGTTACAAAACTTTTTTTGATAAGTATAATCGAAAAAAGTAGTAAGTATAAAATACCGTTTTTAGCATTTTAAATGATACTTGATGTGCATTTTCTTTGCGTTTATACATATATGCAAATATTCTCAAATGTGTACATACTCATGTACATAGGTAAAATTTAATGTAAACATATCGATGGCGTTGGGTAAAAAGATTCAATATTTTATGTAAAATGTTGCGAGATTGACCCTTTTTAGTAATACTCGTAGGTATTATTGGAAAAAATCAATTTTGTTTTATTATTAACTCCTACTTTTTTAAGCAAATATCCGGGTTTTTCCTCTTTTCTTTATAAATTAGGCGATAACAACCCTATTTAACGTATATTTTGCTGATCTAAGCCACCTTTTGAACACTGGATCATGAATGAATGAATGAATGAATGAATTAAGTCAAACGGGGAGCAGATCTTTTGTATCCCTGCCAGGTGCTAGAGCACCTCATCTAGACCTACTATACTGATGAATCTCAGGATTGCCAGTGGGTCCAGAGTTGGCAGTTCCCAATCCTGCAATAGGTGCTTGCCTAATTGGCTATATCTTCTGCGGCATAACGCTTCACAGTCCTTCAGAATATGCTCTGGAGTTTCATCTTCGTAATCACAGAATCTGCACAGGCTGTTACTCTCAACACCAAGTATGTTGAGGTGTTTTCTCAGTCTACAATTGCCTGTGAGGAAGCCTGTGAGCATTCTTAGATTGTTTATACTCAGAAACATGGAAGCTACGAGTATGAAACGATTTTGCGTTATACGTTCCAATCATTAGCTTTGCAACAATCCTGGGAGATTGAGCCAGAAGTGTTCCCTATTACTCTTGAACTACGTCGATATATCTTCCCGGATTTTGTCCAATTCGAGTCCACAAAACGGTTCTGGTCCGACCATGGATGTACTAGCCCCCTTCTGGCAATTTCGTCTGCGCGTGTCCAGGAAGCCAGCAGAGTATGACCTTATTCATGCTGCTTAGCTGATTTAGCTTAATGCGGCATTCCCACGCTAACTTAGAGGTAAACTCATATGCTGAGCGCTTTGATGGCGAGCCGAGCAAATGGCTGTTTCTTTTCCTCGATAGGCCCTATCAAGATTGAATTGTGCACATGTCTCAATGGCATAAACTTCCGATTGAAAAATCGTGGGAGATTTTCCTAACGACTCGTGGTAGTTAGTACTTGGTCCTACAACTCCCACACCACATAATGCCGGCGTTTTGGAACCATCAGTGTACCACCTGATGGTGTCAGTTTCAAAGGAATACCGGGGATCTATTTCCCCCATTCCCTTCTATTGGCCAGAACAGTTTCCAACCTCTTGTCGAAGTCGTACACTTTATTCATCACGTCAGAGGGTTGCGCAAGTAGGGGAAATTGTCTTGCTAGGGATGATTGTTTCCATTGGTTAATTAGGCAGTCCCTGTCTGTGATTTTCCCCGTGATGCTGATTACTTTTGGTCTGGCAGCAGCCTCTATCACAATCGTTAAAGGTTTCAGTTCAATGAGGACTTCCATAGCCGCCGTAGGACACGTCCTCATAGCGCCTCTTATACAAAAGCATGCTAGCCTCTGTAGTTTGTCTAACCAATTTCTGGCCGTAGCCAGCCTGACCCTGTCCGACCAGGCAACAGCTCCATAAGTGATGATAGGTCTCACTATCATGGTGTATATCCATCTCAAGATTTTGGATGTGCAGCCCCATGTGCTTCCTGCAACAGATTTACAAACCATTAGTGCTTTAGTTGCCCTGTCAACAGTCGTCTCTAAATGCTGTTTCCATAACAGTTTTGAGTCTAATATCACTCCCAGATACTTGACCTCCGATGAGCTTTCTATTTGTACGTTGTCCACGCTGGATCATGCTCCCAAGCAAACAAATTTTTTTCGACCAGACAATAAATTTATGTTTTTACTCATTATAAGCGTATAAATGTCCGTGCAGTTTTGTGTATAGAACCCAAAATACAGTTCATTAAAAACCTTTATAACCCGTGTCCGTTATAACCGAACTCCACTATATGAGACAAGTGTTCACTAAGTAAGAATTTGTTATAATTCAAATTTACTTAGTCATAAACAGATTATATGTATGTACATAATTAAGTAATTTATGGCGATAAAAAAAAGTTACTTTTCTGATTTATAGCCCACTTTTATGTACAAATCATAAACAATTTTATAAATAGCTTATGAGATAAACAAATTACAAACAACAAATTTTTATTAAAGCAACTATTATATTTTTTAAACATTGTCTGGCACTTCTGCTCATATTCAATAAAAGAAATAATTTACAATGTAAACAGTCTTCGAAATGTCGAAAATGCAAATGCAAGTATTTTATAAACTTAAAATAATTAATTTTAGAACTGATAATGTACTACAAATAGAAGATTTATGGAAAAAATAAATATGAAATAAGGGATTTTTTTAGTTAAGGAAATCCTAATGACATCCTTAGTACACTCTAACTGTATCACCCTAATACTCGTATCTAAATTTGATGGAGGAAAGTAGAGTACAATACAGGAACTGATCTCTTTTAAATCTTACAACTGAAAAAGTATCAAGCTAATGCTAACATTGAAAGATTTATTTATTTTTATTTTGCATACTACAAATCTTTAAAAAGATGTAGTAAAATATGTAGGTTTCGTATATAAGGCGGACATCTACATCAACTGACACCACACACAGTGGACCAAAACACAGAAGAACGCTGATGAGGAAGCTTTAGTGGCCTTCGAAAACGGCTGGCTGTTCCGTTCAACTATGTGTTGTTGTCAGAATATTTACAACTAACTTTGATGTTATTTGTTCATTAATAATTATCACATGTAATTTGGCTTAAAAAGCGTTACGAAAATTAGCCTATTCAATTCATAAGAATATAGAAACAAATACAGTTCGAAAAATAATTAAATTAACTAAAATGATAACTATTTTTTAAACTAATACTTCATATTCATAGTGCATTGTTTAACTAAAGTTCTTAATATGAGCAAAGAATGGTAACCCTATCAAACAATTATGTTTCACTATTGGCAGCTCTGTTATAGCATATGGTTTTTTTTACATTCGCTATATTATTTCATAAAAATGGATAAAACAGTGCTCTCTCGTCTAACTCTACCGTGTAAGATATTGAATTAGTGCTGAAATTGCTGCGGAAAACCCAAAATATAATAGAAAATAAAATAAAAAGAATGTGTTACAGCTAAATACAAAGAAGATGCTTGATAACGTATGTGTGGAATTTGTATAAAAATTTTCACAATACAACAGTTCTAATAAAGTTTACAACGAATCAGCTGTTGTCTAACTATTTGTTAACCAATTGCATTTGACGGTTTAACTAATAGTAAACGAAAAGCTGTGAATCAATTATTATTGGTTAAACTATTGCTGTTAGTTAACTAATGACTGTAAATTTGGGCCTAAGTAGATTTTAATCTATTAGTTATGTATTATCATTAACCGCTTCCTACAAAAGTTTACATATGTACACAGTGCCTACTAAATACCTCATAAAATAGAAAAAAATTAATAAGAAATTTCTATGTTTTTTTTCAATAAGGAAATCTTATTAATTTCATAGAGAAAATCTTTTTGAAAAAATCAAGAAGAAATCTTGTAGTTTTTATGAGGTTATTTTATTGATTTTTTCATTAAAAAAATAAAAAAAAAAGTTGCATCTTTATTCTCTGTACTTATGTATTTTCATTTAAATTCTATACCATATACATATGTATGTATGTATGTATGTCGTATATTGTAGATGTTATTTATTTATACATACATACATACACATTATGTTATTTTCTTAATTAACTTACTCACCAAGTATTGAACCAGCAAACTTCTACCTGATAGACAAGCACTCTACCCAATATGCTAACAAGCAGCCAGAATAACCATTGAAATTAATGTGCATACATTTTTATACAAAAATGAAAAAGATCATGAAAAAAATTGTCTCTATGTCTATTTATAGATATGAAATAACAAGACACCTCATAAAATCAAGAAGATTTCCTTATTAAAAAAATCAATAATATGCTTTACACATAATCATATAGGAACCTACTAAAATCAAGAAGAAAACCTTATTGAAAAAATCAATAAGGCAACCTAATAAAATCAAGAGGAAACCCTTTTTAAAAAAATTAAGAAGGCAACCTAATAAAATCAATAAGAAATCCCTATAGTTTACAATTTATAAGAAAACCTAATAGAATAAGAAGTTTTTCTCTATGAATTGTTTATTTTTTTGGTGCCAAAAATAACGGAAATTGAGTAAGAAAAGTTGTTAAAATGAATAAGATTTACCACATAAAAACAATAAGGAATCTCTATGAAAAAATCTTCGCTTCTTTCTGCTGGGATACCCCTTAGCCTAAAAACGGTTCATAGAGAAAATCTTCTTGATTCTATGAGGCAGTTTTTTCTCTGTGTATGTACTCGTATATCGTACAGGCTACAGCAAAATCATGAGTAAATCATGAATTTGAAAAAGAGGGCGGGATCACACCCATAAAAATATAAATTTGCTACACAAGTAGGCCTAGATGAGTAACGATTTAGAAAAAAATCTTAAAACCCGGAATTTTTAACCAGAAGGCGGGGATACGCCTTTAAAGTTCAGAATTATAAATTAAAGATTTTAAAGATAACCTAATCTATTGAAACTTTGCATACAGATTCTACTTATGCAAGGATATAATTTGGGGGATTTTTTTTTAGTGGGACTGACCACACACCCAAAATTTTTACCTGCTGTTTCATACACTTCGGCTTGGCAAATTTTAATATACTTAAAGAATTTTTGTTTATTTTGTTAGACTCGTCTATATGTATTTCAAAAAGCTTATCAGTAGTTTGCAAACAAAAAATTAAAAAAAATTAACAAAAACTTCCTATGTTTATATACAAAAAAAAAATACACTTTTACAGTGGAAGTCAGATCATCACAAAAACATAATTGTGAAAAAGTTTATATCCAAAAGTACTAAGATCAAAATTTTTTTCAACTTAAATTGTTGCATTTTAGTTTTATTTCTAAAAAATTTTATCGCTAGTTTTTAATTGTATTTGTTATTTATTTATTTTTTTTAGTATTTGTGAAAAGAAAATAAAAAATATACAAACGGTCGTAAAAGCTTCTTATCTTTTTCTTATTAAAAAAACGTCGCCTTTTTAATTAGTAATGTTTGGGATAAACTTGATATAAATATTCTTAAAAAGTGATCTAATCAAATTCTTTGTGATGAATAATGGGACTGAGATGATTAGGTAATTTATTTACTTGTCAACTAAGCACCTGTACCTGGATTCAGTAACTTTTCTTACGATAATCACATCGCTATAATAACTAGGAAAATTTAACGACTTTGCTATTCAGTAACATATTTTAATGGTATTCGCTGTCGGTTTTTTAAAGAGAAGTTACATTCAGACAATGCATACCTACTACTATATTGTATGTCTCATAATTATAAGGTCACTCATATTTTTTAGATTTTTTTTTTTAAATATTAATTAAATGGATTAGGGTCCTTTTTAAGAGTTATGTATTTATCTTTTTATGTACTGTTAGGGAATACCATACTTACATAGTTTATTATTGTGGATGTGTAATTTTTTCTACATAAAACATTATTCAGTATCTCATAATAATAAGGTCAATTAAATTTTTTTTCTTTAAGAAACAAAAGTAAAATATATTTTATTAAAGTTTTTGGTTAATTTGCCCACCTTTATTTAAAATTACATTACATATTCTATTTTTCATACGGCTGACAAAGTTCTTAATAATATTTTCATAAATTTTTTCCCATTTTTCTAAAATTGCGGGTTTTAATGAAGGCAAGTCATCAAACTGACGGTTTTCAGCGTAAACACGTCTACCTAAAATTCTCCACATATTTTCCATTGGATTTATATCTGGAGAACATGCAGACCAATCCATTACTTTAATATTTTTTGATATAAACCAATATTTTGTATAAGAGCTGTTGTGAATTGTCGAGTTCTCCTGCTGAAATATAAATATTTTTTTGGAATTTTGTGATAAAAAAGGCACAAAAGTCATTTCCAGAGTTGAGACACATGACACAAACTGAAGTTCCAGCAATCCATAAGTACAAAATGCTCCCCATACCATAAGAGAGCCACCACCAAAATTTCTTCTAGAGAAATTTCTTAAATCTCTCCAATATCCCCGATTTCCGTCTGGCCCAGCCAAGTTCCATTTTTTTTATCGGAAAATATGACCTTAATTAAGAAGAAATTTAGTGGTGCCTCTCTTATGGTATGGGGAGCATTTTGAACTGATGGATGAATGAATATTACGGACATAGATGTATACTATGGTAAAAAAGAAATTATAGAATCACATTATCGTTACCGCAAACGAATAAATATTACGATTTTCGTTTCGCAAAAAGTTACTGAATCCAGGTACTGATATTTATAATTCTAATGAGGTTAACGAAAGCTTGAATGACGAAGTTGAAGCCAATGACCATAAGAGTGAAGAATAGAGCTGCAAAACTATCGGTAGTGGCTCCATTCGATAGTTTCGATAGTATTTTTTGATACCATCGATACTATCGATAGTTTTTGATTCTTGAAAACTTGTCAATTGTGTACTTTTCGAAGTAGTAATGGAACAATAATCAATTTCATCAATAATTGCTTTCAAGTTTCTTTTAGTACTGTTGTATAAATTTGCGACCATGACATTTTGCAGTGTTGTTCTTGATGGTAAAACGTAGCGAGGATCCAGACAATAGACAAACTCGCGGAAACCTTTGTCTTCCACTATACTAAATGGTTGTACATCGCTGGCAATCATTATCATTAAAGCAGCATCAATATTCTTTTTACGATCTGTGTCTGAACCGTATGTTTCTTCTTTTTTAAAAAACGCATCTATCGGGTGCAATGGCTTTGGCATTTCTTGAAAATTTGGATGAGCCCGTTTCAGGTGGTCAAATAGATTTGATGTGATGCCACTGGTTTTATAAACTCGGCCACATGAACGGCATTTGGCATACTTCTTGCCTTTAATTTTTTTAAAAAAGTGCCACACTTCCGCGTTTTATTAATGACCACTTCGGCATCATACTCCTCGCTACTGTCTACCACAGTACAAATTTTTAAACAATTTCACTTACTTAATATGTATATGCTACAACTTGCAAACTATTTAACGTCCCCGTTTATTTAAAAGTAGAGAGCGGAGTCAGTCGAGTATTCGTCGTCGTCGTTTTTTTTTTTTTTTTTAAAGAGAAGTAACACTCAGGCAATTAATGCCTACTACTATTACTAGGTGTTACCTTCTTTAGGAAAGGGATAGTGATAGAGAAGACAGGTGGTGAAGGGAGAGATAGAGGAAAGCTTCATTATTTTACAACTCTGCTTTTTTGCACGTTTTTGATAATGCAGTGTTTCTGCGCCATCTGGTGTCAAATGAGGCGTATTAAATTTTTGAAGCTGTGTTTTGTAGCCATTTTATTGATTATTTTACTTCGCCGATGATTCTGCTACACAACGAAGGAGGACGCTCTGATGTTACATTAGGACTAGTAGCTGCTGAAGTCGGTATAGTTCAGTGACCAGTGACTATGCCTTCATCACTTGAACTTTCCTACAACAACTGATACAAAGGGACACTAATGCACATCAGAAAAATGCGTGGTGTTGTTATTCAATGACTGTTGGATACAGGGATTGAACCCAGGACCTTCGGTTTTGTAGTCAACGTGCTAACTACTTCAGCCAACGCCACCCTCACCCTAATAGTTAAAAACTGACATCTTATGTTGAAACAAATCAAAACTAATTGATATTTTCACATTTATATATGTAATGGTAACCATTATTACTAGAGGCGGCGAAATTTTAATGTTGCATTTTTTATTTCTTAGTCGCCGTCATACCGTTTTTATTGACTTTGTTTTTTACTTTTTTAGTAGCGTGTTTTTTTCGATAGTATCACTATCGAAAAAAAATATCGATAGTCCACTTAAAATAAAACTATCGAGACTATCGATAGTATGTACCATCGATAGTTTTGCAGCTCTAGTGAAGAAGGTGATGAGCAGGGAAACCGCAAATATGCAATTGCATGTTTTTTCTTGTGTGATATATTAATGCGGGGTTAAGATATTTATTTATGTTAGTGCATATTTTTGCACATTTTACTCTTTAAAGCATATTTTTGCATATTTTACAATTTAAAGGATGTTTTTGCCTAAATCAGTCTTACGCGTATTTTTAGCATAATGTCTACCTTTACCTTTAAAATTTACCCTTTTGGGGCATTTATTGATAATTTATAGATTTTTTTTTATTTTAAATTCCTTTAAAATTTTCATTTTTATTTTTCGCCATCTAAATCTCATTTCCAATGTTCCATATAGCGTATAAATTTTTTCTTACATATATATTAAGTAGTTATTACGGACATTAGTTTCAATAAAAATCGGTTTTGCTATTTGTGACGGACTCTGCCCCGAGTAGACATTGGAGGAACATTGTCAATGTACATATGTATGTATTTAGATGTGACAGGCATCGATTTTTATTTCAAAATCTAAATTATAAATAAAAGTATTGCCTTATTTATCCAAAATACTGTTCCAAAGCCTTAATTCTGATATCGTGATTTCTTTTGAAATTGAAGCTAAGTTTTTACGAGAGTATCCAAAAAAATCCCCGTTACTGCGAATGGCGTTGTCGACGTCAGATCAAGACGACAGTAAAAATTATCACTTATACACTCTTTGTCGACAATAGAAAAAAACTGAAAACGGATTTGAATTTAGGGCACTAATGTCCATATAATGCACATAGAATAGAATAGGGGGAAGATATGGTCCAAAGACCGGCACTGCGAGACCGGATGGTTCTCTTGTACCATAGATCTGTGAATTAAATTAAATCAATCTCTGTATGACTATGCTTATGAAAGTCAGTACAGATATTGGAGAAGCCCGCCTAATACCATCTGAACACTGAAACTCAGAATGAAAAACACGCCTTCTACTGTCACATAATATGATACAATCACAAAGAATGTGTGTCGTCGTCTCGTCATCTTCCAAGCATAAACGACACAAAGGTGAATGAACTTGGTTACTTTTCCACAGAGGATAATTCAGTCCAAAGTGACCAGAAAAAAAACCAGTAACAAGCCGTAAATTGTTCCTGTTGAGGTTCAGGATGTCCTTATATGTAAATGGCTGCATCAAAGCCTTGGCCTATCTTAAACCAGAGGAAGGCAGCCACATCTCCTTAGTGTTCGAAGTGACATCTTCTTTGATCACAGACGTTATAGTCGACCGACTTACGCCACAAAATGTCTCTGGGCCCATAAAAGGAGCAGAAGAGGCCCTCTTGACCAGTTCATCCGCTTCCTCATTCCCTGGATGACCGCTGTGGCCAGGTATCCAATAAATGGAAACCTTGTTCCGTATGGATAGCTTTTGTAATGAGTCAAAGCACTCTAAAACAAGCCTGGAACGGAATTCCCATGAAAGGAGAGACTTAAGAGCTGCCTGACTATCGGGAAAGATAGCTATATGCGCACCTTTAATGCCCCTATTTAAATTAATGTCAACACATTTGGCGATTACCTGTATTCTGCCTGAAATACCGTAGGCCATTTACCCATGGGCAAAAAGGTTTTTACATTGGGCCCAAAAATTCCAGCACCAACTCCATCCTCCGTTTTGGATCCGTCCGTATACCAACATAAACTTCTGGAATCCACATTGGGACCGTTTTTTCCCACACTGCCCTGGGTGGAATTGTGACATTGAATCTCCTGTCGAACCTCAGTTCACAGTTTATCCTGTTACTAGGCATTCCTAGCAGTCCTAAGTTGGGCATTGTACTCAGGACCAACACAACGAGCAGATGTCCCGAGACCCATCCTATCAGCGGCCATTGCCGCAGATGATCTAATAAAGGTTGGACGTCAATCTCTGAACCTTATAGAGTTTAGATGTCGCCACAACCTGGCGAGTCTTTTGCCACCAAACTATCGCGCCGTACGGTATTATTGGCCTAACAATCATTGTGTAGATCCACATAACCATTTTCGGGCTCATGCCCAGGTGCACCCAGCACAACTTTTCATCGCTCAGATCGCCCTAGTGGCTTTCTGTGTTACACATTCAACATGTCGGTTCCAAGTTAGCTTTCTATCAAGGGTAATCCCTAAGTATTTGACATGTACATAATTTTATTTAAATAAATTTTTTTGCAGAACAGTGTAATTGATAAAGCAATTATGGAATATTGGAATACATAATTAAGTATATGTTGCTCCAGCAGATTTTTAATCAATCTATTCTCTCTGAGTTGCAGAATCATTGGCGAAGTAAAATACTCGTAACTAATAAAACGGCTACTAAACACAGCTTCGAAAATTTAATGCTCCTCGTTGGCATCAGAGGCGCTGCAACACTGCTTTAAATAAATCGTACAAAAAGCAAAGTTGTAAAATAATGAAGTTTTGCTCTGTCTCTCCCTTCACCGCTTGTCTCCTCTATCACTATCCCTTTCCTAAAGAAGGCAACACCTAGTAATAATAGTAGCCACTCATTGCCTGAGTGTTACTTCTCTTTAAAGAAAAAATCTTTCATTCTAGGGGGTGAATGGAACATCCTTTTTTATCTATAGACCGACCCGATCTAATGTAGATACATAAATATAAATTCCATAAATGTATATAAATTTCATCCAAAACCTGTCGAGTAACATTTTTTTGCGTATGAGACAATACACTGTGCCTCGCCATATTTGTGACCACTTATCAAGTCGCGCGAATATAATATAATACGATGTGATTTCATACTGAAGTAGATATTATAATGAATTTAACGATCTAAATCAGCCGTCACTCTAACTACATTTGTATACACATACATAATATAAGAAATAAATTAATATTTCACAAACCTTGATAATGCGGTAAAGCACCGACTAGGAACAATTTGACTTAGTTATGACAACGATATCATCATTTTCGTTGTTAGATATACATACGAGTACATAATTATGAAGAAAGCAGTTTATTTATATAAATATATACAGACCCGGAACAACTTGACTTAGTTAGACCCGGTCAAAATTATTTAGATTAATTTTTGTTACAAGATTTTTTAGTTCTTTTTTTATCGATGTTCACGTGAAATATTTTCCGTGAACAAAAAAAAATGGCGAACAAAGTTAGAAAATAGTATACTGACACAACAACAACGCAAACATTGGCGATCGCAATTTTAGGGAAAGGGAACACTTTTCACATGAACTTTTATTCACGATAAGGGTGATTATGTTATAAACTTTCATTTAAACAAATGAGAAGCTCAACAAATAACAAAGTTGAAACAAGAACTCAATAATCAACATGTTTTTTATTTTCTTACTTTACTACATTGGATGCTTTTTTTCAGCTCGAATTGTAGTTGTAAAAAGTATGTAAAGAAAATAAATGTAAATAACAACAACAGCTATTCAAGAATAGAGTGTTGCCACACAAGTATTTTTGACCTGGTGCAGTCAGGTGTTATAATTAGTGTTTTATTTTTGGGAATTGTTACAATTTTTGTTTGATGGCAACATTTATGTGGATAATGTGGATATTGATTGTTACAACCACTTAGTGGCAACTTGCTTTAGTTTATTTGACAAATGAAGTAGTTTACACGAGAAAAATTTTTAATCCGCATAATTTTTGTTTTTTTTCCAAATTACACGATACTAATTTATCTGGTATAAAATGTATACGTATACACAGCTTTGTGTGTGTTAGTGGTTTTCGTATTCATCTAACATTTGCCGTTTTTTAAGTTATGTGTGTATTGGTTTTGTGCTGCAAAGTCCTAATTTACACTATGCAAGTATTATTGCTAAGCAGGTTAGTTTTTTAGGAGAGAGAGAGAGACGAGGGGAAAAAATCTATCTGTTCCCCTCGTCTCTCTCTCTCCCACAAACTAATCAGCTTAGCAATAAGACTTGTACAGTAAATTAGGACTAATGCGGGGTTGTAGCTGGTTGATCAATTATGCCAAACATAAAACCACTCTCTTTGCCTCTCTCACCTACAAACTGGCATGTTATGCCAGCACAGTTATGCCTGTGTTAAGGCTCAGTTACCCGACTGTAATGTAAAGTAACTGCAACAGTAGGAAACACCTGATCCATATTGTTATGTGAAAAGTAATGCAAATGGTTATAAAGATGTAATGTAACGTAACGTACTTTTCATACAAAAATATTGATCAGCTGTTTCCTACGTTACAGTTACTTTACATTGCAGTCGGGTAACTGAGCCTTAAATCAGCGCAATTACAAACATAATGACCCCATTTTGTCAATTCTTTTGTTTTTTTTTTGTATTTATGTTTGTATTGTATTGTTTTTGTTTTGTGTCATATTTTGTTCACATAAAATTTGCCTGTAATATATTAAGTAGAAACTGTCGCAACGTATGAAAACGTGACAACTTCAAATGACTAAACCTAACGATAAAAGTTACAGGTAGGGTGAACTTGCCTTTAACTTATCGCTCAATTTGGGTTAAAGTGAAGTTGTGATAATGAAAAGGCGTTTATCCGTCCAATAAAATTTTATCTTTAACTAATGGCAAATTATAATAATGGCCCTAAGTGTAATTAGTTGCGGGCTTTTGAATTCCGTTATCTATCCAAAAGTCTACTTTTAATTTTAGTCAGTTACGCCCTTTTGAATTTTAGTATATGTATATGCAACTTCTATTCATTACATTGTAATGACTACGAGTGCAATTAGTTCTGAAGCCAAGCAGAATATTTGAGTGTATGTTGCACTTAAAAAGAATTATTGCAGATATAAATCGCAAAAGTAATTTTTCCAATATTCTTATTAACAAGTGTACAAGTTAAAGGTTGGCGATAACAGTTTCAAGATGTTAATATAATGTTGATATAAGCTCATTATCGTCGTATATGGGTGCCCACTTATCATGTTTTGTGATCCGATATCTGAAGTGAATACATACTGATATCACAAGTTAAATTTATTTTTATTAGTAAAAATATATAATGCATACTCGTATTAACCATCAGCCGTGTTACTACGAAAATTTAAAACAATTTTATTTTTAAACACAAAATCTGAAATAAGTTGACACATTCAAAATAACTACATTGAACTAAGCTATGAGCATCTACGCAAATAAATAAAATAGAAGTGTCTGTTTGTAATGTCAAAATAGCAAGTTTATATGATAATTATAACTAAGGCGCACCAATAAGATAACCTGACTAAGCCATGTGACTTTTTTTGTCAACCTAGCCTAATGTTAAATTTGGTTGTGTGGGTATATGTAAGTTTAAAAATATGCTAGTATTTGCGTTATCATCAAACACTCTACAAATATTAAATTTTGTATGATTTTTGACAATTATTACAAGAGGCATGCACTCTGACAATATTGCGCCGAATTGACTAGTGTGATGGGCATTTATAGCCCGTTTGTTCCGGCTAATATCCGATTCGGTTGGACTGGTTTTGACGGGATTTACGATGACAGACAGCTGATAGGACTTGGACTAGCAGTAACATAAAATCTATTACTTATTAATTAATTAACTAAAACTATTATTAATTGGATCGTTTATTTCAAAAACCAGTCAAGCAACAAAAAATTAAAAATCGAGCTATTGACCGATTACTATTTCGTAAAGGTAAATACATATGTACATCGTTTAGTGCAAAAAAAAAACAAATAATAATAAATAAATTCAGTAAAGTGCGACTTTGATTAGCACACGAAGGGTTCCGTACGAACACTAGATAATGGGAATTTTGGTATTTTTTTCGTTTTTGGATTTTTTTCGGTTGTTGGCATTTTTTAGTTTTGGCGTTTTAGCAAATTTTTGTTTCGTCTTGGCGCTCTTTTTTTTTTGTTTTGGCGATTTGTTCGGTTTTGGCGTTTTTTTTTAATTTTGTCGATTTTTTCGGTTTTTGGTGATTTATTTCAATTTTAGAGATTTTTTTAGTTTGGCGCTTTTTTCGTTTTGGCGGTGTATTTTTTTTGGTTATTGACGATTATTTTTTCTGTTTGGCGATTTTTTAATTTTGAGATTTTTTAGTTTTAGCGTTTATGAAAATTTCAACAGCTTGCCTCTTACGGTTTCCAAGATCAGCAAGTTGTCAAAATTACACAGTCCAAATAACTTTAACTGATAGAACACTCTTTTAATTTTAGTTTTTTAAATATTAGTGTTAATTGTTGTAGTGTGTATAAAAATACACTAACTTTGCTTATATAAATTAATTAGTTTTTACTTTATTTTTTTTGTATTCATTTATTTATTATTTTATTTGTAAGAATAAAAACCAATGTTCAGTTCAAGTACAAATTTACAAGTGTCTTTTCTTTATTTTATTTTCTTAATTTAAACTATTTGCTTGCTTTAAAACTAAGCAGCAGTCATCAATTTTATTTTATTAAAATATTGCGACACATGATCCAATTTCGCAAAACATAAAAAGTAAAAAGAATGAAAAGAAAAGGTAAAACAACTTTTGTGTCGTCAACCTTTCAATTAATGCTGATACAATATTTGCAATAAAAATTAATAAAAGAAAAAAAATATAATTAAAAAGAGGTTAACAACTTTTGTGTCGTTAACTCTTCCCCCTTTAAATCGACTGTCCTCAGTCGTTGTTTTTTTCTGTTTTAGAAAAATGGAATGTTATGTAACCTCGGTGGTTTATCTGGAGCGACCCAAGTAATATTAGCAATTTGTGGTAGATTTTCCAGTTCAAAAGCTTTATCAACTTTGGGTATCTGGGGTTCCCATACTGTAATTTTCTCTACAGTTTTGGTAAAGAGTTTGAGAAAAATTATAAAAATTATGATTAGTAAAAGTGCTCCACAAATGGTCCATTCTCCTATTATTAGGCGCTTTTTCACTGTTGTGATAACATCTGTGTTATTGATTTGGAGCTCGTTTAGTGTCTCCAAAGATAAAAGGTTAATTCGACCTTTTTCAAACGGAGTAGGTTGCATTAGGGCTGGCATGGTTTGCAGAGGTGAAGCGTGCCAGTTGCTAAAAGTCCTATTATGAATTGTGATAGTTGAATTATGGAATTTTATAAGGAATGTTCCTGAAATATTATGTATTTCATCATTTGCAAATATCGGACCATTAAAATCGTTTAAAAGTACTATTCCCGACTCTATTTCTTCTATTAACGGAACTTGATGACTATTGCTTAAAGTGCACGATGAGTTAAGATTATTAATTAAATTAGGGATACAATCGCTTCCTGTAATATTGACTAAATTTTTTTCATTACAAATAGTGATATTATTATAACTTTTACATTTCTCTTTAATAGAAAATATTTCCTTTTGATTAAACATAATTTCCTTAAAATCTAAATGTATTATTTTTTTGTTTTTCTTTACTGGTCTTATTATCAGATTTTTATATGTTTCCTTTTTTGTCAGAGGAATTTTAAGTAAATAAAATATTTCTTTTTTATTGTTATTCATTACCGATATCTTTGAAAATTCTAGTGCCTCTTCTGGGCTTAAAAAATTAATATTTTCGTCTACTAGTGTTTTCATAACAATTTTAATTTCTTTTCGATTTAGTAATAATGGATTTACAATATTTAACCTTGCCCATAAAATTGCTCGTTCAATATTTACTAATTCTTCCTTAACTAATCTTATTTTATTCTGTAAATTAATTACAATTTCTTTTTCGATATAAATATCTTTTCGTATATTATTTGCCATTGCATTAAACATTTCAGTTAAATTATTTAATCTTTTATTAAAGGCTTCATTTATAAAAACTTGTTTATTATTGTTATTATTTAAGTCGGCAATATTGCTGGCTAATACCTGGAAGTCATTATGATCAGGAGTTCCTGCTATGTACTTCCATACAGTTCCTATAGCATCAATTGATCTTCTTTGACGGTTATCAGGAGTAGGTGTAATGTCTTGTAGGATATTAATGGTTTGCTTTAATTCATGGATCAGGAGGGGATATTTGTTGTGGGTTCTTGGGATGTTATTTTCAATGAAATCTTGTACATTGTTTATGAATTCTTCATACTCCTTAATTTTAATAACGTGTACTATGGTAAATGTTCCTTGTTCTATTTTTGCTGTGCCTTTGTCAATAGTGATAATATGGGAAGATGAATAGTTGATTATGTCGATATCTGCATGAATACAACACAGCTGAATCCTGTAAAAGTACTTACTTTTTAATATTGTTTTTGTGAACTATCTTTCCTGAAGTGGTTAGTATGGTGGTGTTTCTGTTTTCTTTTACTACTTCTTCTCTATAACAGGGAGACAATTTTGATCCTAATCTTTTGTTAATTTTTACATAGACCTTTTCTCCTAATGAATAGTTTTTAATTTTCTCTCTGTCTTTGTTATGGTATTCTATGTCTTTTTGCTGTTTTTCTTTTAACTTATCACTAATTTTTTTCCTTTCGTGTTTTATCTCTTTGGGATCGCTGAATTTTCTATCAAAAAATATTTCTATTGGTCTTCTTCCGGTAGTAGAATGAATTGAAGAATTATATTCGTAAATGGACTTTGTAAGCAGGTCATGAAATGAATTGTGAAGTTTTTCTGTTTTTAAACATCTCATAATTTCGGAGAGAGTGGAGTGAAATCTTTCCACTTGTCCATTAACAGAACTGGAATATGGGGGTATAGTATAAATATTTATTCCAAATTGATTTTTTAGCATAAAAGTTATTGTAGCAGAATTTAGGGATTTTTCGTTATCCATGACAATTGAGTTAGGGACGCCGAATGCTAAGATTAATTCCTTAAGAGGTTCTTTTATGTGTTCTATTGCTCTAGATTTTAAAATTTTAGCTTGCGCATATTTTGAGAATTTATCAATAGCTGTAAGGACTAAATTTTTCTCAGTCGAGTAAATGTCAATATGAATAATTTCTCCTGGATTTTTTGGTATTGGTGTATTTTCTAAATTAGGTTTATTTGGATGGCGGTCATATTTTTGTTCCTTGCAAATTTTACAAGCTTTTGCTATTCTATTGGTTTTTTCTGCCATTTTAGGGAAGTAAAACTTTTGTTGGATTTGTTCTCTATTTTCTCTTCCATTTCGGTGTGCTCGTTTATGCTCTGTAATAATTATCTCTTCTTGTTCACTTTCATCTGTTATATCTTTCACTTGGCTTTGGGTAAATCTAACTTTAAAATTTTTCAAGTGTTCAGCATAAAATTCTTGTATGATTCCCATAATTGGTTCACTTGTGAAAAGTCCGTTTATTACGCTTGGATTCAGATATTTCTTTAGAATTAAAAGTAAAGAGTTTTTCGTGTAATGAGTTTGTTTAATAATATGCCTATGGTACGTAGGAAAGGGTATTTCGAATTTATAGCTTTCTTTGTCATCTATAAGTATGTAAAGTTGATTTTTAAAAACGTTTATGGGGCATTCTATGGCTGGTATTAGGTTATGCGAGGAACTTTCAGAACTATGTTGTGTTGCTGTCATGGAGTTTATTTGTGAGGGTCTAGACAGTGCATCTGCGACTATATTGGTCTTTCCTGGTTGATACTTAAGCTCATAATTGTATTCTTCTAAGATGGCCTTCCATCTTTTCATTTTACTATTCGTATTTTTATTACTAAGAGCAAAAGTTAGGGGTTGATGATCTGTAAAAATATTCACTTTTCTAGATCCATACAAATAGTTTCGTAATGTTGTAAGTGCCCAAATTATGGCCAACATCTCCTTCTCATTGGTGGCATAATGTTCTTCTGATTTATTTAGCGTTCTTGAAAGAAATGTTATTGGTTTGCCCTTTTGTGATAAGACTGCACCAATTGCATATTCGGAGGCGTCTGTGGTCAAATCAAAGTCTTTCTCAAAGTCTGGATGTGAAAGAATAATATCTTTTGAAGTAAGTGAATTTTTTATCTTCTGGAAGGAATCTATTGCATCTTGACTTAGAAATATACTTTTATTTTTGGATGCGTTTTTCGAAACGCGTCCATCCTCCCCTCTTAAAAGTGTTGTCAGGGGTTTAGCTAGTTTCGCATAGTCTGGTATGAAACGACGGTAATATCCTGACATACCTAGAAAACTTCTTAAATTTTTCAAGGTCTTGGGTGGGGGTATATTATCTATTGCTTTTACTTTATCAGGATTGGCTTTAATACCATTAACGCCCACGATAAAGCCCAAAAATTCTATTTCTCGTTTTGCGAATTCACATTTGTCAAGCTGAACTTTAAAATTTGCGGACTCTAATGTTTGGAAAACTTTACTTAAATTTTGAAAGTGATCGTTCTCGTTTTTTCCAAATATAATAATGTCGTCAATATAGACATAACATATTTTGCCTATATGGTGTCTCAAAACGTCATCTAGAGTGCGTTGGAAAATTGAGGGAGAATTCTTGAGTCCAAATGGAAGCCTCATGAATTCAAATTTTCCATTATTGACTGAAAATGCAGTTTTCTCAATGTCACATTCCTTAAGAGGAATCTGATGGAAACCGCTTTTCAGATCTACGACAGAAAAATATTTATTTTCTCCAAGATTTGATAAGACTTCGTTTATTTCTGGGATAGGGTAGCGATCTGGTACAGTGACAGAGTTTAATTTTCTGTAGTCTATGACCATTCTAAATTTCTTTTCTCCAGATGCATCCATTTTTTTTGGAACAATCCAAACCGGAGCATTATATGGAGACTTTGAGGGTCGAATTATACCATCGTTCAAAAGATCGCTTATTTGCTTTTCTATTTCATTTTTTAGTGCCATAGGGTAGGGATATGATTTTGAATACACTGGGGAATCAGTGATTGTCCTAATTTCTCCTTCAACACGAGAAGTGTATGTTAGTCTGTGATTTGGTTCCGAGAACAAATTTGGATGTGCATGAATTATTTCTTCTAATTTTGATATTTGGGTTTTGCTCAGATGGTTTGTTCGAAGTTCAATTTTATTTACAGATTGGGATATGTGTTGATAAATTTTAATTTTTCTTGTATGATTTATTAGCATGTATTTCTCTTTTATATGAATTACTGCATTGAGTTTTTCTAAGCTATCATGGCCAAGGATACCATGAAAAGATCTTAAAGATGGTAAAATATAGAATTTTATTTCATGATCTGGTAAATTGAAAAGATTCACTAAAGTGTGGTGAGTAATTTTTATGTTTCCTGATATAGAGTTCGCGAAAAAGTTTTTTCATTTTGAATAGGTTTGGTTATAAAAGAAGGCTGGATATAATTTTTATTAGAGCCTGTGTCGATTAATATTTTCAATATTTGACCATTCTCCGCCCTACATTTGAAATATGGCAGCGAAGAATGCGCTATTCTAAAAAATGGATATCTGATAAATCTTCCGTTTGTATACTGCTTTCCTCATCCTCTTGTTGCACGTAACTTTGCATGTAATCCTGAAAACTTTCGTTTTGAATGGCTTGTTTGTAATTATTTTCGTAACTATTAGGATGATCAGTCTGGTCATGATAATTATTATCAGAAGGAAGTCCTTCGTCGATTCTAATGTGAAAATTTCTCTGTAACTTGGAATGTGGCATTGGAGTATGTAGTGATTGAGGTATAGGCCTTTTCCCATAAAATTGATTAGTTTGACGAGGTCTGTTTTGGTAATTAATATTTTTGGTTTGAATAGAAGTATCAATGTCCATTGGCTCAGGCCTTTGTGGTTTTGGGGCAATAGGTCTTGGTGGTATGTTTTGTTGAAAATACGGGTTTTGTGACTGGGAGTGTTGTCGAGGCTGATTGTGTAATTGGAAATTTTGATTGAAAGTAGGTTGCTGATATGATCTTTGGTTATTCTGATATTGTAATGTGTTCCTAGGCTGTTGTATGGTAAGTTCCGGATAAAAGGGTAGTCTGCTTGAATTATAAATATTTTTTTGTGTAAATGGTGGCATTTCTTTTCGTGGTCTTATATTATGGTAGTTATGAGCATATTCTGTTCTATAATTTTGGTTTTGTAATTTTAGACACAAGTGCAATGCTTGCGGTAAGTCTGATGGTTCGCGGATTGCTAAAAGTTTAGGTAAGTCTCCGTTGAGACCTCTTATAAAGGTGTCAAGGGCTCTGTCACGGTAAGTTTGCGTAAGAAGTGTTGTTGATTCTCTGCCTATATCCATGCATCCTATTTTGTTTAATATCAATGAAAGCTGAGAATAAACTTCCTGATAAAAATATTGTATTGTATTTCTACCCTGAATTAACGATGTCATTTGGTACTCTAAGGTACCCAAATCACGTTTGTCACCATAATGAAGTGTCAAACATTTTACAATGCTTTTCCAGTTGAGCGGAGTATTGTATGACTCTAGTGCAGCGTCTGCACTACCTATAATTTTGTTACGGATTACACTCAATATGCCGAAATATTTTGCAGATCCTCTAGTGTTATCATAAATTTCTAAGACTCTTTCTACGCTTTTACGCCAGGAGTTGAATTCTGCAGGATTTCCTGAGAATTCTCTTAGACTTCGGACAATGTCCGGGATTTTATCTAGTTCACTAAGATTATTCCTATGCTCTTCTTCTATTACTATGTCTGATCCGTTAGTTATGTTATCGTCTGAATTATGCAACAATTGAATTGTTGCTCTAACCTGCTCTGAGACTAAAGTTGCTATTTGCTGTTGTAGTGAAGAATTCGTTTGAAATTGGCTTTGTGGATTGGGTTGTTGGGGACTTTGGTCGGAATTAAGGACGGCTGGTCTTATTAGGTTTGAAGGATTTGACATGATTACGGGATTTAGTGTTCTGTAGTATTAACAAAGCCTTGCAATATTGTGGACCGAAATATAACCGAAGAAAAAATATTATAGAAAATAGATAGCACAAAGTTCTGAAAAAAAAATTTTTTATAATTTAAGTATGATTTTTATTTTTCTTCTCTTTTTCCAATTTATATTGTTATTACTACAGCTCGATGCAATTTAGTTATGAAGATCACTTGATTCTTATTTTTCTTTTTGAAGCTATTTTCAATTTATAATACTATTATTACTACAGCTCGATGCAATTCGTTTTTTAGATTTATTCAGTTCTTGTAAATTATGAAACTTGTTTTTTAGATAAATCACTTGATTCTTATTTTCCTTTTTTTCCTTAAATATTTTCAATTTATAATTATATGTTTCTATACTTCAGCTTGATGCAATTAAATTCGTTTTCAGATTTACTTTATCTTTGTAAATTATTCTCAAAAATGAAACGTGTTTTTTAGATAAATCACTTGTTTCTTATTTTCCTTTTCTTAAATATTTTCAATTTATAATTATATGTTTCTATACTTCAGCTTGATGCAATTAAATTCGTTTTCAGATTTACTTTATCTTTGTAAATTATTCTCAAAAATGAAACTTGTTTTTTAGATAAATCACTTATTTAATTTTTAAACCTTATATTTATATTCTTAAATGACTTACATTAGTATTATGATACCCCACATCTTTACTACCGATAGATCCAGATTATTCCCTTTTGTCCTTGTTGACTACTTGTGGTCCTTCACTATACCCGTTGTAGTAATCGCTGTCTTGAGAAATTCAACGGTGATGTGTCCAGCGGTGAGCTACTTTAGGTCGGGCTGGAATAGCTTTTAATCGTGTGTCCAATGTTGAGCTACTTAAGGTCGTGCTTGGAACAATTTCTTAGCTAAAGGTATCCGTTTTTTTTTTTTGCTCGGGCGCCAATTAATTAGTTTTTACTTTATTTTTTTTGTATTCATTTATTTATTATTTTATTTGTAAGAATAAAAACCAATGTTCAGTTCAAGTACAAATTTACAAGTGTCTTTTCTTTATTTTATTTTCTTAATTTAAACTATTTGCTTGCTTTAAAACTAAGCAGCAGTCATCAATTTTATTTTATTAAAATATTGCGACACATGATCCAATTTCGCAAAACATAAAAAGTAAAAAGAATGAAAAGAAAAGGTAAAACAACTTTTGTGTCGTCAACCTTTCAATTAATGCTGATACAATATTTGCAATAAAAATTAATAAAAGAAAAAAAATATAATTAAAAAGAGGTTAACAACTTTTGTGTCGTTAACTTATACATATAACTGGGATGGGATTACATGGGATTTTAACATATCTCGTTGCTTTTTTGGAACACCCTTTAATTTTTAACTGTCATGTATTTGTTGTTGTAGCGGCCATGGTGCTACATATTCTGTATAAATTTAAGGTCCGTAGCTCTTACGGTTCTCGAGAAAACACATTGTGACGGACAGACGGACAGCGTAGCGAAAACAATAAGGTTCTTTTTCACCTTTGGTAAAATTAAATTCGTTTAGTGGTTATCTAAGTAATTAATAATTAAACTTTTTTTTTATTTCTTGACAATACTTTTGCAAAGTTTTTAAATATTTTCATTGCAATTAACATTGTTATATGTACATATTATTATTGTAAATAAATAAAAATTCATTGAGATTTTGTAAAAACAAACTATAATTATATTAAAAATACTAGATCGCTCAAGTTAAGAGACATTGTAAAGGGTGGGCAAATTTAAGGTTAGTAAATAAATGGGCTTAAAGATTTTTTACAAATCCTGTTTTAGTGATACCAATGTAAAGTAGAAATATGGAAATTAATAATGGAATATGAAGTCGGGCTAATGTCATCCTCTTTTGTCATGTCATGTCTTTTCATAACATTTTGAACCGCATTTTGCTTATCTCGTCAATGCAGCGCCGAATTTCATCTACCAGAGCGTCAGTTGTTTCTGGTTTCTGTTTAAATAATTATTCTATTTACATATAAATTATATTTATTTAACAGGGAATTTAATACCAGCTATACGTTTTGTTTTTTGAAAGTCGTTATTATTTTTAAAAACAATATTTACTATGTCCTAATTTACACTATGCAAGTCTTATTGCTAAGCTGATTAGTTTGAGGGAGAGAGAGACGAGGTGAACAGAAACGTTTCTTTTTTCCTCGTCTCTTTCTCTCTCTCTACTAAAAAAATAATTAGCTTAGCAATAAGACTTGCATAGTGTAAACTAGAACTTTCCACCGAATTGTTTCACCACTTTCGGCTTCAATAGAAGATATTTTCCTTTTGAAATCATCAAAATTTAAATTAAATTTAGTAGGCCTGTGTGTATTTGTATAAATTTGCGAAAACCAATTAACAGTTTTTGCTCAATTTACACTATGCATTTTCTTCTAGCCTGTTCCGGCAGGTTTTTTTTAATTGTGATGGTGAGAGGAGGGAAGAAGGTTATGGGGTAAAATAAAAGGCACAAAATGATAATTCGAGGGGATTTTTGACAGTTCGTCGATTGATAATTTAATTGTCGTATGTGGATTTTGATAGTTTCGTGTAAATTGAGTTTTTAGTTTGAAAATTGTATCAGCAAGTGTCACATACGACAAACTCAACAATCCATATCTCGAAAACCGTATGAGGTATCGAAAAACTGATTACGCCAAATGAAAGATCAGGTCGGAAAACCTAAGGAATTGAACTTAACTCAAAATCGCAAAAAATCTACATACGACATTTAAACTATCAACCGACGATTTCTCATTTCGAACTCTCAGCATTTAGCGTGTATATAAATGCCAAAAAGGCATGAAGAAAAAGAATTACTGCCTGCCACACGATGTCACCAGAATTCGTTCGATCGACAACTTGTATTGCAAACAACAATAACATTAGAACATTTTTTGTTGTTTTCAATACAAGTTGTCGATAGAACGATTTCTGGTGACATCGTGAGACAGGCCGTTAATCACCCTTATCGGGAATAAAAGGCGAAAATCTTCTTCACGTGAAATATTTCCCGTGAACAAAAAAATGGTGAACAAAATTATAAAACACTATACTGACACAATTTTAGAGAAAGGGTATACTTTAGAGTTCGACCGATTAATCGGCTTCGGCTTCGGCCTTCGGCCAAAAATTGGTAATCGGCCAACATTCGGCCTATGGCAAAAATCGGCCGATTAGCCGAAGCCGAATATTTTTCATTCCAAGCTTGAAAAATAACATTATTTTTGGTCGTTGCTCGCCGACAGTTTCTATTGTGTTTAACGTTTTGAAAGGGTTGCTTTGAAATACAACCCTGTTGCTTTCTATTTTCTTTTACTTGGACGTTCTTGTGAGTGATCATATGAAAAAGCAATCTAGAAATTGCAAAATAGTTTTATTTTTCTTTTTATGTATCCAATAGATATTACAGCTATTTCAGTGATCTCAAAAAAGCAAACTTTTTTCTTAATTCATATAAAACAAGTATAATTTTTAAAATTTAAAACATTTGGCTTCGGCTTCGGTTTTGGCCGAAGTTTAGGATTTTAGCTGAAGTTCGGCTTCGGCTTCGGTCAAAAAAAAACGCCTTCGGTCAATCTCTAGTATACTTCACGTAAACTCTTATTTCCGATAAGGGTGAATGTAAATGTGTGTGACTTTTCGTAGGCGGCTTAAAAGAAAATTGTCCAAACAAGTCAATAGTGTGAAATGACACTTTGGATTAATAACTTTTCAACAACAATTATTTTGTTGAAGTTTGATTCTTTGACAAAATATAGCACAAAAATATTAATTTATACGAAAATACGAGACAAATATTTCCATTAAAATATGCAAAAATATGCACTAATAAATACATTCATAAACACTATTTAAAGTTTATACTCCAAATTAACTAAGAAATTTTTTTTAAGTTATGGAAAAAAGTTGAAACTAGTGTAGTGTAGTATCTATACATTAATTAGTTAATGCTTAATTAGACAATGCTTTTTTCCAAAATAATATATTTAGCACGTCTGAATATTATCTTTAAACGTTTTAATACATTTGACTTAATAATTTTCAATCAGTACTCCTGACACAGTTTCTTGTTGAAAGTTATTTTTGTAACAAATAGCAGTTTGTTTTTTTTAGAAATCTTATTAATAACAAAAAGTTCAAATGAAAAAAAAACCGATTAACATTCAAAATCAATTACTCAATTGATTACATGAAAAGTTAAAGTTTATCTGATAAGAAAATGCAAACGTGAGCACATGTACAATAAATAATTCAGGGGTTTTCTGTAAACCGCGCGTTTTGAAATCGTGCGATTTTCAAAATCGAAAACAGCGTTCTGCTGAACGGACGACTTAGTGCATTCAAAGTTAAGTTCGTATAAAATATGTTAAACATGTAAAACACTAAAACCAAAAAAGCTGCAACAAGTCACCTTTTTAATTGAGCACTTTCCTGGAAATTAGGCGATATCAAAACGTGCGATTCACAGAACACCCCTGATAATATTTATGTACATACATATTTATGTACACATATGTATGTAGGTGTCTGTATAATTGTACATCTGTTGGAAATGTAAAAAAAAACAACGTTGACATTAACAGAATAAATGCAGCATCTACTGAGACATTTTTGATTTTTATGTTTGTATTCAAATCATATGAATAATTATTTTTTTCATTAAAGACTCTTGGTTTGTATTGTAAAATTTTGTTTAAAAATTTTATAATTCAAATTAAATACTTTATAGCGAGAGAAATGTATTCGTGTATGTGTGTGTATTCATTTGCATAAGAAGCCGATTGAAGTTCGGCACTCTGGTGCCACTTTGGCGAGCTTTGCTTTACACACCACTGCTGGCAATTACACTGTACAACAGCCAAAATAGCCTTTAGATAAAAGTATGCGGACTATATGGATTTCGATGCGTTAAATTCAAATCTGCTGTCAGTTTTGCTCTATCACGTAGAGATTTTTTTTATGGGCCTGGCTAATTTTGGCCCCTAAATTAGTCGGCCATACTAATATATTTTACTATAACTCGAAAACCGCTATTTCGATTTTAATAAATAATAAACCAAAAGACGCGCCACAAAATTTTGTTAAAAAATATTAATAATCATGTTTTACCTATTTTTTATGGTTTCGAAGTTATTCAGAATTTAAAAAAGAAAAAAGTTTTTTTTATGCAAAAATCGCGTAATTTTTTTACATGAAAATTACAATAAAAAAATCAGAAACTCACAAGTTTCATATTTTTTACATTTTTCTTAAAACCACATATCCTAGGAATAAAACAAGCTATAAAACGTGAAAATCCAGCAATAAATCTTGATTTTATTCACAATTTAAAGCAGGTACCTAAAAATGGAAAAATGTGTGTAATGCATTAAATGCAGTCACATTTACATCTGCCAGTGATGGGAAAGTTGGTACGATCGTACTTTTTTTGATACTGTTTGACATGAAAAAGTACCGTAGTACTCCCCTAAGAAATTTGATACTCTCACGGGCAACTTAAAAATGCAGTCAGAAGACTCGCGCATGCATATATTTTGCCAAGAATTAAATTGTTTTTTCGACAAATAGAAAGAAGCTTTATTAGTAAAGATCTTTTTGGAAAGTGTAACCACAATTAAATATCAATATCAATATTTCATTCAATGATATTTTATGTGGCACAGAAGTTGATCTATTGAAACAACTGTTTTAAATCAGTTTAAAGAAAATTTTAAAAAGTTTATATTAAGTTCTAAGGGCAAAAGTGGACTTTGACAATAAAATGTTAGTTTGGTTTAGTAAGTTTCCCCCTGAAAGCATTTTATCTGTTAAACCAATATCATTATACCACTTTTAATTAAAATGTTCCCAGGGAAAAGAAAAAAAAGAAAAGAAAAATAATTTGAAATATTAACAACCAATATAGAACACTGGCTTATATAAAAACGCATTAGATGAATACATGTTTCCTGATATATCGAGAGTAGCTTACGGAATTTTATCGATGCCTCACTCCGCTGTAAATGTCGAAAGGATTTTCTCTTACCAAAATTTCATGAAAACAAAATATAAATCAACAGCCATCGTATTCTGTAACTCGCTAAAGCTAAATCTCTATCGCTAAGAATCCATAAAATCAATTTGTCGATTTTCGGCTACGAATGCAATTTTCAAACGGGTATTGATAAATCAGGTAATGGCTTAAAAATGTAATTCGCCGAAATTTTATTGCTTTATGTCATCGCCAAAAATTTTAAATTTTCTATTTGTTCAGCATTTTAGCGGTCGAATTTAGCTTTAGCTTTAGCGAGCTATGGAATACGGAGGCAAGCTTTATGTTCCAACAGTATTAAGTCTAATCCAGGCTACACCTATTTGTATATTTGTACCTATGTGTTCCTTTTTTTTGTAAATGAATTTCTTATAATTTTTTGTTAATAAAATTTAAATAAGAAATATTATAATTTTTGGTACTCTCGGGATCAAAAAAGTACTAAAAAAATTTGTTTTTGATACCGAAATGCAAATCTCATTTCCCATCACTGACATCTGGTAATGCTATTGAAAGGGCATTGCGGGCAGGTAACAGAACTTTAAATTGTGAATAAAATCAAGATTTATTGCTGGATTTACACGTTTTATAGCTTGTTTTATTCCTAGGATATGTGGTTTTAAGAAAAATGTAAAAAATATGAAACTTGTGAGTTTCTGATTTTTTTATTGTAATTTTCATGTAAAAAAATTCTGAATAACTTCGAAACCATAAAAAATAGGTAAAACATGATTATCAATATTTTTTAACAAAATTTTGTGGCGCGTCTTTTGGTTTATTATTTATTCAAATCGAAATAGCGGTTTTTCAGTTATAGTAAAATATATTAGTATGGCCGACTAATTTAGGGGCCAAAATTAGCCACGCCCATAAAAAAAATCTCTACGTGATAGAGCAAAACTGACAGCAGATTTGAATTTAACGCATCGAAATCCATATAGTCCGCGTAATTTTATCTAAAGGACAGCCAAAAAATGTTATTTTGTTGTACAGTGTTATTAGTGCACTATAGGGCATTTATCTTCAAAAATGAACTAACAATAAGTACTCAAATCTTAAATCTAAGTATAATTATTACGCCCGACTAGTGTCGGACATAAACTTAGTAATAGTAATTAATAATACATAAATGTCGTATTAAGCACAAAAATATTTTCAAGAAGTTCCATTTGGAGTGTTAAGCAGAGTGCGGAGAGTGCTCGAGCGAGTTTTATTTTTTGTATTGAAAAGAGCTACTCTTGTCTGCTCGCGAGTTAAAAAAAAATAAAACTCGCGAGCGCATTTAATTTTTGAGAATCGAAAATAGGACTCGCGAGAAGAATTAAAATTTTAAGAGTAAAAAATAAAACTCGACTCGCGAGTCGAGTTAAAAAGAATTATTCGCGAGTTTTATTAATTTTGTTTGCTTATGCACCAGCCAAAAAAAAACTTAAATTCGCAAACGAAAAGAAAATAATCAAAAGTAAAGACTTTAAATATTTTTGAGGAGATTTTATTATTAACGACTGTATCTAGAGAGCTCAAATTTGGTGTGTAGGTTCCCCTTCCGATGTATAGATCCACTAAGGGGTATTTGGAAATTCAAACGTGAAAAGGGTTAAAAAGATGTAAAATAGGGTAAAATTGGTATCTTTATATCTCGGAAACTACATTAGATAGACTAAAAATTCAAAAAGGATAAGAATGCTGATAAAAAGCAAGCTGAAATGTATTTGGTACTTTTTAATAGGTGTACTTTTAGAGGTTAAAAGGGGGTAAAAACTAAATTTTGGTACCCTTTCTGCATTTGAAATATCTTTTAAATTGTTGAACGTAGCATTGGCATTAAAGAGTTAAAAAGTACTTTTTAGAAAAAGATACCATTTGGGAAAAGTACTTCTTAGAAAAAGGTGGTTTTTGGGAAAAGTACTTTTTAGAAAAAGGTGCTTTTTGGGAAAAGTACTTTTTAGAAAAAGGCGATTTTTGGGAAAAGTATTTTTTAGAAAAAGGTGCTTTTTGGAAAAAGTACTTTTTAGAACAAGGTACTTTTTAGAAAAAGGTACTTTTTAGAAAAAAGTGCATTTTAGAAAAGTACTTTTTTGAAAAAGGTACTTTTTTGGAAAAGTGCTTTAAAAAAAGGTACATTTTGGGAAAAGTACTCTTTAGAAAAATGTGCTTTTTAGGAAAAGTACTTTTTAGAAAAAGGTACATTTTGGGAAAAGTACTTTTTAGAAAAGTACTTTTTGGGAAAAGTACTTATTAGAAAAAGGACTTTTTGGGAAAAGTACTTTTTAGAAAAAGGTACTTTTTGGGAAAAGTACTTTTTAGAAAAAGGTACTTTTTGGAAAAAGTACTTTTTAGAAAAAGGTACTTTTTGGGAAAAGTACTTTTTAGAAAAAGGAACTTTTTGGGAAAAGTACTTTTTAGAAAAAGGTACTTTTTGGGAAAAGTACTTTTTAGAACAAGGTACTTTTTAGAAAAAAGTGCATATGAGAAAAGTCCTTTTTTGAAAAAGGTAATTTTTAGGTGCCAAAAAGTACCTTTTTCTAAAAAGGAAATTTTTCTAAAAACTACTTTTTCTAAAAAGTACCTTCTTCTAAAAAGTACTTTCCCTAAAAACCACCTTTTTCTAAGAAGTACTTTTCCCAAAAGGTATCTTTTTCTAAAAAGTACTTTTTAACTCTTTAATGCCAATGCTACGTTCAATAATTTAAAAGATATTTCAAATGCAGAAAATGTACCAAAATTTAGTTTTTACTCCCTTTTAACCCCTAAAAGTACACATATAAAAAAAGTACCAAATACATGTCGGCTTGCTTTTTGCCAGCATTCTTATGATTTCTGAATTTTTAGTCTATCTAATGTAGTTTCCGAAGTATAAAGATACATATTTTACCCCCTTCGCGGTCGAATTTTCAAAAAAAAATTTTTAGTGGATTTATGCATCGGAATAGGAATCTACACACCAAATTTCAGGTCTATAGCTATAGTGGTTTGAGCTAGGCGATGATATGTCAAAAAGAACTCAATTTGCAGCCTAACTTAAATTTTATAAGAATTATTCTTTTGCATTCGTTCTTAAGAATTATAAAATAAGATTCGAAAAAGAATTCTATTTTAAATTCGCAAACGAATTAAATCGACAAAAATGAATTTAATTCGTTTGCGAAAAGAACGAAAAAAAACAAGAATTTAAAATAGAAATCTTCCGAATTTTGTTTTTAAAATTCCTAAAACAAATTTTAAAACGAACAAAAAAAAATAAAATAGCATTTGCGAGCAGAATTTTTTCCTACCCTGAAACATATACATACATATTCGGATAAACAAAAAAATATTTTTTGTAATAACAATTCGTTTTCAATTCGTTTATGCTCGTTTTGTATTCTTTTAAAATTTGTGCTTACGAGTTTTAAAATAAAACTCGTGAGTACAAATTTTAAGGCGAGCGAGTTAATAAAAATTTTGCTCGCGAGTAAAGTTCAAGATATTACGAGCAAGCGGATTAGGATGTGACTCGAGTTTTGTTAAATATTTGCCTGCGTATTTTTCAATTTCTTCACTCACTAGTGGCATATTTAAATCACGATGAATATTTGCATTTTTAATGTACCATGGAGCCGATGTTATCAAACGTAAAATTTAGTTTTTCCTTCGTTAGATTTTCTCAACGTTTGAAGCTGAGGCAGTACCCCATAGCTGAATTTCGTAGCACGATATTGGCTTCAAAAGCGATTTGTACATTAAAAGTTTGCAGTCTAGGCTGAGTGTTGAATTTCTGCCAATCAACCAATATATTTGAGTTAATTTAAGTTTCATTTGAGTTAACTTAGAGTCAATATGATGTTCCTATGTAAGTCTTCGATCAAGGTGTATACCAAGGTATTTCATTTGTGAATGTTGAGGAATATTTTGATTGTTGATTCGAATGGGGGAACAAGTATATTTTCTTAGGGTAAACGTTATATGAACACACTTTTGTCCATTTACTTTAATTCTCCATAAGTTCAACCGTGTTTCCAGCTGAATAATATGTATACTCATACAGCCTGTAGAGTATGTAGAAGTGTAGATATTATTGCTCACAGGCATATCACAAGTATATATTAAATACAAAACTGGCCCCAGAATACTACCCTGTGGTACACCGGAAGATATAGATTCGGGTACACTCATGAAGTCTCCTTCTACAACAGTGAACTTCCTATCAATAATATAACTTTTCAAAAGTTTTTGTATGTTTGTTGGCAGATACATATGTCTTCAATTTTAAAAATAGGCCTTCGTGCCATACTTTATCAAATGCCCGAGAAACATCAATAAAGAAAGCAGCACAATACTTCTTTTCTTCAAATGTCCTCCTTACAACTTGGACCAATCTATGAGTTTGTTCAATGGTGCTATGCTGACTTCTAAAGCCAAATTGATGGTCCGGGATGCACCCATTATCAGCTAAAATGTTGGACAATTTAGTCATGAGCAGCTTTTCGAAAAGCTTTGAGATTGTTGATAGTAAGCTTATAGGCATATATGACTCAGTCTTGGTAAGATCTTTGCCCGGCTTCGGAATCATTTTGATTTTGGCAAGTTTCCAGTTATGTGGAAAATACTGCATTCGGGAAATGGCATTAAAAATAAATAGCAGGATTCTTATTGCAATATGAAGCAAGTTCATCAGCATATTGTTACTAATTCCATCAGCTAAACCTAGCTGCTTTTTACTAGATACAAACTGAAATCTAATATGTCAGTAGATTTGTAGAAAATCTATTCAAAATATAACATTTAAATTTTCTTTTTTCTACCCTGTACAACGTATTTACATACATATGTACAAGATTAGTGAATAACTTACGGTCTGCTTAAAAAGGTTTGTGATTTGGCTCCATTGCAGTTGTTTGGTTGTAAATTATAGTTTGGAATTTTTTCAGTTAATGTATTTTGTTTTTGATAAAAAACAGTCTTGGTAAATGTCAGAAAAAAAATGTGTAAATGCCCCATTAACATACTCGTATGTATCTTAAACTTAAATTGTAACAAAAATATCTCGGACGAAAATGAAGATGAGGTAATTACCTACTAAAATTGTTCTTGTACTTTCTTTTCTAATAATTAATAATAAAAGTAGCAAAAAATAACTTTTTACGAATTTTTTAATGAAAAAAAAAAAAATACCGTAAATGACGGAAAGTAAAACTGACGAAAAAATTACATAAAAACATACATACTACATACATATAGGAGTATATATGTATATGTACATATCGCTCATTTATTAAAAAAAAAATGCAATTTTTGAGTTAATGACGCTCATATCATTCTTTATATTGTGTAAAAATTGTATAAAAATATCTTGTTTAGTAAAGTCTGGAGAGCAAAATAAAATTTATTTTTCCATTAAGTTGTGTGTAAATTGAAAACTTTAAACTCGTTTTCTGGAAAACTAGTTTTTTTTTTTTGAGTTATGACTAGGGATTAGCCCTAATATGCAAACCAAAATTAAAAATATGCGCCAGGAATAGCACGAAAAAAATTCAAAATATGCACGGTTATATGCGCAAATATGCAAAATATGCAAGAATAAAATCAACAATTTTGCTACTTCAAAGTATTTTTATTCAAAGAGATCTTTATTACAATGAACAATAATGTATTTTTTTTTTAATTTTCAAAAAGAAATGATCTTCTATTGTCACATAAAACAGATGAATACATGGAAAATATGCGTTCAACATCAGTAGATGTAACAGGAGCGTATTTAAATGCGAATGGAGACCGCTCATGTCCATGTTTCGTCCATGCTCTGACATGGATGCCCCAACATAGCAACGATGTTTGCCATGAGATTCGCCGTCCGCAACCATTTACAATAGAAAGAAAAAAAAAAACAGAACAAAATTGGTAAATATTCTATCTCTGTTGCGCTACCGCAAAATACTTTGATATGCCTGAACATGGACATCGCCCGTGTTCACCACAACAAAGAAGTTGATAAATTTTTCACAGTTTCTCTGCTGGCGTCATGTTCATGTCATGTCCAAGTTGATAGCTCGTGGAGACGTAGGGTAACGAAAGGTATTTTTGAACCGAATATCTGCAAGTTCGACTTTGTGGTAGAAGTTATAGAAAAGTAAAAAAAAATTAATAACATGCAGACATACATGTGCAAGAAGAGGAAAGAAATATATTTTATGTGAATTTCTTTTACACCAGTTTGAGCTATATGAGTCGTTGTATATTAATCGCGTTGCCAGAGTGAAAAATAAGCTTTTTTATGCAAGGTAATCCAAAATAAGCATTTTTCTACAAAAACACTAAAATATGCAAAAAAAATGCTTTTTCTGGCAAAAAGCCCAAAAAATTAGCCCTGGTTATGACATTGTTTGAGTAAATGTTTAAATATGTTTATCAAATTTATTATTTTATTGCATAGTATGGCGTATGAGTGTTGTACTACATAAATGAAATGATGCTCATACGTCGTAAATATATGTAATAGAGGCCTGCGTAAACACGCTTGAAATGTAAATACATCTTGTTTTTAACCCCCGACCAAAAAAGGGGTGTTATAAGTTTGTAGTGTGTGTCTGAGTTTCTGTGTATCTGTGTGTATCCCAAACGGATGGACCGATTTTAATTTAGTTTTTTCTGTTTGAAAGGTGATTTGATCGAGAAGAAAATCGCTCCAGCCGCTTAGAAGATATCACATCTTTTCTAGATATATCCGGGGTTTTTAAAATGTTTAATTTTTGTTATTTAAATGTATTCTCGTGACATGTATTATACTCGTACTAAACTAGTAATAAATGCTGTCGTTTAATAAGCGAAGCACGATGGATGTATTGATATTCGTGTATATGAGTGTTTGTTTACAAGCGATGTCGCGAAGACTTCTTGTTCGTAACAAATACTCAAAAGAAGTAGTGTTGATGCGTGCGTTTGTTTTAGAAGACTTCGTTCGCTGCAGTAAAGCATTTGATCCCTCAAGTCTTAAAAGTTCTTGTAAGTGGTCTTTTGCAGGGGTTTAATATCTACATATGCAACAATGTAAAAATTTTACTATGCCGACTACACGCTTGACATTTATTTTGTCATTTGCAATGCGAGACTTGTTTCACGAACCTGCTTTTCAACTTTTGTGCAGCAGTTGAGTCAATTTGAATGAATGCCAAAAAGATTCAGTTTAATAAAAATAAAACAAGAAAACTGCAAGCCAAAAAACTAAATTTGCTCAGATAATTCGAAGAATTTGTTGTTTACAAAATGCACAATTGCACAGCTTGAATTTACGAGTCAAAATGTTTGGGCAATCTAACAGGGTTGTTTAACTAAATTTCCAAAAAAAAATTTAACAGTTTGCTTACGAGAGTGTAAAAAATTATAATTTTTTTGCGAGACTCTTGAACAATAATTGAAATTTATTTGCTGGTGGTTTAGCATGTTTATATACGCATTTCATTGGCGCTTCAACCAAATCATCAGTAGACTTCAACCACAAATTTTGAACAGTCACAAACCTCTTACTTTATGCATAGACTTTCGAAAACTATATGAGAATTCATAAAATAATATTATTTTTAAAAATCACAAAAGAAAAAATAAGTTTAGTTGGATTTGAAATTGATCAAAACCCAGCAAAATAATTTATATTCCGGTGAACTAATTTTATTTTTCTACATCCTTATACAATTAGAAATCCGTGGGATAAATATATACTTTTATTGTTATCCGATGGATTTCTAATTGTACAAGGATGTAGATAAATAAAATGAGTTCACATGAATATAAATTATTTGCTGGGTTTTGTATCAGTTAAATAATTTCAATTATTGTATGTACACTTCTGACAATATATAAAATAATACATTTCTTTAAAGAGACTTTTGAACGTTTTAATGAGAAACCATATTATGTTTTTTGTTCGCCACACAGCGAAAAATATTGTAAATGACAAACGTTACCTAGTGGCATGTTTCCGCATCGCAGTAGTGTGTACTAGTGTACACAAAATTACGATGTCACAAAATGCCATTATGTCACAAAATGCCATAATGTGTATTCATCATTAATTTTGATTAAATTAAAAAAAAAAATGCAAAGACATGTTTTTAGCGAATATCTCGAAATCACTTCTTTGGAAAAATAAAAATAAATGAATGTCATATTCACAATTAACAACCGCAAATTAACTAAAAAAAAGTTTTTTTAATTTATGCTAAAAGGTAAAATATGTATTTGTGAACTACTAGTGTAATTAATTACTTAATTGTTCTTAAAAAAATATTGATTGCTTCAACGAGTTATCTGAGACTTTTAAATTTACCTATGTATCTCTCAATCTGTAATCAGACACACTTCAAATTTCATTGAAATTTAATGGTCAATTTAAATCCCATGAAATAAAACACATACATACATACATACATACATACATACATACATACATACATACATACATACATACATATGTACATATAAAATGTGTTTGTTTACTTTTGTAATAAAATGCAGTAAATAAGTAATTAATGCGAAAATTTAAAAATGTACTCTCAAAATGAGCTGTTGCCGAAAAAAGTACACGAACGGAAAAATTATTATTTTCATCGCCAAAAATTAAATTTTTATCACCACTCTTGGCCACAAATCGCCACATATGACAACACTGGTACTAAGTAACCAGATATTTTACAGTTTTACAACTCTAAATAATTAAAATAATCCGCAAAACAAAAGAATTGTATAAATTGTATAAATTACGAAATATGTATGTATGTACATATGTACTCGTATATTAACAGTTATTATTTTATATTACAATGCTTTGTAAATTATTTATTTTTTAATTACTTTCGCAACACTTTTTGTTTGCTTACTTTTGCTTGTTTATTTTTTGAATCATATGTTTTTACCTTAATAAAATTGACTGCGAAAAATTGCTGCAGTAAATAATTGCAAATACTCACTTTATCAGTTTGTGTTCTCATTTACTGTATTTTGGGTAAACGAACAGAATTTAGTAAAATGCTGAACGCAAAGTTTAGTAAAAACTTTTGAGTACTCGAACACAGCTATTATTTTTTTCGTGATTGTCTTAAATTTTCTGGGTTGCTGGGTGTCTCCATTGTCCATTATCTTGGGATGAGCATCATGTCGGACATCGCATATGGTTAATGTAGACCGCTCATGTCCATGTTTCGTCCATGTTTTGTCCATGTTTCGTCCATGCTGTGACATCGATGACCGAACATCAATGTTCGCCATGAGATTCGCTGTCCGCAAAAACAAAAAAGAGACATAACAAAATTATTAAATATTTCATCTCTATTGCACTATCGTAAAATAATACATTGATAAGGCAAAACATGGAAATCGCACGTATTCATCACAATAAAGAACTTGATGCATTTTTCACAGTTGCTCTGCCCGGCCTCATGTTCATGTCGATGTCTCTTGAAGACGTTTACGGTTACACTTATAAATGCTCTTTAGAACATAATTGACATTTAACAGAAAAATTAAAATTAGCAAAACAGTTCCGTCATTTTCAAGTTATGTCGTTATCAAAGAACATCAGCTAATTAATATTTAATTTGTATATAGAAAATTGTTTTTCTTCTTAGTTTTAATTTATATAATCTTAATTTTAATTTACATATATAATTTACTCCAATCGTTTTACAAAAGAATTATTTCATTTAATGGTTACTGAAAGAAAACTTGATAACTGCAATAATGTCATTAGACTTCATTCCACTTCCAAAAGTGCAATGTTTTTATTGTACTTAAAACACTTATGGTTTTAAATTATTTATCAGACCGAATTCAAGCAAAAATTAAAAAAAAAAGTTTAAAATACTTAATGCCATTGAAATAAAATCCAAGGTTTAGTGGGTGCAATAAAATTTAATTACTTTATTGCATTTTCTGCTTAAAACTGATTTTATTTCTAGTATTTTTATGATTTGTCAGAAAAAATGCATATACAATATAATAGCACTGGAGTAGCGCATGTTTTCACTTTTAACCACGCTCACACTCGCGCACTCTCCACAACTTTAATGATTAAAAAGTTTAATCACAATCATCGTGACACTAAAGTATCACTTTTGACCCTTTTTCGTGCCAATGACACTTTTTTTTAATTTATCCCTTTGTATCATCTTAACAAAATGTATCCCGTATGTATGTATGTATCCGTGGCAAGCCTAGGCTGTTTAGTCGTAATTTACACTGAGCAAGTCTTATTGCTAATCTGATTAGTTTGTGGGAGAGAGACGAGGGGAACAAAAACGTTTCTTTTCCCCTCGTCTCTCTCTCTCCTAAGAAACGAATCAGCTTAGCAATAAGACTTGCACAATGTAAATTAGGACTTACAGCTGTTTCTTATCATTAATACCAACTTTGCCGATTTCTGTGTAATTATCAAAAAAAAATAAATAATATTGACTATTTTTGAATGTAATATTTTTGCATATACAAGTAAACTTTTCTACCAAACGTTTTAATTTCATTTAAAAATTATTTCACTCCGTAAATTTTCTACCAAGCATTTGTCAATATTTCTTTCAAAGGAAACTATAGAGCAAAAAGGAGTTAATCAGTTTGCATTAACTAAAGAAATGTTGAAATAGAAATATTGGAATTAAAACTTGCAATATAAGACACAATAAATATTCTAAATAGTATGCACAATGGGCCGGGTCGATTTTTTTTGCAAAAATCTTATAGCAAAAACGTAATCTACACGAAATTCTCCGAAGAAACTGAAAATATATTTCCTCTGTATTAGAAAAACTATTTTTTTTTTAAATTACAATTTTTTCAAATATAAATATGTGTGTGTACTGAAATAAATGCTACTCAATTCAAATAATTGTTCGTACGTATTCCCTGCTTTTAAATTTTTCGCGGGCTACCTTAGATTTATCCATAATATTTGCTTCCCCATTTTCATCTTTAAAGTCAATGGCGCATATTCATATTCATAGCCAAAACAAAGTATACTTTGAGATTTTCGAACCAGTAATATCATACAAAACACTAGTTTTTAACTATTAAAATATACTTTGTTTTGTATATGAATATGCGCCAATATCTTTAAATAAAGCAGGCAGTAGCCAAACAAGAATCAGCTCAGGAAGAGGAAATAAATTTGCATGTCGAGAGGTGCGGTATATGGTTTGATTTTAAACTCATGGTTTCTTCGCAGGATTTTCTTAGAATTAGATGTAGATATCGTTTTCATATATACGATTTTTATTTTTTATCCATACATATCGACCCGGCCTAATGCACAATATATTTTAATAGCCGAAAAGTACAAATGTTCAAATTTTATTGGACCTTATTAAGAGAGTATTACGACTACGAGTTTTGTACACAGAAAAAGTTGTTCACCAATTAATATTCTGCTGTAATTGAGTCAATTAAATTATTAATTGCTACAATTAATTCGAGTGTTAAAACTCAATTGATATTATTAAATTGCTGAAGTTAAAAATTTTGTTGATTTTTTAATTGATATTACAAAATTTTTCGTATTATGTACATAATTAATTTATAAACCTACATACATACATGGTATATGTACGAGTACATACATGTACTGATGCATTCAAATAATTATTTGTGCTAAAAAGCGTTATTTATTAACAAACACAAAATTTGTTTTGTGTAATATACATATAACATTTTAGATAATTTTGAAAATTTTCAGTGTATAATTGAATAAGCATACCGGCAACACTGATCATTACCCTTAAGGGTCCAACCTAAATTAGAGCCCTAAAGGTTTGCGTTAGCAGCGGGGTACATATTTTTAGTATATTTAAACCTATAAAATATTATTTGAATGTACTTTACCTGTGTTATCAAGTCGTAAATATTTTCGAAAATCACTTTTGGAGCATTTAAAGACATACATACCCTGTCGGAAACCAAGTTAACTTTAAACTAACTTTAAGCTAGCTATTTCGCAACTAGTGCTAACTGACGCATAACTATTTTAACATTGCTATGTCCTAAGTGGTAGTCAATTGTCTCACTCTGCACTACTTTTCAACTAACTTAAAGTTTATTTTATGTAAAGCTATGTACAGACGGTTGTCAGATCTTACAATATTGCCAGTAAAATGTGCTCAAAATTTCTTACAACCGTGTGAACTGGCAATTTTTGTGAGACGTCGTTGTCAGAAAAATCATTGTCAGTCCATTGCAAGACTAGCAGCTGACAACAAATTGTCAGACATCTTACAATCGTGTGAACACATTGTAAAATTATTGCCAGCTATTTGTCAGACATTTTAATATTGTCAGATGCGCGAAGTTCGTGCATCTGACAATGGCGTCATTGTAAGAGAATTATTTCTATGGGCAACACTGTACACGCTTGATTTTAAAGAAAATATATTTAATAAAATATATGCAGCCAAAATCATTGCAGTTGCTTCTTTATGGTCCATAATAATTAATATTTTCACTTTTTACATTTAACACCACCACAAACGATTGATATTTAACAATTTCTAACAAGCGCTTTGAGTCTGGCAACGCATAATAATGTCTGGCAATTTTTGCATATGACAACCGTGTGAACTTACGATTTTTTTGCTGACGATTTTGTCAGCTGATTTTATTGTCATACAATCATCTAGCAATAAATTGTAAGATTTCCTGACAAATTTGATACAACCGTGTGAACTTTCAATCTGCCATACACTTGCAATTTTTGATTGTCAGTACAATGTCAGCACATTGCCAGATCTAACAATATTGTAAGATCTGACAACCGTGTGTACATAGCTTTAGTCACCTGGTAGTCAGTAAATTAAAAAAAGAAATATCCTGGGACATGTTGTATAGTCAACGCGCTACCAACCAGCTAAGGTACCATCTAAAATAATAACAACAAAATACAAAATATAAATATATATAAACAGCGATGCCAACTATTTATAACCCAAACGCGCTATTCCCCTTCTAAAAACGCGCTAAGTTACAGCATTGTAAACTATTTATAGCCAAAACGCGCTATTTTCCGACGCGCTGACAACGTATGTAATATATTTCTCATTTCGCGTTTATGATAACAAATTGTTATATTTTTAATGCTTTTTAGAGTGTTCTAGGAAATTTTTGAAAAATATGGAAGCATGTACATAATTCTTTTTTCTAAAACAACAACACAATTTCCACCTTTTTTAAATAACCTTGAAAAATAACTTTTTTTTTACCCTACTGAAAGAATTTTATTTTGGACATTTTTTTAGTAGCAGATTTTACAATATTGCTTCTTTGAAATTATATCCTAAATAACAAAAATCATTTAATACAGAATCAGAATCGCCTTCCAAATAATCGAAATCTTTAGTGTTTCTTTTAATTTTACTTGTCAAACTTTGTAAAATACGTTTAATTCTAACCACATTTGAGGGACTAACTTAGCGCCTTTTTTATTAAACGCGCTAAGATGGAAAAATGCGCGTTTGGCATAGTTAAAACGCGCTAAATTGGCATCGCTGTATATAAAACTGAAATGAGTTTCAAAGTAGCTGAGAGTACGATTACGTACTCAACTTAAGAATACATTTTGGATCAGCTCTGGATGACATTGTAGTTAGCTTTTAGTTAGTCTAAGAAAATTTAACTATAAATTGAATTATTTTTATAGTCAACCAAACATTCTCCGACTGGGTACTCATATTCGTTTGTATACGAGTATATGTAAAAACATAACATTGGTAAGAGTTCAAGTTCATCTTCGTACAAGGTGAATCCAGTATCGAGGAGCTTTACAGAATCTGTCGTTAGAACCTTGTTTTTTGTGTTGTAAGTCGTAACGACTGAATTTATATTTATGTACTTATCTATTTTATTAATTTTTTTATGCGTTCTCATATTTTAATGTTTCTAGAATCTAGATTATGTTTTAAGTACATAGAACACACCTTTTAACTACATGAAATTCCCTTCTCTGATACTCGTAACAATAAAAAATATTCATTCATATGGCGGCTTCATTCATAAATACAATATTCTCAGCTAGTGTGTTCGTGAAGGGTGCCCGAAATAGAATGGGTAAAAACAGTTTAACAAACAGTTTTACTAATTGCTTGTAAAAATTAAAGATAGCAAAATGCCGTTTAAGGTACGGTACGACTGCGAGTATAAACCAAAAGAGGAAAAATATTCTTAATCAGTTTTTTAATAAATGACAGACAGATTATACATAGAAAATGTTAAATAAAAACAACAGGTAAAAATATAAATTATTTTAGTTAAGTTTCAGAATTTGCCCCAAACGGATACAAGGGCTAATAATAGCTTGTCACTTATCTTAAAAAGAATTGAAAAAAAAAAATGTCCAAAGCTGAAACCAAAGAGTCTTCGGACACTTATTCTGATAAAATAAAAAGACGTGAGTGTTGTTGGTTTTAATTATGGGAAAAATAAATGGTTGCCAATGTGAACAGTTGTGTTGAATAATTAAATCATTGCATACATTTAAATATTCTAAATATTTTACTCTTCGGCTATATTCAAGAACGATGCATAGAGTGAGGTCTGGTCATTTCAAATACACATGAACAGTATTGCTAGTTATCAAAAGCAATAATAATTAATATACTCACACTAAAATTAAATCTAAATTATAAAAAAATAATAATACATACATATTTAAAAACAATATGTATGTATGTATGAAAAAAAGTAATATAATACAATGTAAATCATTAAAATTTGTTAAAAAAAAGAATTAATTGATAAAAAAAATATTAATTGCACACTTGCATACATACATATGTAAGTAAACACATACATACATACATATACATTAGACCATGGGATAAGCCGACTAGTCCTGAACAGCTAATCCAATCACTAGCTCTTGTTTCACGGACTTTTTTAATCAATTTCAATAGAAGGACTTTCGGGACCGACTAAATATTTCTCATGCATATGATAACAATTATTTTCTTTGCTGAGATTATTATGGGCGCCACGGATTTTAATATGGCCACTAAGCGACTTAACTCAAAACTTTTACGTTGCTTTTGTTGGGCCAGTTAAAAACTAAAAATTCCCTCTATTGGAATACTTGTATACATACATACATACATACATACAGGGATCGTAACGGTTATAAGTTTTATTTTAAAAATTACTTTTTAATCTTTATTTCTTGATTTTTATTTATTCCTCAGAAAATAACAGTTATTTTTTGGAATTTTATATTTTTGCTTAATTTTAGAATCTTAGAAAGCGTATTTTTTGCGTTAAAATTAAAGTTAACCGACTTAAAATTGAATTTATCGCCAGTCTGTAAAAAAACTCTTATATGTTAAATTCAATTTACTTTTTTATATTTCATTCAGTTTAAAAATTTAAATTTTTTGAGCAAAAAATGCAAAATCAAAATCAAAAAGTAAGGCCCAATTCATACGAGGATTTAAAAATCTTGTATTATTTTCAATTCTCTTTAAAAGTTGCTTCCAAAAGAAATATTTTAAATTCGTACTATGATTTTTTCCCTGTTTCTAGTTTTGATTTTTTTTTTCTTCCAAAAATCATATCAGTGTTGCCAGTAGATTTTTAAAAAATCCGTTTTTTCCCTACATGTTAAAAATGTTCCGTTACGAAAATCTAAAAATTTTAGTCATTTTAATTTAAAGGAACATAAACTAGAAACAGGTTACTTAAAGCTTAACATACATATGTAGTTCTTTTGTATTCGAAATTAATGCATAATTTTCTACAGTTTTTCAGAAATTATCTTATAATACAAATCTAACAAACAGCTATACTTGAGATTTCTCCACTAATGGAGTTTATTAAGATTTAAGTTATTAAGTAATTTCCTTAATTATTAAATCATTGTTTAATTGATGACCATTTCCTAAGGTGCCTATTACATAAATGTCGAAGTAATTTTGAGCAAAAACAAATTTTTAAACGGTTTATAAGCAAACATAGATTTTAAATATAGTTCTTTTTATATTTTGTACACAAAAAATTCAATCGGAGAATAAAAAATACCAATGTTTTGGCCAAAATGAAATATTTGTCCCATATTCCCTACACTCCTATAAATACCTGTATGTAGTGATTTGCCCCCTAATTCTGCCAACACTGTTTTGTGTTATAAAAAGCTGTTGTCACATTGAATGTAAAAATAAAATAAAGCAACATACCAAAAGTTAAAATATGTGTAAAGGAAAATTAAAAAAAAATCTCGGAGAACGGAAAATATGATTTTTTTTGCTTTTCTATACCGTTCGCCTACAAACTCCAAAAATCGTGTTAAAAAAAAAACATTGAAAAATCAAAGTGTGAATTACGTGTAACTGTTATTTTGTGAAGAGTAGATAAAAATCACAAAATAACTTTTATAAATACAAATCAAGAAATAACTCTTATTTTCTAAGGAATAAATAAAAATCAAAAAATTATCGGTAAAGCTGAGTTTTTTAATACTATAGGGACTATAGGGAGTCCCTGTAACATGGAGTATCTATTAGTGTGATTTTTTAAGTTCACATTTGAAAAATAATCGTTATTTGCAATCCCTGCGTACATACACGAAACAAGTACAGTATTTTTAAGAAAAAAAAACGTTTATTTCTTGCTGTTTTAAGTAACAAAAATTAAGTGAAGAATTTTTTGGTGCTATTATTAACGCGTGCTTTTTTTAGAGTGTCAGAACGTTGAGTTGGCATCACTGCTTTATTTGAGCAGCCATTTAACAGCTGATAGTTGCTTTTTGTTTAGTTTGCTTTGAAATTTCATTATGAATCGACTTACAATCAGAGCGAATGGGCTCTGAATTTCTATTCAAAATTTTATTTTCCGATGAAGCCCATTTTTGGAGTGCGGAGAATCCACATTACATCCACAGAAAATTACTGTTTGGTGCGCTTTAGGGGCTGGCTGAAACCACATGCTACAATTGATTTACTCAAAGAAATTTTTGATGAAAAAATAATTTCACTTAATTGCCCAATTAATTACCCAGCAATAAATTTGTAAGTCATTCTAAAGGAACTACATTTTCATTGCTTCCAAAAAATCGATATTTTTAATTTACCGATAGTTAGCAAGTAGAAGATTATTTTAGTCATACCAAACCTTGTAATTCCTCCATAGTTTTAGAAAATACTCACCAGAATTTAAAAAAAAAGGATTTTTTTAAAGAAATTTATAAATTAATTTTAGTATAAAATTTAATAGTTATTTACATAAATTTACTCTGTTTCGGGTTTAAATTCGTATAAAAAGAAACGAATTGTTAAAATAGGTAACTATTTACCATTTTTCTTTAGATGAAAATATCATAGAACACAAAAAAGGAAATTTTTCTTAAAATCGCTTCCAATTCGGTGACCAGGCATCGAAAAAGAGAACTTCTTGCAATGACAACCCTATGTAAAAATCATTAGAACGGATCGCAAACTCTACATTTTCATGACTTTTTTGGAGTGTCTTTTTTTTTACCGGGTAGACACTAGGGATGCCAAACGGGAAATCCCGATCCCGGAAATCCCGGGATTTTCAGGATTTGGTAAATCCCGAATCCCGGGATTTGTAAGATTCAATCCCGGGATTTCTTTTTCGGGATTTCTTAGCAATTTTTATATAAAAAACTTAATAGATTAAAATTTTCGTTGATTTTATGGTATTTTTTTATAATATTTAAAAGTCCCATACAATTTTATACGTGCAGTTTTAACAATTTAATGACTATTCGTGGCATATTTCTTATAAATTAACAACAAGTGCAAAATAAATTAACTACTTTCTCACGGTTATTTTCATCAAAGGTGATACAATATACAACTAAGAATTATTTTGAAAACGAAAAGAAGCGTATGAGCTTTGGAAGGAAAATAACATTTGGAAAATTCAATAAGTTTGACAAATTTATTGCGTCTTATTCTATATTATAAGGCCAATTATGAATAAAATTCCATGAGAAATTTTGCCCGGGGAATAATTTCAAACAGTAGCAAATAATAGGGAAAACAAAAAAAAATATGGAAAAGGCAGACATTTCTTGCGGAAATTTATTCATAATTGCAGTGTATAACTCTGTATATCGACTCCTCAACCCTTATCCACTTTTCGGTAACAATTGAGTACTATTGACAGCTCCTTACAATTGAAGTAGAAAATAAAAAGTGGGGTTGACGTAAAAGCGAGAAATATGTACAGAATAATGTGTACTATTTTGTCTAAAAAATTGCTCTAGTGTGAATGTATGTTTTTTTACATTGCAGTTCAAAATTATTTTCGTTAGACCGTTTAGGTCGTTTTTGACGCAAACCTATGACCTATTTAAATTACATGGGTTTGATCAAAGATTTGTGTCAAAAATTACCGACTGAATGACTTCGACTCAATTATAGTTTTATTCGAGTTGCAGAGTAGAAGGACAGCACACTAATAAACCATACTCCTCTTAGCGAACTTTGGACTACATATGTATCTGTTGAACTTGCAGAAAACAACTTATGTTCAGTAGAACAAAAATACTGTTCAAGTGCTCAGGCAAACTTTTAATTGCATATTTATAAAAAATATTTTAGGCTTATTAAGCGCTTATTTGACGTATTTCTTTGGGAAATTTGTCAAATAAACCTGTAATAAACCTATGTTTTTTTATTAATACGGCGGTTAATGTATGTGCCTACAAAAATGTGATCATTAGACGTAATTTATAGAATTTGATTAGAATTGTGTATACATTTCTTTTAATTTTTCGACATGTTCAGCCTTATTATCGTTGTCATAGTAGTGACGAAATCGATTAAAAAAATAGGCAATGCCTGGTATATGTAGCAACCGTAATAGCTACTTGTTGGTCAATCGCAATTAAAAAAACCTTAATAGATATATTTAAAAACACAATAATGTTTTTGCAGCTTATTTGTATGAAAGTGCATCTAAAATTTTCGTAAATCAACTTAAGCGATAGTGCTAAAAGTCCACAGATATGTACATTTGTTTTGATTTAGATTATAGAAAAACATTTATATTGAAAGCAAAAACAAGTTTTCATATTTAGTTATTGCTTTCAGTATAAATTCTCTAACATCAACTTAAAAATAGATGATAAAAATTCTTTCGATTTTTATTTCATACTAGTATTAAAATATTGTTAACTTTAAAGACAAATGTTTAATGATATATAATCAACATAAAAACTTTTAAAATGCATAAAATTTGTTATTAAAGTAATATTTATTAAAAAAAATTATTTATTTTACCAAAAAATTTTAAATCCCGAAATCTCGAAAATCCCGGAATCCCGGAATCCCGAAAAATCCCGGGATCCCGAAAATCCCGGGATTTTCGGGATCGGGATTTATAAATCCCGAATCCCGAGATTTATAAAAATCCCTAGTAGACACCAAGATCGTGTGATTTAACGCCATTGTATTATCTTTGATGTTATGTTATGTCACTTGTCTACGTCGATAAAACACAAACAATTGAACAACTGGAAATCAACATTCGAAGAGTTATCGGCAAAATACGGCCGTAAATGCTGTGAAAAGTTGTTGAAAATTGGTGTTCCAGATTGCGCCTTCTACGCGGCGGCCACATAGCAGAAATCCTATTTAAACATTAATTTCATAAAATTTGGTTTTCAATAAAGCCCGTTTCATTGATATTAAAAATAAATTTCCTTGTTTTATTATGATTTAAACTTGTGGCACTCTATAAAAAACACCCTTTACAAGTGTAAATTTTGAAGAAACTTTTCAAGAATAGGTTATTGATTTAGTTCTAACGGTTTTTGTTTCTCCTCTAAAAAAGTTAGTGCAGTGTAGTGTACTGTAGTTAATAAAAGTGTAGTTACGTCCGTTTGCATTTAAGGAGACGATAGATTACGCGTAGTAACCATAGTTGCCAGATGAAATAGGAGTCAATTCGTCAAATTTCGGGCGAAAACTCGTCAAAATCGTCAAAATAATTATCCGAGAACGTCCAAAATTCGTCAAAAATAAAACATACACTTTTTCAAATGTACATATACATACATACATATGTGACGCGCAAAATAGAAAGGGACCTAAGAGTAAAAACCGGTTTTGTTCAGGAGAGCCATTTTAAAGATTTAAATACGTGTATCTTTGGTGTACCATCACTGAGCGTGTTGGTATTGGTCTCATTTGAAAGCGACACATCTCATGACGTCAGGAACGTGTTGGTCAACCTTGAAAACGCGCGTAGGTCGTCCCTATCTCTTGTTTTGTGTAGTTGGTTTTTACTGTTTTCTACCTAGCGCGCTGTTTCCATGAGTTTGATATCAATTTTGCTTGCGTTTTTTCGAATCCAGGTTTATTTTCTGAAATTATTAATTGTGAATTATAATAAATACTCATTTATAATTCTTTTAAATCGTGAATATCACTCTGTTAGTACGAACATTTTTTCCCACAACCTTAGAATCGTCGACTTCAATTTCATAAAACGCGCATATCTCTGGGAGGGAACACTTTTGGGGCATGGGATAGGTCTCATTCCATGCTCAGATGTTGTCCACATAAAAAAAGGGAAAATTGATTATGTTACCCTTAGGTCCATTTCTCTATGCGCTGTCACATATGTATATTGGAATTGAACAATTCTATTAGATAAGTTAATACTTTTAAGTCAAAACAATTACAATTATTTAGTTTTAAATGATCCCTAGTACACAAAATTGCTTAGAGAAGATATATGTATATAACCAACCGATTTCTTACGTTGGTTTGCTTACTCGTAAGTTAACTCGAAAAAGTTTCAAGTGTATCAGGGAATTTTAATAACTTTAATTGTCTGACTTCAGATTGAATTTCCTGTCTTTAAGATTCTTCAACAAAGTGGCTAAATTCTTAGAATATCGTAGAAAGAACTTTTATTTTCTATAATAAAAGGCTTTCAATTCATTTTCGAAGTCATACGTTTTTTAAAATCTTATCACACATTTTTAAATTTGATTAACTTTAGCATCCGCAAATACATCCCTGCTTGAAAAACATTTAGTTCCAAAATTATTAATACAAAAATTAACTGCCTGTTTCACGATGTCGACAAGAAATTTTCGTTCGCTTATTTATATTGAAAACAAAAACAAATTTTCTTATTTTGTTTTTGTTTTCAATATAAATAAGCGAACGAAAATTTCTTGTCGACATCGTGAAACAGGCAGTAAGACTGATTTCCTTTTACTCCTTATTTTGATTGCATATTCTAGGAAAATCTGTCAAGTTCTTGGTCAAAATAGTTTTATAGTTCTGAAAAAAGGTGTTAATTTATAATCATTTAAAATCGCCAAATTGAAGGCGAAAATCGTCCAGTCGTCTAAATGCTATTTTTAGCACACCCAAAATCGTCAAATCTGGCAACAGTGGTAGTAACTATTAAGTAATGGGCCGTACCCACCGCAGATTGGTGAAAATGGGCCCACCTGTGGAGTATACCAAATGGCGGAGAAATCGATGAAGGAATAGGAAAAATAATTCTGCCAATAAAAACCGACTTCAATGCAACATGTTAGAACATTTTGGAAAAAAAATTATGGGATATAAAATTTAATTTATATTTTGCATTTTTTAAATGCAATATTTTGTGTTTTTCAGAGATCAGGGTGTGTGTTAAGTTTTGTTAAAATCGGTAAAGAGCAACCACTGAAAATAAAATATTAAATTTTAATGGGCGTGACTGCCCATTTTTTTAAATGAAAGATTGTGGCTATTTTAGAGCTCATAGTGTGTGGTAAGTTTTGTAAAAATCGGTTAAGTAGAACCACGTAAAATATAATAATAAATTTTAATGGGCGTAGCTCCGCCCATTTTTTTCAACTTTAAAATTGTGTAATTATGCGAACCAAAGGTGTTTGCTAGGTTTCGCAGCAATCAAATAAGGAGAATATCATAAAATCAAATAAAAACTTTTGTGGACGTGTCACAGGCCAATTTTTTACACAGTGGGACCAATGGGAAGCTATACCCTCTCAGACAATAAAATAGTTTTTACAATCGGTATAATATAAAACGAGTTATGAAGCAACAATGTCAAAAAAATTTAATAAATTCAGTAAAGTGCGACTTTGACTCGCGCACGAAGGGTTCCGTACGTTGGGCTTTGAGCATTTTTTTAATACAGTGTTTTTTACGTTTTTTCAGCTGAAATAATTTTTTTTTTACTATTTTTCGCTTTTTTCTCGTTTTGGCGATTTTTTAAATTTTGGCGATTTTTTTCATTTTGGCGATTTTTTTTCATTTTGGCGATTTTTTCATTTTGGCGATTTTTTTTCATTTTGGCAATTTTCTTCATTTTGGCGATTTTTTTTTTATTTTGGCGATTTTTTCATTTTGGCGATTTTTTTCATTTTGGCGATTTTTTTATTTTGGCGATTTTTCCGGTTTTCCGCGATTTATTTTCGATTTAGAAATTTTTTTTAATTTGGTGCTTTTTTTCGTTTTGGCGATTTTTTTTTTGATTTTGGCGATTTTTTTTCGGTTTGGCGATTTTATAATTTTGAGATTTTTTTGTTTTACCGGTTTTGAAAATTTCAAGAAGTTTGCTCTTACGGTTTCCAAGATACAGCAAGTTATCAAAATTACATAGTCAAAATTACATTAACTGATGGTACACCCTCTAATTAAAATTTTTTAAATTTTAGTGTTAATTGTTGTAGTCTGTATAAAAATACACTAACTTTACAAATTTCAAGTGCATATACATACAATTGTATGTATATTACATGGGATTTTAACATTTTTCGTTGCTCGTTTTGGCACACCCTTTAATTTCCAACTCTCATGTATTTGTTGTTGTAGCGGCCAAGGATCCCATGTAATATACATACGATTGTATGTATAGTACATGGGATTTTAAAATTTTTCGTTGCTCGTTTTGGCACACCCTTTAATTTCCAACTCTCATGTATTTGTTGTTGTAGCGGCCAAGGGTCCCATGTAATATACATACATACATACAATTGTATGTATATTACATGGGATTTTAAAATTTTTCGTTGCTCGTTTTGGCACACCCTTTAATTTCCAACTCTCATGTATTTGTTGTTGTAGCGGCCAAGGGTCCCATGTAATATACATACATACAATTGTATGTATATTACATGGGATTTTAAAATTTTTCATTGCTCGTTTTGGCACACCCTTTAATTTCCAACTCTCATGTATTTGTTGTTGTAGCGGCCAAGGGTCCCATGTAATATACATACATACATACAATTGTATGTATATTACATGGGATTTTAACATTTTTCATTGCTCGTTTTGGCACACCCTTTAATTTCCAACTCTCATGTATTTGTTGTTGTAGCGGCCAAGGGTCTACACACTGTGTCCAAATTTCAGGTCCGTAGCTCTTACGGTTCTCGAGAAAATACCCTGTGACGGACAGACGGACGGACGGACAGACGGACAGCGTAGCGAAAACAATAGGGTTCCATTTTCACCTTTGGTGTACGGAACCCTAAAAATACAGGCGAATTGATAACCTCCTCCTTTTTTGAAGTCGGTTAAAAATGGGTGATATGGCGAAATTTCTTGATTGACGATAGTGAAAAATCAACAACAGTAGGTATCAAAAAATAAGAGGCACTGCTCCTCCTCCGGAATGCTCTTTGTGCGCCTATGCTAAGGTCTTTACTTACGTTGTTCTTTTCACTTTGAAATAAAATCTACTTTGGGGGTATAATTTCATTTAGTCTATTGGGGCGCTTTTTCATAATGAAATAGTTTTCATATATCATTTCAGCTTTGTTGGCAAATTTTCATTTCTTTAGGGTGATATTTCATAAAAAATTTTGAGGTTTTATTTCATAATGCAGTCACGAAATATTTTCATTCAAAACCAGGGGACGAATCGTAACATCCGTGAACGTACAACTCGTCACGTAAAAACACCATTTTCGGATTATGACATACGTGAACGTACTGAAATCCGATTCAGCTCATGCGATTGACGTATACTTAATTTGTTTTCATACGATTGCCGATACGATCACGGATGTGACGATCCTGCCTCAAAAAAATAACGAAAACTTACTTTTCCTTGCTAGTCTATATTTAGATAGTTCAGTTATTTGCCTTTCCCGTAAAAATTGTTTACGTGACTAGTCCGAAAATATTGTGCCACTTATTGCATAATATAGGGAGGGCAAAATGTAAATAATATGATGAATAACATATACAATAATATTGTATAATGTTTGGGCCACTAAATAATACTCTATATTCCGATTAAATAAATTCATAATAATTCTTTTGCCTTTTCTATACAATATCAGTTGTCTCTAAATATTTCTATTGAAAATTATTTGCGTCTATAGGATGAAAAAAATTAAAATGCATTTAACACGCAGTCTGTTTGCAAAAACCTTGAATATTTTACAAATAAAACTTGTGAAAATAATCAACAGCATTTTCAAAACGCCTCAAAGTTTTGAGATGTACTCATCGTTTTAGAATAGAGAAGTGCTGATGCATATAAGCATAAATAAATTAAAAAAAATATATATATTAAGCGAAAATTTTACTGCCTCAGTACTTGTGTAATAAAAATCTGTACATATGGTTAATTCTATTTCATATTTAACCACCGAAAAAACACCACTTTTATATGGAAAGATATCGCATAAAGCGGACAGCAGCGAGTCTCAGGACAGAGAAGATTTTCAGATATATTGTAAAATTAAAAAATAAAAAAAATTGCTAAGCAATAATGTAACAAGTGCGTATGTGTTTGTGTTTTTTTTTAATTACAGCAAATCTATTAGGAATACGCCATGTGCAGGGTTTGCTTTTGTTCTTTGGTATGTGTTTCGCCTATTTTTTGCGAGTTAACATTTCGGCGGCCATAGTACCCATGACACAGGCCAATCAATCACATCCTTATCACAATTGGGACTCTGCGACAAAAAGTTTAATACTGAGCAGCTTCTTTTGGGGCTATGTGGTCGCTCAAATGCCGGCCAGTATACTGGCAAAACGTTTTGGTGGTAAAATTGTTTTAGGCGTAGCTACAATTATTGCTTCAGTTCTCACTATTTTTCATCCCTTGGCTGCTAATAACGCTGATTGGGAATCAATTTGTTGTCTTAGAGTGCTGGTGGGTTTTGCACAAGGTGTCGTTTATCCCTGTATGCACACACTATTGGCCAAATGGGCTCCTCGACCAGAAAGGAGTGTTATGACCACTTCTGTTTATTCAGGCGCACAATTCGGTACAGCTATCCTGCTAGCGATAAGTGGAAACATATTCGATTCCAGCATGGGTTGGCCTGGTATATTCTATATTACTGGTGGTATTGGCCTATTATGGTCAACGATATTTTTAATGTTTGGTGCCGATACGCCAGGCGATTCGAAAATAATAACAAAAGAAGAGCTGGAATATATAGAGGCTTTAACTGGTAGCGATAAAGAAAGTGGGGTAAGTTTAAAACTATTTTTTTTTGCATTTATCATTCACTGTCCGTCCCAACAAAAAAGTAATTCCAAAGAACTCTATAAGATAAAAATCTTTTGAAACAGAAGTAGTGCAAATGATTTCGATAGGTTGACCCATATTTGTATAACTATACATAAAAAGAGTAGCAATGAAAATTGCCATACTATGACCAAAATCGAAGTACTTAACCTAATTATGTATGTCGAAGTAGAAATAGCACAACATTCATGATAAGTCTTTAAATTCTTATATTGATTTTAACATAAACCAAATGAGAACTACATACAGTGAATGTAGGGTATGTTATCGAACTCGCTTCTCGTTTGTACATTTGCAACAAGGCGAATTGATGTGAATTCGCCTTGATTTGGCAGTTGCAAAAATTACTATTTAAAAAGTCAAGAAATACACGTTTATCGATAATCTGCTACTCTTTTGAAACTACTTTTAGTTTTCATATATTTACCAGGGTTGCCAAATTTTATTTTAAAAGTCGCCAAAATCAACTTTATGTACTTTTTCTTAATGTATGTATGTATGCATATTTGATAATAAATTTGTTTTTATATATCCAACAAAAAATTTAAAAAAAGGTAATCGGGTTTGGAATTAAGCATTTTTGGTGGAAGCTGTTCCTTACTGGATTACCAACTTAATGTTTTTAACAAGGCGTGAGACTAAAATAATCGATTCTTGAGAAGTAGTTACTTTTTTTATTTTGCAACTTGTTCACGTAATCTATTTAATCTAAAAAAAAAAAAATATTCTCCTCATTTAGCAACTTGTACATAATTTTTTTAAATTTTAGGTAATGTGATTTGTAAGCGAGTAATGATATTTGGTAATCACAAAATTAAGTCATTATATGGCAAGTAATTCTGATGGTAATGTGTAATTTTTTGCTGGGTACATACATAAAACAGTTTTTTTAATATACATTATTTATAAAATAATCATATAAAAATTTAGGAGAAAATCTCCAAAAAGTAGAAATAAAACCGCCAAAAAATTTTTCTTGTAAATTTTTCTCATCCAAATTCAAAAATCATAAAAATCAAATTGTTTTAATTTCTTGCAGACGAGTTTTGATAGGAATGATTTTTGAAACTACTACTTCAACAAATTAATTTTCCTGAATTAGAAAAAGTGTTAAGTTCAATTTTGTTTAAAAAAAATAGGGATACAAATCGCCAACAAAAACAGAAAAATACCCATGTCGCCAAATCAAAAATTTAGACGCCAAACAAGTTGAACAATCTCTACATTTGGCGAGAAATCGCCATATCTGACAACCCTGGTGTTTACTATTGTCTTACTTGCAAAATGGCTGTAGTTCACTCATTTTATTATTATTATTATTATTATTATTTTTATTTACGGCTTATCCCTCGATGTCGAAAGATAACGTTCGATCGACAACTTTTGTATTTGTTTTCTGTCGACATCGTGGGATGGGCCGTGAATTCCCAATTCTTCATAAATCAAATATGTGTAGTATGTATGTATGTATGTATGTATGTATGTATGTATGTATGCATGTATGTATGTATGTATGTATTTAAATATGTATTTTCATTCTTGAGAATTATTTATTAACTTTGAACCTTCGAATTTTTTTTAATCTTGCCGTAGTTATAAAAAAAAAAAATTAAATAACAAACAAATAAAAAAAGCTTAATAGGTTAATTATTAAATTTTATTACACCGATAGAATTACATACATACATTGTTTGATAACAATTAAAAACAAATTAAAAACTCTTCAAGAATAGTGAATTGAAAAATAAACGTAATCCTGATTAAAATTATAGCATAGACAGACGGCAGCGTTAATTTGCATTAACTGCCTTAATTCAAATTAACTTGTGAATTATCCCCATGCAAATGCGCATTTGATTTGAAGTAAATGCACTAAATGAAAGTGAATTAATACTGAATTTACCTATTTCAATATGGCAGCACCGTCAACAATCAATCAAATACTGGTTGATGAGTGAATTAGATACGTACTGCTTGAAAAGGTGTGCGACTTGGCTACGAGTACATTCAGTTAATGGGGTTTGTTTTGGATAAAACAAATCATCGGTTGGTTATTGGTTTGCTGCAATAATAATGTATTTTGAATATCCTGTACCGCAAACCAATAACTAACCGACGATTTACTTAATGCAAATACTGTCGTCTGTCAGGGTAAATTTTTAATTCACATTAGTTAGCTTTTAATGCAAATTAACGCTGTCGTCTGTCTACGCTATTATTGACATATACATATATACATATTTACAGATATACATAAATACATATCGTCAGCTGAAATGCAAAAAGGCGCAATTAACAAAAAATTCAAAATCGAGTTTTTTATTGATTATTATGAATGCCATTAAACTATGTACATGTCTTGACAAAACATTACACTTCTGCGATCAAAATGACGCTTTTATTAACAAATAACAAGGGACTTAATTGACTACACGTTTGTTCAGTGTTTTGTTTAGTTTTTTTGTTGCTCCTGTAAAATTATATTTTTGTTAGTTACGCTTTTTTGCATTTTAGCTAACGATATGTATCTACACAATTATGCACATACATACATACAGCACGCGTATTTACTCAAACAACGTCATGACTCCAAAAAAAACCAGTTTAAATGGAAAAAGAAGATATAAATTTTCTCCCAAGAGTTGAGTAAACAAGATATTTGTATGATATTTTTACACAATCAGGGCAATTATGAATAAAACTCCCAGGGAAATTTTTCCCAGGGAACAATTCCAACTAATGGCAAGTGATAGGGAAAACAAAAAATTCTAATTGGAAAAGGGAGAAATTTCCCTGGGAGTTTTATTCATAATTGCCCTGAATATGAAGAACGATATGAGGCTTAAATATGCATCACTAACTCAAAAATTCCATTTTTTGATTTGTGACGTGGTTTGAGTAAATGAGCGATATGTAACTGAAATAGCTCGAACATAATCACAGAACTAACCAACTTTTTTAGTTTGTTTCTTTGTAAAAATTATCTCTTTAATAAAAAAAAATTGTTATTCCTAGTAGATAACTGAGGAACGATATTGAATTATTAAAAGTTTAATGAAAACAAAAAAAAAATTATGATAAATGCATAAATAATAAAATGTTACTAAACACACTAATATATTTCAGACAATGGCTGTACCTTGGAAATCTCTATTCATGTCTTTGCCTTTTTATGGCTTGATAGCTGCCCACTGTGGTTTTACGTGGGGCTTCTACACTTTACTTACGGAAATGCCGACATATATGAGCAAAGTTTTACGTTTAGATGTTAAATCAAATGCTCTTCTTTCATCTCTGCCCTACTTTGTGATGTGGCTGTTGTGTCTGGTTGTTAGTCCCATATCCGATATGCTAATAAATCGTAAAATTATATCGGTTACAGCTGCGAGAAAGCTTTTCAACTCCATAGGCCAATGGGTACCAATGGTTTGTCTTATCGCCTTGGGTTATATGACACAAGATGAGAAAACTTTAGCCGTAGTTTTGCTTACCATCGGTGTTGGCTTTAATGCAGCCTCTTTCTGCGGTTATTTGGTCAATCACATGGATCTATCGCCCAACTTTGCTGGACTTATGATGGGTATTACCAATGGTATATCAAATTTGTGTTCTTTATGTGCTCCCTTAGTTGTGGGCGCCATTGTTAGTAACGAGGAGGATCCCGACGAATGGCGTATAGTTTTCTTTATAACGGCTGGTGTTTATTTGGTTTGCAATGCTCTATTTGTGCTATTCGGCAAAGCAACTGTACAACCATGGAATGGTAAACTTGTGACAAATTCCACCACAACATTAGCGAACCATGCTGCACCTTTGAGTAGTCACTGATAGTATTGCGAAAATATTTTAAATTCGCTCCAAGGAATTCGAATAATAATGAATCAACAGCACAACTGATCGAACCAAATTTGAAGTGTATATGAATATTATTTACTATGTAAATTTTAAAATCTTATTTATTCGAATAGTTATTGGACGAAAACAGCTTGTTATTTTGAGTAATTATTATTATTCATTTTTAATATTTTATTAAAACAACAGGCAATAAATATATACATATGTACATGCATGCATACACTATTTATGTATGTATGTATGACTGTATATTTCTTTTGTAAATTAATGTATTAAGTGATAATAATTTTAAAATTAAGTACTGATAGTTTTAAGAGTCATGGAATGTTTGCAATCGATAAAATTATTCATTTAAAAAGATTATTTTGTTTGACAATGGAACAATAAAAATCTAAAATTTTTATTTTATCACCGATTAAGGCACTCCGATTTTTTTTTGTCTTTTATGTATTTTGATTGAAATTTAATCTTATCTATCTGGTATGTAGTACGTCTATATTGAAATTTTTCTTTCAGCAACTTTTTTTTGGGAAATTTATGCTCTATTTCCCAGAAATAGATTTTCAATTCTTGTTAAAACAATAGCATGTGGAAGAATATTGAAATGGAAGTACATACATTAGGTCTGTTCCAGATGCATAACAAAATAGTCCGAACTTGTACAAAGTAATCCAAAAGCGTTCCAGATAGCGATTTTTGTGCAATTTTGAGAGCGAATGAGAGAGTAATTTTTTTCATTTCCTGTACAAACTTGTACGAACTTTTTCTTCTAGGTAAGTTCGGACAAGAATTGAATAATCAGCTGTTTTTTACATATGAAACTGAAATATTAATCAGAAAATTTGCAAATGTAGAAAAAAATTTTTTACACACAGATTTATTAAAAAGCAAAATGGAAGGTTTTTGAAATAAAGCTTAAGTTGTAAGTACATTTGTGCTTATTTTTCCATTTCTTTAATATAAAACAAATGACTTTTATGATTTTTTAAATAATTCACGTAACTTCTACTTTTTTGGAGATTTTTTTCATTTACTTTTTACAGCTGTTGCCAATGATGCAAATTTTATGTTTTTATAATGTTATGCGTTTTAAGCGACTAAAATCACCAAAATAAAATTTAATTTAAAAAGTAAGCAGCACTAGTATTTCAAGATGGTCAATTATGGTTTTTTGCGTTCCAGCAATTTTGGATAACTTTTGCACATTCAGAGAGTAATTTTCTTTTTACTCTCATTAGTCCGAACTTTAACAAAATCTTTTGGAACACACCTATTTCGTATTAATCTCTCACTCTTTTACACTAAAAAATTAAAAGCTGCTACTACAAAAGTTGCAAATTTGGACCGAGGCTTAGGATTTCTATTTGTGGTAGAAGTTTTGCATAACATTCTTTTAAAATAAACAAAAGTAAATAAAAGTAAAAATCAAATTTCTTCTTAACTAATTCAAAGTTTATTCTCCAAATACTACTAATAGAATCACGTTAGAAATATCCGGCCCTGTTCTATAAATCGATCGATTCGAAATCTTACGATTTTAGAAAACTAAAAAAATTAAATGTTCTATACATGCAAAAAATTTAATGGACTCTGCATTGTCCATTTTTAAATTGCTTATGAAAAAATTTAATGGACTATAATTCGCCCATTTCGTATGCAAAAAATGAAATGGACTATATACGTCGTTTTGTTTTTATGGAAAAAATTTAATAGACTATACATCATCCATTTTTCATGCCTAAAAATTTTTTATGAAAAAAATTTAATGGACTATATATACATACATCTTTTATATTTAAATTTTTTATGAAAAAATTTAATCGACTGTAAATCGTCCATTTTGTATGCAAAAAATTAAAAAGACTATACATCGTTTATTTTTCATGGAAAAAATTAAATGGACTACATACGTCGTTTTCTTTTCATGCAAAAAATTTAATAGACTATACATCATCCATTTTTCATGCAAAACAATTTTTTTATTTTTTTTTAATGCTAGTAATTATTTATTGTATCTTCAAATATGAACTAACAATAAGTATTCAAATATTAAATCTAAAATATAATTATTAGGCCCGACCAGTGTCGGACATAAACTTAGTGGTAGTTATAAATAATACATAAGTAGTGACAATAAAAAAGGAAAAAAAGTATTTTCAAGAAGTCCCATCTGGAGTGTTGAGAATAAGAGCCCTTGTGTCCCTCTTTTTTAGGCGGATGTGTCCAGTAAAGTTCAAGATATTACGAGCAAGCGGATTAGGATGTGATTCGAGTTTTGTTAAGTATTTGCCTACGTATTTTGCAATTTCTTCAATCACTAGTGGCATATTTAAATCACGATGTAAACTGGAATTTTTAATGTACCATGGAGCCTATGTTATCAAACGTAAAATTTTGTTTTGCCTACGTTGGATTCTCTCGACATTAGAAGCTGAAGCAGTGCCCCATAACTACGGTGACCATAATTTTTAAACCAAAATACAGAACGAGGAAATTATTAACAAACAGCAGCTAAAGAACACTCAGCCTACACAAATACGAGTATTAAACATATTGAAGAAAAAAATTTTAAATGTAACATTGAGGGTGGAGTTGAATGAACCGAAAGTCTTTGGTTAGAGCCTGGTATCCAACAGCCATTAAATAATAACACCTCGCATTTTTGTGATGTGCATTAGTGTCCCTTTGTATCAGTTATCATAGGAAAGTTCTAGTGATGAAGGCATAGTCACTGGTCACTGGTCACTGGTCACTGAAATATACCGACTTAAGCAGTTACTAATCCTAATGTAACATCAGAACGCCCGGTTTCATTGTGTAGCAGAATCATCGGCGAAGTAAAATAACCAACAAAGTGACTAATAAGCACAGCCTCAAAAAAATTTAATACACCTCATTTAAACACCAGAGGCGCTGCAACACTGCACTATTAAAAACGTGCAAAAAGCAGAGGTGCAAAATAATGAAGTTCCAGCAATCCCTTCCTGCATCACCTGTTTTCTCTATCACTATCCCTTTCCTAAAGAAGGTAAACCCTAGTAATAGTAGTAGGAACTCACTGCCTGCATGTTACTTCTCTTGAAAAAAAAAATCACATACGCTAATCTACAAATCGATGGTCACAAGTAGAAAAGCAACAAAATTAAACATAAAATTTTTTGTAATTCAAAAAAATAGTTTGTTGTAGGAGTAATATAAAAAAATAGATCCTACCAAAACTCATCTGCAAGAAATTAAAACAATTTGATTTTGAAAGTTTTCTTATATTAATTATAGTAATTGATGTATTTTAAATTTGGATGAGAAAAATTAAGAAAAAACAATTTTTGGCGATTTAATTTCTGCTTTTAACGATTTTCTGCTAAATTTTTATAAAATTATTTTAAAAATGTGTTAAATAAAAACAAATTTATTATCAAATAAATATTAATAAAAACTACATTAAACTGGTTTTGGCGACTTTTAAAATCAATTGTTGCAGAAACTGCGTTAATTTTTTTAGTGCAGTTTTAGTCATGAAAAGACAGAACAAATACTGAATAGTAAATAAAATACAGAACAATTCAACGTTTTTTCCTAATGAATAATTTATACAGAACAGGACCCTCAAATACAGTACTGTTCTGTATAATACAGAACGAATGGTCACCGTACCCATAACTGAATTCCGCAGCACCATATTGGCTTCAAAAGCGACTTGTATAGTAAAAGTTTTCAGTCTATGCTGGGTGTTGAATTTCTACCAATCAGCCAATATATTCGAGTTAATTTGAGTTTAATTTGTGTTAGCTTTGAGGAACAACTTGATTGTTGATTAGAATTGGAGAACAAGTATCTCTTCGCAGGGTAAAAGTTACCTGAACACGCTTTTGCTCGTTTACTTTAATTTTCCATAAGTTTAACCATAGTTCCAGTTTTGCAATATGTTCTTGTAGATATCGGGAAGCCTCGTTAGGGTTTTCGTGCATACTTAGGCAGGCTGTATCATCGGCAAACGTAGATGTATGGATATTACTGATCAAAAGCATATCACAAGTATAAATCAAATACAAAACTAGCCCCAGTATGCTACCCTGTGGCACACCGGATGATATACATTCGGGCACACTCATGAATTCTCCTTCCACAACCGTGAACTTCTGGGTAGTAATGTAGCTTTCTAATAAATTCAGAAAATTTATTGGTAGATATGATTTCAATTTTAAAATAAGGCCTTCATGCCACACTTTATCAAATGCCTACGAAACGTCAATAAACAGAGCAGAACAGTACTTCTTTTCTTCAAAAGTTCTTCTTATAAATTGAACCAATCTATGCGTTTGTTCAATGGTGCTATGCTGACTTCTAAAACCAAATTGATTTTCTGGGATGCACCCACTACCAATTAGAATTGGGTACAATTTTGACATGAGCAGTTTTTCGAAAAGTTTTGACATTGTTGAGTGCAGACTTATTGGCTTGTATGATACAGCCTTGGTAAGATCTTTGCCCGGCTTTGGAATCATTTTAACTTTGGCAAGCTTCCAGCTATTTGGATAATACTCCAGTCGTAAAATGGCATTAAAAATTAATAACAGGATTCTAATTGCAATACGAGGCAATTTAATCAGCATCTGGTTACTAATTCCATCAATACCTGGAGCTTTCTTTGGGTTGAGTTCAGCAATTAGTTTTTGTACATCACACGTCTTAAATTTTATGGGTCGAGGGGGTAGCGCAACTACACTCGGCAAATTAACAACACCAGTACATGTGTTTGGGGTAAATACGGATTTTAAATGCTTTGCAAACAAGTTACCTTTTTCAGTATCACTCCTTGCCCAACCTCCGGTAGATGTGCGCAGAGGTGGTTTAAACTCAACGGGTGTTTTAATCCTTTTCACAGATCGCCACAAAGACTAATTAGATGCTGGTGTGACATCGAGATTTTCCAGATAGTTTTTAAGAGATGCTGTTTTTTTTTTATATGCAAGCAGCTCTTTGAGTCTTTTAGTGCACTCTTTCAATTTAATTTTATTTTATGGTGATCTGTGCTGTTGCCATTCCCTTATAGCTCTTCTTTTTTCACGTACGAGATGCTCAATTTCCGTAGAATAAATTCTATTAAACCCAGTCTGCGGATGGAAGGTAGTGGCATGTTCAGCAGCCTGCTTAATATTTTCGTTAAGATTGGCAATGTTAGCTTCAATATATTCGGGTGTTCTTAACGTAATGTTTTTCTGAGATATTTTTTGAATCGCAGCCAATTAACACGACTGACCATCTTCACACATGAGTGAGGTAGAGCATTTCTCAGTAGGCTACATACCGTAACGATCGTGGGAGAGTGATCGGACGATAGATCTAGGGAAGCTTCAACGTGAATTAATTCCCTAGAAATATTTTTCATGACTCCAAAATCTATAACATCCGGAATTTTATGTACATATGTCAGTAGGCCAATAAGTGGGCTCCCCAAGCCCATTTTGGAAATTGTATTGTACAACGCTCGACCTCTGGGTGTAATAAGACGCGAACCCCAGAACGTATGTTTAGCATTATAGTAGCCAGCTGCTACAAGAGAGACTTGTAGAAATCCTCGTATTGATCCTCAGTAATTGCGAACCTAGGAGGGGAGTAAATTGATGATATGACAAAATTTGAGCAAACATTTTCGACACAAATATTCGTTGCTTGTAAATGTTCTTCACAAATGTTGTCAATAATATAATGCTTGAGTCTTGACTTTATTAAAATTGCTGATCCCCCCAAGCTCTTCCTCTTGGGTCCTTTGAATCATATAAATTTTAGCCATTAATTTTGAATAGACTTCTTGAAGTCAGATGAGTCTCTGAGACCAACATTATATCAATATTTTTTTCCCTGAGGAAGTGCTCAAGTTCATTTTTATTTTGGCGAATGCCGTTTGCGTTCCAGAAACATATTTTTAACGTGTTCATGGTTTTGCTTGAAGCAAAGTATTCTGCATTCTAAGCATTTCTTGCATCATGCTAGTCATATTTGTTGTAAAATTATTTATAGTTAGCACCAGATTCTCAATAGTAGCTTCAAGGCGACTAAAGTTAAAGCTTGAGTTTACATTTGTGGAATTATTTGGAGGTGGAACATTTTGTGTGGGGATAGAACTAGTCTTAGCTGCATCGGCATACGATACACGTGAACTGACTGGTTGGCTCATTTGAGCAAAAGTAGCGGAGTAAGCCTTTGCTGTTTGTGCTGGAGCTAATTTAACGAAAGAATATACAGGACATCCTCTGTAGTTAGCGGGTTGATTACCTCCACAATTACTACATTTTTTTTCTACTAGATCTTTTGGTTTAGTACAACCAGCAGTACCGTGCAATTTACCGCATATGACACAAACTGAAGGTAAGTTGCAGTAAGTTTTTGTGTGGCCATATTCTTGACAATTATGGCACTGTACGGGTCCAGAACGCTTGTGTGGTTCTTCAACGGTTATTTTTCGGTATAAGAGATATTTTAAATTATAAATTGGATGAGTGTAATTTTTTTTTTCAATTTTATATCGTTTGGCTCAAGTTCGACGCGAAATAGAGGTTGAGGAATCTTTTCCCTATTTATTATGTTAGATAAATTTTTTACCTTAAATCCCTGGAGGACGAGTGCATCTTTTATTTCTTCGGGAACAACATAAGAATCTATGTGTAGAAACTTTGTTTACTTTTTTCGAATTCAGTAATAACTTTGCGAAAATCTTTTTCTTCATAAATTTGGATTTTAGTTTCATCGATATTACCACGTTTTCTTGGAACAATGTGAAATTTAGTCTCACCAATGACTGAAATTATTTTTTTAATAAGAGCGTTCGAGTTTTTTTTCTCTTAAATAGATTGGTGGCGGCTTGGAGGTTTCGTTCGCAGATTCAGCGGGTTTGTCATTGTCATCTTGCAATATTTTAAAACGGTTTTGCCGATTATTAGAGGATGAGCTGTTATCTTTAGACATCTTTGGAGCAGATGCAATTTTAGCAGAATTTGGGCTTCGCCCGCGCTTTGCAATTGTGATGTATCTGTCCATTCCGACTTGGAGCTTGGGTTTTGGGCTACTCTTATCTTCAGTGCCAACTTGGTTAAGTGATGACCACGAGCCCGAAGCAGAAGATATCGCTGAGTTAAATGTAGAAGTACTAGGCAACGGTAATTTCAACGATTCACTAGTTAGCATTGAAACTGTGGTTTTGCCGTTACAAAAAGTCTATCATCCGATTTTTTATTTTTATTAAGAGCTTCAGAACTCGCAGTAAGTCTATCATCAAATTTTTTATTGTTGTCATTAAGAGCTTCAAAACTCACAGTAAAATAGGCATTTCTGCCGTTAGAACTCACTTCACAATTTTCCTTTGAGGTACTCATATTGAGTATTCCTCAAGGGCATTTTGTTTACGGTATTTTTTTTTTGTTTTTGTTATTTCTATATTTAAAAATATTAGCACGGCAAAAAAAGCTTATTATGTACTACGAATATTTTTTGTATGATTTTTTTTGTTTAGTATGTATGTAAGAAAAATTCCGCTATTACGTCTGTTCACTATGAAGGTACAACGAGAACTGAAATTTTTTTTTTTTTCAAATTTTTATGAAAAGAATTTAATGGACTATACATAGTTTATAATTAATTTTTTTATGTAAAAATTTAATTGACTAAATCGTCCATTTTTTATGCAAAAAATTAAATAGACTATACATCGTTTATTTTTTATGCAAAAAATTAAATGGACTATACATGCAAAATTTAATGGAGTATATATACATCGTCCATTTTTTCAATTTTTTAAAAAGAAAATTTAATCGACTATAATTTGCCATTTCGTATGCATAAAATTAAATGGACTATATACGTTGTTTTGTTTTCATGCAAAAAAATTTAATAGACTATACATCATCCATTTTTCATGCAAAAAAATTTTTTATGAAAAAAATTTAATGGACTATACATCGTCTTTTTGAAATTGTTTATGAAAAAATTTAATCGACTATAAATCGTCCGATTCATATGCAAAAAATTATATAGACTATACATCGTATATTTTTCATGCAAAAAATTAAATGGACTGGCTATATATACAAAATTAAATGGACTATACATCGTCCATTTATAAAATTTTGATAAAAAATTAAATTGACTATAATTCGTCCATTTCGTGTGTAAAAACTTAAGTGGACTATATACGTCGTCTTCTTTTCGTGCAAAGAATTTAATAAACTATACATCATCCATTTTTCATGCAAAAAAATTTTTTATGAAAAAAATTTAATGAACTATACATCGTCTTTTTTCAATTTTTTATGAAAAAATTTAATCGACTATAAATCGTCCGATTCGTATGCAAAAAATTATATAGACTATACATCGTCTATTTTTCATGCAAAAAATTAAATGGACTGGCAATACATACAGAATTTAATGGACTATACATCGTCCATTTTTAAAATTTTTATAAAAAATTAAATTGACTTTAATTCGTCCATTTCGTGTGTAAAAACTTAAGTGGACTATATACGTCATCTTTTTTCCGTGCAAAGAATTTAATAAACTATACATCATCCATTTTTCATGCAAAAAAATTTTTTATGAAAAAAATTTAATGGACTATACATCGTCTTTTTTTAAATTTTTTATGAAAAAATTTTATCGACTATAAATCGTCCGATTCGTATGCAAAAAATTATATAGACTATACATCGTCTATTGTTCATGCAAACAATTAAATAGACTGGCTATATATACAAAATTTAATGGACTATACATCGTCCATTTTTAAAAATTTTATAAAAAATTAAATTGACTTTAATTCGTCCATTTCGTGTGTAAAAACTTAAGTGGACTATATACGTCGTCTTCTTTTCGTGCAAAGAATTTAATAAACTAAACATCATCCATTTTTCATGCAAAAAAATTTTTTATGAAAAAAATTTAATGGACTATACATCGTCTTTTTTTTAAATTTTTTATGAAAAAATTTAATCGACTATAAATCGTCCGATTCGTATGCAAAAAATTATATAGACTATACATCGTCTATTTTTCATGCAAAAAAATTAAATGGACTGGCTATATATACAAAATTTAATGGACTATACATCGTCCATTTTTAAAATTTTTATAAAAAATTAAATTGACTTTAATTCGTCCATTTCGTGTGTAAAAACTTAAGTGGACTATATACGTCGTCTTCTTTTCGTGCAAAGAATTTAATAAACTATACATCATCCATTTTTCATGCAAAAAAATTTTTTATGAAAAAAATTTAATGGACTATACATCGTCTTTTTTTTTAATTTTTATGAAAAAATTTAATCGAATATAAATCGTCCGATTCGTATGCAAAAAATTATATAGACTATACATCGTCTATTTTTCATGCAAAAAATTAAATGGACTGGCTATATATACAAAATTTAATGGACTATACATCGTCCATTTTTAAAATTTTTATAAAAAATTAAATTGACTTTAATTCGTCCATTTCTTGTGTAAAAACTTAAGTGGACTATATATGTCGTCTTCTTTTCGTGCAAAGAATTTAATAAACTATACATCATCCATTTTTCATGCAAAAAAATTTTTTATGAAAAAAATTTAATGGACTATACATCGTTTTTTTTTCAATTTTTTATGAAAAAATTTTATCGACTATAAATCGTCCGATTCGTATGCAAAAAATTATATAGACTATACATCGTCTATTTTTCATGCAAACAATTAAATGGACTGGATATATATACAAAATTTAATGGACTATACATCGTCCATTTTTAAAATTTTTATAAAAAATTAAATTGACTTTAATTCGTCCATTTCGTGTGTAAAAACTTAAGTGGACTATATACGTCGTCTTCTTTTCGTGCAAAGAATTTAATAAACTATACATCATCCATTTTTCATGCAAAAAAATTTTTTATGAAAAAAATTTAATGGACTATACATCGTTTTTTTCAATTTTTTATGAAAAAATTTTAACGACTATAAATCGTCCGATTCGTATGCAAAAAATTATATAGACTATACATCGTCTATTTTTCATGCAAACAATTAAATGGACTGGATATATATACAAAATTTAATGGACTATACATAGTCCATTTTTAAAATTTTTATAAAAAATTAAATTGACTTTAATTCGTCCATTTCGTGTGTAAAAACGTAAGTGGACTATATACGTCGTCTTCTTTTCGTGCAAAGAATTTAATAAACTATACATCATCCATTTTTCATGCAAAAAAATTTAATGGACTATACATCGTCTTTTTTTAAATTTTTTATGAAAAAATTTTATCGACTATAAATCGTCCGATTCGTATGCAAAAAATTATATAGACTATACATCGTCTATTTTTCATGCAAAAAATTAAATGGACTGGCTATATATACAAAATTTAATGGACTATACATCGTCCATTTTTAAATTTTTTATAAAAAATTAAATTGATTTAATTCGTCCATTTCGTGTGTAAAAACTTAAGTGGACTATATACGTCGTCTTCTTTTCGTGCAAAGAATTTAATAAACTATACATCATCCATTTTTCATGCAAAAAAATTTTTTATGAAAAAAATTTAATGGACTATACATCGTCTTTTTTTTAAATTTTTTATGAAAAAATTTAATCGAATATAAATCGTCCGATTCGTATGCAAAAAATTATATAGACTATACATCGTCTATTTTTCATGCAAAAAATTAAATGGACTGGCTATATATACAAAATTTAATGGACTATACATCGTCCATTTTTAAAATTTTTATAAAAATTAAATTGACTTTAATTCGTCCATTTCGTGTGTAAAAACTTAAGTGGACTATATACGTCGTCTTCTTTTCGTGCAAAGAATTTAATAAAGTATACATCATCCATTTTTCATGGACTATACATCGTCTTTTTTTAAATTTTTTATGAAAAAATTTTATCGACTATAAATCGTCCGATTCGTATGCAAAAAATTATATAGACTATACATCGTCTATTTTTCATGCAAACAATTAAATGGACTGACTATATATACAAAATTTAATGGACTATACATCGTCCATTTTTAAAATTTTTATAAAAAATTAAATTGACTTTAATTCGTCCATTTCGTGTGTAAAAACTTAAGTGGACTATATACGTCGTCTTCTTTTCGTGCAAAGAATTTAATAAACTATACATCATCCATTTTTCATGCAAAAAAAATTTTTTATGAAAAAAATTTAATGGACTATACATCGTTTTTTTTTCAATTTTTTATGAAAAAATTTTATCGACTATAAATCGTCCGATTCGTATGCAAAAAATTATATAGACTATACATCGTCTATTTTTCATGCAAACAATTAAATAGACTGGCTATATATACAAAATTTAATGGACTATACATCGTCCATTTTTAAAATTTTTATAAAAAATTAAATTGACTTTAATTCGTCCATTTCGTGTGTAAAAACGTAAGTGGACTATATACGTCGTCTTCTTTTCGTGCAAAGAATTTAATAAACTATACATCATCCATTTTTCATGCAAAAAAATTTAATGGACTATACATCGTCTTTTTTTAAATTTTTTATGAAAAAATTTTATCGACTATAAATCGTCCGATTCGTATGCAAAAAATTATATAGACTATACATCGTCTATTTTTCATGCAAAAAATTAAATGGACTGGCTATATATACAAAATTTAATGGACTATACATCGTCCATTTTTAAATTTTTTATAAAAAATTAAATTGATTTAATTCGTCCATTTCGTGTGTAAAAACTTAAGTGGACTATATACGTCGTCTTCTTTTCGTGCAAAGAATTTAATAAACTATACATCATCCATTTTTCATGCAAAAAAATTTTTTATGAAAAAAATTTAATGGACTATACATCGTCTTTTTTTTAAATTTTTTATGAAAAAATTTAATCGAATATAAATCGTCCGATTCGTATGCAAAAAATTATATAGACTATACATCGTCTATTTTTCATGCAAAAAATTAAATGGACTGGCTATATATACAAAATTTAATGGACTATACATCGTCCATTTTTAAAATTTTTATAAAAATTAAATTGACTTTAATTCGTCCATTTCGTGTGTAAAAACTTAAGTGGACTATATACGTCGTCTTCTTTTTGTGCAAAGAATTTAATAAAGTATACATCATCCATTTTTCATGGACTATACATCGTCTTTTTTTAAATTTTTTATGAAAAAATTTTATCGACTATAAATCGTCCGATTCGTATGCAAAAAATTATATAGACTATACATCGTCTATTTTTCATGCAAACAATTAAATGGACTGACTATATATACAAAATTTAATGGACTATACATCGTCCATTTTTAAAATTTTTATAAAAAATTAAATTGACTTTAATTCGTCCATTTCGTGTGTAAAAACTTAAGTGGACTATATACGTCGTCTTCTTTTCGTGCAAAGAATTTAATAAACTATACATCATCCATTTTTCATGCAAAAAAAATTTTTTATGAAAAAAATTTAATGGACTATACATCGTTTTTTTTCAATTTTTTATGAAAAAATTTTATCGACTATAAATCGTCCGATTCGTATGCAAAAAATTATATAGACTATACATCGTCTATTTTTCATGCAAACAATTAAATAGACTGGCTATATATACAAAATTTAATGGACTATACATCGTCCATTTTTAAAATTTTTATAAAAAATTAAATTGACTTTAATTCGTCCATTTCGTGTGTAAAAACGTAAGTGGACTATATACGTCGTCTTCTTTTCGTGCAAAGAATTTAATAAACTATACATCATCCATTTTTCATGCAAAAAAATTTAATGGACTATACATCGTCTTTTTTTAAATTTTTTATGAAAAAATTTTATCGACTATAAATCGTCCGATTCGTATGCAAAAAATTATATAGACTATACATCGTCTATTTTTCATGCAAAAAATTAAATGGACTGGCTATATATACAAAATTTAATGGACTATACATCGTCCATTTTTAAAATTTTTATAAAAAATTTTATCGACTTTAATTCGTCCATTTCGTGTGTAAAAACTTATGTGGACTATATACGTCGTCTTCTTTTCGTGCAAAGAATTTAATAAACTATACATCATCCATTTTTCATGCAAAAAAATTTCTTATGAAAAAAATTTAATGGACTATACATCGTCTTTTTTTTAAATTTTTTATGAAAAAATTTAATCGACTATAAATCGTCCGATTCGTATGCAAAAAATTATATAGACTATACATCGTCTATTTTTCATGCAAAAAATTAAATGGACTGGCTATATATACAAAATTTAATGGACTATACATCGTCCATTTTTAAAATTTTTATAAAAAATTAAATTGACTTTAATTCGTCCATTTCTTGTGTAAAAACTTAAGTGGACTATATATGTCGTCTTCTTTTCGTGCAAAGAATTTAATAAACTATACATCATCCATTTTTCATGCAAAAAAATTTTTTATGAAAAAAATTTAATGGACTATACATCGTTTTTTTTTCAATTTTTTATGAAAAAATTTAATCGACTATAAATCGTCCGATTCATATGCAAAAAATTATATAGACTATACATCGTATATTTTTCATGCAAAAAATTAAATGGACTGGCTATATATACAAAATTAAATGGACTATACATCGTCCATTTATAAAATTTTGATAAAAAATTAAATTGACTATAATTCGTCCATTTTGTGTGTAAAAACTTAAGTGGACTATATACGTCGTCTTCTTTTCGTGCAAAGAATTTAATAAACTATACATCATCCATTTTTCATGCAAAAAAATTTTTTATGAAAAAAATTTAATGAACTATACATCGTCTTTTTTCAATTTTTTATGAAAAAATTTAATCGACTATAAATCGTCCGATTCGTATGCAAAAAATTATATAGACTATACATCGTCTATTTTTCATGCAAAAAATTAAATGGACTGGCAATACATACAGAATTTAATGGACTATACATCGTCCATTTTTAAAATTTTTATAAAAAATTAAATTGACTTTAATTCGTCCATTTCGTGTGTAAAAACTTAAGTGGGCTATATACGTCATCTTTTTTCCGTGCAAAGAATTTAATAAACTATACATCATCCATTTTTCATGCAAAAAAATTTTTTATGAAAAAAATTTAATGGACTATACATCGTCTTTTTTTAAATTTTTTATGAAAAAATTTTATCGACTATAAATCGTCCGATTCGTATGCAAAAAATTATATAGACTATACATCGTCTATTTTTCATGCAAACAATTAAATAGACTGGCTATATATACAAAATTTAATGGACTATACATCGTCCATTTTTAAAAATTTTATAAAAAATTAAATTGACTTTAATTCGTCCATTTCGTGTGTAAAAACTTAAGTGGACTATATACGTCGTCTTCTTTTCGTGCAAAGAATTTAATAAACTATACATCATCCATTTTTCATGCAAAAAAATTTAATGGACTATACATCGTCTTTTTTTACATACATCGTTTTTTTTTCAATTTTTTATGAAAAAATTTTATCGACTATAAATCGTCCGATTCGTATGCAAAAAATTATATAGACTATACATCGTCTATTTTTCATGCAAACAATTAAATGGACTGGATATATATACAAAATTTAATGGACTATACATCGTCCATTTTTAAAATTTTTATAAAAAATTAAATTGACTTTAATTCGTCCATTTCGTGTGTAAAAACTTAAGTGGACTATATACGTCGTCTTCTTTTCGTGCAAAGAATTTAATAAACTATACATCATCCATTTTTCATGCAAAAAAATTTTTTATGAAAAAAATTTAATGGACTATACATCGTTTTTTTCAATTTTTTATGAAAAAATTTTAACGACTATAAATCGTCCGATTCGTATGCAAAAAATTATATAGACTATACATCGTCTATTTTTCATGCAAACAATTAAATGGACTGGATATATATACAAAATTTAATGGACTATACATAGTCCATTTTTAAAATTTTTATAAAAAATTAAATTGACTTTAATTCGTCCATTTCGTGTGTAAAAACGTAAGTGGACTATATACGTCGTCTTCTTTTCGTGCAAAGAATTTAATAAACTATACATCATCCATTTTTCATGCAAAAAAATTTAATGGACTATACATCGTCTTTTTTTAAATTTTTTATGAAAAAATTTTATCGACTATAAATCGTCCGATTCGTATGCAAAAAATTATATAGACTATACATCGTCTATTTTTCATGCAAAAAATTAAATGGACTGGCTATATATACAAAATTTAATGGACTATACATCGTCCATTTTTAAATTTTTTATAAAAAATTAAATTGATTTAATTCGTCCATTTCGTGTGTAAAAACTTAAGTGGACTATATACGTCGTCTTCTTTTCGTGCAAAGAATTTAATAAACTATACATCATCCATTTTTCATGCAAAAAAATTTTTTATGAAAAAAATTTAATGGACTATACATCGTCTTTTTTTTAAATTTTTTATGAAAAAATTTAATCGAATATAAATCGTCCGATTCGTATGCAAAAAATTATATAGACTATACATCGTCTATTTTTCATGCAAAAAATTAAATGGACTGGCTATATATACAAAATTTAATGGACTATACATCGTCCATTTTTAAAATTTTTATAAAAATTAAATTGACTTTAATTCGTCCATTTCGTGTGTAAAAACTTAAGTGGACTATATACGTCGTCTTCTTTTCGTGCAAAGAATTTAATAAAGTATACATCATCCATTTTTCATGGACTATACATCGTCTTTTTTTAAATTTTTTATGAAAAAATTTTATCGACTATAAATCGTCCGATTCGTATGCAAAAAATTATATAGACTATACATCGTCTATTTTTCATGCAAACAATTAAATGGACTGACTATATATACAAAATTTAATGGACTATACATCGTCCATTTTTAAAATTTTTATAAAAAATTAAATTGACTTTAATTCGTCCATTTCGTGTGTAAAAACTTAAGTGGACTATATACGTCGTCTTCTTTTCGTGCAAAGAATTTAATAAACTATACATCATCCATTTTTCATGCAAAAAAAATTTTTTATGAAAAAAATTTAATGGACTATACATCGTTTTTTTTTTCAATTTTTTATGAAAAAATTTTATCGACTATAAATCGTCCGATTCGTATGCAAAAAATTATATAGACTATACATCGTCTATTTTTCATGCAAACAATTAAATAGACTGGCTATATATACAAAATTTAATGGACTATACATCGTCCATTTTTAAAATTTTTATAAAAAATTAAATTGACTTTAATTCGTCCATTTCGTGTGTAAAAACGTAAGTGGACTATATACGTCGTCTTCTTTTCGTGCAAAGAATTTAATAAACTATACATCATCCATTTTTCATGCAAAAAAATTTAATGGACTATACATCGTCTTTTTTTAAATTTTTTATGAAAAAATTTTATCGACTATAAATCGTCCGATTCGTATGCAAAAAATTATATAGACTATACATCGTCTATTTTTCATGCAAAAAATTAAATGGACTGGCTATATATACAAAATTTAATGGACTATACATCGTCCATTTTTAAATTTTTTATAAAAAATTAAATTGATTTAATTCGTCCATTTCGTGTGTAAAAACTTAAGTGGACTATATACGTCGTCTTCTTTTCGTGCAAAGAATTTAATAAACTATACATCATCCATTTTTCATGCAAAAAAATTTTTTATGAAAAAAATTTAATGGACTATACATCGTCTTTTTTTTAAATTTTTTATGAAAAAATTTAATCGAATATAAATCGTCCGATTCGTATGCAAAAAATTATATAGACTATACATCGTCTATTTTTCATGCAAAAAATTAAATGGACTGGCTATATATACAAAATTTAATGGACTATACATCGTCCATTTTTAAAATTTTTATAAAAATTAAATTGACTTTAATTCGTCCATTTCGTGTGTAAAAACTTAAGTGGACTATATACGTCGTCTTCTTTTCGTGCAAAGAATTTAATAAAGTATACATCATCCATTTTTCATGGACTATACATCGTCTTTTTTTAAATTTTTTATGAAAAAATTTTATCGACTATAAATCGTCCGATTCGTATGCAAAAAATTATATAGACTATACATCGTCTATTTTTCATGCAAACAATTAAATGGACTGACTATATATACAAAATTTAATGGACTATACATCGTCCATTTTTAAAATTTTTATAAAAAATTAAATTGACTTTAATTCGTCCATTTCGTGTGTAAAAACTTAAGTGGACTATATACGTCGTCTTCTTTTCGTGCAAAGAATTTAATAAACTATACATCATCCATTTTTCATGCAAAAAAAATTTTTTATGAAAAAAATTTAATGGACTATACATCGTTTTTTTTCAATTTTTTATGAAAAAATTTTATCGACTATAAATCGTCCGATTCGTATGCAAAAAATTATATAGACTATACATCGTCTATTTTTCATGCAAACAATTAAATAGACTGGCTATATATACAAAATTTAATGGACTATACATCGTCCATTTTTAAAATTTTTATAAAAAATTAAATTGACTTTAATTCGTCCATTTCGTGTGTAAAAACGTAAGTGGACTATATACGTCGTCTTCTTTTCGTGCAAAGAATTTAATAAACTATACATCATCCATTTTTCATGCAAAAAAATTTAATGGACTATACATCGTCTTTTTTTAAATTTTTTATGAAAAAATTTTATCGACTATAAATCGTCCGATTCGTATGCAAAAAATTATATAGACTATACATCGTCTATTTTTCATGCAAAAAATTAAATGGACTGGCTATATATACAAAATTTAATGGACTATACATCGTCCATTTTTAAAATTTTTATAAAAAATTTTATCGACTTTAATTCGTCCATTTCGTGTGTAAAAACTTATGTGGACTATATACGTCGTCTTCTTTTCGTGCAAAGAATTTAATAAACTATACATCATCCATTTTTCATGCAAAAAAATTTCTTATGAAAAAAATTTAATGGACTATACATCGTCTTTTTTTTAAATTTTTTATGAAAAAATTTAATCGACTATAAATCGTCCGATTCGTATGCAAAAAATTATATAGACTATACATCGTCTATTTTTCATGCAAAAAATTAAATGGACTGGCTATATATACAAAATTTAATGGACTATACATCGTCCATTTTTAAAATTTTTATAAAAAATTAAATTGACTTTAATTCGTCCATTTCTTGTGTAAAAACTTAAGTGGACTATATATGTCGTCTTCTTTTCGTGCAAAGAATTTAATAAACTATACATCATCCATTTTTCATGCAAAAAAATTTTTTATGAAAAAAATTTAATGGACTATACATCGTTTTTTTTTTTCAATTTTTTATGAAAAAATTTAATCGACTATAAATCGTCCGATTCATATGCAAAAAATTATATAGACTATACATCGTATATTTTTCATGCAAAAAATTAAATGGACTGGCTATATATACAAAATTAAATGGACTATACATCGTCCATTTATAAAATTTTGATAAAAAATTAAATTGACTATAATTCGTCCATTTTGTGTGTAAAAACTTAAGTGGACTATATACGTCGTCTTCTTTTCGTGCAAAGAATTTAATAAACTATACATCATCCATTTTTCATGCAAAAAAATTTTTTATGAAAAAAATTTAATGAACTATACATCGTCTTTTTTCAATTTTTTATGAAAAAATTTAATCGACTATAAATCGTCCGATTCGTATGCAAAAAATTATATAGACTATACATCGTCTATTTTTCATGCAAAAAATTAAATGGACTGGCAATACATACAGAATTTAATGGACTATACATCGTCCATTTTTAAAATTTTTATAAAAAATTAAATTGACTTTAATTCGTCCATTTCGTGTGTAAAAACTTAAGTGGGCTATATACGTCATCTTTTTTCCGTGCAAAGAATTTAATAAACTATACATCATCCATTTTTCATGCAAAAAAATTTTTTATGAAAAAAATTTAATGGACTATACATCGTCTTTTTTTAAATTTTTTATGAAAAAATTTTATCGACTATAAATCGTCCGATTCGTATGCAAAAAATTATATAGACTATACATCGTCTATTTTTCATGCAAACAATTAAATAGACTGGCTATATATACAAAATTTAATGGACTATACATCGTCCATTTTTAAAAATTTTATAAAAAATTAAATTGACTTTAATTCGTCCATTTCGTGTGTAAAAACTTAAGTGGACTATATACGTCGTCTTCTTTTCGTGCAAAGAATTTAATAAACTATACATCATCCATTTTTCATGCAAAAAAATTTAATGGACTATACATCGTCTTTTTTTAAATTTTTTATGAAAAAATTTTATCGACTATAAATCGTCCGATTCGTATGCAAAAAATTATATAGACTATACATCGTCTATTTTTCATGGAAAAAATTAAATGGACTGGCTATATATACAAAATTTAATGGACTATACATCGTCCATTTTTAAATTTTTTATAAAAAATTAAATTGACTTTAATTCGTCCATTTCGTGTGTAAAAACTTAAGTGGACTATATACGTCGTCCTCTTTTCGTGCAAAGAATTTAATAAACTATACATCATCCATTTTTCATGCAAAAAATTTTTTTATGAAAAAAATTTACATCGTCTTTTTTTCAATTTTTTATGAAAAAATTTAATCGACTATAAATCGTCCGATTCGTATTCAAAAAATTATATACAGGGCAATTATGAATAAAACTCCCAGGGAAAACTTTCCCAGGGAACAATTCCAACTAATGGCAAGTGATAGGGAAAACAAAAAATTCTAATTGGGAAAGGGAGAAATTTCCCTGGGAGTTTTATTCATAATTGCCCTGATAGAATATACATCGTCTATTTTTCATGCAAAAAATTAAATGGACTGGCTATATATACAAAATTTAATGGACTATACATCGTCCATTTTTAAAATTTTTATAAAAAATTAAATTGACTTTAATTCGTCCATTTCGTGTGTAAAAACTTAAGTGGACTATATACGTCGTCTTCTTTTCGTGCAAAGAATTTAATAAACTATACATCATCCATTTTTCATGCAAAAAAATTTTTTATGAAAAAAATTTAATGGACTATACATCGTTTTTTTTTTCAATTTTTTATGAAAAAATTTTATCGACTATAAATCGTCCGATTCGTATGCAAAAAATTATATAGACTATACATCGTCTATTTTTCATGGAAAAAATTAAATGGACTGGCTATATATACAAAATTTAATGGACTATACATCGTCCATTTTTAAATTTTTTATAAAAAATTAAATTGACTTTAATTCGTCCATTTCGTGTGTAAAAACTTAAGTGGACTATATACGTCGTCTTCTTTTCGTGCAAAGAATTAAATAAACTATACATCATCCATTTTTCATGCAAAAAAATTTTTTATGAAAAAAATTTAATGGACATTTAATTTATACATCGTTTTTTTTCAATTTTTTATGAAAAAATTTTATCGACTATAAATCGTCCGATTCGTATGCAAAAAATTATATAGACTATACATCGTCTATTTTTCATGCAAACAATTAAATGGACTGGATATATATACAAAATTTAATGGACTATACATAGTCCATTTTTAAAATTTTTATAAAAAATTAAATTGACTTTAATTCGTCCATTTCGTGTGTAAAAACTTAAGTGGACTATGTACGTCGTCTTCTTTTCGTGCAAAGAATTTAATAAACTATACATCATCCATTTTTCATGCAAAAAAATTTAATGGACTATACATCGTCTTTTTTTTAATTTTTATGAAAAAATTTAATCGAATATAAATCGTCCGATTCGTATGCAAAAAATTATATAGACTATACATCGTCTATTTTTCATGGAAAAAATTAAATGGACTGGCTATATATACAAAATTTAATGGACTATACATCGTCCATTTTTAAATTTTTTATAAAAAATTAAATTGACTTTAATTCGTCCATTTCGTGTGTAAAAACTTAAGTGGACTATATACGTCGTCTTCTTTTCGTGCAAAGAATTTAATAAACTATACATCATCCATTTTTCATGCAAAAAAATTTTTTATGAAAAAAATTTAATGGACTATACATCGTTTTTTTTCAATTTTTTATGAAAAAATTTTATCGACTATAAATCGTCCGATTCGTATGCAAAAAATTATATAGACTATACATCGTCTATTTTTCATGCAAACAATTAAATGGACTGGATATATATACAAAATTTAATGGACTATACATAGTCCATTTTTAAAATTTTTATAAAAAATTAAATTGACTTTAATTCGTCCATTTCGTGTGTAAAAACGTAAGTGGACTATATACGTCGTCTTCTTTTCGTGCAAAGAATTTAATAAACTATACATCATCCATTTTTCATGCAAAAAAATTTAATGGACTATACATCGTCTTTTTTTAAATTTTTTATGAAAAAATTTTATCGACTATAAATCGTCCGATTCGTATGCAAAAAATTATATAGACTATACATCGTCTATTTTTCATGCAAAAAATTAAATGGACTGGCTATATATACAAAATTTAATGGACTATACATCGTCCATTTTTAAATTTTTTATAAAAAATTAAATTGACTTTAATTCGTCCATTTCGTGTGTAAAAACTTAAGTGGACTATATACGTCGTCTTCTTTTCGTGCAAAGAATTTAATAAACTATACATCATCCATTTTTCATGCAAAAAAATTTTTTATGAAAAAAATTTAATGGACTATACATCGTCTTTTTTTTAAATTTTTTATGAAAAAATTTAATCGAATATAAATCGTCCGATTCGTATGCAAAAAATTATATAGACTATACATCGTCTATTTTTCATGCAAAAAATTAAATGGACTGGCTATATATACAAAATTTAATGGACTATACATCGTCCATTTTTAAAATTTTTATAAAAATTAAATTGACTTTAATTCGTCCATTTCGTGTGTAAAAACTTAAGTGGACTATATACGTCGTCTTCTTTTGGTAAAAGGAATTTAATAAACTATACATCATCCATTTTTCATGCAAAAAATTTTTTTATGAAAAAAATCGTCTTTTTTCCAATTTTTTATGAAAAAATTTTATCGACTATAAATCGTCCGATTCGTATGCAAAAAATTATATAGACTATACATCGTCTATTTTTCATGCAAACAATTAAATAGACTGGCTATATATACAAAATTTAATGGACTATACATCGTCCATTTTTTAAATTTTTATAAAAAATTAAATTGACTTTAATTCGTCCATTTCGTGTGTAAAAACTTAAGTGGACTATATACGTCCTCTTCTTTTCGTGCAAAGAATTTAATAAAGTATACATCATCCATTTTTCATGCAAAAAAATTTTTTATGAATAAAATTTAATTTAATTCAATTTTTTATGAAAAAATTTTATCGACTATAAATCGTCCGATTCGTATGCAAAAAATTATATAGACTATACATCGTCTATTTTTCATGCAAAAAATTAAATGGACTGGCTATATATACCAAATTTAATGGACTATACATCGTCCATTTTTTAAATTTTTATAAAAAATTAAATTGACTTTAATTCGTCCATTTCGTGTGTAAAAACTTAAGTGGACTATATACGTCGTCTTCTTTTCGTGCAAAGAATTTAATAAACTATACATCATCCATTTTTCATGCAAAAAAATTTTTTATGAAAAAAATTTAATGGACTATACATCGTTTTTTTTTTCAATTTTTTATGAAAAAATTTTATCGACTATAAATCGTCCGATTCGTATGCAAAAAATTATATAGACTATACATCGTCTATTTTTCATGGAAAAAATTAAATGGACTGGCTATATATACAAAATTTAATGGACTATACATCGTCCATTTTTAAATTTTTTATAAAAAATTAAATTGACTTTAATTCGTCCATTTCGTGTGTAAAAACTTAAGTGGACTATATACGTCGTCTTCTTTTCGTGCAAAGAATTAAATAAACTATACATCATCCATTTTTCATGCAAAAAAATTTTTTATGAAAAAAATTTAATGGACATTTAATTTATACATCGTTTTTTTTCAATTTTTTATGAAAAAATTTTATCGACTATAAATCGTCCGATTCGTATGCAAAAAATTATATAGACTATACATCGTCTATTTTTCATGCAAACAATTAAATGGACTGGATATATATACAAAATTTAATGGACTATACATAGTCCATTTTTAAAATTTTTATAAAAAATTAAATTGACTTTAATTCGTCCATTTCGTGTGTAAAAACTTAAGTGGACTATGTACGTCGTCTTCTTTTCGTGCAAAGAATTTAATAAACTATACATCATCCATTTTTCATGCAAAAAAATTTAATGGACTATACATCGTCTTTTTTTTAATTTTTATGAAAAAATTTAATCGAATATAAATCGTCCGATTCGTATGCAAAAAATTATATAGACTATACATCGTCTATTTTTCATGGAAAAAATTAAATGGACTGGCTATATATACAAAATTTAATGGACTATACATCGTCCATTTTTAAATTTTTTATAAAAAATTAAATTGACTTTAATTCGTCCATTTCGTGTGTAAAAACTTAAGTGGACTATATACGTCGTCTTCTTTTCGTGCAAAGAATTTAATAAACTATACATCATCCATTTTTCATGCAAAAAAATTTTTTATGAAAAAAATTTAATGGACTATACATCGTTTTTTTTCAATTTTTTATGAAAAAATTTTATCGACTATAAATCGTCCGATTCGTATGCAAAAAATTATATAGACTATACATCGTCTATTTTTCATGCAAACAATTAAATGGACTGGATATATATACAAAATTTAATGGACTATACATAGTCCATTTTTAAAATTTTTATAAAAAATTAAATTGACTTTAATTCGTCCATTTCGTGTGTAAAAACGTAAGTGGACTATATACGTCGTCTTCTTTTCGTGCAAAGAATTTAATAAACTATACATCATCCATTTTTCATGCAAAAAAATTTAATGGACTATACATCGTCTTTTTTTAAATTTTTTATGAAAAAATTTTATCGACTATAAATCGTCCGATTCGTATGCAAAAAATTATATAGACTATACATCGTCTATTTTTCATGCAAAAAATTAAATGGACTGGCTATATATACAAAATTTAATGGACTATACATCGTCCATTTTTAAATTTTTTATAAAAAATTAAATTGACTTTAATTCGTCCATTTCGTGTGTAAAAACTTAAGTGGACTATATACGTCGTCTTCTTTTCGTGCAAAGAATTTAATAAACTATACATCATCCATTTTTCATGCAAAAAAATTTTTTATGAAAAAAATTTAATGGACTATACATCGTCTTTTTTTTAAATTTTTTATGAAAAAATTTAATCGAATATAAATCGTCCGATTCGTATGCAAAAAATTATATAGACTATACATCGTCTATTTTTCATGCAAAAAATTAAATGGACTGGCTATATATACAAAATTTAATGGACTATACATCGTCCATTTTTAAAATTTTTATAAAAATTAAATTGACTTTAATTCGTCCATTTCGTGTGTAAAAACTTAAGTGGACTATATACGTCGTCTTCTTTTGGTAAAAGGAATTTAATAAACTATACATCATCCATTTTTCATGCAAAAAATTTTTTTATGAAAAAAATCGTCTTTTTTCCAATTTTTTATGAAAAAATTTTATCGACTATAAATCGTCCGATTCGTATGCAAAAAATTATATAGACTATACATCGTCTATTTTTCATGCAAACAATTAAATAGACTGGCTATATATACAAAATTTAATGGACTATACATCGTCCATTTTTTAAATTTTTATAAAAAATTAAATTGACTTTAATTCGTCCATTTCGTGTGTAAAAACTTAAGTGGACTATATACGTCCTCTTCTTTTCGTGCAAAGAATTTAATAAAGTATACATCATCCATTTTTCATGCAAAAAAATTTTTTATGAATAAAATTTAATTTAATTCAATTTTTTATGAAAAAATTTTATCGACTATAAATCGTCCGATTCGTATGCAAAAAATTATATAGACTATACATCGTCTATTTTTCATGCAAACAATTAAATGGACTGGCTATATATACAAAATTTAATGGACTATACATCGTCCATTTTTAAAATTTTTATAAAAAATTAAATTGAATTTAATTCGTCCATTTCGTGTGTAAAAACTTAAGTGGACTATATACGTCGACTTCTTTTCGTGCAAAGAATTTAATAAACTATACATCATCCATTTTTCATGCAAAAAAATTTTTTATGAAAAAAATTTAATGGACTATACATCGTTTTTTTTTTTAAATTTTTTATGAAAAAATTTAATCGACTATAAATCGTCCGATTCGTATGCAAAAAATTATATAGACTATACATCGTCTATTTTTCATGCAAAAAATTAAATGGACTGGCTATATATACAAAATTTAATGGACTATACATCGTCCATTTTTTAAATTTTTGTAAAAAATTAAATTGACTTTAATTCGTCCATTTCGTGTGTAAAAACTTAAGTGGACTATATACGTCGACTTCTTTTCGTGCAAAGAATTTAATAAACTATACATCATCCATTTTTCATGCAAAAAAAATTTTTATGAAAAAAATTTAATGGACTATACATATATACATCGTCTTTTTTTCAATTTTTTATGAAAAAATTTTATCGACTATAAATCGTCCGATTCGTATGCAAAAAATTATATAGACTATACATCGTCTATTTTTCATGCAAACAATTAAATGGACTGGCTATATATACAAAATTTAATGGACTATACATCGTCCATTTTTAAATTTTTTATAAAAAATTAAATTGACTTTAATTCGTCCATTTCGTGTGTAAAAACTTAAGTGGACTATATACGTCGTCTTCTTTTCGTGCAAAGAATTTAATAAACTATACATCATCCATTTTTCATGCAAAAAAATTTAATGGACTATACATCGTCTTTTTTTAAATTTTTTATGAAAAAATTTTATCGACTATAAATCGTCCGATTCGTATGCAAAAAATTATATAGACTATACATCGTCTATTTTTCATGCAAAAAATTAAATGGACTGGCTATATATACAAAATTTAATGGAATATACATCGTCCATTTTTAAAATTTTTATAAAAGATGTTATCGACTTTAATTCGTCCATTTCGTGTGTAAAAACTTAAGTGGACTATATACGTCGTCTTCTTTTCGTGCAAAGAATTTAATAAACTATACATCATCCATTTTTCATGCAAAAAAATTTTTTATGAAAAAAATTTAATGGACTATACATCGTCTTTTTTTAAATTTTTTATAAAAAAATTTTATCGACTATAAATCGTCCGATTCGTATGCAAAAAATTATATAGACTATACATCGTCTATTTTTCATGCAAAAAAATAAATGGACTGGCTAAATATACAAAATTTAATGGACTATACATCGTTTTTTTTTTCAATTTTTTATGAAAAAATTTTATCGACTATAAATCGTCCGATTCGTATGCAAAAAATTATATAGACTATACATCGTCTATTTTTCATGCAAACAATTAAATGGACCGGCTATATATACAAAATTTAATGGACTATACATCGTCCATTTTTAAAATTTTTATAAAAGATGTTATCGACTTTAATTCGTCCATTTCGTGTGTAAAAACTTAAGTGGACTATATACGTCGTCTTCTTTTCGTGCAAAGAATTTAATAAACTATACATCATCCATTTTTCATGCAAAAAAATTTTTTATGAAAAAAATTTAATGGACTATACATCGTCTTTTTTTAAATTTTTATGAAAAAATTTTATCGACTATAAATCGTCCGATTCGTATGCAAAAAATTATATAGACTATACATCGTCTATTTTTCATGCAAAAAATTAAATGGACTGGCTATATATACAAAATTTAATGGACTATACATCGTCCATTTTTAAAATTTTTATAAAAAATTAAATTGACTTTAATTCATCCATTTCGTGTGTAAAAACTTAAGTGGACTATATCCGTCGTCCTCTTTTCGTGCAAAAAATTTAATAAACTATACATCATCCATTTTTCATGCAAAAAAATTGTTTATGAAAAAAATTTAATGGACTATACATCGTCTTTTTTTCAATTTTTTATAAAAAAATTTAATCGACTATAAATCGTCCGATTCGTATGCAAAAAATTATATAGACTATACATCGTCTATTTTTCATGCAAAAAATTAAATGGACTGGCTATATATACAAAATTTAATGGACTATACATCCTCCATTTTTAAATTTATTATAAAAAATTAAATTGACTTTAATTTGTCCATTTCGTGTGTAAAAACTTAAGTGGACTATATACGTCGTCTTCTTTTCGTGCAAAGAATTTAATAAACTATACATCATCCATTTTTCATGCAAAAAAAATTTTTATGAAAAAAATTTAATGGACTATACATTGTCTTTTTTTAATTTTTTATGAAAAAATTTTATCGACTATAAATCGTCCGATTCGTATGCAAAAAATTATATAAACTATACATCGTCTATTTTTCATGCAAAAATTAAATCGACTGGCTATATATACAAAATTTAATGGACTATACATCGTCCATTTTTAAAATTTTTATAAAAAATTTTATCGACTTTAATTCGTCCATTTCGTGTGTAAAAACTTAAGTGGACTATATACGTCATCTTATTTTCGTGCAAAGAATTTAATAAACTATACATCATCCGTTTTTCATGCAAAAAAATTTTTTATGAAAAAAATTTTATGGACTATACATCGTCTTTTTTTAATTTTTTATGAAAAAATTTTATCGACTATAAATCGTCCGATTCGTATGCAAAAAATTATATAAACTATACATCGTCTATTTTTCATGCAAAAATTAAATGGACTGGCTATATATACAAAATTTAATGGACTATACATCGTCCATTTTTAAAATTTTTATAAAAAAATTGTCCGACTTTAATTCGTCCATTTCGTGTGTAAAAATTTAAGTGGACTATATACGTCATCTTATTTTCGTGCAAAGAATTTAATAAACTATACATCATCCGTTTTTCATGCAAAAAATTTTTTATGAAAAAAATTTAATGGACTATACATCGTCTTTTTTTAATTTTTTATGAAAAAATTTTATCGACTATAAATCGTCCGATTCGTATGCAAAAAATTATATAGACTATACATCGTCTATTTTTCATGCAAACAATTAAATGGACTGGCTATATATACAAAATTTAATGGACTATACATCGTCCATTTTTAAAATTTTTATAAAAAATTATATCGACTTTAATTCGTCCATTTCGTGTGTAAAAACTTAAGTGGACTATATACGTCATCTTCTTTTCGTGCAAATAATTTAATAAACTATACATCATATATTTTTCATGCAAAAAAATTTTTTATGAAAAAAATTTAATGGACTATACATCGTCTTTTTTTCAATTTTTTATAAAAAAATTTTATCGACTATAAATCGTCCGATTCGTATGCAAAAAATTATATAGACTATACATCGTCTATTTTTCATGCAAAAAAATAAATGGACTGTCTAAATATACAAAATTTAATGGACTATACATCGTCTTTTTTTCAATTTTTTATGAAAAAATTTTATCGACTATAAATCGTCCGATTCGTATGCAAAAAATTATATAGACTATACATCGTCTATTTTTCATGCAAAAAATTAAATGGACTGGCTATATATACCAAATTTAATGGACTATACATCGTCCATTTTTTAAATTTTTATAAAAAATTAAATTGACTTTAATTCGTCCATTTCGTGTGTAAAAACTTAAGTGGACTATATACGTCGTCTTCTTTTCGTGCAAAGAATTTAATAAACTATACATCATCCATTTTTCATGCAAAAAAATTTTTTATGAAAAAAATTTAATGGACTATACATTGTCTTTTTTTAATTTTTTATGAAAAAATTTTATCGACTATAAATCGTCCGATTCGTATGCAAAAAATTATATAGACTATACATCGTCTATTTTTCATGCAAAAAATTAAATGGACTGGCTATATATACCAAATTTAATGGACTATACATCGTCCATTTTTTAAATTTTTATAAAAAATTAAATTGACTTTAATTCGTCCATTTCGTGTGTAAAAACTTAAGTGGACTATATACTTCGTCTTCTTTTCGTGCAAAGAATTTAATAAACTATACATCATATATTTTTCATGCAAAAAAATTTTTTATGAAAAAAATTTAATGGACTATACATCGTTTTTTTTCAATTTTTTATGAAAAAATTTTATCGACTATAAATCGTCCGATTCGTATGCAAAAAATTATATAGACTATACATCGTCTATTTTTCATGCAAAAAATTAAATGGACTGGCTATATATACAAAATTTAATGGACTATACATCGTCCATTTTTAAAATTTTTATAAAAGATGTTATCGACTTTAATTCGTCCATTTCGTGTGTAAAAACTTAAGTGGACTATATACGTCGTCTTCTTTTCGTGCAAAGAATTTAATAAACTATACATCATCCATTTTTCATGCAAAAAAATAAATGGACTGGCTAAATATACAAAATTTAATGGACTATACATCGTCTTTTTTTCAATTTTTTATGAAAAAATTTTATCGACTATAAATCGTCCGATTCGTATGCAAAAAATTATATAGACTATACATCGTCTATTTTTCATGCAAAAAAATAAATGGACTGGCTAAATATACAAAATTTAATGGACTATACATCGTCTTTTTTTCAATTTTTTATGAAAAAATTTTATCGACTATAAATCGTCCGATTCGTATGCAAAAAATTATATAGACTATACATCGTCTATTTTTCATGCAAACAATTAAATGGACTGGCTATATATACAAAATTTAATGGACTATACATCGTCCATTTTTAAAATTTTTATAAAAGATGTTATCGACTTTAATTCGTCCATTTCGTGTGTAAAAACTTAAGTGGACTATATACGTCGTCTTCTTTTCGTGCAAAGAATTTAATAAACTATACATCATCCATTTTTCATGCAAAAAAATTTTTTATGAAAAAAATTTAATGGACTATACATCGTCTTTTTTAAAATTTTTATGAAAAAATTTTATCGACTATAAATCGTCCGATTCGTATGCAAAAAATTATATAGACTATACATCGTCTATTTTTCATGCAAAAAATTAAATGGACTGGCTATATATACAAAATTTAATGGACTATACATCGTCCATTTTTAAAATTTTTATAAAAAATTAAATTGACTTTAATTCATCCATTTCGTGTGTAAAAACTTAAGTGGACTATATCCGTCGTCCTCTTTTCGTGCAAAAAATTTAATAAACTATACATCATCCATTTTTCATGCAAAAAAATTGTTTATGAAAAAAATTTAATGGACTATACATCGTCTTTTTTTCAATTTTTTATAAAAAAATTTAATCGACTATAAATCGTCCGATTCATATGCAAAAAGTTATATAGACTATACATCGTCTATTTTTCGTGCAAAAAATTAAATGGACTGGCTATATATACAAAATTTAATGGACTATACATCGTCCATTTTTAAATTTTTTATAAAAAATTAAATTGACTTTAATTCGTCCATTTCGTGTGTAAAAACTTAAGTGGACTATATCCGTCGTCCTCTTTTCGTGCAAAAAATTTAATAAACTATACATCATCCATTTTTCATGCAAAAAAATTGTTTATGAAAAAAATTTAATGGACTATACATCGTCTTTTTTTCAATTTTTTATAAAAAAATTTAATCGACTATAAATCGTCCGATTCGTATGCAAAAAATTATATAGACTATAATCGTCTATTTTTCATGCAAAAAATTAAATGGACTGGCTATATATACAAAATTTAATGCATACATCGTCCATTTTTTAAATTTTTATAAAAAATTAAATTTACTTTAATTCGTCCATTTCGTGTGTAAAAACTTAAGTGGACTATATATGTCGTCTTCTTTTCGTGCAAAGAATTTAATAACCTATACATCATCCATTTTTCATGGAAAAAAATTTTTTATGATAAAAATTTAATGGACTATGCAAAAAATTATATAGACTATACATCGTCTATTTTTCAAGCAAAAAATTAAATGGACTGGCTATATATACAAAATTTAATGGACTATACATCGTCCATTTTTAAAATTTTTATAAAAAATTGTATCGACTTTAATTCGTCCATTTCGTATGTAAAAAATTAAATGGACTATACACGTCGTCTTCTTTTCATGCAAAAAAATTTAATAGACTATACATCATTCATTTTTCATGCAAAAATATTTTTTATGGAAAAAATTTAATGGAGTATATACATATACATATATTTATCGTTTATATTTCAATTTTTTATGAAAAAATTTAATCGACTATAATTCGTCCATTTTGTATGCAAAATATTAAATAGACTATACATCGTTTATTTTTCATGCAAAAAATTAAATGGACTTATACATGCAAAATTTAAAGGAATATAGTTCGCCCATTTAGTATGCAAAAAATTAAATATACTATACATCTTCTATTTTTCATGCAAAAAATTAAATGGACTATACATGAAAAATTTATTATGAAAAAATTTAATGGCCTATAATTCGTCCATTTCGTATGCAAAAAATTAAATGGGCTATATACGTCGTCTAGATTAATGGACTATACATTATCCATTTTTCATGAAAAAAAAATTTTGTATGAAAAAAATTTAATGGACTATACACGTTTATATTTAAATTTTTTATGAAAAATTATATAAATCGTCCACTTTGTATGTAATAAATTAAATATACTGCACATCGTTAATTTTTCATGCACAAAATGAAATGGACTATACATACAAAATTTAATGTACTATACGTCGTCCATTTTTCAATATTTTATGAAAAAATTTAACATTTCGTATGCAAAAAATTAAATAGATTTTTCATGCACAAAATGAAATGGACTATACATACAAAATTTAATGTACTTTGCTTTGACTATGACTACGCGCCAATATATATAAAAGCACACTAATTCATATTAAAAATAAGGTCGAGTAATTACATACAAATACATATACATAGAAAGAGATTCATGTTTAATGAAAAAAGGTGTTGTAAGGATTTATTGATATTGTCCTAAAAATAATTATTTATAACTTTTTATATATAATTGGAAGTATAATATTGAAATTACGCAGTGTATTAATTTAGTTCGCCTGCAAAAATAAAGTGAACAAACCCAAGGGAAAAGTGAAAAAATCCATGTGAAAAATATTATTCACAACAAGGGGAATTAAGAAAGGTACCGACGCATTACAGGGGAAAATTATTCACGATTGCAATTTGGGGAAAAGGGAAAATCTTTCGAGGGAAAAAACTGTTTACGATAGGGGTGAATATTTAACCCCCATTTGTACCCAGAAATGCTCTTATTACACAGTGTGACAAAAAAATACCTGCGAAGTGTTGCTATTTTTCTGATAGGTCTTGTCGAGTATAAAAACAATCTGTATTTGAAATTTTCCAAACACCTCCAAAATCTTGAGTTACGGGTAAAAACCTGGTTTTTCGGTATATGTGAAAAATGTGGTTCTAATGAAAAAAGTTTGGCGACAACTGTTGTACCAATTTTGTACTTTTTGTTGATATATGTCGATTGAATTGTACTTTCATCATTCTGGAAGCTTTAATACAGCCAAAGCGTAAATATAGAACGCGATGTATCTTTCCTGGCAAGTTAAATTAAATTTATAATAATGAATAGCATTTTATACGTCCTACATAACCTACTTTTAACTAACTTTAATTTTTAATAATGGCCCTTAATCAATTACGTTTTATAAATAAAGTTATAAACAGTATGGTTCCAGTACAAAAATACTGCCTAAAAACTAGTCCAAAAAAGAAGTGTCGAAAAAAACCGAAAAATACAAACATATACATATCTGAAATTCACTGAAACAAGATATATATATGTGGCAATAAGGAAAAAGTGCTTAAGTCATATTTTACTGTTTTGCAGGAGAGCACTTTTAATCGTTCCAAGTCGATTTTCAGAAATTTATTTCTTTTGCAGTTAAATTGGGAAATTCTCTGTTAACCTTTATTTTTTAAGCAAATATCGTTCTACACACTATAAATAATACACTTAAGTTTAAATATACCAAAGTATAACCTTAATTAAGCTATTATTCTAAATGAGATCAGAAGTCTAAAAAAGATAAGTCGCAAATAATTTTGCTATAACTTCCTGAAAAGTCAGACAAATTAATTAAGATTTTGACCAGGGGTACTTTCGAATATGCAGATTACAGAGGTACCATTAACTCAAAATCAGCTTATCTCGACTTAAGCACTTTTTCCTTTTTGCCACAGATATGGTTCGAAAGGTATTAGTCCCTTTCTTCTATATCCGTTTGTAAATTTAAAATCGGTTGATATTTAACTTAGAGGTTGATAAGTGCCTACTGGTACGATAAACCGTTTTTTTACTCGTAACTAAAGTTTTGGAGGTGTTTGGAAATTTTCAAATACAAATTGTTGTTATACTCGACAATACCTACCAGAAAAATAGTAACACTTCGCAAGTATTTCGATTTCATTAAAATTTGTCACACAGTGTTATCTGCCATTAAGTCACTGAATTTCCATGAGGAGGAACCTGATAATCTACTTCAAAGGAACTCGTTACTATTTTTGCGCCACTCTAAAAATGCAATAAGAAAAATACTGATTTTATTTTCTAAAAAAAATAAAAAATTATTGCATTATTAAATTTCGGCCACTATAACTTATCTATATTACAAAGATTCATATACATACATACATATATCCATATTATTATTAAGTTTTACATTAAATGATTACAAATATCATATATAGCATAAATATAACAAAAACTCCCTTGACAAAATGTTTAGGATTAAAAGCAAATGTCTAAGAACTTATATTTTAATTGTTTACTTAAAATATAAGTTCAGGAATGTCATTTCCAAACAAAAGCTTCCACGAAACAGGCACTGTGAGTTTAATTCCACCCTTATCAGTCTTAAACCCTAAAAATCCGTCGCACAATTCACTCAATTCCTTTATAATCAATGTGGCATCCGTAGAGTTGTCACCTTCCAACAAGTACCGGAATAAAATCATAACAGTAATTTTTCTTTCTTCCAAGGCATGAAATAACTGCAAGGCATTTCCACCACCAAATATCATTTCTCCCTGAAATTCTTTCCATTTTACCAAATTCAACTGTTCTTGATGTGAATCTTTAAAGTTTTCACTTGCTTTATACTCATAAGGACAGCTTTCAATTATGCGTTTCTCAAATCCAAAGCTTCCACTTAGTATAACAACTCTGCCTGCCTTTTCTACAATATTAGCCAACTCATTGTGGAAATCGCTAATATGACGGGAGATAAATGGTGAACGAAATTGAAAGACCAACAATTTATCTGCGCTACTTTCGTAGAGTTCACAAGCTGAAACTTTTTCTTCTGGTTCATGTTGATATGCGGATGGACCATAAACAGGTATCAAAGCAGGATGATGTAAAGAACCAACTCGCTTTAAATTCTTAGACGATATCAGCAAGTCACATGCTAATTGTGCAGCATTTCCCACACAAATACTAGGAATTATAATAGTGTAACCATCGAAATTCTTCACAGATTTAGTTTCTTTTAATTGCAGCATAATGTTTTTAATTTTTTCTCGAGTTAAAATAACTATAAAACTTAATATTTGAACAATACCAACGTGTTATTATTCTGTGATATGTATATTACAATGTAAACTAATTTTTGCTATCAACAATGACAACTTATTTTTCATAAGCACAGCAGAGAACCAAGTCGAGGCAAAATTATCGGTGGCGGCGGTGCAGTGGTTTTATGACCAGGGGCGACGCGCCGAGATAATATTCGGCGAGTTAAATAAAAAATTGATTTCCAAAAACAAACAGGAAACTCGTAAAAGTTTTAACCTTAGCGTCTATACCTGATATTAACTCTGACATAATATGAGAGAGAACGTCGGCAGAATAAGGAGAAAAATATATTTATATAAATATTAATATATATGTAGGGTAAAACGTACTATTGTAACCTCCATTTTTTGACTTGGTAATCAAACTATAATTATTTTTAAGTTCCAATTAAATACGAAATTGTGTTTTTGAGTGCATTTTTAAATAGTAATTAAATACCCAATACACTTAAATATCATAATACACTTATCCCTCGATTTACACGATACTTGTTTTACACGCTTTCACTTTTACACGATTATTTTGGTTTTCATGTAAATTGAGAGATTTATGAAATGCCTCGATTTACACGATTTTGTATGTGTTTTATTGAATATTTTTTAGTATTTTATGAATTACATTAATTTTGTTTTTGTTTTTATGAATAGCATTTATTTTGTTTAATAAATAAAGGTTTATTTTTATGTGTTTTGAGTAAACGCTTCTGATATTTTAATAGTTAAGTTGAAATACATACATAATTTCGTAATAAAATCAGTTTTTTACGCGATTGTCTTTATTTTCGATTTACACGATTTTTCATACAAAAATTTAAAATTTCGATTTACGCGACTTTCAGCAACGTATCTATTGTGTAAATTTAGGAATAGGTGTATTTCATAATTATCATGCAGCCGTGCAGTAAAAATCTTCATTTATTGTATTTAATAGTATTGTGTGTTTCATAAAATTTCCTTAATACATCGTGTATAATTAAAACATTTCTGAGCTGATGGCCTATGTAGCTAGTGCTCTTTAATTGAAATTTAATCTTGGAATTAACTTCCTGAATACTAAATAAACAAATAAATAAAACATTTTGGCATTATTTGAATCAAAAATTGTTAATTTTCACTTTAATACACAAAATTCTCTTCACGAATTTGTGTGTTTTTTGACACTTGATATCATAATATTATTTTCTAAATATATATTATGAAAACAATATTATAATATCTGATATAATATTAATATAATACTAATATTGCAGTCCACACGTAATGTTTAAGTCGAATTTCTATTTAATTTTCTTTATATGCAAGTTGGCTGGTTTTGGTTATTTTACTCCTTTTTTGGAAATGTAGATTTTGCTCCTTAAGCTTACAACTTTGTGCTTTCGGAGTAACTATTATTAATTGCTCTATAAAGGTAGAAATACATAACACGCGTTTGTTCGTCGACGAATATCGTGCGCATGAAAACTTTACCGCATGAAAAATGGCAAGTTACACAACACGCGTTACAAACGCCTTTTCTTTCAGCTTTTTTATTTATTTTTACATTCAAAAATTATCTTGGAACATTTTTAATTCCTTTTTTGTGCAATACTGTATAGTTCTCAAACTCTTTATTAAGATTTTCCTTCATGATTCTAATTTTTTTTAATTTTTTCTTTTTTATTGTCGGCTGATTAGTTGTCAAAACAACACAACGCGTTAAAAAGTTGAAAGCTAACCAACTTTCTGCGGCAAGCGCGTCAAAGAGTTTGGTATGTAACTTGTCGTATTCAAAAACACTATTTCAACTTTTTTTGACAGATGCCTACAGTTCACACGTGCACTAACGCGTGTTATGTAACTTCACCTTAAATGATATTCTCGCAAGCTGGCCGGCAATGTTTAAGTCGAATTTCTATTTAATTTTCTTTATATGCAAGTTGGCTGGTTTTGGTTATTTTACTCCTTTTTTGGAAATGTAGATTTTGCTCCTTAAGCTTACAACTTTGTGCTTTCGGAGTAACTATTTATTTTCCAACGAGTAAACCGCTAACGGTTCACTTAAATATTGCTTTTGCCATCTAAATCAAAAAACTTACTTATCGTTTGTTCTTTGAGTGCGACGCTCCGTTATATTCCCATATTTTATATTCATATCTAAAGTGAATTATTAATTTACAATATAAAGATTTACCTCTTCTTCGATAATTACTAATTTAAAGGTAAATAAAGAAAAAATTAAATATTTGTATAAGAAAATTTTATTGTGTTTTATTTCCCGACATTTCTTTCTTCTCGCCCAAACACGTAATATGATTTTGATAGAAATACGTTTGCTGATAGAAATATATTTGATATTATATCAGGTATAGACGCTATGCTATATTTCAAAGCAAAAGACAGTTGACAGATTTTGAACCAATAGTGTTTGACTACATTAATTTTGGTGCCATGACAGACATGACATTTACATATGTGTTTAGGCTGCCATAAAGCTAAATTAAGCTTAAATTATTCGTGACATACCCATAACGCCATAGCCATAACCAAACCAAAATTCAATTCATTTCTATGGTGAAAGTGAGAGTGAGAGAGACTCGCTATGTCACGTAAAATTTAAGCTTTAGACGTGATATAGCCATAATGCCATAGCCATAACCAAGCCAAAATTCAAATGGTTTCTATGGTGAGAGTTATGGCGTTATGGCGAGTCTCTCTCACTCTCACCATAGAAACCAATTGAATTTTGGTTTGGTTATGGCTATGTCACGTCTAATTTAAGCTATACTAGCAATGCAAAAGGGAATAACCGTACTAAAAATTAGTTTTTAATACTACTCTTAATATCAACTCTAATAATGTTTGTTGCCGATTCTTCGTCATTTTGCCGATTCTTCGTCATTTTGCCGATTTTTTTATTAAAAAAAACTAACAAATGCCGATTTGCTGGTTTTAGGTAAAAAAAATGCCGATTTTGATCAAACCAACTGAAAATCCGTTAATCCGTGGGATGTTAAGCATGTTTTAGACATGTGTCATGTCTATCATCATAAATTATATTAATATATTAAAGGTGAAGTTACATAACACGCGTTAGTACGCGTGTGAACTGTAGGCATCTGTTAAAAAAAAGTTGAAATAGTGTGTAGCGTGTTCTAACTATCACTACGACTAACATTGCGTAGTCAACTTGACCGCAATATACATAACATCCAATGGCATTGAAATTATTTTTGCGCTGGACATTTGACACTCATGCAAATGCATTAAGGCCTAACTATAATGTGCTTAATGTAACTTAAGCAAATGTGCGAATACACACAATCAAATGTATACAACTATAATGTACTTAAGACACTTTTCGTCAAGTTTCGTCAAGTGTCATTTGCTTAAGGAAAGTGCGGTCAATTTCGCTTTTCCTTAAGCAAATGACATCTGTTCGTTTCTGTTGTACATTTTTATTTGGTTATTTGGTTTCAAACATAATGGAGGACGAAATTAATTTTGTGGACAATTTAAAATTACACTGTCTTCAGAAATTTAAATTTTTTATCCATTTTTGCAACACAATTATAACAATAGTTTTCGTTTACTTTATAAATTAATAAACGATAAACATGGATTTACTTGTTTATGGTAATATATTTATAACTTTTACAAATTAAATGAGATTTCGTCAAAAATATTACATTTTAAAGAAATAAAAACGAAAATAGTTTTCCAAAAGTGCAAATGTTTGCAACTAAGTGTAGAAAGTTTTTAAGCTCAATAAGTACAATATAGCCACCTAAAAGTCTTCAGTAATTTACTTAAGCATTTGACATGCATTTCGTTGAATTTTGAGACTAGCTTAAGTTTGGTTAAGCACATTATAGTTGGGCCTTTAGACAGACTGCAACGTAAATATGTATTTTCATTTTCATTTCATTTCATTTCATTTATTATTTATTGTTTCAACCGAGCCCATGGGGCCATGTACGATTGAAGTAGTAGTACAAAAGAATAGATGTATGAAACATATATGCTAATAATATATATACAAAATGTAAGGTTGATAAGTGTGATAAACAAAAATATAACAATGTTAATAAAAAATAAAAATATTTACAGATGCTATGCTAAATATCCTTAAATAATTAATTGAAAACAACAGTGAGTAACATGTGTTTAAAATTGCTCATTGAAAGTTCAAAATTTCTAAGGTTAATGGGTAATTCATTAAATAACCTACATGCTCTAACTGTAAACGATCTTTCAAAAACTGAATTGTTAATTTGTGGAATGATTAACTGTAAATTGCGAGTAGATCTTGAAAAACGTAACAGTTGATGTAAACAGGGGTTTGTGTTGTATTTGATAACATGGAAAAGTGTGCATAAGATTCGAATTTTGATAAAGTCCTGGAAGGAACAATTTAGAAATTTTTTAGCGAATTCAGAAACATGATCATAAATTCTAAGGTTGAAAATGAATCTAATAATACGATTGAAAATAAGTTGAATTCTACGGAGATTGGAAGACAGGCAGCCACTAAAAATTTCAAGGCAATAGTATATATGGGTCATAAGAAGAGAGCGGGCCAGATTGGATTTAATTATTAATGGCAAAGAGCAGTTAAAACTATACAACGATCTAAGTGTGCTATTAACTTTAGCTGAAACTTTGGAGATGTGATTATCAAACGAGAGATGTTTGTCGATAGAAAGTCCTAAACAGTTTAAAGTGTCCACAAATGGTACGTGAATTCCGTTGAAAAAGACTGAGATTGAAGAGCTGTCGTAGTTACTTGGGCCAATACTGATTGCATTACATTTAGATGGGTTAAAGTTTAGTTTATTAGTAACTGACCAATTAGATGCTAGAGACAGAACATGGTTGATCGTAGCTTCGTGACAATCTAAGAGGGTCGTCTCTCCAGTAAATAACAAATTAATGTCATCCGCAAAAAGGTAAGTTTTGCAAGAGGACCCAATATAACTCACAAAATCGTTCATGTATATAAGAAACATCAAAGGACCGAGAATTGAACCTTGCGGTACACCACTCGAACACATCAAATGTACAAATGGTATTTGACACTTACCAGGCTGATCGAAGGCCGCAGCAAAATGCACTTGAATGAATCAAAATTAATAACCACATGTGTTTATATAATAAATATAAACAATACAAAATCCATGTTTTCCAAATTTCTTATGAGACACACGCCGCACGCCTACCGTGGGAAACTAAAAGGAACAATTTGCTTATTAAGCATATACCTTTTCCTTTCCCTCTTATGTTAAGATAGGTTAAGCTTTATTCTCATAACTAGTATATAAGACAATGTATTTTTATTTTAAAATTAATGAATAAACAACTTTCTTGTGAGCTCCTTGCTGAGCTCTAATAATAAAAGAAATAGTTTACTTCATTCAGGCATTCATCTGCCTTCAACTATTTTGAGCCAGTGGCGTTTATTAGCGCCGGCACCCTCGGGCAGGTAGAAATTAGGGAATTTTTAGATTAATAAAATCTAATCATTTACAAGTGTTTTTGCATACGACAAGTTACGTACCAAAATCTTTTACGCGTTTACCGCAGAAAATTGGTTTCAACTTTTTAAGGCGTTGTGTTGTTTTGACAACTAATCAGCCTACAATAAAAAAGAAAAAATTTAAAAAAAAAATTAGAATCATGAAGGAAAATCTTAAAAAGGAATCAAAAAAGGAATTGAAAAGGGTCCAAGACCATTTTTCAATGTAAAAATAAATAAAAAAGCTGAAAGAAAAGGCGTTTGTAACGCGTGTTGTGTAACTTGCCATTTTTCATGTGGTAAAGTTTTCAAGCGCATGATATTCGTCAACGAACAAACGCGTACTATGTATTTCTACCTTAATAGTCAGTCGTTAAGCAGCTCTGGGTTGAAGAACATCATTTCGCGTCATCGTAATTATTTCTTAAGTGCGGTCAGGCTTGTGTTTGTTGTTTGGCCTTCGATAGTTTTTAGTCTCGCTTGCACTGGTTGACTGATCTGCCATGGATAACCGTATAATACTCCGCCCATATTCGTGCAACACCATACTTTAGATTCTTTTCATTTCGATTGACATTTTAGGTTTTGTTAAAAATTATTTATTATTTCATGTTGAAAAAATACATGCAACTATTTGCAATTACATAGTAAAAGATAATGCTCCTAAACGAAATCAATATATGTAAATTGTAGTGTTTCAAGTGAAATGTAAACAATAAAAAATGTTTTGAAAACATAAAGTTTCTAATTTTGGTAGTAGTTTTTAATTACTCTTGATGATGGTACTGGCTGGTTGGTGGCTGCTTCTGAATCATTCGTGAGGTCGTGTTGGTTTTTGCGTGATGATACGGTAAATCATTAAAAATTTACAAAATTGCAGTTTAAAAATATATTTTTAAACTGCCATACTAGCAATGTAAAAGGGAATGTCCGTACTAAAAATTAGTTTTTAATGCTACTCTAAATATCAACTCTAATAATGAACTGACGTGGCCCTGTTTGTTGGAAAAAAAAATCAATTATAATATAAATTAACTGGTAAAGGGTTTGCCGGTTCCTTATATTAGGGAGCAGGAATTAATTTTGATATAGTTAAAGTATTTTTCCTGAACGAAGGAAACGGGAACAGAAATATCTACAAATTTGGTCGAAATGTATAAAAAAATTGTTCTTTGTTTGGCCATTGTATACGTAGCAAATGCTGCTGAAAACGACGTTCTTGATTTGACGGATGATAATTTTTCCTCAACATTGGCCCAACATGAAACTACATTGGTGATGTTTTATGCGCCATGGTAAGTATCAGGAGGACACATTTTAATGTATGTTGGTAGGTAGATGCAGTTCAGTGTAGCTCGTTTTTCCATAATCGTCACATAAATCTTAGTGGAATCCACGACTACATTTTGCATATGCAAAATATATCTCATTTACTCAAAGAATGTCATAACTCTAAAATCCAGTTTGGCTGAAAACGCGTTTAAAGTTCTCAATTTACACAACTTAATGGAAAAAGAAAATTTATTTTTCTGCCAAGAGTTGAGTGAAACAAGATATTTCTATAAAATTTTACACAATATGGGGAACGATATGAGGATTAATTTTGCATCACCAACCCAAAAAAATCCAATTTTTTGAGATGACGTTCTCTGAGTTTACACATGGTTCTGTAAATGAGTACGTACGTACATGTGTGCGTGTGATTCTTTATACATACAGGGTGCTCATTAGAGTGTAGATCAGTTAAAGAATGAGTGAGCGAGTTGTAAATTTATGACGGGTCAGCACGTAGATTCCGATTTGTCCGTCATTTCGTGAAGAAACCATTAGATTTAAGATGACACCACAGTAAAAAAACCCTAGTGACGCGCTTTTTATTGAAAGCTTAGGATATTCACGGAAAGACTCATTAGCACTTTCCACGTTTCCGCCGTTGTTGAGGATATTGTTCGAAACAACTTTTTTTTCCAATGTTGTGCAGAATCTTCTATCCCCGATAGTGACGAACACCAATTTGTGAAAAACTCGCAAGCAAAATAAATTTTTTTATGTAATTACAAATTTATTATAATGTGTTTAAATGCAAATAATACGAAAATTGAGAAATACATGCCAGGTAGAACAGTAACTACTTAATTGTATGCCATTAAAACATAGTCCCGGTTCACACGTTTCAACTTTTGTTGCTCAACTCGTAATTCAGCTGTAAGAAAGACGCAGACGGAAATACAAGTATCTTTTTTTTTCCTTACAGCTGAATTACGAGTTGAGCAACAAAAGTTGAAATGTGTGACCGGGAAATACAAAATAAAAATTCACTATGCAAAAAAATGGAAAACAATGATGAAATTTTAAATTTTCTACTATGCTTTTATGACACCACACTGGGTATCTCGGGAGATAAATCAACAATTTCCGTGGTAATTCCCTTATTCAAAATGCTTATGTCGAAGTTGGAACAAAACGAGATTGAAGTGAAGCTGTTATTACAAAAAACTCTTGGTAGAAAAAAAAATCTGTTCAGAAAAGAAAAAAAGTATTTTGATTGTTGTCACGTTTTAAGACACTCTGGTTCAAGTTCAAATACGTTACAAGTGAACAGATTGAAAATTATAAAATGGGTAAATAAATAAATTTTTAAAGGATAATTCAATTGTTTTAGAAACGTGTAAGCTAGTTAACAACACAACTGATAAATCAAAAAGAAATAGCAAAACGAGAATAAATGGACCGTGTTTGTGGGAGAAACATGATACACAACAATAATATTGTGGTGGACAACATATTATGTTGTCCTTTCAGCACCACCAAAAATTGTTTATAGCCAGCAATTGTTTAGTGCTGCTGGCCAACTATATTCGGACCGAATACAAGACAGAAATGCAGAAAAATTATTATTTAGCCATTATAATATTAAAATATTTCTCATAAGAGTTATTTCATTATGAAATATCTGAAAATTTATGTGGGACTTATTTTATTGATTTTTTGGGGGGATTTCTTTATATCTGTTTTTTTTCGGTACTTGTCCATTTATCTCGATTTTCATCTAAAAAAATTATCATTTCTGTATTAAAAACACTGACATTTTTGTGCAATAGATTCTCTAAGGTTTTGGAGTTTTTGACAAACATTTGCATATTTACTCTCAATAATTTGATTTAACTATATTTATCTGGAAACTTTCAAGAAAAAGATTGTAACAAATACGCTTACTTATTGTTTGTAAAATTACAGGTGTGGCCATTGCAAGAGGTTGAAGCCAGAATATGCCAAAGCTGCTGAAATTGTTAAAGACAATGATCCTCCAATTTCTTTGGCCAAGGTAAAATAATGCATTAATAATTAAAATAAAAATATTCAAAAATAAAATGTAAATTTACTAAACACTCATTAATTAGGTCGATTGTACTGAGGGTGGCAAGGAAACTTGTAACAAATTTTCGGTTAGCGGTTATCCCACATTGAAAATATTCAAAGGCGACGAGGTATCACAAGATTATAATGGCCCGCGGGAGGCTGATGGCATTGCTAAGCACATGCGCGCACAAGTTGGGCCTGCTTCTAAGGAAACTCGTTCGATTGAAGATTACGAAAAATTCTTAGCAATCAGTAAGGAAACTACATTGTTTGGATACTTCAAAGATACTGATTCCGACTTGGCTAAGACATACTTCAAATTTGCTGATAAAAATCGTGAAAAGTATCGTTTTGGCCATTCAAGTGACAGTGGCGTATTGGAAAAAGCTGGTGAAAGGTATTACAAACTGAAAAATATAAAAACGTATGTAAAAATAGCTTTTAAATAATCTGATATATTACAGCGATGCAATTGTTATCATTCGCGCTCCTCATTTGGCAAACAAATTCGAAAAATCGACTGTCAAATTTGAAGGTTCATCTGAGTCTGATTTGAGTGTATTCATCAAGGAAAACTTGTAAGTGCCACGCAGCGTTTGATAAATTTCACATTTTAATCAATTCATGTGTATTATTTATAGCCATGGTTTGGTGGGTCATCGTACGCAAGAAAACGTACGCGATTTCCAAAATCCTTTAGTTATTGCTCTATATTCCGTTGACTACATGAAGAATCCTAAAGGCACTAATTACTGGCGTAACCGTGTACTTAAAGTAGCCAAAGAATTTGTGGGAAAACTCACTTTTGCTATTTCATCCAAGGATGATTTCAAACATGAATTAGATGAATATGGCTACGACTTTATTGGTGAAAAGCCTGTCATTTTGGCCCGCGATGCTAATAACTTGAAATATGCATTAAAAGAGGAGTTCTCGGTGGATAATTTGGTACATTTTGCCGAACAACTACTGGACGGGGAATTAGAACCCTACATCAAATCCGAACCCATTCCCGAGAGCAATGATGCCCCTGTCAAAATTGCTGTTGCAAAAAACTTTGATGATATTGTCATTAATAACGATAAGGACACATTAGTTGAATTCTATGCTCCCTGGTGTGGTCACTGCAAGCAATTGGCACCAATTTACGAAGATGTAGCAAAAAAATTGGAAGACGAAGATGTTGTTCTCGTCAAAATGGACGCTACTCTTAATGATGTTCCCCAGGAATTCAGCGTACGTGGGTTCCCAACATTGTACTGGTTGCCAAAAGATTCTAAAAATAAGCCCGAACCATACAATGGAGGCCGTGGACTCGATGATTTTGTTAATTTCATTGCTAAACATGCCACTAATGAACTTAAGGGATATGATCGTAGCGGCAAAGTCAAGAAAACTGAACTTTAAGAAATCTACACCACATAGTGTAAGAAATAGTTGCAACATCATCATAAGCATAATCAGTGTAAAATGTTTGAGATTGAAATGATTTTAGGAGGAACTTCGCACACATTTCCAAACTTTAAATATCAGTTCCAGTCAAAGAAATGTATACATACTTGCGTGTATATTTTTAATTTCCATTACAGATTTATTTCTTTCACAGATTTCAGTTTTTCCATAGCATTTAGCATAAACGAGATAATCTTTTTTAACACAAATTTAATAAAAAGGTGAAAACTTCACCCTTTTTGATTTTTTAAAAAAATATTGGAAATATGTATTGGAAATGTTTTTATTTGGTTTAAAGTAAGAGTTTTGTTAATGCTGTATTGAAAATATAAGAAACTGCAATATTTTATCATGTATTTTATTAGGAAAAATTCGAATGCATTATTTCATGAACATCAAAAAAAGAATCCAGCGGGCTCCATTCGACACCATGCAAGTCCTAAAATATTCTATACATGCCACTTCTCGCCGAATACTGAATACACAAAAAGTTAAAGTTTTCCAACCCTGGAAACGTCTTTTTAATTTTTTTTTTATATTTTTTTAATTTAAAATACCAATTTTAGTCGTACTGAAGTATAAAATAAGTTTATTTATTAAAAAAAATTAAAATTTGTTTTCGGTAGTTACTCTTTTATGGCAAAATAAAGTTTAGGTTTTCCAGCTCTGCAATCGACTTCTCCATTTTGCTGAATTTCAATACCAATCTATTTTGGAAAATTTCTGACACACCAGTCCAAGAACGAAGTCTCTAGCTTTTCTGGGAGCTTCGGAAAACCGATTTCACGTACAGACAGACGGACACCGCTTATTCGTCTTCCCTATGCATAAGGATCCAGAATATATATATTTTATGGGTCGCTTATTGATATTATAGAAATTACAAACGGAATGACAAACCTACATATATATACCCACATTTTTATGCCGGATGAATTAGTCTTGTGTGTTCTTATAAGAACAAAAATAGTGCGGAATAAAAATTAGCCTCGTGTGTGACAGGCCATAGAGTACAAAATATTGCTGGAATTTTGCAAGAATATTGTTTCGTAACATTGTAATGTCACAGGGAATATTCCTGCAATATTCATAGGTATGTCCGATGGAAATAATAAATAAAATCATAGATAAATTAACGCTGAAATTTATGTGAGATATTATTTAGATTTTATTCATAAATTTAAGTACATACAACCTGAGTGAGTTATTATATTATTTGAGACGTACACAAAGTATTTAATAAATTTATCTGCCCATGATACAATTATACAGGTAACCGCGAAGCGCCAGCTGTTTTGCTTGTTTCGTGGTGCCATCTGCCAAATGTTGTTTATGTTTTACAAACACACACACACGCTGTTTATCTTTCATTTCAATCACTTGCTCTATGACAGTTGGCACCACAAACTAGCAACAAAAAGCCCTGTTGTTTTATTTGCTGTAAATTTGTTGTCGATTTGCGGTTACCTGAATAATTGCATCATGTATCTGCCCTTACCCCCCTTCTCGACTAGCAATAAATATGTTGGCAATATAGCAATAACGCCGGCAGAATAACAGAGCAATATTGCTGATTGCTTTACTTATGTTAAGGCTATGGGAAATTGTAGCTCACAATATGGTAAAACTCAACAGGAAAGGTGCAGAACAAAAATAATTCACTTGTAAACATCTGCTTAATCGAACGAATTTTTATGTTTATAAATTTATAACAATACAAATTATTTTACTACACACGTTTTTAAGAGACTATTTTCCTATTTTATTATGCATTCATATGTATATTTTCCCAATTTCACATAAATTAACACCGAGTTTGACGTTTCACTCTTGCAATAATTCATGATACAATTATAACAGGTACATGCACAAGCCCAGCCTGTTACTGTATACATTGCAGATAAATGTCAAACTTTGTTTACAAGCTGCAAAAATGTTAGTGTATGTGTGTGAATAAAATGTTTATAGTGTTGCCAATGAATTTACACAAGGCTGTGTCTGCAATTAAACATTGAAGAAAATTACACTACACATCTTTTGTGTAGGTTAAAATTAAAAGAAAAATAAATACAAATAGAACCCAAAGTAGAATTTCACAGACATTATACAAGAATTTAATTCCATGGCCTACACATGTGAGTAGAAATTACACACTATTTAACTACACACAGAATGGCAACACTGAATAACTATAATCATGCAGGAATGCCGCGTCTGCAATTGTACTTTAGTTGCCCTGTAATTGCAATTTTTTATAAACAAAAGACATTTGTTTCTGACAATTTATCGTTTGTTTATAACAACAAATACAACAAAATTCCAATTGTTGTAGTCGTGCATGTACCTAGTATAATTGTATCATGGCAATAATTGTTAACGAAAATGCGTTGACAATTATTGCAACATATATTGCAAGTTCCTGCAATGAGCTGTCTCCATTAGCAATAATATAATTTTGACAACTGCTGCAATATATGTCGACATATTTATTGCTAGTCGAGACGTAGGGTTATGTCAGCCGGGAATCATAAGAGTGCATATTTTTTTTGTAATTAACATACTTTCACCTAAAACGTCCAGAATTGCAAAAAAAAAAATTTCTCAAAAATTTAGGGTGTGTTCGTAAATGCATCACTGCTCTGCATCATACGTGCAAAATTTTGTTTAAAATGCAATACAAGTTCGGTTATAGTCTGTTTTAGTAGTTATCATGTATGTACACCATATTTGACACTTATTTGTGAGTTATTCACTTCAGTGAACCAGCTTAGAACATTTAAATTTCCATTTGTAGCGCAGTGATGCATTTAGGAACAGATCCTTGTATTTTTTTAGATAAATCGTCGGTTGGTTTCTGGTTTGCTGCAGACATAATGTATTTTGTATATACTGTGGCGCAAAACAGAAACCAACCGACGAATGACTGAATTTTTCAAAAAAAAAAAAATTTTGGAATCGACATATTTTTATTTGAAACGTAAAGAAAAACAAAGAAAGGTTTTTCCAAGTTAAAATATATGCCTTGAGTTGTCAGAAACACACAGACATATGTTGTATTAATTTTTGCAAAATGGTGAATCCGAGCAAAATATAAGAAGACGTCATCTGAAAACATAATATAAGAAAAACTAAACATACATTTTTCATATATTGGCATTTAAAATATGTATGTATGTATATATATTCGATAATACCTGCCCTATGAATGTGTAAAGTTTCTGGAAAAAATTGCCATACGTGTTCCCCAGCACAACCAGGAAGCAAATAGTAATTTTGTGTGTAGATGCCAACTGTTTATAACCCAAACGCGCTATAGCCCTTCTCAAAACGCACTATTTTCCTACGCGCTAAATTTTAATAAAGGTCGATGTATGTATTAGCAAATACGAGTACAATTAATTTTGTTTAGTAACTCTTTTGTTACAGATTATGCAATATTGTTTATTCGAAATTATATCGTAAATAACTAAAATCATTTAATAAAGAATTAGTTTCGAGTTCCAAATATTCGAATTTCTTAGTTTTTATTTTAATTTTATTTGTCAAACTTTGTAACATCTTATATAAATTGTGGAATAGTGTTGCGATTCAAATGCATTTTGAAGTACAAAAAGAACAGATGTTTAATAAGTTATATAATTTTTTTGGGTCAAATTTCAAAATATTTGCCATTAAAATCCGTTTTTAATTCTAACCACAGTCAAGGGAATTTTATTTGCAAGATCTGAATCATTAACGAATTTAAACAAAAAGTTAAATTTTGGATATTAGAAAATTGTTAAATTTATTTTAAAAAAGTAAAATATATTGAACTGAAATTATATTTTTAACTTTAACAAAACGCGCTAATTCAGCGCTTTTTTTATTAAACGCGCTAAGACGAAAAAAAGCGCGTTTGGCATACTTAAAACGTGCTAAAACTAGCGTGAAAGGCGCTAAATTGGCATCGCCCCCTAATGTTTTTTCTATATTGCCATCCCTGTGCACAAAAAAACGTGATACGGATTTTGTATTTTGTTTGAGTATTTTCGTAATTTGTTCAAGTTTCAATGGTTTTAAACAAAAACCATGTTGCTGTTCTGCCCGCAATGCAGTAACATATTAATGGTAGAACAAGGTACCACAGGACACCGTTTTTCTTGCAATACTTGTCCTTACATATTTAACGTTAACAAAAAATCGTCAACAAAAACGTTTCCACGTTTAAAGGCAATGATTTCAATAGTAAAACAAAAAGCATTTTTAAACATTTTTTATTGTAGGAAGTGGATCATGTTATGGGCGGTGCTGCTGCCTGGGAAAACGTAGATTCTACTGACGCTGAATGTCCGTCTTGCTCACATAAAAAGGCATATTTTATGCAAATGCAAACTAGGTCTGCTGACGAGCCAATGACTACTTTTTACAAGTGTTCTAATCAACTGTGTGGACACAACTGGCGCGATTAAAAACTTAAATTTTTAAAGCATATAATTTCTTCACTCATGACAAATTTATCGAAAATTATAAAGCATTTCTTAAAAATTCCTTCAAGTGCTAAATGTGCTTCCACAATGCAGTCTGTTCCAGAAGAAAAACAGATGAAAACGTTTATATACAAAGTAAATGATCCCGAAAGCATATCGATTGCTCGTAATTCCTTGAAATCTGGACAAGTTATAGCCTTACCTACAGATACAGTATATGGATTAGCGTGCGATGCCAATAATGAGAAAGCCATTCAAAACCTGTACAATATTAAGGGACGAAACTTTCAAAAACCAGTGGCTATATGTGTTAAAGGCTTGCAGGATTTGCGCAAATATGGTAAGGCTGAACATTTACACGAGTCTCTGCTGAATCAGTTGCTGCCTGGACCTATTACATTAGTAATTGAACGCTCCGAACACTTAAGCAATCCATTTTTAAATCCAGGAACAGTTAAAATTGGAATTCGCATTCCAGATTTTGAATTTATTCAACAGCTTTGTGCAAGCTTCAAGGAACAGCCTTTAGCTTTAACAAGTGCTAATCGATCTGCCGAGCGTAGTAGTTTAAACATAAAAGAATTTGACATTTTATGGCCACACCTGGGTGCCATATTCGATGCTGGCGAAGTGGGAATCAGTGAAGAAAGACGATCAGCATCTACTGTTGTAGACCTAGCCAACCCTGGTTTTTATAAAATTGTACGTGAAGGCGTAGCACTTAAACAAACTTTAGATATACTGCACTCTCATGGTTTAAAATCATTTGACCCATAATGTGTACAAATGCTATCGATGTTGTTATTTCGTGTAAATAGAATAATTTATATTTATAATACAAGAAAATTATTTGCGGTTTAAAAAATTTCACTTCCGATGTGAATTGTTTGTATTTATAACTACATTAAATCAGATAGAGATCGACTGATTCAAAATTGAATTCTTTGCTTATTTGTAAACTAGATAATATTAAACATTTTATTAAAATGAGCACAATATATATATACTATGTACAGAAAATCTCATTCTGGCTCAAGAGACATGTTGTACTAATTATAGTTGGCGGTTTTAGCTGCCTGAATCGGCTTTCTTCTTCCAGGTAATTCTGTGGGCAAAGCACGCCATCTTTTTGGTGGCCAAACAATAAACGCTGCTCTAGCCGTCATTAAGCCTAAGGCTACAGGTCCAAATGTGTTGGAATCCAAAGAGTGCCCCGTATGATCCCCTTCCACCCAGCAATGCCCATCGGGCACGCGCACAATCTCCTGTTTATATCCTAATGTTGACACTACGTCACCTTGCAGGCCCACAACACGTTTAATAATTTTTTGTGCGGGATCTTTCGGTGATATTAAGGAAACAATGTCTCCACGCTGAACATTATTGCCACGCACAGCCCACCGTGATAAAAATACATAGTCTGTTTGCAAAGCATCAGGATTTAACGCCGGCTGCATTGATATCCCTATTATGATAATTTATCAGTAAGTAAATAATGGAAGTTAATGTATGTAGGTGCTGCATGCATATACAAGTTAATAAATATTACCATCGACACGGGCAACGTAACCCACGCAGTCTAGAAAAGTTATTCCTATGGGTATTCCAAATATCACCGATTTAATGAATTTGCTATAGACCATTGCGTTCCAACGTTTCATTAATTATGGCGAATGGCTTCAATTCTAAAATTATTACTTTAGATTGAATAATTTATTGTATATAAAATATGTGTTTTTCCTAAAACTTCATTGTTTTAATTTCCACAGATACCCTGTGTTTATGTGGTGTTTATTTAATAAATAATAAAATTTATGTGCCTTGGTTGCTTTTGTGCAAGGCAGTTCAAGAAGGTACCACCACAATCCCAGCTGTTAAATTAAATGTACATAAGTCGGATATATTTAAAATTTTCCGCCCGGGTGATTATCAGCTGTTGATGCCAAATTAAGCAATTTAGTCCCGGTTCACACACCTCAACTTTTGTTAATCTACTCGTAATTCAGCTGTAAGAAAAAAAAGAGATACATGTATTTCCGTCTCTGTCTTTCTTACAGCTGAATTACTAGTTGAGCAACAAAAGTTGAAGTGTGTGAAGCGGGACCTTGTGAAGTGTGTGATTTTTCATGTGGTGTGCGTCAAGGCGAATTCAGTATCTTCTTCTTCTTCCTGTGCTGACATACTATGTATGTCAAAAAAAGGTGGCTTCGGACACTTAATCCATGGTGCCACCTTTGTGGTGATAACTTTGTTTTGTTGTGTAGGAGCTTCCTTCCGTTGCTGCGAACGACCCATACCTTCATATATGTAGGAAGTAGGAGTTTCCAAGATCCACTCCCTTGTGGTGGTTGTTTTTATTATAGTTGTTTTTGTTTTTGCATGTGGTTAATGGAAACCAACGGGATATCGCGGTGATACCGTTAACCGACGCCAACCATTAATCACATGCAGCGAGACGCAAAACTCTCGAAGGCTAATAAACAACAGTGGCCTGGTTGCATTTAAGAAATAATTGCCAACGACGCGTGATGTTGACTCGCCCAGAGCTGCTTTACGAATCCCGAATGCAGTATCAGGTGACCTTATCGCTACAACAATTTTACAACACAAAAAAACAACACGTAGTTTGCTATGCTACAAAACCAATCTGTCAGAAGATTTCTAAGCAAATTTTGACGTTTTGGTTCAAAATGCTCAATTTGGTAGCAACAGCTGATAATCAGCTGGGCTGATAAGGTCACCTGATACTGAATTCGCCTTGGTGTGCGTTGTGAGAAACTGTCAAAGTCCTGGTTCACACACTTCAACTTTTGTTGCTCAACTCGTAATTCAGCTGTAAGAAAGACGGAGATGGAAATACAAGTATCTCTTTTTTTCTTACAGCTGAATTACGTAATAAACAAATCTTTAGACAAGTGGAAAATAAACCGAAAACTGGGTGAGTGGATCAGTGAGTGTGAGGAAAAGATAATTTCAAACAAAATCTCTCACAACAATAATTTTTCTAAATAATTTGTTTTTGATTAGAGACTTTTTGATTGAAATTGTGTTTTGAAATAAACTTCAAGCAAATGTGAATTGAGCCATAGGGAAATCGGGAAAATTTAAGAAAAATATATAGCTTCATATTTCAAGCAAAACGACAAGATACTCGTACTGGGGTCTATATGGTGGGAAATGCCTGCAAAATTTTGGCAACACTGCCCAGGGATGAAGTTTGCAATTTTAACCTTACAAGCCTAACCTATACATGCGAGGCGTACATAGATTTTAAAACTATCTTTCTCTTTTAAACTATTGAAGTTAACACCTCGTGCCTTTTAGTCAAGTCAGTAGTCGACTGTTGCTTGCCAATCGCTGTCTTGTCGCTGATCCAAACTCAACCACTTTTGGGTTTTTGACGTATAACACGCCTACGAGACGTATATTTATGTATATCTATGCAGCTGGTTTTTATGCTTGCAAACTTTGTTATTTTTTTTAGTGTGTGATAATAAATATGTTTGAGTTAATTTTATTATTATAATAATTATGAAGAATGTGTTTTATTAATAGTTTGTGTTCCAATATAAACTTTCATTGAAAACAAACTATATAACTAGGTACAATAGCCCAGGGGTTTGTTATTAGTACATGTACGGCTCTGAGACGTATGTTTATGCTTTATTACTAGAATAGTTTAGGCTTGTAGGGTTAAAAGCAATGCAGGGTTGCATAGATAAATCCAGTTCAAAAACTAGTATCTTCGTCATTATATAAAATAAATCAAATAATTTAAGGTGACTATGGTAAATCATGTATAAATTAACATGGTTTGTTCAAATCATCATGTCGGTGGAAACATACTATTAAAGAGATTATATAATGTGCCTTGGCTGCAACGTTACAAAACAAATTTTACAGGGTTAAAGAGATTTAGTGTTGAAAGTATGGCAGCATTTTAAGGACGAAGCATAAAAAACCATTAAAAAATACAACGTAAAATAAAACGATTGAAACACGTGAGGACATTGGCACCACAGAATACAACATTGGAAGCAGAACATATTTTAATTTATTGGAATTAAAAACAAATTTTCATTTTACGTATATTACATACATGAAGATATTACATTAAAATGTTTAAAATACCTTTGGTTCCTCAATGGAATCTTAACAGTGGTTGTGTTTGTACACCGGATGGCGGTTTTCTGTATGCAGGATTTCGCAGCATAAATTTTATAAGTTCTATCGATGATGACAATGTGACTCCCATGATAAAATGCTTTCATACTCGGCAAGGTATTCTTAGTTTAGATCTTGATCCATATTGGGGAAAGACTGAAATCTGTAATGTTGATGTTGAGTCCAATGAAAACTTTGACAAAAGTGTTGCACTTGGAAAAGATAAAATACCGGTTAAGCTTTTTGCGGCCTTGTTGCAAGACAGTTCTGTGCAAATATGGGATTTCAATAAAGGTTGTGCCATACAGGGGCATAAAGCTCATTTAGCTTATATGCGTTATATGGAAGGTAATGGCCCTTCACCTAAACATTCTGGGGAAGTGCTCATTAGCTATATGTGTAATAGAAACGTTCTGTCGATAGATAGTCAGGATATTGTTGTCTATTGTGTGGCATCAAATTCCTTTTATCGACGATCAATATTTTATTCGTCAAGAAATCATCAAATGACTTCGCTAAAATGTTCTCCATACAATGAAAATCACTTCGCCGTTGGAAACAAACGGGGTCTGGTATTGCTTTGTGATCTTCAGAAAATGAGTACACTATATACACTCAGAGGTCATGACTCTTCCATAACATCACTGGCTTGGAACCGTATCGACTTAGCAGTAGACATCAGCATTGGTGTTGAGTCCGTTAAACCTAAAGCTGGTAAAAAAGAGCAATCTCAACAGGGAAAATTAATCCGATCGTATGCTACAATAGACTCTGACGAAATTTTTGATATTTATGATTACGATTATTTGGATAATGAGTTTGGTGCTCCAAGCAAAGTGAGAAAAGATTCCAATTCAGATTTCGTAGACGTAGAAAAGCCCAAAGAGTCCTCAACAACAACAAAGTTTGATTTTGCTGAAGCATGTCAAAATCTAAAAGAAGAAATCCATGCTATGCGGGACGAAAAACCACAATCACCTCCCGAACATATAATAAGTATAGATGAGTGTAAAGAGGCGGCAAATAATTACAAAGATTTATCATCTTGTGGTAGCGAAGATAATGACGGAGATGAATTATCTGATAAGGAATCGTCCGATGGTAGTTTAGTTCGTTTATCATGTCGTACACCTTCCTCAGAAAGTGTTGATGTAGATGGCATGCATCGAAATCATCAGAATTTTATTTGCCAAGCAGATGTACACCAAATCGATCAGTTCCAAGACAACGAGCATCTAACATCTACTGAAATTGATATACAACTCACTAGTACAAATGAAAAAGAGGGGAAAGAAAAGGCAAACGAATGTTTTAAGTCTCAAGAAGTTTATGATATTTTATTGGTGTCGTCTAGCGCTGATGGCACGTTTTGCGTTTGGAATACCACAACAGGAAGTACATGTGATACACAAAAAGTGCGATCATCTCACGCAGGCAAAAGTATTTAAAATTTTTTCAATTAATAATATACATACATATGTAAATTCACAAATAACTTAATTTTTTAGATACCCATATTGAGGTTTCTTGGATTTCATCTACATCATTTATAATCAATAATAGAAACGGAGAGTTGCAGTTATGGGGTATGCATCCTCTTCCCAAAAATCAACAGGCTACACAGAGTGGGTGTCGGATGTATAAATTTAAAGAGATTAAACGTGAATGGTCTCAGAGATCTGTTGTATCTTTTGCTTGTTCTTCAAAACAACACTTACTATGGAGTATATCCTCCCACCGCGAAGTCTCCATGGAAGATATAGAGTTAAAGAAAATACGACTAATCTACAGCTGTGTTTCAACAAATGTTGGAGCCATGCAAGAATGTCCCGATGATATGAATAAGTGAGAACAATATTTTTTTTCAAGATTTATTTTACAATATATTTTATTTCAGAATCGCTTTGGGCTTTTCGGATCGTCGAATTGGTATTATTGATATCTCCAAAATGACGCCAACTTTTGTATACATTGAAAATTTTGTTCAACGCATCGAATCAAATGTAATGTCATTGGTATGGAGTCCAGATTGTAAAAAGCTAGCATATGGCACGGCGGAAGGCCGAGTATATAATATTTTTTAATATACATAGAACAAATAGAAATGCGTAAACTTTCATCCCACTTTTTCAGATTGGCACTATTAACATAGAGGCGCCAAATAAGCAGCCTTGTACCTATAATTCCATTTGTGGCAGACCGATTTACTCTATTAGCTGGCAAGATAAATATTTGTACGTGGTCTGCAATGAACGTATAGCTGTTTATGAAGATGATCCGAATAAGAAAGGTAAACTATTTTTGTGTTGCATTGTTTGTTTTTCTATCAAACTGGTTTTGAGCATTTCTCATGCCAAAACTTAAATTTGATTGTGCTGAACGGGTCTGTTTTTTCCTCAAATTTGCCAATTTTATGGTTCGACGATGAAAATCCCACACATTCCAAGTTTCATCAATTCGATTTTTTGGCAGTTTATCATTTGATATCATTTCTGTTTGAACGCCTAATGATTTTGTTTTTGCTTTCATTTGTTTAATTAAGTCTAAATCTTGTTCCATTATTTGATCCTCTAACTCGAACAGCACAATTAAATCACTACATGTAAGAATAGTAGATCGGAAAATTTGTATAAACTCTTTAAAGTGATATTCAGCAAATTTTGCAAATTCTATTTTGGAGAAGCCAAAGCTGAATTCAGCATCTTCACATAGTTTCTTTTCCAATTGCGAGGGCATCAAAAGTTCGCCGGTCAGAACAATTGTCAGAGCACAATAATCCTTTACAAAGGGTTTCTAAAAAATGTATGCAATTTACTTAAATTAGAGAGTAATATTTTTTCTGGTTAATCTCTTACTATATTTAACATATTGAAGTTCGTTTCTCGCTTCATGGCTGAGTTAATAATATTCTGAAATGAAAATTTGAAAGGATTGTTTAGGTATTTGCTCTTGTCGCTTAAATTTTCCAATAGTTCATTGAATTTATTTTGCAGTCTTTCGTGTAATATGTCATCTAAGTTATCTTTCACTTTATTAATTCCAACTAAATGCGTGAGATACAACATCAACGAATTCCATATTTCCGAGAGGTATACAAAATGAGGCTGTTGAAATGTTGTTGATGAAAATAAATTTAAATAGGGAAATATTTTATTAATTTTTTACACTGTAATTATAGATATGCAAACATGTACATATGTGTAGACAAAGTTCATCACTCAGTGTTACGAATGAAATATGTGTAAATTTTATTTGTTTCTATTTAAAAACATCTGATGTTTTAAATAAAATTTGTTATTGCTCAATGTCGAACCCGTTGGAACGCATGATATCATTCAGTCTGCTCGAAAATGTTTCACAGAGAAAGAATTACCCTTTTTAGACACGGAAAGTTTACTTTGCAAAGTCTTAATTCAGCTGGGTGAAGGACAGAAAGAGATAGTATTCTTCCCTTTGTCTTTGACACGGCTGAATTAAGACTTTGCAAAGTAAACTTTCCGTGTATAAAAGGGGTAAATTTACATGTTATTAACATACAATTTCGAAAGCATCTTCCGTTCCGAATTACATGTATTACGCCTTTTAGACACGGAAAGTTTACTTAGCTAATACCCCTTTTTACTTTGCAAAGTCTTAATTCAGCTGTGTGAAAGACAAAGGGAAGAATACTATCTCTTTCTGTCTTTCTCCCAGCTGAATTAAGACTTTGAAAAGTAAAGGCTCAAGCAGCCGTGACATAACCGTAGCCATAGATAACAGCCGTTCGAACCAAACTAATGGGCAACACTGTATTTGATTATAGGGGACTCGCCATAACGCCATAACTCTCACCATAGAAACCAATTTAATTTTGGTTTGGTTATGGCTATGGCATTATGGCTATGTCACGTCTAATTTAATGCTATGTTTAGACGACGAGTTGAATCACCTGCTTCGCTCTCTGAATCATGTTTATGAATCATGCTGTTTAGACTATGCATTCGTGCTTCGTGTGCAGCGTGCCAATTTAGTGCTTTTTTTATTATAAATTGAAAAACTCTAAATCTAGTAGATTTAGAGTTTTTCAATTTATAATAGTGCGGAATTTTTCAAATTGTTGCTTAAAAAAAGGGACTAAATTGGTGCTTTTCACCTTTGATTTTAGTGCGTTTTACATATCTACTAAATATTAATTTGTGAAAGTGTGGTGGTTTATAAGAAACACCAAATAAGAAATTTTCACTTTTCAAAAACTACCTGCTTTCACCCCTTTTAGACATACAAAGTTTCCTTTGCAGAATGTTAATTCAGCTGGGTGAAATACGAAGGAAGAAAAACGTTATCTTTCATAGTGAGAAAAAAGAATATATATCTAGAAATTACAGTTATAAAATAACTTAATTACAACAATAATCTAATTACTAACCACTGAGTGAAGCAATGTATTGCTTTCTTGATAACGAAAGCTTTCAAAAATGCTTCTGAAAAGTACTAACGTAAGGCTCTCTAACAAAGTGGACAAAAGTAAAAAAAATGTAAACCAGTAACTTTTGCATCTGAATACATAAAAACTACACATTATTACTTCTGTAAAATGAATTAGTAAAGCAAAACATGAATGGCTTTTTGGAAACTGAATGCATTGCTTCTAGCTGGCTTACAAAAATTCTTCTGGGAAGCGGTAATTTTTGCTGGGATGGCGAAATTGAAGAAATAGAACGAAGTATCAGACATTTAAGGACACATAAATGGACAAATTTTCTCAGAACTGATTAATTTTGGATTGAAGTTTATAATTATAGAAATTCAAATAATCATAATCCATTTCTAATACTGCCAGTATTTTCTCTAAGACTATTAACATTACCATGTTCAAATGTTGAAGTAGAAATAACTTTTAGCACTTATAACTTTTTTAAAAGTAAGTTAAAAATACAATAATGATTTTATAAATCAAATTGTTTCATTCATATAAAATACGGTCTAAAAGGAAAAGGCTTATGTTGTTCAGTAACTCGTTTCTGTAATTCTCGCATCGTAAAATTTCTCACATGAAGTGTGAAACACAAAATTCCATCGTTTCTCGATTTGTGAAAAAAAAGTGTTTCTGTATTTGAATGTGAAAACAGACAACACTGAATCTGTTTTTACTGGAATATTTCCAGTAATCGGGTGTCGAATGAAAACAAAAGTCACAAAAAATATAATTTCAATAACAAAAAAAAATTAAAAATTTTCAAGAAAAATAAAATTGAATAATGAACATGAATATAAAGTGAATGTAAAATGCTTGAAATAAGTTTTTTCTAGCAACTGTCTCTATTATAGAAAATTCCAAAAAAAAATTCTAAATAAATATAATCATATCGAATCGTTAATAATAATTTTAGTTCAACAATTCGTTGCATATCTTTTCAACTAGTTTATTTTTCATATTTTCACACACAAATTCAAAAATTCACATGTTTTTGTACATTTTTAAATCCGAGAATTGCGAGAAACTATTCACAAAATATTGTTACAGAAACACTTTTTCTCACATCGTTCCAATAATTGCTGGAAATTTGTTTAAATGACAGATAGTTCTCGCAAAGTAACGATACAGAAACACTTATGTGAGAAAAGCCATTATGTGTTTCAATTTACACTGTTTCCACGATTCCCTTGTTTCATGCGGGAAATTTTACGACGCGAGAAATACAGAAACGAGCTACAGAATGTAACGTACTGAACTATGTTCATATAAAAATTAATTCAGATGAAACACCTAAAATCTAATTGTTTTTTTTAATACACCATAATTGCAGTGTCTTGCGAAATGAACTTCAATTATTTTCCTACTCATGTTCTACTTATACGCAAAATCGAAATATGGCTCGATATAATTGAAATTATTACAAAAACCTATGAAATGTAGTAAATTTAAAATTGTAGTTAACTTAAATTTTTAATTTCTACTCATTCAATACATATATAATTAGCCATGTGGGCTTTCTCTGTATTGAAAATAAATAGATAAATATAAAAATATAAATAAAAAATATATTGCATTTAGTGCTTTTTTATGAACACACAGTGATTTTTGCTCTGAAAAAGTTGGCATCACTGTTCGCGTGGCATTTTTTTTATGTATATTCACACATTCATACGTATCATACGCACGTGTATACATGCATACATACTTACATAAATTCGATTCAAGCAAAATCTTGTTTTTGAAGGCATCTCTATATTTTCTTCTTATTTTCCCTTTTTATATTATTCATAACTTAATTAAATTTATTTATATTAAACTCACATCTATGTTTTTTTGGCTTGTTTTCATTTGTTTACAAACACACACATACACATATACTTATTTTGTTTTGACAGCTAGTTCAGATAAAGTGGCGATTACTGCGATAAAAGTTAGAGAAGATACCAATTTTACGTGCTTCGCAAGTAGATTCGTATTGAATCTACTTGATTCGCTCTCATAATTTTGTATGGCGAAGCAAGTTGATTCGGTCATGATTGGGGTGTGAAGCATGAATAGAGCACGAAGCAGGTGTCGTCTAAACATAGCATAAGCTTAAACTTTCCATGTCTATATGGGTAAAAGTCATTTACCAGAGTTTGTACAAAATAAGAACAAGATACATACAAATCCTCTCAGAGAGTGTCTGTATCCAGGGTGACCGATGACATTTTTCAAAAAGTGGCACCAAATAGGGGATTTATCAAAAAAAAGGGGCAAAATTAAAAACAAAACCAGAAAAATACACTAAACTTGTTATTTTTAATGTATTTTCATATAACACACCCTAAAAAACGGGTGACAAAAAGTGGCAAGGCAGTCGAAAAAGTGGAAAACGAATCGATATATCGAAAAAGTGGCAATTTGCCACTTTAGTCGGTCAAACGGTCACGCTGTCTGTATCTCTCATTGAATTGAACAATAGATATTTTTACCAGCGATGCCAACTATTTATAACCCAAACGCGCTATTCCCCTTCTCCAAACGCGCTAGAACGCACTAAGTTACACCATTGTAAACTATTTATAGCCAAAACGCGCTATTTTCCGAGGCGCTAAACTAGATTTTAATAAAAGTCGATGTATGTATTCTATGATTTTCATTAATGACAACGTATGTTATATGTTTCTCACTTCGCGTTTATGATAACAAATTGTTATATTTTTATTGCTTTTTAGAGAGTTAGGAAATTTTTGAAAATATGGACGCATTTAAACCATTTTTTTTTTCTAAAACAACAACACAACTTCCATCTTTTTTAAAATAACCTTGAAAAATATCTTTTTTTTACTCTACTGAAACAATTTGATTTTGGACATTCGTATTAGTAAATACAATTTATTTTTTTTAGTACTCTTTTTCAGATTTTACAATATGGCTTCTTCGAAATTATATCCTAAATAACGAAAATTATTTAATACGGAATCAGAATCGCCTTCCAAATAATCGAAATCCTTAGTTTTTCTTTTAATTTTACTTGTCAAACTTTGTAAAATACCAAGGTGTATTTAAACAGGTGGCAGCGTTACTTCAGCTGATAATTTTTTGCTCTATGTACTTTGTAGCTAACGAATGTCAAAAACTTCGTTTTGTTTTGGTTTTGGTACAATTATTTTTGTGCTTTTGACATTCTTCGGCTCTTTACACAGCTAGGGCTGCCGTATTTTTGTATAACAAATCCTTACGCAGTCACCTGTATAATTACACCATGGTAAAATACCAAGGCACATTCACAAGGTAGTAGCGGAAATTCAGCTGAGCTATTTTTTTTTTCAAATTAAAGTTCATCGGAAACTTCAAAAATTTTTTACGAAAGAGAAATTAAAAGAAAATGTTGAAAAAAATCAATATGAAAAATATTTTATTAAAAAAAATTCTGTGAAAACAAATTTATAAATATGAAAAAACTATTAAAAAATTGTGAGAAGTGCTAAACGTTGCAAATGTTGTTAGTGGTAGCTGCCGCGGAGAAATATTTTCAAAGTTATGTGAATAATTTTTATTATTGTTATGTTAAACAAATTCTATTTTTGAAGTTTTTGATGAACTACAACCCATGTTGTTTTTTTCATTGCTGTATTTTTTCATTGTTTTTGTAATCCTGATACTACCTGGAAATGAATCTGCCTTGTAAAATACGTTTTTAATTCTAACCACATTTGAGTGAATTTTTTTGCGTCAGCTGCATCATTAACTAATTCAAACATTTTTATCAGAGTTTTGGATACTAGAAAATTTTGATATATATACAAAAAAGGTAAAAAATATTGAACTGAAATGATGTTATTGACTTTGTTTAAAACGCGCTAAGATGGAAAAAAGCGAGTTTGGCATAGTTAAAACGCGCTAATTCTAGCGCGAAACGCGCTAAATTGGCATCGCTGATTTTTACCACACAGAAGAAAAATTCGCTCACGCTTGGACGTTTAAAATCGTAGTATATTTAAAAGGGTTTTAAATTTAATACGAACAGGGAATTCTGCTAATGTTTTTTCTTAAGATAAAATTCATTATCAAATTTTAATGGGGTTTATTGTGCTGAATCCAAATCTGTTCGTTGATTCCATCATGTCTACATTTTGAGATTTTCTTATTTAAACAAAATACTGATATTGGTACAACTTTATCTATAAAAATTATTAAAGCTTTATAAAGACTTTTTAAGAAAAATTGTGTATAAAAATTTGTTTTAAAAACCCTTTATAAAGCCTTAATAATTTTTATAAATAACTATGGTATTTATTATGATAAAAGTAACAAACTTTAAGTTACAGTCATACTTGGCAAATATTTGCCCAAAAAAGTGTGATCCCTAAATGTATTGATGTAACATAAAAAATCATGGATCGCTTTATTTTTATAACATTTTTCCATGTGCGCACTTTTCACCATATTCATCATACACGGTACCAGGGAAAAATCTAAATATGAATGCAAGAAGTGTATTTTTAATGACATGCTGCATCGGAGTTCTTGTACCAGTTTTTTATAATTTGCAGCTCTTATATTTCCAAGAAAATTTGTGACATTGAAAGATATCTCTCATTTGGGGACAACAACAAATATGCCTTCCTTCAATTTAACCTCACTTCGCGTCGAAATATATTTTTCAGGTGTTTAAATGCCTCTGCATATCTGTTCATAGCTTTTACGGAATTTTTTTAAGCATAATTGGATATGTAGTGCCTGCAAAAATATATTCTCCTAGTATATATTTAGAGAAAATTTGCGAGTTCAAGCCACAATCGCAAATATTATGCGATATGCGAGTGTCGGAACATGCCCCAATGTCTAACAGTTCGAATGTAATTCGACCTCTACCTAAAACTGCTTAAATTACAACTTCGGGACCCATATTTTCAGTTACGAAACAGCGTTTTTCTGTAAATTGGTTGGGCGACTTCCAAAACTTTATTTGCTTCGTCTTCGAACAAAGTTAGTGTTTCATAACGCCGCAGTACGAAACGTTAAAAATGCACACCCTTTCAAAATATAGTCGATAAGTATTAATGATCAAACAGAATTGGGGCATAAACACATTTTCCATACAAAATGACACAAAATACTAGCCTCAGAAAGCAGTCGATAGATAGAATCTATTTTATTTTGAGAACGTTTTTTCTTATGCTCTCACATATAAATAAATATTCTCTCAAACATGTTACCATACTTTCAATAAATTTCATACATTTTGTGAACAAAACTACAAAGAAAAATAAGCACAAAAGAAAATAAAACAAAAATTAGAGAGCATTTAAAGTTACTGCTGTAGTTTTTATTATGGGCTTTGTTAATTTGACAGCGATTTTTCCTGAAGTTGCGTACTTAATGATCAAACAGAATATGTCCGCAACTTCAGGAAAAATCGTTGTCAAATTAAAAAAGCACATAATAAAATCTACGGCAGTAACTTCAAATGCTCTATAATTTTAGTTTTATTTTCTTTTGTGCTTATTTTTCTTTGTAGTTTTGTTCACAAAATGTATGAAATTTATTGAAAGTATGGTAGCATTCTTGAGAGAATGAGTATTTATATATGAGAGCATAAGAAAAAACGTTGTCAAAATAAAATAGATTCTATCTATCGACTGCTTTCTGGTGCTGATTTTTTTGTCAATTTGTATGGAAAATGTGTTTATGCCCCAATTCTGTTTGATCATTTATTCTGTTTAATCATGTAAGAACGCTTCTCTGTAAAAGTTGATGCTCATGGGGTCAAGGTTTTGCAACTTTGTATTGATACGTTTTGGAAGTCAGCCTTTATCTTATGAATACATATCGCGCTTTTATTGCAGCAGAGGCATAACTCAATTTTTAAATTTTAAATTTATATACAACTTAATGAAGATATAAAAAAAATATTTTCTCAAGAGGTGCGTGTACAAGACTTTTATAAGAAATTTGTATAAAAGATAAAAAAAATTTTTAGACATAACTATATTGCAATAAAGGAGCGATATTTAGATGTGCATATACATACATACATACTAGGGTTTCTAAGTTCCCGGACTTTTTCAATTCCCGGGAATCGAGAAGTAAAATGTTTTTTCCCGGGAATTTCAAAATCATGAATTTAATTAAATGACCTCAATAAAAAATATAATATATATTTCGTAACGCTTCAAATTGTTGGATTCACCTCGGAAGCCTCTATTACATCTGCTTGCATGCTTATATTATGTAAAGTAATAAAACAACGAACAGCAATGTAAAATAAATTCAGTAAAGTGCGACTTTGACTCGCGCACGAAGGGTTCCGTACGTTGGGCTTTGAGCATTTTTTTAATACAGTGTTTTTTACGTTTTTTCAGCTGAAATAATTTTTTTTTTTGATTATTTTTCACTTTTTTCTCGTTTTGGCGATTTTTTTAATTTTGGCGATTTTTTTTAATTTTTGCGATTTTTTTCATTTTGGCGATTTTTTTAATTTTTGGCAATTTTTTTCATTTTGGCGATTTTTTTAATTTTGGCGATTTTTTCATTTTGGCGATTTTTTTTCATTTTGGCGATTTTTTCATTTTGGTGATTTTTCCGGTTTTTTGCGATTTATTTTCGATTTAGAAATTTTTTTTTAATTTGGTGCTTTTTTTCGTTTTGGCGAATTTTTTTTTTTGATTTTGGCGATTTTTTTCGGTTTGGCGATTTTATAATTTTGAGATTTTTTGGTTTTACCGGTTTTGAAAATTTCAAGAAGTTTGCTCTTACCGTTTCCAAGATACAGCAAGTTATCAAAATTACATAGTCGAAATTACATTAACTGATAATACACCCTTTAATTAAAATTTTTTAAATTTTAGTGTTAATTGTTGTAGTGTGTATAAAAATACACTATCTTTACAAATTTCAAGTGCATATACTTACAATTGTATGTATATTACATGGGATTTTAACATTTTTCGTTGCTCGTTTTGGCACACCCTTTAATTTCCAACTCTCATGTATTTGTTGTTGTAGCGGCCAAGGGTCTACACACTGTGTCCAAATTTCAGGTCCGTAGCTCTTACGGTTCTCGAGAAAATACCCTGTGACGGACAGACGGCCAGACGGACAGACGGACAGCGTAGCGAAAACAATAGGGTTCCATTTCACCTTTGGTGTACGGAACCCTAAAAAGCCAAATCCAAAAACGGATATATTAAATTCCCGAAAATTCCCGTTGAAAATTTCTCGGGATTTGTAAAAATATAATTCCCGGGATTTTTTCCGCGTGGAAACTCTAACACATATGTATGTATATATTTTTGATGAAGGATATACATATGTACATATCGTCACCTAAAATCCAAAAGGTCGTAACAACCAAAAAAATCAAAATGGACTTTAATTGATTATGATGGGATTAACCAAAATACATTTTTCCTTAAAATTTTACTCACATATGTTCAGAAATACCGATTTTATTCATTAAATCCAAAAGACCACAACAAATAAATAGTCTTAAATTTATAAGGTTTTTTTGCTTCTCCTGTAAAAAAGTAAAAAGTGTACTTACGGCCTTTTGTATATTAGGCGACGATATATACATATGTACATATGTATGTATATACAAACATATATTTAATATTTCAAACTTACGAAAATCTTTCCCGTTTCAATAGCAGAACGATATTTCAAAATTTCATTGATTTTTTTAACCACACAATCAAATTTTTTTTGATGCATTTCTATTAGATATTGAGTTTTTACAAATTCTCTTTTTGCCTTTTCCAAATTTTTTTTGTACACTTCAAGAAGTATGACAAATTTATTAGCTCCCCGCAATTGGTCAAGAGGACGCAAAAAAGTGATGTATCTCTGTTGAACATTAATGTCGATAAGCTGAAGCATAACTTCATGCGATTTTTGCTTGAGGTGAGTTATACGATCGAAACTTTCTTGTAATGAGTCCTTGGTATTGCGTGCGGCCATTTCCAAATCGGCAAATACTTTAATTAATAAATTTATATTTATTATATATACATACATAAGAAAGCAGACTTTCTAAACGCATTTTGTTTTGCTTGTAAATGCAGCTTTTACAAAAGCACTACACGCTGTGTATATACACGGTATTAATGTTGTATTGATATGTTTATTGAAAACATTAGTTTAGAAAGTCAGCCAGACTGACACAAGCTGAACTTACTGTTGCGTACATTTTCTTTGTCACTTTCTGGTCCTTGATTATTAAATATTAAAATTCCCGCTGCAGTGGACCCCAACTTGTGTAAGTAGTTCAAACGATGATATTTCTTTTTAAGCACATACTTTTGGATATCCCCTTTGCCCAAAATACTATTTAAACTTTGTCGACACTGCTTTAAAAGCTATAAATTAATTGAAATTTATTCATACATATGTAGATATATCGATCATTTAATCAAAGAACGTCATAACTCAAAAAAACTAGTTTGTCAGAAAACGAGTTTGAAGTTTTCAATTTACATACAACCTAATGGAAAAAGAAAACTTTTTTTCTTTTTTACTCACGAGTTGAGTAAACAAGATATTTATATGAAATTTTTACACAATATGAAGAACTATATGACGATTAATTAATTCTGCATTAATAACTCAAAAATTCCATTTTTTGAGTTATGACATTCTTTGAGTAAATGAGTAATATGTATTACTTAAATTAGTATGTTCGTTCTTACTATCTGATTTTCGGGATAACCAAGCTGATAATTTGTTACAATAAACACTTGCATTTTTAAAAACATTTCCTCAATTTGTTTGTCACTACTAGTCTCTGGATATTGCAAAATACTATTCGTTAGTTCCTTTAATTTGTTGTTGAAATCCAACTCATGCTTTTCTTTAGTAAAATCCAATAGCAACTCCTTGCTATTTTTACAATAGTAATCAATTTTCATGCAATTTATGGTAGCGTCTGTTTGATTTTTATACTTTATAAGAGCTGTTAATAAAAATTGCTCTATTTCGCAAACACTTATTCCCCGGCGAGATACATTATTTACTTCTAAACCATCCCGAGAATCTCGTATTAATAAATTTATATAATATCTTGCAAAGCCGGGATTTATAGGTAAAAAATTCTGTAAACATTCTCCAACGAAAAATTTAACCAATTCATTAATATTTATAATGAGGCGTCTTTCATTTTTATCTTCTACGTTCATGTTTAAAACATCTTGTAAATCTTGTTTAGATTTAGATATATTTTGTTTATCTCCCCACTGACTGCATTGATTATCATTGTCTAGCAAATATTTATATAAATTTTGCCTAAAATTGGGAAATTCCGCCTCCATTCAGTAAGATGTGTAATAAATAATTGTTCACAAAGATATTTTCAATATTGGTTTTCAGAAGTATAATGTATATTGTTCTAAACTAAAGTTTTATTGATTTAACAAATTCAAAATCAAGAAGAGTTACCATGTCATTAAAACTAAAAATTATGTTATAAAAAAATTACACTAGCTAGCAACATAACGCCCGGTACAGAGTTCTTACGGAATTTCACGTTTGTAAATTTCATATTCAAATTCATTTATTTTAAATTTTTAGTTAGTTCAAGGACGACGCGCCCTTTAATTTATTCTTATTATTCTATTACGTATGTGTACTCAGTCAGTGTTGAGAAATAAACAACATTAATCAGTCTAGCTCTAGCTATACTCGCAGAAAAAATATTTGTCCCGAGAAAAGGGACCTAGTGTGTCAAAATCGATAAAAATGAGAATAACATTAAAATTTAATTTTTTAAATGCGTTTTTCTCAAAACTTCATTTTCACACACTAGGTCCCTTTTCTCGGAGAAGGTCACATAAATTTCAATTATTTTAAGCAAAATTTCCACAAAACTAACTTTTTACACACAATTACATTGAGTTATGATTTTCTTTGAGTAAATGAGCGATATGTTTTGAATTTCATAAAAACTGTTCAGATAGTTTGGGTGAGCCAGAAATTGTCCCCATATTCCCCTCTCTTGGTCATAGTTTGTGAGATACATATATAAAGTATGTGTGTACTTTTAGATGCAGATGTTTTGGATTTGATAAAAATCGGTTTTATGGTTTGGGAGAGGCAGAAGTTAACCCCTGTCCCTTTTTGGCGTAATTTTTTTTAAGCATGATATCTCTGATGTATCTATGTTTTAAAAGGCAGAAATTGTCCCCGCCTCCTTTTTGGTCCTAGCGTTTAAAAAAATCTGAAAGCATGTGAGTCCTTTTAGACGCAGATGTTTGTCCTAGTTTCCAAAAATACATCTACCTATGTTTTGAATATCATAAAAATCAGTCGGATAGTTTCGGAGGAGAGATATTGCCTCCAGTCAGACTTTTGGTACTACTTTTAAAAAGAATTGTAGCCTATATCCTTCTATACGCAGATCTAACTTTATATCACTACATATTTACCTCAATAGTGTCATAACTCAAAAAAAAATGTTTGAGTTAATAATGCAAAATAATGCGGGATTTAGTATTTTATCTTGTGTAACAATTTCATAGAAATAGCATGTACCATCACCTCCTGAGAGAAGAATATTTTTTCATGTCTTCATTGAGTTGTATGCAAATTGACACTATTTAAGTAAATGAGCGATATGTTGCAAATTTCATCAAAATCGGTTCAACGTTGTCGATAAAGCGTAAGAAACAAAGTTAGTTTTTTATTCGGACAGTGGTCGTAGGGGCTGGCGAACGAACTGGAAGGCGAACAGATAGAAGGGAAGGTGCATAGCATACTCAAATTAATAGGATTATATATTTCTTTAAAGTGAGGAACCATAAATTTATTTTCTGGGAATGGGGCTCTGCTGCTCCACGGCCCTGTGTAAAGCTTTTTAGCGCGGCAATAAATATCCTATGTCTGGTGAAAGAGTCCATTCTACGTTTTGCTGAAAGAATTTTAGAATTCTGACTTGTTTTTTTAGAGGTTACCTCATGCAAACATGTACATATATATATAAACATTACCTCTTTATAATAGGTGTGTTTCTTTAATCTTTCTTTAATGCCGCGGTATCCCAATTTGCACGAAAAGCGTTCCCGTGCACGAAAATTGGGTAAATGAGTTAGGTTTTGCAAGAGTAATGTTCTTCTTGCACGAAACAGCATGTACTTTTTCTTCGTGCTAGTTTGGGCGCACAGAAAATCAATCAACTGTTAAAAAAAATAAACAAGCAAAGAAAAATTAAATTTTCTTAAAAACTAAAAAATGGAAAAATGTATGAAAAAATATTTAAAAACTAGCGCTGAACAAAGTTTTACAAGTTTTTATATGAAATTAAGAAAAAAAAAAAAAACCTTCATTATAGTATGTTGAATTATGTAAGTAACTACGTCAGTGTGTATATACAGCTGCAGTAAAAAATAGCACTACATTATTGGTTGGTATATGTATATTAATACATTTTTCTTCCATTTAGTGCACAATATATTCCGGCGGCTCATAATTAAAATAAAAGAAACATTTATGCTTTATACACAATACTTGTATTAATTTAAAAACTTTTATTAGAACAACTTGCAAGTTACGTTCAAAAGTAAAAATTTTGACGGTAAAAAAATAGCACTATTTATGAAAAGTAATACCAAACGGAAAGATATTCCAAATAAATTTTATACAAAGTGAGGTTAATACATCAATATTTTGTTGCATGACCTTTGTTGGCAACCAAGTCTTCACACCTTTTCTTTTTGTATTCCATCCCACGACTCCTTAACTACAGCCCAAAGTTGCTCGTTATTAGTTGGGTTTGCTTCACATACCCTTTATTTGACATCAGTCCAAAGATTCTCTATTGGGTTTAAGTCTGGCGACTGCGCAGGATTACATGACCTTAATATTGTTGTCAATGAACCACTGCCGAGTCTTTCTGCTGGTATGTTTTGGGTCGTTGTCTTGCTGGAAGACCCAAAACGATGGCATTTCTTCTTTGGGTTAAGGAAACATTACATTTTCTAACATTTCAACGTAAACATGTTGGTCCATTGTAGTGTTTATTCAGTGTATTGATCCCACTCCCCAATATAAAAAGCATGCCCACACCATTGAACCACCATGCTTTACTGTCTTACATGAAAATCGTGGATTATATTCTGCATTCGGAGGACGTATTACAAATCAGCGAGAACCTTGGACTTCATTCTTCATCTACTTCATATAGAGGACTTTGTGGTGGGAACGTCGACTAGAAGTCTCCTTAGACTCGTAGAAACTGGTTTGGTGAGGAGAGGAAAAGCAGGTCAGACATCAATCTTAAATGAGATTAGTTTTATTGATCAGGAATCCGTAACCACTGGGTTTATGGACTATAATGCTGCTGAAACTGATTTTGGTATAACACCCTCACTGGTAATTCCGGATAGGGACTATTGGGTCAAATCCGATAAGCTATATGAGGGTAGAGCAGTCTTTACAAACGGATCAAAATGGGGGAAGGCACAGGGACTGGTGTCTATATCTGGGGAACGAACATTCGTAGTTCTTTCAGACTGCCGAATGAATGCAGCGTTTTCCAGTTTGAGATCTTGGCGATCCTCAGGGCCACGGAACTCGTGGCGAGGAATGTAGCTGAAGGTGAGAAGATAACCTTCTACGTCGACAGCTAGACAGCGCTAAAAGCTTTGAAGGGACACAATGTCAAATCGAAACTTGTTAGTGACTGTAAGAGAGCCCTCAACTTGCTTATGGATAAATATTGTGTCAGACTATGTTGGGTTCCTGAACACAACAGTGTTGAGGGAAATGAAATTGCCAATGAGCTTGCAAGAAAAGGGTCGGCATTAGATGAGGGATTGTGCGACAGATCAGTGAAATTACCGATAGGTCATTACTATAGGGCAGGGATGGCAAAGTTGGTACAATTGTACCTTTTTTGGTACTATTCAAACTCGGAAAGTACAATAGTACACCAATGAGTAATTTAGTACATTTTAGGAATCTGCCATTTTCACTCTTGCATGTGTCAACTTTAAATTTTGAACAATGAAACACATTCTTCTCAATTGAACACAGTCTTGTGAAAGCAAATCGCGGCGAGAAAATAAAAAAATGCAAATGTACAATTAAGTTCAAAAAAATACAATTTTTGAAAGCTGTTGGTTCAATTTGAAAATTCTCAATGTCATCCTTGCTATATGGAACTCAGTAATTGTGTAGAAAGCAGAACCAACAGTTCATGGCGGAGTAGGGAGGATTGTAGAGTCTCGAGGGGTATTTGGCCAAAACTTGACTCAGGAAGATACAAACTGCTAGTTGATATGAATAGGAAGGCTTTGACAGGTCACTGCTCGGTCAGAGCAAGAACCAGCATTTGGGAAACGCACTCCAGATTTTTGGAGGATGTGCGGGGATGAGGAGGAAACAGAAACCATTGAACATATCATCTCTGATTGTCCGAAACTGCAACGTCATAGGCTTAGATGGCTAAGCAGGCGTTTCTATGAGAGTATTACTGATATCGGGAAGTGTAAACTAGAGGACATCAGGGGCTTCATCGTGGGAATTCGGTGACTAAATGACGAATAATAGAGTCACTTCTGGCTAAAAATGGAGTAAATATTACTTTTTTAATGGGCAATAGAAGCGAATCACAATAGACCCAATTGGGTCTCTGAGTGGAGGTGCGGTATAGCACCACCCTTCCTAACCTAACCTATGTCGTCCACTGCTCCCCCTAATTGTGGTTTCGACAAGTAGTTAAAATTAACCTCCGTCGTTGCCTCTTCTCTTACTTCCCTACAACCAGAACAGAAAGTGTTTCAGAGCTGGATTCCGTCCATGATCCTTCCATTCTCTTAATATTCCCAGGAGCCCTAGGGTCTTCTGACAATATTCGCCGGAACATCGATAACTTATTTACGGAATCTATCTCCTTACAGTATTTTCGGCATTTTAAAACCACTCTTTTACTTATTATACAACACTTTATAGTTGTTCCAATCTTCAATCTTGCTTGTGAGGTTCGCCCTATTGAACAATCTTCTTAGCGAGGACCTGAGATCATTGGTCCATCAAGAAGACTGCTCTTTTTTTACCTGCGAAACCCAATTTGCAGCATTACTCAAAACTTTCTCTACAAGTATTAGTAAAATATTCCACCTCTTCCTTCACTCACCTTTTTGTGCCCGCACCCTTCCGAATGACCCTTGCTCTAATATCAACAGTCACCCTATATGTATCCCAATTTGTCTTTCTTGGATTCCTATATGGGCCACGCCTTTCCCATGTAAATGAATGATATCCTACTATAGTCGGAAAACGTCAAATCTCTATCTACCATTCATTTTCTACCAAGTTCCTATCTATGTTATTTAGTGTTATGTCTATAACTAAAAGTAATAAAGTCAAACATCAACTCACTTCTTTTGTTAATGTTGCGACTCCTCTTACTCTTGTATATTTCGTCAGCACGCCACGCCAACAGTGGATCAACAGTATCGTAGGGTATATAGACCGATGCAAGCACAATTCCCTGCCTACTCTTGGCCCTTCTAATAATGACTGTAAGGTCTCCGTTACTGAAAGAATTAAAGTTAATCTTGGCTCCTCCCTTGCTAAAATGCAAGTTCTAACCTTGCCCTCTGTGACCGGGACAATGTGTAACCCCTGACACTTAATCCGCAAACCCTATTTTTATTAATCCAGGTTTCTTGTGATCTGTTGAGCTGTATTGCTAGTTCGTCAGAGGCTGCCTCACTATGTTGCAGGTTTATCTGCACCACCCGCAGCCTCCTTGGAATCGTTCGGCTTAGCAAATGTAAATCTGACTCCCCAGGCCGAATTTTATAATACCCCCAATAATTTTATAATAGACGAACCTAACATCTTTACCCGCGTTCTCTCTACAATTCGTTGAGGCCAAAGGCTTCCATTGGTTTGTCCTGAGAGACGATTTCTGCGCTGCCAGTACCGGCAGTATGGTTTCCATCGATCTGATGGATGGTGGAAACCTGCTGTCACCACTGCCCGGTGAAGGTTGCCACACTTGTCAACGATGGTTTTAAAGAAATTAAATGATTTCTTGTTGCTGCAGTTGACAAGTTTAATACCACTCGCCCACTACGCGCCATGAAATTGAAATTCCGCATCCTTTTCTACTCCCGCTAGGCCGATTTCATCAATGAGCCTACCTGCAACCAGATGCCACAGCTCAGAATTGATTTTCCCATTTGGAGCATTCGTATCTATGATAGCTGCCTGAAGGTCACCTTCCTGGTTCGTCGACTTATTCACCTTCGATGACTCCTTTCGAGGATCCCTAAGAGAGCCGGCTGGTTTGACGCCCTTCTCCCTGCTACCTGACGGTGCCTTGTCAGGCCCGACTGTCGAGGATCTGATCGCCTTGGTAAACAAGGCACTAGCAGTTTCCTTAGGCCGGGTTTACATCTGTGTGTCATGTGTCCAAAAAAGCGTAACCACTAATTACTAGTGAAAACTGTAAGACTCAGACATGTATTTATTGATTTAGACAGTTTCCAATCATGTTGGATTCTATAAAATTGTCTATTAGTTATGTATGAAACTGTTTAACTTAATAAATACGTGTCTGAATCAAACAGTTCTTCATTAGTAATTAGTGGTTACGATTTTTTGGGCACATGACACACAGATGTAAACACGCCCTTACCTACTACCTTATTTTTGTAGCTGATTGTGCCTGCCGATACAGCCCCAACACTTTTGTGAGATATAACCTGGACTGTGTCGACACTCACATCCTTCTCCAACGGAGATGGTCCACCCACGAGAACTCTTAAAGGGCCATAAATTCTGCAATTAGAAACGAAAGAATATGCTTTCGAATTCGCGTGTTATTAACAAATATATTCGAAAGAACAGTCGTAAGCAGCTCTGGGGGTCTACTCTGTAATTCGATTCGAAAGAAAATGCTTTCGAACTTACATGTCATAAACATAAAAATTCGAAAGCTTTTTCTTTCGTTTCGAATTACACCATATACCCCCTGGACTGAAGAACAGCTCTCGTGTCATCGTAATTATTTCTTAAGTGCGGTCAGGATTGTGCGTGTTGTTTGGCCTTCTAGAGTTTTTCGTCTCGCTCGCACTGGTTGACTGATTTGCCACGGATAACCGTATAGTCTTGCGGTTCTTTTGGTGGAATTTCGTTGACAACCACATTGCTACTTCCTATGTGAAGGCATAGGTCAAGTATAGTTAGTCCCAAACACATTTTTAAGAATACTTTCTCGCTCTCGTCAATTTTTGTGCAACCATATTTTGCAAATTTACTTTGTAGAGTATGTACCAATAAATAAATAAATATTCGAAAGCATTTTCTCTCCTTTCGAATTAAGGGCTAGTCCCCAGCTTGTGCTGCCTGTTAGCTTTAAGTTTTCGTATATTTTTACAATTTCGACAATCCTCGATTTCTACATTTTTCCATTGAAGTGATAATAATAATAATTTCTTTCATGTTACAGATGCTTATGTTATTCCTGATATTGAGAGTGTAGCATGCCTTTCTTTACGCGAAAATTATCTTTTTGTGGGCACTCAAAACGGTCAGTTAAAGCTGTATGCCCGCATCGGTAATACATATTTTCAATATGAACTTAAGACTTCTTTGGAACTGGCTCCTCGTTACGTAAGCGAAATATCTTTTAGTCCTATAGTGACAAATAAATTGGCCGTCGTGGCTAATGCCAACAGTGTACACATTTTGGAGTTCAACAGTGAAACAGCCGACTTACAAATAAAACGAAAAATTGAAATCAACTCACCAAAAGCTGCCAATGGCTTCGTAAAATGGAGTAATCGCAGCGAAAATTACTTATTAACATGTGGTTTTGATGGTGCTGTACGAGTATGGGACTTATCGAATGACAGCAATCTTGAACGATTTGTTAAAATATATCACTGCCCGATGACATGTGGTCTTTTTTTGCCTACCGATGAAGAGATAATTGTATGTTCTGGAAAAAGTGCTGCCTTGGAATTAATAGATATGCGCCTAGAAAAGTCCGAAAGTAATTCAAAACGTTTAATTCTAAGAACATTAGATACCGTGCAATGGGCCACAAAAGCAGTAACACGGAACGATGCCAAATTAAAAACGGTTGATAAAAATCTTAATCGTCTTGGCAAAGCTCATGATAATAATATAGTAGAGGAATTAGAAAATAAAGTTACGACTGATGTTAAAGTGGAGAGTTCTTTTACAGACACTGAAGAGGTTTCAACCATGTTAGAAAATTTGGCTTTACAAAAGGCAGAAGAATCTCGTAGTATTGGATCTATTTATATGAAGGTTTGTTATTGGAAATTTGTTCAAACGCAAGCTGTTACAAAATGTTATGAAATTGTTTTTCGTTTTTTAGAATCCCTTGACTTTATTGTACTTAACTACAAAAGAGATAAACAAAGATGCTTTAGAATTAATGCTTTCCATATTGACTTCTCCAAAACCTAGTGAAAATAAGTCTCTGACTGAGAAGCTATTTGGTACGAAAGCTGAAGCAAAAGAACTGTTTGCTGAGGAATGTAAGTTTTAAAATTATGTCCGTGTTTACATAATATTATTTAATATACATGTATTTTTTCGTTAGTGAAAAATCACCAAAGAAGTGAAATCAAAGGAATCTCTAATTTGTTTATGCCGCAGTTGAATGGAAATCTGAAAGATGAAATACTTAAATGTGTTCAATCTAAACAACTGTGCGAGTGGCATGTTTCATTAGCGCCTAGTATTTCTTATAGGTTTGTATATTTCTCATTGAATTTTGGATAATAAAACTAAGTGTGTTCCACAAGATTTCGCACTATCTGAATATGACAAAATTATCCAAAATTGCTGGAACGCAAAAAAAACATAATTGTACATCAGACATTTTGAGAACATCTTGAAATACTAATGTTGCTTTTTAAATTAAATTAAATTTAAGTGATTTGAGTCGCTTAAAACGCATAACATCACAAAAACAAAAATTTGCATCATTGGCAACAAGCTCTAACTGATCCGTAAAATAACTTTAATATATTAAAAAAAGGTCAAAATATGCACAAATGTACCTACAAATTCCAGTTTTTTTAAACAATATCTTCTATTTTGCTTTCGAATATATTTTTAAATAAAAACTTTTTTTCTTTATTGGCAAATTTACGGATTAACTTTTCAGTTTCATATGTTTTTAGTATAAACGATAAGTGTCTTTTTGTAATACGGTATAATCAACATTTATAAAAATATTATTTCCAGTTTTTGGCAAAAATGCTGTCAAGCATATGCAGAGCAGTTAATTGAACAAGGTTATGCTTTGCAAGCTGCCGTTTATATGCTCGCTATACATCAACAGCAAGATGCTATAGAAATGTTAATAGAAAAAAAATATTTCAAAGAAGCTTCTCTGATAGCTCGTCTCTACTTACAACCAGAAGATCCTTTGAACAATTCAATACCCGAACAATGGATAACACATTTATGTAGCAATGGAAATCTAACTGGTGCAGCTTTATTGTAAGTTTTAATTAAGCAATATCCTTCTACGAATATTTTTTTTAATTTTTGTCATTATATTCCTTAACAGGTGCTTGCTAACAAAACAAATTAATCGTGCCTACGAATGTTTGGCTAAAATACGTAATACTGCTCCCGAAATTGAGAAGGTTATTCGTCTTATAAAGTTGTCAGACATTTAGTTAATTATACATATACATACATCTAGTAAAAAAAAGTAAAATCGTTTTGGTTATTTAACAGATATGTAACCAGTGTTCCATACAAACAAGTTGAATTAAATTCTTAAACATATTTCATTTAATGAATAAGCATTTTTGTTAATTTTGTACGGGGTTTTTTTTAACAATGAAACAAATAAAGCTTAATTTCGTAAAAAAAACTTGCTTTAATATTTTGCTTGAAAATGGAGAAATATAAGAAAGATGTAATGTAGTATAGTAAAGGCTAAAGAGAGGGGCAGAAAAAGAACAACTTAAATGTATAAGAAATAGACAGTAGAAAAGTAGTAGACGTGCATTTCGCATAGATAGTCAAGGGAAAAATCTCAGCATCAAGACAATCGAAATATTAGAATAATAATAGAGCAAATATTCCATTGAGGTCCGTTGAAAATACTCTATACTAACTTAAGAATTTATACTATAGAGCGCTATTATAAATGTACCCTGTGAAATAATTCCAAGGTCATTAATTGCGGACTTCTTCTGTTTAATAATTAAGAGAAATTGAAGAAAATGTTGAGAGAATGGGTATTTATATGTGAGAGCATAAGAAAAAACGTTGTCAAAATAAAATAGATTATATCTCTCGACTGCTTTATGCGGCTGGTTTTTTGTGTCAATTTGTATGGAAAATGTGTTTATGCCGCAATTCTGTTTGATTATAAAGTTATGGACCATAAACCTAAATAAAAGTATTTTCTTTTAAATTTAATCTTTTGAACGAGTAATCCGAAAAATACCTAAATTTACCAGGAATGCTCTTTTGATGGGGACCGAAAATTTACAGAAAATTGGGGAGATCAAAACAAACACACCGTCCGTTTTGGTGTGAAATGCCCCATACATGGTTTGCGTGGCTGCCTACTACACGCAGGCATTCAAGTCGAATCTAGATGATTCCTTTTTGCCCCATATGTACTCTATGCACTGGAGATGAGCGATATTTCTAAGTCTGTTACTTTTTCACAACGATTGAAAAAATCACTAATCACAATTGTGACTGAATTTATCAACAGGAATGTTATTGTATGCTTACTTTACATTAAATAAAGCTATCACATAATTTTTTTTATACGTTCAGCTTTGTCGAGAAAAAATCGTAAAATCGTGTCAAATCGTCTTTTCTGGCAACTTTGTATGTATAGCTCTCATATGTTTGTCTTTGCAATTTTATTATCTCTCTGCTTCTTTTACGACAATATTCAATATTTGGAAGAGGCTGATTGCTAAATTCCGGTTCACACACTTCAACTTTTGTTGATCAACTCGTAATTCAGATGTAAAAAAATATATATATTTGTCGAATTGGTAGGAATATTCTTTTCAGAATTATAATTTTCCATATTTTCAAATAAAACTTCGAATTAAATAATTTTCAATATTTATTTAGTTATTTTTTTTGATTAATTTAACGAGGCAGTCTCTAACTCGTCACTACTCATCTTTTCTTTTTTCCAGTACGTGGATTCTGCCCAAGCTTGACATAACAGTCAACGCTTGCCGTTTTATACATAAAATACATTCAATACTCCGACACGGCCATCCTGGCATTTTGCACGTCCTCGTGCAATCCATCTGAAATGATAAACAGAACTCCACGGATTTTCGTGCTCAACCACTCGGTCAACTGTGACCAGAATAAACTTTTAGATTCCAAAACAAAATTGTACGATCTAACCAGATTCTTAACATCTATTACAGTTTTATATCCCATAAAACAAATCAACCACAATCATATCTAACCATACACACCATACCATCATATTAGACTCTCGCCCATCTAAATACCATCTGTTACGTACCATACGATACTGCACTACACAACATTTATTCAAATGTAATACACATTAATGACTTCAGTAATTTCTATCCAATTACTTATGAAACCATTACCACCTCTCTCCGGTGACATTATCCAAACAGCAACCTCTATCCGGTTACTGAATTGAACCATCACTTCCATCCAGTGATACCTCCACGCCCTCATCCGGCACAAACAATTAATACCACCTCTATACGGTGATATTAATTTCCAACTCACACCATTGCTTCTATCCAGCAATGCAATCATCATCAACCACAACAATGCGTATTATATTTTAACATTTTTATTTTACATTAATCATACATTATTAACAGAAAACTTAACTAACCTCATCAATATTACAGTCAATATCAACAGGGACATAACCTTCTGGCATTCGTCTTATACGATCGCGAGCATACTTATACATTCGATTACAACTTAAAGACTTAACTACATATCGATCACCATCCAAAGCTTCCATCACTTTAAATGGACCCTTGTATTTTGGATCAAGCTTTGTCTGATTGCGCTCCTCATTTTGTAGTAACACCAAGTCACCTACAACAAAATTGTCCAATCTAGACTTAGTACTATCAAATCTGATCTTATCATAACAAGCATTTTTTTTATGTTACAAATGGCCTCATTTCGAACTTCATAAAGGTTTACTAATGGTTCAATTTCATCAGACACTAGCATTTCGATAGGTCTAGCTACCTTACCTATAAGCAATTCCAACGAACTATGTTTGGTAACACGACTTTGAGTACAATTCAAGGCTAATTGAACATCAGGAAGAGCATCCTGCCAGGTGAGATTACCCGTCTCAACTGCCGTGAGCATATTCTTTAACATACTCATTATACGCTCAACTTGACCGTTCGCACGAGCACTACCTGTTGCAATTAAATGTAAATTAATATTGTGTGTACTACAAAATTCTTTAAACTCTCGGCTCGCGAAACAACGACCTTGATCTGCAATAACTCTTATTGGAGCACCAAATAAAGAGATATCATGTCTTAATGCTGCAATACTACTAAGTGTGTCTATTGTAATTGTATGATGTAACAGAACGTATTTTGTGAACGCGTCAATCAATACAAAGACGTACTCTTTTCTATCACTTTTTCCACTCAGTTTCCCAGTCGCGTCAATGTGTAAAGTGTGCCAAGGAATAGCAATCTTAGGAATATAATGCAACTCGGCTTGAATTTTCCCTGAGTGAGACTTGGAAATCTTACATGTCACGCAGTTATCCACAAATTTTCTTACAAATTTGGACATGTTCTCAAACCAATAATTCTCGTAGATCTTCTCCAGAGTTTTCTCATAACCCAAATGCATCAGAGACTCGTGAGTGTTATTTATAATTGACCATCTCAAAGATCTGGGAACTATTGGCAAGCATAGTGTCCTACCGTTCCGTTGCACTTTTCGATAAAGGACTCCTGATCGGATGTCATAAGTCTTAGATATATCATCATGAAGTTTACCTTCACTTAAATCGGACATAAGTTTTATAATTTCGTCATCACGCTGTTGCTCTGCCAAAATCCAATTATCAGACAGTTCAGCTATGTTAACGATTTTGGACTCAACTTTTTCATACACTCTATCAGATGAAGGTAATGGATTCCTTGAAAAGAAGTCCGCATGACACATGCTGTTCCCTTTTTTATAGACAACTTCAAAATCAAATGCCTGTAAGAAAGCCCACCATCTATGCACTCTAGGAGTAAGATCAAGCTTTTTATCATCTGTTGTCTTAAATCTTCATGCACGGGTTTCCAATAAATTTTTTTCTTGCTAGACGTTAAAGAATACAATGGGGCCATAATCTGAGAAAATTTAGGGACAAACTTTCTAAAATAGGATGCAAGTCCTATAAATTGGCGCAATTGAGTAACAGTTTCGGGTGGAGGCAACGCAGTCAAGGCCTCAAGTTTTTTAGGGTTTGGCTTTATCTTTCCCGCACTGACTTCAAAACCAAGGTATTGAACTTTTCGCTTAAGAAAATAACATTTTTTCAAATTAAGTGAGAATCCCTTGTCGGTGAGCAGCTGGAGTACAATGCGGAGTCTTTCCAATGCTTCTTCAGCTTTAGAAGCTACAATTAAAATGTTACAAAGGAAATGTTGTAACAAAATTCTTTTTAAACAAATTTAAGATATTTATCAATTTTGGCTTCAGGTCCCAAGGAATGTCAATTGAATCAAAATTTATATCACAAGGTTTAGTTGTCTCACAAGTCAAAACAAGGTTTTCCCTACTTAAAAACAACTTGTCTGACACCATATGTACCGTAATACCTTGATGAAGAATTTCTCGCCCAAGTACGTATCTGGCAGAACATGAAACAAAACTTCTAGAACAATTCCCTCGACTTCAATCACAGATAAAATTTGAAAAGTACTATTAACACTCGTTTGTCCAATCCCTGTCATTGTCACTACGTTAAAACTACGTTTACCCTGAAATTTATCACTTATAGACTCTTGAATGAGTGAGCATTTGGAGCCTGAATCAAAAACAAAACTGAATTTCTCACCAGAATGATTTAATGTTCCAGCAGGTACACCAACAGCACATAGCTCCACCCGTCGGTTCCTTGCAGCAATCTCATTGCTTTCACCAAACCTTTTGCGAACAATCTAGGGGCAACTTGATGCGTAGTGATTAGTCCTTGACAGTTAAAACATGTTACTGGCTTCGTTGAGTTTTTTAAATCCTCTTTGTTCATCCAATTCAAAGCATTCGAGTCTCTTCTTTTTGGCCTGCATTGTGCCGCTTTATGTCCTTGCTGACCACAGTTAAAACATTAAATGCCTTGCAATGACGTTGATACCTTGTTCCTTTTTGCATCGTGGACACTGACATCATTTTCTGTTGCAACTTTCCTCTTCAAGAACGACATAGCCTTTAGTTCTCGTTGTAGCAGATTCCTTGTACCAATATCAGTCGTAAAGGACATGCGATGTACTCTTGGCTCAAACTGAGAAAGATGAGCTAATACTGTGGATACAGTTATTTCTTCAACAGACAAATTCTTATCAAAGATGTCATCAGAGTAGCAGCATATGCGGATAAACATTCCCCGTCTTTAGGTCGGCTGGTGTTCAACCCGATTAGAAATGCAGCTGAAGTTTCCGGACAATCAAAGCGAGCCAAAAAAAGATCCTTGAATTCTGTCCAGGTCATTCCCGGATAGGATACTTGAGCCAGCCAGATAGATGCTTGTCCTTTCAAAGCTCGACCAAGAATATTCATTAATAATGATTTTGGTAACTGATGCGAGACGCACATGTTTTCCATTGACATCCAGGCACGAGCGTCAGCATTTCCGACATCTGGATTAAATTCCGGCAAATATGTATCAACGCTGAAGGATGGTTTGAACGCTTCTACAAGAGCTAAAAAGCTACGATTTTGCTGCTCAAACATTGTTCGCCATTTTTCTTCTTCTGAGCCGGGAACTTGCTTTGGATTTTGTAGGCTGTTTTGAGTAAATCCCACTTCTGATGTCGAATTGGTAGGATTATTCTTTACAGAATTATAATTTTCCATATTTTCAAATAAAACTTCGAATTAAATAATTTTCAATATTTATTTAGTTATTTTTTTGATTAATTTAACGAGGCAGTCTCGAACTCGTCACTACTCTTCTTTTCTTTTTTCCAGTACGTCGATTCTGCCCAAGCTTGACATAACAGTCAACGCTTGCCTTTTTATACATAAAATACATTCAATACTCCGACATATTTATATTTCCTTCTCCGTCGATTTGTTTCGGTTTTTGGCGATTTTTTTCGGTTTGGCGTTTTTTTTTGTTTCGGGATTTTTTAGTTTTAGTTTTTTTGTTGAAAATTTCAAGAGTTAGCCTCCTACGGTTTCCAGGATACATTAAGTTGTCAAAATTGCATTAACTGACAGGATTTTGATTTTTTATTTATTTTTTTTAATATGTATATATAAATATTTTTTATATATTTTTTTTAAATACCTCCCAGTAAAAAAAATTGGAAGTCATTCTGAAGGAACTACATTTTCATTGCTTCCAAAAAATCGATATTTTTAAAATGCCGACAGTTAGCAGAAAACCAATTATAAGATTATTTTAGTTATACAAAACCTTGTAATTCCTCCATAGTTTTAGAAAATAATCACTAGAATTTTTAAAACATCGATTTTTTGACAGAAATTTATGAACTAATTTTAGTCTAAAATGTAAAAGTAATTTACTTAAATTTACATAAAAACACTGTTTCGGGCTTAAATTCGTATAAAAAGAAACGAATTGGTGAAATAGGTAACTATTTACCATTTTTCCTAGATGAAAATATTATCATAGAACACAAAAAAGGAAAGTTTTCTTAAAATCGCTTCCAATTCTCGAAAAAGAGAACTTCTTGCAATGACAACCCTATGTAAAAATAATTAGAACGGATCGAAATTTGCACTACTTCCAGCTCGCAAACTCTACATTTTCATGACTTTTTTGGAGTGTCTCTTTTTACTGGGCTTATATGTATATAAAAATAAGTGTACACTTTGATGTCACCACTAACTGCGAAAACGGGTCGACCGATTTCAACCAAAATTTTGGGATATATACGTTGAGGATGGTAGATGGTTTATTTGAAGTTTGCACGAAATTGGTACAGGTATTTCTAATTGGAATGTTGAGCTGAATCTAATATTGGTAGAATAGGACTAGGGGAAGGGGCACCCAAGATACAAAGTAATTAATAATAATCTTATATCTTGAAAGCTATAATAGCAAGAGTCTGCAAATTTAGTGTGGACTCCTTTGAGAGCATAATGCGAAGTAATTCAAAATATTGATAGAATAGGACCAGAGGAAGGGCCATCCCCGATACAAAGTAATTAATAATAACCTTTTATCTTTAATAGCAAGAGTCTTCAAATTTGGTAAGGACTCTTTTGAGAGCGAGCTGCGAAGTAATTCAAAATATTGATAGAATATAACCAGGGGAAGGGGCACCCCCGATACAAAGTAATTAATAATAATCTTATATTTGAAAGCTATAATAGCAAGAGTCTTCAAATTTGATATCAGTTAATTTGAAAACAATTAATATAAGTATAAAATATAACAAGTTTAAAACAATAAATGTTTGTTGTTTGTAATTTTTATATAGTGTCATCGTTCACAGCATTCCCTCGCTCTATTAGTCATATACCACATCCTCACACACTTACAATAAGTTAGTTATTATTTTCTACCCTAGAAACAATTTATGTGGGAAAACAATGTTTGCCGGGCCAGCTAGCCATTCTCTGTTTGTATGCTTTGTAGCTGAATAATGTCAAAAACTTCGATTTTGTTTTGGTTTAGGTACAATTATTTTTGTGCTTTTGACATTCTTCGGTTCTTTACACAGCTATGGTTGCCGTATTTTTGTATAACAAATCCTTACGCAGTCACCTGTATAATTACACCATGATGACTATATGTGACAGCGCATAGAGAAAGGGACCTAAGGGTAAAAAAAATCAATTTTAACTTTTTTTTATGTGGACAACATCTGAGCATTGAATGAGACCAATCCCATGCCCCAAAAGTGTTCCCTCCCAGAGATATGCGCGTTTTATGAAATTGAAGTCGACGATTCTAAGCGCAAATAGATAGGGACCTAACGGTAAAATTTATTTATTTTCATTTATTTATTTATTTTTTGCTTATGAACAATTTAAAAAAATCATTTTAATCGACGGTTCTTGCGAATTGGTTCCTTAGAACTTGACGGTACCGGTCCTTTATTTTTTTTCGATCACCAACTTTTGACCTGAGCATTGGGATTTCTTATCTAAATTCATGAAAGACGTACGAAAATCCACAGCCATCTTCTTAGGGATCACTTCATTGCATTGATTTGAACAACACGGAGGTATTTTTGCACCATATAGTCGAGCAACTACCTTTTCTTCGCGTAAATCAAGATCAGATTTATCAAGGTACATATTATCGGTATCATCTTCAGAGTCACTATCCGATAATTCTGAGAAGTAATCGTCATCATCCTCGTCATCAGGGAAGCGATAAAGTACTACTTCGAATTCGTCCACCATTTCATCCTAAAAAAGTCAGTAAGAATGTTATTAGTTTTAAATTATTTTCGCGAATAACGTAATAAGGTTATGTGAAAAAATTTTCGTACTAACAGAGTGATATTCACGATTTAAAAGAATTATAAATGAGTATTTATTATAATTCACAATTAATAATCTCAGAAAATAAACCCGGATTCGAAAAACCGCGAGCAAAATTGATATAAAACTCATGGAAACAGCGCGCTAGGTAGAAAACAGTAAAAACCAACTACACAAAACAAGAGGTAGGGACGACCTACGCGCGTTTTCAAGGTTGACCAACACGTTCCTGACGTCATGAGATGTGTCGCTTTCAAATGAGACCAATACCAACACGCTCAGTGATGGTACACCAATGATACACGTATTTAAATCTTTAAAATGGCTCTCCTGAACAAAACCGGTTTTTACCCTTAGGTCCCTTTCTATTTTGCGCGTCACATATACATTTTTCTGGCGCATACTTTTTTCAACAAGAGCAAAACACAGGAATTTAACCTTTTTTGAACAGGGATAGCAAATAACGATTATTTTCCAAATTTAAACTGAAAAAATCATGGACTATTTATAGATGCGTTAATTTTTATTTGTTTAATTTTTATTAAAAAACGCAACTTTACCGATTATTTTCTATTTTTATTTGTTCCTCATAAAATAAAAGTTACTTTTTGATTTTTGTATTTTTTTGCTCAAAAAATTTTTAATTTTTGAACTAAATAACCAAGGTGTATCTAACTAGGAGGCAGCGTTACTTCAGCTGATAATTTTTTGCTCTATGTGCTTTGTAGCTGAAGAATGTCAAAAACTTCGATTTTGTTTTGGTTTTAGTACAATTATTTTTATGCTTTTGACATTCTTCGGTTCTTTACATAGCTTTGGTTGCCGTATTTTTGTATAAAAAATCCTTACGCAGTCACATGTACAATTACACCATGTAAATAACTATAAAAAAGTAAATTTAATTTAACATATGGGCAATTCCACAGAATGTCACGTATGTTGAATATACTTTGGTAAAATATAAGGAAAAATCTAACTGCATTGATCTGAAATACAAGCTTAATTGATTGGTCATATTACGTGACATCGAACGTGACATTCTGTGGAATTGCCTATATAAGAGTTTTTTTTACAGACTCTGGCGATAAATTCAATTTTAACGCAAAAATACGCTTTCTACAATTGAAAAATTAAATTTTTTAAGCAAAAAATATTAGTCAACAAATAATTTTTATTTTCTGGGGAATAAATAAAAATCAAAAAATAACTTTCATTTTCTGAGAAATTAATAAAAATAAAGAAATAATGAATAAAAAGTAATTTTTAAAATAAAACACATAACCGTTACAGTCCCTGCTTTCGAATACAATTTTTAAAACGAACGAATAATATAAAATTATATCCGAGAATAATTTTTTTCTACACTGAGTAAAACCGAACTTTGTATTAATGGGGGTTATTTTTACAAATTTATTTATTATTGCTGTTAGGTCTCCGCATAAAATTTGCTAAATATATTAAAATCATTTTAATATGTACTTATTCTTCCATAACTATTTTAATTTTTTACATTCAATGCTGTTCATTTTGTCGCTCATTTGGACCACTGTAATTTGTCAATATTTTGCACGCATTGACCACTGTCACTTAATTTAAACAATCAACAGTTAATTTTGCATTATTTCGAATATACTTATATTCTCTAAATAACTAGTATGTTTTGTTGTTGTCAAAAAGAATGCAATGTTTGGTATTGATGTATTAAATGAAATAATAGTAACAAGTTGAATTGGTACATTGGAAATAAGAAACCAATAAAACAACAACAATAAATTGTCTTATATACTTATATTGTTTTAGGTTTAGGTTAGGTTAGGTTAGGAAGGGTGGTGCCTACCGCACCTCCACTCGGAGACCCAACTGGGTCCATTGTGATTCCCTTCTATTGCCCATTACTGGTAATATTTACCCCTCCCATTTTTAGCCAGAAGAAACCCTATTATCCGTCATTAAGCCACCGAATCCCCATGATGAAGCCCCTGATGTCCTCTAGTTTACACTTCCCGACATCAGTGATGCTTTCATGGAAACGTCTGCTCAGCCATCTAAGCCTATGACGTTGCAGCTTCGGGCAGTGACAGATAATATGTTCAATGGTTTCTGGTTCCTCTTCATCCCCGCACATCCTACAAAAATCCGGAGTACCAATTTCCCACATGTTTTAGTTTAAGTTAAAGATTTTTTTGGAAATAAAAATTATTATAATTGTTGAACTCGTAAGAACATCATCTTCGCTTTTTTATTGTCGCGCTCCACGGTTGCAACTTTCTTCAACTTAGAAATATCACTGCCCATCGAACATTTCAGTGGCATATAGACAACAATTCGAAAATACTGAATTGCTCTATATATGTAGCTGCCGGTGAGGAAAAAGCTCCTCATCGAACAATTGCTGTTAGTAGATGTTACATTGTTATGTATGTTTGTATATACATATAAATACATGGGTAAAAAGTACGTTAAAAATTATAAAATGAAATTCATCACAAAGTTTTTTATGTACTTTAATACGTTAGTTTTTCGATTAAATAAATACACTAAAGAAAATTCTATAAATTATTTTACCGCTGTTGTATTTGTAATTATATATTTCCTCAACAACAATACATTCATTTGGAAATAAACTTTACAAATAGAGACATACCGATCAATCTTGTGAAACTATTTTTAATAAGAACGAATTATACAAAATTACATCAGAGAATGGATTTTTTTCTATCCCGATTTAAACCGAATTTTGTATTCATTTGTGTAAAATTATAAAAGTTAAATGTGTTATTTTTACAAATTTATTTAGTAATGTTGTTAGTGGATAATACATTTGTATATACATATACATATATAAAAAAAATTGGTAAAAATATGTTAAAAATTATAAAATGAAATTCATTACAAAGTTTATACGATTAGTTAGAAATATATATTTTACAAAAGGATTAAATATAGATGGACTATATAATTATTTTTATACACAGCAAGAGATTCGTTTTCCAAAAAAAAAACATTTTTTTGAGTTATTTCCATATAAAATTTGTAGACAAGTTCAGTGTTTGCACTGTGCGAATTTCGCCTAAACATTGACTTGTGCTATTTTTGTTTCAATATTTTCCATATCATTTTATAGGCAACACATTTGATTGCGGGCCTGCAATTCCAGTTGAAAGTTGTGTGCTATCAAGAAAAGATTTAAGATGCAAATAATTTTAGTGACAAATTTTAATTATTTCAACAAATGTACATTACATATGTATGTATGTATGTAGTGTACATATATACAAATGAGCCGTTATTTCAAAAGTGGCATACGTCACTTCATCTAGTATAACTTAAGGTATGGCAACACTTGGCAAACATTTGGCCAAAAGAGCGTAACCCGCTAAATACTAATGACAAACCTTTTGATCCTTTTGATCATATAATTTCTAAAGTATGGTAATATACAATATTTTGAAATTTATTTTATTAATGCTTTAGTTTTGCAAATTATTTTAATTATTCAAAGTTGTAAAAATGTAAAGTATCTAGTTACTTGTCACTGACTACACTTGCTTTTAAGCTAATCAGAAATCTATATAATTAATAGGGAAGCATGGTTTTTGCAATTCTTTTTTACGCCGGTACTACTACATCGATTTTTAAAAGATTTATATGGTTTTAAAGGTTTTTCAAAAATTGGTTCAGTATTTTGGGAGCTATAAACGTTTAAAATTGCCACTACTACATGCACACATCATTTTTTAGCTTACACTTAAAAAAGAAACAAAACATATATATGTGGTGTGTGTGTTTGTAATATTTCTCTTGATCTCAAATTTTTTTCTCTTACTTGTTATTGTATGAATGCCATAATCAGCGTGACCGTATTAGGTTATTTCGAACTAATAGCTAATAAATCAGTGAATGTTTAAATATAGTTTGAGTTAATTTTCATTAAAAATTAAAATGTGTTTAAATACACTTTCATTTTTTCAGTGGTTAATTAAAGTTATTATCAAATTAAGTTGAAAGTACGGTAGCACTACAATATTATGGAAAGCTTTCCAAAAAACAGCTGTTCAATATAAACAAGAAAGTTGATTTATCAATTTTCAGAAAAGTGAAATAGCAAAAAACACATTTTATGATACAAAAAGAGCATCAGAATGCATTTTTCTATTTATATATTTCATGATATGAAAATATGTGTTACATTTGTTGTACATTTGCGAAAATTAAACGAAATTCATTTTAATACGACCACATGATGTTCATGTACGTACCTTCAAAAAACACACACATGCACAAAACATATGGTGGGTTTGTAAAATTTAAACAACATTTAAATCTACAGTGTTGGCTGTTTAAGTTTGATTTAATTGTGCAGTGAGAAACAAATTTTTGTGTTTAAATAAGATTTAAAAATAAAATACAAATAATCATTGACTGATTTATTAGCCCTAAATTTAGCATATTTTTTTTTAATTTATTCTTAAAATTTTCATTTAGCTCTTAACTTATTTTTTTTAGCTCTTTTAGCCTTTTTTATATAAATAGCATGTTCTCAAATAACAGAGGTCTAATCATCGTTTTCGATAACGAGCTGATGCGATCACGTTTTAGTTCGCTATCCAACAATGTAATAATATGATTGTACCTCGACCATGGTTAACAATCTTGTCGCGATATGATGTTCATACATCGCCTGGCTTGGGGTAAGGATTCACTAAGGCATTCACGACTAATGGTTAGCCACATTCCTCCATTCTCCTCCCAACTCCCCTCTCATATATCCTATCCTGTCCTGTCTCTTCCCCACTTGTAAGATCAAGGTGCGGAGGCTGTGCCGAGGATCTGAATGGCTAGTCAGTGGTTAAAGATGACTAGTCGCTAGCAGCCCCCCATCCGGTGCGAGGACATGGGTCGGTTGTAATTATTTTTCTAGTTTAGGCGCGCCGTCACTGCGTGGATGATCCAACCCCTTACTGACATACTTGTGGGAACAACATATGGAGAATTTAAATAAAAACAAAAACACAGAAGGGAAGAGATCTCTTCAGAGGAAGACCTTATTGCCTCCAGTCAGGAGACAATAGTCGGCCTCTCGGATAGTGAGGGTTAAAGACATAGTTCCCCACTATCTGCACAACATGCCTCCAAAGCACACACACACACAAACCCACATACCGGCACTCCAGCCCGAGAGCCAGTTGAAGGGAAAACATAAGAAAAGGAGTCAGAAGGACCTCTTGAAATCACAATACTACAAAGCCGTTTTCATTCTGCACAAGATCGCCAAGAATGCTGCGAACGGAATAACTCATGAGCATGACGCCGCGGATAAACTGGAGTATCAGGCTGTAGTAGACGAATACATCCAAAGCCACCAATACAAAATGCAACCGCTCTCAGGATGAGGGTGAAAAGTCGCCAAAGACAAGAAAGGTCTCATCGAAGACGACCACTCAACCTCCACCCACATAATCATCTACGAGAATACCCTTTAATAAGGTAGTTAAAGCACCAACTGCTAGTGGCTCTAGTGAACAAAAAGGAAGACAAAATTGCACCTGAAACAACGGAATGGGGTGCCATCGAATCCAAATTGGAGGAGCTCGTAATGGATTACGTAATCGCCAATAAGGACAAGCCGGCACCTCGTTTCGACTCCGGTGAGATCCACCAGTGGTACGGGATAATCAAATGCTTGGACGTGTTCTAACAGGAATTCCTCAGCAATAGCATCGCTAAGATTAGTGAAGCTTGGGATGGGTTAAGTCTTAAACTCATCCCTGCGGGAGAAATCCCATTGAGACCGCGAGCAAGGATTTGGTTGCCGAAGATGGGCAAAGATAGCGGGAAAATTCTGGAGTGTCAAAGTTATTTTTCGGCGTAAGCGACGCCGAGGTGAAGGGCTTTCCGTTATCCACGTACAATGTACTTTATGCTAAAGAAACTGGTAAGCCAATATTATGCCTAATAACCAAACAAAAACATATCAACATTTTTCTCTGCACACAGTTAATTTCAGCGGACCTAACAGTCGCTAAGGTTGAGTTCCGGCCAGCTGGAGAAAAGTCAGAGTTGTGTTCATTCCGAAGATTGGAAAAAGAAGTCATGAAGACGCAAAGGACTTCCGACCATCAGCCTTTCATCTTTCCTTTCTTTTAGTCTCATGCTACATGGCACGTGACATGGCAGCACCGCCAGACGAACTGAAAGCGTTATGTCATCCTTAGGTGCCAATAAATACATCATTCTATGCTGTGACGCCAATGCTAGGTACACAATATGAGGTAGCAGTGAAATCAATGACACAGGTGAGTACATCCTAGATTTCATTAACTCTAACAATTTAACTATTTGTTTTTCCGAACTCGGACAGATTTAGCGGGGAATGTGTTCTGGACATTGCTTCACGAACGACAAATTTAGATTTCTGATCGACAAATGGAGGATTTTCAATAAGAGATCCTTTTCGGATCATAATTGGATATTTTTCGAAGTCAGATTCAGAACAAACAAAAATATTGCTTTAGAAACCCGAAGAGAACAGATTGGAATAAGTTCAATGGAATTCTGAAGCAAAAACTAAAACGAGTACCAGAGATCGAGAACACGACCGAAGGACTCGAATACAATGTGGAGATCTTCAACAATTCTATTACTAGATCCTTTGAAATCTCCTGTCCCATAATAAAAGATAGAAAAAGCTATCCTCCTTGGTGGAATGCTGAGCTCTCCATTCTATACAAAGAGGCACGTAACACTAGCTACGAGAATAAAATGTGACAACCCTATCGCGAAAAGCTAAAAGCTTACAAAAAAGCTTTAAGAATCGCCAAACGCAACTCATGGAGAAATTTCTGTGAGTCCATAGATAGAACAAGAGATTTAGCGAGGCTTGCTAGGATCTTGGCTACGAATCATTCCTGTCCAACTTTTGTAAAAAGGGCGGACGTCTCCCTGTCAGATTTCTCTGCAGAATCCTTAGACATATTACTCAACACCTGACTGTAAAGATACGCCTAGTGCGAACAGCTTTATCAGTGGGCAACAATACGCTGTTGATAATGAGGTACTATCTGTAGATAAAATCTCTTGGGCAATCGATAGTTTTTCACCCTTTAAATCACCAGGCCCCGATGGCATCATGCCAAAGATGCTACAGAGCGCGAAAAGCTCCATCATCCCCTGCCTTTCTAAATTCTATAAGCTCTGTCTTTCTCTTAGCTACGTTTCGACCAGTTGGAGAAAAGTCAGAGTTGTGTTCATTCCGAAGAAGTCATGAAGACGCAAAGGACTTCCGACCAATCAACCTTTCATCTTTCCTGATCAAGACACTGGAAAGACTAATAGACAGTCATTTTAGGCAACTGCTTTTAGGATCGTCAAGACTCTCAAATAGCCAGCATGTCTACCTTAAGGGGCGATCTACAGAAACAGCACTACATGAAATGGTAAGGTTCATAGAGAGATACCTGGAGAACAAACAATACACACTGGCAGCCTTCCTAGACATAGAAGGCGCCTTCAATAATGTATCGGTGGCAGTCATTCAAAATGCTTTCGAGGATGCTGATGTTGAAGATTACATGAGCAACTTGATAATAACCATGCTGGAGGCAAGAAATGTCACTGCTAAATTAAGCAATAGCAAAAGGTCAAAATGGGCATACAGAGGGACACCGCAGGGTGAGTGATCTCACCTTTGCTCTGGCTTCTTGTGGTTAACACAATACTTTTCAGGTTAGATCCCTTGGGGGTTAAAGTTGTAGCGTTGTCATGTCCAACACTTTGGGCACATTTAGTAACTGGCCTAGGAGTGAACCCAATCAAAACGGAACTCGTTCTATTAACCAAAAAGACCAAGGTACAGAACTTTAGATTTCCTCGGTTGAATAATCGTGCATTGTCACTATCGTGCAACGCACGACATACTGGAGTTATACTGGACTAAAAACTTTCACGGAAACTGAATATTCCACACAGAGTTAGAAAGCCAACGGTAGCTTTGAATGCTATATTAAACCTTATTCCGATCGACCTTCATGTATTGGCTGTATCCTCAAGTAGTGCGGCAAGATTAGCGGCATCCGAGAGGTGGAGATCAAGGTCTTATGGTCATGCCAGAATCCTCGATCAAATACCCCCCCCCCACCCCGCTGAGGAGATCTACTGATTACATGGTGCCACATCTGTACTTTGATAAAGGATTTAGAGTTCTGATTCCATCCAGGCGGGAATGGAAGGGAGGCACAATAGTAACAGAATACCACGTCAGAGCATACACTGATGGATCAAGAATGGCCTGCGGTGTCAGTTCTGGGGTCTTTTCGGATGATCTTGGTATAGAATGCTCCTTTCGTCTCCCTAACGAAGCCACAGTATTTCAGGCTGAAATTTTAGCGGTAAGTGTACTGGGTGAAGTTGGTATCTTTGTCGACAGCCAAGCAGCGCTTCTATCCATAAGATCATAAATCTATTCTAGTCGGGCAGTGTAAGAGTTTGCTATCTAGACTGGGTGGTCAGGCTGACCTCACCCTCATCTGGGTTCCAGCACATAGCAATTTTTTAGGTAACGAACGGCCGGACTTTGCTATGAATGCCTCCAATGCCGAATCGGTAGCCATGCCGTTTGGTGCTATTAGAAGCGGTATATTCAAGCACTATCTCTATAAGGCTGAATCTAGATGGCGCAATGTAGTCACGTGCAAGGTTGATAAGAAAATGTGGCCTTGCTACAATGATAGGCGCTCAATACAATTAACAAATAGGAACCGTAGGGACATCTCGAGGCTCCTTGCAGTCATGGCGGGGCAGACATGCTAGTAGGATAGGTCTGCCCTATAATGAGTTCAATCTTCCACTTTCTTTGCGAATGTCCAGCTTTGCATCTCTCGAGACACCAATTTTTAGGCAGTCATGTACTAGAAAATCTTTCAGATGTATCTGAGATTGGGTTGAGTGACCTTATCAGATATTCCAACGCGACGGGTTGGATATAGTAACGTTCACCGTATCAGAATACGGTTCTACATAGGTTGACACCGATGAGTGTAGTGGTCCTTTCAAAAAGGAGACATCTAGATTCTACTTGTCTGCGTGCAGTAGACAGCCACGTAAGCCAACTAAGCAACCAGACCCCAGGTTAAAAACATAAAAAAGTTTTAAAAATTATAATTTTATAACCCTAGACCAAAATAAATGGTGTTATAAGTTTGTAAGGTGTGTCTGTGTGTCTGTACAGACCAAACGGCTGAACCGTTTGAAAGGTGGCTTGAGATGTTCTTAGCTATGTTTGAAGAAAATCTGTCCAGCCGTTTAGAAAATATCACATCTTTTCTAGATATATTCTGTTGAATATGTGTGCCTTTGATGCCCTAACTCCCAAACGACTACACCGATTTTAATTTGGCTTTTTCGTTTGAAACGTAACTTAATCTAATATCTTCTCGCCTATACTTGATTACAAAAAAAAGCATTCTCTTATACGGTTCCGAAACATGGCCGGTTACGAAAGCAATTAAAAATAAGATACAAGCATTTACAAACAGATATCTGCGTTATATTTTAAAATTTAAAAAATCTTTTGGCCTAGAATTGTTTCTAATCATCAACTGCTTCAAATCGCCAGTGAAGAAAACATTAACATACAAATAAGAAGAAAATACAAATGGATCAGGATCGAGGAAACATAGAGGCGTACAATATACAATGAGACCGGAAAATCCTTCAACAAACTAGGTCGTATAGAAGCAGACATAGAGATTCTATGTTGACAGCCTATGTTCCTGATGGAATTCGCTGAATAATAATAATATACTTAAAGGAAATCGAGTCAGCCGTTTGGTCTGGACGTGGGGGGTTCTTAGAATTTTTAATTTTTATTTTTAACTTTTAAAAGCCTTATTTATAAAACTTATTAAGGCTTTATAAAGGGTTTTTAAAACAAATGTTCATAATAAATGTTTCTTAAAAAGCCTGTATAAAGCATTAATAATTTTTATAAATAAGGCTGTAAAAATATAAATAAAACTTTTTCAATCAGAAATAATTTCTTAATCAGGCTTGAGTTCAATAATTTCAATTCTTATTGAATGAAATATTTTTATTAATTAATGTAAGTATCCAAAGAAGAGAAGAAAAATTAAACTAGACTTTATTAGCTGGGGGAAATACCCATATTTTTCTGTGCAGCCACGCACTTCATCAGCACCCATGTCTATCTACTGGGGTAGAGATTATTATTAACATCAGCTATTTAACTTAAATTTCTATGAAATGGAATATGAGAATTGATTGTGTATACAATTATTGATTTACCTTTGGCAAACACATTTGTAAGTATCACTATTCATTTTCTGTTTTTCCATATTCTATTTAGGTTAGCACGAAGTTATATCACTCTACCTTTGCTCATATATATGTTTGGTAATGAATATATGAGCAAATTCAAAAATGCAATGAATCAAACCAATTCACATATTCCATTTGCAATAAAGTTTCGTATATAAGGCAGACATCTCCATCAACTGACACCACACACAGTGGACCAAAACACAGAAGAACGCTGATGAGGAAGGTTTAGTGGCCTTCGAAAACGGCTGACTGTTCCGTTCAACTATGTGTTGTTGTCGGAATATTTACAACTAACTTGATGTTATTTGTTCATTAATAATTATCACATGTAATTTGGCTTAAAAAACGTTACGAACAGTAGCCTAATTCAATTCATAAGAATTTAAGAAACAAAATACAGTTCGAAAAATAATAATTAACTAACATCCCAGCAAAAAATTTTCGAAATTTTGTATGGGTAAATACTCTTTTAATGGCTTACAAAGTAATGACTGATACTTATTTATGTAATTATTTTATGTGCATAATAATGACTGCCCTGTAATGAATAAAATAAGAACTTATTTATATCATTACGTGAAAGTACTTATTGTAGTGCTTTCCAGTTAATAAGGAAATATATCTAGAGAAAAATTTATTGATCGTGAAAATTATTTTAATTAGAAAAACTAGCAAATTAATTTAGAATAAGTTTAAGCAAAATTTAATCTATAAAATTTTGCATATTTGTAAGCAAAAAATAACCCATTAAATTTTGAGTACTTTTAGGCAATCAGTAATCTATTAACTTTTGTATGTTTGTAGGCAAAAAGTATAGGGTACCGCATACTTTTTGAACTTCTCAAACAAAAATAATGGGTTATTCAGTCAAATTGTAAGTACTTACGACTGAGCAGCACATACACTTTTTTGCATTCTAGTAGGCAAAGTTTTTTGCTGGGATGGGTTTTAGTTCATCCAAAACTTCAAAAATAGAATTTGTTTAACACAATAATAATAAAATTGATTCACATAAATTTGAAAATATTTCTCCACGGCAGCTACCACTAACAAAATTTGCAACGTTTAGCACTTCTCACAATTTTTTAATAGTTTTTTTCATATTTTTAAATTTGTTTTCACAGAATTTATTTTAATAAAATATTTTTCATACTGAAATTTTTTAAAATTTTCTTTTAATTTCTCTTTCGTAAAAATTTTCTGAAGTTTCTGATGAAGTTTAATTTGAAAAAAAAATAGCTCAGCTGCATTTCCGCTACTACCTTGTGAATGTGCCTTGATCTCTTCTTTCATACATACATATCGTCACCTTAAATGCAAACGCACGTAACTACACATATATACATATGTACATATGTACATATATATTTTACAGGAGAAACAAAAAACGTTACAAAATCTTGAACATTATCTTCTAGTAGTATTATGTAGTATGGATACTTATATGTTTTTAACCATTTATTTCCTTTTTATATATACATACATACATACATAAAAAATAGATGCAGTCGTAATTACGTCCGTTTGAATTTCTTTAATAAAGTCGTAATTTTTGATCGCAGAGATCTAAATATTTGCGTGAACATGTAGTTTGGTCAAATGAACCATAATCAATCAAAAACTCGATTTCGAATTTTTGTTTAGTTACGTCAGTTTGCATTTAAGGTGACGATATTTATGTATGTATATTCAAGTATTCCTGCACGTACATACATACATACATATCGTCACCTAAAATGGAAAATAACGTATCATCAAAAAATTCAATATTAATTTTTTTTATTGTTTACGATTGACCATATTATATTACACATGTGTACAAAATTTTGCAGGTCTTATATAAACAATACCAAAGTTATAAGGAAAATTCAAAATATCGTATCATCAAGTGCATGATTTTCTTAAACAATAATATAACGTACTCGTATCATGCAACACTCATACGAATTTACAAAAATACAGAACATTTAATTTGCTGTTTTTAATTGAAGTAAGCATTGACTTTTTAGTTATGTATATTCAATTTAATTTCATCTTTTTTAGTACAAATTTTTATCATTCTGAGGATTTTTTCAAAAGTGGAAAGAAGAGAAAGTGTGAAATCAATAAAATGTGTTCGACAGGAGTCATGTATTACATATATCGGCTTCTTCCACAAAGGACTACCAGAATTTCTGGAATTCAGCAACCTAAGCGATTTGATTCGGAAAGACTAACCATTTCCAAAAAGAAATGGCAACATATGCAAGATCTAAAATCTTTGCTTCCAGCAGACTGTCATTTCTTCTATGATAGTATAATTTTTGAGTATCTATGTAGTAAAATAATAGCTGATTATCTTATTTTTGTTATCAATTATTCTCTATTATTAAATTAAAATACTTTTTTTCTTGTTGCCCTTATAAAAGTTAACGAAATTCACGTATTTTTTCGATTAGAAGAGTAAACATAATATTCAAAGTTAAAAAACACCAACAAATTTTTTCAATTATTAATAAAAATTATTTTATTTTAGCTTTTAGTTTAGAAAGCTGATGATACGTTATTTTGTTTCAAAATTGCGGTAAGGTTGTGGATACTCCATCTCAAGGTCCAGATCTATAACCTATTCAAAATTTATGGGTTTCTTTGAAAAATAGTATTTCCAAAGGGTATTTCAAGAAGTAAATGGAGTTTAAAACAGTAATACGAGGGGAATATGAGAAATTTCGGCGGAATATTTGGAAAAGAAAAATTTTTTCCATGAGAAGTCGTCTTACAAGCCGATTTAATACCAATGGAGCCAAAAAAAAAAATTATTTTTGTACACCTTAAAATCTTTCCTATTTTCTTACTATATAATACAAGGATGTAAAAACATTTTCTTGACAGAGAAATTTTTGAGTTTTTTTAGCTTTCATGTAATTTTTATGCTCTCACTTTTTAATTTTGCGTATAACTTACTACTATTTGTTCACTTAAATGTAAATAAAATGAAATCCATAACCAAAAATTTCATAATGCAAAGAAAAATAAAAATATTTATGATAAAAATCAAAATTTATAACGATTTTAACTATGTCAAAACATTTTCTTGACATACTGTATGTATATGCACATGTAACTAATTCCAAGAATACAACTTACTTTGGTGCCACAAGATTTGGATACAACTGCTGCTGATTGCTGTATTCATTGCAGCTTTTGGGAACTTGAGTCACAGGTGCACCTGCATATGATGCCATACCTAGGACAACAATATTCACATTTTTTAACTTTAATATTAAAAACTTTTAAGGACACTACCTTGTTCTGTTACAGCTAAATTAATGGCAGAACCTTTTCTTTTGCGTCTTTCAAAAATGTAGTAAATTAGCCAAAATATCACAAATATTTTTATGGCCACCAGAACCCACAGAGCAGCATTCATTTCTATATCCTCTTCAACTAAATAAAAAAAATTAATTGATATACTATATAAATATGGGCTTTATAAAACAAAATCACAAAGTATATTTTTTTGTGCAAAACGGGGTATTACTTACACCAAAAAATATACTTACACCATAGACTATTATATTCTGTGACTTACACTATTTGTACTGACTAGTACTGAACAGAGTAGCAAGCCGTAACGGCGCGGCTGGCGGCTAGCCGCTCAGCCGATTTTTTCCAACAAGCCGAGCCGCCGCCGAACCACTCGGCTTATCGGAGGCTTAATACTCAGCCGATATTTTGTCTTCTTTTTATTTTTTATAATTTTTGAATTATTTTTAATATTGTGTCTACTCAAGTTGCGTATAGTTTTTATTTATATATTGAATATGATAGCAAGCGTCCCTTAAAGAAAGTTGTTTTTGCTTCCACATAGAAAGATAATGTTTTTATGAACGGTAATGTAGCTGCGAAAACACGTACGTTCTCTTATGGAGTCCCTTTTTAAGCTTAAATTAGACGTGACAAGTCATAATGCCATAGCCATAACCAAACCAAAATTCAATTGGTGTCTATGGTAATGGCTATGGCATTATGGCAAGTCACCTATAATCAAATACAGTGTTGCCCATTAGTTTGGTTCGTATGGCTGTTTTCTATGGCTATGGTTATGACACCTCTTATTGCACCTTTAAATCCATGCACGTTTACATAGATTTTTTGTCGCAGCATTCTGGCGACTTTTTGATCAAAGCTTTTGTTTCGTTCATCCGTAGCAGTGTTGCAATAAAGTAACTAATTTTTAATTCAAACGGAAAGCCTAAATGAAATTTATATATAGTCTAGAATATGTTGCTATGGTAAAACAAATAATTTACGAAGTTAATTTTCTTGGCATTTAGGACATCAATTGCTGCAATATTCAAATTATTACAAAATAAATAATGATACAACGTGGTGATTCAAAAACTCTACTACTTTTCCAGAAACGGACTGGGTTAAAAGAATTGTTTAAATGCTTAAACTAATCGGCGTTAAGCCGTTCAGCCGCCGCCGCCGAAAATATTTGTTTTTCAGCCGCCGCCGAAATTTTTTGGTCGGCTTGCTTCTCTGGTACTGAATAAAGCCGATTGTATGCGCAAGAAATTTTAAATTGCATTTGAGTCTCTACCAAGGCTATTTGACACAAGGTGGTCTTAATTTGCAACTCTGCGTATTTGTTAGTGTAAAATTTCATGCTGTCAGAATATTTCCTAACGTTTTGGTTGATTTGACAGCAGAGAAGATATGTCAGCTGGTGAATTAAGACCACCTTATGTGGATTCGCATTGGTCCTTACATTTGGGGTTTTACCCAAGGCGAATTCAGTATCAGGTGACCTTATCAGCCCAGCTGATTATCAGCTGTTGCTACCAAATTGAGCATTTTGAACCAAAACGTCAAAATTTGCTAGAAATCTTCTGACAGATTGGTTTTGTAGCATAGCAAACTACGTGTTGTTTTTTGTGTTGTAAAATTGTTGTAGCGATAAGGTCACCTGATACTGAATGCCTTATGGAAGGCATCAACTTTTTCGCATAAAAGATAAGATACACATTCCACCACAGAATATGATTGTAGTATGGACACTTAAGTATGTACATACATGTTTTTAAACATATCTTTACTTTTTATATATATTTAAGCTTTTATGTTAGTTACGTACGTTGCAATAAAAAAAATAGATGCACTCGTATTTACGTCCATTTCAATTTCTTTAATAAACTCGTAATTTTTGATCGCAGAGGTCTAAATTTTTGCGTGAAGATGTAGTTTTATAAAATGAACCATAATCAATCAAAAACTCGATTTCGAATTTTTGTGTAGTTACGTCCGTTTGCATTTAAGGTGACGATATGTACTATGTTGAAATAAAAGAGCAATATGTATTTACAACCTTAAAAAAGTCAACAAAATTTTGCATTTTATCGCGCAAATTTAAATTTGAAGTCAAACCCGAAAAACTTGTAATGAATTGAATTTGACCGCCAGTGAATAAATTTATTAATAAAATTATTTTGTATTTTTTCAAAATCTTTTTATTTAATATTTTAAATGTGTATAAGTTTAGGCTTACTATCCCTAGTTTAGTTTATTTAAATAATTTTATATAAAACACATACACAATATATTATAGTTTATTTTTTTTTTTTTTGATTTCATATATGGTAAAACTTATAAAATATAGAAATTGACTATCTGGTTCTTTAAAACAAACATAACTTCCGTCCCACAATTTATAATGACAAATTTGTTTTCAATGTAAATTGTTAAAGGGAAATTATTTTTAGTTCTGAAGAATCAGGCAACAAAACTTTACAGAAAAAGACAACTAAACTTAAACTAATATAGAAAACCTTAACTTTTTTTAAATACTTTCGAAATATGCATGCAAAAAGAAAAGAACATATTACAAATCTTCAACTCGCCTAGAATATATGTATGTATGTATGGAAGTTACTCAAAAATTTAGTGCTTTTAATATACTGCCAATTTATAGAAGGCAACCAAAGATTCTTGTCTGCTTATTTATATTTAAAACAAAAACAAAGCACTTAAATGTTAATTGTCTTCGATAAACTGTCAGTTAAATTTTTTACACAACTTGACTGCTTGTAATGAATGTAGAAACAACACATAAACTTGATCGGCTAAAAGAATTGAACATTAAAATATTAAAAAGAAGCATTTATTTTAATTTTAAAGTTTATATAAAAAGGCATTTAAATAAAATAGTTTTAAATTTTTTAATTCATTTATTTATATATTATTTATGTTATAAACCTGTGTTTGTACAGTATTTATTTTTTTTTTTGTCATTTAATTGAAATAATTGTGTTGGTTTGCAGTTTCGAGCGAAATATATATATATTTTTATAAAAATTTCACTTTTAACGACTGTTTTATTTTTGGTTATCAATTGATAGAATTTAAAGTGTTTATTTTTGTTCTTTTAACTTTATATTACTGTTTCTAATTATTAAAATGTAGAATAATTTAATTTCAGAAGAATTCATTTATTTTTTATTTTATTTTAATTCAAAGATGTGGTAAAAAATAAAATACAAGTGTTTTCCACTATTAGTTTGATGTCGGTTTTATTATATATGCATATATTTATATATATATTTTTATTAAAAGTTGCATGAAAAGTTGATCAGGTTTTAACAACAACCGCTACTTGCAGACCCAGCTTGATTACCAGAACCAGGCAGTGAAGGATTTGTGGGGGAATGCTGTTGACCAATTTTAATACCGTTGGCCTAAAGGAAAAATAAAAGATATTTCTTAATCCTTATTCATACATACATATATAAAAAAATATTATGCAAGACTATTCATGCATAAACTAGCAACCATTTAATAATTTTAGTACATACATTTACAAAACATTTTTGCAAACGATTTACTGCAAAATGATCTTGAAATGTCTTCAATTAAGAACAAAACAAATTGCTTTTGTTATTCAAATATAAAAAAACAAAAGCATATCTTTTGCAGTTGTTGCGATTTTAAATTTAAAATACAAAATATGATATAAAAGTAACAAAAAATTCCAAAACAGTCTAAAATTTACTTATCGCTGGGTTAATATAAAAAAGCCTCAACTCATTATTTTTTTGAAATCGAGATTTTTGAATTTTTCGATGCATTATATGTTTTTCTATCGAAATATACAAAAAAATAATGAGGTAGGGCTTTTCTACATTAAAATATATGTAGATATGCTTTGTTTCAGTAAAAAACAAGTAAAAGTGATTTCATCATTCTTCTGTACGGATAACACTTCGCAAGTTAAACATAACTTTAAAAACATTAAAGTGTTTGATAAATTTATTTGTTGTTGTTGCAAGTGTAGATGCATTTTGTTGCAGTTAATCCAAGTTCAATAAAAAATATTGAAAATAAAGTGTTTGTTAAAAAGTTTTGTCAACGATATATATATTCCCAGTGGTATGAAAAGGAACCATTGCCACCAATGACATGGGAAGTAGTTAGAGGTTTTGCTCAATTTGCACTAGGGGCTACCCATGTGGCATTCCAATCATATCTACATCCCTCTCTAGATACCAATATCAAATGCTTTAATGTACAAATAGATACCCACGTTTCGCTAGCTAATTCTATAGTTCCATGTAATGCAGAAAACAATTTTTTTGCAACGGCGAGTAGAAAACATATACAGATCCCGTTATAAATGATCAATACTTTTTTGTCTGCTTTTTGATGAATTTAATACACAATGTCAGTTGAATTGGGGACAGTGCGGTGTATAGGTCTATGTCGGTATATACGTTGCTAGATAATAGTTATGCAGAGGGGGGTCAATTGCCACTACCGTAGGACATCCCCATGTTAAATTCAACAGCTAAAAGCATGTGAAGTTGACTGTGATGTACTAGTGCTAGTGCTAGTTTTTTAAGAACTAGAGAATATACACGCTCTGCACTAGCCCCGTAAACCACTGGAATTAAACAATCGGCCAAATATTGAACGTTGTCAATATAATTGTGTTGGTATAAAAAGTTTATACTAGTTTACATGGCTATATCTTTTCATTGGTATGTTTGTCTTGTGTAAATTGGGAATTTTTGGTTGCCAAGCGGAAACCGAACTTGGGTAGCTATCCTAATAGAGCCACTAGGCTCACTAATTTTAAACCTAGCAAAGCCCAATGAGATGGTGATTAGCTGATTATACCTACATATTTACGTATGTACATCAGAGAATGACAATAAGTACTCAAAAAAAAATATACATAAGTAAATAGTCTTAATTTTAGCAACTGCGTATAATTCTAATTGTCGCACAAGCAATTTGTACGCTCACATATTTTCTCTCAAACAACTATGATTTAAGTCGATTCCAACATAAAAGAGCATCTCTACTTTGTGTATGCAAAAAACGAAACTACGCTTAAACTACAAATAAAAAGGCACATGCGTATTAAACTAATTGACTCTTTCTCATACTTTCATTGTGAGTATTTTCATACACCGAATATTAATATTTATTCGGTAAAAAAAATAATACAGTCATACTCAAAATATTTATTGATCATTGAATGGAAAATGTGTGGCTGTGGGTGTGTCTGTTTGAAAACATGCTTTATGTGTGTAAATAAAATAACTCTGCATTTTTTATTTTTAGCTGCACGCATTCGTAGTTGTTTGACGGCCAACACTCAAAAAGTACTTAAAACGATACTTTTGTCATTCTCTGATGTACATATAAGAAAAAATTGGCATGAAGTTAGCATAAGTCACGAATTTGAATTAGGTGTTAACGAGTTCCTCCATACAATTTGATATTAAAAATGGGTACATTACGGAGTTTTAACCCACTACTAAGTCCATGCGTGATTTTTAATGTGAAGTTTTATTGCTAAACTCTTTAAGATCATGTTCAATTTTGCCAGTTATGCTAACTTCATGCCAGTTTTTTCTTATACATAAGGCCCTTAGAATATAAAAAAATTAATTTACCTCATTATTGATATCGAAAACACCTTCCTGGATTTTCTCATAAATTTCTTTGGCTGTATTAATAAAAGCTTCCTCAACATTGGCTGCTGTACGCGCTGATGTTTCCATGAATACTAAACCATGTTCTCTGGCAAATGCTTCGCCCTCTTCCTTTTTAACTTCGCGTCGTGATTCTAAATCGCTAATTGTAAAATTGATTACATTTGTAATTATGTTTTTATATACATATTAAAATTTGCAAGTGCCTTCAAACCAACCTTTTATTTCCTATTAACATTATAACCATATTAGAGTTTGAATGCTGGCGGGCATCTTCTAACCATGTTGTTAAATGATTGAATGTTTCACGTCGTGTTATATCATACACCAACAATGCGCCAGCGGCTCCACGATAATAAGATCGCGTTATTGATCTGAATGCCTCTTGGCCAGCCGTATCCCATATTTGTAATTTGATCTGTTTGCCATCAATGGTTATCATGCGTGCACCAAATTCAACGCCAATTGTAAGATCATGAACGGGCTGGAAGCGTTTATCGGTAAATTGTAACAATAAACATGACTTGCCAACACCTAAAATGGAATTGACAAAAGTTTAATTGGACTAATGATATAACTTAAGATTATATTGGCAGACAAAAAAAAGTCCACAATTAATTAAGTGAACTACTTATTTTTTATATGACTATTCATAAGTGTAAAATTAAAAACTGAATATATGTTCATCTATATAACGCCCTTTGCTGGAAGAAAGTCACGGCTCGAAAATTTGATTTTTTTTCTTGAGGAGAAAATTATATATTATTTTACCACTAAGTTTTTAGTATGGATAAGGCTCTCTCATTAGACTGCGAATGATTTGAGAAGTTGTTAAGTTGAGATTGAGCTTCGCGAGATATGATCCCAAGAAGGACTACATCATGTATGTTCCGACTACAGACGACAAGTTTAGAATTTGTATACTGGAAAAGAAGAGTTTGATTCTAATGCTTTCTAATTATTTCACCTGCGGAGATCTCACGGTTGTTACAGAGGCAGTCAATGGTAAACCTTTGTTTATGCTGGCAACGGTCTACATGACTTATGCTACTGTAGATCCAATGGGCACCGGTGTGTAGGAGTTTGCGGAGTACTAGAGTCTGATGCATCACAGTCAGTGGAGAAGCAACAACATACATATTTATTTGTTACAAAATAAATTTGTAAAGTATTGTTGCACAAATATGGGCGGAGTAACTAGACCATATGCTCAAGATGTTGTTAACAGTATTTTAAAAAGTTTTTGTGTCTGACTATATACGATCTATGCCTTCACAGAGGAAGTAGCAACGTGGTTGTCAATGAAATTCCCTAAAAGAACTGCAAGATATACGGTTATTTGTGGCAGATCAGTCAACCAGTGCGAGCAAGACGAAAAACTCTCGAAGGCCAAACAACACACACAAGCCTGACCGCATTTAAGAAATAATTACGATGACGCGGTAGTTGATTTCTTATTTTATACAAAAAGTTGCATAATTATACGTTCGGGAATAGGGTCAGGGAGGAAGTTATTGATATCACCTTGATCAACGATGACGGCAATATTGTGGAAAACTGGAGGACTGCAACAGATTGTTCCTTTTCAGATCATTGAATAATGTCTTGAGACGTATAGGAATACCAGAAAACTGGGACGCCTGTAGGGTTAAGGTTGATATAAGGTTAGGACGCACCTCCCCTGTGTTAAATTCCTTGGGGGAAAGTGGGAGAGGTGGTAAATTTGTACACCACTGTTTAAAAAGAAAATAGCCGACGCGGTGTACCAGGGATCTATAATATTAACGGCTCACTGTAAGGATACTGTTTTATAGGGCAAAGGTGGCGGGCAAAATGGAGTGGCACTCAACTTATGCAACTTATTAGAGTTCCGTACATCAAAATTGAAAAGGAACACAATTGTTTCCGTCTGTCTGTTGTGACAGGCTGTTTTTTCAAGAGCAGTAAGAGCTAGCTACAACAAATATTTGACAGTTAAAAATTATAGGGAGTTTGAAAGCGAGCAGCGAAACATGTTGAAATCCTAATGTAATATACAGACATTTGAAATTTTCATAATGTAATTTTATGCAGACTACACCAATTGATACTGATATTTAAAAAATCAAAATTAAAGGGTATTCTATAAGTTAATGTAATTTTGAAGACTTGCTGTATCTTGGAAACCGTGAAAATGAAATAAATTCAGTAAAGTGCGACTTTGACTCGCGCACGAAGGGTTCCGTACGTTCGGGTTTGAGCGGTTTTTGCGTTTTTTCGGTTTAAACGACTTTTTTAGTTTTGCCACTTTCTTTTCGTTTTGACGATTTTTTTTTTTGGTTTTGGTGTTTTTTTTTATTTTGGCGATTTTTTTCATTTTAGCGACTTTTTCAGTTTTTTGCGATTTAGTTTTAGAATTGTTTTTTAATTTTCCCTTTTTTTAGTTTTGACAATTTTTTGTTTGGGGTTTTTTTTCGGTTTTTTTTTTGGGATTTTATAATTTTTTTTTTGATTTTTTAGTTTTACCATTTTTGAAAATTTAAAGATACAGCAAGTTGCCAAAATTACATGTCAAAATTACATTAAGTGATAGAACACCCTTTAATTTATATAAAAAAATGGAAGTAACTTCGAACGTTGTGGTATGTTTTCGTAATTTTTAGCAACTTTTGCATAATAAAGCACACAAAATGAAATGCCTAAAAGAAAGATGAATTTAAGAGAATTCTAAAATAATTTATTTTCAGGCAAAAAATTTTGTAGATTTTTCTCAAAAGCCGTGAACGCAAAATTTATTTGGATTAATTTCAAAAATGGTAGACTGTTTTTGGGACTTGCCCATATGTACATATGTAATTGTCTTTCGAATCATATCTGATAAGAATTAATTTATAACGGCCTTATTAATAAGAATTATTAAAGATATTTAAAACAAATTTTCATAAAATTTTTTCTTATTAAGCCTTTATAAAGCCTTAATAGTTTTTATAAGTAATGCTGTAAATTTTTATTTTTTTTTTAAGTATTTCTTTAAATATCTACGTCATAAGCGAATTATTTCCTAACCCATAACTCTTTATGAATGGAACAGCTGTTTGATTTTCAAAAAAAGGGAAAACACGTGTATTATTTGACAACACCCACTAATAAATATTAAGTTATTATAATTACCCTGTCGGAAATTTGGCTAACATTAAACTAACTTTAAGCTAACTATTTCGCAACTAGTACTGACTGACACTTGGATTACTTTGCAATGCGATTTTATTTTAACATTGCGATGTCATAGGCGGTAGTCAATTGTCTCAATCTGCACTACTTTCAGCTAACTTAAAGTTGACTTTTTTAAATCACTTGGTAGTCAGTAAATTAAATTATTTTTCTGGGGTTCGAACATGTAACATAGCACGTTGTGTACTCCACGCGCTCTTACTCGGCTAAGCTGCCATCTAAAATAACAACAACAAAATGTTAATAATAAACTGAAATGAGTTTTAAAGTAGCTGAGAATAAATTTGTTGGCTCTCATCAAATTCGATTACGTACTCAACTTAAGAATTAATTTTGGGTTTTGTTCTGGATGACTTTGCAGGTAGCTTTTAGTCAGTCTAAGAAAAGCTAACTATAAGTTAACTATTTTTGTAGTCAACCACACATTCTCCGACAGGGTAACAATGCAACATATCCATATGTACATCAATACATATGTATGTACATACAATCAGAATGAGAGGTCGTGGTCTGCTGTAACTTTATTCAGAAATGGAAAGTTTGATTTTCTTTTGAGCACAACATTACAGAAAACTCACACCGCCAAATTTAACAAATATTTGAAAATATTATTTTTTTATTGATCCTGGATTAACTTTTCGATTTTTACGAAAAGTACACTTGGTACTCATAGAGGCTAGTATCATTTTTGAGAATTTTATTTTTATTCTACTTTCTTTTTAATTTTTCTTTTAAGTTTAGTTTTTTAGACCTAAGTATGTATATTCTAAGAGTTCTCCTCTTATGTTATGTTAGCCTCGGGAGCAAGAAAATATCGTTCTATATCCAATTTTATTAACATTTTATTATACTTATCTCATTGTTAAAGCTTGGTGCTGTTAAAATTTTATAGTTTTTATCTTTGTATTATTAGCTTTAAAAACTTTCATTGTTAAAAAAAGGCTCAATAAATTTTTACTTTACTTTACTGTATGATGCTCCAATATTTTATTATGTGAAAATAAAAAAACAGCTAATTTTTTATTCTTGTCCGAACTTACCCAAAGAAAAAGTTGGTACAAGTTTGTACAGGAAATGAAAAAAATTACTCATTAGCTCTGTAAATTGCTCAAAAATTGTTATTTGGAACGCTTTTGGATAACTTTGTACAAGTTCGGACTATTTCGTTATGCATCTGGAACAAACCAAACCTATTTATGATTTAAAGCAAACAGCAGAGCATATAAGATCCGAGTTGTTCAATTTGTAAGCATGTAACCATCCCCGACTCTACCCCCCAACGAGTTGGTGTTAAATTGCAAACTATTAACAACATAAGTAATAACACATAAAATGCAAAACAAAGTGTAATACTCATGCAGTCATATACATACATATATTTCTATATACATGTGTACATACATATGTATGTATGTGCTCACTCCAAATCCAACAACCCCCTTTATAACATCATCATTGGCAGCAACAACAACACCAAAGTAATGATATCAAAGACAACAAAAAGGAACAGCAACAATCACCAACACCAACCGAGCACAAAAATTATTGATTTTTCAACCATGACAAATCCATACATGAAACTTTAATATTCATCTTGGTCGATGAATTCAAAAAATTTGCTCGAAACAAACCTTGCTTATAACATATGGTTGGATAAAACAAAGACAATCTGACTTATTTTAAAATTAAAAAAATTGTATATTATTCTTTTGTTTGTTTTTTTTCTTCAACTTACCTGTGTCACCAATTATAATATATTTGAATAAATAGGCGTAAGACATCTTTTAAAATTTAACTTCTTCTAACTTTCGAGTTTTTACAAAACTTATTTAATATTTATCACAATTATTGTAAATTTTCTACAATATTTATTAGGATTTCTGCAAAAATTTCACTACGCAATTCGTGTAAGTTTTCAATTTATTTTCTTTCATCTGGTTTTCTTCTTTTTTGGTAAAGGAAGTGTTCGGATCGAAAGGGTTATCAGTACGTAAACATCATAACAGTCACGATTTTCAGACATTCGTTTTACTTCGCATTTAAATCACGTTCCATACATATAAATTTTCTCGCTGATACGCAAAGGAATCAAATCATAAGAATATATGTCAGCTAAGCTGTGAACATCTACTATAAAATGATTATTTATATGTTATTGACACCGTAGTGTATGTTTACATATCATGTATGTAAGTCATAAAACAAAAAAGGGATATTTTTAAGCTAATATTACAGATCTACCCCCTTATGCAAAAACGATTGTTAAGCTTAAAGTTGTTTTAACAAACAAATTTTGTGTGGCAAAACCGGTTTTAAAGCATGCTTTAACTTTAACAATCGGTTTTGCAAGAGCATTAATCGTCATATCGTCCTTTGTGCCGTATATGAATTTCATACAAATATTTTGTAAATTTTATTTTACCATAAGTAAACCAAAAACTTTAAACGCGTTTTTTGCAAAACAGATGTTTTTGGGTTATGACTTTCTTGCATTAAGGGTTTCGATATCCTAACAAAATTTTTTTATATGCAGTATGGTGATTATCCCCCTTATTCTGAACTTTGTGACAAATAAAAAAATTATAGCAAATGACAATTTGTACATATATGTTCGGCAATTTATATTTTGTCACAGAGCTTAGAATGCAAGTGTATATCTAAGCTTAGACAATTTTGAGCGAATATAAGACATTTTAGTTCACCAACTATAGAAAAGTGCCCCAAGACTATGAATTATGTTATGAGTGCACCTCAAGGCGAATTCAGTATCAGGTGACCTCTTCCACCTGGCTGATTATCAGCTGTTGATACCAAATTGAGCAATTTGAGCCAAAATGTCAAAATTTACTTAGATATCTTCCGACAGATTGGTTTTGTAGCATAGCAAACTGCGTGTTGTTTTTTGTATTGTAAAATTGTTGTAGGGAAGAGTTCAACTGATACTGAATTCGCCTGGGTGCACCTTTAGACGCAATTTACACTGTGCCTTTTCTGCTTGCATGTGTAGGCAGGCTTTTTCAGTTCGTTGGTGAGAGGTGTTGAGAAGCATGCGGAGTAAAACAAAAGGCACGAAATGAAAATTCGAGGGGATTTTGACATTTCTCTTTGTTTTTTCGTACTCTCAGCACTAAGAGTGTATACAAATGTCAAAAAGTCATGAAGAAAAAAGTCTTAATGTAAATGTGCTTGACTTTTCGTAGGGGTTTTAAAAGAAAATTGTCGAAAGAAGGCAGGCTAAAAAGGCATAATGTGAATAGGCACTTACTCATAAAATCCATATGTAAACGTATGGCCCTATCGCTATATACGCCCGTTGTTTTTTAGTGATACATCTGGCATCGCGAAATTCAAATACTCATAATTGTCAATTTTTTCATTTATATGAAAGAAAAGTAGAAAGGAAAACGAAAAAAACTGGATATAAAAAGGTTTTTCTTCGTTTTACATAAAATATTTAAAAATTTATTAGATCCAACGACGATCATTTCAATTTTGTTTTTTTCGTATTCATCCGTAGACAATAGTTTAGTTAAAATTGACGGGAATTAAAAGGAAATTTAAAGTTTAAAAACACTGCTCGCATTCTCAGTGGGGCAGAGTAGCAGAAAAGAAGTTGAAAGAAAACATGAAGATGGCTGACGGCACAACTATTGTACGTAGAAATAGACCAGGAACTAAAGCAAAGGTAAAACAAACCAATTTTTTGAATAAGTTTAGAAATGTCAAATTTTTAATAAATTCTGTGGTTTTGTCCTTAGGACTTTTGTCGTTGGCCGGATGAACCATTGGAAGAAATGGACAGTACATTGGCTGTACAACAGTATATACAACAATTGATAAAAAGGGATCCCTCAAATGTGGAACTAATTCTAACTATGCCAGAGGCTCAAGACGAAGGCGTTTGGAAATATGAACATTTAAGGTGGGTATTTAATTTTCTTTGTTGTTCCTTTTGTTAGTTCTTGTCGAATGCTTTTGTTTACAATCTTCGTGTCTTTATTTTCATTGTTAGGCAATTTTGCATGGAGTTGAATGGTCTTGCAGTCCGCTTGCAAAAACAATGTTCACCTTCTACTTGCACCCAAATGACTGCCACCGAGCAATGGATATTTTTATGTGCTGCTCATAAAACACCAAAAGAATGTCCTGCCATTGATTATACCCGTCACACATTGGACGGTGCTGCTTGTTTACTCAATAGCAATAAATATTTTCCAAGCCGGTAAGCATTAATGTTCGATAATTTTTACTCACATTAAAATAATTAAAGCTACACAAACAAATAACACAAAAAAGAGCCTAATTTGGTCTAATAGTAGGTCTCGTTGTGATAATTAATGCATATTACATAGTATTGATGATCTCAGGTAGAAAGGCCCTAACTCGTGTTTATTACGAAATTGAGTTTTTCAGTGATTCCAATACATTTCACAAAAATACACCTTCTCACAAAAATATATTGCAATAGTGTAAAAAATAACGATTTTACAAGCAGTTTTACAAAACAAATTTGCATTATGAATATTACAGTTTCTCCCGTAAAGTTACAATTATTTGAGTTAGGGCCTTTCTACTTGAGACCATCGATATTTACTATGCTAATTTCACTCTGACTTTCGAAAATTTTCGATTTTATTTTAATAATTCTTAAATTGCTAAGTCCTTTAAATCCAGAATACTACCGGGTATTTAGCTTAAAAAAAACACAGACGAATACAAATTTTAAAAAATTGGAAAATTTTTCCGAAAAATGTTGAAAATGTCGCTAAATTGATGTATATCAGTGAAATGGTTGCGGAGATATGGTCTTTGACATGTTCCGAAGAAGTTTTTTTTTTGTAAAATTTCTATCGCTTTCTGGTGGAGCTTAGCGGCAAGTTGCGATTTTTCGTGTTGCACAGTCTGTCTCACCGCTAAATAAAAGATTGATATTATCAACGAAAAGTCTTACAATAGGTAACAATAAAATTTAAAGAATACAAACAAAAATCAATCACACCTGTAATATATCGCGTATTATCGACGTTCACTTTGTAATACAAAGTTTTTTATAATTTTGTATCGGACTGAATACGAATTTATATCCATAATATAGGCTATGCGGGTGTAGTTGGTTTGACCAAAGATTCTTGTCAGTTTCACTACAAAAGGCGTAAGTAAGCCCTTCAAAATACTATATAATTTGAAATTGGTTTTTGTAACATTTAATAAATAATAAATAATATATAGTTTTTGAAAGTCTGCATAAAGTAAGAGGTTTGTGACTGTTAAGAGTTGTGGTTGAAGTCTACTGATGATTTGGTTCAAGCGCCAATGAAATACGTATATAGACATGCTAAACTACCAGCAAATAAATTTCAATTATTGTATGTATACTTCTGACAATATGTCAAATAATACATTTCTTTAAATAAATAATAATGCTTTAAAACATACATACATATATACTAAATTAGTTTCAGATATTATATTTCAAGCTCTAAAAAATAGAAAACTACAAAAAAGTCTGAAAAAAATTCGATATTAGTGGTATTAATTTTTCTAAATCGAGCGTTTTTAAACCGACTCGATTTACAGAACAGACAGGAATAAATTTTTTTTAATTCGAATTCATGTTGAATTCACAATTTAGAGCGAAGTTTTTTGATCGCAAATGTAAATTTTTATACTTTCAGAGTTTCAATAAAGGAATCATCTGTAACCAAATTAGGCTCGGTGTGTCGTCGGGTGTATAGAATTTTTTCGCATGCTTACTTTCACCATCGGCACATATTTGATGAATTCGAAGCTGAGACTTATCTCTGTCATCGGTTTACACATTTCGTCACAAAATATAATCTCATGTCAAAGGAAAATCTAATTGTACCCATTAATGAAGAGGCTGAAAATGCAGCGCCAGGCGAAAGTGAAGCTTAAAATTCGAATATTTAAATATTAAAAATAAAAAAGAAATACACCATTAAAAATGTAAACAATAATTGCAATTAAACATATTTGAAGCGCTGGAGCGCTGCAATAAGGAGCAAAGCAAATGATATAAAAAAACCGCAAATAAATTATAGAAGTAATTATATCAAGAAAGGAAATCACACTATACAACACACAAATCTACAAAATAAAACCATTGTAAGAGATTCATAAAAAAGTAAATAAAATAAATATTAAACACCAACAATAATTAAAGAACTCCCGTATTATTAAAAGTAAATACAAAAAAAAAAACGTGAATTCGTCATGTAGAGCGTTAAAAGTAACAGAGTATTGAACTAAAAAAATGACTAATAAATCAATATAAAATTCCTTTATAAACAATTCTAATAATAATAAAAATAATAACCCGTATAATAATAACTAATTATATAAGAAAAATTAAAACAAATATTTATTTCATCCCCGTCGTTTAAGTAGTAATCAAATATCATTTCCTCTTCAAAATGTTCATTTTACATTTCAATAACCTTATACAGAAATTTTGTATACAATTCTGTGCGAAACATTAATTTAAAAAATCATTTCTTTAATTTTTTTTTAGTTTAGAACTTGCTATACAAAACCAAATAATTCTGTTTTTATGCAATTTAGAACGTTTCATTGTTTTATAAGAGTATAGTATATAATATATATATAATTTAATTATATAAAATTCATTTTTCTCCAACAAACATACTTACTGTAAAATCTCATTACTACATCCAATTGAAAAACTCTGAAAAACCTAAAAAAAAACTAAAATGACAAATATTTTAAACAAACTGTATGCTAAAATAAAACAACAGGAACAAGAATAAAAACTCATTTATTTAATAGTACCAATATTTGTGAAAAAATATATACCTATAAATAATAAAACAAAAATATAACATTAATTTTGAAATTCATAACTTAAAATTTTAGTACTTTCAGTTGAAAACAGTTTGTGGAATAGTGAAAAGAAAATGTAAAGAATCATTACAGGCAAAAAGTTTTTATTTTTAATTGAATTTTAGCCCAATAACCGGCAAGATCGTAAAAATGATCGGATAAAGCAAATATTTTTAGGGCTATGCTCTTTGTGCCACGACACAGGAACTGGGACGTGATTTTCGTAACAAAAATAATCGACACTATTACAATGATATACGAAAATATTCGAAAGAAACAGCCAGATTCTGAAAATAATTTCGTTTTGTAAATCGTTTTTCATCACATACCTGATTAACTTAATCTTAAGCAGCCAGAAAAGAAAATAATGGGAACTAAATGGAGACGTTTTGAAATATTTGCGACGAATTTGACATCATCATATAATATAATTTTATTGCATTGTTATTTAACACATGAAATTTGTTTTATATAGCTAAGCAGCATAGCTCTAACCGGGTGTCCTAAGGCACTTGTCGTTTTCTTTTTAAGTGGATATAGTCAAAAGAGCCGTAAGTTTTAATTTGCAGGAGAAAAAACATTAAGAACGAACGCCAGAAAAAGAATAGTGAGACCGTCTATAGACGGTCTTGCGGGTTTGCATGTAATGAACAATCGCAAGTAAATTTGATTTATAAAAATGTTTTATTAAGATTAACGATGAAAGTAAGTTAAAATTCATATTCACTCTTAACCCTGGTACTCTGTTCACAATTTCGTGCGAAATGCTGTCAAACTACATGTAAAAGGATTTGGTATGAAATATTTGCGAAATAAATTCGCAAAAGTAGTACTCTGTTCTTGTTGCGAAAAACACGCAAAATCTATCTGGCAGCATGTTTTTCCACTCAAAATGACTCTGGCATCATTTTAGTTTAGCTGCGAAACAACAATGTTGCATACTTTCAAGCAATAAAAGCGAGAAATTTATAAAAAAAAACTCGAGTTGGGCTACATTTAGTACATGTCAAATTTTTCATGCGAAATAATCAATGTTGCTGAAAATTTTTCACAACTTCGAACAGAGTACCAGCCTTTATCGGGAATGAAATGCGGACATTTTGTTCACGTGAAATATTTCCCGTGAACAAATAAATTGTGTACAAATTAGAAAATAGTATACTGACACAAGAACAACACAAACATTGGCGACCACAATTTTAGGGAAAGGGAACACATTTCACGTGAAGTTTTATTACCGATAAGGGTGATTATTTCTAATTATGATACTCCCAGAAATAATTGCATTTGGAATCAAGGATTTGGGTGTAAATTTTTTTGCAATATTGGCTTTCTATCGACCAAAGCAACTGTACGAACAGCTCTTTTTCCAACACCTGATATTCTAAACTGTTCTTTGTAAAATTTTTGAGCAGATGATTGCCCTACGGACCGTTTATTTCTGAAGGCCAGCAGCTATTGTCACACGGAAATCTGGTAGCTGTAAGAGCGGTTCTTTATCGGATATATTGTCAGAATCATTGACCTTTCCGGCGTGCCGTTGTAAAAACGTAATTAGAGCTGTGTCTTTCATGAACGAACGGGTACAACTGATCGAATCAGTAAAATGAACGAAGTGAGCCGGTCACTTTATACTGAGCTGTTTGGCTGAGCAGTACTGATAAAAAAGTACTATTGAACGAAATGAGCGAACGAGAGCACTTGGATGTTTTTGTATTGTTGCTTTGGTTTTTAGGGTTCCGTACACCAAAGGTGAAAATGGAACCCTATTGTTTTCGCTACGCTGTCCGTCTGTCCGTCTGGCCGTCTGTCCGTCTGTCCGTCACAGGGTATTTTCTCGGGAACCGTAAGAGCTACGGACCTGAAATTTGGACACAGTGTGTAGACCCTTGGCCGCTACAACAACAAATACATGAGAGTTGGAAATTAAAGGGTGTGCCAAAACGAGCAACGAAAAATGCTAAAATCCAAATTAATATACATACAATTGTATGTATGTATGTATATTACATGGGACCCTTGGCCGCTACAACAACAAATACATGAGAGTTGGAAATTAAAGGGTGTGCCAAAACGAGCAACGAAAAATTTTAAAATCCCATGTAATATACATACAATTGTATGTATGTATGTATATTACATGGGACCCTTGGCCGCTACAACAACAAATACATGAGAGTTGGAAATTAAAGGGTGTGCCAAAACGAGCAACGAAAAATTTTAAAATCCTATCTAATATACACACAATTGTATGTTTATGCACTTGAAATTTGTAAAGTTCGTGTATTTTTATACAGACTACAACAACTAACACTAAAATTTAAAAAAATTTAATTAAAGGGTGTACCATCAGTTAATGTAATTTCGACTATGTAATTTTGAAAACTTGCTGTATCTTGGAAACCGTAAGAGCAAACTTCCTGAAATTTTCAAAAACGGTAAAACAAAAAAATCTCAAAATTATAAAATCGCCAAACCGAAAAAAATCGTTAAAATCAAAAAAAAATCGCCAAAACGAAAAAAAGCACCAAATTAAAAAAAATTTCTAAATCGAAAATAAATCGCGAAAAACCGAAAAAATCGCCAAAATGAAAAAAATCGCCAAAATGAAAAAAAATCGCCTGAATGAAAAAATCGCCAAAATGAAAAAAAAATCGCCAAAATGAAAAAAACCGCCAAAATGAAAAAAAAAATCGCCAAAATGAAAAAAATTGTCAAAATTAAAAAAAAAATCGCCAAAATTAAAAAAAATCGCCAAAATTTAAAAAATCGTTAAAACGAGAAAAAAAAGAAAAAATAATAAAAAAAAACACTATTTCAGCTGAAAAAACGTAAAAAACACTGTATTAAAAAATGCTCAAAGCCCAACGTACGGAACCCTTCGTGCGCGAGTCAAAGTCGCACTTTACTGAATTTATTATTCTTTATTCATGTAAGATTTTTTGTCATAGTGTATAATTCAAATGGCGAAATTTATGACGTCTATTTTTCTTAATTCCCTTTTGAAGTTGCTACCAAGAATTCCTGGCATTCATACGATGGATTTTTTTGCACGTCTAATTTTACTTCTCTCCACCCAAGGCCTATTTATCAGGTCAACGCAACTCTCACGATGATTTTTGTTTTTATGGTTTGTTTTCTTGTTTGAGCTGTCAAAAGTTATTTGCACCATATACTTTAGTTCATGTTTGTGTGTGTTTCTGACAACTTAAACATAAAGTTGTTTTTTGTATTGCTGTGTTTTTGTAGAGTTGCGTTGACCTGATAAATAGGCCTTGTCTCCACCCATGTAGCTAATAAGCTAGAAGAGTAACAATAACAAATAACAATAAGCTAGAAGAGTAACATTAAAACCTAACAACAATAACAGTGTAAAGGGAAATATGAAAAACCATGGAAAACAGAAATCGAGTAATTTGTTCTACCTCTCTTTCTTCTCTACTCCGTTCGATAACAAACTAAAAGTGACGTCCAAGGCCTATTTATCAGGTCAACGCAACTGTCACGATGATTTTTGTTTTTATGGTTTGTTTTCTTGTTTGAGCTGTCAAAAGTTATTTGCACCATATACTTTAGTTCATGTTTGTGTGTGTTTCTGACAACTTAAACATAAAGTTGTTTTTTTGTAATGCTGTGTTTTTGTAGAGTTGCGTTGACCTGATAAATAGGCCTTGGTGACGTCGAAAAATAGAATTCATAAAAGTCATCGTGTGAATCGGCGGATATTCTCGTATTGCAAGAAGAGAATTTATAATATGTATGTGTGTGAGCGTAACTGTAATTCATCAAAGCCTTATATCGATAGTCTGGATCAAGTCTGCCACGAGCCATAAGGCACCGATACCCTCGGTCGAAAGGAAATCGGCGATGTTGTACCTCTGAATCTGAGGAAAAATTTACTTCTGTGTATAATAGCGTGAGCATTTTAAAACTATATGGGAGATGTCTTCCGTCATACTGCAAATATCTCACAGGTCCGAGGGACCCACTCCGATTCTAAATAACGCGACCTTGCAGAAGGTAGGCCCTCCCAGGATTCTATTTGCAAGTCTGATTCTATGAACACGTTCAGGTTCGCCCCTGATGAATTTGTAATAAACCACGGTTGTGTCCGCGATGCTAGGAAATAACCAGCCATTAAAACCCCTTTGCCTCTCTTAGTAAGTTATATTCCCCTTGCCAATCCATTATGAGGGCAGTATCAATTCGCCTAATGTCATCCTGGAAGGGCATTTCACCCCAATGTGAACGCCGCCGTTATCTGCAATTTCATTGCCCACTTTTAATGCAGGACTAGGTATGTGGTGAAATTCAATCGCACGACGTGCTATGTTAATTATACAGTTAAGAATCTTGCTCACGATGTACTTTGAATTTCTGCTGTTGCCTAAGGCCTGTAATACGGATTTGGTGTCTGACCACTTTCGAAAAATCATGCTGTACCAAACATTCTACCGCTTTTTTAATCGCTGGTAGTTCCGTCGAGATAGATAAAAGCCCCATTACAGTACTGAAAAACTCCATGTTATGTGACCTGCTATGGTAAATAGCGAAAGCCGTCGATTCACCGATCACTGGACCCCTCAGTGCAGGTTATTACAAAATCTACCTCTCGTAATCTTTGCAATTTGTGGACTGCCAACGCACGAATTACTTCGTCATTAGCTCATGATGTTTTGTTAATACTACCTTCTCGAAAAAGTGTATAGAGTTTAATTCTGTCATCTCAGTGAGCCTATTATTTATTATCTCGATGAAATTACTCGTTTTGTTTAGCGTCTTGACTAGATAGGTTGCATGTAGTTTATATTGTTATGGGTGATGATCCTTCCCAGATATTTCATGGAGTCGATGCAGGTACTATGACACCTGCCAGGGATATGTTGAAGGTCCTCTGACCTCTCTTAAGTGCAAAACATTAGATTTGTTCGGATTAAAAGACAGTCGTCGATCCCTGTAAGCCACGCTGACCCAATTTAGGCTATTTGCCAAGTTAAGAATAGATTCGATGAAGTCCTTGTGTCCCCGTACCTGCAAAAAATCGCCTGGAAATTGGAAGAGAGTAGTGTTTACCGATGATATGCGGTGTAATAAATAAATAATATAGGAAAGTGTACTGCCCTGGGCCATTCCCATCGCAATTCTCCTCTCCTGGTTGGCAATAACTAATTTCCTGTCTAGCAGAAAGTGATCCATTTGATTATATGGTGATTGAAGCCATAATCCATTAGCGACTGACACAGCAGTGTTGGATCGGTGCGGTCAGACGCCTTGTCGATATTCAGGCAAGCGGCGACCACCTGCAACCCAATTTTCTTCGCGACATAAATGGTGTTCAATACATTGTTGACGCACTGATTTGTTGACATAGGACCTGCTCTGTAGTATTTCCCTGGCTGGAACGTGTTCCTCTATGTAAAGTTTGATCAGGTATTCCTGGACCCTAGCTGTTTCAAATACGTCGAAAGAAAGGACGGGACTTCCGTATCGGTTTTTGTGTGTCAGTCCACGAATTTTTTGTAGCCTTAATTCGACTCTTACTTCTTCAACTCTGAAAGTGATGTTTTAGTTTTTGGACATGATCGCTAAGGTTGTTTTCGCTTTGAATTTGTTATCGTCTGGTACTCTTATTGTACATTCTTTGTATTTATTATTTACGATTTCTTCCAATTCACGTATGCTGCTTGAAACCACTACCTCCCGAGGGCCCTTGAGGAGCTTCTTCCTTAAAAGAATCCTGTTACCATCTTTTATCGCCCGTCTGTGTAACCGTAGAAATGGTGATGGGGATATGATTTCTAGCGCTGATTTTGGTGTTTATGACATGCCACGTACCACCACCACTGTTGCCTTTTATAACGCCAGGTCGATGAACTGGTAATGTAAGTTGGCCTCCCATCATTCATTCAAATAAAAATTGTAGTGTTCAAAAGGTTCTTCAAAAACTGGCCTTTGAGGTCCGAGTTACTCGACGCGACAGCGATTTGACGCTGGAATCTCCGAAAATCAAAGCACATGTAGATAGTTCCGCCTCGAAGATCCGCTGGTCCATGCCGGGGGACAGTAGCTGCCGGTAATACATATTAATATTAGTCTTCATATTTAATGTCGAAATTTCCAGAGTGTCGTGTTTATATCCAAAATGCTGAATCTGATCTTCCTTATATAAAACTCCACAAACGAAACCATCCTGTCTACATTAACAATAAAATTAAAATCACAGAGCCGTGTGTTGTTGTTATCTGTCAGCCAAGTCTTCGTGAGAATTGCAATGACAATGTTATTTTCTAAGAGTTCTTTGTTATCTGGTTTTTTCAAGCTTTGAATATTTAAGTAAATGATCTCCATTTAAAAAAACATTAATTAATTACAGAAGTGAGTCAACAACTGTTGACAGTGTCTAGATCCAAACAATTCATACTTCTATTTACATTGTCTCAATAAAGTTCATGATTTGCTTTTACCATATTCTTCTTCCCAAATTGGAGAGGAAATTTGCAGGACATCGAATGCCGTATATCTATTACCATTCACTAGTGTTCGTGGAATGGCGCCCGTACTGTGACCGTTTGCACATCCATGAAAAGCTGGTTTTATAAGTTTACTTTGTCTGTCTTTTGCTATTTTTATTGTTATTTACTACCTTAGAGTATGGCATGATTGTGCACTGCTCCGTGGGGTGTTTTCTGATTATCAATCGGTTTGGGTTTTTCGGACAGATGTGACAGGCTTGGAAACTCTGAGCAGTCATCCTCAAGTTCCGCAAATACCTTTGAATTTTTTGAATGCTCTTTGATTGTTAAGTTTTGTCCGTCGGAGCTTGGTTACCTTTGCAGTTTCTACAGATAATCTTGGAACAGTTTTCCTCTTCTCCGTGCTGGTTGTAACATGAGCGGCAGATCTTGTATGTTTGCTTGCAATGTTGATTGAAATGGTTGTATCTAAAACCCCTGTAGCATTGTTGCAAAGACACTGGGATTTTTTCATAAACAAAGATAACCTTCCGGTATTTCGTTTCCTTTCCATAAAATTTTTACATTTTTCGTCTCCGTAATTTTAATTACTCCGTCCACATTCTTCAGTCGTTTGATAGCTCTAAAGTATCTGATGATATCGTAATCCGAAATAAGGCTCCGCTGAAATTCCTACGTGGAGATTTCCAGGGGAATGTCATCGACAATGGCAATCTTTGAGACAAAATGTTCGAAAATTCTACCTGTTAATTCGTATTCCTTAAGACGTTCATTGTCTGCACTCCTTATAAGGAGCATAGGGCCTCCTCGTAATGGTGTAGTGATGCGACCCTACAGCCTCTGCTGCACAACTGTCAACCTCCCCTACAGCTCGCATACCCTGTGTCTAGCTGACGAGGCTCTGACGACCGACCATGGGCGATATATAACCCTCACAAACGGTGGTGGATAAATCTACACTGTCAACAGTCTTCCTGGAGGCGTACTATCAGCACCACATCCAGCATCGGATGCAGAAGCTCAACCAGCTATTCACTTTAACTTAAGTAAATATTAACGAAACCTCAAGTAAAAAGTTTCCTTTAGTATTCCAACTATAAAAAGTTGTTCAAATATTTTCAAAAGCTTATCAAAATCTTTACCCAATATGACTATGTCATCGAACATAATCGACTAACCTCATGAAAACAGCTGGTAATGACCACTACAAGTCACAAGAGTAGTGAATGTCTGCATGATTCATTTATTGGAACTTGGTGATATATTTTCATCTTAACAAGCACAGCAGTTGAATCAAGCTGTACTCATCTCTGTATTTTGCATTGATTAACGAGAAATGAATCGTTCTGGACATTGTGGTATATAACCAGCAACACCATTAATTAACTTCCAAGTTTAGGGTTTTGAACTTTCGCCGACGCTAAAATTTGTATTTGCTAAGCAAAAGTATGAAAAAAGATAAGAACAAATTTAATTTTTCAGAGGTGTGATTTGTTCCTCTGAGGGTAACTTTTTCCCCCTTTGTCCGATTTTTCTTGTTTTCAAGGTTTAACGGCCTAGATATATGAGATATATTTCTGTCAAATTTCATTGATCTAGGGGCACTCAATAACTTTTCACAAGCAATATAAACTAAAAACACAGTGCTGGCCACCTTTTTGGCTCAAATACTCCTCTGTGCACAGTATAAAAAACAGTGGTTTTACCAACCCACAATGAAGGATTAAATGCAGGAATCAACCGCTTGCACTCATCAATGCCACATACCAATGCACCAATTGAACTTGAAATTGCCGCTTTATCAATTGCATTTGTAAATTCTGAATGATTGTGTCACCTCAATTTGGGTATGAAACAACTCACATTGGAGCGGCGCAGTCACGCTGTGTGAGCTCAGAATAAAAATTGCAGGCCAAGATAAGTAAACAACCAGGTAAAATCTGCAACCACTTAATATTTAAGTGGCACACTCTTAATGCTCAGACTTAGAAATTAAAATGAAAGTTCCAAGTCAAGTGATTATATTAAAACTTTGCATACTGATTGCAATTATGGAAGGTTACAATTTGGCTTTTTAAAAAATGGCCATGACGACACCTATAAAATTTTAATTTAACTTTATCTAGAAGATTTAAATATACGGGATCAAGACTATTAAAATTTAACATTATATTTTACCTTACAGAGCTAAAATTTAGTCATTAGTAGGCTTGTTACCAACTAAAAAATAATCGGAAAACCCAAAAGTTATAACCAGGGACGGGACCACAACCTTAAAGTTCAGGGTTAAAAATTAAAATAAATGTTTTTCTACAAAAGCGATTCAATTGAAACTTTGTAACCGTAGAAATGGTGATGGGGATATGATTTCTAGCGCTGATTTTGGTGTTTATGACATGCCACGTACCACCACCACTGCTGCCTTTTATAACGCCAGGTCGATGAACTGGTAATGTAAGTTGGCCTCCCATCATTCATGCAAGTAAAAATTGTAGTGTTCAAAAGGTTCTTCAAAAACTGGCCTTTGAGATCCGAGTTACCCGACCTATAGATTATCGATTTGACGCTGGAATCTCCGAAAATCAAAGCACATGTAGATAGTTCCGCCACGAAGATCCCCTGGTCCATGCCGGGGGACAGTAGCTGCCGGTAATACATATTAATATTAGTCTTCATATTTAATGTCGAAATTTCCAGAGTGTCGTGTTTATATCCAAAATGCTGAATCTGATCTTCCTTATATAAAACTCCACAAACGAAACCATCCTGTCTACATTAACAATAAAATTAAAATCACAGAGCCGTGTGTTGTTGTTATCTGTCAGCCAAGTCTTCGTGAGAATTGCAATGACAATGTTATTTTCTAAGAGTTCTTTGTTATCTGGTTTTTTCAAGCTTTGAATATTTAAGTAAATGATCTCCATTTAAAAAAACATTAATTAATTACAGAAGTGAGTCAACAATATAGAACTGTTGACAGTGTCTAGATCCAAACAATTCATACTTCTATTTACATTGTCTCAATAAAGTTCATGATTTGCTTTTACCATATTCTTCTTCCCAAAATTGGAGAGGAAATTTGCAGGACATCGAATGCCATATATCTATTACCATTCACTAGTGTTCGTGGAATGGCGCCCGTACTGTGACCGTTTGCACATCCATGAAAAGCTGGTTTTATAAGTTTACTTTGTCTGTCTTTTGCTATTTTTATTGTTATTTACTACCTTAGAGTATGGCATGATTGTGCACTGCTCCGTGGGGTGTTTTCTGATTATCAATCGGTTTGGGTTTTTCGGACAGATGTGACAGGCTTGGAAACTCTGAGCGGTCATCCTCAAGTTCCGCAAATACCTTTGAATTTTTTGAATGCTCTTTGATTGTTAAGTTTTGTCCGTCGGAGCTTGGTTACCTTTGCAGTTTCTACAGATAATCTTGGAACAGTTTTCCTCTTCTCCGTGCTGGTTGTAACATGAGCGGCAGATCTTGTATGTTTGCTTGCAATGTTGATTGAAATGGTTGTATCTAAAACCCCTGTAGCATTGTTGCAAAGACACTGGGATTTTTTCATAAACAAAGATAACCTTCCGGTATTTCGTTTCCTTTCCATAAAATTTTTACATTTTTCGTCTCCGTAATTTTAATTACTCCGTCCACATTCTTCAGTCGTTTGATAGCTCTAAAGTATCTGATGATATCGTAATCCGAAATAAGGCTCCGCTGAAATTCCTACGTGGAGATTTCCAGGGGAATGTCATCGACAATGGCAATCTTTGAGACAAAATGTTCGAAAATTCTACCTGTTAATTCGTATTCCTTAAGACGTTCATTGTCTGCACTCCTTATAAGGAGCATAGGGCCTCCTCGTAATGGTGTAGTGATGCGACCCTACAGCCTCTGCTGCACAACTGTCAACCTCCCCTACAGCTCGCATACCCTGTGTCTAGCTGACGAGGCTCTGACGACCGACCATGGGCGATATATAACCCTCACAAACGGTGGTGGATAAATCTACACTGTCAACAGTCTTCCTGGAGGCGTACTATCAGCACCACATCCAGCATCGGATGCAGAAGCTCAACCAGCTATTCACTTTAACTTAAGTAAATATTAACGAAACCTCAAGTAAAAAGTTTCCTTTAGTATTCCAACTATAAAAAGTTGTTCAAATATTTTCAAAAGCTTATCAAAATCTTTACCCAATATGACTATGTCATCGAACATAATCGACTAACCTCATGAAAACAGCTGGTAATGACCACTACAAGTCACAAGAGTAGTGAATGTCTGCATGATTCATTTATTGGAACTTGGTGATATATTTTCATCTTAACAAGCACAGCAGTTGAATCAAGCTGTACTCATCTCTGTATTTTGCATTGATTAACGAGAAATGAATCGTTCTGGACATTGTGGTATATAACCAGCAACACCATTAATTAACTTCCAAGTTTAGGGTTTTGAACTTTCGCCGACGCTAAAATTTGTATTTGCTAAGCAAAAGTATGAAAAAAGATAAGAACAAATTTAATTTTTCAGAGGTGTGATTTGTTCCTCTGAGGGTAACTTTTTCCCCCTTTGTCCGATTTTTCTTGTTTTCAAGGTTTAACGGCCTAGATCTATGAGATATATTTCTGTCAAATTTCATTGATCTAGGGGCACTCAATAACTTTTCACAAGCAATATAAACTAAAAACACAGTGCTGGCCACCTTTTTGGCTCAAATACTCCTCTGTGCACAGTATAAAAAACAGTGGTTTTACCAACCCACAATGAAGGATTAAATGCAGGAATCAACCGCTTGCACTCATCAATGCCACATACCAATGCACCAATTGAACTTGAAATTGCCGCTTTATCAATTGCATTTGTAAATTCTGAATGATTGTGTCACCTCAATTTGGGTATGAAACAACTCACATTGGAGCGGCGCAGTCACGCTGTGTGAGCTCAGAATAAAAATTGCAGGCCAAGATAAGTAAACAACCAGGTAAAATCTGCAACCACTTAATATTTAAGTGGCACACTCTTAATGCTCAGACTTAGAAATTAAAATGAAAGTTCCAAGTCAAGTGATTATATTAAAACTTTGCATACTGATTGCAATTATGGAAGGTTACAATTTGGCTTTTTAAAAAATGGCCATGACGACACCTATAAAATTTTAATTTAACTTTATCTAGAAGATTTAAATATACGGGATCAAGACTATTAAAATTTAACATTATATTTTACCTTACAGAGCTAAAATTTAGTCATTAGTAGGCTTGTTACCAACTAAAAAATAATCGGAAAACCCAAAAGTTATAACCAGGGACGGGACCACAACCTTAAAGTTCAGGGTTAAAAATTAAAATAAATGTTTTTCTACAAAAGCGATTCAATTGAAACTTTGTAACCGTAGAAATGGTGATGGGGATATGATTTCTAGCGCTGATTTTGGTGTTTATGACATGCCACGTACCACCACCACTGCTGCCTTTTATAACGCCAGGTCGATGAACTGGTAATGTAAGTTGGCCTCCCATCATTCATGCAAGTAAAAATTGTAGTGTTCAAAAGGTTCTTCAAAAACTGGCCTTTGAGATCCGAGTTACCCGACCTATAGATTATCGATTTGACGCTGGAATCTCCGAAAATCAAAGCACATGTAGATAGTTCCGCCACGAAGATCCCCTGGTCCATGCCGGGGGACAGTAGCTGCCGGTAATACATATTAATATTAGTCTTCATATTTAATGTCGAAATTTCCAGAGTGTCGTGTTTATATCCAAAATGCTGAATCTGATCTTCCTTATATAAAACTCCACAAACGAAACCATCCTGTCTACATTAACAATAAAATTAAAATCACAGAGCCGTGTGTTGTTGTTATCTGTCAGCCAAGTCTTCGTGAGAATTGCAATGACAATGTTATTTTCTAAGAGTTCTTTGTTATCTGGTTTTTTCAAGCTTTGAATATTTAAGTAAATGATCTCCATTTAAAAAAACATTAATTAATTACAGAAGTGAGTCAACAATATAGAACTGTTGACAGTGTCTAGATCCAAACAATTCATACTTCTATTTACATTGTCTCAATAAAGTTCATGATTTGCTTTTACCATATTCTTCTTCCCAAAATTGGAGAGGAAATTTGCAGGACATCGAATGCCATATATCTATTACCATTCACTAGTGTTCGTGGAATGGCGCCCGTACTGTGACCGTTTGCACATCCATGAAAAGCTGGTTTTATAAGTTTACTTTGTCTGTCTTTTGCTATTTTTATTGTTATTTACTACCTTAGAGTATGGCATGATTGTGCACTGCTCCGTGGGGTGTTTTCTGATTATCAATCGGTTTGGGTTTTTCGGACAGATGTGACAGGCTTGGAAACTCTGAGCAGTCATCCTCAAGTTCCGCAAATACCTTTGAATTTTTTGAATGCTCTTTGATTGTTAAGTTTTGTCCGTCGGAGCTTGGTTACCTTTGCAGTTTCTACAGATAATCTTGGAACAGTTTTCCTCTTCTCCGTGCTGGTTGTAACATGAGCGGCAGATCTTGTATGTTTGCTTGCAATGTTGATTGAAATGGTTGTATCTAAAACCCCTGTAGCATTGTTGCAAAGACACTGGGATTTTTTCATAAACAAAGATAACCTTCCGGTATTTCGTTTCCTTTCCATAAAATTTTTACATTTTTCGTCTCCGTAATTTTAATTACTCCGTCCACATTCTTCAGTCGTTTGATAGCTCTAAAGTATCTGATGATATCGTAATCCGAAATAAGGCTCCGCTGAAATTCCTACGTGGAGATTTCCAGGGGAATGTCATCGACAATGGCAATCTTTGAGACAAAATGTTCGAAAATTCTACCTGTTAATTCGTATTCCTTAAGACGTTCATTGTCTGCACTCCTTATAAGGAGCATAGGGCCTCCTCGTAATGGTGTAGTGATGCGACCCTACAGCCTCTGCTGCACAACTGTCAACCTCCCCTACAGCTCGCATACCCTGTGTCTAGCTGACGAGGCTCTGACGACCGACCATGGGCGATATATAACCCTCACAAACGGTGGTGGATAAATCTACACTGTCAACAGTCTTCCTGGAGGCGTACTATCAGCACCACATCCAGCATCGGATGCAGAAGCTCAACCAGCTATTCACTTTAACTTAAGTAAATATTAACGAAACCTCAAGTAAAAAGTTTCCTTTAGTATTCCAACTATAAAAAGTTGTTCAAATATTTTCAAAAGCTTATCAAAATCTTTACCCAATATGACTATGTCATCGAACATAATCGACTAACCTCATGAAAACAGCTGGTAATGACCACTACAAGTCACAAGAGTAGTGAATGTCTGCATGATTCATTTATTGGAACTTGGTGATATATTTTCATCTTAACAAGCACAGCAGTTGAATCAAGCTGTACTCATCTCTGTATTTTGCATTGATTAACGAGAAATGAATCGTTCTGGACATTGTGGTATATAACCAGCAACACCATTAATTAACTTCCAAGTTTAGGGTTTTGAACTTTCGCCGACGCTAAAATTTGTATTTGCTAAGCAAAAGTATGAAAAAAGATAAGAACAAATTTAATTTTTCAGAGGTGTGATTTGTTCCTCTGAGGGTAACTTTTTCCCCCTTTGTCCGATTTTTCTTGTTTTCAAGGTTTAACGGCCTAGATCTATGAGATATATTTCTGTCAAATTTCATTGATCTAGGGGCACTCAATAACTTTTCACAAGCAATATAAACTAAAAACACAGTGCTGGCCACCTTTTTGGCTCAAATACTCCTCTGTGCACAGTATAAAAAACAGTGGTTTTACCAACCCACAATGAAGGATTAAATGCAGGAATCAACCGCTTGCACTCATCAATGCCACATACCAATGCACCAATTGAACTTGAAATTGCCGCTTTATCAATTGCATTTGTAAATTCTGAATGATTGTGTCACCTCAATTTGGGTATGAAACAACTCACATTGGAGCGGCGCAGTCACGCTGTGTGAGCTCAGAATAAAAATTGCAGGCCAAGATAAGTAAACAACCAGGTAAAATCTGCAACCACTTAATATTTAAGTGGCACACTCTTAATGCTCAGACTTAGAAATTAAAATGAAAGTTCCAAGTCAAGTGATTATATTAAAACTTTGCATACTGATTGCAATTATGGAAGGTTACAATTTGGCTTTTTAAAAAATGGCCATGACGACACCTATAAAATTTTAATTTAACTTAATCTAGAAGATTTAAATATACGGGATCAAGACTATTAAAATTTAACATTATATTTTACCTTACAGAGCTAAAATTTAGTCATTAGTAGGCTTGTTACCAACTAAAAAAGAATCGGAAAACCCAAAAGTTATAACCAGGGACGGGACCACAACCTTAAAGTTCAGGGTTAAAAATTAAAATAAATGTTTTTCTACAAAAGCGATTCAATTGAAACTTTGCACACACACATTGGCAAGGCTATAATTTTTCATTTTCAAAATTGGGCGTGACTTTACCTATAAAATTTAATCCTTTTGTGAAATGTACTTCGAATTAGAAGATTTTAATCTTTTATTTATGTATTTCTCCTTAACCGCATCCTACGAAACTTAAAATGTATTAAGCGAAAGAAAAATTTCTTTCGTTTCGAATTAAAGAGTAATTTGGGTTTTTGTAATGACACAATAGCCCATTTTTCTAGATGATTTAGGCCACCCCAATCAAGGTCTAACCCATTATTTTATGCACTTCTGCCCTTTCCAAATGCCAGATTCATCATGAACAGAAACTTTAGATAAAACACATAAATGTGAAAAAGCCAAGTTTGTAACCAAAAATGTCGGCCAACAAGTCCGATCAAGTTTTTATTTTTCTGAGTTTAGACGGGCGAACATTTGGAATTCTCTTTTTTTGTTTCTTTCGCGTTCACACAGACAAAAATGTTGCCAGCGACATTCCAATTTTATTGAATGATAGCAAGCATATCTGTATATGTATGTGTGTATATAAGTATGTATGTATGTAGCAAAGAATATGAAAACAAAGCGTGTCGCCGAGTACCGAAAACAAAAGTGATTCTTTCTTCCCCCACCCGTAAATTGCTAAACTAAATGTTTCCCTTATAAATGTTTTCGTGTCTAAACGCTGACTTTGGCGAGTTTGCTGAAGTAGTTAGCACGTTGAGTAGAAAACCGTAGGTCCTGGGTTCGAGTCCGGTCTACGGCAGTCATTAAATAACAACACCACGCATTTTTTTAATGTGCATTAGTGTCCTTTGTATCAGTTCTAGTGATGCAGGCATAAGGCACTGGTCACTAAAACTACAATGGCTTCAGCGGATGCTAATCCTAATGTAACATCAGAGCTCCCTCCTTCGTCGGTATTGTGCATTGCAGAATCATCGTCGAAGTAAAATAACCAACAAAATGGCTGCTACAGCTTAAAAATTTAATAGGCCTCATTTGAGACCAGAGGAGTTGCAATACTGCATTATTAAAAAAAGTGTGCAAAAAAAGCAGAATTAAAAAAATAAAGCTTTCCTCTATATCTTGCTTCACCACCTGTCTTCTCTATCACTATCCCTTCCATATCACCCTCTCTCACTATCTTCTCTTTAACTCACAGGCAGCATAAAGGGATCATTTTATTGAACCCAAGTGAGCTGGACTCTAAATTTCACCCTTCCTTACCAGCAGCCTGGTAACCTAACCTAACCTAATCTATCACTACAATCTGCTATGCTTTTTTTTTTGTCACCGCCATGGTGCGTGCCATTTAATTTTTAGGCTTGTGTGTATTATTGATTTAGAAAATTACCCTATTCCTAGCAAAATATCGAATATACTGCTGGTATTTTATAAAGTTAAAGTAAGTGCTCGTGTTTTATACAATTTTTGTATTTAACTTTTAATTAATTATTTTAAATTACGTATTACATTGAAAATGGTGTAGAATAAATTGAATTATTACTTGTTAAGTGTTGATTGCTTGATTAAGATGACGATGGTAAGGATGATGATGATGATGACATGGTGGTAATTGAACAAAATTCTCCCTAACATTCTCTAAAGGAAGTCGGTCGTGCTACTCATTTTCTGTTTAATTTTGCTTTTTTTTCTTGTCTTTGGGAAATTGATCTATTATACAATTAAATTGTTGAAACGAATGAATATTTGTACAACAATGGCTTTGACACGTCCTTGTGAATTGACACGTGGGTGTCAATGAATGAATGAATAGTTCTAATAAATTTTTTGCTTGTAGTTGTAAAACTTGAGGGTAGTTGTAATTTCAATGAAACAGAAGTTAAATAGTGGTTTATTTAAAAGCAAGGTTGGAAACCGAAAAAAATAACGGTATCGGTATTGATACCGGTACAATTATTTTTTAAATGTCGGTATCGGTAGCGGTATCGGTATTTTTTTATTTCGGTATCGGTATTACCGGTACATACCGTTATCGGGTTTATAATACCGGTATACCGATATTACTGATAAATTTATTATTTCAGGCAGTGGACGTAACAAAAAATCTTTTTTTATTAAATTTCTTCAAAAAGGGAGTATTTTTACATTAACAAATGTACTCGTATAAAAGCATATAAACTTATTTGTTTCTATATATGTTATTATACTATTATTAAAAAATAATTTATTAATAAGAAAGTGAAACAAGGAGGCTGCAGTTCAAACTTTACATATATACATTTTGGTTAATTAAACAAAATAGTAAAAATAAAAGTTTTGTCTATAATGATATATTACACTGTGTGACAAATTTTGATGAAATCGAAATACCTGGGAGGTGTTACTATTTTTCTGCTTGGTATTGTCGAGTATAACAATACAAATTGTATTTGAAATTTTTCAGACACCTCCAATATCTTTATTTATAAAACATAATTGAATAAGAGTAATTCGCAGGACTGTTTTAAATATTTTGTTAGAAAACTTTTTGTTAAAAAACTATTTTTATGATGTATTTCGCGTTCTATTTATACGCTTTCGGTGTATTTAAGCTTCCAGCATGATGAAAGTTCAATTTAATAGATGTATATCAACACAGAGTACAAAATTGGTACAACAGTGGTTGCCAAAATTGTTTTCTTCCTTTTAAAAGTACTTTCCTTCACATCAAGAGAGGAATCTTTAAATTCAAATTTAAAAGTTTAGAAGTTTTTTCTCTACCAACCTTATATATTACGGTGAAGTGTGTAAACAAGACCAACACCAAAGAAGGAAAGTTAATTGAAATACATTTTTGCAATTTTTGCCCATATTACGGTTTACAGCTCAACTAAGTTGGATTGAAACTGAAACAACTTTTTTTCTTTGGTATTCTGAATAACAACTAATTTTAGTTGACTTCGAAACAATGCGCGAAAAACAAAAGTTCTTATCTATGCTATATTTTTTGAAACCATAGTATCCATTACAAAACATTTTTAATATTTTTAGTTTTGGCATTGCTATTTTTTTTGAGATTCTATGTTTTATGAACATGGCAATAGCATTGGTTGACAAATGGGATTGGCTGGCGTCTGGAATAGTAAAGCAAAACGAACACAATGATCGAAATAAAAACAAAAATACAACTGATAAAAAGCAGTTGTCTCATGGTGAAAAAAGTTGTAATACATAATAAAAATTTGGCAACTTCAACTCAACTAACATTTATTTTTAGGTCGTTTACGTGTATACCGGTACGTACCGGTAGTCTGGATACCGGTATTTTCTAACCGAAATGTATTTCGGTATCGGTAACGATACCGGTATCTAATTTAAACGGTATTTGAATAGGTATCGGTATTTTTACGATACCGTTTGCCAACCTTGTTTAAAATGAATAAAACACTAAAGCGTAATATTTTTCTGAAAGAATTAATTCTCTAAAGCTTTCTTTACATGGTAATACAATGTATTACGAAATGTCAAAAAAATGCTGTAGAATGTACAAAATCTTATCATGTAAACGCAAAATGTATCGAGTAGGAGAGAATACGGATAGAAAATTTGACAAGCGGTCGGTAAATGTTTTGTTTTCTAAACCATTTTAGAAATTCTCATCACATCAGAGGTTTATTTCAAAGTAAACATTGGCAGCACTAGTGGTATCTATTGAAGGTGTTAACACTTTTGCAGAAGGAACCAAAATCAACTCTGAAAATTTTCTTGTTTGTTTTGCGATAAAATCATTCAACATGCTCCTAAATATTAAAGTTTATTTTATTGAATTCTTTTAAATCACTGTCCGCCGGGTTTCTGCATAGAAACATTTAACAGTGAAGAGGCGTGAAAACTGTGCTATCTTAAGTATCACGCAACTTCGTGAGGGCTTATAAAAATAATACAATAAGTGACACTTCAATATAAAATGTTTGGAAATTGTTGGGTGATTGAAATATATTTAATAATTTCTATTTTTTTCTTTTCTTCAACACAGTAAAATTGATATAATAGAACATTGAAATCCAAAATTGCAAGTATGTATGCAATTTTCATATGTCTAAAATGTTTAGCAGAAAATTACGATTTATAAGAGGTGAAGGAGATTTTATTTAAAAAAAAATTACTAATTATCGAGGGGACCAAAATGTATGGAAATTTTACGAATTAACGAGATTTTCAAGGGACTGACTGTTTATTACGAATTATCGGGAATTACGATTTATCGGGGTACGAATTATCGGGATTTGACTGTAGTTCTTTTGTTAATGAAAAATGTATATCGAGTTAATACATTTTTCAGTTCAACAATGCATCGTTCGTTATAAGGGGAAAGTACTGTAATATTTCAAGAACATTCAAAGAAATTTCCGGTTCATACACGGTAAATTTAGCAACTTTTTAGTTGATGGGCGAAAATTGCTAAGTGCGAACCTAGTAAAAAGAAACGTCAAACGCACATTTTTGATATGGCCTGACTTCGAAAACTTATCAATACAAACAAAATTTTTATGTATTTCCGATGCGGTATTTGCATACATATGTATGTATATCGTGTACAGATACAAAGCTGTGAAATATTGTAACCATGAGCATCAACTTTGAAACCGATGCGCAAAATACTTGTTTTGAAAGGTGTGCTTTGCCTATGTTTTGTATTGCGGCGTTATGAAACAGCACACTTTGTTCGAACACAAAGCAATTGACGTTTTGGAATTTACAGTTACCCTTTTTTTAAGATCTTTTTATTGATTTTTTCATTTTTGTGTTAATTTTGTCCCACGAGGTGGACAGAAAACGTTCGATCGCCAACTTGTATTGAAAACACAAATAAAATAAAAAAATTGGTTTCTTGTCTTCCATACAAGTAATCGATAGAACGATTTCTGTCGACATCGAGAGTTTTGGATTTTCATCCAAAACGTGCATGAACAAATTTATTGCTCTTGAGCGACCACGACGTGACTGAAAAGTTTCACGCAATCCCATCCCATTTTGAATTGTAGTTTCTGTTGTACAGAATTCCTGACTTTTACTCATTTTTCTTAAACTAGCGCATGCAAACTGTTTGTTGAAGAACTCAACAAGTGTTTGTATATTTTAAGATTCCTCTATATACACACACATATACTCGTACATATCGCACCCTGAATACAAAAGGGGCACAACTCAAAAAATTTCAGATGCTGAGTAGTTGCAAACAACTGTTGATACTGTACAAATGACCCAAGTATGTCACATAAAAACAACCATAATGGTTTTTTATATTCTTCAAGAAGACTGTATTGCAAAAGAAATTGTTGGGGTCGTTATAAATTTCTTCAATTACCTGTTTTATAAAAAAGCAAAAGCACTTTTATAATTTTGAGTTGTGCCCCTTTTGTATTTAGGGTGCGATATGTATATCTACATGAACATACTATATATTGCGAGTGGTTCCCTGCAATATACATATTTATTTCTGTGTGTACGTCATGACGCAAATTATGGTAATGCTTTTTCTACTTCTATTTTAGTTTACTTTGCGTTTGTTTTTCTTTAGTTGAAAATGTAAAAAATCTGGATTAAATAAAATTTATACCTACTAGCACTTGCAATTGTGGACAGCCATGAGTTAATGAAATTTAAATATGACCCATTTTAGTTATTAAGCCAACCAGAATTGTAATTAATGTCATTAAAATAAATCTAAATGGAAATCCAAATTTTGCTTAAGGAGTTTGAAATCTTTACATACAAAATGTACTAATAGTATTTGAGATTCAGGCCCTCACGGCTGCATATACATACTTAATAAAGTTATAACTTGAGATGTAAAATTTGGGTGTTAGTAAATGCAGTTAAGCTTGGCTTGAAAAAATAAATATAGTAAACAGAAGAAATAATTTGAAGACATTAAGGGTATTCGCGTATTTGATTCATTCCATAAGCATATTGAAAAGATTTTATACCACACAAAACAAGAATATAATTCAAATGGTGCGTTTAAAGAATTATTATTTAAAAAAACGTAAAAGAGGAGTCAGATCTTCAAAAAACATAAATATGAAAATCGTTCAAGTTCCTATCCAAAAGTATTGAGAAAAAAGTTTCCACCAAGTATGAACGATAAATCTGGGTGAAATTAACCTGTCGGTACATTGATTTTTCTTCGAGCCGACGGGAAGGGTCTCCATTTATTGTTAAAACATTAGCATGTGGTTATACGAGTAAAATCTATGTATTAGACAATAAATGTCAAAAAATCTAGCTGAACGTTTTTTTATACAAAAATACGGCAATCATAGCTATGTAAAGAACCGAAGAATGTCAAAAGCATAAAAATAATTGTACTGAAACCAAAACAAAATCGAAGCTTTTGACAATCTTCAGCTACAAAGCACATAGAGCAAAAAATTATCAGCTGAAGTAACGCTGCCACCTAGTTAGATACACCTTGGTACCAGCCTTGAAAATAATCAAATTGGGTTTTGAACTAATGTTATTGTTCGGTCGAACAACGTCTATTGGGCGATAGCTGATTAAAAGATAGGAATCGGATATAAATACTTACATTCATATGCGTATTGAAGAGCTTTTATACCGCACATAACAAGAAGATAATATATCTTTATATAATTTTTTTTTTATAAATTTAAACCCTTAGCGGATAAATATAATATAAATGAGCATTTCGATATTTTGCGAATTAACTTGTTAATATTTAAATTCAATTGTTCCCAACTCAATACGTATGTATGTAAACAATTATGGCGTTTCTTAAACACACACATACAGTTTGTCAGTTAATTCTTTGCACTTACATATATTAATATGCATAATAATGTGCATACCCTGCAGGAAATGGAACTGACACAATACTAGCCATGTGACAGATCTCCAAGTGATAGGGACCAGTCCGAGTTCTAACACTTCCTATGAAGTGGACCAATCACTTTTCCATGGGGATGGCCTAGGATGGGGTTAATTGTGACTTATCACTTAACTATCTTATAGGGACCTATTCCGTGTAGAAGATAAATTATATATAAATGCCATTCCGACATTTATGTAACAGTAACAACGCAAACTTGAACTTTTTTTTTATTATTTTTAATTTTCAATAAAAAAAATTTTTATATTCAAACTATCAACCAACGGCATGGCAGGCTTGCACCCCGATCGTAGGGGCACTTATATTTCAAAAGTATAAATAATTACCAGTTAAGCTTAGGTTAATATCTAAGTATAGTTACGGGACTTGTTCCAGAGTGACTTGGCAGTCTATTTATATTGATTCATTGTTTAACCTTCACAGTGAACAGATGTCCCAGCGAAGTCTTTTTTATATACAGTGGAGGCTCGAAAAAGTTAAGTCATAGAAAAGTTAAGTATATGGAAAAGTTAAGCAGCTTTTATTCACCATTAGTGACTCCAAAAAGTTAAGTAATTCTCAACTTTTCTGAGACAATTTTTTTATATATAGTTTTTTTCTCTTTCTAAGATGATCTCAACTTTTGTATGTAAATTCTCAATACATATACGCCTGTATACATGCAAAAATAAAACCGTTACCATTATATATTTTTTTTGTGAATTTTATATGCATAATGTAGTTGCTCTCATCAGTTGGTTGTAAAAGAAATTAGTCGTAGAATTTGTTTTGTTCTGATTGCAAAAATGTTAGCAGCAGGGAAGCAAAAAATTTTGTCAGTCTGCGAAAAATGCAAGATTTAAAAAAAATTAGATGAAGGCGTTCTTGCTAATCGATTGGCTAAGGATTTTCACGTATCTGAAGCAGCAAACAGTAATAAATATGTATGTATACAAGTATATATGTACATATAATTCTAATTGACAATTAAAAAATAAATAAACAATGTACAAATACACATATAACCTCTTGAATTTTTCATACTACGGAAAAGTTAAGATTTCGGAAAAGTTCATCACCCCCAAAACAAACTACTTAACTTTTTTGAGCCTCCACTGTACTATATGTATACTCAACCAAAAAAATAAAAAAATATTCGTAGTACATAATTCATGCCCCAGCGGAGTGTTTCTTATATAGACAAACTAAATAAAAATATTCGTAGTACATATAATATATAATATTCGTAATAGTATCCTATTGAACTATGGATGAAGTTGTGGAATTGAACGAACAGAAGTGTGTTCAGGTAACATTTACCCCAGGGAAGGAAAATTACTTCTTGGATTTTATACCAACTATGAAAACAAAATGTACTTTTAGGACCATGACGGAATCATTTTTTTAAATATTTATTAATTAGAACGAAAACGTAAAAAATTCAGAAGTAAACAATAAAAAACAGAAACTTAATAAAACTTTGTATAAAAATTCAGTATAAAAAATAACATAAAAAAATATTAAATATTACATTTATAAGGGTATAGTCGCAGATCAAACTTGTTCGACATCGGTTATTTTACAAATTTTGCTTATTAACAGGCCTGTTATTTTCATGCACTATAAAATCTAAGTTATGCGCACAAAAAATGCGTGATAAAATCTAAAACACACTATTGAAGTAAATGATCGATATGTAGTTAACAATTATAAATATGTATTACCACAGCCAAGGCGAGTTCATGTACGAGGAGTTGTCAAGATAACAGGTACAGTTAAAGTACTAAACATATTTTTTTGTTGCACACTTGACACCACCTGGTACATGAATTTGCCTTGACAACAGCATTGCAACAAAAACAGAGAAGCTGAGCGTCTAAAATAAAACACACACAAAAAAATTAAAGACAACATAGGCAAAATTAATGTTACCATATAGTGAAACATTGGCATTTTTAAATTGCACCAAGTAACTCTCGCTCCACGGTACCAATGAGGTCAAAAATGTACCATAAAAAGTGCAATTGTACCATGATTTCCATCCGCGATTTACCCTATGAAGAGAGATAAAGAGAGAGAGTTGTTCCTCAACATTCACAAGTGAAATACCTTGGTATACAGTGTATACTATACACCTTGATCGACGGCTTACATGGAAACATGACTCTCTACCATAGTGTCTACACCTGATGAATTTATATCATGATGAATGTCAAATTGATATCATGATGAAAATTCATCACGTATAGACTCAATTAATTAATATTATGTCAGCGTTATGATATAATCATCAGAGCTCGCGGCCTGATAAATTCATCTTGATATCAAATGTCATTTTATCTATTACTGTGCATTTAAAGTGTATTTATTAAACAAATTTCGTTTAAAAAAGGCGGCACAACAATTATTTGTGACTAAAAAATTAAACAATAAGCAAGTTAGATATTTTTGGCAAGTATTTTTCAAATATTTGTTTGATTCATCAACATCTACCCCTTTGTGCTGATATCAATGGAAAAATGACAGTTGCTCTGCCGCCGTTATATTACGAGTTATAATATAAAACCATCAGGTGTGGACACTATGTAAGCTAACACAAATGAAACTTAAATTAATTTAGATACAACATTGGCTGATTAGCTAAAATTAAATTCTCAGTCTAGATGGTAAACTTTTGATATACTTCTGAAACCTTTATGGTGCTACGGAATTCAGTTACATGTAGGTAACCCGACCAGACATCCCACTTTTGAAATTTCCAATCTCTTATTAGATTTTTATTAAAATGTAAGTGATAAAAATTCAATCCAAATATTTTTTAAATGTAGTTATTGCTTAACTATCCAAATAACTGTGTGCTTCGTTGCACCCGTTTTGAGATGAGGTGTCACTCTTGTAGTGCAGCTAATTTGTAGAATAAAATTCTCATTATTAACATGTCATGAAGAGTTTCAAAATTATCACTGCATTATTTTCTGTCGGAATTTCAAGTTTGTGCTTGTATAGATTTATAACCCTTGACACAAACCTTGCGCTTTAACAGAGCTCTATTAGTGTCCTAGCACAGCTCTGTTAAGCTATAATGCATTTCGAAAGGACTTTTGCAATAAATGAGGCAACCGAGACGGAAGAAAGTAATCCAAATTTATTGACAAGGTGCTCCTCCTTCTTTATTATTGCCCATGAATCTATTTCTGAATTTGAACTAGATATTCGACCCTGTTCTGTAAACCGATCGATTTGAAACTGCACGATTTTAGAAAACTAATTCCGACAATATTTTTAATTCGACTTTTTTCTTAATTTTTTTATTTTAATAGATTCTCAAATATCATATTGGAAAGAAAATTATTGTGTATGATTTTAAACAGGTCTGCAGGACCATTATAATTTTTTGAAAACGAGAAATTCGGATTCGGTTTACAGAACAGGGCTGATTGTCAGGTTTTTAACTTGGCATTTTCTGAAGGATACGCATTTTTTTTGGAGTCAATGCTGGTGGATAATATTGGTCATAGATTCATGTCCAAGTGGTCCTCTAAAAACGTGCATACTCAGAATTTATTGAAGTTCGAGTTTTCAGAACTTCTTCAAAAAACTTTAACTTTAAAATGTAAAAACTGTGTACCTTAAGTACATACCGCTTTTTCATATTTATTTTTAAATCCCACTTTTTGAGGATATATTCTTCAAAATCCCGCTTTTTGATGGGTCATGTTCCGTGTTTTGCCACATTTGGCCACGTTAGCTATGGGGCGCTGCTTCAGCTTCCAATGTAGAGAAAATCCAACGAAAAAATATATATTTATACTATTTGATAGGTCCAGGACTCAGCCACATCAAACATGTTCAGTTCCATTTGCTACAATACTAGAACGAGTCCCAATTCAAGAAAAAGGTGAATATGTAACCATTTACACGATATGTCTTCTTTTCACCATACTTTTGTTAACACTCCCATTTTCTCAAGTCATAGGATGAGTACGCTTGATTCAATTGTCAGCAAATTTTCTGCAGGGTAATGAAGCGAATAAAACCACTTAAACGAAGTTTTATTGAACATTCAATCCTAAACAAAACATATAATGTTAATCAGGAATAATTGCTTAATCGGGTTTAAGTTTAGTATGATCAATTCGTATGAAATTAAATATTTTTATTAATTAATGTGATTTCATAGAGAAGACCAGAAAAATTAGACTAAACTTTAGTTTGGGGAAATAACGGCATTTTTCTGTGTCGCCACGCACTTCATGTCTATCTACTTGGGCAGAGATTGTTTGTTAACACCCCTTTTATACAGGGCAAGTTTACTTTACGAAGTCAGAAAGATAATGTATTCCTCCCCCTGTCTTTCACCCAGCTAAATTAAGACTTTGCAAAGTAAAATTAGCGTGCCTAAAATGGGACTAATAGAACGTTTCCACTATGAGCAAATCAAGTTGATTAGAGAAAATCATGTCGAAGTGTTTCCATTATGTGTTGTAAGTGTTTTTGTATTCGAATTTTCGAAGTCAATTTGACATTTGAGTTGTTTATTTATGTTTATAATATAAAAAAACAAAACTTTTGTTTAATAATAATTTGGAACAAAGTTACTCTGTGTTAACAATAACATGAATGAATGAATGAATTAAGTTAAACGGGAAACACAGTACACCGCGACCAAAGTAGATCTATTGTATCCCCTGAAAGGTGCTAGAGCACCTCATCTATACCTACTCTCATGGTGAATCGTTGGATTGCCAGTGGGTCTAGAGTTAGCAGTTCCCAATCCTCCAATAGGTGCTTGCCCAATTGGCTATATCTTCGGTGGCAGAACGCTTCACAGTCCTTCAGAATATGCTCTGGAGTTTCATCACAGAATCTGCACAGGCTGTTACTCTCAATGCCAAGTCTGTTGAAGTATTTTCTCAGTCTGCAATGACCTGTGAGGAAGCCTGTGAGCATTCTTAGATTATTTTTACTTAGGGACATGAAAGCTATGACACGATTTTGGTTATACGTTCCAATCATTAGCTTTACATGCTTCAATCCTGGGAGATTGAGCCAGAGGTGTTGCCTATTACTCTTGGTCTTCGTCAATATATCTTCCCGGATTTTGTCCAATCCGAGTCTAAAAAACGGTTCTGGTCCGACCATGGTTGTAGTAGCCCCCCTTCTGGCCATTTTTTCTGCATTTTCATTTCCTACCACACTTGCGAGTCCAGGGACCCAGCAGAGTGTGACCTTATTCATGCTGATTTAGCTTAATGCGACATTCCCTCGCTAACTTAGAGGTAGACTCATATGACCTGAGCTCTTTGATGGCAGCCTGACTATCCGAGCCAAATGTCTATTTCTTTCTCTCGGTAGCCCCTATCTAATAATAACATAGAATTATTTGGGCGAAAGAAAAACGCCAACACCAACTTTCCTTTTTAAATTACTTTTTTCCTTTTTATCAACAAATAAAATCAGCCATTTTTGTTCGTACTTAAATGTCACTTTTTCGGATTTGTAAGTCACCAATAATGGATAATCCAAAGTTGAATTTGTAATAATAATAAGAGCCAGGCAGTGTTGCACTGTCAAATTCGATTTAATTTGCAGCAAATCAAGTCATTTGAGATAATTTTGCTCATATGAAAAATGTATGGCAAATCAATTTGCAAATTACTTAATTTGAACAAATGAAGTGTTAAGGCATAAATTACGTGTATGGAAACGTAATATAACATCAGCTATTTAACATGCATTTTTAATGCAACGAAATATGAGAAATGATTATATTGTGTATACAATTGAAGCACAGCCGCGAATAACGTTGTAAAAGACAATTTTTAAAAAACCATTTTTTCACAGATATCCATTAACATAACTCTCTTGCGTTGTTCAAATATAAAACTATTCAAAATTATGCATCTTATCGCCGTCAAAATACAATTACAAATCGGTCAGTCAGTGCAAAACTTTGTAAGTAACTAATAAAATCATTCAAACGAAATTGTCGAAAATAGTTGATAAATGTAGCAGAGATACAAAAAGAAAAGCTATAGTGCTAGTTATCGTTATTTTCAATAAGCTAAAAAAAATTTAACGAAAAAAGCAATCTTGCTTCAAAATACGTTTATTGACTCTCCTGAAAAATTATTATTTTGTCACTTAAAACGTTATTCGCGGCTAACCTTCAATTATTGATTTACCATTGTTAAATGGTAAGAATAAGTTTTTTTTTCAGAAATTAAATTAAAACAATTCGCATGCTCTAAGTTTCCTTAAGAATATTCATATGGATATTTCCACAGTCGCGTTATGTAGTTGTACCGTTAGGTAACGAAGAAATTAAGCTTATGATTTAGATTCATGCTAAACTATTATCAGAAAAGAATATAAAGCAATATATAAATGTTTCTTCTTTGAAAAACAAGTTATGTCACCAAGTAATGTAACGTGACAAAAGTGGGCTTTTCTGTGGAAATGCCCATATCTAACTTGTTCATAACAGTTTATGACGTTTAATATTTCCTACACTTGTCAGTATAGTTTCCATTAATTTCTCGTAACATGAATGAACTTTTATATGGTTTGTAAAATAATTGATTGACATTAAAATTCAAAATGAGCAAACTCAATATGAATAAATTAAAATATCAATAACAATTGCATATATAAAATACATTACCAAACAAGTATAGATATCGTCGGCTTAGAGTGTAAACCTGCTAACTCACTTCAACCAAATTTTACAGGAGACACAAAATACTGTTAACATTTTCTATACATAGCTTAAGAAATTATCCTAATATATTAAGTTTTTTCGACATGTAGAGTTTAAAACTAAAACAACTATTTTAGCCAATTGATGCAGCGTATCTTTCTCTTTCAAACGACATTAAAATGTCATTTTTAATAATATGTGGATTTAGCAGGTTTACACTCTAAGCCGTCGGATATATGTACATATTTCTACACTCACCAGAAAATACAGTCTGTCCGTTAATGCTTGCAAAACAAGATTTTTGAGTTTGAGTTACATAAAATAAATAATAAAAGTACATAAATATGTACGTACATATGTATAATAATTTGACGTTAATATGAAGAATTTTTATTTTAGTTAGTTCATCACGTCTAGATGCATTTCGTTTCCGCTTAGGAAACTCATCAGTAGACTACAAGCAAGAAGCTCTTAAAAAAGCTAAAAAGCCTCATATGTTTATAGCAAAACTCTCAAAATGTTATTGAGAAGAACGTATATAATGCATATAGACAGATTTATAAAAAATTCGTTTCCCAAACATTTCAAATTTATTTGAAAAATAACGAAAACTCGAATTCACTACAAAAATTTTTATTGAATTTGAATGTGTTTTCACATTTTGTTTTTTTTTTAACGAAATATTTTTCATTTTGCAAACATTTACTTGACAAACTGTGTCCAAATTTACAACTTCATACACATGCTACCACATCACACAATTCTTAAAACTCATTCTGAATACAAAAACATTTTAAATTGGGACAACAATTTAATGGTATTTGACAACAGCAAAAAAATATGTACATATGTACATATGTATGTATGTATGAATGTATGTATGTAATAATAAAAAATTAAAAGGATTTCATTTAAAAGAAATGCAAAGAAAATTAAGCCACCTCCACAAAATTGACACTCTCGAAAATGTATGAAATTTATAGCAGAAACGCTTGGAGCATCTATCAAGTGTTAGTTTGTGGATTGAATTGAATTGTATTGGGAAGAAAGTTAAGTTGTATGTTCCAAAGCAAATTGTTGTTAAGTTGTATTTTCTTCGTCATATTTTCCGCCTCAACATATTTTCACGAATTCCTTAATGGGTGAATAAAATGATGATGGCAAAGATGACGACTATGATATTTATATGTACCAGATACATTTTTTTCTTTTTTTTCCTTTTTAAATATTTCATAACAAACTTCTTTTACTCTGGTGCTGGAGGAAAAAAAAGCAGAAGAATTTTCCAGCATTTATGTATGTGATGGTGTTTGGATTGTTTTTAAACAATTCTTTTATAACTTTTATATAATAAACTCAAGTGCGTGATGAATTTAAGTCGAAATTTGTGCATATTACTTTCTAAGATTTATTAAGTGTTTTAAAAATGAAATTAGGTTACTTCGACCAAACCTAGAAATGCAGAAATTTGAAGTTTGATAAACTTTGGCTTAGCTTGTTTATTCTTCTGTAAAACGTTTTGAAATAAGTTCGAAATTGAAATAATACAGTGAACAAAGAAAAAACTTGTACAGCAAACGCTCCGCTTTTCTAATCAAAATATCTCTGTTGCTTTGTAAGATTTTAAGATAAAACTAAAAGCGATTTCAAGGAAAATTAATCAGCTTTCTATGAAAATCTTTAATTTTATTAACAAATTTATTTTAATGCGAAAAAAATAACCTAAAATATAATAACACTATTTTCCAGAGCAAAAAAAAAAAACTTGTACACTAACTCTTCTTTCAGGAAGGAGCTATGAAATAAGGAATACACTAAAAATTAGTACTAAATGTGGCCACGTCTAGCATCTAATAGATTATTTTCATAGAATGAACTGGGTTTTTGGTAATTTTGGGAGCTATATGGTCCAATATGCCCTGGAGAGCACTTTTGAGTTAATTTTTACACATAATCTACAGCTCGCGTAATTTTTTGTTCACATACGCCCACAGAATTTCATTTGTACTAAGGCCAAGGATCTAGGGAGGATGTGCCTGCAATTTTTTTCCATTGAATGGAAGCCATTCTCTTATTATTGTAGACGAAAGTTTCGGGTATTTAACTCTAACTAATCAATAGTCTCCACTTACATTTAATTTGGCAGCTAACTGTGCTAAATTATCTCTTAGTATTTTTAAATAATTCATTTTATTTATTGTACGTTCCATAAAAACCGGATTTCATACACCACTCGATCATATTGAGCCCCATACCATCATATTACACCCCCCATGCTTCACCGTGTTATTCAGGGTTTTGTCACTAATGCTGGAATTCCTCTTCGCCACAAAAATCTACAACGATAACATCCAAATATATTAAATTTGGATTCAGCAGTGTCCCAAAAGTCATCATAGTGATTAATATAATCTTTCTTTGCGTGGCAAAGAAAAGCTCCAGCTTTAACGATAATAACCTGAATAACACGGTGAAGCATGGGGGGTGTAATATGATGGTATGGGGCTCAATGGGATCGAGTGGTGTATGAAATCCGGTTTTTATGGAACGTACAATAAATAAAATGAATTATTTAAAAATACTAAGAGATAATTTAGCACAGTTAGCTGCCAAATTAAATGTAAGTGGAGACTATTGATTAGTTAGAGTTAAATACCCGAAACTTTCGTCTTCAATAATAAGAGAATGGCTTCCATTCAATGGAAAAAAATTGCAGGCACATCCTCCCTAGATCCTTGGCCTTAGTACAAATGAAATTCTGTGGGCGTATGTGAACAAAAAATTACGCGAGCTGTAGATTATGTGTAAAAATTAACTCAAAAGTGCTCTCCAGGGCATATTGGACCATATAGCTCCCAGAATTGCCAAAAACCCAGTTCAATCTATGAAAATAATCTATTAGATGCTAGACGTGGCCACATTTAGTACTAATTTTTAGTGTATTCCTTATTTCATAGCTCCTTCCTGAAAGAAGAGTTAGTGTACAAGTTTTTTTTTGGCTCTTGAAAATAGTGTTATTTTATGTTAAGTTATTTTTTTAGTATTAAAATAAATTTCTTAATAAAATTAAAGATTTCTATAGAAAGCTTATTAATTTGTCTTGAAACTGCTTTTGGTTTTATCTTAAAATCTTACAAAGCAACAGAGATATTTTGATTAGAAGAGCGGAGCGTTTGCTGTACAAGTTTTTTCTTTGTTCACTGTACGTGTTCATACTTCACAAACAATTAGTAATCAAATAATTTTTTCTGCCAAAAAACCGACTTCAATACAAAGATCTGATAGAATAAGATAAGAAGAAGTACATGATATATAAAATTTCATTTTTAAATGCAAGATTGTGTGTTTTTCAGACCTCAGGGTGTGTTGTGTTAAGTCTTGTAAAAATCGGTAAAATAAAATATTAACTTTCAATGGGCGTGAGTCCTCCCATTTTTTTTGAACGGAGGATTGTGTCTATTTGAGAGCTCAAAGTGTGTGGTAAGTTTCGTAAAAATCGGTTAAGTAGAACCGCGTGAAATATTATAATAAATTTTAATAGGCGTAACTCCGCCTTTTTTTTTGAACTTTTAAATTGTGTAATTACAAGAACCAAAGGTGTTTTATAGGTTTCGCAGCAATCAAATAAGTAAAGTATCATAAAATTAAATAAAAAAATTTTTGGGCGTGTCCCGGCCCACTTTTTACAATGGCGCCAATGGGAAGCTATACCCTCTCAGACAAATAAAGAATTTTTGCAATCGGTCTAAAATGTACAGAGTTATAAAGTAACAACCCCACCCCCCCCCCCCCCAAAGAAAAAAAATAGAGACGAATTAGTAACCTCCTCTTTTTTTTTTGAAGTCGGTTGCTACTGCGACCAGCTTTGAACCGTTAAATATCCTGAATGGTCATTCGAAATGAAAAATCATACGAGAAGCCTAAAGATGATTTTAAAATACCTATCGAATGATACCCATTTTGATATACATAGTTCACCGACTTTTTATTTTTTCTTAATTATGAAATATCGTGTCTTGAACGCCATATTGAATTTTCACTACTGTCATATCTTTAGTGACATAGGCTGATAAACACAATACCATTCTTTGCGTCGCGCAGTCCGTTAAAAAAGTGCTTCGATTGAATACAAGAGTTGTAACGGTAGAGTAGTGCAGAAATTTACAAATTTACTCTCCCAGATACGAAAAAGTAAATGAACGCTTTACTAGAAAAAAACTTTAAACAAATTTTATTTATATCAGATATATGAATTTTAATTCTATTCTAAAGAAATAATATTTTTAGTTGCTTTAAGATTGGTTTTCACTTCTTCTGACATATCTTGAAGACCATATCTAACCATTTTAATGTCAATAAGACGTTTTTACGATGTATTTTGGGAGTTTTTACCCATTCTTCAAAAATTTCCTTCCGCGAAAGAGGGGTGGTCATATTGGAAGAGTGAAAATAAATGTATGGCACACTAATCTGAAGTGCACACTCGAACTATCGAGAATAAACAGCTTTAACTCTACTTGAAAAAAGGAAATAACTCTTATTTGTTGCACTTTCTGAACTTTTCACAAAAATTTATTATTAATACTTACAATAGAAATACTTAAATGAAAATTATATTTCCTTGAAATAGAGCTTCTGGGTGTCTGGTGGCAAACTTATATTTTTAAATACGATTAGTTCAAAAAGCTATAAACGGTGCGGGAGGGTAGCGCCGTTGGAATTATTGATTGTGCGGATTTGTTAGTCACGATGTAGCAGTGGTCAAGTGAGCATTGCGCTGTGGAGACATTTTTTAAGAGTAATGATTCTTATGTGATGGGCCGAGTGTAAATTTAATTCGTTCGTGGGTGCAGAGATTACGCGCAACTGCTTCTACTATGAGACATTACGGCCGGGCGCAGTCCATCTTCAATAACTCCCGAAAACATTGAACTGGTTTACATGAACATTGAAGCAGTTTACGTGAAAATCTGCGACTTTCAATACGGAAAAGAACAAACCCACTGGGACTTCCAAGAGCGATTATTCATGAAATTCTTGGAAAAGATCTGAAGTTCCATCCTGTTAAAAATCAAATCGTTCAAGAACTGAAAGAAAGTGACTTTGATTTACGAAAAAAAATTTTTGTGAAACGATGGTGGAGCGTTTTCGCACTGTAAATCCCATTTTTTGGAGCGAGGAGGCTCATTTTCACTTAAATGGACACGTCAGCAAGCAAAACTGCCGTTACTGGTCTTCAAGAACCCGCAACTTTCGATTGAAACATCAAAAAACATTGCATTGCCTCAGGGTAACTGTTTGGTGTGCCTTATCCACGCATGAGATAATTGGACCATTTTTTTTTCGAAAATTCTCTAGGCCAGGCGACGCGAATGTCAACGGTGAAAATTATCGACGCATGATTACGGAATTCGTTTTGCCAAACCTGCGTGCTCATTTATCGTACTCTTCACACAGTATGGGGCGAGTGCACACACAGCCAGAGCTTCGATAAATTTGCTTCAGGAAAATTTCCCCAAAAACTGATCAGCAGGGTGACCGATGACAGTGGCACCAAATAGGGGATTTATAAAAAAGTGGCAAAATTAAAAAAAAAACCAGGAAACTACACTAAACTTTTTATTTTTGATGTATTTTTATATAACTCACCCTAAAAAAAGGGAGACAAGGCAAGTCAGTCGAAAAAGTGGCAATTTGTCACTTTATTCGGTCAAATGGTAACGCTGCTGATCAGTCGCTTTGGGAATATCCCATGGCCACCGAGGTCGCCCGATCTAACTCCCATGGATTATTTTATGGGGCTACCTCGAAGAGAGGGTTTATAATGACAATCCTCAATATCTTGTGGCTTTAAAGTAAAATATTCGTAGAGAAATCAGCTCAATTGAACCAAGTTTACTGCAGCGTGTGGCGCAGATCACAAGGCTCCATTTTGAACAGTGTGTTCAACTCGACGGAAGACATATGTATCACATACTCTTTAAAACATAAAATCCGCATTTCCATTCTACCGTTCAATGGCTCTTAATAAAACTTTGTGTCAATTATTACGTTTTTTATTTAAGTTTGAATATATAAATCTGCTACCAGACATTTTAATAATGTAAAAAATCGTTGTATTTACGAAGGTTTTTCTCTTAGTGTGTAAAGTGAGTTTTTAATGTAGAATGCTAGTGTAACTCAAAATTATAATGTCGTTATGTTGTGTTTTCTTGCTTGCTGTTCTTTGCCGTGGTAGTCCGGAAAAAATAAAAAGATCCTAGTATACTTGCATTTACTTACTTATAACACATAACTTTTTTGTGTTAATTTAAAATAACAAAATTAATAGTTTCATTGTCCTTACACACATTTGATTTCATTTAGAAATTTTTTTGTTCCTCCTGAAAAATTAATAAAAAGTACTTAACATATTTCCCGAATGTAGTACTTTTTCATTCCATTGTGCACTTTTAAAATATGAAATGTAGCAAAAATTTTAAACTTTCCCAACTTATTCAGTCCCGATATATCGTCCCTACCACGTCAAACTATCCAATATGCAAATTTGAACTTTTCAGAAGAGATTAAAGAGTCGTCAATTGTGAGTTTAAAGTAGGCGTATTCCTAACAATGTCAGGATTAAAATATTTCTTATTGAGTTATCTATCGTCTATGAAAATTTCAGCATTTTGAATTGAGTCATATCCTAGAAATTAGTGTACCCAGGTAACGAATCTAAAAAACGAATTTTGCATATTGGATAGTTTGACGTGGTAGGGGCGATATGTAGATCAATTGTTTTAATTTCAGTTTCAAACTGATTACAAAACTCAACTAATCATCAACTCAATCATTAATTACACTTATGTATATAGAAATTAAAAAAGGATATGCAGACGGTCGGAAAAGCTGTATAGAAATTATTTTAAGGCATTTCAAACTATTATTGACCCGTTGCGTAAGACAGGTCAGGTTCTACGAAATATGTATGTACATATATGAATTTAATTAAGAAATAGTTGTACATAATGCCAAATTATAGACATATTTATTATTCTGTTCCTTGTCTTTTATGCTTCCGTCTGTAGAGAAATACATATTTCTAATATTTATGTGTTATCAACAGAATAATAAACACACCATACCTCCTATGAAAACGTATGCTGAAGGATGTGAAGGAAAAATTGTTGAACTTTTCCAGCTTTCGAGTTGTTTTGGCTGTGGTTGAATGAATGAAAAAAATTACTGGTTGCATACATACTTAGTTTTTGGTTAGCAAATGATGATGGGGTAAAGAATGATAGAAAAGGAGCGAACGAGTGATAGAGAAAGAATAAAAAGTAAATTGCTACTCGTACTTAATAGATGTAGAGCACCACAAATATTTCAATTATTTACTGCTGCTGATGCTGGTATTGTGCTGTTGGTGTCATTTTTTTTTTCATTGTTGCCTTTATTGTTTTATTTATTCTGCTGTTGTCTTCGCAATGCTAAATATAATGTTAGAATATTTCCTTCCTTCCTTCAGCATAGCGTCTGCAGGACACAGGCTGTTAAGAAAGGATACCGAGGTTATTTTATCAGGATTTTTCATTCTAATGATCAGTAGAGTATTGGCAGCAGTTTTAAACGGTAAGCGGAAATTCGAAACGGATGCGGAAATAACACAAAAAAGGATAATAGAAACGTATAGAAAATAAAGTATATAAAAAAAAATATATATAAAATCATAAGTGTTGCAAAAGAGAAAAAAAAAATTTTATAAAAAATAATTGATGGCAGAACGTTTTAAATAGTTTTAATGCTTTAATGAAAATTTTGCAAAATGAAACGCAGTTATTGAGAAATTTTAATATACAGAATATAAAAATTATTTATTTGAATGATAAAATAGAAGTTTGAAAAAAATAACTTACACTTTTTCACGGCAAACACGGATTTTCGCACCTGTTTGATTTTAAAACCAATTTCTTTTTTAAATTTTTATAAAGGAGTTTTGGTTTGAATTTTTAAGATAATTTGTTCCTTATTATAGTGAATATATCTAGGGCATGATTTTTGTAAACTTGCACGCTTTGGCATTTCGTTTTCTGACAAATTTTTTGGTTGCTTTTTAATTTTTCTAAATTACTGGCAGACATATTTTGCATTTTGAGTTTTCCTCAATTTAGGCCATTTTGAATTAATTTTCCACATTTTGATTATTTTATTTATGTTGTGGATTTTATAGTAACAAATTAAAATTTTTGGTGAAATCTTCATTTTAAGTTGTTTTTGGAAAACTTAAAAAAAAACGTTTTTTTTTTCTTAAGAAGCAGCAATTAAAATTACATATCGTCACCTAAAATGCAAAATAACGTAACATAAATCTTTCATAAGTTTACAGGAGAAGCAATAAACTCCATAAAATGGAAACTATTAGAGATATTAAGTAAAAATGTTTAAATCATGGTTTAAATAAAACAAGAAATTCATTTTGGTTAAAAATTATCCGTTTATCAAAGTGCGCTTAGGGCTAACAAATCAGTCAAAGTTTAAACGCTGGTTTAGTTAAACTAAACACAAATTAATGCGTAGTTTAAACTCAACAGGAGTAAATCAGTGAACAGCACCTTATGTGTAGTTTAAAAAGTAATATTGTGGCAGCACTAGAATAAATGTCAAAAAACAGCTGTTTTGCAGCAGGCTATCAATTCTTCGCACAATCAAAGAGGCAAAGAAGTTGAAAAATTTTAATTTAAGGTCGCCAAATTTTACTGAGAAAGGAATTATATTTATGCTTGGCGGAGTAGAATAGTATAAAACAATAACAGAGTGTAAAAAAACAAGTCCAAAAAGATCTGAAGAAAAGTAGGGGCTTGGAAAAAAGTTGAGGGCTCCTTTAATGCAAAACATATGGTCTGTAAGTAAAAAACCCATATGGCCTGTATTGGTAGTTTAAACGCCCAATTTTATGCGTTTACAGATGGTTTAAATACTGTATTGATTTATAGGTTTGCTAGTTTAAACACATTTTAAACCAAAAATAGAGATTAACTTGAACTGATTTATTAGCCCTTATTAGGGAGACTTTTTGAGTTCAAGATTAGAGATTAAATTAACCATAATCTTTGTGATTTTTGGGTAGTCGATTATATGGTTTTACTTTCTAGTTTAAGCGGCCAATCGTGGTGGTTTAATCTTATATTAATATTGACAACATACACTTGTGAAACATATAATTTTTTGTAAAAATTATATGATAAAATAATTTAAAAACACATAAATAAATATATATATTTTATATTAATTACACTGGTTTACAAATTTTTAATTTGGAAAAATACCAAGAACGCCATATGCCTAGATGAGTTAATTCGGACCTCCTGAACAGAAAAAACGCTGTAATTTTTTTTTTCTAAGTACCGTTTTTTAGATAACGGTACTTTTGAGTTTTTCGGTGTATGGTCCCACTCAAACCCTTGTGGAGCCCAACCCAAAAGTCCGATCGAGATATATGGCATATCGTTGAAAAGGTAATTGAATGCCTTTTCCGTCAATATGCGTCAAATTTCTATCTGAAAAGAAATGGTTGAGTTATGGCACCTCAAAGTTCAAAATTTGCCTATTTTTTACGTTTTTTTCAAAATTTTTAAATTTTGTTTCGTTTTTTTTCTCCGTTATAGTAAAGATGTGGAACGTTTTATTTTTTTACCAAATAGTTTATTTAGTTACAAGCATTTTAAGCGTAATTTGAAGAAAAATGGATGAAAAATAAAGTTTTTATTAAGGATTTTGTGGAACGACAATATTTTCATTTTCATTACTCACACACTATATTCGGCGTCCAACAGTTTTAACGTATTTACAAATATTGTGAAAAAGTTGCTAAAAGACAGTCTTGCCATGAATTACCTTAAACTAAAATTTCCGAGAGCCACAGCGAGAAAAATTGAAGCTGGTATATTTGATGGACCTCAAATTCGGGCTCTGTAGGGTGACCAAGCATTTATTGAGTGTTTAGGTCCAGCTTATTTGGAGGCATGGGAAGCATTCCAGGACATCGTTCACAACTTTTTGGAAAACTACAGAAGTCCTGATTACGCTGAGAAGATCGATACATTACTGCAAAAATTCAATGCTATTGGTAAGCGTTGAGTGAAAGCATGTATATCAAAAAGGCCGTTATCATTTAAAAATTTATTCTTTTTAACTCTTAGGTTCAAATATGACACCTAAATTACACTTCTTATTCAGTCATTTGGATATTTTCCCCACGAACTTGGGCTCCGAAAGTGATGAACAAGGTGAAAGATTTCACCAAGAAATGGAAGAAATCGAGAGACGTTATAAAGGCTGGTGGGATGAACAAATGATGGCAGACTATTGTTGGTTCCTCATTCGCGAAGATACATCCGAAAAAAAAAACGCAAAAGTTCAAGTCGCTTGTCATTTTAATTTAAATTTTCTGAATCCATGCCGAATATAATGTGTGAGTAATGAAAATTAAAATATTGTCGTTCCACAAAATCCTTAATAAAAACTTTATTTTTCATCCATTTTTCTTCAAATTACGCTTAAAATGCTTGTAACTAAATAAACTATTTGGTAAAAAAATAAAACGTTCCAGATCTTTACTATAACGGAGAAAAAAAAACGAAACAAAATTTAAAAATTTTGAAAAAAACTTAAAAAATAGGCAAATTTTGAACTTTGAGGTGCCATAACTCAACCATTTCTTTTCAGATAGAAATTTGCAGCATATTGACGGAAAAGGCATTCAATTACCTTTTCAACGATATGCCATTTATCTCGATCGGACGTTTGGGTTGGGCTCCACAAGGGTTTGAGTGGGACCATACACCGAAAAACACAAAAGTACCGTTATCTAAAAAACGGTACTTAGAAAAAAAAAATTACAGCGTTTTTTCTGTTCAGGAGGTCCCAATTAACTCATCTAGGCATATGGCGTTCTTGGTATTTTTTGGCTGTAAACCAGTGTTATATATTTCCTTTAACACCCACAATATTTTACTTGTAAATAATAAAATATGTCAGTTTCTTCTTCTTCCCACAAAATATCAAAAGTGTTGATAACATGTATGACTTTTGCACTGAAAATGTTGCCACTATTTTGTTCCTCAGTATGGTAATACTACACATAATAAGAAGTTTAAACTACCACTCAAAAATATCAAACTCAATTAATTAATATTAAGTTAATTTTCGGATTAGCTAATTAGAGAAATAAACTAATCTTAATCTCTATCCCAAAAAGTCGCCCTTAGTGTTATGTGTCTTACTAGTGTTGTTAATTATTCGTCATTTATGTTTATTCAAATGAAATTTCATGATTTTTTTTTTGTTCGAACAAACGAATAATTTTGAACTTTTGCACAGAGAATATTGTGGGCGTATCCTCGCCCACCAATGGGACCAATAGGAAGCTAAACCTTCTCAAACAACAAAAAAATGTTTACAATCGGTCTAAAATGTAGTTAACCTCCTCCTTTTTTGTAAGTCGGTTAAAAAAGAATATCTTTCTTTTCAATGCTGACTTCAATTAAAAACAGGAAAGTAAATGTCCTGTAGTTTTTTAAATTCGTATGGTGATGGATGATCCGTATTTTTCACTGACCGTAACGGTTATAATTTTTATTTTAAAAATTACTTTTTAATCACTATTTTTTGATTTTTATTTATTCCTCACAAAGTAAAAGTTACTTTTTGATTTTTTTTGCTTAATTTTTAAATTTGTAGAAAACTTATTTTTTGCGTTAAAATTAATATTAACCGATTTAAAATTCTATATGTCGACAGAGTCTTTAAAAGAACTCTTAAGTGTTAAATTAAATTTACATTTTTATAGTTTATTCACTTGAAAAATTAAAATTTTTTTGAGCAAAAAAATAATAAATCAAAAATTAACTGTTATTTTCTGAGGAACAAATAAAAAAAAAATAATCGGTCAAGTTTTTTAATAAAAATTAAGCAAATAAAAATCAATACATCTATAGATAGTCCATGTAACATGGATTATCTTGTTGTATTCCTTCCTTGTGAACGCAGCATTTCTCTAATAGTGTGATTTGTTCAGTTTGAAATTTTGAAAAATAATCGTTATTTATATGTACGTTATTTTGCATTTCAGGTGACGATATATTTAATTTTAGGCTTACTAAATTACTGAAATTACATGGTTTGGGTTTGAGTTTTAATGCAATTTAGAAATCTTTATTATTAAACTAACGTTATTTGGCGAAATTTGAATTCTTCGCTGTTGCTGATGGATGTTAATTCTTTTTCTTTTTGTAAAATATTGAAATTTTCGCAATGTTTTAAACATTTTTCTTACTTTAACTTTTTTGTTAGCTTCTGCTATTTTTTTTTAGAGAAATGTTAGATTTTACGTATACAGTAGGTTTGATTTAACTGCCTTTTGTTTAAGCGCACTTTTGACTTAACTGCTCAAAATGATAAATTTCCCTGCAAGAAATGGAACGGACACAAGACTAGCCACGTGACCGATCCCCAAGTGATAGGGACCAGTCCGACTTCTTACACTTCCTATGAAGTGGATCAGTCACTTTTCCATGGGGATGGCCTTAATTGATACTTTGTATGCAACTTGTGACTAGGGTTTTTAATTTCCCGACTTTTTCTAGCTCCCGGAAGTTGGTATTTTTTTAAGTCCCTCCCGGGATTTCCCGGGTATACGGGAAATATTACAAAATATATTAAATTAAATATATTATATTAAAGTATTTCCATACGAATGATTGCGGCTCCATTTTCTGTATGACAATAATAAAAATTAACTGCCCACAATCACAATTGACACACAGACTACTTACGACTTCAACTAATTTATTTTATCTAATATACGTAAGCGGTTTTTCCTATTTTGTTCTTAAAACAAATAAACACCTAAACAAATATTTATTTCTTTGACTCTTTTTTTCTTAATGCAATAGTTTTATCTAGTAGTTTTTGCAATTCATCATATGGGCATAGTTGTATATTTTGTGTAACAGCATACGGTTGCAATTGTTAGTAATATTTAATTTTCGGGATTCCCGACGAAAAATCCCGGGAATAGGGAAACAACAAATGAGCAGAATTCCCGGGAAATTCCCGGGATAAAAACCCTACTTGTGACTTATCACTGAACTATGTTATAGGGACCTTTTCCGTGTAGAATAATATAAATTATATATAAATGTCATTCCGACATTTTTGTAACTGTAACAACGCAAGCTTCAGTAAAAAACAATTTTATATTTCGAACTAAATATTAACCTACTACGGCATGGCAGGCTTGCACACTACCTACCCGATCATAGGGGCACACATATTTCAAAAGTATAAAGTATACAAGTTCAATGCTCAAGTCTGGCACTGAGTAAAGTAAGCTTGTGACACACACTATACAAGTAAACTGTGCATCTTTTATTTTAATTCGCCATAATGCTGGTGATTATTTGTATATTTCTAGGAACTCTTTCCAGAATATTTGTTCTGCGCTCATTTCTTGTTGTGAACTCTTAAAAAATCACGAAACAACTGAGCGTTTGCAACATACACTACACAAGTTCAATGTACAGTTTTCAAACTTGACCAAATATTAAAATCACTTTGATATTTACTCAGTTCACTTAGTAAATAGCACAACCACGCCCATACACTACCCAAACGCACTGTACAGTGCCAGACTTGTGCAGTGAACTTGTGTAGTATATGGCCGGCATTAGGTTGATATCTAAGTATAGTTACGGGACTTGTTCCAGAGTGACTTGGCAGTCTATTTATATTGATTCATTGCTTAACCTTCATAGTGAACAGATGTCCCACTGATGTCTTTCTTATATGTATGTATATATATACTAAAAAAATATTCGTAGTACATAATACATGTCCCAGAGGAGTCTTTCTTATATATACATACTAAACCAAAAAAAATATTCGTAATACATACACGCGTAATATTAGTAATAGTACCCTATTGAACTATAGATTTCATCCATGGGAAATGAGATTTGCATTTCGGTACCAAAAAAAATTTTTTTAAGTACTTTTTTGCTGCCGAGAGTACCAAAAATTATTATTATTTTTCATTAAAATTTTAAACAAATACATACTTACATATGGATGGCTTTATATAAAAAGCGCGTATCTCAATTTTTTCGAAATCGTGTTTTTCAAAATCAAGGTCTTATGGCAGCTTAAAAAATTATTTCTGCCTTAGCTTTCCTCCAGTTTTTTTCCTTCTCCTATAAAATATCAAAAATTGGAGTTCCGCCTTTCTTATATTAAGCCATCGATAGTCACATATCGTTCGTTACCTTAATATAAAAATGCCCTAACTCATTATTCTTTTTAAATCGATTTTTCGAATATTTCGATAGAAAAACATCTAATGTATCGAACAAATTCAAAAATCTCGATTAAAAAAAATAATAAGTTAGGCCTTTTCTATATTAAGGTAACGATATGTAGGTAAAAATTTTAAAGTTATAACAAAAAGAGTTTTTAGACTTCAATAAATCTTTGAACTGGATACAACTTGATACTGATGTTTTGTTTTCATGAGATTTTGGTAAAAGAAAATCCTTTCGACATTTGAAGAGGAGTGAGGTATGGCGATAATTCCGTAAACTACTCTCGATATATCAGGAAACATGTATTCATCTAATGCGGTTTGGTGGGGACTTTGGCAAAATAAATGGTAATAAATTTGGAACTTCTAAACTACTTTTTGCACGAGTGCAGTCTATTATATATTTTAACTTTTTCTGAAACTTTGACATCTTTAGAGGAGTAATTAGGTTTTATAAAATACTAGCTGACCCCGGTCCGCGTTGCTGGCCCTAAGCAAACATTAGTGTTGTATATGGCATTGGTGGTACAATATGAAAATTGGATTTTGCCCACGAATAAACTAAATATTGCGCCATCTGTCGAACGAACTTTAAACTACACAGAAACACTACTCACGCCCTACAGAGCATGTATATGAAGTTTGGTCGAAATCGGTTCAGTACTTCTTGAGTTACGGTGCAAAAACACAAAAAAACTAAAAATTGCGCCATCTGTCGGACGAATCACTATTTCTGAAAGGGGCGTAGCATTTACCGGGATAGAATATATATATAAACACGCACAGGTCTTTTACGAATATTTTGCGTGGTGGAAAGCGAAAATCTATTGGGGCATTCAAGAGTTTACCCATAACAAATAAACGTACTTTTGTATTATATATAACAAGATATATGTCTTAACAGCCTTCTGACATAAAACAAACGTTTCAGATTTACTACCATTTATTTTGCAAAAGTCCTCACTGTGCACAAACTAACATTTCATTGTCAAAGTACACTTTTGCCCTTAGAACTTTTCACAATTTTCTTTAAACTGATTTAAAACATGAGTTGTGTTTATATATAGATCAACTTCTGTGCGGCAGAAAATATCATTCGAGTGAAATATGGCTTTCGTTTATATATCGTGCCATAACAGCCGAATAGCTTAAGCGACATAATTTTCGAACTAATTCTTTGACCAAAATCTCTTATTTGCGATCGTAAATAGTCGATTTTCGTCAAAATAACGAAGTCCGAAAATGTATCGCTTAGGCTATTTTAGCGGTTATGGCTCCATATAATTGCGAAGGATTACACTAAAATATCTTTACTAATAAAGTATCGTGCCATTTGTCGAAAAAGAAATTTCTAAGTTTACCGTGATAGTAACTAATGTGTTTGTGGAGTACTACGGTACTTTTTCATATGAAATAGTATCAAAAAAAGTACGATTGTACCAACTTTCCCATCACTGATGGATGAAGTTATGGAGAATAAAAGTGAACGAACAAAAGTGTGTTCAGATCAGTGATGGGAATTGGAAATTTTGATTTCGTGCCGAATCTGTTTTTAAATAGTGCCAAAATCACTTGAATAGTGCCAAACCACTTTTGATATATAATTAGTTAATTTAATTATTATTTTTCGAACTGTATTTGTTTCTATATTCTTATGAATTGAATAGGCTAAAGTTCGTAACGCTTTTTAAGCCAAATTACATGTGATAATTATTAATGAACAAATAACATCAAAGTTAGTTGTAAATATTCTGACAACAACACACAGTTGAACGGAACAGCCAGCCGTTTTCGAAGGCCACTAAACCTTCCTCATCAGCGTTCTTCTGTGTTTTGGTCCACTGTGTGTGGTGTCAGTTGATGTAGATGTCTGCCTTATATACGTAACTTTATTGCAAATGGAATATGTGAATTGGTTTGATTCATTGCATTTCAATTTGCTAATGTGTTTCGTAATGTATACGCAAGTTACCATCTATATATATATACCATCTTCTATATATATTACCATCTTCTATATATATTACAACAGTCTTACCATTGTCGTTTTTTGTTCCTTACTAACTATACACATGTTTGTTAATTTGCTTATTTTTGTTCTACTTAAGACAAACTTTTTTGGTTTGTTACTATTAAGTATATTTTTATTTTTAATTTTTGCCACAAGCCAATGACTATTAATTAGTTAATTTAATTATTATTTTTCGAACTGTATTTGTTTCTATATTCTTATGAATTGAATAGGCTAAAGTTCGTAACGCTTTTTAAGCCAAATTACATGTGATAATTATTAATGAACAAATAACATCAAAGTTAGTTGTAAATATTCTGACAACAACACACAGTTGAACGGAACAGCCAGCCGTTTTCGAAGGCCACTAAACCTTCCTCATCAGCGTTCTTCTGTGTTTTGGTCCACTGTGTGTGGTGTCAGTTGATGTAGATGTCTGCCTTATATACGTAACTTTATTGCAAATGGAATATGTGAATTGGTTTGATTCATTGCATTTCAATTTGCTAATGTGTTTCGTAATGTATACGCAAGTTACCATCTATATATATATACCATCTTCTATATATATTACCATCTTCTATATATATTACAACAGTCTTACCATCAAGTGCCAACATATAATTTATATGTTGGCACTTGATGTTCGTTTAGTATAGTATGTTCCTTGAATGATACATTATTGTGTAAAAATAGAAAATTCCATAAATATCTGATCTGATAGATTTGATTTAAACATTTTTTTTAAATAAGAAGGTTCCACGGTCGCTAAACCTTCTATACTCTAGAAAATATTAATTATTATTTTAGAAAAGATCTATTGAAGCAAAAGTTTACTGAAAAGAAAAATAAAGCTATTTTAACGTGAACACGCATTTCGCCGCTTGACCGTCACTTAACCGACCGGCAAAAAAGCTTAAGCAACATCATTTTCCAGCTTAATTTTTTGACGAAAATCGATTAGTGACGATCGCAGATAATCGATTTTCGTCAAAAAAACGAAGTGAAAAAATATGCCGGTTAAAATTTTTTGACGGTTATGACTCGAATGGAGAAAAAGTGCCAGATAACGAGCGAGAGTGCCACAGTGCCAGCTAACATCTAAGGGCCGGGGCACAATGAATCCGTCATACGTTAAACTTCGCCTTTTTCAACTGACATTAACGCAACGACGGAGAAAGTTGGCACAATGAGTACTTTATTGACAGAAGCATTTGAACAGCTTCTATAGATCGATTTTCCATTTTATTTATTAAATTCAACTTTTTGTATTTATTTCGTTTATTTCTTTTGTTTAATTTTATTAAATCAGAACATACCAAAAAAACCAACCAATATCTGTCAAACTACTCAACGTACGCAAAAAGTTAAAAGTTGACCAAATTTTGTACTTTGCGTTAACGGACACGTACTGAATGATACCGACCTCATAAGCAACCATGTATTTCAACTTAGCTGACGGATTCATTGTGCCCCGGCCTTAATAGTGCCAAAAATGGAACATTTGTGCCACATTTCGCCTTTTATTACCGATAAGATCTCAAAATTTCTTAAAAATCAAAGTACAGTAATTTTGACTTAGCTGCACAATCAAGTTTGCACGATTTTTTGTGCAGATGCACAAGTAAGTCAAAAATGCTGTTATCTTAATCGTACTTATTTGCCTTAATATGCAGGTATACAATTGTGGTTTCCTGCCTAAAAGTGCAGCTAAAGCAAAATGTTAAAAATTATACTTAAAAAAATGTTTTTCTTTATGCACATGTGTAGTTAAATTTTTATTTCAAATATTATTTTCAAATTGCAAAAAAAAAAAAAAAATGGGCAGGTATAAAAAATTGGAGAATAATTACCCTATGTCCATACCTGATATATTTTTATCATGACAAAAGTCAAACTTAATATTGAAAAATAATTTTTTTTATGTCAGCTCTTTTTTCTATATGGAATTTGACATTTGTCAGGATAAAAATATATCAGGTGTAGACGTAGGGTTACAGAAAACAAATATTTTGTACATATAAGTCAATGTGCAGCTAAATGTATAAAAGTAATTTAATATCACCAAAAAATTTAGGGCACACTTATCTGAAAAGTGCAAGTATAGAAAGTGCGCTTAAAAAAGAATTTGTATGGAACTTTAAAGAATAGTAACACAACCCTGCAGAAAATTTGGTGACAATTGAACCAAGCGTACTCGTCCTATGACTAGTTCCTAAACAGAACGGAACAACTAGCTGTTTTCGAAGGTCGCTACACCTTCACCATCAGCGTTCTTTTGTGTTTGGTCCACTGTGTGTGTGGTGTCAGTTGATGTAGATTTCTGCTTTATATACGAGTACTCAGCTTTTCTGTGAAAATGGAATATGTGAATTGTTTTGATTCACCGTATTATAATTTGCTGAAAGCTTTTTTTTTCTCTAAATTTACAACAGTCTTGTCATTGCCATTTCTTCTTTACTAATTACGCACATAATAGTTAAATTGCTTATTTTTTGTGTTTGTTAGAATATTTAGAATTAACTTTGGTGTTATTTATTCATTAATAATTATCACATGTAATTTGGCTCACAGACAGGATATGAACTTTAGCGTAATCACATCGCTTAAAAATACTTATTTTATTTGCATATTGAAACGAATCCTCTTATTGGAATACATAATTGTAATAGTTTCTTGGTCCATAAGGACATGGGTGGGCAAATTTAAGGTTAGTAAGTAAATTGGCTTAAAAACACAATTTTTTTTGACAAATTCAGTTTTATTGATATCGATGTTAAGTAAAAATATGGGACTATGATGTCGGGCAAATGTCCACCTCTAGCACGTCGGCAGACGTCCGCTCTTTTCACAAAATTTTGAACCACATTTTGCAACAAGGCTTCGCTTATCTCATCAATCCAGCGCCGAATTTCATCATTCAGAGCGCCAGTTGTTTTTGGTTTGTTCACGTAAACCCGGCCTTTTAAATTCAAATTCACTAATTTCACAATTAAAATTCTTTGATCAAGAGTATAGCGTTTCACGGTTAAAATTGCCCAACTTTTTACGAAATAAATATCAAAGGATGACATCTCAATTCTTGACATTTCATCATTTGACAGCCAATTTACTTCTTAACCTCAAATTTTCCCACCTTTTATAATGAATTCTGATACAGAATATAGGGACTAAAACCTTATATCACATACATATGTATATCATAAATATACATACATACATACATACAAAAATATGTACATACAAATAAAAATATGAAATATATTCGTATTTTCAAGCTTTAAGTACTAATTACTTATTAAGATGGATAGTAAAGAATTTCGCAAACGCGGTTATGAAATGGTGGAGTATATATGTGAATATTTGGAGACATTAGATGAAAGACGAGTAACACCAAGCGTAGAGCCGGGATATTTAAGACACCTGTTGCCATGTAGGTTATTTATATGAAAATATATGCAGCAATTTTAATACTTATTTATATTTTCATAACGGAAAAATAGCTGAAGCTCCTCAAGATCCCGAAGATTGGGATAAAATCATGATGGATGTTGAAGACAAAATAATGCCGGGTGTGACACATTGGCAACATCCCAGATTTCATGCTTATTTTCCAGCTGGCAATTCTTTCCCCTCTATACTTGGTGATATGTTGGGTGATGGTATTGGTTGTATAGGATTTTCATGGGCTGCTAGTCCAGCTTGTACAGAATTAGAGACTATTGTTTTGGACTGGTTGGGAAAGGCCATTGGTTTGCCGGATCATTTTTTGGCTCTGAAAGAGGGCAGTAAGGGTGGTGGTGTTATACAGGTGAGTACAATCCAAATTTAAGAAGTGATAGAGAGAGAGATTTACTTTTTTTATCTATGTATTATTGAAGACCTCAGCTTCAGAATGTATATTGGTAACAATGTTGGCTGCCCGTGCTCAAGCCTTGAAACGTCTTAAGTCGCAACACCCTTTTGTCGAAGAATGTCACCTTTTATCGAAACTAATGGCTTATTGCTCCAAAGAAGCCCACAGTTGTGTGGAAAAGGCGGCCATGATTTCATTTGTAAAGCTGCGAATTTTAGAGCCCGACGTGAATGCAAGTTTGAGGGGAGAAACTATTGGAGAGGTAAGTTAGTGATAGGCACAAATATGAAAGGTAATTTGCATGGGATTTGCATTCCTCCAGCCTAGTAACAAACTAACTTTTTCTGCCTTCTGTGAATGTATATCATTATGCATATAAACATATGTACCGGAGACTAATTGTAAGATATCATTAATTTTTTGTTTAGGCAATGGAAGAAGATGAATTACAGGGTTTTGTACCTTTTTTCGTATCCACTACATTGGGCACTACTGGCTCATGTGCTTTCGATAACTTAACTGAAATTGGCAAAGAATTACAAAAATTTCCTGGAGTTTGGCTGCATGTTGATGCTGCGTATGCGGGAAATTCGTTTATTTGCCCAGAGTTAAAGCCATTGTTAAAGGTGAGTTTTACAGCAATCACTTTAGTTATTAATATAATTGAAAAGTAAGTTTTAATATTTTTTAACCACAAGTATTATAAAGTTTTTCAGCACGATTTTGAATAACAATTCTCCGGGAATGTTTCCCGATTAATATTTTCTTTACTCTACATTGGGATAGCGCGGGATCCGAATTTGCACTCAAAAACGTGCACGAGATAGAGAGAGAAAATCATATTTTTATTCTTGCGCAAAATAGCCTTTACTTTTTCTTCGGGTTAGTTTTGGCAACCAGAAAAGCAATCAGCTGTTGTAAACAATAATAAAATAAAAACTTGTTATTTGTTTTCAAATACAATTAATCAAACGAACTTTTTCTGTCGACATCGTGGGACAGAACAGGAGGTGCTGAACAAAGTTTTATAAGTTTGTTTATAAAAATAGGAAAGAAAGCACTCTAGATATGCTGAATCGTACTTGTCTCTAAACATATGTACAATGGGCCTGTTCGTAAATGCATTACTGAGCTGGAAATGGAAATTTTAATGTCCTAAATTGCTGCGCTAACATAGAAAACGAACAAATAAATGTCGAATATGAGTTATCATCATGGCTGCTATGCAGAACAGTGATGCATTGTATGCATATACATAGTATATATTTTTGTCACAAGGTGAATTCCTACCTAATTTCTCTGGTGTCAAGTACAGCAAAATTTTCAAAATTTTTTTGACAGCATGAAATTTTACTTTGTTTTTTCTGTGATGTTGCATTTCGCTTCAAAATGAGTTCACCTTATTGAATTGGCCTTGCATTGAAGTTTCCCTATATGCTAAAATTATTAACTTTTAGCGCTTCCGTATGTGCCTCTTATTGAGAGAAACTTTAGTTTACTCTCATTTTACAAAAGCTTATCCAAAAAGTTAAGAAACAGGCCTATTCTCTGCATCATAAAGTGGTTTCACATGGCATGTTTTTTTACATCTGACAAATACGTGCATATATATTCACCCTTATCGGGAATAAAAGTTCACGTGAAAAATGATCCCTTTCCCTAAAATTGTGATCGCCAATGTTTGCGTTGTTGTTGTGTCGGTATACTATTTTCTAATTTAGTTCACAATTTTTTTTTCTTCAGGGGTTATATTTCACGTGAACAAAATGTTCGCCTTTTATTCCGGTAAGGGTGATTGTGTGAAAGAATTATATAAATGCCAGGCGGCCATATTCCAAATTTCAATTAGAGAGAGAGTTATCTGAGTGAGTATGAGAGTGATCTCAAAATTCCAAGGTTGGAAACCGAAAAAAATAACGGTATCGGTATCGATACCGGTACAATTATTTTTTAAATTTCGGTATCGGTAGCGGTATCGGTATTTTATTTATTTCGGTATCGGTATTACCGGTACATACCGTTATCGAGTTTATAATACCGGTATACCGATATTACTGATAAATTTATTATTTCAGGCAGTGGACATAACAAAAAATCTTTTTTTTATTAAATTACTTCAAAAAGGGAATATTTTTACATTGAGATATGTACTCGTATAAAAGCATATAAACTTATTTGTTTCTATATATGGTTTAATACTATTATTAAAAAATAATTTATTAAAAAAGTGAAACAAGGAGACTGCAGTTCAAACTTTACATATATAAAGTATAAATTTTGGTTAATTAAACAAAATAGTAAAAATAAAAGTTTTGTCTATACTGATATATTACACTGTGTGACAAATTTTGATGAAATCGAAATACCTGGGACGTGTTACTATTTTTCTGCTAGGTATTGTCGAGTATAACAATACAAATTGTATTTGAAATTTTCCAGACACCTCCAAAATCTTGAGTTACGGGTAAAAACCGGTTTTTCGTACCCGTAGACACTTATCAACCTCCAACTAAGTTAAATATCAACCGATTTTAAATTTATGAACGGATACAGAAAGAAGAGACTAAGACCTTTTCAACCATATAGATATATCTTGTTTCAGTAAATTTCAAATATGTCTTTATTTTTTCACCAAATATGATTTTTTCTGTTTTTTTGACACTTTTCTACTTTGGACACGTTCTTACGCAATATTTTTGTACTGGACCTATATTGTTTATAACTTTGTTTATAAAACATAATTGAATAAGAGTAATTCACAGGACTGTTTTAAATATTTTGTTAGAAGACTTTTTGTTAAAAAACTTCCTGTATGATGTATTTCGCGTTCTATTTATACGCTTTCGGTGTATTTAAGCTTCCAGGATGATGAAAGTACAATTTAATAGATGTATATAAACACAGAGTACAAAATTGGTACAACAGTGGTCGCCAAAAATTTTTCCTTCGTTTTAAAAGTACTTTTCTTCAACTCAAGAGAGGAATATTTAACTTCAAATATAATTGCACATATTACGGTTTACAGCTCAACTAAGTTGGATTGAAACTGAAACAACTTAACTTTTAAACAACTGTTTTTTTGGTATTCTGAATAACAACTAATTTTAGTTGACTTCGCAACAATGCACGAAACACAAAGGTTCTTATTTATGCTATATGTTCTGAAACCATAGTATCCATTACAAAACATTTTAAATATATTTAGTTTTGGCCTTGCTATTTTTTCTTGAGATTCTATGTTTTATGAACATGACAATAATATTGGTTGACAAATGGGATTGGTTGGCGTCTGGAATATTGGCCTGCACAAGACTATTTATAAGACCTTTCAAGACATGCGACATTTTTTAAACGCTTTACTACAGCGAAATATTCTAAAATAAATGCTAAAAAACACTGTTGGCAATATTTTTTTTGAGTTCTTTGTCTTGCCAACAGTGTTTTTTAGCGTTTGTTTTAGAATATTTCGCTATAGTAAAGCGTTTAAAAAATGTCGCATGTCTTGAAAGGTCTTATAAATAGTCTTGTGCAGGACTTTAGTCTGGAATTGTAAAGCAAAACGAACACAATGGTCGAAATAAAAACCAAAATACAACTGATAAAAAGCAGTTGTCTCATGGTGAAAAAAGTTGTAATACATAATAAAAATTTGGCAATTACAACTCAACTATCATTTATTTTTTGGCCGGAATCGGTATACCGGTACGTACCGGTATAGACGTAAACGGTAGTCTGGATACCGGTATTTGCTAACCGAAATGGATTTCGGTATCGGTAATGATACCGGTATCCAATTTTAACGGTATTTGAATCGGTATCGGTATTTTTACGATACCGTTTGCCAACCTTGCAAAATTCATCTGACATCAGCTGTTTTGGTATAACAACAGTACGTATTGAGGAAAAAATATAAAGAAAGAGGTTATGTCAGATATAACTAAACATGTACATTGTTTGTAAATTGATGATTTTGACAGACATACGAAATTATATATGACTCGTATAGGTAACAGGTGGGATTCCGTTCGAAACCATTTTTACAATATAAGATTATTTCACTTCAAATTTTTTTTTACTAATTAAATTTTGTGTTTCTGTTCTATTAACACAAACAGTCAGCGTAAAACGTCGCAATGTAAATTGTCAAGGCAATTATGAATAAAATTCCGCGTGAGATTTTTCACTTTCCCAATTAGAATTTATTTAATTATTCTGCAGAATTTATTTGTTTTTCCTATTACTTGTTTTTGCTTAACATTGTTCCCCGGGAGAAATCTCAAGCGGAATTTTATTCATAATGGGCCTGTGTGACTTGTTTGTTAATTTTTTTTAAAGAGAAGTAACACTCAGGCAAAGAATACCTACTACTACTCGTATTACGAGGTGTTACCTTCTTTAGGAAAGGGATAGTGATAGAGAAGACAGGTGGTGAAGAAAGAGATAGAGAAAAGCTTCATGCTTTTGCAACTCTGCTCTTTTGCACGTTTTCTCATGCAGAGTTGCAGCGCCTCTAGTGTCAATGAGGCGTATTAAATTTTTTGAAGCTGTGCTTAGTAGCCATTTTGTTGGTTATTTTACTTTGCCGACGATTCTGCTACACAATGCCGACGAAGGAGGGCGCTATGATGCTACATTAGGATTAGGATCCGCTGAAGCCGGTGTGGTTAAATGACCAGTGTATGTATATATCGTCATCACTTGAACTTTCCTACAACAACTGATATAAATGGACACTAATGCACACGAGAAAAATGTGTGTGGTGTTGTTATTTTAATTACTTTCGAACAACGGGCTTGAAGCCAGAACCTTGGGTTTTGTAGTCAACGTGCTAAATACTTCAGCCAACGCTGCCCTCTAATTATTAATTATTATTATTCATTTAATTTAATTTAATTTTCCACTCTTTAGGGTATTGAATATGCTGATTCTTTTAATACTAATCCTAACAAATGGCTACTGACTAACTTTGACTGTTCCACGTTGTGGGTACGTGATCGCATACGTTTGACATCAGCTTTGGTGGTAGATCCATTGTATTTAAAGCATGGCTACTCTGATGCTGCCATTGATTATCGTCATTGGGGAGTTCCACTGAGTCGACGTTTTCGTTCATTAAAATTGTGGTAGGTATGCATTTTTTTAATTAATTAACTTTAATACTTTATTTTCGCACCTTTCTCTCTTAAAATTCTTTCCTTCACCGTCTTTTTTTTTTTTTTTTTTTGCTTATTTAAACAATTGAAGGTTAGCCGCGAATAACGTTTTAAGTGACAAAATAATAATTTTTCAGGAGAGCCAATAAACGTATTTTGAAGCAAGATTGCTTTTTTCGTTAAATTTTTTTTAGCTTATTGAAAATAATGATAACTAGCACTATAGCTTTTCTTTTTGTATCTCTGCTACATTTATCAACTATTTTCGACAATTTCGTTTGCATGATTTTATTAGTTACTTACAAAGTTTTGCACTGATTGACCGATTTGTAATTGTATTTTGACGGCGATAAGATGCATAATTTTGAATGGTTTTATGTTTGAACAACGCAAGAGAGTTATGTTAATGGTAATCTGTGAAAAAACTGGTTTTTTTTAAATTGTCTTTTACAACGTTATTCGCGGCTGTGCTTCAATTATCTAATGCAAAAAAGTTTTTATTTACTTAAGCAAAATATTTGATATACGAGTATGAATGTATATTTTTGTTTCTTTCTTTTGTCTGCCTCTTTATACAATTAAAAAAAGGTTTGTTTTACGTTCATATGGAATTTCCGGACTGCAAAAGTATATAAGACATCATATCACGTTGGCCAAACGCTTCGAACAGCATGTACTCAAAGACAAACGCTTCGAAATATGTAATCAAGTCAAGGTAAGACTATTAATTACTACGAGTATAGTTTAACTTTTTGAATGATGATACGCAATAGTCAAATCCTAATAATAATCTAAACAAAATGTAAAGTATGGAGTCTGAAATAAACTTTTGCTTAAAAAAATAATAATAAATATAAATATAGAACTAGTAGACCCGAGTAAACTTTGCTATATCTCGTCTTGAAAACCCTATAGGGCCAAAGCTAGTATGTAATGGAAATACGAATGAAGATCATTTGAAATTTGTTGTACAATAACGTCGTCTGTTGAAGGGAAAAGCGTTCAATATTTCGAGCTACGAGGGCTGCTATTTATATTTCGGGAACTGGCATCACTAATGTCAGTAGCTAAAATCTGGCAACACCATAATAAAGTTTGACAATTTTTAGCATAAACGTACTTACAACGTTTTGATGTAAAAGTGCTTTTGTTTTGTTTACAGTGAATTCAAAAAATTCAATTTGATAACAAAACGGAAATTTCAAGAGAAGGTTTTCGTTGGATTATTTTTCACAACTTCCGTCGTGAATTATCTCAACAAGAATGTGTCGATGGACTCAGTTCTTTGTATGGCGATAAAGCACCACCAAAAACCACAGTATATCGCTGGTAAAGTGAATTCAATCGTGGTCGCAGTTCCGTCGCCGACGAATTCCGTGAAGGTGGTCCAAAATCGCTTGTTGTGCCACAAAACATCGATGTAGTACGTGAAATGATAATGCAAATTCGTCTTGTGACATATTGTGAGATAGAGGCATCCTTGCACATTAGTTTCACTTTAAAACATTCGATTTTGCATGAGCACTTATTAGTTGTAAGAAAAATTTTTCTAGTTGAATACCCCATAAATTATCAAACGCTCAAAAAAAAAGTTCGCGTCAAGTGGTGTAAGGAAATGTTTAAAAATACCAAGCGTGGTGCTTCAAAAGACGTGTATAAGATCGTGACAGGTGACGAATCATGGATATATGCTTATGAGCTGGAAACAAAACAGCAATCGACCGTGTGGGTATTCTAAGACGAGCTAAATCCAACAAAAGTTATTCGTGGAAGAAGCACAGCGAAGCAAATGTTCGCCTGTTTCTTCGGCCGAATGGGTCATGTGGCCACTGTTCTGCTTGAGCAACGTAGAACTGTCAATTCTGAGTGGTACACAGCCATTTGTTTGCCGAAAGGTTTCGGAAAAATTCGTAGAACTAACCCCCGAAGACGAATCATTCTTCATCATGACAATGCGAGCTCTCACACATCTCGTCATACAAGTGAGTTTTTGAGCAGTCAAAAAAATCGAAGTCATGACTCATCCTCCATACAGTACAGACTTGGCACCCAGACTTCTTCTTGTTCCCGAATATCAAAGCTAAACTGCGTGGTCAACGATTTGCGAGTGCCGAAGAATTAGTTGAAGCGTTCAAAAACCATGTTTTTCAGGTGTCTTAAGAGGAATATAAAAACTGCTATGACAAATGGTTTGAACGAATGCAAAAGTGTATTGATCATCAAGGGGAATATTTCGGAAAACAATAAAGCCATTTTCATTTAAAAATGTTTGTTATTATTTCCAATCCCGAAATATATATAGTAGCCCTCGTACAACCACCCACTTACATATGTACGCACTAGTGATGCACGAATATTCGTATTCGTATTCGAATTGTGGAATATTCGGCCATATTTAGATATTCGTAGCCGTATTCGTATTCGCCAATTTCAGGTGAATACGTACGATTACATATATTTAAAAAATTATATATTGACAACAACGCCACCTATGCAAAAGTAAAATATCTTTCAAATTTCATTTAATTTCGGTTTTAGAGATAATCGCAAATGATCACAAGGACATGCGATTCTTAGAGCGGAAGTAAGATTAGAGTTTTTGAAGTAATTAAACGCAAACAAACACCAACACAAAGGCGAATCGGATGATTAAATTAAGTCGCATTACATGGCCCCTTACCTTAATATAGAAAGGCCCTAGCTCTTTATTTTTTTTTGAAATTGAGTTTTTGTATATTTCATTAGCAAAACATTTAATGTATCGAAAATAGCAAAAATCTCGATTTCAAAAAAATAATGAGTTAGGGCCTTTTTATATTAAGGTAATGCTTAACCAAAAAAAAAAAACAATCAATAATTCTCAATTTATTTCTTTTCGTTTGCAGCTTGGTCTTGTATGTTTCCGCTTGCAAGGATCCGATAAACTTAACGAGAAGTTGTTAAGTGCCATCAATGAATCGGGAAAATTACACATGGTACCAGCCTGTGTCAACGAGCGTTATATTATACGATTCTGTGCTGTAGCACAAAATGCTACTGAAGAAGATATTGATTATGCATGGGACATTATTGTCGATTTCGCCAATGAATTGTTGGAAAAGGAACAACACGATGAACTTACCGAAATTATAAATAAAAAGAAGGAAGATACCTTGGCCAAAAAACGTTCATTTTTCGTGCGCATGGTCAGTGATCCGAAAATCTACAATCCCGCAATTAACAAGGCGGGAACACCTAAATTATCATTGGAAGTAGCATCACCGGTGATTAATCAAAGGGCTGGCAATCCCGTCATACGTACACAAAGCTCTATCGATCATAATTCTTGGATATCATGGCCATTAGCGTTTCTATTTAACAGCAATAATGAAGATAGTGGCCAGAAAAGTAATGTTTCTTTAAGGTAAGAATTTCTTCGCAAACAAGAATTACTAATTTATTTATACACAAATAATTCTTAGATTCCGGCATTTGGATACCAATGTCAGACCTTCATCATCGTCTAGGCGTAATTCTGGTGCTTGTTCTTCGCCATCACCCGAAAATGATATGGGTCTTACAAATGTTATAAAGTCGCCCAAAAAGTCACCACATATGCCACGTAAGGGCAGTTATTCTAATAGTAACAGCAATAATTACAACTAAACAATTTAGATATATTTTCAGTAAAAATTAAACTTATTTCGATTGTTAACTAAATTAGCTTAAAATGATATAAATAAAAATTACATATTTAAAAGTTAAAAATTATGCGAAATTTTATTAATGGAATCGATGAATTCTCTATGTAGTGTTATGAAATTCAATTGATGTGTATTTCCATTCAAACTCTATAAAAGGGTGGGTTCATAATTCCAAGAGTTTTTGAATTTCCAGCGTCTTAACTGAAAGGGCAACCCTGTTTCTGTCAGTTGCCTCCTGTCAAAATTTGAACAAGCTGCCCCACCGACTATTATTAAAAAAAATTAGTTAGGTATGGAATACATACATATATTTTGCATATCCTATTTCTATATGAAAAGCGCGTTAACGAAATTTATTATGGTTTCTGAGATATCAAGCATTCATTTTGCTCCATATCCACTATTTTTAGGTTTAATAAGTATTGTTTTGCTGTACACGCCATTGTTTGGCGATTGCGTCAAATTCTTCATACAAAAATGTACAAAGTAAAGTTAACTCTTGTTTTGCTTCATTTTTATATGAAATTAATAATAAAAAAAAGAAGGAGCCAAAAAGCTGGCCAAAATGGCAAAAATTAATTTAAGGAGAAATCTTAAGAAGTAAGTACGCATTTCACCTTGAATGGATAACTATGAGTAAGAAACCTTTTTGTCAGTCATGAAATGTTTTCTTTGAGGGGAGACATACTCCGGCCCCCCCCAAATAAGTTCAGTTTTTATGATATTAAGTAGTACATTTTTTAATATTTACATTATTTTTGCAAATAAAATTGTTGTCATCGCCCACAAAAGGAAGCGCGGACGTAAATGGCATCTTACGGTTTCCTGGATCCAAGTTTAGGATTTTGAACTTTCGCCGACGTTAAAAGTTGCATTTACTAAGCAAAAGTATTAAAAAAGTTAAGAAAAACTTTAATTTTTCAGAGTTGGGATTAGTTTCTCTGAGGGGAACTTATTTCCCCTTTGTCCGATTTTTCTTGTTTTCAAAGTTTAACAGCCTAAACTATAAGACATATTTTTGCCAAGTTTCAGTGATCTAGAGGCACTCAATAGCTTTTCACAAGCAATCTAAACTTCGGCTTCTTGGACGGTGCTAAACGATGGACTTATTTCTCTGAACAGCAAGAAACATAAACAAAACAAAAAAAAAATAAACAAAAAAAAAAAAAAAAGCAACAGCAGCAAAGTATACGTATGGAGCACAAAAATAAATAAATTAGAGAAAAGTGGTGTATGCAGCACAAAATGTATTTTTACTTTTACAATAATGTAATATTAATTTATAACTTCATTGAAATGAAAAAGTTTACATGAAAGTTACATTTTTCTTTAAAACATGTGTCGGAAGCAGTGGTGCAAATACAACAGAAATCCATGGGGTATATTTTGAGAAAACTTCATGTAAACCCTCTTTGTCGTTTTTCTTCACTCCAACTTTGTGGCGTATGGGCTAAACCAATATTGAGGCGACGAACATACAAACTTATTTCTGATTGAATCCTATTTTCGAACATTTATTTTACTCGTAGCTTAAACAAAAAATATCTAATGCGGCAAGCGATTGAATTATTTATGTAAGTATGTTTTGCTCTTAAAACTATTCTTGAATAGAAATGATTAATAGCTCTTTTCGTTCTTTTGCGGCACAATCGACCTAAATTCTCGTTATTATGAATGAAAAGAAACCTTGCTAATGCCTACAAAGAATTATGCGTAAATATTATTTATATATTTTTTCAACATTTTGATTTTAGAAACTTCTCACATAAACAAAACTTTTTAATATTCTCTGGAAAGCAATATCTACATATGTATGTATGTCGTCACAGTTTTCTAAAATAAATATCCACTAGATCTGGTATGTGGAAGCAGATTTCTGTAACCACAACCACATAGAATCATAGCAAAATCAAAAGGTAAATAATAATAAAAATAAACATATTATGCGTACATATAAACAATTTAACTTAAACAAATATTAAATTTAAATCCAACGTATTGTTTATTCGTTTGATATACTTAGCACACAGAAGAAAGGAGCCGATGAAGAGCAAAATAGATAAAATGGTTGAATTTAATTATTCGTTTTCCACAGAAGTTGGAAACAACAACAACAAACCATTGTTTCAAAAATAGATATTGTATAAATTCATAGTTATTTATTTCAATAATTTGCTATAAATACACTAAATTCAGCATTGGCAAATTTTTAATTTCCTATAAATTACACAGTAATACAAAATCGAACTTTCCGAATTGGTATGGGATGAAATCAAAAGCAAATGAAAGTTGACGTTTTCCATAAGAAAACTCTCAAGGTTTTTATTTTTTAGATTAGCGCTAGATTTTTTACACGCACTTAAAGTTGGTGATTTTGTAAGACTGCCTAAAAGAAGAGAGGTGTCTCAGGACACCCCGTTATAGCTATGCTGCTTAGCTGTATAAAACAAACTTAATGTGTTAAATAACAATGCTATAAAACTATATTATATGATAATGTGAAATTCGCTGTAAATATTTCAAAACGTTTCCATTTATTTCCTATTATTTTCTTTTCTAGAGGCGTACGATTAAATTAATGTATTGTTTGTGGCCGGTGGCGGATGTAAGCCGGGCCTTACAGCCAATCGGCTGTGTTCTCTGGTTTGTGCTCATGTGCAAAACCATACAAAAACAAATTTAGCAATCGTTCTCATTGTTTTTATTTTGTTTTTGTTTCACTCACTTCAAAGAACGAAGCAATACAAAATCAAACAATTTGTTTCGTTTATTTTCGTACTCTACTTTTAAGTACAAAGTAACTGAAACAAAAATAAATTTATAACTGTAATAGTACCGATTATTTTTATTACGAAAATCACGTCCCGAAACTCCTGTATCGCGCAATAAATAGCATAGCTATGAAAATAATTAAAAATTTTGTAAAATAATCAGGTAGTTATGTGATGAACAGGCGCAGTAGTTGTGTGCTGTTGCTGTATTATGGGTGGCGGTGACTACGATGCAGGACTTACACAATTAGTGTCAAATAATGCATTAAAATGTTCTTCATCGATGGTAGAGGATGGTGTCGATGAAGCAAAACCCACAAATATATCAGGGGTCAGCAGTTGATAGGTATTTGTGCCTGGAATTCTTATGTATTGCAGACCATTGAGCGTAGTTACTTGATGTAAAACAGATGGTCTTGTGGGAATAAGTAAGATAAATATGTCTTTTGTTGGCTGGTGGTGTTGGGTGAGTAAAATTCTTCATCATAATGACTTAGAGAATCATCACAATGCCCTTCTATGGCCGGCGAATAAACATCAAATTCATTTTTAATTATATTAATTCAAACTGTCCTCACCACTCGATGAATTATGTTGCGTTGGACCAACGCAACATAATCTGGTGTGACGTCTTAATGGGGAAATAAGCTATTTATCCGTTTTAGAACTTTTTATGAATTTTGGCATTGATGCATTCGTTAGTGCATATTTTTGCATGTTTTACCCTTTAAAACATATTTTTGTATATTTTAAAAATTTATAGATTTTTTAACCGACTTAAAAAAAAGAGGAGGTTCACAATTCGTCTCTATTTTTTTGGGGGTGTTACTTCAAACTCGGTACATTTTAGACCGATAGTAAAAATTTTTCTTTTTTCTTTTTCTGAATGGGTATAGCTTCCAATTGGTCCCATTGTACGGGCGCAGGCACGCCCATTAAAATTTAATTTTATATTTCCCGTACTTTTTCTTATCTTCTTCTATCATATCTTTGCGATGAAGTCGGCGTTTTGGAAGAAATAATTATTTTATTTTAATATGCTTGGTCAAACATGTTGACCAAACTTTTTATTTTTCGCCGTCTAAATCTCATTTATAATTTTCTCTCGGTGGTCGCAACCGGTCAGGTGACTATTTTCACCGCTTGTAACTTGAATATACACAAATTTTTCAATAAATTTTTTTGACATAAAAAGTATAAATTTCTCAAAGCGAATTGGCCGAGTATACCTTATATGAATTTGCCTTGAAGGTTAATTTCAATAAATATTAGGTTTTGCTATTTGCGACGGACGTTGGTTGCCTCGATTACATCAGTAGACGTTAAAAGAGCATTAGCAATGTATACAAGTTTAATTAGATGTGACCGGCAGCGAGTTTTATTTGAAAATCTAAGTGAATATTTATGCAAAATACAGTTCCAAAGTTTTAATTCATATATAGAGATCTTTTTTGAAGTATTTTATTTTTGTCTTATTTTATATGCAAATTGAAGTGTTGAATTAATTATATGTACATATACATATATTTTTCCAAATACATCAATTTATATTATTTTTAAGAGCAATTTTTTTTAGTTTTTCAAGTTTTTAGTGCATTTTCAATGCACATAAAACACTTTTTAGAGCATATTACTGGTTTGCTTTGTGATGAAAAACGATTAAGACACAAAATCAATTTGAGAACGATAAAAGGAGTGATATATTTGCTATAGCCATTTTGTCAATAAAAATTTTAAATTTGTTTTTAATAGTTTTTTAAAAATTTTTTGAAAAATTTCTTTTCACAGCCCTACTGTGCTTTTTAAAAGTCAGTAATTAAATATTGGTTTAAAAATTATATATAAAATCGGTCCGATTTCATCATTTCATCATTTCATTGTTTTTTTTTTTTGTTGTTGCACTGTGTTATCAAATATATATATTTGTATGTATGTACGTATGTACATACATACTTATGTATGTGTAAATACATACATAACTTTATTATAAAATAAATTTTAATGAATTAATTTTATAAATTAAAGGGGCAACAACTTTATTATGCAATTTATTTCACAACAATTCTGCTTCCATAGTAACAAATAACAATGATTTTATAATTTTAAAGAAATTTCGAACCCAACTTGCTTATGATAAATTAACAATTATTCAGTTCGCATACATTTCTTTATATTCTGGTAATGGAATGGTGAATAACGTGAATTATTCTTGTCACCAACACAAAATTCTTAATTTATATACATAGATACATATAAGATTATCTAATTAACAAAATTATTTGTTAAGTTTTTGCTGTTTGCGTTTTGGGCTCAAATTTACAGTCTATAACTAATGCCCGTGGTTTAACTAAAGATTTTTCTTATCAATTTCATTGGTTAAACCACCTTCATTAGTTAACTAAAGACTGTGAATTTGAGCCTTAGTGTTTCAGAGCAGTGAATGTTAAATTTTTATGTATTTCGAATTACTGTACTTAAGGGTCATGAGTCATGTATATGTTTTATAGACTAAATACTATAAATTTGGAGCTTGCGTTCCAAGATTTGGATCACGCAATCCAAAATATGGATCTCACGATCCTAGATTTGGATCACTTGATCACGATCCCAAATATGGATTTTGCGATCCAAAATGAGGATCATGTGATCGAAAATATATATAATACGACCCAAGATATTGATAGCGCAATCCAAGATATGGATCACGATCAAAAATATAGATCACGCGATTCAAGATATAATAATTTGACATCATAAAGTCAAAATGATATATAAATAGGTTGTTATTCATAAAAATCAGATATAGCATAGACAATTTGTATCCCCAATTTATTGTTGTTTTTAGTGATACCAGTAATAGTCATCCAGTAGCTTTATGAAATAAATTTGTATTTTGTAACGCAGTTTTATTTTTACAAGAGTATTGATGCAAGAAGATTAATACCCTTTTTGCAAAAGATACATACGAGTATGTACATCCCTGATAAATCTATCCAAACGAAAATGAAAATGTTGCATGAAAACCCGCTCAAAACGAAAAAGGCATAACTGTACTTTTTTATTTATTTATTTTAAAGGGTCCGCCATCTAACGTTTTTTTCAACTAGTGCTTATTTCGTGAATGGTAACACTTAGCTCATGTCTGATTTGACAGATATGTAATTAGTTTTATCGTTCCGCTGAACGAATATGGTTGCGTATACGCTTGAACAACGCTGGGAAATATTGCGACATTACTTTGAAAATCATGGTAATGTTGCAGAATGTGTGCGAAAATTGCTTACGGATTTTGGAAGAAGAGAAGCACCGTCAGATCAGTATGTTCGTTATCTCGTGAAAAAAGTGAAAGAAACTGGCATCCTCATCGATAAACCAAAGCGTGAAAAGCCAAAAACAGTGCGTACAACCGAGAATATTGTTGCTGTGGCAGAAAGTGTGCGTGAAGCGCCATCAACATCAATTCACCGTCGTTCTCAACAATTGAACATTTCGGAGACATCATTGAGACGAATTTTGCATAAAGACCTTGGTATGACGCCAGCCGAGGCAGCCATTTGAATGAAATTATTTTTCATTATTAACCGGAAGGATTGTACTTTCAAATAAAAAAAGAAATTTGAGAAAATATTCAGTAGTTTTTTTTATAGCATTTTCAAAAAAAAAAAAAGTTTACTATCTATTGAACGTAAAATTAGGGAAACATACATATTAAATAAATGATAAAAATAGCAGTTTAATCACAAGAAACATAAGAAATCTATTCTATTCATGTGCTGCAAACATATCGTCGGTTGGTTTCTGGTTTGCTGCAGGCTATATGTATTTTGAATATACTGTGCCGCAAGCCAGAAACCAACCGGCGATATGTAGATACATTTCGTTACCTTAATATAGAAAGGACCTAACTCATTATTATTTTGAAATCGAGATTTTTGCATTTTTCGGTACAAAAGATGTTCCTCTATCGAAATATACAAAAAACTCGAATGAAAAAAAAATAATGCGTTAGGGCCTTTTTATATTAAGGTAACGATATGTACATATGTGCACCTTAAGTGTAATATTTCATTGAAATGACTAACAGGAAAGAGTTGGAGACAAATGATTACCAGTACTCAAATATTCTGGTCGCTTCATTGCTGTCACTATCACTGTCGCCTGATTGGTAAAAACTCACTATATATCACTGGATAATATTATCTCATTACAAAAAGTCATCATCTTAAAAACTCATCAAAATAAAAAAATCTAATGAATAGAACAGGCTAATGTTCGTAACGCTTTTAAAGCCAAATTACATGTGATAATTATTAATGAACAAATAACATCAAAGTTAGTTGTAAATATTCTGACAACAACACATAGTTGAACGGAACAGCCAGCCGTTTTCGAAGGCCACTAAACCTTCCTCATCAGCGTTCTTCTGTGTTTTATTCCACTGTGTGTGGTGTCAGTTGATGTAGATGTCTGCCTTATATACAAAACTTTATTGCAAATGGAATATGTGAATTGGTTTGATTCATTGCATTTCAATTTGCTCATGTGTTTTTGTAATGAAGGCTCAAAGTTACCATCTCTATATTTACAACAGTCTTACCATTGTCGTTTGTTCTTTACTAACTATGCACATGTTTGTTAATTTGCTTATTTTTGTTCTACTTAAGACAAACTTTTTTGGTTTGTTACTATTAAGTATATTTTTATTTAATTTTTGCCACAAGCCAATGACTATTAATTTTAGTTAATTTAATTATTTTTCGAACTGTACTTGTTTCTATATTCTTATGAATAGAACAGGCTAATGTTCGTAACGCTTTTTAAGCCAAATTACATGTGATAATTATTAATGAACAAATAACATCAAAGTTATTCCACTGTGTGGAATAAAACACAGAAGAACGCTGATGAGGAAGATTTAGTGGCCTTCGAAAACGGCTGGCTGTTCCGTTCAACTATGTGTTGTTGTCAGAATATTTACAACTAACTTTGATGTTATTTGTTCATTAATAATTATCAAATGTAATTTGGCTTAAAAAGCGTTACGAACATTAGCCTGTTCCATTCATAAGAATATAGAAACAAATACAGTTCGAAAAATAATTAAAAATTAACTAAAAAAATCTATTTATTTGCATCATATAATAAAATATATTACAGAATTTAGCGATAATATAGTTTGTGTAAAATTTTGACCCACTGGAGATACCACGGCTAATCTCCAAAAAATGTATCTTACTGTACTTTCTACTAAAAGAAATAAATCTACATATTTCTCTTAAAGACGCAGAAAGTTAACGGCATTCACAAATTTATTTCATACAAATAGTTTTTTTTACCTCGATACGCGTGACGAAAGCTTTGTCCGATTTGCCGCAAGCTTTCAGCACTTCAATTTTAGAACTGGTGGCACAATGCTCCGACGCGCACATTTTCAAATAAAATTTTTTTTCGCTGTCACCCTAATGTATACATACATACATATACTTACATATGTATGTATGTATCTATTTAGATACTGTTGTCAAGTGTTAGAAGAATCATAAATTAACATTTCTAAGAAACTAAAAAGTTCATTGAATAAATAAAATTCTTGTATTTTTATGATCATTTAAATATGCCGACTTTTTGGTGCTGTGCCAGTCTTCAAACTTGTACGTGATACGTATCAAAAATAGAGATTTTGCCATCGTATATTAAAAGTGTGAATTTAATTGACAAAAAAATGAAGACAACTCTTTTTATACCAATCAACACGATATGTATACAAATTCCGTTTGTATTTTTCATAATATTCACAAGAAGCAAACATAAGTACCCTGTAGGAGGTGTCACTAGTTAAACAGCACTGATTCACTATTGGCTTTGTCACCAGTGCTACTGACGAATTATGTATACCCAGACAATGCTATTTGCTATAGACATTTAACATGTGCGTGTCATTGAAAATCAACTACTGACGTTGTTACTACCGACTAGGTAGTTCTTTTGGTTTCATATGTAGACATTTGAAACAGATAGTCACTATGTAGTACATTTTAGTAATTTTACATTTGGTATTCTCTTAAAAAAATATTAAGAAACGAAATAATACATACAGAAGGAACTAATTGATTCATTCAGCACTGCCAACAATTAGGGATTTGATTGGTAGTTTCCATTAAATATAAATCAAGTCGTATATAACCAGGTGGTAGCGATACTTCAGCTGATAATTTTTTGCTCTATGTGCTTTGTAGCCAAATATAAACCAAATAATCAATGTTTCGTTGAATAAGTAAATTAAGTTAGTGGATCAGAACGTGTGACAAATCTTCAATTGATCCAACAAAAACATGCAAATTATCAACAAAATTTCCACAATTGACATTTTCACTTAAAATTGTTTCATCTTTACATTTTCTATTTTTATAAAATATGGATTGCTTTTTTATTTGTCTTTTGTAATTTCCTATAATGATCAAACAGAATTGCGGCATAAACACATTTTTCATACAAATTGACACAAAAAATCAGCACCAGAAAGCAGTCCATAGATAGAACTTATTTTATTTTGACAACGTTTTTTCTAGAGAGCATTTGAAGTTACTGCTTCAAAAAGTCACCAAAACAGTCGACAAAAGTGGTGACTTGGAGACAAGTTTCCTCCATGGTATGTACTTGTACGGTACATATCCCAGTTGACCATATCTTTCAGACATCTTGCAAGACAGGTGCACGGCAATGTTAAGCGGCCCACCCACTTGCAATATAATTGCGCAATTTTTCGTATTGTACAATAACATCGCCAATGTGCATGTCATATTCGAAGGTGGCACAATATATTGGCAAATATCAAAAGACTTTTAATTTTTATAGTACAATCAAGACAATTGTGTAATGTAGTGGCAAAATAGATCAATCGTGTCTCTGTCATGACTTTCGAACGTTTTCAATTAGAATGAATATTTCCGAAAAAAAAAGGATTTGGTGTCTGCATACTTCCGAATATTTTTGCAAAATTGGTTGCTAATGTGGGAATGTTTTTCATATCCCCTTTTCCATGTATTAAAACCAAATATATATTGGTTTAAATTTCCGGATTAGGTAGATGAGATATCAAGCCTAGTTTTAAACAAGATTTTGTTTAAAATAAATTAATTTTATTGTGGAAAAAAGGCGATTCTATTTACTTTCACGTTGCTTGGTGCAGTCGAAAGTAAAACGAAAAAATTCGGAAGTGAATATCAGGACACCAAAATATGCGGAAAAGATTCACTTTCACACGGATGTGAAAGTCATGACAGACACGAATGTTCTTTTATTTGTTGTTTATTGACTTCGTATTTGCATTTGATACATTGCACCAAACAGGGATATGGAATGCTTTAAGATGTAAAGGAATTCCTGAACCATTAATTCAACTCACGAAATGCTTATGTATATCGTGGGCTTAGAGTGTAAACCTGCTAACTTACTTCCAGCAAATTTTACAGGAAATTACCCTAATACTTTTAGTTTGTTCGGCATATAGAGCTTCAAATTAAAATCAATATTTAAGCAAATCGACGAGGCGTCTATTTCTCTTTCGAACGGCATTACAATGTTATATATTATAAAAAGTGGATTTAGCAGGTTTACACTCTAAGCCGACGATATGACAACGCCACTTGCCGTGTTTTGCATGAGGGACTTATAAGTAATAAGTTTATAGTTAAAAAGTAGTGCGACAAGGTTGCGTTCTCTCTCCCATTCTTTTCAACATCATTCTAGACATTGTAATGGCTCAGTCAATGAAGGATGATCGTGGTATATCTTTTGGACTCCAAGGTAGACTAGACGTCCTGGACTATGCTGACGATATATATCTTTTGTCACATAATGTCAATAATATGCAAACCAACATAAATATACTTGTTGAAAATGCATCTAAAGCTTTTCTCAAGGCGAACATACATACAACGAAATCATTGCGCACAAACATGGGAAAAAACCGATCTTCTGAAGATACAAGAACACCCACTTCTCGATGTACAAACCTTCTGTTACCTCGGTAGTATTATAACAACTTCGGGTGGCCAGAGAAAATCTAGTTTTTGGAGCACTTAACAAGATATGAAAGTCCAATCGCATAACTCTTCGCACTAAAATTAAACTATTTAATTCGAGCTTAAATTCAGTTTTATTATATGGATGTGAAACATGGAACATCACTTTAGAAGACTCAAATACACTCCAGGTATTTGTCAACCACTGCTTTGGAAGGCAATTATGCTTTTTTTGCCGGACACAATCACAAGCAACGAACTATGGCAAAAAACTAGATAAAATAGAATCGCAACCGACATCCGTATCAAGAAGATGAACTGGATAGGTCATACCTTCTGAAAAAGACATGATGACGTCACCAGGAAGGCTCTTGACTACCATCCCCAAGGCAGCCGACACAGAGGAGGACCCCAAAATACATGGAGGCGCCAGATTGAATCCGCGCTACGTAGTGCTAGAATAACGCGAAGAGAATAAAAAAAAACTAGTGGAAGGCAGAGTCCAGTGGAAAAATTTTATAATGGCCCTTTGTTCCACCTAGGAATCCTGGGACTTAGTATATATACATACAAAAACGACAATAATATGTATCCGTTTGTATCATTTATTGTAGGAAAGTTCAAGTGATGAGCATATACACTGCTCATTGAACTACGCCGGCTTCAGCGGATGCTAATTCTAATGTAACATTAGAGCGCCTTCCTTCGTCGGTATTGTGTAGCTGAATCATCGGCGAGGTAAAATAAAAAATAAAGTGGTTACTAAACAAAGCTGCAAAAATTTAATACGCCTCATTGACACCAGAGGCGCTGCAACACTGCATTATTAAAAACGTGCCAAAAGCAGAGTTGTAAAAGAATTAAGCCACCTGTCTTCTCTATCACTACCCCTTTCCTAAAAAAGGTAACATCTAGTAATAGTAGTAGGCCTTCATTGCCTAAGTGTTGCTCTTTAAAAAAACATGCAATAATATTGTATAATGGATGGGCAGCTTTAAATCGTGCTCGCGACAGCTGACAGAGATGATTGAGAAAATTTTCGAAAAAATGGCCACTAAGTTCCAAAGTGACAACAAGAGCGACACTTTAGCTCATATGTATTTCCTTTGTCCCTGTAGAACTGACAATTTCTACAACATTTTCATTAATGAAACACAATATTACATTGAACATTGCAAGACAAGCTGGATGCATCAACAGTTGAGTAGTTTTTCTTTTAACGAGTCTTTAAGTACGCTTTCTGTTAGATTGTCTTAACCCTACGTCTACACCAGATATATTTTTATAATGACAAATGTCAAATTTCATATAGAAAAAAGAGCTAACATAAAAAAATTATTTTTCTATATAAAATTTGACTTTTGTTATGATAAAAAATATATCAGGTATAGACGTAGGGTAAAGGAAACTGTAGTCGACAAATTTCTAAATTTCTTTAAGCAGTTGTTGATGAAAGTGTTCTCTGAGACAAGTTGGCCAACTGGGAGGTTATGTTTATACATAATAAGCGTGGGTCTGGGTTAAATTTACAATTTTGTGAAATACTTTATTTCTCATTTTTGCTTTATTTTTAGATTAAAGACGTCATTCGCAAAAAGCCAGACAATTTCTCAAGAGACATTAAACATGTTTTTTATATATGTATGTATGTATGCATATTTTCGGGTGGTACATACATATTTACATACATACATATATGTATATATATATTCATATAAAATTAATTTGTGGGTGATTATGTTTGGAAAAAAGTTATTTCGTTTGAGTAGGTTTCATAGTTTTTGACATAATTATTTTACTTGCGTATGTTGTTACTCGTACCCAGTAGTGCCCGAAAATTATGATGGGAGAATGTTCTTCTACAGAAGAAAAAATAACATGCTGGAATTAAAATTTGCATAAGTTTTTAGCAGATTTTTTAAAGCTTGAATGCTTTTTTACGAAAAATATGCTAAAGCTAGCTCGTAGCCGAGCTGACGTATAGATGGCGGCAGTAGTTGGACAAAAATTACTTTGGTGAAGAGGGAAACCTATACAACATATCTTTTAAGTTTCAAGCGCTATGTTGTTTAGTACCTATTTACTTTTTTTTTGGGGAATTATCAAAAATAAAGCATGTCAGTGAATTTGTAAACAAAGAAAAAATGTATCTCATTTTTCGTTTATATTGGGTGGCAGTGTTTAAACGAGGCCGTAAGAGCTGCCAATTCGAACACCAAATGAGGTTTTCACGCCAGAAATGGTTAAGTATGCGAAATTATTGGATGACATTCGGCTGAAAAAAAATTTTAAGATGAGAAAGCTGTGCGCAACAGAGAACCATTGAATGCCTTATTTTGTTGTGTCGAATGCAATCACAAAAAACCTGAATATTGTTGTCAAGCCACAACATTTGAAAAAAAAAACCCATGGCACAATCAAAAGAGATAAGTGCGGCGAATTTTGTTGCGTACATTGCTTGTTTTATATGTAAATGTTCACTGGTCTTGGCAAAAGCAACGAATACTCAGGGAATGGTGCAAATACTTTTTACTGTGATTGAGCACAACGTAGTATTTGTACTTTGTGCTTGTATAAGACTCTTACATTAGTATTCATAAAACATGACATAGATTTGAAATGTATTTTATGTCAAATGGTAACCATTAAAAACTTATTATTTAAACGTGATATAGTACGAAAGAAATCCATTCTTTTATGCCCCATCATTTCATTTCGCTGCTTGGGTTATATCAGCGTTCTTTTGTGTTAGGTCCACTGTGTGTGGTGTCAGTTGATGTATATCTCTGCTGTATACTGATGATGAAGGCTTAGTGGCATTTGAAAACAGCTAGTTGTTCCGTTCAACTATGTCTTAGTCAGAATATTTACAACTAACTTTGGTGTTATTTGTTCATTAATAATTATCATATGTAATTTGGCTTACAAAGCGATACGAACTTTAGCCTGTGAAAATCATAAATGTAGAAACAAATGAAGTTTGAAAAATAATAATTAAATTTAACTAAAATTAATAGCCATGGGCCAATGGCAAAAATTAATAAAATATACTTAATAGTAACAAACCAAAAAAGTTTGTCTTTAAGTGGAACATAAAATAAGCAAATTAACTAACAAGTGCATAATTAGTAAAGAAAAAAATGACAATGGCAAGACTGTTGTAAATTTAGAGATGGTAAAATTGAGCTTTCATTACAAAAAAGCTTTCAGCAAATTGAAATAAGATGAATCAAAACAATTCACATATTCCATTTGCAATGATGGCTGAGTATATAAAGCAGAAATATACATCAACTGACACCACACACAGTGGACCAAACACAAAAGTTGATGATGAAGGTTTAGCGGCCTTCGAAAACAGCTAGTTGTTCCGTTTAACTGTGTTGGTCAGAATATTTACAACTAATGCTAGGAACACAATTGGGATGAACGACGAATTTCGTCCATATGAGTTCGCTGAGTAAATTCGTCGTGTGAAGCACAATAACGACGAATTTACGCAGCGAATTCCTCTCTTATATTTGATAAAGTTGGTTGTTGTGTGTACAAAGACAGAGAGTGAGAGAGAGAAAATTGTTTTTTCGTCGTTCGTCGGCGTACAAATTAGAAATAAGCCTATCTCAGAATTCGTCACGCACGACGAATTTCGTTGTACGGCGGTGTTGTGTTCATTTTCATATGCACACATGAGTTTTATTTTTTATGACGAAAATTCGCACCGAAAAATTCGTCGTTCGTCCCAGTTGTGTTCCTAGCATAACTTTGGTGTTATTTGTTCATTAGTAATTATCATATGTAATTTGGCCTACAAAGCGATACGAACTTTAGCCTGTTCAAATCATAAATATAAAGGTTCCGCCATCTAACGTTTTTTTTCAACTAGTGCTGATTTGATAGATAATTAGTTTTATCGTTCCGCTGAACGAATATGGTTGTGTATACGCTTGAAGAATGTTTCGCTAAGCGGGCCTGCGATCGACTTACAGAAGATGCCGATTTTGTCAAAAAAAAATCATCTTTTCAGATGGAGCTCATTTTGATCTTGACAGGTATGTAAACAAGCAAAATTGTCGCATTTGGGGCACAGAAAACCCGCACGCATACATTGAAAGGCCGACGCACCCAAAACGAGTCACTGTTTGGTGCGGATTTTGGTCCAGAGGCATAATTGGGCCATTTTTTTTCGAATGAGCAAGGAGTGGCCGTTACAGTCAATGGCTATTGTTATCCGGCCATGTTGAACGAATTTTTGTTCACAAAAATTGAAGAGGAGGATATTGGCAACATTTGGTTTCAACAGGACGGCGCTACGTGCCACACAGCCGAAGCTACACTCGATGTTTTTTATAGCATCTTCAAAAAAAAAAAGTTATCTGGCGGAGCCTTTAGTTAATTAATAGGAATATATACAATTAACAGCAGGCACGTTTTTTGTAATCCCTTTTACGCCGGTACTATTTCAGCGATTTTGAAAAGATTTATATGGTTTCCTTCACAGATGAGTACAATCTATATTTTATTGAAATCGGTTTAGTATTTTGCGACCTATAAGCGTTTAAAGTTGCTACTACTACATGCACACATAGTACACACGCATTTATTACCTTAAGGCTGGTACTTCAAATTCTACTATAGTGCTTTATAACACTGCAGTACAAAACGTTGACAATGAACACCGTGTACAAACTTTAGGCTCAGTTAGCCGACTGTAATGTAAAGTAACTGCAACGTAGGAAACGGCTGATCGATATTGTTATGTGAAAAGTAATGAAAATGATTATAGAGATGTAATGTAACGTAACCAGCGTTACCATATATTTTTTTAAAAAAACTTCTTTTATCTGAAAAAAAAACTTTTTTTTCCAACAAAAAACTTTTTTTATATAAAAGTACTTAAATTTTAAAAGACACCACATAAATGTATTTGGAATTCATTTTATTTAAAAATAAAAATAAAATATGGTCTTCCCACGATTTTACGTAGTTACCAAGCTTCCTTTTCTTGGCTTTTGTTGAAGAAATTGGAGTCTCCGGTGCCTCTACTACTTCTTCTGTGGCGGGTTTTTTACTTCCATTGCTTGAGACTAATAAAAAATATAGTTTTTTTATTTAGAAATGTAAATATTTCATTGTTCTTACAATTTTTCATTAAATATTTGTCCATGTTTTTTAATTTTTTTCACCACAAACACAAACTGCCAAAAGTTAGCTACAAATTGCCAATGTATAAAGCGACATAGTTGTACTTAAAAGGGAGTAAAGACAATTAGACACTGTTGTAGTAATAACGGGGTGAAAAATATAAGATCGTTTCATTGCATACAAACATCACTTAATATTTTCATTCAATATACTGCAAAAGTTGAATTATGTATTTATAAAAAACCTTAGATAACTTTATTATTTTCAAAAAACTTGTTTTTTTGCCCAATAAATTGAAAACTTTTTGGCATCTCAAAAAACTTGCAAAAAAAGGGAAAACTTGACAAATGGTAACGCTGAACGTAACCTACTTTTCATATAAAAATATCGATCAGCTGTTTCCTACGTTGCAGTTACTTTACATTACAGTCGGGTAACTGAGCCTTTTGTGTTTATACGCTTTGGAAATCAGCCATACTCAGGTTATACATGCATTAGTTTTTGTTCCACAAGTTTTAATGTACCTTTTGTATACCTAACTTTTTCTTTCTCATTTTAAATCAAAACTTATGCAAAAAAAAAAACTGAAGCGTGTAAAACTTGGCATACGTGCATATTCATTCATAATATTCGGAATGATTTTTTCTCAAACCCAATAAATGTGTCGCATAATGAATGAATGAATTTGTATATGTACATATTTGTAAATATGGAGCACGAACAACAATGTACGGAGATTGATTTGAACCTAAATAAAAACTTGCCAAATCATTGTGAACACTTGTTGTATCTGGGTGTATAAGCATACATACATATCTTAATATTGAAACATGCATAAGTGAGCCATACTCGTAGTAGCAAGTGTCAAAAAATAGCCACTAGCAATAAAATAGTACGATCGAAGTGACTCATTTTGCTAACCAAACTGGTTGAGTGAAATTGCTTGTGGTCTGTCTTCTCGCAATGTAACAGGGTTGGAAATGTAAATAATTTTTGGGCTAATGGGAACAAGATACACAAAATATAGCAGGATCAATCAAGTTAATCGCACCAAAGGTGAAAAGGAATCCTATTGTTTTCGCTACGCTGTCCGTCTGTCCGTCACAGGCTATTTTCTCGAGAACCGTAAGAGGTACGGACCTGAAATTTGGACAGAGCATGTACCCTTTGGCCACTACAACAACAAATACATGGGAAATAAAAATTAAAGGGTGTTCCAAAACGAGCAACGAAAAATGTTAAAATCCCATGTAATATACATACAATTGTATGTATATAAACTTGAAATTTGTAAAGTTAGTCTATTTTTATACAGACTACAACAATTAACACTAAAATTACAAAAAATTTGAATTAAAGGGTGTTCCATCAGTTAATGCAATGTTGACTATGTAATTTTGACAACTTTCTGTATCTTGGAAACCGTAAGAGCTAAGCTCTTGAAATTTTCAAAAACAGTAAAACAAAAAAATCCCAAAATTATAAAATCGCCAAACAGAAAAAAAAACGCCAAAAACAAACAAAAAACGCTAAAACGAAAAAAAAGCGCCATATTAAAAAAAATTTCTAAATCGAAAATAAATCGGAAAAACCGGAAAATCGCACAAATTAAAAAAAATCGCCAAAATTAAAAAAATCGCCAAAATTAAAAAAACTGCCAAAATGAAAAAAATCGCCAAAAATTAAAAAAAATCGCCAAAATGGAAAGAAACGTCAAAAACTTAAAAAAATCGCCAAAACGAGCAAAAAGCAAAAAGAAAAACAAAAAAAAATAGTTTCAGCTGAAAAAACGTCAAAAACGCAAAAAACGAAATATTAAAAAAAAAAATTGTCAAATCCAAATGTACGGAACCCTTCGTGCGCGAATCAATGTCGCACTCTACTGAATTTATTTATTAAAATTAATTTCGAAATTTATACGAATATTTATATACATATGTATGTATGTACTACTGCTGTAACTAATATTCGTCTTTCCGAATATTCGTCCACTATATAACATTTAGGTTCGTATTCGTAACAACTAAGAGAAATAACATATTAAAAACAGAACATAACATCAAAACAGAAAAATAAAATTGTTTCTTTTGATTTGCTATGGTGCAAAGCAAAGTAGTGAAATTTTCTCTCAATGCTAAATCATGCATGATGTATTTTGTTAAAAAAAATAATTTGTGTTTTGTTAATTTCAAAATGAATTCAGATATCAATTTTAAATATTAATAATCTCTTACACTGTAATTTTGTATAATAAAAGAATTACTCTACTTGAGTTTTGTTAATTTTAACTTGAGTTCAATTTCAATATGCGTATTGGTATCGGAATCGGTGATATTTCTTTTTGACTATCGGTATCGGTATCGTTATCAGATCGGCAAAACGGCGTATCGTTACATCCCTAGTCATAATATCATAATGTTAAAATTTTTTTTTTTAAAGCAATATAAGTAAAAACAATTTATTAAAATAATTTACAACGTTATGAGGGAACATTGCACAGTGGGGCAATTAGCCATTTCTAAGCGGTTAGTTCTACCGAAATAAAATTTCGCATGGACACAGCAAAAAAGTATTTCCGTGTACGTTATAAATACTAGCTGTCCAAATGCCCAGAGATGGAGTTTTTTCCGGCTGGCCATTTATTTATTTCTCACATGATTTTAATAATTTCACAGGTCTGCAAAAACTTCCTTAAATAAAAATACATGCAATACTAGTATAGGGACCTTAATGCTCTGAATTCAAAAACATGGCGGTCACACTAATTTATTTCTATATAAATCTATAATGGTTGGCAGAAGCAGTTGACTAAAAACACCGGAGGTCCTGAGTACGAGACCGGTCACTGAAAAAGTCATTAAATAACAACACCACGAATTTTACTGATGTGGATTAGTGTCCCTTTGAGACACTCATTGTCGGAAAGTTAATTTGTTTTTTCTTCAAAAAATTCATAAAAAATTACAACTTTGAGGATAAGCAAAAGAAATACACAAGTGGGACGTTTTTTAAGCGCTGCTATCAACGATTTTGTTGCAGTAAGGAAAAATTTAATATAAATTAATTTACTTATAGGTGAAAACTTGTACTGAAATAATTTTACTTGCCCTGACAAATATCATGGCCCCAATGACGTATACTTAATATTTGATATCAATTGTGCATACGTCATTTTTGATTAACAGGAGAAAATGGTGCATATTGGTGATGTAACGAATGTCAATTTTTGATATTCGCGAATACGAATACGAACACGAACACGAATATTTGAAATGATATTCGCGAATACGAATATGGTATATGAAATTTATAGACATTAAATTAGGGTTCTATTTACGTCTGCAATATGAAATATTACAAAATTGTTTTGAAAAAGAACTTCATACTCCTGTTGGCGTACTTTAAAGTTAATAAAAACTACCCTACATTTTAATGATCGTCATTAAATAATATTTGAAAATGATACAAAGCACAAATTTCTAGAAAAATTTAATGGATTTGTACAAACTAATACTTTTGGCCGTTTATTTAAATTTCGTTTAGGATTTATGCATTTATTTATTTAATTTGTTTGGAAAAATATTCGTACTCGTATTCGCCTGATTGCGAATATCTAAAAATGGCCAAAAAGTATACAATTCGAATACATCATGTATCACTACACCGAAAGAATTTTGCTTCACAAGTCCAATGAAACAATTTCATTAAAATTTTTTCACAAATCTAATGATAATTTCACAAATCCAATGAAAATTTCATGAATATTGTGAAAGAATTTCATTGGAATTGCTTCGTTGGTATTCTGATTTCGGAAGAATATTTTATTGGATTTATGACAACAATAACTAACCCTTTATATTTAAGTTATTTCCTTCTTTTCATGAAATTATTTTATTGATTCGATGAAGTTATAGCACTGCATTAATTACACTGTTTAATAAATTTGATGAAGTTTCAATAAAATAATTTTGACGAAACTGGTTTCATTAATCCAACGAAGCGTGACGTTGGTTGAATTTTAATGAATTTTTCATTAGATTAATGTCGAAATTCATAGAATTTATGCCGAAAATTCTTTCTTTTTCCATTTTTTATTTCTTTTTACATACATTCCATGTGTAATTTCCACAATAAAATATATGAATTCTGAATCCTTATGCATAGGGAAGACGAATAAGGGATGTCCGTCTGTCCGTCCATGCGTCTGGTGTGCGTGAAATCGGTTTGCCGAAGCTCCTAGAAAGGCTAGAGACTTCGGTACTTGACTGGTATGTCAGAAATGGTCCAAAATAGATTGGTATTGAAAATCAGCAAAATAGAGCAGACGGTTTCAGAGCTGGAAAGCTTAAACTTGATTTTGCCATATAAAAGTAATTAGCTAAAACTTATTTTTATGTTTTTTGTTAAATAGACTTATCTTATATTTCAGTACAAATAAAATTGGTATTAAAAATTAAAAAAAAAATTAAAAAAATTAAAAGGACGTTTCCAGGGTTGGAAAGCCTTAACTGTTTTTTTGTTATATAAAAATAACTTACTAAAACTAATTTTAACTTTTTCTTTATACATTAAACATGTCTTACATTCTTCAAAGAAAAATATTGATGTAAGAAATCAGAAAAATCTAAGAAGATGATTCCAGGGTTGGGAAACTTACACTTTTTGTGATATATAAAATTAGCTAGGTCTATTAAATTTTTTCTTCTTCCTTATAAATTAAATGTAGTTATTTTATGTTTTGAAAAGAAAAGTTTGGTATAGATAAAGATAAAGATTTTTTGGAATATTAAAGTAACTAAATAAAACTTCTCATTTGTTTAAATGAAAGTTTATAACATAATAACTCTAGTTGTTCTAAGATTTTTGGGTAAAGGTTCCCTGATGATCTGCATTAGCAGCAGTGAAATGCGCATAGGATCCAGCTAAACCCCTCAATAATCAATTTAAATGTATTTTTAATAAAAAAGTTATTTTACTAATTAAGTAAAATAATAATTTGGGATTATTAGTGCGTTAAACGTTAAACTTATGGCGTTTTCTTTTCTAAAAGAAAAGTGTAACATATATGTTACATGTAATTTGGCAACATTTTTAAATGCTCACCTGATTTTTAAGAAGTGTTGCATATTTTGAGTTTACAAAAGAACAATTTGCCAACAAGTTTCGGCATAAAACAATGACGAACAATATAAAATGATTCATTTTTTTCATAGACAATAACAAAAACAGCTGTTAATATAATGTTGCACTCATGCCCCTTTAATGAAAATGAGTGTTGAACATGTAGCATTTTTCTTCTTTTTAAGGGCAACATCATGAGAAAAGATCGCGTTGATTTTTAAAATAATACATACTTTTCAGAAAAGAACACAAAGAAATGTAAAAGGCAGCATAAATGCAGCATATTTCTCAGAAAAGAAAACGCCATTAAATTGTAGCAATTCCCAAAAATAAAACACTAATAAATAAAACTAATTTGTTTCTTAATTCCTTATTTTCTTTGTTCGCTTAACATATTTTATATATTTGTTAAAGAACAAGATTGGAATAAGGAACCAGAAAAATCTTAAAGGTGATTCCAGGGTTGGTAAACGTACTCTTTTTGTGATATATAAAACTAAGTAAATAAAACTAGTTATTTCTTTTGTTATTAAATATATTCTATATTTAAGAAAGAAATAAATAAGTATTAAACCAGAACAATCAAAATGATTGTTCCAGGGTTGGAAATAGAAAAAAAAATTTGGGTAGAAAAAATAACCAGAAATAATATTTTTTCAGTTAAACATATTTCATGTTTTAGGAAGATCTTTACTCAAGATTTATTTATTTATTTTATGTGGAGATAAAGTTTTAATTAATCGCTAAAGAACAGTCATACCTATAAAATAAATTAGGTGCATGTTCCATTTCATTTCCCTGAAGCCATTCCTTTCTGCTGAACAAAATCGTTGGTGAAGGATATATAAGATTCAGCACAGCCGAATATAGCACTCTTACTTGCTTTTATTTTGGAATATCTTTCAGTAAGAAACGTGAAATTTTTATAATGAGAGTTGTCTTACAAAAAAGTTCGAATTAGACATGTGGGTGTGGCACCTCCCATAAATAAAAAATATTTACTTTGAAATATCTGAAAAACTAATATAGTGAGAACCATGAAAAATTGTGGAGATAACTCTGTTGATATTGTGCATTGTCTCTGGAAACAATTTCAGAATTTAACAGGAAGGCGTGGTGCCTCTCCGCTAGTGCATATTTTTGTTTGTCTTAAAAAATAGTACCAGAGTATCGATCTTGCTAAATTGCAATTACTGATGTTATAGAAGCAGCAATAGACTATTAATTTTTTAATGACTGAAGAAATCTGAATGTGCTTAAACATTTTCTTCTTTTGTAGCAAAGCACACCGGCTTTGAGCAGTTTAAGCAATAACTACACTTAAAATAATATTTGGGATGCATTTTTGTCAGTCAAATTTTAATAAAAATCGAATTAGAAATTTAAAATTTCAAAAACTTTAAAAAGCGAGATAGAAATTCGAGGCGGAATGATCTACTGAAAGCGGGATAATCCTTCCTAAAGCTGGATGTCTAAACAGGTTAGGTATGTAAAGAATGTTTATTTATTTATTTATTTATAAAAATTAAATATATATAAACTTTTAGCTGGCAACACTTTTTTAATTGGCGGCCATTTTGTCAGCTTTCAAGTGATTTATCTTTAGTCTGGTTTGCCATTTCAACATGAATAATGTGCAAATTAATTTTGAAAGTTATGGCTCTGTTAGAAATACGTATCGCGCACTACGAAGCAGATGATATCGCTGACTTAAATATAGAAGAACTAGGCAACGGTAATGTTAACGAATCACTAGTTGGCATTGGACAAAGCAAAGTTGATCGCTGACGAAGAAGTGGCTTTGCCGTTAGAAAAAGACTATCATCAGATTTTTTATTTTTATTGTTTTCATTAAGAGCTTCAGAACTCAAAGTAAAATAGGCATTTTTGCCGTTAGAACTCACTTCACTTGTTTGCTTTTGAGGTACTCATATATAGTACTCCTCAATGTCACTTTATTTGTTGTTTTTGTTTATTTTTTGTTGTTTGCGGTTTTTTTGTTTTTGTTATTTCTGACTATGTAAAAAATATTAGCAAAACCAAAAATCCTTATTTATTAAAGTCAATATGTATTACGAATATTATGTACTACGAATATTTTTGTTTAATATATATTTAAGAAAAACTCCGCTAAGACCTACTCTATTCACTATGAAGGTTCAACGAGAACTCTCAGAAATTTAACGAAAGTTCCAATAAATCCAAAATAAAGGATCCCAGCTTTGGGATTTTGGAACATACATACGGAATAAAGTAAAAAAATTTATATATACAATAGGACATATTCGGAACGGCCAAGGTATAGCAAAAATAGAAAATCGAGCTGCAGATTTATGCCTAAAAAAATTGTATATTGTAATTGTTTTTTGGTAAGAACTATGGCAAATTCAAAATTTTTTAATTTTTTTAATTCAAAGTTGAATATTTATCAACAGAATTTCATAAAATTTTTTTGAGCACTTTTAATCTTTTTTCTAGAAAAGAAACATTTTAAAAATCGGTTGATAGTTGGATCCTTTATCTGGAAAATACTGGATCAAAGGTTTGAAATATTTAGAAATTTTAATTTTCATATGAGTATAAGTCACTCAATAAAACATGTTTTAAATGGATTTTAGTAAGAGCTATAATGTGGAACCAGATCAGAAAGAAGAATATGACGACCGGTGGCATAAATAAGTAGCCTATTTGGAAACTTCATAGCTCTGTTCTTAAGCAATTTTAACAGCTTTTATTTAAAACATAAAAGATAACGTATTTGTTACCTTTATTGCTAATAAATGTTGACCATTGATATGGAGCTATTTAAACATTTAAAAATGTAAAAGGAGAAGAGATGAGGAAAGGAAAACCATGTAAAAGGTTTGACCACAATTTGTCTCTAGATTATTTGACATAAAGTGACTTTGTTGCGAAAAATTCAAATTTGTTATGCAATGCAGGAATGCATTTAATTTATTATAGAAGTTTGTGTTTTGTTTCGTTTTCAAAGAGGAGTATGAAGTTCTTTTCCATACAAAAAGTTTACGAGGGCGAATCAATAAGCCGTGACTTTTCGAACTTCCCTCGTAATTATATGAAATGCAACACTGTTCCTATCAAGTACCACCTGTTAATAGACTACTGTCAAGTTTTGAGCAGGTGTCGTCATTTACTTTGCGTTTAACAGCTGTTCAAAACATACAACCTCGTGTATTTTTTCTAAAGAATTTCGAGTGCTTATAAACATTATTTTTTGGGAAAAAAAAGCGTCAATCAAACCAAGAAAAAGCTGGATAAATACTATGGGGGGGACTCTCCACCATCGATTTCAATGGTAAAAAAGTGGTTTACTGACTTTCGTTGTGATCGCACAAGTACAAAAAACACTGAACGTTCTGGACGGCCAATTGAGGTCTGTACACGTGAAAATGTCGAAAAAATCCACGATATTGTGTTGGCCAATCGAAGAGTAAAAGTGCGTGAAATTATTGATGCCGTAGGCATCCACAGTGTTCAATGGCTTCTATTTTGAATGATTACTTGGGTATGATAAAGCTTTCCGCAAGATGGGTGCCGCGTTTGCTCACAATCGACCATAAACGCATGTGCAGTTTCCATGGAAAAAATCCATGAATTGGGCTTAAAATTGCTCCCTCATCCGCCCTATTCTCCAGAGATAGCCCCTAGTGACTACTTTCTATTTCCAAACCTAAAGAAATGGCTCGGTGGAAAAAGATTTAGCTCCAACGATGAAATTATTGACCAAACAAATGCCTATTTTAACTGTAACTAAGTGTATTTATTGAGTTAAAAGGAGATTATGTTGAAAAATAAATTTTTGTTTTGCAAAAAAAACTGTGTTTCATTCAAAAAGTCATGGACTTATTGATCCACCCTCGTATATTCCATTTTGCAAACGTAAATACAGTCTCAATTAAATGTTTTTGAATTTAACAAATATTTCAAATATTGTTTCAAATATTCGTCTTTACATTCATACTCGCGAATATCAAAAATTGAAATTCAGCACTTGAAAAAAAAGAACATTTAAAGTAATAAGTACTTTTGTTTAGGATCCCTGCTTTACTTAATCACCAAATGAATTGGTACTTGGAAACAAAAAATACAAACTTTCCATAATTAAAGCTGTATAAATTCTTTTTAATTTTACTCGTATTTCCTATTCTTTACAATATTCAAAAGTTTTTTTTTGATCTGATAAGAAAACGGATATTCCACAACTTAACTCACACACTGTATCAAATGTTTTAAGTCATGATCTCTTTCACTTTGTTTCCATTTGCAGTCGTGCAGCTGTCTGTCTGCTGTTGGCTGTCTGTTTATATACTTATCTGCGATATGTGAATCATTATAAAAATATTTTCCATTAACTTATACAAATAATCCACTGTGACGTCACAACTAAATCTGAAGGTAACAAATTAATTATAAACTGGTGGATAATAGCGTGTGCCATTTTGTAGATAAAAATATTGGTAGCAGATAACCAGTTTTTGTTGAGATTGATATTACGGTGGGAGCAAAACGATAAAAAGAACCGCAAAATTTTGTAGCATCATGTGAGATAATATAAATAATTAATTCTAATGATCGTACATAGTATTTGCGTTTTAATGATGGTGAATTGAGGAAAAAAACTTTCTGGCTAAACAAGATGAACGAACACACAATTTTACAACGATTAAAAATAAGTTAAATGGGAATTGTAAATACCCTTCAATATAAATTATATAATAAAAATATCGCTACAGAAAATGTAAGTCGACCTTTCTAATATTTTAAAAGTTTTACAGAAATTTATATTTAAAGAAAAACACAATTGGCTACACACGAAGCTTAATATTATCCCGTAGGGTCCCAATTTGCACGCGAAGCGTTCCCTTATTCAAAAATCGGGTAAATGAGAGAGAGAGAGAGAACAATTTTCTTCTTCTTCTTGCACGAAGCAGTTCGTAATTTTTCTAATTTTAAGACTAGTTTGGGCACACAGAAAATCAATCAGCTGTTTGAAAAATAAGATATAATAAAGAAAAATTACATATTCCTAAAAACTAATGAATTGAAAGTTGTATCAAAAAAGATTTAAGAACTATTGGTCAACAAAATTTTATTAGTTTTTATATAAAATATAATGTTGTGTTCTTGAAAAAATTAATTTTAGAGAAGGCAAGCGACAATATTTACTGTCGTCTTGATGTGACGTCGACGACGCCATTCACAATAAGGAGGAATATTTAATTTTTTTTAAATTTTTTTCTTTAAAAATTCCAATTTTTGTAATTTGGGCAATTTTTTAAAATTTGTTTGGATTGTTTTTTTAAATTTCTTTAGGACGCAAGTAGTTGTAATATGCCGGTCCTGGATCACATTTTCAGTACAAAAGTCTGCTCATGCCTGGATGGGAATTGGTTGTTTTGTAGGGGTCCTGAATCACTTTTTCAGTAAAAAAAGTCTGCTTATGCGTGGATGGGAATGTCATGCATTTAAATTAGGTTTCTTGCTTCATATATTTTATGAGCATTTATTTATAAGATGAGTTTTCCAGCGCTGCTGATCTGTATCTGGTCTGTATCTGATACAAATCAGATATAAACCAGATACAGATAATAATTATTATTTTTTTCATTTATAGTAGGGTGGGTGAATCTCTTTCTTATATACATACATATGTATATTTATCTATGCATAGTACATATGTATATACATACATAAATATATACATAAAGGGTGTTTTTTATAAAGTGCCACAAGTTTAAATCACAATAAAATAAGGAAATATAGTTTTAATATCAATGAAACGGGCTGTATTGGAAAGAAAATTTTATGAAATTAATGTTTAAATATGATTTCTGTCATGTGGCCGCCACAGGTGGCGCGTAGAAGGCGCAATCTGGAGCACCAATTTTCAACAGCTTTTCGCCGATAACTCTTCGAATGTTGATTTCCAGATGTTCAATTGATTGTGGTTTATCCAATGGGGCTAAATCACACGATCTTGGCCATTACGTAAAATTATTTTTTCATCAAAAGTTTCTTTGATTAAATCAATTGTAGCGCCCGCTGTGTAGCATATGGCTCCATCCTGTTGGAACCACATATCAGCAAGATTAATGCCACGTAATTGAGGTACGAAAAAATTTCGAATCATGTTCCTATACCGTTCACCATTGACAGTAATATTCTGACCATCAGCGTTTTTGAAGACATATGGGCCAATGACTCTGCCAGCCCATAAAGCGCTGGCCTAACAGTAAATTTCTGTGGATGTAATGGTGTTTCTGACAAATAGCTTTTGGATTCTCCTCACTCCAAATGCGACAATTCTGCTTGTTTACGCACCCATTCAACCAGAAATGGGCTTCATCGGAAAATGGTAGAAGTGCACGATGAGTTTGAAGAATAGAAGAGTTATTTTGATTAAAAATTTCAACAATTTGGAAGCGTTGCTCTGGTGTAAGTCGATTCATAATGAAATTTCAAAGCAAACTAAACAAAAAGCAACTATCAGCTGTTAAATGGGTGCTCAAATAAAGCAGTGATGCCAACTCAAAGTTGTGACACTCTAAAAAAACGCCTTTTATCTTTGCACCTATTTACATATGAACATACTAATGAGAATACGAATATGCATACATTCATATCGCTTGAACAACGTCATAATCTAAAAACAACTAGTTTTATATAAAAAGAGTTTAAAGTTTTCAATTTACAAACAACTTAATGGAAAAGGAAAATTTTATATTTCTTTCAAGCGGTGTGTATTCAAGATATTTGAGGATTAATTCTGATTATTAGCTCAAAATCCGAGTTTTTTGACTTGTGACGTTATTCAAGTAAATGAGCGATATGTGTTTGTGGCTTAAGTGAAATTTCACATGTACATATGTATGCATTATTATTTTTAAATCACGGGAAGCAGTAAATCCCCACAAAAATAATAAACAATAGAATAATGAGTAGAAAGAAAGATTGTTTAAACAAATTTTTCGTTAACCTAAGAAAACGATGTATGTACATTATTTTGTTTATGAACTCACTCAAAATACAAAAATTATTATGTGAAACGATGATTTAGTCAAAATATTATCCGTTAGGTGTTAATTCAATCTAGGAAAAACAAAAAAAAATACAATTTCTAGAAATAAATGAATCATTGTGGAAATAGCAAAACACTTTCGAAGATAGATTCATTTTATAATTAAATTTTATAATTGTTAACACACATAATAAGGTTTTATTTAATTGAAACTAAACTGTTTTTTTAGTTTTTATGGTTCAGTTTTTGTTTCTTAAAAAACAAACTTCCAAAATTTTTTTATTGACATACATACATACATACATATTTACATAAAACGCGACAAACCGTTGCTGTTTAACTAACTGACCTAACTGACATCATTTTGAAAAATGAGTTAAGTCCACTATTAGACTTTATGAGTCATAATAGAATTTGTCCACAATTTTTATGACTGCAAACATTACTGTCGAGCCTATAACCGTAAAAATATTTGAGACGTTTCCATAAGGACACATGTAGAAAAGAATCATAAAAGCTCCTCTCGTGTAAAATTTACAAAATGTCAGTTAGGTCAGTTAGTTAAAACAGCGACGAAACCAGACTTTGAAAGCAATAAATTATTAATATTTTCATATCATTACTTATGATATTTATTATTTTGTATATACCCTGCATGAAACGGAACTGACGCAAGACTAGTCACGTGATCGGTCTTTAGCTGATAGGGACTAGTCTGAGTTCCAACAATTCCTATGAAGCGGACCTGTCACTTTCACCTGGGGATGGCCTAGGATGGGGTTAATTTATACTTTGTATACGCCTTTTGACTTGTCACTGAACTATCCCACAGTGACCTATTCGGTGTAGAATAATATAATTATTTAAAAATCTCATTCCGGCACTTAACTGTAACAATGAAAACTTATAATTTTTGTTTTTATTGTTACAAATTCAATTATAATTTATTTTTGAGCAGATATTTTTTGGGACTTGAACTAACAACGTTAGTTGCACATTACCCACTCGACTACAGGAGGCACTCATATTTCAAAATAATAAACACCTTGTTTGTTCCAGAGTGAATTGACGGTCCATTTATATCGATTCATTGTCTTTCCCAGCCAAGTCTTTCTTATATACATACATATATGTACATATATGTATATACTAAACCAAAAAAAAATATTCGTAGTACATAATACATGCCCTAGCGGAGTCTTTCTTATATAGACATACTAAACAAAAAAAATATTCGTAGTACATATAATATATAATATTCGTAATAGTGCTCTATTGAACTAGCATGAACTAATGGAGAATAAAACTAAACGAACAAAAATGTGTTCAGGTAACATTTACCCTATGAAGAAAGAGATATTTGTTCCCAACTTGTTCCTCAACATACACCTTGATCGACGGCTTACATGGAAACACCACATTGACTCTAGCGAACACAAATGAAGCTTAAGTTAACTCAGATACATACACTTCACTTAACATGAATAGGTGCAATGTTCTACCAATCTATTTGAGGTCGCTGCTCTCAATATAATTAATGGAAAGGATTGTGTTGTACTTTTTATTAAAGGTTTAACAGTTGAGAAAAAGAGTGTATACAAAGAAAAGTCGAAAAAGTTCCGTTAGACTTAATCTGGGCTTCTTTTTATCATTTGTGACGAAAAATGTGAATTATTTTTGTGCCACTTGAATAGGAGCAGTGATAAAAAAGTGATTGTATGGTCATTTGCGTAAATTTTAACTACAAAATAGCTGATCAGTTTTTAAAAACAAACATCAAAAATAGTTTGCTAACAGTTTTAATTGAAAATTGGCCGTGGTAAATCATTAACGGTGAAAGAGAAGGTGAAAATTGATGCCTATGATGATCAAGGTCTGTCCGGCCGTGAAATTTCTATAAAAATCAACAAAAGTGCTAATGTTTTATGGCATTACATTGATACGAACCTTGTGCTTTAACAGAGCTTTATTAGTGTCTTAACAGAGCTCTGTTAAGCTATAACACATTTCTAAAGGAGTTTTTCAGTAAATGAGACAACCCAGAAGGAAAAAAGTAATGCTCCTCCTTTATTATTGCCCATGAACCTATTTCTGAAAAGCATGAATTTGAACTAGATACTCGAATTGCCAAGTTTTCAACTTGGCATTTTCTGAAGGATACGCACTTTTGGAAGTCAATGTTGTCGGATAATATTGGTCATAGATTAATGTAAAAGTGGTCCTTTAAAAGCGTGCATACTCGGAATTTCTTGAAGTTCGAGTTTTCAGGAGTTCTTCAAAAAACTTTAAATTTGCCCTACTTGTATTAACATTTTCTAATGTTAGAAACTGTGAAAACTGTGTATCTTAAGTACATACGAAACTGTATATGTGCATATTACACATCCCGCTTTCTAAAAGATATTTATTTTTAAATCCCAGTTTTTGATAGATCATGTCCCGCTTTCAGCTTCCAATGTATAGAAAATCCAAAGAAAAAAAAACATATATTTATATTATTTGATAGGTCCTGTACTCAGCTACAATACTAGAAAAAGTCCCAATAAATAAAACGAGTTTGTTGAAGCTTTTTAGTTTTTAAGATGTTTAGTAATTCTCAATTACTTTATGGTAGATTTTATATAATTCCAATTTTTTTCAAGAATTTGATTGGACATTTTCTGATAAATTTCCATTAGCACTAACGTAATGCAACGTATAGAAAATATTAAACAACATAGTTACCTTAATATAGAAACTACCTATTATTTATTATTATTATTATTATTATTATTATTATTATTATTATTATTATTATTATTATTTTTTTTTTTAAATCGAGATTTAGGCATTTTTCAATATATTAGATACATCACGAAAATGGTGAATATGTAACCATTTTTACGATATATCTTCTTTTCACCATACATTGCGCCCTACTGTTTTGAACGCTACTATTTTATCAAGTCCTAGGACGAGTACGCTTGGTTCAATTGTCACCAAATTTTCTGCAGGGTATTTTTGAGTCTTTGTAAGACGTTTTGATAAGTACAAAGTTATACACATATCTATATATGTACCCATAATTATGAAAGTGGTCTTGTATAAGTCATATAATTATGTGCATTTCCATTTTTGTCACACAACGTTACCAAGCAATTAAGCTTGTATTTTAGAGCCATGCTGTTTGATTTTTTCCTATCTTTTACTAAATATAAAACATACGTTTTTCTTTGAAAAACATACTACATCACGAAACAAAAGGTAGAATTTTCTGTGGAAATGCACATATTCCTTATTTCAAGATATTGAAAGGAGTACTTTTGAAAAAATTTAAAAAATATATTTATTATGCAATATTAATATACGGCCCTATGCAGGAGCATACCAGGAGGTAGGAGTTAAAATAAACAAATATACATATGTATATTAGGGCGGGTCGATTTGTATGGAGGCAAAAAATCGCTCAAATTACAAGGAAAATCGTATTCTAGGGATCAAAATAAGAAACTTTGCCGAAGGAACCATACCTCTAAAATGTATTTTGATGTCCCGACTTTTGATCCGAAAGGTTAAATTTTCTTGAAGGGTCAAATTTTGAAAAAATCTCACTTTGACTCATTTAGAGTTCCTCAATCGAGTCAAAATGTACCACCGACCCCCACCAATTTTGGAGGGCCGACCCACCTATGCCAGTGGCATACCCCCTGAAACCAACTCTGTGGGGTTCCCCATACAAACAATTGTGATTTTTTGAAATCTGACCCTTCGGATCAAAAGTTGGGACATCAAAATACACTTTAGAGGTATGGTTCCTTCGGCAAAGTTTCTTATTTTGATCCCCAGAATACGATGTATATATATAAATGCGATATTTCAGTTTAAAATTGTGTTAGTCTTGAGTGATGAAAATTTTTAACATTGGTCCCAAATACAAGTGCCATACTTTAATTTCGACTACATCGATTTTTTACTACATTAAAGAACATTTCAAAAACTTTTCTTTAATCCAGTGCAAAATCGTCGTAGTCGAAGTTGAAATATGACACTCGCCAGGGCCAATTATTTAAGCTATTTTAATTAAGGGTAATTTTTTAAGAACTTTTGGATATGATTAAAAAAACACATACAATTTAGGGAAATATATAAAATCTTTCTTTGAGTCGGTAGAACGATCTATATAATTCAATGTTTAAAGATGATTTCATGTAAATGTTCAGCGCGGCTACGTCTGAAATGGTTCATACGCTGGGTCCAATTTTGGCCTACTCTCTCCAACATATCGCCCAGTATATCACGAATAAAGTTTTCAATATTATCTTCCAGTGCGCCAACCGGTGCGGAGTTGTCCTTATATACATGAGCCTTACCACAGCCCCAAAAAAAAATTGTGTAAAGGAGTTAAAATGTCCGATTTAGGTGGCCAATTGACCGTCCCCAAACGAGAAATAAACTGTTCACCGGACGCGCTTTTCAATTGGGTCATTGTTTCGCGTTCTGGGTGACATGTGGCACCATCTTGCTGAGGTCAAATGTCAGCCAAGTCCAGCTTGGCTCCCTCCAAGGGAGTCTATTTTGACTACTGGTGTGGCAATCGCGGGCCCCAGATGGGGTGATGTGGCTTTTTCCGTTGACGTACCTTTGTTACACTACCCATAGAACTTATGTGTTACTACCCGATCTATGGCAACATAGCAAAGGATGTGCACATATTTATAAAAAAAGATAACAGGGCTGTTTATGCCAACCAGATGTAGCGTCACCTGGAACTGCCCCTGAGTTCAAAAGACGATAGAGGTGAAGCCCTTGTGGTGGAACTTCGAGATCTCACCAGGGGCTACTTCTGGTTCCACGGGTGCCGGCTACCCGACAGTCGAGCTGCTCTGAGTTTGGGTGAATGTAGCGGTCGTCAGGATCCTTTGCTAAAAGGTCGAGTTAGTCCTACCCCACGGGGTTAAAGGGATGATTTTGATGTGTGCGGAGTAGGCACTGGATTGTTGGCGGCATAGGCACGTGTCCATCTCTGATGGGTGGTTGAACTGTGCCGGCAATGGTGAGAAATTCTCTTGGACACCTCGCTCCAAGTGTAAGCATCTACAATTGCGGCGTGAGAACTTGGAGAATCGTACGTGGTGGCTGTGGTTACTACCAAAACGCTGGGAGAATAGTCTTGGCTTCGCAGTGTTAAATCAATGCTAGTGACTGGCGTGACTCGGTGTTTAGACCACCGTGCGATAAGGCCGTAAAGGCAGGTGCTGAAACACATCTGTACGCACTCGACGTATGCGTGTTGGCGGTTTAATGTTCAATAATGTAATTTTGGTGCGAAATTTAGTCACAAGATTCCGAATAGGCGCCTCAGAAGGACGCCCAAACTGACCATAAAATGGAAGAAGTGCACGGCTGCACTTTCTTAACCGAACATGCATTTTGATAATTACATTTTAAAATTTGCAAGCGTTATTCATTTGTAAGTCGAATGATTGTTAAATTATAGATAAAACAGAAAACAGCTGAGTTGCCAAAAAATAGTGTTGCAAAAAGGAAAGTTGCTAAAAAAATTACCCTTTATTTGTTTGATAATAGAATTATCCCGTGAATTCGTTCGCATTCAGAAACTGAGTAGACTTTAAACTGTATTTTTACCAACGTTAGCAAAAACAGAAAAAACTCCAACAACACAATTTTTTCCCATTTTACACCGTTCAGAGCAACTTTCTTAATTTAATGCGGGGAATCGGTCCAAACGTTCACGCGTGATGCCGTGTTAAACTTAATAAGCACGTGTCTGAATCAAAAGGTTTCTCATTGGTAGAATAGAATGAATACGTCACGCAACTATCGCATACTGCGTGTTTGTAATTTACGCTTTAAAGTCCATTGATATATGGGTGTTTCCAAGACTTAATAATTTACATTAAAAAAATATTTTTAAATTTTTTATTGTGCGATTGAAAACTAAACGTATGATTTAATTGTTTTATTTTTTATTTTTTTTTACTTTCCATAAATGCAAAATTGCATAAAAACAAATAATATATACAATTTTTTGTCTGATTTGATTTATCCAAAAAAAAATTAAATTTTGTTTGTTTAATTTCGCTACTGACGATCACAAATAACGTGTGAAATCCAATGCAACAATATATTAAATTGTAATAAATAAAATACAGTGTCGATCAAAATATTTTCAAACAAAATTATTTCTTGCCACAGCGCAGTTTACTTCTTAATTTAATTGATGAAACAAACCAGTCAAAATTAAATGAAAAATATTACATGGTTTATATTCTTAAGTTTTGTATTTTATACGAGCATAAAAATAATTCAGGTTTTGTTAAGTGTGACAGAAGAATATGTCAGAAGTTAATAAAAGAAAGTAAATTAGTTTTATAGTGCAACATTTTATTTTTTCACTATAATACTCGTATGTAAATTTTTTATTGCTCAAAAGCAAAAAAAAAAAAAAACAATGAATAAATGTTTGACAATTTTTTGGCATTGCTAAGCAACACAACACGGGAGCCAAATTTCTGTTCGGGTTACCCAAACCCAGCTTTATCTCATATATATATGTATATAGCTAAATTGATACACGATCACGTACCATGATTAACAGGGTCGGAGTTTCATGCAAATTCATGTTTTTTTTTGGTGATAAATAAAATTACACTGTGCAACAGTGAAAAATCTACACGGTCTTGACAGTATAGGTTCGATAGTACTACTAAAGGTTAGTAAAACCCTATACTCAGTTTGCCGATTTTGGTGAACAATTTTTTTATGGGCCTCCTAGGATTTCGAAAATTAGTGCCCCCTCAATATATGGTGTCATCAGTTTTCGGCCAACAGCTAATTTAGACTTAGTGATAGCGCTTAACTATATATGACAATAATGTATTTAATAGTTCACTTAATAAATCTTATTAACATTTTATCAAAAAAAAAAAAAAAATAAAAAGTTATTTCTTCGCTCACTTTATTTTAGAGCTATGCTCTTTATGGCACGATACAGTAGCTAGGACGTGATTTTTGTAACAAAAATAAACGACACTATTGCAGTTATAAATGTAATTTCGTTTTGATTTCATTGTTTAAATTTTTTTTAGTTTTCGTTTTCTTTATTTTTCTCAGTTCGTAAAGAAGGAGATACCAGATGACTAACCAATAAGAACTTTAAAAAAATAGGGGTGCTAAGTCTGCGTTTACATATGCGAGATGATAAACAGATTTTATAAATATTCACCCTTATTCCAGTTGTCGACATCGACGTCACTTTAACACAATACCAAAAAATTGGACCCGTTGTAAAAAACAACTGACTTCTGTTGGCAGGTTTACTCTATTTTGTAGAATTTAGGGAACGGAAAAAGATTGTCAGTAGCACATAATTGCTGTCCAAAGCGAGTAAACAAGCCCCAATTTTTTTGGCATTGTGTTAAAGCGACGTCGATGTCGGTACAATTGGAATAAGGGTAATTAAATAAATAAATTAAAATATACAAATAACACATGAAATTTGTTTTATATAGCTAAGCTGCATAGCTCTACGTGGGTGTCCTAAAACACTCTTCTTTTTTTGCAAAAGTAAAGGATTAATATATTTTTTTTTTTTTTACTTTTTTTAGAATAACCAACAGGGACTCCTAATTTTTTGCTAATGATATTTGGCAAAGTTGTAGGTACGATAAATTTCTTCTTGTTAACATAAATTTCTTTTTGTTAAGATACGAGTATCAACCAAATCTAAACGTGTCTAGGCACCCTAATATCTCATACAGATGACTTTTTATCTCAAAAATGTTCAAATACGGCACTATCGAACCTATACTGTCTCCTCCGTGTATTTTTCCAAAAGTCTTAATATGATGCATAGTGTTTATATAATATAATTTTTAAGTAATTTGGCATCGATTTGTAGCCGCATATTTTTGCATATTTTGACAATAAATGCATATTTTTAAGCATAACTTAAAAAAAATTTTTTTTAATCATATTTGAAAATTTAAAAACAAATTAAAATAAATTTTAAATGAAATTCTATAAAGAATGAGTGGACCTTTTTATATTCCAACTAGAGATGAGAGCGTGTCGTGTTTTTTCCGTGACATGAACACGCACGAGCCAACACGAAGTGTTCGTGACAAAAAATTTGATTTCATGCGTGTACGGGTCGTTTAGAGTTGAGCAAAATTGACACGAAAAACACCAAAACGATTTTAGATGTAAAGTATGTATGAATGAATTTCCAGTAGAGAAGAAATTTAATATATTGTATCGTCAAACACAAACAACACCAGCATATTTTTTGATATTGTATGGGCCTCTGAAGCTTAAAGTTCTGTACGTAAACCGATAGTATTAGCTGTGGTGGCAGATAGTATCAGCTGGCAGTGCCAACTTGGTGACATATTTTAAAAAGCAACCCTTTAAAAAAAATCAATTAAATTTTCTGATTTTAAAATGCCATACCAATAATACTGAGTGCCTGGTGGCAAATTTATATTTTTAAATACTATTATTTCAAAAAGCAGTAAACGGTGCGGAGGGACCTTTATGAATGTCCCACGGAGCAGAACACAAGACTCCGTTTGAAAAGTTTGTTCAACTTGACGGAAGACATCTAGATGTCATACTCTTTGAAAAATAAAATCCGCATTTCCATTCTATCGTTTAATGCTCTTAATAAAACTTTGTGTCAATTATTTCCTTTTTTTATTTAAGTTTGAAAATATAAAACTGCTACCAGATATCCTGTATTGCGTGCGTATTGTGCAGTATCGTTTTGACAAAATTTTTCGCGTGCGTGTTTCGTACGTGTTGAGCGTCTTGGTGTTCGTGTTCGTGTCGTGTTGGAAAAATACGACACGCGCCCATCTCTAATTCAAACTATATTTTCTTAAGTGAAACAATTACACTTATAGTGCATTTACACTGTATCGAAATCTAGTACTTGCGGGATTTCGAGCCAAATCAAGCTGCTTTTTTCCAGATTTCCCATACAAAACCAAATCCAATTTTTCAGTAGATTTCTAGGAAATCTAATAAAAATTTAATGTTTTTTATTCTTTACTACCCTGTACAACAAAAGGTGAGTGAATTAGCTACGGCCTGCTTAAAAAAGTGTGTGAATTGGCTACATTTCAGTTGTTTGGTTGTAGTTTTGGAAACAATTCAGTTGATGGGTTTTGTTTTGGATAAACAAATCTTGTTAAATGTCAAAAAAAGTTGGTGTAAACGGTATAGATTTTCATAAAGATTTTAATCAAAATATGCTAGATTTTGTGCTGATGTAAATGCCCTAAATAGTGATACTTACAAATGTATTTACCAAAGGTAAATCAATAATTGTATACACAAAATTTAATAATTTGTCATAATCCATTTCATTAAAAATTTACGTTAAATAGCTGATGTTAATAACAATCTCTACCCCAGTTGAATAGACATGGGAGCTGATGAAGTGCGTGCCTGTACAGAAAAATATCGGTATTTCCCCCAGCTAATAAAGTCTAGTTTAATTTTTCTTTTCTTCTCTTCTTTAGAAACTCACATCAATGAATGTCGTCGTCGACGTCACATCAAGACGACAGTAAATATTGTCACTTGTCAACTGTTCATCGGCAACAATTGGCTCTTATTGACAATATCTTACTAATCTCTAAGGCTTTGTAAATTAATAGAGTATGTTAATAGCCGCCAATTGTTGTTAACAAAGGGTAGACAATTGACTATTTTTCCTGTCGTCTTGATGTGACGTCCACGACGCCATTCGCAATAAGTGAAAATAAAAATATTCCTTCGTTAAGAATTGAAAATACTGAACTTAATCCCGATTAAGAAATTATTCCTGATTAAAATATGAAAAAAATATTTATTTGTAGGATGCATATTTTGTGTGAAAAATTTTCGTTTGAAAACGATGTTAAGCTTAATACATGAAATGCTTTTTGCATCTGTTAAAATAAATTTTTTGTTGTACGAAAGTCCAAGCCCTAATGATTAATTATAGCTTTAACGTTAACACTTTTCGTCTGACACTGTACTTATGTATAAGCATACATATGTACATATGCACCAGTGATCGGCAATGAATCGTTTTTGCACTATTCATACTCATTAATGAAATTTTAAATATAAGTGAGTAGACATCATTTAAGCGCAACTACTCTGATTTAGACATGCTCACGACGACATTGATTTTTAAGTACATATAGGTTGAAATAAATATGAATGAGACGTCGACATCGTACTCGTAGTCATACTACACTCACACTCATAAATCACTCCAGTTTAATTTCTAATTTCAGAAAAATACTTTATACTACTCACATTGATTCAGCTAACTCAACTTATTTATGTTTTATGTTTATTTAATGTTTATTCATTAAACAGTTTGCAAACAGTGATGCCAACTTTTTTGGCTCTAAAAACATTAAAATTAAAAAAAAAGCACTAAAAAGCGTAATTTTGAGATATAAAAAGCATAAAAAGCACACTAACGTGAAAAACAAATGAAGATCCAAACGAGTGAAGTTTAATAATGTTTAATAATGTTTAATAATGTTTAATATTTTCGAAGATATTCTCTATTTAATGAATTATATCAGACGAAGAAGGTGTGGTTTTTATAAGTAATTAAAAAAAACACATATTTCTTAAAAGCACTACTTAGTGCTTTTTCTTAGTTTGGCACTAACGCTAAAAATTTGGCGTTTTGAGACTTTAAAAAGCACTAAAAATATTGCCAAAAGCAACAAGTTGGCATCGCTGTTTGCAGGTAGTATATAATAGTAGTAATTAGCGTTGTTTTTCAATTCGTGCAAACAAAAAACAAAAAAAAGCAACAGAGAAAAACATAACCTCATAATGAAAACTTTAATGTTCCGTATGCGAAGTTCGCACTGTGAATCATACTTATTTTGCATCATCCATAGGCATTGATTTAAGGAGAGTCTAAATCAACAATGTCATAAATTTTGCTAAGTATGAGTTCGATGCGCACTTCAAACTTTCGAGTGAATATCATTCATAAACAACATTGACAATAAGTATGAGTGCGCATAAGTACAAGAAATTATAACTCATGATTCAACTCTACTCACTTTTTCACTACTCATTGCTGTTCTCTGATATGTACATACATACAGATGTACATACGTGTGTAATTATGCCGGTACTTCATTTTTAAATTTTTTCTGTTAAGCAGTGTATAGATTTAACAAATGGTATTTTTATTCTAAATAAACGTCAAGCGAGCGATATTAAAAAAAAAAATAAAATAAATATTGCGACTATAAAATTATAATTATGCACGTGAATATGTTTATTGTATTCACATTTCATTGTAATTAATTTTTATACAAGTAATAAAATAATTATATGACAAATTTTGTTTAAAAACGAAACGATAGAAATAATTAAGTATGTGAGAACTTTTTCTTACAAAAAACTACACAAGTAATATTCCAATAAATGGTGTTGTGTCGCTTATCTTGTTTGTATGTAATAATAAAAAAAAACATAAGGCAATAAATCGTTCCAATTTCTTCTTTCTTTTTTTTTTGTTCGAAACCAAACGAAAAAAAAAATAATTATCTAAATCACATTTTATTATCAAATATTCTGCAAATTGAAAACTTTCTGAGTTGTTGGTACTAGAGTATCCATCCATTTTATGGGGTTTCCGTTTTGTTCAAACAAGTAATAATTTTTGAAATTTAGATTTTGGCCATGTAATCGATAAAGTGTTGCATTTTTCTTCTGACTGGGTTTGCTTTAATTTGGAATGATTTTCCGCCATCTCACTTCATATATAATTAGCTCGGCTATAAAGTACCTAGGAGACGATCAAATAAAAGCATCAATTACATAGTTGTGTGCTGCGTGAAGTCGTGTTTTTTCGCCTACACTTGCGAGTTGCCGTCAGCAGTGATGCAAAATGTGGCACAATTGGCCCATTTTTGGCACTTTTGGATGTTTTGATGGCCCTGTGGTACTTTCTAATCTAGTATGGCCCTTTCAGCTCAAAATTCACCTAACTACTTCAAACCTTTGAGTACATTTTTAATGGAGTTTTCTCCCTGATTCAAACAATACTTTTCTTTTTGGAGGTTTTCATTTAAACTGCACCCGTACTCTGCAACTCTTTATTGCTAAATCTCTATCGCTAAAAATATATAAAGTCTAAATCTAATCTGCCGAAATGTTACTGTTTTAAGTCATCACCAAAAATGTTTAATTTCGTATTTGTTCAGCATTTTAGCGACCGAATTTAGCTTTAGCTTTAGCGAGTTACAGAATACGATGACTGGTTTGCGAAATTTGCCTCAGATCGTGTTTTAAGTAAGTCAATAGTATTGTACCACTTGGTATGAAACTTCTTTTCAAACAAAGCAAAGACAAAATTGAACAAATAAATAATGATCATAGGGCACTATCGGAATTTCCAGAATTTAAAAAGTTCAAAGATTTAAATATAAGTAAATTTTGTTAGAAGATTTCTACAATTACAGATCGTTTAGATAAATTTTTGTGTAAAAATTTTAACAGAATTGCTCCGGGAACTATTTATATTCCACACTTCTCAGTATGTGTGGAAATAATCTTTTCTTCTCAAAATATGATGAAGACTAAATATACAGAAAAAAATGTTCCTGCAATAAACTCGTTTAATTGAAAAAAAAAGCCGGAAATCAATTAAAAATTTATTGAGTGAATTAAAAACTTTCAATTAAATTAAGTTTTTAAAAAAAGTTTAATCGGCCCAATTACATTTTGAATTGATTTTTGGTTTTTTATTGCAGGAACATTTTTTCCTGTGTACTGTAACATATTTAATACAATCGAAAGATACGATAAGTATATTTTAAGACTTATAACACAAAAAAAAATCTACTAACAGTAATATCACAGTTGAGGAACTGTTGGACTAAGAAATTGAGCTGAAATTCGACGTGCCATAGCCATAACCAAATCAAAATTCAATTGGTTTCTATGTTACCCATAAGTTTGGTTCGATCAGCTGTTTTCTATGGTTATGGTTATGACACGTCTGATTGAACCTTTAGGGATTATTCCCATTAAAATTATAATTACTTAAAGAACATGGTTTTGGAGCTATGCTCTTAATGGCACGATACAGCAGCCAGGACGTGATTTTCGTAACAAAAGTAGTCGACACTATTACAGTTAAAACTCATTTTTGTTTTGATTTCTTGGACACTATTCCACATTTACTGATTGATGCTTTTATTTGATCGTCTCCAGAGCCCATATAACGCACAAAAAAAAAACTGCCGGAAATACTTGATAAATTTGAGTCTTTCCGTTAGTTTTTCTTCACTGCATCTCTTCATCACTTTGTGTGCATCTCCTTATCTCCCTCGTACCTGTGTATTTTTTCTTTTTACAAACATATTCTCTGTGTATGAGAAAGAAAAAGATAAGTACACAAAAGGCGTACATTTTACTTTCTCATTTCTCTGATACAAAATTTAAAGTTGAACAACTAAGACTAATCCCAGCAAAAAACATTTTGATTTGGAAGCACTAAAGCTATGTACAGACGGTTGTCAGATCTTACAATATTGCCAGTAAAATGTGGTCAAAATTTCTTACAGCCGCCTGAAATGGCAATTTTTGTCAGACGTAGTTGCCAGAAAAAACATTGTCAGTCCATTGCAAGATTAGCAGCTGACAAACAAATTGTCCGACATCGTACAATCGTGTGAACACATTGTAAAATTATTACCAGATATTTTTCAGGCATTTTAATATTGTCAGATGTGCGAAGTTTATGCATCTGACAATGGCGTCATTGTAAGAAAATTATTTCTATGGGCAACACTGCACACACTACACTCAAAATATTCCATGCTTAAATATACGAAATATTTTTTCGTAATTTATTTTTTGTGCAATAAACGAAAATTTTGTAAATTTTTCGAAAATATTTGTGGCTTGTGCAGATTTTAAAGAAAAAATATATAATAAAATATATGCCGACAAAATCATTGCAATTGCTTTTTTGGTCCTTAATAAGTTATATATTCACTTTTTACATTTAACACACCCGGAAACGATTGATATTTAAGAATTTCTAACAAATGCTGTGCATATGACAATCGTCTGAACTGACAATTTTTCGACTGGCGGTTTTGTCAGATAAAAATTTATTGTCATACAACTGTCTAGCAATAAATTGTAAGATTTTCTGACAAATTTGATACAATCGTGTGAACTGGCAATCTACCTTGTGCTGGCATTTTTTGATTGCCAGTACATTGTCAGCACATTGCCAGATCTGACAATATTGTAATATCTGACAATCGTCTGTACATAGCTTTACAACTGAGTGAAGCAATGCATTGCTTACTTGATAATAGCCCTTTTCCACGGGCAAAGTTTACTTTGCAAAGTCTTAATTCAGCTGTGTGAAAGACAAAGGTAGTAAGTAGTACAGGCTATTTCTGTCTTTCTCCCAGCTGAATTAAGACTTGGCAAAGTAAACTTTGCGTGTGGTAAAACGGTGTAACAAAAGCTTCGAAAAATGCTTCTGCAGAGCACTAATGTAAGGCGGGCTCTCTAACAAAATAGAAAATTATTTAAAAAAATTTTGCAAACAAGCAACTTTTGCATCTGGGTATTTACTTTTATGAAGCACTTTAGTAAGGCAAAATATTCATGGCTTTTTGCTTCTAGAGATGGGCAAATGAAAAAAATGCATCGATATATGTATATCGTATCGATACTTTTGAACAGTATCGATAAATATTTATTTTATTTATGCTGTCACTTACAATTACTTAACAGTTTTTTTGATTTTCACAGTTTGAACCGAAAAAAAAAACAGAACGAAAGAGAAAAACTAGAGGCTTGTGTAAGATTTCTATGAACAAAAAGGGGTCAGGTGAAAGTAAAACCACATTCTGCCTTTACTCTTAGTGGGGTCACCTTATAGATGCGCCTTGGCTGTTATTAGAAATTTCACGTTTTTCTTCGCATCACTAGTACACTCAAAAAAGTTTTACATTAACATTCAAAAATAACTGAAAAAATCGTTTGATTCAAATGAAATGTTAGTAATCCGGTTTTTAACTGAAAATACTATTGTTTTAAATGATTTTTCATTTGAATTTACCTACATAATATTTTGAGTGTAGTGATGCCAATAACGTACAGTTAAAAAACGGCTAAAATATATAGAGCTCTTAAAAATATAGAAACCCGATACTTGTAAATAAGAATCGATGTATCGATATATCGGTTTTTGAAATAGCGACGATATATATCGATATTTATTTTCTCAAATATTTCAATATATCGATATTTTTTGCCCATTTCTAATTGCTTCTAGCTCTGGCTCATCTCGATCCACAAAAATGTGTTATTCATGCGCAATAGCAAGTGATTCTGTCACATTGGGTGCGTTCGTAAATTCATCACTTTTCTGCATCATACGTGCAAACTTTTATTTAAAATGCAATATAAGTTCGCTGATAATCTGTTTTAGTAGTAATCATGTTTGTACACCGTATTTGACATTTATTTGTGCGTTATCTACTTCAGTGAACCAGTTTAGGACATTTAAATTTCCATTTGCAGCGCAGTGATGCATTTACGAACAGACCCATTGTCTCCCTTGCAAATGCGCTTCTGGGAAGCCGTAATTTTTGCTGGGATGTTTGTGTGATGTGACTAAGAAAACTTCAGAATTAAAACCAGGTTAAGAACCATGTCTAGATGTTGTATTTTTATTCAATCAAAAGTGACAAAAAACCATTTATTACGGTCCTTTTCACAATATACTCGTACAATCAATAGCTAACAGAGACGCTAACAGGAAGTTAACTCTTAATCATACATTGTGAAAAGGGACGTTAGTATTCAAGAGAATTCTGAAGATATCATGTAGCTGCAGGCATTATGTTTATCCACCAAAATGACGGAAAGTCGTTCCAAATTAAACGATTAAGATTTTTAAATAGTTTGAGTGAATTGCGTAACTCAAAGAATTTTTTTAAATGTATAGCCGGTGAGCAAAAATGGCCATACATAATACATTCCAAAAGGTTTATTTGTTGTGAAACGACGTTATATGAATTTCGTTGAATTTAGGAAAACTGTTTTGTTTTCAGTGCAAGACAATTCCAGTTTTTGTCTGGATGGGAACGGGAATATGCTATTATATTATAATTAATACATTATTATAACGAATTTGATGAATTTGGTTTTTAAACTACAATTGTTAATATTGGGAATTGCAATATTAATGAAAATAATTTGTGAACAGCTGCAAGATTATTTAAAATCGAACGAGCTTGAATACAAAAGCAAATTATAATTTCTAATATAAATTAAATTAGTAAAAATCTGATATTTATATTTAATAACTATAACTAATTTCTTTTTTCCCCCTCAATTTTTTTGCTAGTGAAAAATATTGAATTTTTCTTTATTATCGGGCCTGTTCTGCAAATCACGACATGTCAAGTCATGGTGATTCCAAAAAATTAATAAAAGCTAAAAGCTTTTGTAAAATTCACGATTTATGGCGATGGAAGTTGGAATAAAATATTATATTATACATGAAAAAACTTAAAACACAAAAAAATATTCACTAACCAGTCAGCTATTAATAGTTTCAGAACAGGCCCTTATGTTTTTTTTAATTTTCTAAAACTTCCATATAATAATCTGAAAATTACTAAATACTAAATCAATCTGATTCAATCACTCACTTGACAAATTTCATTATAAGTCAGTTTTAATACCATTTCCAACACATACGAGTATCCATAATTTTTCCATGGAAAGAAAATTATTGTGTGGCTGGCTTAATTGAAGAAATTGTTAACATACCTTTACTAACATTGCTCAAGCGTTTTCCTTGGAACAAAACTATTAAAATGAAACATTAAGAAACTAATTTAAAGTAATAGAGTAATTACATTCGAGCTTAAAGTATTTGTACTCATAGTTAAAACAGATCTGAGGAAATATATAGCAGGAAATAGCAATAGCAATGCGATTTATATGATTGGTATAATAATAAAGGGTGCTTTTTTTCTAGAGTGACACAAGTTTAAATCTTAAGAAAACGGGGAAATATATTTTTAATATCAATGAAACGGGCTTTATTGCAAAGAAAGTTTTATAAAATTAATGTTTAAATATGATTTCTGCAGTGTGACCGCCACTGCTGGCGCGTAGCAGGCACAATCTGGAACACCAATTTTCAACAACTTTACGCAGCATTTGCGGCCGTATTTCGCCTATAACTCTTCGAATGTTAATTTCCAGGTATTCAATTGTTTGTGGTTTATCGACGTAGACAAGTGACTTAACATAACCCCAAAGAAAATAATCCGATGGGGTTAAATCACACGATCTTGGTGGCCAATTAATTGGGCCATTACGTGAAATTCTTTTTTCATCAAAAGTTTCTTTGAGTAAATCAATTGTACCGCCTGCTGGAATCACATATCAGCAAGATTAATGCCACGTAATAGAGGTACGAAAAAATCTCGAATCATGTTCCGATAACGTTCACCATTGACAGTAACATTCTGACCATCATCGCTTTTGAATACATATGGGCCAATGACTCCGCCAGCCCATAAAGCGCACCAAACAATAATTTTCTGTGGATGTAATGGTGTTTCGACTAAAAAATTCTGCTCATTTACGTACCCATTCAACCATAAATGGGCTTCATCGGAAAATAAAATTTTCAATTTTATCAAATTTTTAAAATTTCAACAATTTGCACGCGTTGCTCTGGTGTAAGTCGATTCATAATAAAATTTCAAAGAAAACTAAACAAAAAGCAACTATCAGCTGTTGCTCAAATAATGCAGTGATGCCAACTCACAGTTGTGACACTGTAAGAAACACCCTTTATTAATACAAACTATAATAATGAACAGCCTTTAAACAGCAGTAAGCGGTTTTATCAGCTGATCCGTACAAATACAACTTTAAGTTTTTTAATATCTAACTTAAATTTACAGTGGCATGGCCACACATCAAACTAACGCGTCAAACTCCGCTCTTTGATAGTGTTAGTAAAAAAAACTCACACGTATGGTTTGATGTGAGAGATTTTAACTACCATCGCGGCAGAAATTTGAAGCTAATTTGATCTATGTGCGCCTAATTACTTCAAATGCCATTATTGCTTAATTTACGCTGCGACAACACTATCGTTTTAGGGTGACGCAGTGTGAAATATGAAGGGATGAAAAAATTTCATCTAGAATTTAGTGAAATTTACCGCAGTTTGCCTGCTTTATGGCAAGTTAAATCTAAAAAATATATCCATAGAGCAGTTCATTTTACTGGGCAAAAATATATCGCAAAAACAACGTTCGTACCTTTTTAAAATTAATTTGAAATGAAATTTGATGGTATGAATTTGATGTGTTGCTGTGATTGGCAAAACAGAATTTTACCAACACATACACAATTTTGACGTGTTAGTTTGATGTGTGGTCATGCCGTTTAAAGCAAACAAATCTGTTTCAAGTTTTCATGAATAACAGTACAATCAAAAAAGTTCTTTTTGAAGCTTATTTATAAATAATTCTTTCTGTAAAAAAAAACCGACTTCAATGAAAGGATCTGATAGAAGAAGATAAGGAGAAGTACGTGGAATATAAAATTAAGTTTTAATGGGCATGCCTCCGACCATTTCTTAAATTCAAGACTGTGTGCTTTTCAGAGTTCAGTGTTTGTGTTAAGTTTTGTGAAAATCAGTCAGATAGAACCACTTAAAATAAAATATTAAATTTTAATGGGCGTAAACCCCGAGCATTTTTTCAACTTTCAAATTGCGTAATTAAAAGAACCAAATGTGTTTTATAGGTTTCGCAGCAATCAAATGAGTAGAATATCATGAAATTAAATAAAAATGGGACCAATGGGAAGCTTTGAATCGCGCACGAAGGGTTCCGTACGTTCGGTTTCGAGCATTGTTTTAATATGGCGTTTTTGTTTTTTTTTTTTACTTTAAAAGAGTTTTTTTTTAGTTTAGTCGCTTTTTTCTCGTTTTGGCGATATTTTTTCGGGTTTTGGGGTTTTTTTTCTCATTTTAGCGATTTTTCCGATACATAGTTAGTTTTAAAAATTTTTTTAAATTTTTTTGCTCTTACGGTTTACACCCTTTAATTTAGTTTTTTTTTTTAATTTTAGTGTTAATTGTTGTAGTCTGTATAAAAATACACTAACTTTACAAAATTTCAAGTGTATATACATACAATTGTATGTATAATACATGGGATTTTAAAATTTTTCGTTGCTCGTTTTGGAACATCCTTTAATTTTTAACTCTCATGTATTTGTTGATTTAGCGGCCTAAGTTCTACACACTCTGTCCAAATTTCAGGTACGTAGCTCCTACGGTTCTCGAGAAAATAGCTAGTGACGGACAGACAGACAGACGGACAACGTACCAAAAACAATAGGGTTCCTTTTCACCTTTGGTGTACGAAACCCTAAAAAGGAAGAAGTTGTGTTGTTGTCTTAGAGCGAAATTAGACCTTTTTAAAAACCCTTAAAAATATAACAATTTGACATCATAAACTCGAAATGAGAAATATGCAACATAGGTTGTTATTCATGAAAACCACAGAAATATAGTTTAACATCCCTGACATCTATATATTTAAGAGTGAGAGAGAGAGAGAGTAAACAAAGGAAACAAATCACTGTGCTTTTAAAAAAATATCTACAGCTTTTATTTAATATAAAGCTTTACATTTGCCAGAACTGATCATTCAGTTAAGAAACATCGAATGTGGTAATATAATAATAAAATAGGAAGCAAATAAAAATAATAAGGCTAAAACAAAACAAACTACATATTTATTAAATTAATTGAAAGCGGCAAAATAACGCAAAAAAATCTTGAAATTATTCAGTGAATTTAAGAGAAATAATAAAAACGCATGTGTTTCAAATAAATAAATAAAAAATAAGAGCAAAATTAATGAAAATAAAATATTTTCAAAAAAGTGTTTTTGTGAATTAAAATTCATTCATATTTAACAAAAAAGACACAGCAACAAAAATGAACGTGGAAGATTTTAGGAAACATGGCAAAGAAATGATCGATTATATTTGCAATTATGCCCAAAATATCGATCAACGTGATGTGGCGCCAACTTTAGATCCAGGATATTTGAAAAAATTATTGCCAAGTAAGTTCTCAACTAACTACGTAAAACTTTAATAATGTGAAGGTGATTGACATGCATGTACGTTGTTTAATTGTGAAATAGACACGTGCTTATGTCGTACTATACACGAATATGTATGTATGTTAATTTTAATAAAAGTGTAAAAAAGAAACAATAAAATCATTTCACTTAATACGAGCAGCAAGCACACTTTTTAACGGACACTTGTTATTTTTTATTATTCTCTATTATTTATTACGTTACATTTAAGTGGACTATAGATTACAATGATTATTTAAATCAATTGTATTCATAAATCAATTTATTGACATTTAAAATATATTTATATGGTTTTGCTAATTTATTGTGCAAATACGAGTAATAAAATAAACAGTAGTAAACTAATACTGACAAATAAGCTAATTTAGTGTCAACAAGAACACAAAGAAGAGAATTTATATTGAAATGTTTCTATTCTTTTTTATTAAGTTGTTTATTGATTCCAAAAGTTACAGAAATGATTTTTTCATTTAATTGCTAATTATTTGATGGACATTTTCAAATTTAATTTAGAAAAAATTACAAGTAGATTCTGTTGATAGATCTCCATTATTGAAAATAACAGGCAAAATTCGAAAAATAGGGTTTTAAAAATAGAAGATATTAAATGAAAGTCATTTGCACTATAAACGAAAAATATTAAGAAAATTTATTAATATCATCAAAATAGATATTTGAAGTGAAAATATACGCACAATTTAGCAATTTGCAAATACAGACATACATACATATGTATGTATTTTTCACCATATCGATCCCTTGAACGAGAACAAAATCAAAATGTTTTTCATAAGCAGTTTTTTTTATATTTTATATTTTTGTTTACTGTACGCAACGTAAAAAAGGGAAAGAAAATACACCGGATTTAACGAGTTTTTCGATTTACGAATGGTCCTGACTTTATATCGTTCGAAAAAGATAATTAATTGAAAGCTTTTTCTAAGCTTGCTACCAGTGTGACCAGATTTTAAAATAATATTAAGCTAAATCACGTTTGAAAAAAAGCTAAAATAAGCTAAAAAGTTACATTTTAGGCTAGAAAATAAAGCTAAACTTTTTTCCACTTCTTTGATCACTTTTCAATAGTTTCTTATTGCTAAACTAACGTTAAATATTACACAAACATATTTTTTTATTATACATATAGAATATTTGCTTAATGAAATTATTTATTAATTATTATATTTTAGATTTAATGAAGAACAAATCAAAAACTTCCCCAAAATAATCTTAAAAAGTTTTTAAAAATGTAAAAACATTTATACTACTGAATTAATGCTATTTCAGGTAAAGCATGGATCACACTATCTGCACAATGTACCGAGTTTCGTCAGATCAGTGAAATAAAGTCATAAGTAAAGATTTTGCTCTAATTTATCGACTACATGAAATACAAGGACATAATTGCGCCACACTGCATTGGTAATAAGCCCATTTTGGCTTATTACTTATGACTTTATTGAGGTGGCCCGACGAAAATCGGTACATAGTGTTATCCAGGCTTAAGGCTATTTCAAGTTTTTGTTTTAAGTTAATTGATGTCGCTGAATGAACGTTCAACTCAAGTCAAATAATTTTATACCCAAAAAACTCAAAAAGTGTTTTGGCCACTAAAATGAATTTAACTTTTTCCATTGGAATTCTAACCATTCTGCCATTATCTACTATTTTTCTTCTTTCCATTTCTGTTATAAAATTGTCGTATAATTTACATTTTGTATTTTTTGTAAACTATTTTACAATGCTAAAAAATTATAATTTTTATGAGTTGTTTATGTTTTTAATATATTTTTAGAGAACACGCAATTTAGACTAAAAAAACGCTAAAAAAGCTAAATGAGTTTTTAAAAAAAGCTAAAAAATAAGCTAAGAGCTAAATGAAAATTTTAAGGCTAAATCTGAAACAAATAAGCTAAATTTACCTCAAAATAAGCTAATATGGTCACGCTGCTTGCTACTAGTGTTATCAATTATTCGTGTTTTTATTTCTTAATGGGTTTTGTTTCGGATAAAAAAAGTTCTCGATAAATGTAAAAAAAAGCGGTATAGATTTTCATAAAGATTTTAGTTAAAACCTGCTAGATTTTGTGCAGGTGTAAATGCCCTATAAGGAAATTATTGGCATATTTGACAAAAATTATTCGAATAATTCTTTATTCTAAATTGAAAAATGTTTGTTCGTTGCGACAAAAATTAGATAAATTTTTCGAATATTCGAAAAATTATTGTTCGAATGACAGTAACGCCATGAATGTTCAGTTCCTTCGAAAATATGTTTATGTTTTTTTTTATGGAATAGAGCAGCCACGGCAAAGCCATATGCACAAATAGGAAACTTTTGCAAAAGAGTTTTTATGCTCTCACACCGACTAGAGCACAACAGCCAATCAGATCCAGGGTGACCGATGACATTTTTCAAAAAGTGGCACCAAAAAGGGGCAAAATTAAAAAAAAAACGAGAAAACTACACTAAACTTTTTATTTTTAATGTATTTTTATATAACTCACCCTAAAAAAAGCAGGAAAAAAGTGGCAAGGAAGTCGAAAAAGTGGAAAAGTGGAATCGATATATCGAAAAAGTGGCAATTTGCCAATTTAGTCGGTCAAACGGTCACGCTGATCAGATCTCGCCGACAACAAGTGCTTGCTCTTATTTTGCAAAGAGACAAGAGCTTTCAAATCCGTTGCAAATATCAGCGCATGTGTGCTTGAGAAATCATTGTTTAACTGGTTCCGATTTCCGCTTAAAAAGTTAATGCCGATGACTACGAAACAATAATAATCTTAAGAAAAAAAGTCTCGTATAAAATAGTTCTGCAATTTTCACACCAACAACAACTAAAATAAATTTTATAGCTATGCTATTTATTTCACGATACAGGAGCTAGGACTTGATTTTCATAACAAAAATAATCGACACTATTACAGTTATAAATTTATTTTTGTTTTGATTTCTTTGTACTTAAAACCAGAGTATGAAAATAAACGAAACAAATTGTTTGATTTTGTTTTGTTTCGTTCTTTGAAGTGATTGAAACAAAAACAACTGACACCACACACAGTGGACCAAAACACAGAAGAACGCTGATGAGGGAGGTTTAGTGGCCTTCGAAAACGGCTGGCTGTTCCGTTCAACTATGTGTTGTTGTCAGAATATTTACAACTAACTTTGATGTTATTTATTCATTAATAATTATCACATGTAACACACAAAGTTTGTTTTATATAGCTAAGCAGCATAGCTATAACCGGCTGTGCTAAGACACCTACCTCTCTTCTTTTGTTATGAAAATTAGTTACCCCCTTTTTACACAACTCAGACGGTCGACTTTAGTAGAAAATTTATATGAAAAGCACAAAATTTTTTAGTCAAAAAAATTCGTCTGTGGAAACAGCGGTTTAATATAAGAAGAAGAATTACCTAAAAAATTATTCCGATTTTTTTAATGAATGTTTACGGAGAAGGAAACGAATCTCTCTAAATTTACTATTATCATATTATGTATTATTATATTTTATACTCGTATCTCGAATATGGTGAAATTGTAGTAAATCTTATTTTTTTACATAAAGTAAACGTATAAAAAGCATCAATTATGAATAAGTTCGAAATTTTAAGTTTTGGTTTAATAATGAATTTAGAGATTTGCTATATTCAGATATTTATAGTAATGTTTTTGTAGAACATTTTATGCCCCTGTTTAACGCCATTTTTTCCAGTTTGTACAAAAGGGACTAAAAATACCCAAGGCACTTTAAAACAGGTATGTAGTTTCATTAGCCAAATTATGCTGTTGTATTTCTTAATAGCTCCCAATAAACTTTCACTAACTAAAGAACATAGTACTTCATACCTGCAATTTTAACCCTATGTCTTCACGAGCCATCGACTTGGACAAGTGACATGAATACGAGGTCGGCAGAGCAACTGTGAAAAATGCATCAACTTCTTTGTTGGGGCGAATACGTGCAATGTCCACGTTCAGGCATATCGAAGTATTTTGCGAAAGTGCAATAGGGAGTATTTACCAGTTTTGTTCTGCCTCTTTCCTTTAAGGGCTATAATGCTATATTATATATCAGAATTATGGGCACATAGAAAATACGCAACACGTTTATATTACATGTTGCATATTTTCACACACACACACACTGCAATCTACAATAAAACCATCACTACAAACTATAAACATCAAAACATTTTAATATTTTTGAAAATTCGAATGCAACTTCTAACGCACCCATAAACAGGACTAAACACTATGCAACCCACAATGACATGTCGCAATGTCTGTACACACCATTATTATTATTATTATTTATTTTTTTTTGTGTTGTACAGTGCTATATTCCACAAATTATGGTTACCCATTGCGACGTGCTTATTTGTGATTATCAGCGTTTACATCCACTTTACATACATCTATGGCTGAAGCAATAGCTGTCAGATGTGCAACAGAAACTAAGATTGTATTAAGGTGGAAATAAAAATTGTTATTAGCCATTATTGTTTGTTATTGTCGACTACTATGAATTCCATCTCAATGAATGAGTTTTAATCAGGTTTGAGTTCGATATTTCAAATTTTTTTATTGAATGTCAAATTATTTTTTATAAACTCAAAAACTCAAAAGTAATTTCAATTCCACTTTAAAATATGTACATACATAGAAAAGTAGAAATAATAATATATGTATGTATTGAAAAAATTCAAAGAAAGAAAAAATTTAAGGCCAAATTTAGGTATATTTGCAGGGCCATGAAATAAATATTTGTTTCTTTAATTTTGTGTGTTAAAAATTGCTTAAAGTGACGTGCATTTTCTTTTCGCTCAACATAAAATTGTAGAAGCAAAATAAAAAAAAAAACGAATCGAAAATAGGCATTTTTCACTTTCGGACAAATTTTCACATAGACAGAATGGAGTGCATAACCTAAATATTGCAAAGCTCTGCAAGCGGTCCCAAATAATTGGTGTGGCAAATTTGTATTCTTCGAATCCGAAGTTTGGTGGGTGTCACGATTATGTTTCTAGCACTTATTTGTAAAGGGTGTTTTTTATAGAGTGACACAAGTTTAAATCATAGTAAAACAAGGAAATATATTTTAAATATCAATGAAACGCGCTTTATTAGAAAGAATATTTTATGAAATTAATGTTTAAATATGATTTCTGCCATATGGCCGCCACGGCTGGCGCGTAGAAGGCGCAATTTGGAACACCAATTTTCAACAACTTTACGCAGCATTTGCGGCCGTATTTCGCCTATAACTCTTCGAATGTTAATTTCCAGCTATTCAATTGTTTGTGGTTTATCGACGTAGACTAGTGACTTAGCATAACCCCAAAGAAACTAATCCAATGGGGTTAAATCACACGATCTTGGTGGCCAATTAATTGGGCCATTACGTGAAATTATTTTTTCATCAAAAGTTTCTTTGAGTAAATCAATTGTAGCGCCTGCTAGAACCACATATCAGCGAGATTAATAGATTAATGCCACGTAATTGAGGTACGAAAACATTTCGAATCATGTTCCTATACCGTTCACCATTGTTCACCATCGACAGTAACATTCTGACCATCATCGTTTTTGAAGTCATATGGGCCAATTACTCCGCCATCCCATAAAGCGCACCAAACAGTACTTTTCTGTGGATGTAATGGTGTTTCGACAAAAGCTTGTGGATTCTCCTTACTCCAAATGCGACAATTTTGCTTATTTCCGTAACCATTCAACCAGAAATGGGCTTAATCGGAAAATAAAATTTGAAAATTTTTAAAAAATTTCAACAATTTGCACGCGTTGCTCTGGTGTAAGTCGATTCATAATGAAATTTCAAAGCAAACTAAACACAAAGCAACTATCAGCTGTTAAATGGGTGCTCAAGTAAAGCAGTGATGCCAACTCAAAGTTGTGACACTTAAAAAAAACACGCTTTACATGCAATTGTCCCTTTTTTTTAACACAACAAAGCCCGCGAGGCGGTTAGCTTGTCTGCGGAAAACATCCAGGGTCTATGGCGGGAATTGATGCCAGGGGCTGAGTGGTAGCGTTTTTTTATGTATTTATTTTTCAGTTTGTTTGCCTTTTTATTTTTACTTTCTTCAATTGAATTTATTGTTTACAATACAATTTCAATATTTTAAAATTGTATATATGAATGTGTTATAATAAACGTTGTGTAGGTTTTTGCTCCCTCTCTTCATTTTAACTTCAGTACATCATGGAATCGTCCAACTAAATACATTATGTTTGTATGTATGCAATTATAAATTGTTATAAGTAATTACATACACACACAAAAAAAAAATTTGTAAGAAAAATTAAACAATAAATAAAATCAGCCAAATTTCATAAACAAACTAGTGTTAGACGTAGGTTGTGGCCTTTTAGTTTATTAAGCTTTTTATGTGAAATTTCTTTTCTGAATGATAATTAAATTCACTGTATGAAAAAAAAGAACAAAAAAAATAACGAATTAACAAAAAAAAAAAAAAAACACACACACAAACTCATACACACATAGAAACGAAGCAAATCAATACTAATTAATTACTTGTGAGATTTTCCTTAACGCAAACTTTTTTTTTTGTTGAAGTTTAGCCGTTTTGAAATTTAAGATTCCAAACAGGGACAGGCAAAAATAAAATTAGCTATTTTGACCCGAGTGCGCAACGCAAAGAAGGGTATTGTGTTTATCACCCTATGTAGGTATGTATATATGTATGTATGTGTGTTCCTTTGCGGCAATATATAAACCGAACGCGTGGACCGATTTTGATGATTCTTACATCAAGCGTTTTGTCCTGGGAGTGTCACTAAAGATATGACAGTAGTAAAAATTCAATATGGCGAAATTGAAATTGCGAAAAAGACTTCGAGATTTTTCGAAAATAAAATTTTCGCAAAACTGTTTTTCTCAAACAAATTTTAAGCTACTAACCCGATCGAGTACAAAATTAGCTCTTGACCTTAAAAAGACATGTTGATTGCTCAGTCGGTTCAATTGCTCGAGAGAAATCGTTGACGAAAAATTTCGCAAAAAATCGTTTTTTTTAACCGACTTCAAAACAAGGAGCAGGTTAACAATTCCTCTCTATTTTTTTTATTTAGGTGTGTTACTTCATAACTCGGTACATTTTAGACCGATTGTAAAAGTGTTTTTGTTGTCTAAGAGGGTATAGCTTCCCATGTAATAAAATTTTTTATATAATTTTTTTCTTTTTCTTATATAAAGAGAAGTAACACTCAGTCAATTAATGCCTACTACTATTACTATGTGTTACCTTCTTTAGGAAAGGGATAGTGAGAGAGAAGACAGGTGGTGAAGGAAGGGATAGAGGAAAGCTTCATTCTTTTACAACTCTGCTTTTTCGCACGTTTTTTTTTTTTTAATAATGCAGTGTTGCAGCGCCTCTCTGATGTTAAATTAGGCGTATTAATTTTTTGAAGCTGTGTCTTGTAGCCATTTTATTGATTATTTTACTTCGCCGATGATTTTGCTACACAACGAAGGAGGGCGCTCCGATGTTACATTAGGATTAGTATCTGCTGAAGTCGGTATAGTTCAGTGACCAGTGACTATGCCTTCATCACTTGAACTTCTCTACAACAACTGACACAAAGGGATACTAATGCACATCAGAAAAATGCGTGGTGTTGTTATTTAATGACTGTCGGATACAGGGATTGAACCCAGGACCTTCGGTTTTGTAGTCAACGTGCTAACTACTTCAGCCAACGCCACGATATTCTACTTATTTGATTGCTGCGAAACCTATAAAACACCTTTGATTCTTGTAATTACAAAATTTTTTATTAAGAAAATGGGCGGAGTCACGCCCTTTAAAATGTAATTTTTTTATTCTACGTGGTTTTACTTTAATGATGTTTACAAAACTTAACACACAGCCTAAGCCCTGAAAAAACACACAATCTTGCATTTAAAAAATGAGCGGAGGCACGCCCATTAAAATTTAATTTTATATTTCACGTACTTCTTATCTTCTTCTATCAGATCTCTGCATTGAAGTCGTTTTTTGTTTTTGGCAGAAAGAATTACAGCACGAACTCGGTAACCACAACTAATAGAAATCAAGGTAATTGCACTTATTGAGGTTGTTGCACCCAGCGAGGAAAAATATATAACAAGACAAGTGATAAATAAAAACCTTTTTATGAAACAGAAAGCTTAGTTTTTATTAAAATATTATTTTTTATTAAAATATTATTTTTTATTCAAATATTAAAATTATAATACAATATTTGTATATTTTTATATGTTTATCGGTTATTGTTGTCTGCACTTTTTTCTTATTAATATTTTTTATAATAGCCGTCTCACGAAGCTCCCTCAGAAATATGTTATTATCTTTTATTGGAATATCTTTTTCCTCAGCCCACTGAATACTTGTGTTAAAAGATGGCATAGCAACTGATCCTTTTATTTAAGAGGTGCAACAACATCCGCTTCGCTATCATCTGAACTTTCAATTTCTTTTTTATTCTCGTTATTGTCGACTTATGAACTTTATAATCATTACAAAGAACTTTAGTTGATGTACCACTTTCTAGTTTATCCAAAATTTCTCTTTTCTTTAATTGTTAGCTTTATCAATTTTTTTTGTGACCACCATGGCTTTAACAAATAAAACACTACCGGCCTGTCGCGGAATAAACTGATAATGAAGGTCATTTGTTTACAATTGCTCGTAATACATATACAAAACTAGCAAACAAAGTCGACAGAATCCCTGCAGACAATTGGTGACAATTGAACCAAGCGTACTCGTCCTAGGACTTGAGAAAATAGTAGCGTTAAAAAAAGTAGGGCGTAGTGTATGGTGAAAAGAAGATATATCGTGTAAATGGTTACATATTCACAATTTTCGTGATGTATCTAATATATTGAAAAATGCCAAAATCTCGATTTCAAAGAAAAAAAAAATAATAATGAGCTAGGTAGTTTCTATATTAAGGTAACTATGTTGTTTAATATTTTCTATACGCTGCATTACGTTAGTGCTAATGCAAATTTATCAGAAAATGTCCAATCAAATTCTTGAAAAAAAAAATTGGAATTATATAAAATCTACCATAAAGTAATCGAGAATTACTAAACATTTTAAAAACTAAAAAGCTTCAACAAACTCGTTCTATTTATTGGGACTCGTTCTAGTATTTGTAGCTGATTTTTATAGAAATTTCGCGGCCGGACAGACCTTGATCATCATAGGCATCAATTTTCGCCTCCTCATTGATGTTTATTTTTAAAAACTGATCAGCTATTTTGTAGTTAAAATTTACGCAAATGACCAAACAACCACTTTTTTATCACTGCTCCTATTCAAGTGGCACAAAAATAATTCACATTTTTCTTCACAAATGATAAAAAGAAGCTCAGATTAAGTCTAACGGAACTTTTTCGACTTTTCTTTGTATACACTCTTTTTCTCAACTGTTAAACCTTTAATAAAAAGTACAACACAATCCTTTCCATTAATTAATTATCTTGAGAGCAGCGACCTCAAATAGATTGGTAGAACACTACACCTATTCATGTGAAGTGAAGTGTATGTATCTGAGTTAAATTAAGCTTCATTTGTGTTCGCTAGAGTCAATGTGGTGTTTCCATGTAAGCCGTCGATCATAGGGTAAATCTTGCCTGAACACATTTTTATTCGTTTACTTTTATTCTCCATTAGTTCATCCATAGTTCAATAGGGCACTATTACGAATATTATATATTATTGTATGTACTACGAATATTTTTTTTGGTTAGTATGTCTATATAAGAAAGACTCCGTCCGCTAAGGCATAAATGGACCGTCAAGTCATTCTGGAACAAGTCCCGTAACTATGCTTAGATAATAACATAAGCTTAACAGGTGTTTATACTTTTGAAATATGAGTGCCTCCTGTGGTCGAGTGGGTAGTGTGCAAGTCTGTCATGCACGAGGTTGTCAGTTCGAGTCCCAAAAAATATCTGCTCAAAAACAAATTATAATTGAATTTGTAACAATAAAAACAAAAATGATAAGTTTTCATTGTTACAGTCAAGGATTACAAAAACAATGAAAAAATACAACAATGCAAAAAACAACATGGGTTGTAGTTCATCCAAAACTTCAAAAATATAATTTGTTTAACATAATAATAATAAAAATTATTCACATAAATTTAAAAATGTTTCTCCACGGCAGCTACAACTTACAAAATTTGCAACGTTTAGCACTTTTAACAATTTTTTAATAGTTTTTCCATATTTTTAGATTTGTTTTCACAGAATTTTTTTAATAAAATATTTTTCATATTGAAATTTTTTTACATTTTCTTTTAATTTCTCTTTCGTAAAATTTTTTTGAAGTTTCAGATGAACTTCAGATGAATGTGCCTTGGTTACAGTTAAGTGCCGGAATGACATTTTTAAATAATTATATTATTCTACACCGATTAGGTCACTGTGGGATAGTTCAATGACAAGTCAAAACGCGTATACAAAGTATAAATTAACCCCATCCTAGACCATTCCCATGTGAAAGTGACTGGTCCGCTTCATAGGAAGTGTTAGTCCCTATCACATAAAGACCGATCACGTGACTAGTCTTGCGTCAGTTCCATTTCCTGCAGGGATAGCGGTATAATAACGATCAGTTTGTGAATATAAGAAAAAAATATAAAAGAAGAAAAACACAAAAGAAAGAACTGAAACAAAACATATTTAAATGTAAAATTGCAGTTATTGAAGTCAACTTTTTTGGGTAGTTGCACTTATAAAGGTTACAATACTAAGTTTTATAGTGTTGCAAAAATCGAGGAATTGCGTGTATCTAGGGTTGCGATTACCGAGTTTATACTGTATTTTGTAAAAACTTCAAAAGCCTGTGTCAAATCGATTTTAGATATTCAGTGATTTTTTTTATGAAACCAATTTGAACAAAATCTATAGCTTTTCGGGAACTATCACGGATGGCCTGCAAGGTCAACCGAATTTCATATTTTTAGGGTTCCGTACACCAAAGTTGAAAAAACCCTATTGTTTTCGCTACGCTGTCCGTCTGTCTGTCACAGGCTATTTTCTCGAGAACCGTAAGAGCTACGGACTTAAAATTTTGGACAGAGTATGTAGAACTTTGGCCGCTACAACAACAAATACATGAGAGTTAAAAATTAAAGGGTGTTCCAAAACGAGCAACAAAAAATTTTAAAATCCCATGTAATATACATACAATTGTATTTGTAAAGTTAGTGTATTTTTATACAGACTACAACAATTAACACTAAAATGTAAAAAAATCTAAATTAAAGGGTGTTCTATCAGTAAATGTAACTTTCACTATGTAATTTTGATAACTTGCTGTACGGTTACACCGTAAGGGACAAACTCTTGAAATTTTCAAAATCGGTAAAACTAAAAAATCCCAAATCGCCAAAATGAAAAAAATCGCCACAAACCAAAAAAATTACCAAAAAACGAGAAAAAGCGCCAAAACAAAAAAAAAATCGCCAAAACCGGAAAAAGCCAAAACTAAAAAAACGCCATATTAAAAAAACGGTCAAAGCCGAAAACATCCCAAAAAAATTAAAAAACCATATATTATAAAGGCTAAAGGTCGTATTGTCGTATTACATATCTAGTGTCGTAGAGTAAAAGTAGCACTTTACTGAATTTATTTTAATTTATGTACTTGGTTGCAACCTGATTTCACAGAGGAGTATTAAAAATCTATTTAAAATAATTCCTAAAAAATTTTACAAACAATTACGATATTATTTTGCAAATTTCAGCTTAAGTGGACTTAAGCGCTTATTTTCCGTATTACTAAAGAAATATATGTTAAAGGAAACTTATACTTCAATTTTAAATCTATGACAGTTTTATTTAGGATATTATTGACAATTCATATATTTAATGATCTATTTTATCGGTAATATAATCAAATTAACAAGGTTGTTTAAATATTTACAACCAATTGTCTTAAAGATGACTAAATAATTTCAATTCTTTAAATTAAAAAAAAATCATTTCATTTACTTGTACTCATTCAAGAAAAAATAAATAAATAAACTACACAGTTGAAAATATCTTGTGAATACAACATATAAACAATCAAATTTAGTATATTTATGTACTTAAACTAAAGTATAAAAAAAACCTCAATAACACCTTTACCGTTTACTAAAATAAAAAAGCGATTCATCTCGGCAATGGCCTGCCAAAAACAATAAAAGAACAAATTGGATACAAAACTGATAACTAATGGCCCAACCCACAATATTTTATTTCCTTTACTAAGAAACATTTCGTTTCGTATTAATATAATTCAAGAATAGAAGTTCATGCTCTTGATAGTGAAACTGATGATTAAAAATAAATTGATTAAAGTGTTAATTGCTTAATGTGCACGTTAGTGATAAGCAAAGTGTTGCTTATCGATCGGGGTGTGATAAATATTTTAAAACATTTTTTTTCACACTAATTTATCAATCTAGTCGTCATTAATCTCGTGCTTTTTTTTAGTTAATTGAGAAATTTACTAGATTTTATTTATAATTAAATTGATTTTTCATTTAATACACACATACATACACATATGTACATGCATACATATATACCAGAGAACTGGATGAGTTGATTCACTTTTGCTGCCTACTCACATTTACAATGCTTTTGTTTTGTTTTTTTTAACATCATTTTATCATTAATTAATGGCTAATAAATCAGTGAATAATTAAATATTGTTTAAGTTAATTTTCATAAAAAATTTAAAATGTATTTAAATACACTTTAATTTTTTCAGTAGCTAATTAAAGTGATTATCAAAGTACGGTAGCACTAAAAGATTTTCAAATATTTCCAAAGAACAGCTGTTCAATATAAATAAGAAACTTGATTTATCAATTTACAGAAAAGTGAAATAGCAAAAAAAAAATACATTTTATGATACAAAAAGAGCATCAGTATGCATTTTTCTATTTATATACATATTTCATGATATGAAAATATGTGTTAAATTTGTTGTATATTGCCGAAAATTACACGAAATTATTTTTAATACGACCACATGATGTTCATGTACGTGCCTTCAAAAAACACACACACGCACAAAACTTATGGTATGTTTGTAAAACTTAAACAACACTTAAATGCACAAATTTTTAAAATAAATTTAAAGAACTTTTGAAAAGTGTTTTAGGCAAATTTAACATAATGAATTCAGACATAAAAAAAGAATAATTGTTTTCAAGAAGTACTCAAAACAGTCATCAGCGTTACCGTTGTGCGACTAAAGTCGCATTTTGCCCCTTTTCCGAATGCCTTGCCACCTTTTAAGCCCCTTAGTTTTAAATCCCCTTTTAGTATCATTTGCATTATTTTGTACCCTTTTTTGTTCAAAGTCAACTTTAATTATTATTTTTCCCGCATTCGACAACGAGATTTTATTTCCTATGTGTATATATGAAAAAATAAATTTTTTTTTTGGAAATTGACAGTATGGCGCAATATTATTTTCTGTGGGAGTATGTGGTGTTAAAAAGCCTTGGTATGAATCTTTTCATTTGTTTAAGATTTTTAAATATGAAATTACATACAGTCATTCATAGATAATTCTAACTGTATTTTCCGCAGCCAAATTTGATAAAAGTACATAATTTTAAAAGGTGAAAAACTTTATGCTAAGGGAAATAATAGATATTGTATGAAAATACCATGCTGAATTGCTATCATCAAATAATGCTTTTGATTTAAGTTCCCGTGAAATCAGTTCATCATGTTAGGCTATTATCTTGAAAAAACCAGTAAAAAAGAAAATAGCAACACGAAAGTATTCCAATGATTAGGAGAGACGGCATAAGTGGGTTCAGATGGATGCAGATACCAAAAAACCTATTTGTGTTTTCTACATTCAGTTGCTCATCTGCCGAATGAATCATTGAATGTCACACACGTGGCCAATTCCAAAAAACAAATGATGTAAAAATATCAGAGCTTTTACCACAAAAAATACCGATTTTCGGAGGAAAGTTGATATTGCTGAAAATATGAATGAATGAAGCTTGTTTTAAGGATGATAAAATGAACCCGTTTAAGAAAATAGACAAATTGGCAAAAATATATTCAGATTTGCCAGTTGCAAAGTCTGCGAGTTACACCTTATTTCTTTATCTATATAAAGTAAAATTAAAAAAAAAAAACATAAATAAATAAGTACTCGTACCACGAAAAAATTATCAAATAGACTAAAAGTAGACACTTGTCAGTCCATGCTCTCTGCTTTAAATTTATTTCAAAACGATTTGGAAGAATGGATTAAAAGTAAAAAACTTATTACTAAATACAAATGTACAATTTCAAAAGAAAGGCTATTTAAGGTATTTAATAACAATGCATAATGCCTAAAAAGAATAATGTTATCCTCTTCAGAATCGAATTTTCAAATTTTTATCAAAACTTTATATGGTTAAATAATTTTTTTTAATTATGCTGGTTTTTAAGTAAATAAGTGATATGAGCCATGTGCCAAAAATGATAAAAAATGTATTTATGTATTCTTTAATTTTTTTTATATCTTAAGAACTGGGGCCAATTATTGCATTCGATATCAAAAAAATTTTCACTTATTTTCTGTTGGAATTTCGATTGATATAAAATGCAGCAATTACTGCGACTACTGTTTTATTATTAACATAGATTTTATGATTTTTTTTATATAATAGCTATCTATGCTACGTTTATACTGGTCTTATTTGCAAATGGAAGCATATATGAAGACTGTGAGTCAAATAAGCAATTATAAAACTAAAAATTTCTTTTTCTGTATAAATATATCATACCCAGCAATAAGTAATTGTTCTCGTGAATTAGTAAGTTACAATTTTTACTTGCAAATAACACGTGCGTATAAACGTAGTATACGAGTTCTCATAAAATTTATGTATTTGTACTTCTTATACATGAGAAATTGTTGTTGTTTGTTGTTTATTTTAAATAAAAATAAGTTCATAAATATGCTTGTTTCTTTAATTTTTCTAGATTTTTAAGTTGCCTCTTTTTTTCTTTGAAATCCCCTTTTTGTGCCACTTTTTTTTGAAAATCCCCTTTTTGTGCCCCTTTTTGAAAAATTTCAATGGTAACGCTGATAGTCATACTGATTCACTGCTTTTGTGAATCATATGAATAAACCGAACTTGCAAGCAATGTCATGCATTTAATAATAATACGAACATTTTCTGACATTCGCAAATCGCATAACATTTGCGATTGTGACTTGAACTCGCAAGAGAGGAGTTCTGCAAATAGCAATCGCAAGACTCTTGGCGAGTTCAAATCGCAAGAGTATACTGAAGTGAACTGATTATTTTATTTAGCCCAAACAAAACTTTAAAGAAACACTAAAATGGTTAATAAATGAAATTAAATATGCCTTCTTTTGATTTTAATCAGAAATATCAGTTTCGCAAAATTTTTATTATAAAATTGAAATTTATAAAATGTTCTTTTGTTTTGTTAATTTTGTCTTTGCATTGTTTACTTATACACTGACGATTATAACAAACAGCTGACCTAAATCAATATGGCAAGTCGCAAGCAAAACGAGTGAGTTACAGAGCATGTAGCAATGAGTTTGACGATTTGCGACTCGCAGGCGATTTGAAAACCATGCGAGTGTCAGAATATACCTGATAGTCTTGTGAATATGAATCATGCATTAGCAACTTTGATTTTTTTTAACGTTCGTAATCATGCAGATCTCTGATATGTACATGTAAATATTTTTTCTATTGCTTTGTTTTTGTAGGCGAAGCACCCGTAAATCCTGAAAAGTTCGATGATGTTTTAGAAGATTTTGAGAAAAAAGTTATGCCTGGTGTGGTACATTGGAATCATCCAAAATTTTTTGCCTATTTTCCATCGGGCAATTCATTTCCATCTATATTGGGTGATATGCTAAGCAGTGCTATTGGCTCAATTGGATTTTCCTGGGTAAGCTTTACAGTTAAATATTTCACATTGCAATATTTAATATTTAATTCACACTACAATTGCAATTTTTCTTTAGGCCTCCTGCCCAGCATCTACGGAATTAGAAACTATAGTATTGGATTGGTATGCCAAGGCTCTGGGACTACCAAAGGCATTTATTACCGATACACACGGCAGTAGAGGTGGCGGTGCTTTACAAGGTTCTGCTTCTGAATGTACTCTGGTTTGTATGATCACCGCTCGTTCGAGAGCCATTCAGAAGCTAAAGGGTATAACTTCCGAAATACACGAGAGTGTGTTTTTGCCACATCTTATAGCCTACGCCAGCAAGGAAGCGCACTCGTCTGTGGAAAAGGCGGCCAAAATGGCTTTGGTTAAACTACGCATAATTGAAGCAGACGAAAGAGGTCGCATGCGTGTTGACCTCTTGCGTCAAGCCATACAAAATGATGCCAGTGCTGGTCTAACGCCATTCTTTGTGGTCGCCACCTTGGGCACCACTGGCGCTTGTGCATTTGATAATCTGGTTGAAATTGGTAAAATTTGTAAAGAAGTTCCTAGTATATGGTTTCATGTGGATGGTGCTTATGCTGGCAATTCCTTTATACTGCCCGAAATGAGAACATTTTCAGAAGGTTTAGACTATGCTGATTCCTTTAATACTAATCCTAACAAATTACTTCTAACTAACTTCGATGCTTCGGCTATGTGGGTGAAGGATGTTATGAGTCTGAAGACTGCCTTAAATGTCAATCCTTTGTATTTACAACATGAACACGAAATGGCCATCGATTATCGTCATTATGGCATACCATTAAGTCGACGTTTTAGAGCTTTGAAATTATGGTTCGTTTTCCGTTCTTATGGTGTCAGCGGCCTACAAGCGTACATACGCAATCACATGGCTTTGGCTAAGAAATTCGAAATGTTGGTGCGCAAAGATGAACGTTTTGAGGTCAGAAATGATGTCTACTTGGGTTTGGTGTGCTTCAGAATGAGGTGCGTTAGCAATAAATAATTCAATGAATGTTTATTCGAAGATTAATACCAAAAACTTCTTTCAGAGCTGCTGACAGTTTTAATCAGGAGCTATTAGCTCAAATCAATCATTCGGGTCGTATGCATATGATTCCATCAATGGTTAATGGAAAATATGTTATAAGATTTTGTGTAACATACGAGCATGCCACAGAAAAAGATATTGGTAAGTAATTTTCTTAAATAAATTTAAATTGTTTCAGGGCCTGTACAAATTTCAACGAAATAAATTTTCAGGCATAAAAATATACAACATATTGGACTTGTTTGTCTAAAAGGGGTGAACTCAAAATTTTGCATTCTTCACTTTTTGAAAGAAAAAACGATATAAAGTGGTCAAATCTACCCAAAAATTTTTCACCATTTCCATTACTCTTTTGCAAAAAAAAATAAATACAAATCCCGGCAGGAAAATTTGGTCTCTGATTACTTAAATAATGGAAGATATAGGTTATGTCCTACGATGTCGACAACGTTCGACTTGTCGCACACTTATGGCCTGTTTCACGATATCGAAAGAAAACTTTCGACTCAAAATTTGTATTGAAAACAAAAACAAATTTTCATATTTTATTGTTGTTTTCAATATAGATTTTCAGTCGAAAGTTTTCTTTCGATATCGCGAAACAGGCCATTACATTGAAAACAAAAACAAATTATTAAATTTTGTGTTTGTTTCAAATGTGAGTGAGAAGGTAAATTGATCAGACACAATAATTACCGCATCCACAGAAGAAGGAATGTATTCACCCTTATTCCATTTGTCGACATCGACGTCACTTTAACACAATACTAAAAACTTGGGGCTTGTATACCCCTTCTCGAAAACAACTGACTCCTGTTGGCAGGCTAATGCCATTTTCTAGAATTAATGGAACGGAAATATATTGTCATTAGCACAAAATTGTTCTCGAAAGCAAGTAAACAAGCCCCAATTTTTTTGGTATTGTGTTAAAGTGACCTCGATGTCGACAAATAGAATGAGGGTGATTGTTTCTGCTCGGGGCAAGTTTTCGTGCTTTCCTTATAATTTGTTTAAAAAATCCTTTATTTCTTTTGCTGCCTTTATATCACCCACAAGCATTGCAATTGTTATTAAAACACTGCAGAGAGCACAACTGGCCGGGACTGGCTTATGTTTATGTCCCCGGACATGAGCGTAATGGCTCCTCTTATCAACCTAATCCAACCTAACCTAACCTAACCTATTAAAACACTCGCTTTGTTTTTGAACGCGAGTAAGTGAAGTTTAATTAAAAAAAAGTTTTGTACATAACTTTTGCAAAGATTTTATTTAAAAATTATATATTCTAAACGGCTTTGGAGGAGAAGATTGATAGCAAAATATAAAAGAACAAAATGAGTGTACTTTAAGAATGTTCCATAATATTTTTAAAGCCGCCTTGTTAAATCGGTTATTGGGAAATAAATCTTTACAGTTACCATCAAATACAAAGTGTTAATACAACTTCCTGGCTAAAATCTCGTCTTCTTACGCCCACTCTGGAAGTTCCGATTGATTATTGATATCGCTTCATATTTGGGGTTTTATCCTTTTTAATTTTTCTTACTCCATCAAATATAGTTCCTAAAATATCTGGGGTCTAATCGTCGCTTTCGATAACGAGCTGATACGATCACGTTTTTTCAGTTTGAGATTATGCCATTCGATATCAAACCATATTATTATATTGTTCGACAGCTAATGATATAATTTCAAACTAAAAACCGTGATCGAATCAGCTCGTTATCGAAAGCGACGATTAGATCCCTGGCTTTTTAATAAAATGTCCAACTTGTGCTTAAAATATCGATAAGAAATGTAAACAAGGCCAAACAGCTGATTCGAACATGGGTTTTGTTTTGATTTGGATTCCATAACAACCCATCCTCTAAATCAATACGATTTAGAGGATGCGGATTTCGCAGCTGGCTCTAACACTTTTTCATACATTTTGGACGGTATCTCGGCAATAGTTCGTACAATATTGTCCCCAAATTCGTACAAAATGTGAGTAAGTGCTTAAATATACGTAAATACAGATAAAATAATCTAAGCCTTTAAGTTCTTTAGCATGTCGATTTTTCGACAGGCCTTTCTATTCGACAATCATGTTTTCAGAAAACCTTTCATCTGATTGTTACACTAAATAACAAGCTACAGTCAAACTGCGACAATTCGTACTACGTTAATTCAAAAAATTCAACAATTCGAAATAAACGACTGATACCTTGAGAAAAACTTTTTAATTCGCCAAAATCCCATACATTTCGAACCAGGGATGGGATTGAGAATTTTAAAATTGTACCAAAATTTTTTTTATTTAAAATTACATATTTTTTATTTATTTTTAACCCCCGACCAAAAAAAGGTGTGTAATAAGTTTGTAGTGTGTGTCTGTGTTTCTGTACGAGTCCCCGTACATACCAAACGGCTGGACAGATTTTGATTTAGTTTTGATTTGATTGAGTAGGTTCTTAGCTATGCTTTAAGAAAAACGGTCCAGCCGTTTAGAAGATATCACATCTTTTCTAGGTATATTCGGGTGTTTTTAAAATTTGTAATTTTTGTTATTATTAAAATAATTGTCTATGTTCCGGCTACCGAATCATTTTTACACATTTTCTAGTGAGTTCGGATGTTAAAGTATATGGCTACCAAAAACAAGGAAATATAGTTTTAATATCAATGTAACGGACTTTATTGGAAAGAAAATTTTATGAAATTAATGTTTAAATATGATTTCTGCCATGTGGCCGCCACGGCTGGCGCGTAGAAGGCGCAATCTGGCACGCAAATTTTCAACAACTTTTCGCAGCATTTGCGGCCGTATTTCCCCGATAACTCTTCGAATGTTGATTTCCAGGTGTTCAATTGTTTGTGGTTTAAGACAATAATCCAATGTGGTTAAATCACACAATCTTGGTGGCCAATTAATTGGACCATTACGTGAAATTACTTTTTCATCAAAAGTTTAATTGAGTAAATCAATTGTAGCGCCCGCTGTATATTATGTGGATCCGTCCTATTGCAACCACATATCAGCAAGATTAATGCCACGTAATTGAGGTTCGAAAAAATTTCCATTACCATTGACAGTAACATTCTGACCATCATCGTTTTTGAAGACATATGGGCCAATGACTCCGCCAGCCCATAAAACGCACCAAACAGTAATTTTCTGTGGATGTAATGGTGTTTCGACAAAAGCTTGTGGATTCTCCTCACTCCAAATGCAAAAATTCTGCTCATTTACGTATACATTCAACCAGAAATGGGCTTCATCGGAAAATGGAAGAAATGCACAATGAGTTTGACGAACAGAACAATTATATTGAATAAAAACTTCAACAATTTGCACGCGTTGCTCGATTCATAATAAAATTTCAAAGCAAACTATCAGCTGTTAAATGGGTGTTCAACTAAACCAGTGATGCGAACTCAAAGTTGTGACACTCTAAAAAAAACAGCCTTTACTTTTCGATTTTGATTAGTACCAAAAAAAAAGTATAATTCTACCAATTTTGCCAACCCTGGATCAAACTCCTATAAATCGTTTTTTTTTTTATTTTTAACGTCGTTAAGTCTCTTTATTTCGAAAAATACTACAATTCGTAAAAAATAGTCGGTACATTCGATTACGAATTATCGGGATTCTACTGTATTACTGTGCTCAAATAAAACAGTGATGCGAACTCAAAGTTGTGTCACTCTAAAAAAAAAACACCCTTTACTTTTCGATTTTGATTAGTACCAAAAAAAAAGTACAATTGTACCAATCGTCGTTAAGTCTCTTTATTTCGAAAAATGCTACAATTCCTAAAAAGCACTCGGCACCTTCGATTACGAATTATCGGGATTCTACTGTATTACATGAACCTGCATGAATAACTTTGTTTTACATTAAATTTTTCTTTAAAATTAATTTGTTGCAGTATTTTTTCTTGAGATTTTTTACGCTATTAGAAAATAAAAAATATATTTAATAAAGTATTATTTTACTACTTCATTATCTTATAGCCGATGCTTGGACTGACATTAAAGCATTTGCTGAAGACATATTGCGTGATGCCACAATGGAAATATCATTGCCACCCACGCCAGAAAAGGAGAAAATGCCTTCAGAGCCGCAATCGATTATTGGAAAGCCGCCAATCAAAAAGAAGCTCACCCGCACAAAATCCTTACGTTTCTCCTTTACACGCAGTATATCGCGTGAAATATACGAATCGCAAAGTGAACATCTTAAAGACGGTTGCACGCCAATTCTGGTAGTGGATTCTAATGTCATGCTGCAAAGTTTCCTTAAGGCAACCGCCGACAATCAACAAAATAAACTGAAAGGCATACAAGATGTTGACACAGATGAGGCAAGCAATTAAAAAAAAATATTAATCGAATAGTTTTTCCATTAAAATAGTATTATATTCATATTTAACTTCACATTTAGTCGATACGTTGTTTATATTGTCCTCTTATATGTTTGTATGTATATTTCCTTTATAATTTTATTTATTTATTTAATCATGTGTTTAACATTTTTATATGTATGTATATTTTTTTTGCATTTAAACAATTATTTAAATTATTAAAATTTTGTTTTTTTTTTCAATTACATACCAAGTGAATTTGAAATTGTTTCTAATGGTTTGTGTGTACATACGTAGTATGTATCGTATGTATGTATGTGATAAATATTATTTTAAATAAATTAGATATACGATTGTATACAAAATGCATCAACATGTTCCTACATACATAGCTTGAGTAATTTATTAAATTTTGTAATTTTTATGTTGCTACGAGTATCACAAAAATGCACATTTTCAAATATTATTTCAATATACATATGTTAATTAATGTAGAGTATTAATTTTTTACATAATATTTTGTTCAAAATAAACGTAAATCACATTACTTTATCACTTACAATTTGTTTGAATTCATGTGCAGTGTGTCACAAAAGTTGTCGCTTTTCAACTGTACTACGAGAAAAAAATCAAATCAGAGAATTTGCAAAAATAGCCGTAAATTAGTAAATTTTTTAAACTCATGTATTGAATTAGTGGAGTACAAACCAGCTACTTCCAAGTCATATGCACAATGTGCAAACTTTTATAAAGAGATGGGGGCAAAGCACGGCATTCGATACGACTCGTAATTTAAAAATATTTCAATAGAGTTTATATGGAAATATTTTTAAATTACGAGTCGTATCGAATACCGTGGTTTGCGCCCTGTTTGTGCTTTCACACCGAAGAGAGCACAACAGCCAATCAGATCTCGGCGACAGCAATGCTTGCTCTTATTTTGCAAAGAAACAAGAACAAATTTAAGAGCTTTCAAAGCTGTTTATCTCAAATATGAGAGTATGTCTGTTTGGACCAGTGGTGGGCACTGTCAATGTAATTGGTAAATTGTGTATGTGTTGAGGTTGCGAGCTACCCACCAAACACAAAAGAAAGCGTTGGTGCATTATAAATTTATACATTAGTAGACATATTTTCTATTTTGAAAAAAAAATGTGGATTAATTAAAATGAAAAAAAATTAAAAAAGATAGGACAATAATTTACCATGTTTTCCATTCAAGAAAAAAAAATAAATAAAAGAATGGTTGCTTGGTGGAGCACAACGGTGAAAATTCACCAAATAAAAATATCCGGTTGGATGTATCAAAGCTTATTAAGTTTTGGAAGATCATTTTCAGATGGGCAGCTACCGTCACATGTGCACATTCGAAAAACTATCGAGAGAAGTTCGAAGCTTTAGCGAACATTAGAATTTTTTAGATTTGCGAGCAAATATCAAAGAATTTTGTTTCGAAATTTCTTCGTTTTAGTGAGCATTCGTAGTTATCGAATCTTAGTCCTGATTCACACACTTCAGGTTTACCTGATTAGTTTTTGTTCAATTTTCTTTTGAACCTGCATTTGCGTTCATACACACCATCAAGTCAAGTCATCAAGTCTCAGCAAATAGAGTATTACGAATGACAAAACAAAACGAAAAAGCAAACTTGACTGGTACGGTAAAGTCTGTACCCTTTCCATTCTCTTTTCCTCTCTCTCTCTCTCCTAAAAACTCAAGACTTGACGACTCAGACCTGACGTGTGTGAATCAGGACTTAGGTCAAGTGGGATATAGCAGTGGTAGGCGCCGTGAATGTATTGGTGAACTGCCAATGTATTGATCTTGCGAGCTACCCACCAAACACAAATACACTCGGTTAAAATATTAATTGAAAATAAAATGAAATAAAATAAAATATTAATTGAAAATAAGAAATTTTTTTTTTCTATTGAAAAAACTTTTTCAAACTTTACTTTGACATTGTCCACTGATATTTTAACCAAGTAAATGATTTTATTTTTGTTTAAAATGTTTTCTTTCGCTTTTCCTACAATTAAACTTATGAATATCGCTATTTAAAGTTTCATAATGTCTTTTAATGACATATTACCTTTTCTCCTTAAATCTTTGATAACATAAAAGGCATTGTACTCGGATGTTACCAAATACGTTATTTATAATAAAATATTTTTCGCATATTATCAATTTGAAATGAAACACGTGTAATTGCTGGATATATATTCTTGAAAAGAATATGTATGCATTCGTCGCTGACTCATCGAAGAATACGTGTGAATGTTCTCAGCACATTTGTGAAATTTGCAAAGTTATTCACCCTTATTCCAGTGGTCAACATCGACGTCACTTTAGCACAATACCAAAAAATTTGGGCTTGTGTAACCGATTTCGAAAACAACTGACTCCTAATGGCTGGCTTGTGCTATTTTCTAGACCTTAGGGAACGGAAATAGATTGTCAATAGCACACAATTGTTCTCGAAAGTGAGTAAGCAAGCCCCAATTTTTTGGTATTGTGTTAAAGTGACGTCGATGTCGACAAATGGAATAAGGGTAATTGTATTTTTATACAGACTACAACAAATAACACTAAAATTTAAAAAATCAAAATTAAAGGGCGTTCTATCAGCTAATGTAATTTTGAGAACTTGCTGCATTTTAGAAACTGTAAGAGGCAAACTTTGGAAATTTTCAAAAACTCTAAAACTCAAAAATTACAAAATTAAAAAATCGACAAACCGAAAAAGATCGCCCAAAACCGAAAATATCGCCAAAACGAAAAAAAAACGTCAAACTAAAAAGATCTTTAAGACTATAGAATAAATCACCAAAAACTGAAAAAATTTACGAAGTTAGAGAAAACGCCAAAACAAAACAAAAAAAGCCAAAAGCCAAAAAAAATCCGAAAAACGAAAGTTGTGACACTTTAACACCTTGGCTGCCAAAGCCTTTTTACCCCCTGTTTGTGTAAGACGTTTGAGTTTAAAATCTTGGCGTTTCTGTAATAGATTAAAGAAAAGTTGTACAAGTTTCCTTTAATCTATTACAAAAACGCCAAAATTTCTAACTCAAACGTCTTACACAAACAGGGGGTTAGAATTTTGATCGTTCAGTAGCAATGTCATTTAACAATTTTGGTCAACAATTTATTTTTGTTCTTTTTTGTTTTTGAATAAATTGATTTTTATTACCCAAAAATACCATTAAAAATACACAGCGGCCATGGGAAATACACCAAAATGTTCACCACATGCCAGAGAATCCAAATTCCATGCAAAATTCCATATTAAAATGAACGAAAATGTGCGACGTGGCCTCAAGGTAACATTTAGGTGTCGCACGAAAATGTGCGACGTGGCCTCAGTGTAACATTTGGGTGTCGCATGAAAACGTGCGACGTGACAGCCAACGTCTTAAAAAAACACGCTTTATATGTAGTGTCCGTGCGGAACCCTTCGTAAGCGAATCACAGTCGCACTTTACTGAATTTATTTACAACTCTTTTAAATTTTAAATTCTTTAAATTCTTATTGCTATCATTAATAAAAAAATGTGACGAGAATAGAAAATTTCTTTTCTAAACTCAAATGTGAGTATTATAACGAAATTATAAGTTTTTGAGTATACTTAAAAGTTCGCATTTGATTTCGAGATTGAGAAGAATCAAAATGATATACTGTAATAATAACTGATAGCATTGCCTAATAGCAAAAACAGAAATTAATATGATAAGGGTTTGAACATTTTTAGGGACATGTGTTTCGATGTAATAACCAATAATTAATTAAAAATGTGATTTAGAATTTTTTTCTTAATTACGTGGTTTTGCATTTCAGCTGACAATATGTACATACGAGGGCGGTTCGGAAACTTCTTAGCCTATCAGTGAAAGAGAATAGTTAGTTTTTCAAAAATATTTTTATTTTTCAATATAATCTCCTGAAACTTCAATACACTTAGTCCAAAGCTTTTCTAGCAATTCTATCCCTTGATTAAAATAGTTTTCCTCAAGGTCTTCAAAATAGTGGTTTACAACTGTAATTGCATCTTGATTTGAGGTAAAACACTTGCCAGCAAGGATTTTTTTTTAGATTTGGGAACAGGTAAGAGTCACTGGGAGCCAAATCAGGAGAATAAGGTGGATGGTCAAGCAACTCGTACTTTAATTCGTTGATTTTAGCCATTGTTAAAACACTCTTGTGTGCTGGTGCGTTGTCTTGATGAAAAATTATTTTTTTGTGTTGTAAGCCAGGACGTTTTTCTCGAATTTGTACATTTAATTGATCCAAAAGGTTGCAATAGTACTCTGAATTTATTGTTTTACCCTTTTGCAGATAGTCAATCAATAAAATACCTTTGAAGTCCCAAAAAACCGTTGCCATAACCTTACCAGCCGATTGAATTGTTTTTGCCTTCTTTGGGGCACTTCCTCCAGCTTCAGTCCATTGTTTGGATTGTTTTTTTGTCTCTGGAGTATAGTGGTGGATCCATGTCTCATCAACAGTTATGAAACGACGCTTAAAATCCATTTGATTTCGCTTAAAACGATCCAAACAAGCTTGAGAAATGTTCATTCTTATGCGTTTTTGGTCGACTGTTAACAAATGCGGCACCCATCTTGCAGAAAGCTTTTTCATCTGTAGTTCTTCATGCAAAATTAAATGGACTCGATCATTTGAGATGCCCATGATATTAGCTATTTCACGCACTTTTATTCGTCGATCATTTAATACCATATCATGCACTTTGGCTACAATTTCTGTTGTTGTTGCTGTTTTTGGACGTCCACTACGTGGTTCATCTTCAATGCTTGTACGACCACGTTTAAATTCAGCAACCCAATTTTTTACTGTTGCATATGAAGGAGCACTTTCACCTAACACATTCACCATATCATTATGAATTTCTTGTCCCGATAAACCTTTTTTATGTAATATTTAATGACACCACGCATTTCTAATTTTTCCATTGTTAAAAATTCGCGGATGCGTCTTTTGTGAACACCTGTTTCTATATGAAGGAGTTGCCAGATCGAAACAAAATTTAACATGTGTTCATAGCAGAGATGGAAGTTTCCAAAACACTTAACTTTTTTCTGTTTATACCGCGCTTATTGTGCTAGGCTAAGAAGTTTCCGAACCGCCCTCGTATATGGAAAAAGTACTTAAGTCATATTGTAGTCGTACTCTTTTGCTAAAGAGGACTTTTAAACTTTCAAGTCGATTTTCTGAAATTTACATCTGATGCAGTTAAAATGAGAAAACGTCGTTCTGCACACTATATCTAATACATTAAATTTGAAATATATTATAGTAGAAATTTGTAACCGTCTGTGGCCTGCATTGGCAGCGATGCCAATTTAGCGCCTTTCGCGCTAGTTTTAGCGCGTTTTAACTATGCCAAACGCGCTTTTTTCGTCTTAGCGCATTAAATAAAAAAAGCGCTAAGTTAGCGCGTTTTGTTAAAGTTAAAAATATAATTTCAGTTCAATATATTTTTACTTTTTTAAAATAAATTTAACAATTTTCTAATATCCAAAATTTAAACTTTTTGTTTAAATTCGTTAATCATTCAGATGTTGCAAATAAAATTCCCTTGACTGTGGTTAGAATTAAAAACGCCCTTTAATATTGTAAATGGCAAATATTTTGAAATTCCACAGCTAAAAATATTGTAAATGGCAAATATTTTGAGATTTCACGGCTAAAAATATGTACTCGTATTCGTGACCTAAAAAATTTATATAACTTATTAAGCATCTATTCTTTTTGTACTTCAAAAAGCATTTCAATCGCAACACTATTCGTGAATTTATATATATAAGTTGTTACAAAATTTAACAAATAAAATTAAAATAAAAAAGGAGAGAGGTGTCTTAGGACACCCGGTTATAGCAATTGCTACTTAGCTATATAATACTATGTTCATACTTATGTTTTTAAACGTGTTTAACACCTTATTCGTGTTTAAGAGCTTAAACATGATGATTTTGAGATTGTTGTTTTGTTAAACATTTCAAATGAAGTGTTTTGTTAAACATCTCAAATGAAGTGTTTAAGATTTAAACACGTAAATAGAGTATGTTCAGTCCGTTTTTTGATAACTTTGGCACCTTTGTTTTGTTATTAAATGGCGGCAGCTGATACATTATTTGGTAAGAAAGTAATTACTTAAAAAATAATGAATTATTTACAAAAACATTTGTTGTTTGAAAAGCATAATTATTCATAATTTTTTACAAATACAATAATTGACAATAATACTGACAAAACGACAACCTTAAACATCTCAAATATAATGTGAACGGTTGTGTTTAGTTCTTAGAAAACTCGTCTTAAACACAATTGTGAAAATGTCGTCGTTTGGTTTCTGGTTTGCTACAGACATAATGTATTTTGAATATACTGTGCCGCAAACCAGAAACCAGCTGACGATGTATTAAACATGTTTAAAAACATAAGTGTGAACATAGTATAAAACAAACTTAATGTGTTTAAATTCGCCGCAAATATTTCAAAACGTTTCCATTTATAACCCATTATTATCTTTTCTAGCGGAGCACGATTATATGAATATATTGTTTGTGGTCGGTGGCAGCGATTATTCGTCTTACAGTCGATCGGCAATGTTCTCTGGCTTGTGTTTATTTGCAAAAAATAATACAAAAACAAACTGAGCGATGTTTTTCATTGTTTTTGTTTTTGTTCAACTCATTTCAAAGAACCAAACAAAACAAATTCAAACAATTTGCTTCGTTTATTTTCGTACGCTGCTTTTAAGTACAAAGAAATCAAAACAAAAATAAATTTATAACTGTAATAGTGTCGGTTAATTTTGTTACGAAAATTATTTTCTAACCCCTGTATCTCGCCATAAATAGCAATAGCTATAAAAACTAAGAATTTCGAATATTTGGAAGGCCAGACTGGTTCTGTATTAAATGATTTTAGTTATTTAGGATATAATTTCGAAGAAGCAGTATTGCATAATCTGAAAAGAGTTACTAAAAAAATCAATTGTAATCGTATTTACTAATACATACATCGACCTTTATTAAAATTTAATTTAACGCGTAGGAAAATAGCGCGTTTTGACTATAAATTGTTGACAATGCTGCAACTTAGCGCGTTCTAGCGCGATTTGAGAAGGGATATAGCGCGTTTGGGTTATAAATAGTTGGCATCGCTGTACATTGGCTAGGTTATTGGTAATAAATAAATAAATATATATAAATGTATATATTATTTCATATGAGATTATAAGTCGGAAAAAGATAAGCACCAATTCATTAAATAGTTGAGATTTTTCTCAGAGGTACTTTTGAATATGAAGATTACAGGAGTGCCTGCCATTAACTGAAAATTTGCTTATCTCGACTTAAGCACTTTTTTTTTTGCCACATACATACACAGTTAGTATATATTTATACATAGACATACATATACATACGAGTACATATATATAAATATAATTTTGTTTTGCAATTTTTTAGAATTCGAAACCTTATGTGAAGCACTGTATTTGAAATGTCTGTCATCAACCTGCTACATACATACATGAATGCATTTATTTTTAGTTTAATTTTATGTCTCACAAAATCTCGAGGGGCACGTTCAGCGCTGATGACGACATTCGCTAAGATTTTTTATTAATGACTAAACAAATGCATTGTCCATGTTTATTAACTATTTCAAAAATATGGGCTTTTGCGTCTGTGATGAAAATCAAATGAAAAATCATTTTAAAATTTTGTTGACGCTAAATTGTATTACAATACAAAAATTGATTTAACATCAATTATATACATACATACGTACATACATACACTGAATGGAGTAGAAGAAAAAATTAATTGACATCAATTCGTATCGTTATTATTTGCAAACTTTAACTGCTGTATTCAGAAACAAGTAAGAGTGCTATATTCGGCTGTGTTATACCCTTCCGCGACGAACGTATATTGAGTATATACATACATTAGCAGTTTGGTGTCGCCCTAGGCCTCGTGAGATATGCCGCCCTTTCTGGTCTCTGAAGAAAAGCTTTTTAAAATTAAATATGAAATTTATAAATATTTAAATTACACTGTGCATTGCACGGTCCTGACAGTATAGGTTCGATAGTATTACCAAAGGGAACTAAGCCCCTCCAAAGATTTCGAAAATCAGTATGCACTCAAAATATGGTGTCATCTGTTTTTGTTCAACGGCTAACTCAGACTTAGTGATAGCGCCTTACCATACATATATGGAAATAATGTAGCTACGAGTCCAATAAATAAATCTCTTTATTTCTTCATGCACTTTTTTTGCAAAAGTAAAGTAATTTTTTTTTCATTTCTTTCACAATAACTAACAGGGACTCCTAATTTTTTGCAAACAATATTTGTCAATGTAATCTAAACGTGTCTAGACACCCTAAATTTCAGTTTTTCACAATTTTTTTTTTCGAAAATCATATAACTAATGCACTTTTCTAACTAGTAAAAAACGAAAATTTAACATCCGAATTTATTTAAAGGAACAGTCAGTCAAACTGACAACTATTCGAACATGTCGACTGCTGAAATTCTTCGTTGTGTATAATTTTTCGTTTCATGCGTTCGCTTTGACTGGGACTGTTTACATTTTCAGAAGCAGAAGCGTAAGCAGAAACAGAATCAATTACACAAATCAGAAGTTTTTAAACGCTCTTTGTTAATACCTCCTATCTAGAGTGCGCTCTGGCTTCGTAAATAAACATGTCAAATACACTTACCCGGACTGTCGTTAAATCTCATCTCAATGGGCCAGTCAATGTAAAAAAAAAATTATATTGCAGCAATAAATTAACGGGTAAGGTCAGAATTATATTCTAAATTTTTCATTGATGGACAAAAATTTTCAATATCGACATATTTAAAATTTTAATTCTTAGTGTTCTAAGAATTTTGCCGACCCTAAAACCATGCCGCCCTAGGCCCGGGCCTCACGGGCCTATACGTAAGTCCAGCACTATACATTAGACGGGTCGCAACTTGTATCGGATTTTTTTTTTTTTTAATTCTTAATATGTGCGCTGTCTAAAATATGAGATTTGCTGCCATAAATGCGGTCTTAATCTTTTAGCTCGATCCGATGGCGCCTTCTAGTGCCTAGTGGGGCATAAAGTAGCCGATATAAAGTGGGAATTTTGTAAAAAAAATAAATAATGGAAATAATTCTGCAGTTTCTAAACTAGCCGTCCGATTGTTATGAAATTTCATACAGCATTTAAGAAGATGTCACAGAGCTTAAGTCTGGAATTTGGACTATGAAGGCCGGCCTTAAGGTAGAATTAGTAAAGTCGTATCGTGAAGTTGCGTGTCAGCTGACAAAAACCGTACCATATGCAATGCATGTTACTAGTTATAAAATATGTGGTTGTAGCACTGCTGACGTAGAAATCTACAGAAAACAGATTTTTCTGTAGCGAATGTCACAAAAGCTGCATTCAAAGCCCGACAAAAATAATGTGCTTTGCAAAGTGTTATATTTTCTATAACTTGAACAAAAAGCTGAACGATACGGCAAGCTGTAAAGTAGAACGATACGATTTTACTAATTCTAACTTTAATCAGAAAAAAATAATTTATGTTTACAAAACGTTTAACAACAACTACATTTCCATACAAAATTTGTTTTCTAAGCCTTTCGTCAACCAAAATTATATTTTCTGAATACGACAGTATATCTTTATGGGGAGCGGAGGCACAAAGCCCCAAACTGGGCAACCTAGGGTTAATGAAAAATTAAAAGCAATGCCAAAATGATGCTTTTGATCTGATAAACAAGTGGATTTTTTTTCTATCCAAAAACTAAAAAAGTCTGCTACATTTATGAAGTTTCGTTAACAGTTTCGGAAATATTAGAGATGAAAATTTAAATTTTGAATTTTTAACCAACCTTGCTCCACTGTCCTGCTAATGGAGAAGTCAAACCTTGTTCGATTTAGAAAAGGAAACTCATTATGAACAAGGAACAGAATGTGTAACAATAAAAGAAATTTTCGCATCAAAATCAGAATTAAGTCAAAATCTATACGCAATTTAAATTAAAATTTTTAAAAAAGTCGATTTTCGACGTTTTTTTCAGAAAAAAAGTGGGTTAATTATTTTTCTATTATAAAATAAATTTTGCAAATATACCAACCCCATATTTTTACTTGTTCAAAAGGTAATATGTACTATAAAAAATATTACAAAGAAATTTTTTTTTCAAAATTTTCGTTATTGAAGGAACCAGATCGTTTCGAATTAGACCTATTCTTGTTAAAAATTAACAAATTTAAGGTATTTTTTTTTTCAAATTCCAAAGCTTGAGCCAAAAAATTTATTATGCCACCTTAACACAAGATATGTTTTTAAGTATTTCCAATAATCTTATCTGCGCCCGGCGAAAAATAAGAAGAAACCAGCAAAAATACTGAAAAAATTCAATTTTTGGGATTTTGCGAATTTTTTTCGGGAATTACCGGGAAATCAAAAGTAAATTCTATTTGTTCTTTCTTTTTGTGTAGTAATTGACCTATGGGTATTTTACGATATTGGCACTAGTTGAATATTTTATTCCGCACGCTATACATATTTAAGAAGTTTTTTACATTAGTCCTCGTTTACACAATGCAAGTCTTATTGCTTAGTTGATTAGTTTGTAGGAGAGAGAGACGAAGGGAAAAGAGACGAGTACTCAGCTTCATGTAGTGTCAATACCAGCGATGCCAACTTAGCTATTTTGGAGCTAGATTTAGCTCTTTTTGATTGCTTCTAACTCGAAATTTTTCCCTTTAGCTCTTTTTTAAAGAAAAGAGCTAACACAACTCTTTTCAATTGTGGAAATGACACGTTTAGCACTTTTTGCATCTTATATATAGTAATTTTTCCCGTTTTTAGCCTATTGTTTCGTCTTTCGTTTCTGAATAATTAGTAAATTATTGAAATGAATTCTTACTGCCAAAAATATAGGAAAATTTGGGAATCAAATCCTCGTTTAAAAAATGGATTTGATTTACTACGCCATTCGGAGACTCAAAAGCATAAAAAATTTATGGCTCCATTTAACGATATTGTACTATCCCAGCCTGATATATCATTTTCACCAGACGTTCCAAGACAAACGCAAATTGCGCACGCAAATCTATATATGATGCAGTACATACTAGGGATGGGCAAAAAATATCGATATATCGAAATATCGATATTTGAGAAAATAAATATCGATATATATCGCCGATATTTCAAAATCCGATATATCGATACATCGATTCTAATTTACGAGTATCGGGTTTCGATACTTTTAAGAGCTATAGCCGTTTTTTAACTGTACGATATTGACATCACTACTAGTGATGCGGAGAAAATAAGAGAATTTTCATAATAGCATCCCAGCCGAATTTATAAGGTGACCCAACTAAGGCAGGTGACTTTTTGGATTGTGTGGGTATAAGCCTAAAGGCAGAATTTGTTTTTACTTTCTGTACTACTGCGAATCAGCTGACTCTTTTTGGTTTATAGAAATCATACACAAGCCGTTAGTTTTTCTTTTTCATTCTGTTATGTTTCAGTTCAACCTGTGAATATAAAAAAAACTGTTAACTAATTGTAAGTGGCAGCATAAAAAAAATAAAAACATTTCGAAATAAACTGTGATTGTGCTTTAAGAATTTAAAAAAATTTTATTTTTACCAGAAAAACATAAAATTATATTGAAACATAACAATTCGTGTTTTTCATACGGGATTTCCCAGGATCCCGCACATTTTCCTGGAAAGAAATCCCGGGAAATTTGTGCGGGCAACTTTAGTTGGTACAAATGTACACATTCCTCGATGAATGTCGTTATTCACTTTATGAATGCGATGGTACAATAATAAGGTGATGGCAGTAGAACTATAGCTAAAACTTTACAACAATTACGGACGGGAACTGAATTTGTATTATTTTTTTGACTACTGCGTTTATAAAACGTTATTTCCCGGGAAATGAAAAAGTCCGGGAAAAGAAAAACTCAAATAAGAATGGACGATGCAAACCTCATCACTTTAGTGAAATACTGTGACGGTTGTGGTCCGAAACAGCAACAGAAAATAAAGACTAATGAAGTCTTAAGGAGCTACAGTAGGTTAAGTATAACTTAACATAAATAGTTTTTTTGTATTAAATTTCTTAAAGTGACTAATTGTGAATTCGAAATTAATGCAGCAAAAAATATCGATATATCGAAATATCGATGTTTTCAAAAAATATATATCGATACTGTTCAAAAATATCGATACGATATATATCGATACATTTTTTTCATTTGCCCATCCCTAGTACATACATCGTTTTTAGCAATGGATCTTTTATTTTTTCTTACTATTATTTTTATTATTTAAAAAAAAAACTTGAAGTACAAATTGAATAATATCTGTGGCGAAAAGGAAAAAGTGCTTAAGTCAAGATAAGCTAATTTTGAGTTAATGGTAGATCCGTAATCTGCATATTTGAAACTATCCCTGGTCAAAATAATTTGTGCGATTTTTCAAAAAGTTATAGCAAAATGAATTGCGGTTTATCTTTTTAAGACTTCTAATCTCATTTGGAATAATAGTTTAATTTAGCTTATCCTTTGGTATATTTCAACTTAAATGTATTAGTGTGTAGAACGATGTTTGTATAAAAAAAATAAAGATTAACAGAGAATTTTCCAATTTACATGTAAAAGAAATAAATTTCTGAAAATCGACTTGAACGCTTAAAACCGCTCTCCTGCAAAACAGCCAAATATGACTTAAGCACTTTTTCCTTATTGCCACAGATATACAGGGGTGTTCTGTAAATCGCGCGATTTGAAATCGCTTAATTTCCCGAAAAGAGCTCAATTAAAAAGGTGACTTATTGCAGCTTTTTAATTGGTTTTAATGTTTTAGATGCTTAAGACATTTTAAACGAACTTAACTTTGAATGCACCAAATTGTCCGATTAGCGAAACACTGTTTTCGATTTTGGAAATCGTACGATTTCAAAACACGCAGTTTACATAACACCCCTGATATATATTCATAGATTTAAAACGGAAAAATGCCAAATTTTTAGATTTAGCTCTTTTTAGCTCTTTTTGACTACTCGGTTGTCTCGTTTTGCCTCTGAATTGTTGGCATCACTGGTCAATACGATTTGCTTTCCCATTCGAAATGTTCAAAAAGCACACATGCATACACAAAATTATGCATAAAAAATATGAACTGAAAAATAAGACTTCAATTGTGTGGACGCCGATGAAAGTTCAAAGAAGAAAATGTGATAAACTTAGCAATAAGACTTGACTAGTGTGAACTGGGACTTATTAATATTTCCTTTTTTTAATGAATGAGGAGAAATTAATTAGAGAGAAATCTAACAGAGATCATCACTTTCTAATGTCATTTATTCACCCCCATCTAAAGCAAATTGAATGTGCATATACATACTAAAGTCCTGCACAAGAGCATTTATAAGAACTTTCAAAAGACATGAGGGGTTTTTTCAAATGCTTTACTGCAGCGAAGTCTTCTAAAACATACGCTAAACAACACTGTTTGCAAGATATTTGTTTCAGTTATTGCAGGTATAGGAGTAAAGAAGAAAATACTTCGCGACTGAAAAATGTGTGATGCTTGCTTCTTTCTACGCATGGGCGCGTATGCAAACGTCATGCATGTACATACACACACACACACGTTGTGTGCATGCTCTTTGACATTAAGTGGGGGTTAAGTGTCCCCAAGCCACCACTTTTGTCGACAATTTTTTTTTTGGTAAGATTGTCAACGAAGCGTCTATTAATATTGTTTCCAATGTCTTCATATGGTTCCTAAAGAACTATCTAATCAGTAGTTCCAACGTCAATGACACGCACATGTTAAATGTCTATCGCAAAAAGCATTGTGTGGGGTATAATTAGTCAGTAGTACTGGCGACAAAGTCAATAGTACTGATTCACTACACCATTTTTCATTTAAATTGAGAATATTCCAAATGAAATTGAGAATTTCGGTTTGAAATTGAGAAAATTCCAAATGAAAATGAGAATTTCAATTTGAAATTGGGAGAATTCCAAATGAAAATGAGAATTTCAATTTGAAACTGAGAAAATTCCAAATGAAAATGAGTATTTCAATTTGAAATTGAGAAATTTCCAAATGAAATTGAGAATTTCTATTTGAAATTGAGAAAATTCCAGTTGAAATTGAGAATTTCAATTTGACATTGAGAAAATTCCTGTTGAAATTGAGAATTTCAATTTAAAATTGAGAATATTCCAAATGAAAATGAGAAAATGCCAAATGAAAATGAGAAATTTTATTTTGAAATTGGGAAAATTCCAAATAAAAATGAGATTTTCAATTAATATTTCAAAGGCAAGTATAACAACTGTTAACGATTGCAGTAGAGCTATACAGCATACTACAACGTTTTACCAGTCTGCCATGGATCTGGAGGATATGCCTTTTGGGCAATAATACATACTCGTAGCTATATATTATTTTTAATCATATACATATGTACATATACTTATTAAAAAGATGTCGAATAAATAAATTTTCTGAATTCCAGCTTAATTTGGAATTTCCTCAATTTCAAATTAAAATTTCTCATTTTCATTTGGCATTTTCTCATTTTCATTTGGAATTTTCTCAATTTCAAATTGAAATTCTCATTTTCAACAGGAATTTTCTCAATTTCAAATTGAAATTCTCAATTTCAACTGGAATTTTCTCAATTTCAAATAGAAATTCTCAATTTCATTTGGAAATTTCTCAATTTCAAATTGAAATTCTCATTTTCATTTGGAATTTTCTCAATTTCAAATTGAAATTCTCATTTTCATTTGGAATTTTCCCAATTTCAAATTGAAATTCTCATTTTCATTTGGAATTTTCGCAATTTCAAATTGAAATTCTCAATTTCAATTGGAATTTTCTCAATATTATCTTGAATTTTCTCAATTTCAATGAAAAATGGTGTAGTGACATTTCCTACAGGGTAGTTGTGTGCGCTTTCTAAAAAAAAACCTTCCTTAAACACATAACAGCTTACCATCTACATCTTACACACACACACACACGTACAATATGGAATATAACAAGCATACATGCATCAACACTACTTCTGTTGATTGTTTGTTGTAAACAACCCTGAAGGAAATGTCGATGGTGAAAATGTACTGAGTCGCTTTTGACTTTGTCGCCAGTACTACTCTCTAATTAATCCCCATACAATACTTTGTGCTATAGACATTTAGCATGTGCTTGTCATTGAAAATCTACTAGTAACACTAAAACAATTGACTAGATAGTGACTACATAGTTCTTATGGGAACATGGAGACATACCAACCAGACATTAAGTGGTACATTTCTATACCTTACGTACATACAAATATATGAATATTGACAAGTTGTTGCAAAATCCACCAGAAATACACCACATCTGTTTTCTCTCTTTCTTTTATACTGAGGAATAAAAGAGAAATTGTAGACAATGTAACTACTACTAGAGTTTTAGTGTTGACAAAGAGGCATTTGGCCCCAGTCTGACTGCAGGGTTATACTGAGGAATAAAAGAGAAATTGTAGACAATGTAACTACTACTAGAGTTTTAGTGTTGACAAAGAGACATTTGGACCCAGTCTGACTGCAGGGAAGACATTGCTTGTTAACATTCATATACACGTACACTAATGCACCCATCGTGCTTTGCTTATACCCAGTTAACCACGGCTTTCGTTAATTATATCGATTTCGAGTATATCTCGAACATTTATCGTGTAAAACTATCGAGAGTGACACTCAAAAATGAATCGAAAAATGTGCACCTGTCGCTCAGTTTTGTCCCAAAAAACATTCGATCTCGGATTTCGTTAGCAATATCAAAAGTGAAAGACTATCGAATTAATTTCGATACCGCAAAAATGCAGCAGAAAAAGTAAAAAAGTGATTTTTTTTATTTATTTATTTTAACTTACTTGTTTTATTTATTTGTTTAATTCCGTGACTTACGTACGCTGCAGGCTTTGAACATCCACTAGGCTATCGTGGCAAATTTTTTTTCATTCAATTATTGCACATACATATGTAGGTATGTGTTCTTATTTTATTTTTTAACTTACAGTGCTGTCATGCATCGAACTTGGTACTTCTAGACTAACAGGCTGACACACTTCCACGCAGCTACCGTCACACATTCGAAAAACTTTCGAAAGAAGTTCGCAGTTCGGAATTTTAGCGGACATTCTGATTTTTTTTAGATTTGCAAACAAATATCAATAACAATTTTGTTTCGAAATTTCTTCGCTTTAGTGAGCATTCGTTTTTATCGAATCTCAGGTCAAGTGGGTAATACGACAGCATTTATTATTGGTTTAGTATAATACAGCCACGAGAATACATTTAAAAAACAAAAGTATTTAAATTTCAAGACTATTTACGCAGGTCTCTAATATGTGCTACAAAACTGTTAACTGTTTCAATTCAAACATCCTACTGCCAATATTGCACGTTCACATATATTGTGATATTATGTAAACTATTTATTCTCAAAGAATTTTTCGGTTTTGTTCAGCAGAGAGAAACAGTTTCAGGGAAATGGAATAGGTTCTTTAATTAATTTTGTAGTTATGACTGGTATTTAGCGATATATTTTATGCTGTCTCAATTTACTAAAAATTAATAAGAAATCGTTGCCAGCTGTCACCGTATAATAATTGTGCTCAGAGCATAGTTTTTACAAAAAAAAAAATCAATTTTCCAACCCTGGAATCTTATTTTTGATTTTTCTGGTTTTAATACTAATTTTTTTCGTTATAAAATATAAAGTACGTTTAATTAATATAGAAAAAAATTAGTTTTATGTAGTCACTTATACATATGTAAATGTACATATACGAAAAAAAAGGTTAAAATTTTTCAGCTCTGGAGCTGTTTTATATTTTTGAAATTTTTTACACCAAACTCTTTCCTTCTACAAGATAAAATATATTTAAGTTATAAAGAAAAAGAAAAATTTAATTTTACGTAGTTCCTTTTATGTAAAAAAAGTTTAAATTTTCCTACCCTGGAATCATCCTTTTATTTATATTGGTTGTGTTTTGTTATACCAATATATTTATTTTAAAAATATAAAATATATTTAATTTATAGAGAAAATAATCAATTTATTTTAGTAGGTTGCTTTTATATACAAAAAAAAAAAATTAATTTTCCAACCCCGGAAGCGTTTTTTTAATTTATTTTTTTATATTGAATACCAATTTCATTCTTACTAAAAAATAAAATGTGTTTATTTAACAAAAAAAACGAAAATAAGTTTTAGCTAGTTATTTTTAGAGACCTTACAGTCGTTATTGGAGGGGCCAAGGGAAGCAGGAAATTGTGCTTACATCGGTTTATATGTCCTATGATGCTGTTGATCCATCGGGGGCTGGCGTGCAGAAGCTGACCGAGTATGCTAAGTTGAGAGGGGTTGTATTGGTACTCGGCTGCGACGCTAATGCTCATCATAGTCACTGGGGGAGCAGCAATATTAACAAAAGAGGTTAGTTAGTGTTTGATTTTATTACGTCTAGCAATATGTTTATTTGTAACAATGGTAATGTACCCACGTTCAGGAATAGGTAGAGATATTAGAGCAAGGGTCACTCCGCAGGGTGTGGACACACAAAGAAAGGGTGGAATATTTCACTAACACTTGTAAAGAATGTTTTGAACAATCCTGTCCATTGATTTTCACGGGCAAAAGAGAGCAGCCTCCGTGGTGGACCAAAGATCTAAAAGATCTGAGATCTGTGAAACTCACATGAAGGGTTGAAGACTGAAACAATCATAAAGTGTTGTATAATAAGTACAAGGGTGATCTCAAAAGGGCGAAAAGAGCCTCATGGAGGAAATACTGTGAGGATATTGATTCCGTAAATGAGTTGTCGAGGTTTCGGCGAATATTGTCAAAAGACCTTAGGGCTCCTAGGAATATTCAAGGACTGGATGGCTCATGGTCTTAATCCAGCTCTGAGAAATTTTCTGTTCTGATGGACACTCACTGTAGGGAAGTAAGAGAAGAGGCAACGACGGAGGTTAATTTTAACTACTTTCGGAACCAGAATTAGGGTCATTTTCATACCCAAAGCGGGTGAGGCAAGCCACTCAAAGCCGAAGGATTTCAGGCCAATCAGTCTTTTGTCGATTTATTTGAAAACATTAGAACGACTGATTGATCTGCATCTAAGGAACACAATTGATACCCGCGTCATTAATGGCGCTCTGCATGCCTATCGAAAAGGCAGGTCTGTTGAGAATGCGCTCCATGACGTGGTTGGTGTTATAGAGAGAGGACTGCAGCACAATGATCACACACTGGCTGTATTCTTAGACATTGTGGTAGCCTTTTACAATATAAGTATAGAGGCTATTAGGGAGTCGCTGGAGACACCTAGGGTTCACAACTTTATAGTGGAGTTATCATCAACTCGAGTATGGGAAGGGAAAGCCTGAGGAGATTAGTGACAAGAGGTACACTGCAGAGAGGAGTTTTATCACCTCTATTGTGACTGTTGGCAATGAACGCAACTTTTAGACGTTTTGACAGGAGCGGACGGAAGATAGTTACATATGCGTATGACGTGGTTTTACTGGTAACGGGCAAGTTTCTTCCCACTATCAGTGAAGTCATGCAGTCGGCGTTGGGCGATCTATCCTCTTGGGCCAGCAGTAAAGGACTGGAAGTCAACCCAGAGAAAACCGAGCTAGTTCTATTTACCAGGAGATACAAAGTAGAAAGCGTTGTACTGCCCAGGATGGGAGGGGTGGAGCTGAGACTAGCAGAGGGAGCTAAATACCTGGGTGTTTTCCTAGATAGCAAGCTTTCTTGGAAAAAGAACACGCAGGAAAGGCTGAAGAAAGGGCTCAATGCCTACTAAACATGCAGGAACTCCATAGGAGGGAACTGGGGTCTGCAACCGAAGATAGAAGTTGTGTGGTATGGTGGGAAGCATTGAGGAAGGAAAGTCCCAGGAGATTACTAGCTAAGGTTCAAAGGTATGCCTCGCTGGGCATCACAGGTTCTCAGAGGGCTGCCTTGGACATCATTCTTAATCTACTTCCTATAGAGGATTTTGTGGTGGAAACGGCGACTAGAAGTCTCCTTGGACTAGAAGAAACAGGTTTGGTGAGGACAGGAATAACAAGTCACACAACAATCTTAAATGAGATTAGTTTTAGTGTTTAGGGATTCGTAACCCCTGGGCTTAAAGACTATAAGGTCGCTAAAATTGATTCAATGGTAATTCCGGATAGGGGCTATTGGGTCAAATCCGATAAACTATATGAGGGTAGTGCAGTCTTTACAGACGGATCAAAAATGGGGGAATGCACAGGGGCTGGTGTCTATATCTTGGGAACGAACATTCGTAGTTCTTTCAGACTGCCGAATGAGTGCAGTGTTTTCTAGGCTGAGATCTTGGAGATCCTCAGGGCCACGGAGTTGGTGGCCAGGAATGTAGCTGAAGGTGAGAAGGTAACCTTCTACGTCGACAGCCAAGCAGCACTAAAAGCTTTGAAAGGTCACAATGTCAAATCGAAACTTGTTAGTGACTGTAGGAGAGCCCTCAACTTGCTTATGGATAAATATAGTGCCAGGCTATGTTGGGTTCCTGGCCACAGCAGTGTTGAGGGAAATGAAATTGCCGATGAGCTGGCAAGAATAGGGTCGGCATTTTTTTTTTTTTTTTTTTTTTTTTTTTAATAAAGAGAAGTAACACTCAGGCAATTAATGCCTACTACTATTACTAGGTGTTACCTTCTTTTAGGAAAGGGATAGTGGTAGAGAAGACAGGTGGTGAAGGGAGAGATAGAGGAAAGCTTCATTCTTTTACAACTCTGCTTCTTGCACGTTTTTAATAATGCAGTGTTGCAGCGCCTCCCTGATGTTAAATGAGGCGTATTAATTTTTTTTGAAGCTGTGTTTTGTAGCCATTTCATTGATTATTTTACTTCGCCGATGATTCTGCTACACAACGAAGGAGGGCGCTCTGATGTTACATTAGGACTAGTATCTGCTGAAGTCGGTATAGTTCAGTGACCAGTGACTATGCCTTCATCACTTGAACTTTTCCTACAACAACTGATACAAAGGAACACTAATGCACATCAGAAAAATGCGTGGTGTTGTTATTCAATGACTGTTGGATACAGGGATTGAACCCAGGACCTTCGGTTTTGTAGTCAACGTGCTAACTACTTCAGCCAACGCCACCCTCAGATGATGATGGAATATGTGACAGATCGGTGAAATTACCGATAAGTCATTACTCTAGGGAAGTCAGTAATTGGGTAGAAAGCAGGGGGCAAATTACGGCACTCGTTATCGAACTCTCTATTGCGATGCGAAAGCAATTACGATGCGAAAGCTAAATGCGTTGATATGCAAATTTGGTACTCTCTATTACTTTCGCAAAACCTTTCGCAAAATTGTTTGAAAAAGTGGCACCACGGACATTGCAAAAGAAAATATGGCAAAGGTTGGCAGTACTGAAATGTCAAAATATGTATAAAAAAACGACATTTAAAATCAAAATTTAAGAAAAAGTTAAGTGTAACAGCTTTTAATTGATTCTGTAGCGTTATGGTTTTATGAAGAAAACGTCCATGTATAACGAGTTGCAAGACGAGTCTTAAAGGTTCAATTAGACGTGACATAACCATAGCCATAGAAAACAACCTTAAAGCCATAACTGTCACCATAGAAACCAATTAAATTTTGGTTTGGTTATGGCTATGGCATTATGGGTATGTCACTTCTAATTTAAGCTTAAGAGATAGTTCCGGTATACTTTCCTTAAATGACCGCAGGTAAGAAAAAATCTAGCGGAATATGTTATTAAATACATATTGCTTTATTTTAACTTTGTACAAATTTTGCGTTTCTGTATGTTCTAAACGCTGTGCAACACCAGCTAAAAGTTTATAAAACTAGCCGCTGCCTTAAAATTACTTGGCCAAGCTGGATACCAACATCAAATTGGCCAGGACCATACCTTAGGAATATAGCAGCAGTCAATGTCCCGTCGCTTAAAAGAGCTCTACGTAGCGATTGAGAAAATACAAAACTGAGAGGGACCATCACCTGTGCTGGAAATGCTTAATTTATTTTTACGCATTTTCACTTGGTGTGATTTTTAAAATCAAATATGAATACATACATACAAACATACATGTGTAATATTATAAGTACTATTAGTGTCACATTTCATTATAAACAACCAGCTATATCCCTTACAGGATGTCCATTAGAATTTCGGCCGTCTGTAAATTTTATCCACAAATTATTTGCGGCTTATTTGCCATTTGCTCACATGCAATCCACTAAAATTTCAAACTGCCGTTGTTTTGTTTTTAATTTTTTTGTCATTTTCCCTAAAAACTACGATTTAAATATAAATATTTTGGTTTTATAAAAGGTTTATTAATCAAATTTCCATAGAAAATTTGTTTAATAAACCTTTTATAAAACAAAAATATTTTTTATGAACGTATTTACATGTTTTTCTCACTTTGCGTTTGGTATTTAGCTAACGCAAGATATTTGCGCTTATCGAGCGATTTTGACAGGCGCTTTCGCATTGTAGAGTACGGTGATACCAGACTTGCGAAACGGAAAATAAAAGATGCGAAAGGTAAATGCGCAAACGCATTAGAGAGTACCAATCGTGCGATTTCGTACCATTTTTCTTTCGCATCGTAATAGAGAGTAACCCCCCAGTTCATGACAAAGTAGGGAGGATTGTAGAGTCTCGAAGGCTATGTGGCCAAAACTTGACTAAGGAAGATCCAAACTGCTACTGGACATGAATAGGAAGGCGATGCGAATCATGATAGGCGTGTTGACAGGTCACTGCTCGGTCAGAGCAAGAACCAGCAAATGGGAAACTGACACTCCAGATTTTTTTAGGGTGTGCGGGGCTGAAGAGGAACAAGAAACCATTGAACATATTATCTGTCACTCCCCGAAGCTGCAACGTTATAGGGTTAGATGGCTGAGCAGACGTTTCCATGAAAGCATTACTGATATCGGGAAGTGTAAACTAGAGGACAGCAGGGGCTTCATCATGGGAATTCGGTGGCTTAATGATGGATAATAGGGTCACTTCTGGCTATAAATGGGAGGGTAAATATTACTATTAATGGGCAATAGAAGGGAATCACAATGATATCAATTGGGTCTCCGAGTGGAGGTGCGGTATAGCACTACCCTTCCTAACCTAACCTAGCCTAAGTCAAAGTAATTTTTTTCCTTTATAAATAAATATATTTTATGTTTTAGAAAGAAATAGTTTGGCACAAAAAATCAGAAAAATAAGAATAAGAAATCAGTTCCAGAGCTGGAAAATTTAAACTTTTGTTGGTATATATGTATATGGTTTCTAAATACAAACAAGTTTGTTTTTTTGTTAGTGATACATCTATTCCATATTTTAGAAAGAATGAAATTAGTATTAAAAATCTGATGATGACCGATGGTCATACGTTGCCAGCTTGCAACGAGTTCTTATTCATTTCTAATGAATTAATTTGAACTATGAGCATTTTTCATAAATTGTGCATCTAAAACATGGAGAGGATTCTTTAAATACATGATACGGTACACACAAATGCAGGTGTGTAATTAGTTTAGGTTCCTTGCAGACGTTTTAAAAGAGAAATTTGTTTTAGCACCATTATGGATACTTATTTAATCCAGTTTTAAGGAACAGTATCAATATGGTAAAGACTGGCAAAATATTTAAATTATGTACATATGTGACCTTCCCCGAGAAAAGGTACCTATTGTGTCAAAAACGGGTTTGGACTTAAGAGTGGATTCTGGTACCTAAAAGGGTGTAGAATAAGATGAAATGCGTTTTTCTCAAAACTTCATTTTCAAGTTGCTTTAGATGTTGGTTAATAAATTGTTGTTAGAATTAATTTATACTCATCCATTTCAAGAAGGGAAAAGCATATTAATATTGTAAAAGATTCTTAAACAAAGAGTGCAGAATAAAATATTCAACTATCGCTAATATCAAAAATAAAATCTTGGAATCAAACTCTCTAGTCCAAAAATACCCATAGGTCTTACTATCAATTGCACAAGAGCAAAAAATAAATTTTTGCTTCGAAATAGCAAATAAATCTTTAAAAAACTTCCATAAATATTTAAAAAATATTAAATAAATTTATATAAATCGGGACCAGCACAACTCTAAATTAAAATGTTGCAAAATAAAAAAATATTTTTTAAACTCTTCAAATGTAATCTACTAAATATCTCGACCAAAGAAATATATGACTTAGACCACTTTCATAATTAAGGGCACATATATGTATGTACTATATACATAATGTACATATGTATGTACATCATGCGTACGTCGATGAAGGGTATATAAAATTCGGCATAGCCAAATATAGCAATCTTACTTGTTTTTTTTTCGATTTATTACTTTTTCAATATTACTTAACGTAAAAAGGATTAAATTTTAGCTTTTTTTCTGCTTATTTTTTCAGTTTTCTCTCATAATTTTCAACTTTAACGCATCATTACAAAACCACTTTTCACGGTAGTTGAACTTTTTTTAAATTAATCCGTGAAATTACCGCCAACAAAATGAACTTTCAAAAACGAGAAAAAAAAAATATGGGAATCGGTTGATTTTGCAGTAAATCCCTGAAACTTCCCGCTCAGATACAGATTTTGGACAAATTTGCGGCATCCAACACACTTTTTAAGTCAATAAAAATCAGTTAATGTTTAAGATCAATTTGACGAAGACTTTTAAAGTTATTAGAAAAAAAACAATACATATTTCGAAATTTTTCGTCAGTCATATCTCCCTAACGAATCGTCTGATTTTAGTCAAATTAGCATTAATCTACATGTCTTTTTGAGATCAATAGCTGATTAGATTTTAAACTTTACTGGCTCAGTCTTGTTGTGTCGCCTGCTGTGGTTTATGTGTTTAATGCATAAATCTACAAAAAGAAAAATTCCCTAGAACCAAACATACAAAAAAAGCGTTAAAACATAAAAAATTTTCCAAACGGAAAAAATTGCTATGGCGGGAAAAATTGAAAAAAAGACAAAAATCGCTGAATAGGTTAATAATCGCCAAGTATTTTGTAGAATGCTGCACAAGCATTAAAAAATGGCTTCCAAGCAATCTCATGAAGACACGGAAAGTTTACTTTGCAAAGTCTTAATTCAGCTGGGAGGGGTATTACAAATATTTACTATTTTTCCGTTCGCGTACTTTTTTGGGCAACAGCTCGTTTTTACCCCTTTCAGACACGCAATTTTATTTTGCAGTATTGATTCATGTATGTGAAAGACAGAGGGAGGATTACTATCTCTTTCTGTCTTAATTCAGCTGGGAGGGAGACAAAAAGAGATAGTATTCCCCCTTCTATCTTTCTCCCAGCTGAATTTAGATTTTGCACAGTAAACTTTGCGTGTCTAAAAGGGATAGAAATTTTAAAATTTTCGCAGTAATTACACAACTTCTGCATTTTACTGCAAAAGTAAAAAAAACACACCTAATTTTTTGACGTTAACAATTGATTGCATATGCCGGTGTAAGGCACCACTGTCATTGGACAAAAGTGACGACCGACTACTTTTCGCAGCAACCTGCTAACCCAAATATTTGTGGAGCATCTTAAGTTTTTATAGCTATGACGTTAAAGTACGCATCAGGACATTATACATATTGTGTATATTATGTAAAATTCTCTTAAATTTAAATAGTAACGACTACAAACATAGATTTGATCAATACTCACTGTTGAATGCAAATAATTATCCATTTTTGAACTTGCTACACGTAATCACTTTAATATTTCGCTTGTGAAATATATAAACAAATATATTGACGGTTATTCTTTAGGTTTCCTGTGATTTAACAGAACGATCATGGTTTGATTTCCTTCGTTTTTCGTCATTATTATACTTTCGCTGTTGATTACCTGCTGAACTACTACCAGCTTCATTTGAATAGTCTTGATTATTTGTTGTATTTTGTGAAGTTTGTTGGCGATTTCTATTCTGATTGGGTTTGGGTCTTCTTTGTCTTTGGTTCTCACTTTTAGGATTATTATTTAATACATTGCTTGATGCGTTTTGATTATTGTTGTAGACCCAAAAACTTGTTTTAGTGTTTGGCTTTTGCAATCTAAAATACAATTTCAAAATTATTATTTCTCTTTTTTAATATATGTATGTATGTATAATAACTTACCCACTAACGTTGTCATTTATAGGTTCTAAGCTCATAAATATATGCAATGATGGTATTTGGCGATTGGCCACAATTTCTTCCAAGCCTTCCATTTGCGGTTTCCAATGTTCTTCAACTCTAGAATTTAATATCAGTTAGGATATAAAATTTTACACATAGCGCGTTCGCTTTATGCATCACAAGCCAATCGATTTTGACTTCTTTGCTCTCTTAACGATTTTAAAAAATATGTTTTTAGTTATTTAAAAAAAAAATGCCATAAGGTGGTTAATGCACAAAGCGGACGCACATCGTGAAGAAATATATTACGTTGTGTAACACATTCTGGTGACTTGATATAATGGATATGATCGTTTTAGTATCTCAGCACAGGATATTGTTTTTACTACACCGCCACCATTACCGCTCCAAACAATGTTCTTGTGTTCTCCTTTCTCCAAAGCATTTTTCGCATAAGTAAGAACATTATTAACTTTTGTGCCACCATTTACCTTAAAAGTTTTGTATACATATATACATTTATAAAATGTTGTTATAATCATTTACACTAACTTACATGCATCCATAGAAATTCTGCGTCTTTTGGTAAAAAGTCATCAAATGGCAATTCTTCTTTAGTCAATTGTTTTTCTATATTTTCACCTTTGCGATAGTGCATCATGTTTTTTCTGCAATTTTAAATGAAATAGTTTTTGGTAGATGCATATAAATAAAAATTTTAATAAGTCATTTAAGTAAAAATAGTTTAAAAAAAGTGCCCCTTAAAACAAAATTCTTATTTACAATCGTTTAACATTACATATTATGCTACAGACTGATAAACTTGGAATACCTAACAATATCATACTCCTAGATTTTAGTCCTAAATATAAAGCCATTAAAAGCGGTATCCTACAGTTACAAAGTAGATCAGGTTGGTTTTTTTTTTTTTTTGTAGGATAGGTATTAAGTAGCAGACTTAAAAAGCTTTGGCACTTGTTAGTTATTTCCCATTATTGTGGTTGGCCATTTCGTGGCGAAAATCAGGCGTTTCGTAACAGGTTAATGAAAAATGAAGTTTGATTGCTCTAATCAACTATAAATAGTCGAATTTTAAGTCGAAAAACGCCAACCACGATAAGCCCATTTAACTATATTTACTATCCTACCAGATAGGAGAAGCGCTCCGGGCATCTCACAAAGCATAACAGTTCAGGTCCTGGATGATGCGATTGTCTATGTATGTATGTATGTATATGTAAATGCATTCATGCCCTGACTTAACAGGTTGTTATTCATTAAAAAAAAAACTATTAACATCGATTTGTTCCCCAAATATTTAAAACACTCAATCAATTATTCTACTTGTGTACCCATTTCTGTTTTAGGATTCCCCGCCAACGAAGGATAATAAAATCTTAATTCCAAAAGGACGCATAAAAACATCAACAGTTTGCTGCATGCAATGAAATGAGAAAAAACTTACACAGGGAATATTAAATAAAACTGCACTAAAATATTTAACAAATAGAATAAAAAATACAATTTCTTAAATTGAAAACAATAATTTTAAAATTATCACTACTTATCAGGCAACGAAGCCGACCTGGAACAAAATAATCTACGGCGGCGGCTGAAAGTCGACTCAAGCCGAGAAACGTCGGCTAAGAAATAAAAACAGTGGCGGCGGCTTAATCCGCTAAAATTTCTCGTTTTATATATCATATATTTATTTTAAGCAAATAAAATGAATAAATTTTTTTTCTGCTATTTTTTAGGTTGAAATGCCTAAATAACTGTGCTTTTTAATATAAAACTACCAGCTAAGCTGAAAATTTTAGTCGGTGCAAGCCGTCTACATTGGCGGCGGCTCATGGTGCTCAATATTTATCGGCAGCGGCTTGAAGCCGGCTCTGAGCCGATCGGCTTCGTTCCCTGGTACTTATTGCACGCACGTGCACAATCTTGCAACAGCTGTTTTTTGAGATAAAACAACAGAGATGTAATACGTACGAAATCAACCGCTGCTCACATTGTCATTGGATTCATTTGTGTAGAAAACGTTTGCAAAAGAAAATCAGTAAAATAAAGCAGACCGGCATTTAATTATTGATGCTTTTAGAATAAATAATTTATTTAGAAATATTTACAATAATTGTTAATTTACAATGCCTACTTGGAATCAAATACAGTCTCAATTACGAAATCCCAGTAATCCAGTTGTATTCTTTGATGTTTCCGTGGGAACTACGGTAAGCTACAATAATCAGTTTTTGAACGCACCTCGTTGTCCCAAGCAAGTAAAATTTTTTTACTGGATCTTGTTTTCATGCTTTTAGGAAATTGGGCGCATGATTTTTGAATTATTTGCCGATACTGTGCCAAAAACGGCTGAAAATTTCCGACAATTCTGCACTGGGGAATATCAACCAGATGGTGTACCTTTAGGCTACAAGGGGGCTAGTTTTCATCGCGTTATAAAAGATTTTATGATACAGGGTGGAGACTTTGTGCATGTAAGTTGGAATTTCGTTTTGCATAATAATAGTGCCTTATATGGTTTTATTTATAGGGTGACGGCACTGGTGTTATGAGCATTTACGGCAATACTTTTGCTGATGAAAATTTCACTCTAAAACATGACTCGCCCGGACTTTTATCCATGGCTAACAGTGGCAAGGACACAAATGGTTGTCAGTTTTTCATAACGTGTGCAAAATGTAATTTTTTGGATGGCAAACATGTTGTATTTGGTAGAGTCCTTGATGGTCTCTTGATAATGCGCAAAATTGAGAATGTTCCAACGGGTCCCAATAACAAACCAAAATTGCCAGTTCTAATATCACAATGTGGACAAATGTAAAACTAAATTATTTATTTTAAAGTTAAAGTTTTGTTAATAAAACCGTAAACATTTATTTTTATATTTAAAAAGTTTACATCGTTAACTTAATAGAAAAATTCTTGTAACGAACAAAAAAATATATGTAAGTATATTAAACTTATTGTTACTAATAACTTTTTTTATCTTAAAATATAGAAATATTTCAAACTAATAATAACAACGCCCAAGAAAGGCTTTCTGCACACTTAAAATATATAATTATATACTTTTTTGTTTGAGGTTACATTATATATTCGGGGAATTCAAACGGTAGTCTTAAGTGTCATAATAGCTGTTTCTTTACGTTTTGCCATAAAGTTCGGTAAAATGAGAGTAAACTAAAATTTATATAACATACAAAAAATCACAAAAGTACGGGAACGTGAAAAACCAATATTTTTATATACTTCTAACAATTTTCAGTGCTAACAAACTACAACGGTTTTACACGCAAAGTTTACTTTGCAGTCTTAAATTTGTAAGAGAGAAGGAAAAAGACCACCCATTTTTTCCATTTTATCTTACAAACTCAAGACTGCAAAGTAAGCTTCGCGTGTGGAAAAGGTGTCTTTGTCAAAAAGAATCAACTTGCTAGCAAATTAGATATATTAATATGTGATAAAAAAAATACACATACACATTAGCTATTTCAGAACACATCTAATAATTAATTAAAATTTTGCTTCTTCAACTATGTATAATAAAAAAAATACGCAATAATTAATAATTCTACTAGTAATTAAGCTTAAATTTCCTTATTAAATGCACCTAACTCATAATATTTTTCTTTACGCAACATTTGACAGTCATCAATAGCAAAACTATATAACAGTGATGTAATAAATGCTGTAGCCAAATGCCATAGAGCATGAGCATCTAAAAGCCACATAATTGGCGGAAAATCCAATAGTTCTAAGCTCATGCTAAAGCCCAGCAACAAATAAAAACCTAAAATTTTGCGATAGTAAGGTCGCTGCTTACGTACTTTAAAAGACCAAAGGAACCAGCCCAGGGCACTAAGAACGCCTATAAGAACAAATGTAAGAGTTTAAAAATTATTGGACACTACTATGATAAATACACAATTTCTTTCCTGCATCTACATACATACATACTTATGTATATAATTGTAAATCATTTACCTGTTACTATATTGGTTGTCATATTTGAGGAATAGCTGATTTGTCCCACGCTTATATATGCGAAATAGTTAACATAATACGCCACAAACATCAATGATATTAAAGCTTTTAAAATCCAGGAATATTGATGCAACATTCTGAAATATAGTGCATACATATCGTTACCTTAATATAGAAAGACCCCAACTCATTACTTTTTTATAATCGATTTTTTTTTTATATTTCGATAGAAGAACATCTTATGTATCGAAAAATCCAAAAATCTCGGTTTCAAAAAATAATGCGATAGGGCATTTCTATATTAACGGAACGATATGTATGTACATATGTATATGTATTATAGAGTGGCCGTTATTTTTTTTTTTTTTTTGATTTCTTATATTCTCACCCCCGAAATCAGATCAGTTTTATGTTAAAAAAAAATACAAAAAAATTGCATAGCGATAAGTTGTGTTTTAGGGGTGCGTCCGCCCTCAAAGTTGGCCTTCAAGCCCATTTTTCAATGTAATTTTTCGCATATGACTATATTTTTAAATAAACATTTTACAAGAAAATATGGCAATATTTTACTAAGCGTTTACAATAAGAGTTTATATCTATTAAATTATTTCATACATATACATAGGTATGAAGTATAATCGTAAGAAAACTAAATAAAAAAAAACATACAAAAATTACATTGAATATATGGGGTTGCGGGCTAACTTTGAGTGCCGGACGCATCCCCTAAACCACAACTTATCGCTATGAAATTTTTTTGTATTTTTTTTTTTACAAAAAACTGAACCGATTTGGGGGTGAGAATAAAAGATATCAACAAAAAAATTCTCCATACAACTAACGGCCACTGTAATGTATTATCATGTAACTTATTTATGGCTTTTTTTGTTCATTTTTTGAAGTAATAATTTATATTTATATTAACGCAACTTATATACATACATACGTGATATATAGCAAATTCAGCTTCAAACATACCTCATTACCATGCAATATAAAGTAGTTAGGACCATTGAGTAGGCAAAAACATAGTCCAATAGCTCGGTCAAAGGGAAATCACGAGCATGAAAAACAACCGACCATATCCAAGCATTAAGAGATACCTGAAATATAAAAATAATAGAAGGTGAACAACACAATGAAAGCACTTTTCTAATCTAACATAAACTAAGTGAAGGTTTATTAGCAGACTCTCCTGTCGTAGTAAATATACATACATACGTACATATGTATATAATCCGTATGTTGCTAAAGCTCTTGTTTATTTATGTACTTACTGCAGTAAAGACATGCCACAGTTTAAAGCAGGGACTATCAGGACGAACCTCCTTACGAAATTTTTGCAAATTGCGTAGATGTGCTATAATATTAAAAATTGAAAATATTACGGATGCCGGTTCCTGAAGTCCAATAAAACGTACAAACGGCCACTGTAAAATTGGTATAAATATACAAATGCTTTTATCTATAGAATTCTAAAAAAATATTACAAACTTTGCCATAAAACTGTGGTATTGGCCAGCCTCTATCCCTGAAAGCCTCAACAGTTCGCCACATGCAGCCGTATTGACATTCATCAGCACAAGACCATTGTAGCAATTTATCAAACACTGTTTGTTGATAATACTTAATGGCTTGTTCTTGGATATCTATGCCATCTAATAGAGCAATTTCAGATGATAAGTTTTTCAAAACAATCGAGTTACTTTGGAAGCAGAAAGCCCCTACCTGCTGAGCAATTTTGTCTTTCGCAATTCTGGCGACAATGATTAAAGAAACCCGTGCGATCTCCATTTGAAGCTGATGTGTATGTTATAGAAATACATAAACTAATACTTAAAAATAAAAATTTAAATGTATCTAACATTTTTATTCATAAATTAACTAAATTAAATACTTTGCTAATGAACAGCTATCTACTATTGATTTTTTTGCAATACTGCGGATGATTTTTAACCAAACGGCATTACATTGTGATGGCAACACTGTAGCATGAATCTTTTCTTGTTCTTATAATGTTTAGAAAAATAGTGTACAGCAAACGAGCAATGTTTATAAGACAAATGTCAAATAAATAAACATAAAACTACTAAAAATCATCTGGATATTTTTTCTGATGAAAATACAGAAAAAAAAATATTTATGGCCAGCAAAACTTAGAAAAATTCAAGTGGAAAAGTTGAATTTAAATATTTGCAGTATTAGCAAGAATAATGTGTATAATATAAGTGTGTAAAATACTCTATTATAAAATATATAAAAAATGATTAAGAGTTTTTGTAATTTCTAAAATTATGTATAATAGAAAACAACAACATATAAATTGTTTAATTGTGCGTGTCACACAATCTTTCACCACTCATCGAACATATTGTTAATAAATTCCGAACTAATCGGATTTCTGATTAACCATCATTTGCATCGAATGTCGCAAAACTATTTTCTTGATTCTCAAGCACAAAATGTTGACAGTGATCAAACCTCCCTGGTAGCTGCGTATATGAGGAATCCTACTAGCATTATTACACAAGCTACTACTAGTTGCAGGTCCACAACGCCAACGTATTCCATTACAAATAACCACAACAACAGCAACATATATACGACACATAAGAAGAGCCTAATTAACCCTGCTCTACTTAAACCTAAGGGCTATTCAAAGGTAAATTGATTTCCACGAAATGTGTAATATTTATTGTTTTTTTTTTGTTTGTTTATCTTGTTTATATTATTCATTGGTGGAAAAGGTAGGTATTAAACCAAAATCTACCTGCTTTCTTATAAACCATGGGTTGTAGTTGTATTTCAAATTTTTTATAGGGTGATTTTTTAATGTTGTAGGAATGAATAGGAAATAAAGTTTTTCAAATAATGGGATACTTTTTTCCGATTGTCGACTGGACTCGGAATAGATTATTCAAACATATTCTAGATACACGGAACATCTTTTGGCTTAAAAGCAGTTTAGTACCTCAAAAAAATAAGAAGTAGCCTATGTCATACACAATTTAAAAAATAAGTAAAAAGTTATGGGCCCTCAATCTAAAAAAAAAAATTAACGGCCTGTTTTACGATGTTACCAGAAATCGTTCGATCGAATACTTAAATTGAAAACAACAAAAAATTGTCTAATGTTATTGTTGTTTGCAATACAAGTTGTCGATCGAACGATTTTTGGTGACATCGTGGGTTATCTGATTTTAAATTTAGAAAATAAAAAAAAAAATCAATGAAAAAATTGGCTGCGATCCACATTTCCCGAGATATGGGCCTTTAAAGTTTTCATAAAAAATTATGAAATATGAAATGTTAAACTCAAATATATATGCAGGAGTGTTCTGTGAAACGCGCGTTTTGAAATCGTGTGATTTCCAAAATCGAAAGACAGTGTTGTACTGATCGGACGATTTAGTGCATTCGAAGTTAAGTTCATTTGAAAATTTCATTAAGTTAAGAATATTATGTCTGTTTCGAAAGACCATAATGATGAATTGTCCTAGATACTTGGTGGATAGTTTTACATTTTCAAGATCAAGTAGAAATCTGCAGATAGTATGTCGCCGCATAACTTCCTCAATATATGAAAGATCGCTGCATGTGAGAATTATTAGAGCTTGGAATCCCCTTCCCATATATCTAAAATTGTTTTCGTTCTCAAATGCTACCTTTAAAAATTTTTTTCTCTGCTTCAACACTATGACCGCTGCAATTAATATCCTCTTTTGCTGTTATCTGTTTTTATAAGTAAATTTGTATAATATATAAAACATATAATTACATACATATGGCTACATATACAATGTTTCTCTTTTGTTTATAATTATATTACCTATATTGAAATTTAAATACGCCACTATGTAAATAATTTTGTTTCCTGTTATTTTATTATTTTATTATTTTCTTATAATCAAATCATTATTTATTATTTTGTGAGTAGAATATGAATCGTATGTATTTGGCCTCAAAGGCTTGATTCTTAATTAATAAAAATTAAAAAAAAAAAAAAACATTATGTATAACCAATTAAAAAGCTGCAATAAGTCACCTTTTTAATTGAGCTCTCTTCTAGAAATTAGGCGATTTCAAAACGCGTGAGTTACAGAACACACTTGATGATATGTGGTATTAATTTAAAAAAAAAATTGTTTTTCTACAAAAAAAACAAAATTAGAAGGAAAACTAGTTAAATAGATTTTCAAAAGAAATTGCATACCATGGTAATTATTTTTGGCCTCACAGGAAATTTTAGAATTTCGAGTTAATGCCCTATTGTTCATTAAGTGCGATGTATACAATATACGTATGTATGTATGTAAGTATTTTTTTGTGTTATATAAAATAGTTTTACAACCTCTTAACACACGGGCACATTGTTTTCTCACTAAATGCTATTACCCTTTTTCCATTATACATATGTATGTATGTACATAAGTCGTAACTTTACTACCTGTTCGAAAAATCCAATCTCTTTATCAATCATCCTAAGCCCACACAGCTTCACTACACGCACGACAAAACACAAAGATAATTGAAAATGAAAATGTTTGTAATAAAATTCTTAATTTTGAAAATTAAGACAAGACGACGGACAACTAATATGTAGTATTTTAACTGCTTGACCGGTATTTCTCTCTAAAAAAAACTGTTTTACATACATAAATACTTATTTTAAAAGCATTCGTATTTGGATGTTGAAGGCATTAGATTAGATGGAATAAAACATTTTTATTTAATTTAATTTAATTTTTTTGTGGTGTAAGAAACGATTTTTTTTGTTACATTTGCTATATGGATTATAAACATTGTTAGATTTTTAGAAGTATGCAATCTCACACCTTTATTAAAGCTAAACCATAAATAAACAATTTATTTTTTTATATCAATAGCAATAGATAGTGGCATTGATAACGTTTAAAAAAAATATGGAAAGAAAATAAATAGGAAACATTTACCAAACAACAAACTAAAGAAAGTGATGATTGATGATTGATTTTAAAATTACAAATTATTTGATGTAATGCATATTAATTTGCTCGTTTCTATACTTGCAGCGTGTACCGATTTTCTTTTTTATCATGCGCTTAAACTTAAAAGCAATCCTCTTGCTTCTTACTGTTGCCGTTGTGGTTATAACATGTGCTGTCTATATGCGTTGTGCAGAATTTACATTTCCTAATGATTTAGTGAGAAGATGGGATCGCAAGTTGTATGCAGTTGGTGGCAATGCAGACTTAGTAAATAACAATTTGGGTGCCGGAGTAGGAGAAGAAGATGGTACTGACTTAACGGATCTACACGATATAGAATGCCTAATTAATCAAGAATACACAATACGTTGTAAACGGGACGATGAAGATCATGAAATCTATGTCCCATTTTCATTTATACGCAACTATTTTGATATTTCTGGATCAATGACTAATCCTGCCTCTCCACAAGTTGCCGAGGGTAGTAATGATATACAAATACCTGCACCGAAATTTATGTGGATGCATAGTACAGCAAAAATAAATTTACCTAAAGGCAAATATGATCCGAAGGGATTGTTCATGTATTTTCAAAATTATAATGTTGAGGTAAGATTGCAAATACAGATTTTTCAAAACAATAAACATGTCAAGCAACTATATTTAAATTATAGTTTAACGAACAATTTTGTGGCGTAAATAAATTTGGGGCTAATTGTGTAAAACGCAACTTCAAGCGTTGACAAATTTTATATGGAAAAAATTTAAATTACAAAAACAAAATAAATATAAAATTTGTCAACGCTAAGCGTTGCGTTTTACAAAATAAGGCCCTTATAAATATCGAGCCCTATTTTTGATTTAATCGTAAGCGATATGTAGCAAAAAATTAATTTTTTATTGAACTTTAAGATTTTATGAGCCTACCCATAGTTTAAAATTATGAAACTGCCAAAATTGTTAATAAATTTTAAGATACAGGCTGTAGAACTTTATCTTAAGCGACAATTTACGTACATAAAACATATTTGGATACAAAAAAAAAACCTTCTCCTGAAAACTTTAATTTTTGTCGCTTACGTTTAAATTGAAAATAGGGCTCGATATGTATAAGGATAAACTCAAAAAAATATTTTGTAAAATATGTTTTTTCTTTACTATAAAAAGTACTTTTTTTAAAAAGTGCATTTTCTTAAAAGTATATTTATTAAAATTTCCTTTTATTAAAATACCCTATTATTGAAATTACCTTTTTTTATGAAAAGTATTTTTTGTAAAAAGTACCATTTATTGCGAAGGAAAGCAAATGATTTCAAAACGATTGATTTTTGAAAAGTGTGAAAAACTTCGAACATTTTCGAAAATATTTTTTACACAATCCAGTATATTTTATAAGAAATATCTTACATGAGAAGTACTTTTAATAAAATACCTTTCATAAGAAGTGTCTTTTAGAAAAAGTACATCAAAAGAAATAACAAAAGTACCTTTTCTTTTTGATGTTAAGAAAATTAATTTGAATTCGTTCAACTAAACTTCCAATTTTATAGGAGCCATTAATACTCGTAATAATTGCATTCGTATGTATTTATTTCAGTTTTGATACTAACTAAATGAGAATTGCGTTGTAGGTAAATATCACAAACGACCGGAAACAAACGTATATTATACAATTTTAGAACTTCCCAGGCTAAAAAAAAATACAATCGGGGCAAAATTGAGAAAGCGTTTTATAAAGTGATTTAAATGTTGACAAGTTTTAAGATGTTAAATATCAGTGATTGGTCGTAATTTTCATAAGTAATTTTAAAATAAATAATTAAAGGAAATTTTTAATAATTCTATGGGGAGGCGAAACAGAAATTCTTGTGGGGCAATGAGCCTCCAAGCCTATGTCCATATATCAGATTATGTAATTAATGAAGAAGCTGCTTTATCAAAATTGTTAGCTTTTGTCTTTGAAAATAGTTAGGGGTACTTAAAATCAATTGTAAAACCAACCACAAATTCAATAGCACAATAGTTTAAAGAAAATTGCACATTACATTGTATAAACATACATACATATCGATGGCCTCAAGTAGATAGGCCCTAACTCGCGTGTTTTACGAAATTGTGTTTTTCATATGTTTCACACAAATATTTTTCTTCACAAAAATGTATTGCAATAGTGCAAAAAAAAAATACATTGGGAATATTACAGTTTCTATTATGTTTTTGACTTGTCCTGTAAATTTACAATTATTTAAGTTAGGGGCTTTCTAATCGAAACCAACGATATGTACATATTAGGGCGGATCGATTTGTATGGAGACAAAAATTTCGCTCAAATTACAAGGAAAATCGTACTCTAAGGATCAAAATAAGAAACTTTGCGAAGGAACCATACATCTAAAATGTATTTTGATTTCCCGACTTTTGATCCGAAAGGTCCAATTTTCTTGAAGGGTAAAATTTTCAAAAATCTCACATTGACCCATTTAGAGTTCCTCAATCGAGTCAAAATGTATGACCGACCCCCACTAATTTTGGAAGGTCGACCCACCTATGTCAGTGGCACACCCCCTGGAACCCCGCCCCGGGGGGTTCCCCATACAAACATTTGTGATTTTTTGAAATAATTGTATGGGGAACCCCCATGTTTGGTTTCTTGAGTAAAATATTTTAAAGCGGAAAACATACACTCTTTAACCCCCGACCAAAAAAATTGGTCTTATAAGTTTATAGTGTGTGTCTCTGTATCTGTGTGTCTGTCCGTGTCCGTGTATGTTTGAAGAAAATCGGTCCAGAGGTTTAGCTGATCTCACATCTTTTGTGGATATATCGGGGGTTTTTAAAATTTTTAATTTTTGTTATTAAATTAATGAAATATTTTGTTGTGTGATCATTGTTTTATATGTATAATATACATACATATATATAATCACCCGAATTGCGCATGTCGAGTCGAATATTCGTCTACGAGAATTTTGTACTAGATTAAAGGAAACGTGTGCAATTTTTCTTTAATCTATGACAGAATTGTCGTAATCGAATATTCGACTCGACATACGCAATACGGGTGAATATATAAGATAATTTATAAAAATGTATTGTACTTCTACAGGTTCGTGATCGTGTTAAATGCATAAGTGCGACAGATGGAGTGCCTATTAGTACACAATGGGAAAAGCGTGGCTACTTTTATCCCACTCAAATTGCCCAGTTTGCTTTATCACACTATAGCAAGAATCTTACAGAGCCAGAGCCAAGAATTAGGGTAACTACTTTAAATTACACACAACAATAAATAAGAAGAAATAAGAGAAAAAAAATAATAAAACATTTTTTAATTTAAGGTCCTTGAAAACGCTGACAATGTGCAAAGTGCATGGTCCATACCAAAAAGCAGTAATCTAACACGTAAATGGCATCCAAAATTTAACTCATCTGTAATTCAATATGAAACTGCCATCAATTTTGATAGTGCCATAACTCTTGATAATATAGATCAAACTTTAGATTTAGTATTAAATATTGATTTACTGCTCATAACGAATAGCAGCAGTCTTATGGTGACTGTTGAAAATCATGAAACAAAGCGAACTTATCGAGTTCACTACATACCAGCCGATTTGCTGCTGAGCGTTCAAGATTTGAATATATACTATGGCCTCAGTGTGCAGGCGATAAATAAATGGCGGCATTTGACACGAGACCTTCATATAGATGTGCAGAAAGGTGTGGCAGTGGAGAGTCCAAAAAAATCGATGGTAAAAATTAAGCGCTCTGAATTGCGTATCGTTTCAATTGCATTAATGGGCATTGGCTTTTTCGACAATATAACTTTGTCGACGTACAATCATTTGGCACATTTTTACGATGCTGCTGAATGGTTTGTAAATAATCAAGATTTACGTACTGGTGGCTGGACCAATCCAGTAAGACGTAATTTAAATGGTTTCGACGAGCTAAGATCTGGTTGGCTATCTGCTATGGGCCAGGGTCATGCAATATCGGTGCTGTCAAGAGCTTATTTTCATTCAGGTGGTGATAAAAGGTACTTAAAAGCGGCGTCGCTGGGGTTGAAGCCATTTCACGTGTTTTCGAAAGATGGTGGTGTGCTGGCTCTGTTTATGGATAAATACTATTGGTAAGCATAAACTTGTATACATTTGTACGTATGTACACATATTCCTTTTTATTTTTTCTCTAGAAAGTTTTTTTGCCATTGTAATCAAATCGAGTACTAGGATTTCTCTGTTGCTTTAAGTTATTGACTACATTAGAGAGAGTTATTGACTACTTGAGCAACTGGTTCAAGTATCTGGAGAGGTATTTTTAGGCTATATTATTCACATATTGTCGGCTTAGTGTGTAAATCTGCTAAATCCACTTTCTATAACATATGACGTTTTAATGCAGCGATCCGGAAAATAAAATATGTCTGTATTGGTGAGAAAAATGATAGTAAAATAAATTTGGGAGAAACGTTGTCCAATTTATAAAAATGCTGAATAATATATGTTTGTATTGGTGAGAAAAATGAAAGTAAACTATAGTTGCACTGGGAGAAAAGTTGTCCAATTTAGAGATATCCTGTGATTTCTAATTTTATGAAATATTTTGTAAATAAGCTCGTATTAAAAACTGAAGTAAAGAATCTAAAAAATCATTTAACAGTGTGGTGTCTAGGGTGAATATAAAAGAAAAAGAAATTTCTCTTAAAGGTTTTCTTATAACATATTAAATTTATATTTAAATTACAATTTGAAATAAAAATTAACAGAAACAAGAAATAAAAATAATAATCAAGTTTGGTAGAATACTTTCTGATTGATATCTATCGAAAAAATTCTTAACAAATATTAACATTAGCTTAAATATGTTGTAATTTTGTTACTTTTCTTTTAGCTGAAATTGGGTCGGAAGATTTTAAAATTTGAATTGCTCGCTCATGTCAATAAAAAATTACGCAATGCTTCTACCCCTCTTATATTGTTATTGTATTTATCTATAATATCAATATTAATAAATATAATAAATAAATAAAAATTTTAATTTTCTTGAAACAGCTAAGAGCCCTCTCGATCAAGTCACCTTTCAAACAGAAAAAACTAAATCGAAAGCCGTTTGGTCTATACCTGGATACCGACAGACATACAGATACACAGACACACACTACAAACTTATAACACCCTTTTTTTAGTCGGGGGTTAAATAGAATAAAAAAATTACATTATAGAATTATTGCCGGATATTTTTAAAAATTCATTTTTAACCGACTTCAAAAAAAAGGAGGAGATTATCAATTCTTGTGTATTTTTTTTTTTTTTTTGATATTGTTATTTCATAACTCGGTATATTTTAGACCGATTGTAAAAATAATTTTTTTTGTCTGAGATTGCTGCTAATCTTAGCAAACACCTTTAGTTCTTGTAATTACACAATTTTAAAGTTGAAAATATTTCACGTGGTTCTACTTAACGGATTTTTACGAAACTTACCACACACCTTCAGCTCTAAAACACACAATCTTCCATTTATAAAATCGGGCGAAGTCACGTCCAATTTTATTGTGAAGAAAATGAGTACTATAGATCCAAGGAATGTTGTAATAAATATACGAAGAATTGAATTTGTAAACTTATAAATCTATATTAAACATTTTAACAGTATTTTGTCTCTCCTGAAAAAAATTTATTGAATTGAGTTAGCAGGTTTACACTCTAAGCCGGCTATATAGTATTCCAAAGCGCATGCGCATTTAATTAATAGTGGAATCTTAAAAAAAAGCTTTCTTATATTTATGCGCACGGTGTAAGCCAGGCCAACCAACTTGTGGTTCATGAACACAGTTTTATTAGACAAACACAATCGTCTTGTCTTTAATAATCCTTTGACTTTGTTTCCCTTAATCATAACACGATAAAACTTAAAGGTAGTACACTTATGTAGACAACCTCATGGGCGAAGTTTAAAAAGTTTCTGAGATATAGACTAATTTACTTTACTACTCGTACACTAAAAGCTAGAAATATGAAAGAAATAACTTTTTAACCGATGCGTCGAAGTCAATCAGATTCTACATAACGGATTCTTTCGAAACTTTGGATTCTTCTTTACGAATGCTTGCACGCACTTTGGTCTATTACAAAAACACAAACTTGCATTTATAAAATTGGGCGATCCGAAAATATCGGGCTTTAAATTACTAAGATCAAAATTAGGGCCAAAATGTTGGATTTTTTTTTTCAATTACTCTTTTTTTTTTAATATGGTAATGAATTATGGGTGAGAAACGAAAAGTTATGGGAAATTATGGTGGTAATTAAAAATATACTTTAAAAAATTTATGTCTTTAAATATCCTTAAAAATAAAATATTTTTTAGTTCCTTTTCCACAAAATTTAAAAAAAATATGTATTAAATATATGCAATTTCAGGTATGAAGAATATCCGACAACCCCAGCTTCTTTTGTATTGAATGGATTTATTTACTCCCTACTGGGACTATATGATCTTAATTCTACGGCTCCCTCCAGTATTGCTAACGAAGCAGGCAAATTGTTTAATCAGGGCATGATATCCCTTAAAAAAATGTTACTTCTATATGATACTGGCTCAGGCACCAGTTACGATCTGCGTCATTTAAGTTTAGGTGTAGCACCAAATTTAGCGCGTTGGGATTACCATGCTACACATGTCAATCAACTGCTGTTATTAGCAACTATTGATTCGGATCCAATTATTACGCAGACGGCTGAGCGTTGGAAGGGTTATATGTTTGGCAAAAGAGCTAAACATAATTGAGTATGTGTGAGACCAGGGAGCAATACCGTACGCCGTTGCCATAACTATAAGCGCACAAAAGAAACTGCCCTGGTTTGGCGAAAATAATTCTGTGACACTTAAAACAACTACATACATATCTGGTTTGCTTGAACTATTAGTACTCCTCTTCCTTGAAGCTAACCAGAAAACTAAACTGAAATGAAAATGATAGAGAAATAAGTGATATTTGCACATTTGAACTTAAGTATTGTTATTTATTTTTGTACTTGATAACGAACAGTAACATAACAAAATTCGTCTTTCTTAAAGTGATTTATTTTTAATTTAAGTTTTCTAGAATTTATGATAAAATCTATGTTCTTGTCCATTTGCATACATAAAATCTGAAATGCTGTTACAAACAGTATTTAAAAACTTTAGTATTAACATTTTATGTTTGTATTTTATATTTTTTTATTATAAAGAATTAATTTATTTTTTTTCAATTATTTATGTCTATTTTAACATGATTTCGAATGTATTTACTTATATAGTTGGTGCTGTTTTTAGTTTAATATTTTATTGTTTTATTTTCAGCTTAAATGTACCTTTTTATAAACTTGTAGTATATGTAGAAACTAGATTTTTTTTTAATTTTAATATTGACATAAACAATACATACATATAAAAAATTTAACTTAAAACTATAACCTTTCAAAATTTTAGCTTTAAATCTAATGAAAAAGTGTAAATTATGAAAACGTTCTTGTTTTTTGTAATAAAAAAAATGTATACCTAAGGTTTTTGAAAAAATCTATAAAATAATTAATAATGCGTATATAAATTGAATTTTCAAAATATAGTTTACAAACCAAACGAAATAAACGGCTTTGTTCTGCAAATCGAGTCGATTTTAAATCGAACGAATTTAGAAAACTAACTCCGCTAATAGGAAAAATATTTTCAGACGTTTTCTTTTTAATTTTTCTATTATATAGAGACTGAAATATCATGTCTAAAGGAAAATTATCGTAATTGATTTCAAAGGCATTAATTTTGGAAATCGTAGGATTTCAAATATGTGTAGACTCGATTTGTCGATGGGACCTAATTAATTATATTTAATTTCGTGTTGTTCCTGTAAGAAGCATAGGACCGTCGTTCATTCATTACGGGCTAAATCACATTAGTCTGGCTGCTAGCTAAGCATGCCAGACGGGCACGGAGAACATCCGAACTAGAGTTTTTTCCGCACTTTTTCATTTCACGGGAAAGCGGGAAATTTTTTAACATCCCGGTACTCCGCTCCATAAAAATAAAAAATAAATAAATTTGCTATTGAGTTTTCCATCTAAAACAGTTTCATTTTTTTTTATTCAAAACAAAAATAAAAAGCGAATAATGATTTCAATAAATTACCTTTAAAAAAATATCAATCTATTTGACAAAATATCTTTAAATGTTAAAATTTGTTAGAAAAACTGTTGTTCGCAATAATTTTTCACAAATGCCGAAGTGAAAGGAGCTATTTTCTCATTGTAAAGTTGTCAATTATATTTTTTTATTTCTCGGGAGCATAAAATATCCCGGGAAATCGAGGAATTTTAAGAGTGGAGTTCCTGGGAAAAACTAGTCCGAACACAATTATATAGCGATGCAAGAACAGACGACCGCTTGCAGACGTACAAAAACGGCGACGAATGGTTGTTCACCTTTTAAATAACTACTAGATATACCAAACGGACGACATAATCGTCCGTATTCTAGATGTAAATAATTATATTAAGATTCAAAGAAAAATTATCTAAACGTCATAAAAAATTCATTAAAACACAGTCATACAATATGCATACATATTTACATAAACAATAATTCGTACATAAAATTAAAAAAAAAAACAGAAAAAACCAGAAACAAAATCCCTTTATTAAAGGTACGTCAATGTATTGAACTCTCTTCCTAGAAGTTTTATGGCTTTCATACAATAACAAATAAGAGAGAAAAAATTGGAATAGCAAGAGAAATACTGCAAATACACACTCTCGCACACACACATGTTTTGTTTCATTTTTAAGTGTAAGCTAATAAATGCGTGTGTACTATGTTTGCTGAACCGATTTAAATAAAATATAGATTGTGCACATCTGTGCAGAAAATCCTTTAAAATTATGCAAGTCTTTCCAAAATCGGTGCAGTAGTTCCGGCGCAAAAGGGATTACAAAAAACTTGTTCGCCTATTAATTATATTGATGTATAAATATAGGGTTGGTATTCCTGCAAACATCTTTTATAATTGCAAAATAATTAACCAGTTTTATCTGCAAAAAATACCGAAAATCTACTTCTCTTTGTGTATAACATTTGACTTAACCCTTTAGGGCATTATGTTGCAGATATCCAACAAAACATTCAATCCTCATAAAAACCATTAAGTACAGGCAATTTTTAATTTTATTTTAATGCAATAACTTTGGTACAATATCTAGTTTCAAACTATAAAATTCGTTGTTAATAAAAAATTGTATGTGTTACATCACAACAGATTTAATTAAAGTGATCCCACGATTTTATTAAACCAATGTTACCGTAGTGCAATTTTTTTAAAACTTATTTTGCCCGCGTTTTATGTGTATCAATAATTTTTGTGAATGTCCAAGTCAATTATTTATTGTTAGATTATTATTAGTAAAATTGTTTCTAATTTGGAACTTTTATTTCCCAGATATCTGACATTCTTTTCTCTTAATTCTTTATTCTTTTTCACTCCAATAAATCAAATTTTAAAAAATTCCTAGAACAAAAGTTTTTACTTATGCTACGAGCTCCTAGTCTGTAAAAAAATATTTTCTCGATGTTATGCATTAAAGGGTTAATTATGTTTTTAAACAACATTTGTTTTTAATACATAAAGTTTATTTTTGTAACGTCCAAAACAGTGATTCAAGGTTTTTAAAAAAAAGTCCATATTTATATTTTTTTGCTAAAACATTACCTAAACTGCATGCGGAAAGCATATATGTATGTATATAAGAAAATTAATTTGAAAAAAATCTTTTTTATCAGACCAAAAACATGAGCTTGACATAAGTTTGAATTTTTCATTAAAAAATTTTAGAATTTTTCATACGGCACTATGTATAATCATCAATCAATCTCGATAACGAGTACGTGTAGCCGAAAAAATACGATTGCATGCATTCAACTACATATGAGATCAATAAGTTTATTTGATCGTCTCCAGGGAAATTTACAGGCGAAAAAAATACATTTTCCTTTTTTTAATCGATAACAAGTATGGCCACATTTATTGCAGGATTGAAATTACACTTTGAAAGAATTGAATTTAAATCTAAATTAATTAAGTTATCTTTACACTGTTGGATTTCAATATCTAAGAACTTGATCCCGCTAAAATCCTTATTGCATATTAGATGAAAATAGAAAGTTTCTATGTATATCACATACATAATATTACTTTTAGCTTTCGAAATTATATGAAAACGCAGATAGTGTAAAGATAGCTTTATTCAACACCTATTAAACTTACACATGTACATAAATTATTAATTTTTTTGGTTGAAGCAGTTCTTTACAGCACATTTTAAATTTATAATAATTTCTCGAAAATTCTTTGTAGAAAATAAAATTCTTATAAAAATTAAAGCAACAGTATTCTGTACATACATACATACATACATAAATATGTATGTTTTGAATTCCTTAATAATAAATAACAAAAATGTTTAAATGAATTTCCTTTAAGGTCAGGAACGCCTCGATGTTAAAACATGAGATTTTATTGAAGCATCTCCAAAACGTCTTCTGGCTTCTGTTATAAAAGCATTTTCCATTTGATCGCATATCAAATCAAAAAATAAATTCGCAATATTACTATGCAGTAACGATTTAAACTCGAATGTAACTTTAAAGTCTAAAACACATGATTGTGGTATATCCTTGAGGCCTGGATTAAAGCGCCATTCGTTGAGAAGATAATTAAAAAGCCGACCATCTTTGCATTCGGATGTTACTAAATTTGGACAACTTAATGTTACGTTTGATGTGTAATTTTCATTAAGTGGAGGAAATCCAACAATTAAATCAGCTTTAAAACCATTTGAATATTTGCTATGCACGTGTGATTTCTTAACGTAAGGAACAAATTTATAATAGTTTTGAACATCGGAGACAACAGAGTACATTTCGTCCATGGAATATCTGGAAGAAGTAAAATTATAGGAAAACTTTTACTATAAATTTTCTACTTTCCTATACAAATACAGAAGTATATTTATTTGAATAAGGAATTTCTGTTTGTTTGTTGGTCGATCGTGCTCAAGAATCTCGTCAGCGAACTTAAGCTAAGAGATTTTTGAAATAAGCTAAAAAAACTTCATATGTTTATAGATACATATATACTCAATATATTATTGAGAATTACGTACAAAAACATAAGTTGAAAAACCTAAAATCTTCGCAAATAATAATAATAGTTGTAATTTACTAAAAATTGTTTCTGGAAATTTGCAAGGAGAGAGTGTCGAAAGAGAGTAAAAAATTGAGGCTCAAAAAAAACTCTTGCAAAGGAGACTTTTCCGCACGCAAAGTTTACATTGCAAAGGCTAGAGTTTTTAAAATAGAAAGGAAAAGAGAATGGGAACTATTTTTCCTTCTCTCCTACAAGTTCAAGACTTTGCAAAGTAGGTGCAATTTTTGAATATGTGGGAGAGTGTTGAAATAGAAATATAATATACATACATTTTGTATTCTTCTCTCGCTCTTTCTCACTAAAAAATAAATAGTTGCTGCAACAAAAATTGCAAGCCTGGACCGGGACTAAGCTTTGCGTATGGAAAAGCAGTCAAATTGTTACTGATAACATTTTTACTTGCAAGAATTAATCAAAATAGCAGTTTTGTGATTATGTTTATAAATAAATTTTTTGAAAAATTAGTTATTAAAGCATATTTTGTTATTTTATTCTTTTTCATTAATTAAGCCATATTAATACAATTTTATGGTTGAAGACTTGATAGAATTGAAAAAAACAATAAAAACAGCATAAAAGTAGTAAATAATACATGAAACTATGCAGAAGTATCTTTTCAAAAATTTTACAAATTTTTTAATTTAAAATATTATTAAGAAACTCGTTTCCAAAGAATGGCCAAAATACATCACAAAAGTATAATCGTACAATGTTTTAAATAGGTGTTTCCGATATAAATAAAATTTACTTGCCAGTTTTTACTACTAGAAAATTCTAAATGATGTTGAGAATTTTAATTTGAAATTAATAAAATTCCAAAAGAAAATGTGAATTTCAATTTGTAATTGAGAAAATTCCAAATGAAAATGAGAATTTCAACTTGAAATTGAGAAAGTTCCAAATGAAGTTGAGAGAATTCCAAATGAAATTGAGAAAATTCCAAACAAAATTGAGTATTTCAAATTGACATAATTTCGATATGCTTATTGAGAATTGCAATTGCAAGACATATGTATGTTTATCTAAATGCGAACTATCGAATATTTATATTGAAAACAAAAACAAATTTCAGTTTTTTGTTTTTGTTTCTAATATAAATTTTCGATCGAATCTATCGTTCGCATTTAGATGAACAGGCCATAGTGCCTGTTCGTAAATGCATCATAAAAGCAAAGTAACTCTGATAAAGTAAAACTGTTTTCAGACTTTTTTTAATGTCTCTATAATATTGTGCCTCAAATATATCTGAAAGAAAATTGTCAGCAGGTCCATTATTAATTTTGGAAATCGTACGATTTTAAATCGCTTGTATTTACAAGGGCGCATGTTTTGTACCCCATATTTTATATTTATTTGTGCGTTATATACTTCAGTGAAGCAGTTTAGGACATTGTGGTTTCCATTTGCAGCGATATGTACGTACATACATATCGTCGGTTGGTTATTGGTTTACGGCACAGTATATTCAAAATACATTATGTCTGCAGCAAACCAAATACCAACCGACGATATGTATGTACGTACATGCTTTGTTATCATCGGATTCTTTCATCATTGATTCTTCGGAATTACAGAAAACTAATTAAAGTTGTTATATTAACAGCTCACCCAATAAGTTCCTTTTTATAATATCCTCGATTTTTGTTTGTTATATTTGCCAAACTAAACAGCCCTTGTTTAGAGCCATAGTCTCGTGAGAAGCTGAAATAAATTCATAAATCTTATTATTAATAGCACTTGTAGTTTATTTTTTTGCCAACCTTGACCATGGACTATACCATTGCCATTTTAAGGTTATGCAATGTAAATATTTATAAGGTCCATGCAAATTTTTTATTTACATACATATGTAGATGTTTTATTAACTTACTTTTTTCTGCAAGATTTACATACAATTCTATGGTTGATTCCAAGCAAACTCAAAGTCCTCAACATAGCTACATCAGTTTATTAGTAGCGCTTTTGTTACAATTATAAATTCAATTATTTTGGACTTATAATTTTTGCAAAATAAACAAATAGCAATAGGTAATTATTTTTAAAATCATTATTATTCACACACTCAGACCAGCTGGTTTTATAACACAAAGTACCCTCTGTTTTATACCACTAATAAATAACGAGTACATTGTAATAAAATAACGAGTAGTCGCCCGACCACCCAGCTGTTGATTTTTTTAATACTGTTTACTGTTATACTGCAGCAACTGTTGCACTTGTTGTTGATACGTAATATAGAAATTATTGAACAAGATAATTTATTGTAAATTTCTAATCTGTATATTATACGAAAAGACATACTTTATCATTTACATTTATTCTTTTCTATAAATATAAAATATGATTTTAAGCAAGGTGAGTTTCCAAAATACATAACTTCGCCCACATACATAAATATTAATATTTCTAACTAAATATTTTTATTTACCTATGTACACTACATACACACTTGAATATGTAAGTTAAAACACTTGCCTCGAATGCAACATATACTAAGAGCTTTCAAGCATCATTCACGTTCACATGGAGTCAAAATTTCACCAATACGAAAAAGACACTTTGTTGCGATCACTTTTGGTACACTTCTTACGGGTTTTGCAACTTATGATGGTGTAATAAACGATTTTACATACACTGGAGCTGCCATTCGTTTTATGCGATCTGTCAGGACAGGCTCTCTAATAGCCTTGGATTATTTATTACTAAAAGAACATGATTCCAATTATGATGATAATATTAAGAAAGTACACCAAAGAAGTGCCAATCGTTTGTTAGAAACATGTTTACTAAATGGTGGTCTTTATATTAAAGTGGGTCAAGGAGTTGCAGCAATAAATCACATTCTACCTAAAGAGTATACGGATACTTTGATCAAATTACAGGACAAGTGTTTGGTCACAAGTAAAGACGATGTTTTAAAGGTGTTTAAAGAAGACTTTGGTTATGCGCCTGAAGAAATTTACTCAGAATTTGACTACACACCTAAGGCTGCAGCAAGTATTGCTCAAGTTTTTAAGGCCAAACTTAAAGATGGTCAAGAAGTGGCCGTAAAGGTAATAAGTAATTTTAGTAAATAGAAAATTGTAAATGTCTTCAAAATTATCCATTCAATTTTAGATACAATACAGCGATTTAAAAAAACGTTTTGTAAGCGATTTGGGCACAATAATCCTTTTGCACGATATAATAGAACTCTTTTTCAAAAGTTATAACTTTGGTTGGATACTAAAAGATCTTCGTAAAAATTTAGTGCAAGAATTAGATTTTGTGAAGGAAGGCAAAAACGTAGAAAGATGTGCCAAAGATTTAAAAGTTTTTGACTTTGTATATATACCCAAAGTTTATTGGTCAATGACTGGAACGGTAAGGTGTAAAATGTTTTGCTTAAAATATGAATTTTTCTTAAAAATTATAAAGAGGGTATTAACTTTAGAATGGATAGATGGCATTAAAATTGGTGATGTGGAAAAACTTAAAGATAATCATTTGAACTTGAAGGATGTTAACAAAAAACTTTTTCAAATCTTTGCAGAACAAATTTTTAGGTCTGGATTTGTCCATGCCGACCCCCATGCAAGTAATAGTAGGTATAAATTAATCAAATAAGCTAATTCTAAAATCAATTAATTTAAATTGTGACTGCATATACAAAAGTATTTGTATTGTATTTTATGAAATCTTTTTATTTCGATCGATCTTGTGCTTAAAAAATTAATTTTTAAATTAAATTTAACGAAACTTAATAGTTAAGCATAAAAATGCAAGTGATATTTTTAAATACTCGTATTTTTTCTGATTTTACTTGGTATTGTACTCGTTCTAGTTTTCATTAGAAAGAATCCAAAAAGTAGCAAAGCGGAAATCGTACTATTAGATCATGGTTTGTACGAAGAGCTGCCTGTAAATATTAGAACAAATTTATGTGAATTCTGGGAATCGACTGTTCTAAGGGATGAAATTGCAATGGAAAGAGCTGCAAAAAAATTGGGTATTAAAGATCACATGAAATTTGCGGAAGTTTTATTTCAACAGCCCATACGTATACATGGTGGTACTATCAAAACTAAGTTAAACGAAGAAGATATTATATACATGCAAAAGATTGCGCAACAAAACTTCGATTCAATAATGTCTACTTTGAAGGAAATGCCTCGGAATATGTTATTTGTTGTCCGGTATTTACTCGTACATACATAACACATAAAGACAATTTTTTAATTCAATTATGTAATTTGTAGAAATTTAAATACAGTTCGTGCCATTGGACGTATGCATGGCGATGTCGTAGATAGGCCGCTTGTTATGGCCCATCATGCGCAAAAATGCATGTACAAGAATTACCACTCCTTTAAGGGTTATTTTGTGTGGCTATTTCGCAGATTGTATTTTGAATATTCATTATGGTAAGTATTTATTCACTTATGATTTTTAGATTTCTATACAATCAGAATTCTTTTCTAGGACCTTTTCATTGAGACGTACCTGTTTAAGTATGTACATTAATATTTTGTACAAACTTGGTAGAGCTCCTGCATCAGCTTTAACTATATATAAAAATGCTTCACTTCAGGACAATTACTAAAATTAGGTGACATTTTGCTAGTTAGATTTAGTATAAAGTGGTTAAAAGGCTTTTATTTTTACGTATTTTTATAGAATCATAATAAAAAAAGCAATTTTTTATTTTCCTTTACTACATTATTGAACAAAACGATTTTTCATCATGAACTGAAACTTTGCCTTCTAGCTCTAATTGTTTCAAACGTAGATAGGAGTTTTCATTTTTCTTTTCCATCCATTCTGGCAAAGGTTTCGACCAATCGGACGGTGGACTTTCCCTTTTTTGCCATACATTATTCGCATAATGTCCATGGAAACGTTTCAATCGTCGTTCTTCTTCACTTTTGATTACAGCTTCGCCCGCTTCCACATCGTTTCCATTCGAGTCACGGTAACGTACGCAATTATTGTAATCCGTATGCCATGGGGTGCAATCTGTACTTTGGCCGTTTATGAAATATTGATGGAATCTAGCCTTAAAACTGGAGCAATCATCATATTCATCTTTATAGACTGGGCACGGTCTAATCTAAGAATAATAACACAATTACGTTTATACACACATCGGCATTTGCGATTTCGCACAATATAAAAAATTTACCGCCCATTCGTCTTTCAATATAATATTGTTATTATTGACATTTTTGTCCTTTTCTGTCATGTTTAATTGGATATTTAATTATTTTACACCGCACTTTGGATTTATTCTTCTGTTGAGTGACCTCGCAATGTTTATATTTTTATATAACAGCTGTTACAAATTGGGAAAATGGGATGAAGTGTTACACAGTGTCCACACCTGACGATTTCATATTAAAAATCGTAATGTAACGCCGGCAGAGCAACTGTAATTTTTTTTCCTTAATCCTCGGGTGGTTACTGGTTTGCCGCACAGAATATTAAAAATACAATATAACTGCGGCAAACCATAACCACCCGACGTAATATCAAGACAAGGAGAGAGTTGATGATTGCAAAAAATATATAATTTGCATGTTGTTTAATTTTTTGGTCACAAATAATTGTTGTGCCATCTTTTTAAACGAAAATTGTTTAGCAAACAAACATTAAATGCACAGTGACATATAAAATGACATTTCGTCGGTTGGTTTCTGGTTTGTGCCACAGTATATTCAAAATACGTTATGTCTGCAGCAAACCAGAAACCAACCGACGATTTGTGTTTTTGGGCGTGGTTGACAGTGACCGCCGGCATCACGGTGAAGTGACCTCGTTCCCAATCACTATATATACTTAAATTTTTGTAAAGTTGGGCAGCATTTTCCAATGTTGTGACATTTTTTACAAAATCAGCTGTGTGCTAGTTCAGCTAATAAGAACAAGCTTTTATAAATTGTTTCCTGTACTTGGTAAAAATTAAAAATTACCTTAGGAAAACTGTATTTTTGTAATTTTTTATTCGTGTAATATTTAAAGGATTGTATTGAGCTGGAACATGGTGATTACCAGTGACGTAAAGCTGCCTACAGAAGAGGAATTGACAGTGCAAGAATTGGATTTGTCTACTGCTGCTTTGCGTGCTGGAGCTTTTCATTTGGGAAAGTCCTGCGAATTTCAAAATAATGTAAGAATTTTAGTTAATATTATGCTAACCTCATCTACTGTTTTTTCTACAATAAATCAGGAATTATATTGCGAGAAAACTACGTTATATAATTTTTGTTGTCTCAAATACCTAACCTCAAACAATTTGTTTCTAAATAGAAGTTTGTTTACTTATATTTTTAGGAATTTATGCTGTGTCGCCAAGAACTAGATGATCCTAGGGCTTGTATAAATGAGGGAAAAGATGTGACTAGCTGTGCTATGAACTTTTTTCGTAAAGTTAAAAAAAGTTGCCACGAAGAGTTCATGCAATATGCTACTTGTTTAGACAAATCAAGTGGTACAATGTCATTTAGCCAGTAAGTTTTATCAAATTTTTCCAAATACATATATGTAAATAAAACTCAATTCTTGATAATTTAGCTGCCGTAAAACTCAAGGAGTGTTTGATAAATGCATTAAGGACAACTTGGATATTGATCGCCCCGACTATGGATACTTTACGAGAGCTAAGGTAATGTTAACATACCTTGTTAAATGTAAACTATAATGGAAATGGAAATTATGTAAAAGTAGTCGTAAAAAATGGAGTTAAAGCATGAGTCGTAGTTGTACTGCACTAAAATTTAAGTGAAAAACTCATGGTTTCATTGGAGGGTACATACATACATACCAAATTTTTCGTCATTCAAATGAGTTCTTGTAACCTGTAAAATCTCAATGATTATACCTATTACTTTTTTACATGAATTTGTAAATTATAAATTGTAAAAAAAGTTTTAACACAATATTTTATGCTTAGATACTGACGACATTCCTGGGACTTGAAAGCTAAAATATATGTATTTCATTCATAAATTAGTGGAAATGTAACGTCAGCAAAACTACTGTTTCAACTAATTTTTGTCATTGACTTTTTTATATCAAAAACATTGTTTTGTATATTTATTATTCTATGGTCTGCAGAAGAAAAGTCTCAATCATGTTTACAATAATAATTTAACTCTTCGAGTTCCCAAAAGAGTATATTTTTATATGTAAATTGTGTAAATACATATGTATATATAACCTGTAATTCTAATTGATAAACTAATTTACAATATTTTTAGATTCATCCTACTGCTCGCCCAGCACCTCCCAAACCAGAAAAAAAAATCTATCCAGATGCTACACCAGGCTTGCCTGAAGATTACCCCAAGCCACCTGCCAAGTATGGTTCTCGTTTCCACTGGTTAGAATAAATTAAAATATTTTCAAACAGCGACTGGTATAGGTTTGTAACCAAACTTATTGGTAAATTACATTAATAAAGAAAAGGTATTTAATAACTGAACAATTTGAACTATTTTTATTTCATATATGTACATATATTTATCAGAAACAATACGTGAACTTCCTTGGAATTTTGGTAAAAGGTAAGAAACTACCAAAACTCTTTGCCGAAGAGTTTGAACTTTCAAACTCTTCTTAAGAAAAAACATTTCAAAAACATGTTTAAAAGGAATATGTATCTTAAAAAATTAACAAAAAAGCCACTTACATATTTATTTACATTTTGGGTTTTATTTATTTTATTTTATTTACAAGTGCACTTGTTGCTTCTGGGTTATTGAAGCATGTAGCACTTAATTGTTTCAATAATTTTTATATATTGAGTATCTAAACAGCATCCGCAATAGTTGAGTGGCAAAGCACACCAACCTTGGCTTCGTCTAAACACCGGTGTATTTGTATAAAACAGCCAATGCACTCGTTCTTCGCCCAATATCACAAGTATTTTATCGTAACGATAGCCCTTTGCCTCAAACAAACTTGCATTACCCGATTTTATAATACACTCACAAAATCGCACTCGTAAATTAGACGGCACTTTTGATTTTTCTCTAAATATAATATGATCAAACTAAAACAGAAAGCATGTTTTATTTTAACAACATATTTGCTTAGCGTTTATCAATGCTTTGCTTTATGCACAACTTACCCAGCTTCTAACGTCATACATTGCTCGACTTGGATAGCGCTTGTTACGTATCAATGAAATTCTAGGGCATTGTGGATGACTGAAATATAATTCTTTTAAATTGCTTACTAGCATTCATAACTTCTTTAATAAATATTACACTTACATAAATGGTAAATATGTTAATTTTAAAATTACAATTTCTACTTTAACTTGTGGCGCCATCAATTTATAAGAGTTTTCCTTTCTGTAAACAATCCTAGAATTTGTAAACGTAGTCCTTTTTATACTCCTAGTTAGCTTTCTAATTGAAACACATGTTCTTTTGGACTGTAGTTTGCAAATGACCCTGAAATATTCTGTTATTTGTCTCGAAATACATATGTATGTATGCATGTACATATTTTACTCTTGTTGCTTTAAAGATCCTTAATATGTTGTAAAGAATTTACAGGTAAAATTATTCTTACATATGGGCATGTATGTATGTATGTGTAAATACAGTATTAACCAAACGTAGAGCACCCTCAACGCTTTATGTAAATTAATATAAAAAACATTGTTTGTTCTTGGTTAAGCACGTTAAGCAACTCATGCTTCTACGCAGTAGTCATCCATCAGACCGAAAGATATTTCTACAGAGTACTCGCCTCAATGGAATAGTTACCTCAATCCTTAATTAACTGAAACCCGATTGGATTTAACTGTTTCATTTTTTAAGTTCTTGTTCTTATCTACTGCCATTGAAATACTCGATCTAAATGTCTTAAATGCTGTGAAAAAGTTTTAACTATTTTTTAGGAAATAAGGATATACACCATCAGCCTTATATATAATGGGAAATAAGACTGCATATTCTCAGCTGGCGTATTTGCTTCAAAAGTAGGGCGTTTTTTAAACGTTTCACGTTTTATGCAAATGGGTCTACAAAACTACATATCGTCATATAAAATAAATACTCGAATTTATTAACGAAAGTAAAAATATTGCTGAGAACTAAATACACTAAGATTATAACGTTTTTTGCTTATCCTGTAAAATAATTTATATTTAACTTTCGCCTTTTTTATTTTATATGACGATATAAAAAGAGGTGCTTTAATTTTAGCCAATACTATTAAATGCACATCCTTGATTTAATAAATTATCACCCTATTTAGAGATGTATGATCAATCGGTTAACCAATATACCGATTAGTCGAATAATCCGATCGCACGTTCTTTCAAACTTGAGTAATTTTATTTATATGTATTTGAGAAATTAATTCATAACGTTTGAATAATCAATAAAAAAAATGTTAAGAAAAATAATTATGTACATACATACATATCCGTTGTAAGCCTCCAAAAGAAAAATGTTCCCACTGTAATATTCCAGATATACATACATTTTATAGGTTTTGTTCAGATATATATTTAAGCGCTTTTGATTTAAAAACCAAATTTCCATATAAAATTGGTTCCGTATATCTTCTCATAAACCAAAAAAATTGATTTGTGTAAAAAGATTAAAATCTCTACATACAAAAAAAAAAAACATTATACACTACGTACATACATATACAAGTACGTGCATGTATACTAATTAAACTTCATACTACCTTCATATAAATTTTACTTTATATACATATAAGGCTATAATAATGTAGACGAAAATATATTTATGTATATCAAGTACAAGCAACTTTACACCAATGAAAAACGAGCAATTTTTTTCAAAAAAGGTCAAGAAAAATTTGAAGAAACATTAGTGGAATTATGAAAAGTGTAGCACTTTCATAGACCTTATTTAAAAACATTGATGCAGACAAAATCAAATTTCCAAAGTCATAATTTTTAATAACAAAACTTATAATTTATTGATTAATCATAACAAGGAACAACGAAATTTTTGATTAATCGAATAACTGATGTTTGAATAATCGATTAACCTCACATCTGCGCGTTCTAAATAAAACACGCGCAATTCTTGAGGTTTTTCTATACATTTTCTTTACACTTTTCTGAACAGCTGTAAAAGAATTTGTTTTGTATTTTAAGAAATGAAGGGCTTATTGTAATGAATTGAAAAACTGTGTTTTTCCTATTGATTATAATAACTATACCAACATCCCCTCAAAATATTTAAGCTATTTTCCAATTAGTTTCTGACTTAGACGCTACATTCCAATGTTTTTGTTGAGTTTGTTTTCGCAATAACATCATAAGACAATAATTTTTCACAACATAATTCGAAATTTTTAATTTTGAAGAAGTTATATATGTATGAAAGTCGTAATTCTTTTAAACACGCAGGAATGTGTGGATATACAAAGACGTTTTGTGAACGAACGATGAATAAATCTGTTAAGCCCACGAGATATATAGGGCCATATCGTGGTTGGCGTATTTCGACAACCATGAAATTTTGATCCTAGATTAAAGAAACAAATTTGCGTTTTTCTTTAATCTATTACAAAAATGTAGTGCAAGGCGTATTTCGACAACCATGAAATTTTGATCCTAGATTAAAGAAACAAATTTGCGTTTTTCTTTAATCTATTACAAAAATGTCGTGCAAGGCGATCGATATACGCCAATCATGATAAGGGAGATATTTTTTTTTAATTTTGGTGGCTTGTGAAGTTGTTAAACAAAAACTATAGTGCTTAGTCCCAGTTCACACTAGTCAAGTTTTATTGCTGAGCTTATAAGTTTTTCTTCTTTGAACTTTCATCGGCATTCACACAATGCAAGTCTTATTTTTCAGCTCATATTTTTTATGCATAGTTTTGTTTTCCAGAAAATTATTTAACTTTAAAAATTTTATAAAAAAGTAAGATCAAAATAATATAAGAACATATTTATGTAAACAGACATTAAATAGCTTTTGGTTTTACTTTAAAATCTTAAAAGGCAACGAAGAGATACTTTGATTAGAGCAAAGCGTTTGCAGTACAAGTTTTTCTTTGTTCATTGTACATTGCAAGTGCAATAAATGCTTTTAAAAAATCAATACACAAAATTTTTTGATCATCCTTTTTAATATTTATTTTAAAGTCTGGATTATTTTTTATATCATCAGTTTATAATAGAGACTTTTTTTCAATTTCTCTGTATTTACAAAATACACTACAAAGTTTTTTTTATCATTTAACTTGAACTTTTATATTTTATTTATTCTTGATACCATTTGGTTCGCTTAGGTTTCTTACCGCTTTTTAGAGGGCCAACACCTCCTTCATTAGCTCGTTTATTTAACATTTGTTTGTATTTATTGACCAATGGCATTAACTCATCTCTTTCCACTTTACGACCTTGTTTTGGTCTCATTTCAGCTTTCCGCTCAGCTAAATGTGTTTGTTTTATTTTTTGTTTTTTCTTCTTTTTAATTTCGCTATGTACTCGCTTCAAGTGGTCTTTTGATTGCTCCTTAATTTTCTTAAACGAACGCATACGCAAAGCTGTACCAGGTTTGGCTTCCGTGCCAACATAATCATCTTCTATGTGAGGTGAAGACTTCTTGTTTGCTTTATTTTTCGCAGCTCTGGACTCTTCAAGTTTTCTAATGTGTTTCTTTAGTTTATCCTTGTCGTCAGTTTGTGGACCTTTGGGAATTGTTTTAAGGAATAATTTCCCATCTCGTTTTTGTTGTTTTGAAGCTTTTCTTTTTTCAAGTTTTTCTTTATAGGTAGGATTATTGACCTTCGATTTCTCTTGACGCTTTTCTTTAACCTTGTGTACTGCACGATCTTCAATACTGAAGGCAACAATGGGACGCTATAAAGTAACATCAATTATTTTATATACATATATTTAGGTATATAAAAGAAAACTTACATGTTGATTACCAAATATTTTGGGGTTATTGTTCAATTTTCTCAGAGCTATCAAGGCCTCTTGGTGACTATTAAATGACATAAAACCGAATCCTTTTGATTTGCCTTTGGGATGTTCTGGTGTTATTCGATTTTCACGCATAACGCGGCATTCGTGTGGTTTAAAACCTGTATAGGCAATTACCATATCCCTCAGATTTTCATTATCATAATTGAGCGGCAAATTATGTATAGACAAACGATTACGAGAAACGAATCTGTTTAAATTTTTCAAAACTTGTATTTTAACCTGTTCCAATTTGTGTCTTTTATTCATATCTGAAGCCGAAACACCCGCGGCTGCCTTTGAATTTGCCATAATAAGACCCTCTCTGGCTAAATAGAGATTACGTGAGTCTTTGCCATCGTTCTTTTTATCCTTCTCGGACTTTTGTTGATTTATTTCTTCTCGGCTTAGAGCTGGATAGGGTTCCAGCACTTGATCCATTAGAACAAATTCAGCAGCTGATTGTAGGCACAAGTCAGCTGATTCTTTAGTTTTAAATTTCACAAATGCTGTACCCTTTGAATGGCCAGATATATGATCTCGATTGATAATTGAATAATAGACTGGGCCAAATTTGCGACAAACTTTACGTAAATCTGTATCTTCTGCGTCGAAGGGTAAATTTTTTATAAAAATTGTACAACCTTCTTGGACATCATTTGAAATCTGTTTTTCTTTCTTAATTTTGTTGAGATCTAATTTAGTTTTCACGTCTTTTTTATCTCCGTCTACATCATCATCATTATCCTCATTCTCGTCCTCCTCGTGGTCTTCATCTTCATCACTTTCTTCATTTTCATCACTTTCGGTATCTTCATCATTGCTTTCTCCATCCTTAAAAAATTAAGGAATTTAAATTAAAAATGTGTAGGAAACAGTACTTTATATGTAACCTAATTACGAGTATCGTACTTCGACTTCGACTTACAACGATTTTCTAAAGATAAACTAAAGAAACTTTATAACATTTTTTTTGCAATATAGTACAAAATCGTCGTAGTCGAAATACGATACTCGTAATTAGGTTACATATAAAGTACTGTTTCCTACAAATTTTACAAAATCTCATTAGAGAATGTTTTTTTAATACACTCTTTAAGCATATGTATACATATACATATGTAGTACACGATATATTAAAAGCTAGATGTACATATGCCTATGACGACACGATAATTTTCAGCATGTTGGTTACACTACACTGAACCAAAACGATTCTTAAAACAAGAATTTTGCGTTTTTGTTTTAAAGATGCTGCATTTTTCAAAATTATTTTAGAAGCAGGTTTATAATAAAATAATCTCTTTCATTTAAAAAATGAAATTTTTTGAAAATATTTTAAAAACTTACAGCCTTATTTATAAAAATTACTAAGGCTTTATAAGGACTTAATAATTTTTTTTTTCAATTTGTTTTATAAAGCCTTAATAGTTTTTATAAATAAGACTGTTTAATATAAACATTTTTAATTTTAAAATGAACCATTCTTAATTTCACAACTTTCCATTATTAATTCAAAACTTTTAATTTTTAATATAAAAATAATTAGTTTTAAAATAAAAATGCTTCATTATTACTTTTTATTACATTATTCAGTTATTTTTGATATTATTTGACTAAAAATCATTTGGAGGATTATTTGGCTCAGTTCGATGAACTATTTCGCAATGACCAATTCACATGCCATACGTGTTAAAGTTTAATTTCAATTTCTTTTAGAAAGTCTATTAGAATTTTATAATTATTAGCCTCTAAGTCCAGAGGTAGTGGGTTCGATTCCCGCCATAGACCCTGGGTGTTTTCTGCAGACAAGCTAATCGCTTCGCGGGTTGTATTCGTTAAAAAAAAAAAAAAATTTTGTCACTCTTGAATTTTCTTTTGAGCTTTAAAACTTTTTTTAAAGTTTTCCAGAGGTAGTACGTGTAAACATGTGAATGGCTACATGCACATATATTACTATTACACCGAAGTGCATCTAGACGACCTTAAAAAACCAAAAATAAACCTTTTAGGAATTTTGTAAATATTTAAATTTAATTTTTTTTCATAAATGTTTCCGCCTGTCTCGCAGCTGAAAAGTTGTGAAACTTTTGACCATAAGGACAAAGGCCTAATTACGATTGTTGTATTTCCACTTTGACCTAGTCGATTTTGCAATAGATCAAAAAAGAAACGTTGCAATGTCCTTTAGTCTAGTACAAAATCGTCGTAACTGCTGGACACAAAACTAAACAACGCATGTTAGATATGTAGTTAGTGGCATTGCATACACTTTCACGAGCAGCTTCCAAAATAATCGAACAATCAACATATTTGTTTACGCATGCTTTTGTGTAGATGCATTGCAGTTCGAGCAATATAATTTTTTATCACAATTTTAAAACGAGTCATTTTCAAATAAACTAACATAATCAAGTCAGAGGAGAATGAACAACAGGTAAATTTCACATTATTGTAAGTGCATACATATGTATGTAGTAAGACCACAGTTGATGTCTCCAAATACTGCATCTGAATATTTTAAAATAATACATTATTATTGTGTACGTACCTCAACTTTGTTGTTTTCGCTTTCATCACACTCAGAATCATATTTTTCCGATTTTATCTCATCTTTCACCTCTACTTTTGATTTCTTTTCACTAGGCTCTTGTTCTGCATTTTTCTTTGCTACAAATTCATTTTTACCCAAAGCCCAGTCAATAAATATATTTCGACCTAATAGGTCTTTTCCATTTCCTTTTAAAATAGCTTTGGTAGCTTCATTAACGGTTTCGTATTGTACAAATGCACAGCCCACAAGTTTGCCATCAGCACGTTTTAACAGATTGACATCTTCCAATTTACCCCATTGTTCAAAGTGCTTCCGCAGATCTTCCTCGCTAGATTTGTAACTAATGTTGCGCACAATAAGTCGAGCACGCTTTTTCTGACGACGTTCTTTTTCCTCCTTCTGCTGTTGTACCCTAAAAGGGTTACGTCGTTTTGATCCTTTTTGTTTTGAGTTATCTTGACCTTCTTCAATTTCTGAATGACTTTCTTTTAATTCCATAACGGAAATTTATTTATTGATGTTTTTTCAACTAAAAATTATTAGAGCCTCAAAACTTTGTTAAAAAATTAATAAAAACAATTATTTGACAGCTGTCACAGCACGTGGACTAATTTTAACGAATGCATATAGTGGCACCTAGTGTGAAAATTCAAAACTTATCATAGGGTGCCCGTGAAAAAAATTGTTTTTGATTAACTGTTATTTTGAAAATGATGTTAAAAATTCAAGACTTAAAGCTCAGTTACCCGACTGTAATTTAATGTAACTGCTACGGTAGAAAACAGCTGATCGATATTGTAATGAAAATTATTAAAGAGATGTAATGTAACGTACATTACTTTTCACATAACATCCATGGATAAATTTTAACGTTTAAGTACGCTCAAACGTTAAAATTTTAGGAATATCTGCCAGTTTCACGACGGTTGTGTGCGCTTTTTTAAAATAATTTACATATCTTTTGGTATGCATTAATGCGAGCCAACATGCGTTAAGAAAGTTGGTTAATTTTTGGACCACTTTCACTCCGTAAACTGCCTTAGTATGTAAATGTAATGGCACCTTTCAAAATACATACAAGTTATTGTATCTTTGATATTATTATTAATTAGTATTAATGAGCAAAACAATAATCATCCTTATTCCAGTTGTCGACATCGACGTCACCTTTTAACTCAATGACAGAAAATAGGGACTTGTTTACTCACTCTCGAGAACAATGTTGTGCTATTGACAATCCATTTCCATTCCCTAAGACCTAGAAAATAGCATAAACCAGCAAACAGGAGTCACTTGTTTTCGACAACGAGTACACAAGCCCCAATTTGTGTTAAAGTGACGTCGTTGTCGAGAACGGGAATAAGGGTAAATAACTTGGTATAAAATAATTTGGTTTTTGACAGTTTAAATGAACTCTTTTAACCTAACAGAAGGTTAACATGCTGTCTCACATCTCTTCACGGACCAAACACATACTGAAAGCTTTCTGTAAGTCAGTTCCTCATTTTAAGCTTTCGGTTAATCAGTGCTTTTGTTGCTTACACAGAATATTAATCGTAACTATTATTATTCTGTTTACGGACTCTCTTTTCTTGTTCGCGCTGCTCGCTTGGGGAATTTCTTACCCAGAGAATTACGTTCTTTTGTTTTACGTTGGCATCTTTTAAGAGAAAACCATCTCAATACCTTCATCAATGTGCTTTACCACTGATTGATTGGGTGTTTGTTATACCTATATTATACTGTTTTAATGGGGCCGTGAAATGTTTTTTTTTCATTTTATTTATTTATTCATTATGTATACCTAGCCTTTGGGCCATAGTCGGTCACATCATACTACTCAAAAACTGTCTACATACAATTTTAAAACAATAGTAATACATTTTTTAAAATAATTATGTATATAAATACAAAATATTGAATTAACTACATACATTCAAAAATACAATTTGGCGATTGTAATTTTATTTTATTTTTTATACTACTCATTTTATACTTTATATTGGCCTTGAGGCCACATGTATTACTGAATTTAATAAATAAAAAAAAATATAGTTTGACCTTCTACAGAAAATTTAAATGATATAAATAGCTTATATAATTATTGTGAAGGAAAGAAACTCTTAGCAAGCACATCATTATTTTGAGGTTTATCTCTTTAAATCCATATCGCGCATTTCATGAAACTCAGAAGGCGTTTTGAAATAGTCCTCTAGCAACAATGATGTTTTCCCGCCCAATTTATAAGTAGCATTATTCCAAGGACTCAATCGATAGTAAGCCGCTTTTACTTGTCCTCTTTTGAAGTGATGATGCGATATGCCCAAATGCAGTTGAGGATGATAAACGGCTATATATCTAAAACAAAGAATTGATATGTAAGTATACTACATATACAAGTATGTACACATTGCTCCTTTAATGCAACTCGATTATAAACTCCCAGAATGAATTTTTTGGTATTTAGCCGGGTTGCCGCAAAGGAGCGATCTGTAACCCACTCCCAAATTAACTTACTCTTCTTGGTCCCTATATATTCTCAAAGGAAACATGGAAACAATTAAACGCAGTAGAGCATTTATTGCTAAAAATCCTGCCGAAAAATAATAAATGTCTTCAAATTCCATTGAAAGTTTCATAGAGAATGAGTCTAATATTGGTGCATTTTTAATATATTGGTAAATAGCAGCTGTCCCAATCAAAGCCGTTGTCACTGTAGAAACGTGCATTGCCCATAGTACATATGATTCCATTGGCGCTTTGTAGATTAAACAATAGTTTTGCGGTACTTTGTCTTTCTCCAATAACCGCTTTTCTTTTTGTTTGAAGGAACCCGAACGGGCAAATCGTTGATTAAACAACAAAGACGTAGTACTAAAAATCCTTTGAATCAGAACATTTCAATTAAAAAAACTCCACATACCTTATGCTTCTATCCCAATAATTAATCTGTTTAATTATTAGTAGATTTTTCATAGAATTCTTTAAATTAAATAATAAAGCCATCATTAAGGACAAATTTAAAGCAAAAGAGGTTATGTTTGTTTGTTTACAGAAATTTTTACCAGCTGTTGTTGAGAATTAATAGGCTTGCCAAGTTAACTTAATTGGACTGAATTAACGGCATTTAAAACTGCGTTTTCAACCCTAAAAACATCCTACATTTATTTATTAAGTTTTAAGGTATCTACCATTTTAATTTAATTTATTCATGAATGATGAGTAAAATAAAAAATATAATGATATTTAAATGGCTTGTATTTCTTAATCCATCAGATAACTTGTATATTATGCTATTTGTTCCATTGTGCTATATGGTATCTTTTGAAATGTATACATTATCAACACTGGCAACTGCAGATAAAATCGAGCTACCCATGATACAATTATACAGGTAACCGCAAATCGGCAACAAATTTACAGCAAATAAAACAACAGTGCTTTTTGTTGCTAGTTTGTGGTGCCAACTGTCATAGAGCAAGTGATTGAAATGAAAGATAAACAGCGTGTGTGTGTGTTTGTAAAACATAAACAACATTTGGCAGATGGCACCACGAAACAAGCAAAACAGCTGGCGCCTCGCGGTTACCTGTATAATTGTATCATGGGTAACCGCAAATCGACAACAAATTTACAGCAAATAAAACAACAGTGCTTTTTGTTGCTAGTTTGTGGTGCCAACTATCATAGGCCTTTCACACACGAGAACAATTGTGCTGGCATAACATGCCAGTTTGTTGGTGAGAGAGGCACAGAGAGGGGTTTCATGTTTGGCATAATTTTTCAACCAGCTACAACCCCGCATCACCAGCACAAAACCAATACACACATAACTTAAAAAACAGCAAATATTAAATGCATACAAAAAACACTAACACACACAAAGCTATGTATGCGTATACATTTTTATGTCGGAAGAATTAGTCTCGTGTGTTCTTAAAAAAACAAAAATTGTGCGGCATAAAAATTAGTCTCGTGTGTGACATGCCATAGAGCAAGTGATTGAAATGAAAGATAAACAGCGTGTGTGTGTGTTTGTAAAACATAAACAACATTTGGCAGATGGCAGCACGAAACAAGCAAAACAGCTGGCGCTTCGCGGTTACCTGTATAATTGTATCATGGAGCTACCCTTAAATCTAGTGTTTTGTTGCACTTTTATTAAATCTCAAAATGAATTTATAATTATGTTTTGTGTTATAATAGTATACCAAAAATGGGAAAATGTTTTGAAAATTAAAGTGAATAGAAGTGGTGATTAAATAAAAATCATTAAACATAATGATGAATTGAAAATTACATGAAATGAATAAGTATAACAATAATAATTTCTCGAGAGCTCCTGAAAATGAATCGCCAAATCGGTTTAACAAGCGTTCGAGATTTGGAGCAAATAGTAATGGTAACAACAGCTCCCAGAGGTTCAAACACCAAAACCTCCCGGGTTATCAATATTCACAAAATAGGAATAATGCAGTAGACTATAAATCTAATCAATATGAAAAAGGCACAAACAGACACTCTTACATTAATTCTCCGAAAAGGTTAAATTACAATCATCAACAGCAAAATAAACAATTATCACCGTACACACAAAAATCCCCAATACCTTCGTCTATATCCAAACCATTTTCGAAATTTTCCGCGTCTTCAAAAAATGTATCAAATTTAGGACTTCCTCAAACCAATAAATTAGTTGCACCAACAGCACCACCGGCTACTGTTTCTCAAAACTCGCAACAGCTGCAGCAACAATTCCCTTCAGATATTATTGATAGTTCTAACTACTATGGATTTGGCTACAACTTTTATCCCAATTATAATACAGATTTGATAACAACTGCTTCCTCTACCACATTTAGTGCGGTTGATGGTTTGAACCCATATATATGGCAAACTATAACGTCAACACCACCGCCTAAACTGCCACAACAACAGCAACCACCATTGCCACCATTACCTCCACATCAGCCACCACCTCCTTTACCAAGCTCTGATGATTTGCCTCAATTACCACCGCCACCACCAATGCCAGAGTGTTTCAATGATTCTGCGACAAACATCTCAGAAAAAACTGATGAAATTGATAAATCTAAGGATCAGGAATCAGGTACAATAATTATTAACCATAATATTTTAACTTTCCAATACTATTGTGTAGAGTTAATAATTTAGCGATTATATCTGATTGGAAAAATTATAAAATCTATTATCTACATGTAATTATACATTTGTATGTCTGTTGTATAAAAAATTATTTAGTGTACCATCGCCACAAAATTTACTGCAGGAAAACCAAACGGGTTCATATTCAATAAAAAAAGGTGTTGCAGGAAATTATTGTTATTAATCACAGACATTATTTACTGTTACTTATCCTACAATAAATTATTTATAACTTTTAATATATAATTGGAAGTATAATACTCGAATTCAAACAAAGTTAAAGTTAACAAAACCAAGGGAAAATTTAAAAAATCCCCATGAAAAATATTATTCACGGCAAGGGGAATCAAAACAGAGAACACATTTCTAGGGAAAACTTGTTCACGATTGCAATTTAGGGAAAAGAGAAAATATATCGAGGGTAAAACTGTTCACAATAGGGGTGAATATTATTGGAATCAAATCAATCTCGTTTTATTTTTAAGTCCTACTTTTATAAGCAAATGCCCGGGTTTTTACCCTCTGCTGTCCTCTTTTTATAAATTAAGCGATAACAACCCGAACTCTACACCGAATAGGTATAAATAATTAATGCGATTATCGCAAAAAGATAAATAAGTATAGTTAAACATACTTAGGTAGACTCTACTATTATTGTAGTTTTGTAATTTTCAATAATTTATTGAGAGTTTTTCTATAAGCCTTGAATTGCGTTTGTAGTAGTCTATTTATTGAGGTGTTGCTTAGCTCCAACGAAATACATCTAGACCTTATAAACCAACAACAAATAAATTTTTTAAAGAAATTTATTATTTGACATATTGTCAGAAGTATACATACAATTGAAATTTATTTGCTGGTAGTTTAGCATGTCTATATACATATGTATTTCATTGGCGCTTGAACGAAATCATCAGTAGAGTTCAACCATAATTTTTAACAGTCACAAACCTCTTACTTTATGCACAAACTTTCAAAAACTATATGAGAATTCATAAAATAATAATATTTTTGAAAATCACAAAAGAAAAAATAAGCTTAGTAGGATTTGAAACTGATAAATAAATTTTTTAAATATTGAATCTAATTTTTTGCTGGCAATTCTAGATAATATGTTTGATATAAATAAAAAGCCATAACATTTCAACATTTTGTTTTTCAGTAGCAAAAACCATCATTAAAATGAAGACGAAACGGAAAGCTATGTCAGTGCGTTACAAATTAAGTAAATCTTGGTCAGAAAAAGATGCTCTATTAGCTCTTAAAGCTGAGGAAACAATAAGCAAAAATCATGAAAAGGATATAATGTTGATAATACGTTTCCCCGATCCCGAAATTAGTCGTGAAATGGTCAAATGTTATAGTCCTGATATAGAATCGGTGCATTTTCAATTAAATTTTGCACCACGATATTGCTTAGTCCACTTGAAACCCGGCGCAGATGTTGAAAAAACTATGGACCACATATCGAAAATATCGTTTGGAACAGGAAATCTATCAGTAGAAATCAAGGAAATACCTCAAAAGGCGCACAGTACAAAACTAAATGAAATTGATCCATTTACTTTGTATGTAGGTAATCTGCCAACAACAATAGCTGTTAAAACATTAAAGGACCATTTTCCCGGAGCTTCGCGCATTGATATAGGTTTCGCACAACGTATGAAATACACACGTTATGCGTTCATTCGTTATCAGAATGTGCAACAGGCCATTGAGGCGTACACACGCATGTATGATACCGAAATAGGAGGTCGAAATTTGACCATACGCTTTAGACGCCTTACTGCGGCTAGTGATGGTAATAAAGAGGTTGAAGTTGAAAATCGCGATGGTATACTACATGACGAGATAATAAGTCAGACAACAGTTGCGACAGAGAATAATATAACTCAATTGTATCAGACTTCTTGCGATGATCCGAATGCTATTGATGATATAGTGACTACAAATAAAAGACATGACTCAAATGATTTAGCAAGTATTACTGAAAAACAAACCACAGAAACTGGGGAAAATACTGGTAAGTTATTACTTTAGCGGAAAAGATATACATACATACATATATACTTTTGCAAGACCTTTAGGATCTAATAACGGACCCGACTTATTTAATATAATTGAGTTGGATGTTTTTGAGTGACGATTTAAAATACTTTTTAGGACCAATGTTGTCGAATATCAAATGTCGCCAAAATAAGGCGTATCCCACAAGATTTTGTTAAAGTTCGGACTAATGAGAGTAAAAAGAAAATTACTCTCTGAATGTGCAAAAGTTATGCAAAATTGCTGGAACGCAAAAATACTGCCCATCTTGGCAAACACATTTTTGCTTTATTTGCAAATTTTCTGATTAATTTTTCAGTTTCATATGAAACAAAAAACAGCTGATTATTCAATTCTTGTCCGAACTTACTCAGAAGAAAAAGTTGGTACTTGTTTGTACAGAAAATGAAAAAAATTACTCTCTCATTCGCTCTCAAAATTGCACAAAAATTGCTATCTGGTACGCTTTTTGATAACTTTGTACAAGTTCCTACTGTTTTGTTATGTATCTGGAACAGACCTATAATTAAACATTGAATTTGAACTACATATTTTGTAATTGCATTAGTTTCACACTATCCTTATGCCAGCCATACACTACACAAGTTCACTGCACAAGTCTGGCACTGGTACAGTGCGTTTGTGTAGTGTTGTGCTATTTACGCAGTGAACTGAGTAAATATCAAAATGATTTTGATATTTGCTCAAGTTTGAAAACTGTACAGTGATCTTGTGCAGTGTATTGCAAACGCTCAGTTGTTTCGTGATTTTTTAAGAGCTCACAACAAGAAATGAGCGCAGAACAAATATTCTGGGCAGAGTTCCTAGAAATATACAAATAATCACTAGCATTATGGCGAAATAAAAATAAAAAATGCACAGTTTACTTGTATAGTGTGTGTCACAAGCTTAGTTTACGCAGTGCCAGACTTGAGCACTGAACTTGTGTAATGTATGGCCGGCAGAATTTAAAAATTGTCAAGTGACCATAGGCTTGAACATAAACATATTTTCTGGAAGTCGATCAATCATTTCTGATAGCGGCCCATCCACTTGCAATATAATTGTGCAATTTTACGTATTGTACAATAATATCGCCAATATCACAGAGCCAATATGGAAAGCTGAATTAAGGCTGTGATACACTATCATACACAGTCGTTCGATCTGTCAAAAAAATCGTGTGTGCTCAAAAAGCATGATAGTGTGGATTAAAAATTTGATATGTGTGACAGATTTTTTGACAAGTCTCAGCGATTTCCAAAACTTTATGAAAATTTTCATAAAATGATAATTTCTATTAGATCAGAGATGCATTTTATAAAACAGCTGATAAGAAACAAGCAATGTCTGTTTCATTTATTTAAAGAGAGAGAGAGAGAGATACATTTTGCGTTATTATTTCTTTACAAATGCAAAATAATTAAATATAAAAATTATTTTAAATGGCGGAAAATTGCATTTGTTTACATTAGTAAAACAAACATATGTTTTTGCATCTTTTTTGTGTAATAATGTGACACCTATAATAGATTTTGTTGCGATTTTTTTTGAGTGTGACAGAATTTAGTCAGATTTTCTAGTGAATGAATCGTACGACTGTGTATGATAGTGTATAACGGCCTTTACCAGCGTCTAATATAGGGTATTTTTTTTATCCGGTTCAGAACCGGTTTTCTTATTTTTGGTACGGATTTTTTCCGTTAAACATATTTAAACAGTTTTAAAACCGGTTGTAATGTAAACGCTAGTTATTTATATTGTTGAAATTTATAAAAGTATAGCCAAAACTTGCGCCAAGGAATTAAAATATCGGCAAGTTAATTGCCAACCGCATTACAAAATTTTCATCGCCAAACATTTTTATCGCCTCCTTTTGGTACAAATCGCCACATGTCGTCGGTTGGTTTCTGGTTTGCGGCACAGTATATTCAAAATACATTATGTCTGCAGCAAACCAGAAACCAACCGACGATGTGACAGCACTGCTTAGGACTATTAACATCAGGGAAGGCATTGACAATATTAAAATTGTACCAACAACTTTCAAAAATTGTACTTTTTTGGACTTAATTGTACTAAAAGATTTTTTTAGTTTACATACATATTACATATTTTTATATGTTTTTATTAAAATAATCGCCTTTGTTCTGGGTACCGAAACGTTTCCATAAATTTGCTTGCAAGTTGGGATGTTAAACCATATGGTTCTAGCTGTTTAAGTTGAAATTTAAGGTATACAAATTAAAAGCAGGTGATTTAGTATTCGAATTTAGAAAATTACTTGATTTTCTCGCTGAATTTGCTTTCATAAGGCTGTTTTCAAGTGGAAAGAATGTGGGTTTTATTGTTCAAAAGGGAAAATTGACATATCCAATCGTTTGAAAAGAAATGCAGAGTGAAACTGGGGAGATTCCTTAAATGTACTAAATTAGTCATTGGTGCACCATTGTACTTTTTCGAGTTTAAATAGTACCAAAAACAGTACAATTGTACCAACTGAAAACAAAATAGTGGCAGCACTTTCTTTGTAATGTGTAATGTTATCAACACACTTCGATTTTTGCATAAAGAAGAAGAAGCAACCACTAAACATGCATTGTGGTAAGGCGAATCTTTGTGGAAGAAAGAAAAACTGTTTTTGTGCAATAATTATATCTGTGGCATAAAATTCAAAAGGCTCCACCTCTTAAAAAAAATAAAAGAGTACTCTATTAGGTAGGGAAGAGAATTGGCCGCGAGCCTGTTTCCGAGTTATGATCCTCTGAAGTTTCAATACAAAACTGAAATAATTCGGGATAGTTTGCAATGAATGAGGTCAATATTTGTACAATTTGAAAGCTTCTGAGAATATTTTGGGATGATGGTAAAATGTATAAAATCGCTAGTGGTGAAATACAATGTATGGAGAAAATTAACAAGTTTCGCCAAAGGCCGGCTATGATTGAAATCTTTAGTTGGATGAGCCCACCTTGGAAACATCGTGGGGGGGGGGAAACCTCCGGCCGGGTACAGCAAATCTTTTGTAAAACCATAAATCGGAAACTAGGGGAGTCTTGGCCAATTTTTTATTTAATATTATTTTTTATTTGTTAGTGATTTTATCTATCGAATTTTTTCAACATGTTTCAACGTTTTGAGATCCTGGGAGTCGATTCTGACATTTTTCCCAATCATGTCCATATATATGTATAATATACATTGTATATATACTCACATATGTGCTTGTGTGTATATGTATGTGAATATCTATCTCATGACTTAGCGGGTCAATGGATTGGAAGCAAATTTGCCGCATTCGGAAGATATGGAACTCACTTATGTTACTGCTAATAAATATAAAATAAATGAAAAGTAATATATAATCATATAATAATAAACTCTATTTGATTCTTTTATGCAGCTAACAATTCAACTCCAGCAAAATTTTCTACCGCAACTACTGAAACTAATCTTCCAATAAACGAACCATTAATTCAAGGTAACATATTTACATCTGAGAATTGGTTTATACTTGAAATTTACTCCACTTATTTTGAAAAATTTAATTAGAAAAACCTAGTTCAATGCATCGGAACATTAAACCTGATCCCGATATTGATCCTGAAGACATAGTCATTCGCAAGAACACGGTTCCATCTCGTGTTGTAGTTACAGACAACAATATTAAACGGGAGGAAGAAAATTTCGCTTTATACATGGAATTCTTTGAAAAGCCTAATAATCAAAATGATGTATTTGAAAAGTCAAGCCGAAGTGACATACATTCATTATCCTCAACAGCGGATGAAAGAGATACCATGTCGCCTTTATCCACTAATAGTTTAGGAGACTTTTTACAAACTTGCCATAGACGACAAACAACGACAGATAATATAGAAGAACTCGGACCACCAGCAAAGAAAATTAATAAAAATACTGGGGAAAATTTACAGGCAACAGTTAAAATGGAACCATTAGAAAAAAGTAATACTAGAAGAAGAGAAACTTTGCAATTATTTAGAAATGAGTCTGTGGAACCGAACACTATTAAGCAGGAAGCTGTTCAGAATAGTATAAATTTAAATACAAGAAATAAAAATTCTTCAGTAAATATAGAAAAATTCCCTGTAAGCCACCATTCTAGAAAGTATAATAAAACATCAAACAGTGATGATATGGTACCCCCTACTGCTTTGTTTTTCCGAAGCGATTACCAGAATATGTTGCCAAACGCCGCTAGTGCTTGTGACTATGATGAATTCTATGAAACCAGGGTAGTACCCCATTCATCTACTAGTTTGGGAAACGTAAAAAAGGAAATTATAAACACAAATGAAATTAATACACAAGTCACACAAAATGAAAGATTAAATCGAAGCCGAACTGCTACTTATACAGGCAAGGAAAAATATATTATAAACTCAACAGCAGCGTCTAATTCAATTGATGATGATTTAGTGCCTGCACAAAATTTACTGGCTTCCTATAGACCTTTACAAAGTTCCATTAAAATGGAAGCCGAACATGCTGATATCTTTTCAGTACCACTTAATACAACAAGCCGTACGAACGAAACCATTAGTTCCAGTCATGATTCAGATACAAGTTTAACATCACATTCAAGTGTTTGTGAAAAGAAAACTGAGACTACAAAAACTGATATAGCTGAAGATAATGATGAAGGTAAGATTTTGATAATTATATATTACTGCTATGATCTTTTTATTTAATTTTATTTTGATTTATGTTAATTCATTTTATTGTATTTATTGTTTAATTTTATTTTGTTTTTTTATTTTTTTATTTTATTTTATTTTATTTTATTTTATTTTATTTTATTTTATTTGATTTTATTTAATTTTATTTTATTAACCCCCTACCAAAAAAAAAGTGTTATAAGTTTATATTGTGTGGATCTGTGTTTCTGTAAGAGTCTACGTACATACAGGCCAAACGGCTGGACCGATTTTGATTTAGTTTTTTCTGTTTGAAAGGTGACTTTATTGAGAGTGTTCCCATGAACAAAAAATGGTGAACAAAATTAGAAAATATTATAATACTCATACAACAAAAACGCAATCATTGGCGATCACAATTTTAGGGAACGGGAATACATTTTACGTGAACTTTTATTCCCGATAAAGGTGATTTTGTTTTATATTATTTAATATTATTATGTTTTCAACATAAAATCAATATACATAAGTGGCGTATAAACTGTGTTTTTTTCTGCTGGTTGTCGACAGGCATATGCAAATTCCTATTGCAATATTTTCAATTATAGATTAAACAGCAATGTTGAGTCATGCTTGTAGTCTATTAGAAATTGTTGAAAAACTCGACAATAGAGATGTCTCTGGTTAGGATTAATCGAATTGTATTTATGGCTAGCAAACAATTATTAAATGCTATAAAATAATATACATATGTACTTATAAAATACTTGGCATGCAGTTTGCTCATTGATGATTTATAAAGCGCTGTATAAACAATTGTTTAAAAAATGCCAAGCGTTTGCTAATTTGTGAATCAACAACTAATAAATGTCTATATAAACGATTATGTTAAACAAGAATTTATTTAAAAATATAATAAGTTTCTCTCAAATTTATTATTTTGGTTATTAAAGCACATCTCGGAAAATAGATCAAATAAAAAAACTAAAACTTTGTATACTTGTTGTATTATGTCTTGAAAAATAAGCAAAAAACTTTTTTGTCGGCTTGTGCAGAATAGGATTGAATTTTAGACCTATGGTTTCTTAGAACTTTTCGTAAATGTCATTAATGATTTACGGCAGTTGATGAAAAAAAGAATTAACCTCTTATTACTAAAACAACGCCATAACTCAAGAAAAGTAGTTTGTCAGAATGGGTGAAATTTAAGGGTCTAGCCCATTTCGGTTCAATATAATGATCCCTTTGTGCTACCTGTGATTTGGAGAGAAAATAGAGTGCTTGAGAGGGAGAGCAAAAGGGGGAGAGAAAGATGAAAAACGTAGATGTAGAATGGAGATAAGTAGTTGCCAGAGAGGAGAGAGTGCGTCGAGAAATGGGTCGTGTGCGTACATACGCCATAGGTGCCATTCCAGCCACTGCTCCTAATATAACGGCTCAGATTTTTGGATCTTATTTCTGGTAACTCGGATAGACTACTGAAAGATAATCTGCCAAGGAATTGCAGACGGAGTTCTACAAGATACAAAAGCAGAGTAGATGCATGATGCTTTCCTCCTCTTCATCAAGATTTCTCAAGTGCTTCATGATGTTTTTAGTTCTGTGGGTGTTTGGGCGACGCCAAAGTTAGCCAAAAAAACTAATTTGAAGTTTTAAATTTACACACAACTTCATGGAAAATGAAAAGAAACAAAAAACAAGACATTTCTATGAAAATTTTGGACAATATGACCAGCGCGATATAATAAGGAAATGATATTAACTCCAAAATCCAGGACGAAGATAAAACAAGGGGGCTGTTGAAACTAAACAAGCCCGAGCTAGAAAAGTTAACCGGCATCTTAACGGGGCACTCTAATTTACGAGCGCATTTGTACCGGATTGGAGCCACGGATGACAATGAATGCAGGGTATGCATGGAGAACATCGAGACAATGGACCAATTCATTTATCGTTGTTCAGTTTTCGCCCAGCCGAGATGGGCGATTTTGGGGATGATATCTTACCGGATATTACCCACCTTATATGTATTGACTGGAAAAGTTTGAGGGACTACGTGAATGATATTGAGTTCCTATAAAGGTGGGGTTCGTTTTTAAATTCACATGAGAGCGCACTAAAGGGCTATACTGGCTTATGTGTAGTATGTCAACGGAGATGAGCGTAATGGTTCCTCTTTTCAACATAACCTAACCTAGCCTAACTCTAAAATCCCATTTTTTGAGTTATGATGTTGTTTTAGTAAATGAGTGATATGTATGTACAGGGTGTTTTTTTAGAGGTATAGAACTTTGAATTGAAATAAAACACAAGAAAATCGTTTTAATGTCCATCAATTTGGCTTTATTGGAAGGATAATTTTCTGCCATTAATGTTTAAATATGATTTCGGGCATGTGGCCGCCGCGGCTGGCTCGAATAAAGCCAATTCTGCAGGTCCAATTTTCAACCACTTTTTCGAGCATATGGGGCCGTATGTTGGCAATAACGCCACGAATGTTGGCTTCCAAGTCCCCTAACGTTTCTGGTTTGTTGGCGTAGACGAGCGACTTCACATATCCCCAAAGAAAATAATCCAATGGTGTCAAATCACACGATCTTGGTGGCCAATTGACAGGTCCATTCCGCGAAATTATGCGCTCATCGAATGTTTCCTTCAATAAATCGATTGTGACGTGCGCTGTGTGGCATGTAGCGCCGTCTTGTTGGAACCACAACTCATCCACATTCAAAATCTTCAAAATCTTCCATAAAGTTGATGGACAAAGCTCCAATTGCTGTGCACGGTGGCGAATCGATTCATTCGGGTCCTCTTCAACACTTTGCTCTACAGCGGCAATTGTTTCTTCGGTGCGCACTGTTCGACGTCTCTGCGGATGCGTATTATCACATAGAGTAAACGTAGTGCGAAAACGATCCATGGTTAACCGAATTAATTGCTCTGATGGACGATTATGTCGACCATAAAATGGACGGAGCTTGCGGTAAACTTCGCGAACTGAACCATTATTTTCGAAATAAATTTGCACGATTTGCAAGCGTTGTTCTTTTGTCAAACTGTTCATGATGAAATGGCAAACCAAACTAAATATTAATCACTTGACAGCTGACAAAATGGCCGCCAGTTAAAAAAGTGATGCCAACTTAAAGTTCTATACCTCAATAAAAAACACCCATTATATGTATATGCTTGGGCATAAAAAATATACCTATGTACATATGTGGGATTCAGTTTTAACTTAGTTACGCTATACTGAGAAGGAAGATATCGAATTCGAAAAGCACAAATATCTCCGCTCGTTGCGGGTTGGGCTCTAAACAGAATGACACTTAAATGGTCCCCATAGAGAAATCAGCTTCTAACTTTAAGAAGGAAGAACGTCACAACGTGGAGCAATTTTCTTAGCTGCTTCCACAAAGAAGAACGAGGGCCAGTTCAATACTTTCAGATTGTTAGACAATCTATGCAATTGCTTCTTTTCAGAAGCCTGATAAGTTACCTGAACCATTCTGAGTGACTCTACGTAATCGTATCAGTTCAGGGGTTTCGATTCGTCGCCTGGATCAAATGGTTTCAGAGTGAATATGCCTTATTGGTGTGCTGGTCAGTTAACCTAACAAAATTACGAAACAAGCCACAATTTATGTTTCATTATTTTGGTCACAAACATTTTGTTTTTTTATGTTCATTATGAGCATGTCAGGGAGCTTGCTTGAATTGAATGTGCTTTGATAATATACACATATGGTCAAAATAATAAGTACACGACGATGTTTTACTCTTTAATACAAATAAGGAAAAAAAATTATTTTAGCAACAGAAAAAATTTTAAACTTCTTTTTTGTAACCCATCAGTATTTATAAGCTAAAAGCATAAATTGACATATTTACGGTATGAAAGAAAATATATGGGAAAAAAGTAGTGGTCAAAATAATAAGTACATTCTGAATATGATTAAATAATAAGTTTAAATTCAGAGTTACATTGCTATATTTTGGATATTTGCTTAATATCCAGTATATACTCCCTTATTTTGAACAAATTTTTCTATTCGTCTTGGCAAAATGTCAACAAATTTTGGGCAGGGGTCTAATAGGATTTCATACCAAGTGATTTGAACAAAACTCCAAAGATTTTAGTTTAAAATTTTTAAACGCACTAATAATCCCAAATTATTATTTTACTTATTAAGTAAAATATTTTTTTATTAAAAATACATTGAAATTGATTATTGAGGGGTTTAGCTGGATCCTATGCCGCTTCGATGGATCCTTCAGCAGGATAATGACCGGAAGCACACATCACTCTATGTGAAGGATTTGTTTCAAGCCAATTGTGTTAACCTGCTGGACTTGCAAATTCAATCCCCGAACATAAATCCTATTGAAAACCTTTGGGGACAGCTAAAGCAAAGGATTTCAAAGCATACTTTTCAAAATAAATAAAATCTTTGGAGTTTTGTTCAAATCACTTGGTATGAAATACTATTAGACCCCTGCCCAAAATTTTTTGACATTTTGCCAAGACGAATAGAAAAATTTGTTCAAAATAAGGGAGTACTCGTATATACCGGATATTAAGCAAATATCCAAAATATAGCAATGTAACTCTGAATTTAAACTTATTATTTAATCATATTCAGAATGTATTATTATTATTTTGACCACTACTTTTTTCCCATATATTTTCTTTCATACCGTAAATGTGTCAATTTATACTTTTAGCTTATAAATACTGATGTGTTACATTTGATTTGGGTTACAAAAAGAAGTTTAAAATTTTTTCTGTTGCTAAAATAAAATTTTTTTCCTTATTTGTATTAAAGAGTAAAACATCGTCGTGTACTTATTATTTTGACCATATGTGTATGAAAGCCAAATTAATACTAAAACTCTATATTATCCTTCCGTTACAGGCGTCGTCATCGTTTCCGACAACATAAAACGTGCATCGAATAATGTTAAGTCCAATAATTCAATTGGAACTAATTTATTTATTCCCAGACAAACCGATTTAGTGTCATTTACATATAAAACTGTTTCTGCTCTAACACTTCCTAATCCTGAAGTTTCTAAACTATTATATCCTGATTATCTCGATAAATTATACGAACAGTTAGATGCCGACTCGGACAATGAATTATGATATTTTAAAGAGAATTACAGCAAGCAGCGCTAAGAAAGAAATGAGATATCGTAATAAAGAGTACGATATTTACATAATTTGTTTATTATTATTTATTTACATAAATGTATTGTAAATAGGTAAAAAAGATGAAATTAATTCTAAAAGAAAATTTTAAAAATGTAAATATAATAAAAATTAAAATAATTTACGCCATAAGAGTCTGAACACAATGCAACGATAATTTATTGCGGTGCGGTTTTTCATACGATTTTGAAGTAAAAAACCGCAGTGCGGAACGGTATAAAATTAAAATCTATTTTATTTTCTCTGCGGACTTTCTTATTCTCTCAATTTTTGACACTCTTTCTCTTTCTGATGTTGCCACATTTTTTGAATAATTGGCGGTGTTCACAACATTGTTTTAACAAAAAGCATGATTTTTTTTTTTCATAATATATAAAAGTTTAAAAAATATATCAAATATATCTGCGAATGTATAAAATGTTAATCATTTTTTGTTTTTAGTTACTGCCAATACAAAATATTCAACACAAAGAGTACTTTTTTATAAAAATGTATACACAAAAAAAAATTAATAAAAATTTAAACAAACAATGACAAGTATTGCCGTAGCTGTCTTCCGTTGTATTATGTTTATTTTTCTTTTCCGCAACGAGAAATCGCACCGCACCGCAAACATTGTGTTTAGACTCTCAATCATACATTATACGTATACAATACATATAGTATGTTGTGTCGCCTCATTTTATAATTGCAACTATGTATGTAATACCGAAATACGACTGTTCAAAACATTGAAACTTTTATCAATAGAATAAGAACTAACTAAAGTTAAAAAAAGTCTTGCGGAATTTTTAATCAAAGAAATTTAAAAAGCAATTAAAAATATTTTAAAATTATAAAAGTAATGGAAATAATCTTAAGAGATATATGTACATATATAATATATGTACAATATTTAATGACTCACAAAACAAAAATTAATTATGAGATAACCTGAACTTTCTCATTAATTGTACACGAAGTACCCAAAAGTTTTTTTTTACAAATTTTTACTGAACTTTACTGCGTTTTACCAAATTGCGCTCGTTACCCAGAATACAGTAAATGAGCAAACAAATTGAGAGATTAAAGTGACATTTTTTGTCGGAGTATTTTGCAAATTTTTACTGCAGAAATTTGTCGTAGTAAAGTTTAGTAAGATAAAAACATATGACAAAAAAAAAAAAAAACAAATGAAAAGTGATCAAACGAAAAGTGTAAAAATTTTAGAAAAGGTTAAATAAAAATTGTGAAAGTCATTAAAAAATAACAGCCTTATTTATAAAACTTATTAAGGCTTTATAAAGGGGTTTTAAAACAAATTTTCATAAAAAATTTTTCTTAAAAAACCTTTATAAAGCCTTAATAATTTTTATAAATATGCCTGTAATTATTTTATAAAGTATAATAATAATAATAACTGTTAATATACCTATTTTGTAATCTATTTTATTATAGTAAGTATCTGGTTACTCAGTCCTTGTCCAGACTTGCAATTTTTGTTGCTGCAATTTTTTACAATTATGCTTTGAAATTGCATAAGTGTCCACATTAAGAAATTCTAGTTTTGCAATTATGTATTAAACAATTCGATTACACCACAAATTTCACTGAAAAATTAACAATTCTATTTAATTTTTGTTATATTTTGTGTTTTTCATATGTATATCTGAAGAAAGAAAATAAAATAAACCATCAAATACATTCAAATTAACAATTGAGAATTTCAAAACAAAACAGAATTGCCGAGCACATGAAACTCCCCAATCTTGTCACCTCTCTCACCAATAAACTCAAGAATTGCTGCAACAAAAGTTGCAAGTCTGGGAGTCTACTCTGTAATTCGAAACGAAAGCAAATGCTTTCGAATTGTAATGTTAATAACATACAAATTCGAAAGAATTTTCTTTCGTTTCGAAATACAGAGTAGACCCCCTGGACAGGTACTTAGTCCTCGTCCAGACTTGCAAATTTTGTTGCTGTAATTTATTAAAATTCTGCTTTGAAAAATTTCTATTACACCACAAATTTTACTGAAAAATTAATTAAATTAATTTACTTTTTGTTATATTTTTTGTTTTTCACACAACTGAAGAAATAAAATAAATAAAAAATGTCAATTACAACTAACAAATTGATATAAACCAGCACGAATTTCAAATCAAAAGTGAATTGACCTATAAACTAAAGAGTTGCTGCAACAAAAATTGCAAGTCTGGACAGGGACTATGTGCCGGTCCAGACTTCCAATTTTTGTTGCAGCAATTCTTGAATATGTGTGAGAGTGTTGAAATAGAAATATGTATATAATTTTTGTATTCCTCTCTCGCTCTTTTGCACAAAAAATAAAAAGTTGCAGCAACAACTGGGACTTAGTATTGCACTTGCTTTTAAGGTAATCAGTAACATTAACAAATAGTAATTTAATTTTTATTAATTTGACCAACAACAAAACAAGGAAATCAAAACTAAATTAATTACAAATATTACATGAAATAAATTGCAAAATTTATTCTAAAAGTGTTCGTGATGTAAAAATATTGTATCGAGTACCAATAATTAAAAAAGAGTTGAATTGTCAAAAGTTTATTTTCCGTTCGCGTACTTCTTTTTGGCTACCGCTCTTTTTGAGAGTAAATTAAAAAATTTTCGCAGTAATTACTCATTTACTGCATTTTACTACAAAAGTAAAAAATAACACGCCTATTGTTAAAAGCATCTGCAAATGAATCAATTAATGTTGAATGCTCTACACAAGTTCTATTTTAGAGTATATGCATTGAAGCACGGTTACATCATTCCAAGTGTGTCCTTTTGGCTAGAAGGTAATGAATGTACTGCACTAGTAACTTAAAAGTCGTGGGTTCCATTCTTGCCGATAATTCTGGGCATTTCTGCAGAATAGTCAAAATAGTGTTTTTGCATGAAGGCATTAGTGTTTATTTGTTGTTAATAAAACTTCGGCGGTAATCGACGCATTAATATCGAAGAAGAATTCTATCTAAAATCTGAATAGGCGGAAAAAAATAGCTGCATAAGTAGCTCGTACACCTCATACACCTACACATATATAATGTATGGAAAACAGTGTACATTTGTACTTATTTATACATAAATATGCACATACAATATGTCAAGAATGTCTGCATATGAAAATATTTAAATATTTTGCAATTTATTGATAACAAAATTTAATGGTGAACAACAAATAAACAAACTCAATTTTGTTAGTGTCAAACAACTCTTTTCACAACAACGTTTTTTACTCTTTTTTTTTAACTCTTGTCAATTAACGGTAATATGCCAGCCATTGTTTATGCTGCGCGTTGGTTATGTTAATAATTTTACAAACCATTTGTTACTCGTATGCAATTTTTGTTGCACCCATATCATTTACGGTTATCGTACAACGTAATTCAACTGATTTATTTTTATTTATTTATTTATTGCTACACAAAGTAAATTTATATAAAGTATATGCAAGTACTCAGGTGATTAATTTTTTTCTCGTGTAGTGTTAATGCATGAATGTCAAAAGTTGTTTACAATTTTCGTGCGCCATTTTGTTTTGCTTTGCTTTGTTATACACAATTGTATGTAGTGAAAAAGTTGAAATAAATGTTTACTTAAAAAATGTGTTACAAAACATTTAAAAACAATTATATTTAATTATTAAAATAAATATGTAGCTTTTATTATCAGGGACCGAAAATAACTGTTATTTTTGAATTTTTGATTAAAAAAAGCAACCTCAAGGAAATGTCGGAGAATGAAACCAAGTATACCATTTTGCAAGTATTGGACCAAATTGTCAGAAAATACGATGCTTTTTAAAAATCTGATTTTTATTTTTTCAAGCAAAAATAAAAGTTATTTTTTGACTTTTAATTTTTTGAGCAAAAATGACAGTTATTTTTTACTTTTATTTTTTCGAGCAGAAATAAAAGTTATTTTTTGACTTTTATTTTTTCTAGCAAAAATAACAGTTATTTTTGACTTTTATTTTTTCGAGCAGAAATAAAAGTTATTTTTTGACTTTTATTTTTTCGAGTAGAAATAAAAGTTATTTTTTGACTTTTATTTTTTTGAGCAGAAATAAAAGTTACTTTTGTGTTTTCAACCCCTTTGACAAAGAAATTATTATTTAATATTCCAAATATTCTTTTCTAAATAAGTAAATTTAACGATTCACTATTGCAAAAGCGCCAAAATTTATAATAAATATAATGAATTTATCACAAAATAACTTTTATTTCTGCTCAAAAAAATAAAAGTCAAAAAATAACTTTTATTTCTACTCGAAAAAATAAAAGTCAAAAAATAACTTTTATTTCTGCTCGAAAAAATAAAAGTCAAAAATAACTGTTATTTTTGCTCAAAAAAATAAAAGTCAAAAAATAACTTTAATTTTTGCTTGAAAAAATAAAAGTCAAAAATAACTGTTATTTTTGCTCAAAAAAATAAAAGTCAAAAAATAACTTTTATTTTCTGACTTTTACGATAAAAGTTATAACAGTTACGGTCCCTGTTTATTATACTTATTTCACGTAATAAAGGTTTATCAATTAATAAATTTACTTTCGTTTTGTCTATCCATACATTTCCTTTTTGTTGTATGCAGATCTGGGACTTGCATTAAATAAGCAAATGCATTGACCATTTTCCCACACTAAACCAAATTAATACAAATGCAAATTTATTACATTAGAACTAACTTTGATAATTATAGTGCAATTTTTTGGCATTAAACTAAAATCTCTTCAAAGTAATACATTAATATTGCGCTAGCACCAAATCACATGGCGAAAAATGGAACGTAAATGTGTACATAAATAAAAACATACGTACATACATAAATATGTAAACTTTTTTCTATGTACATATCGCCACTTAAGGCAAAAATCATATCACTACCATTTTTATACAGCCCAATTATGAATAGTAATTCCCCGGGGGTTTTTCCCCTTTCCCATTCCTCCTATTATGAATTAAAATATCCCCGGGAAAAAAGTAGGTATTCTAAACATAAGAGAGATGGAGAAAAAACTCCCCGGGAAAAATGTAGGTATTCTAAATATGAGGAAGATGGAAAATTTTTTGAGAGTTTTCTCCCCAAACATTTTGAAGGGAATTAATGCAAAAATTTTAAAATCAAATTAATAAATGTTATATGTATGGTATATGCATTTGTTTAGAACAAAAAGTTTAAATAAGCACTGGAATGTTATATATCTCTCTTGTTTTAGGCATTTTTATCCAAGCCCTGCGCACATCAACTTCAAAAACATGAACTACTTCTACCTATAGAAATAATACTAAAACACTAAAAATTTCACGCGTCCTTTAAGTTCACATAACAGGTACATGGAAGATTTGTTTTCCTATAATATCAAGACCGATAAGAAAAACTATGAAATTTACAATTTCCTTTGTATATACAGTAATTGGAAATTTAATCCATTCGCATCTGCACCTGGGCAGTTTTAGCCTCCACTTTCCCAGCATACAATTATTCTGCATGGTTGTATATGGTTACGCTGTCTATTTATTTTTTATTTAAGCAAAAAAGATATTTATATTAACGTACTATCTTATTGGCAATGAAAAAACAACATTTTTATTAAATTTCTATTGCTGAACTCTTGCTTTATTGCAGAGTAAAATGTAAACATTAAAAAGCTGCTTCAGATTTTCCTCTCCCCCATTTGCTTATTCCCCTGCTATTCAGAATAGGAGGATTATTCCCCGGGAAGAAATGACAGGGAAGAGAAAAAACTCCCCGGGAATATTCATAATTGGGCTGATAATTTTTCAAGAGAAAGACAAAACTTGATTAAATTGTTCCAAGCGGTAGGATATTCCGTTTATAAAATCACCATTTTTTAAGATATAACTTTACAATAAAATAAACGAAAACCTAATTACAAGCATCAAATTTAAATTTTAAAATTTTCACTAAAATTTTGTTTTTCAATCAGTGCGTATGAAAAGTAATGCAAGTTGCCCAGGTCTGGTTGTAATCATCTGTTTTTGACATTCATCCATTATTTTTACACAAACAAATCGCACGTTGCATATACTTTATATAAATATACTTTGTTGCTACATATTATCATGGTGTAATTATACAGGTGACTGCGTAAGGATTTTTTGTACAATAATACGGCAACCATAGCTATGTAAAGAACCGAAGAATGTCAAAAGCATAAAAATAATTGTGCTAAAACCAAAACAAAGTTTTTGACATTCTTCAGCTACAAATAGAGCTGTGCCAAATCGTTCATTCAAGTGACCGCTCATTTTCGTTCATTTTCTAAAAAAGAACGAGTTCGTTCATTTCGTTCATCCGCTCTTTTCAAGAAATAGAACGAAGTGAAAACAAACAAGCAGTTGATTCTGTACATAAAAAGGGAAACATGCACAATGCATTTTGTTTTGAATTGAAAGTAAAGAAATGAAAATAGATTCATATCGCCAAAAGAGCCATATACTTATACACAATAATGACAATGAAAATAAACTAAAATATCTAAACCAATTTTGATAAAAAACTATTAATACATATGTTCTAAAAACTTAATAAATATGAATGGTAATTTAATTAATTTCATAATGGCCACAGTGTTACTAAAAGTATATAAAAAGTCAAATGAAAACAAGAATATGACAACAAATCTCACATGAACAAAGAGAAAAGCCAAACAAAACAAAAAAAGAGCCAAGTGTGCTCGGTCGTTCATTTCGTTCAATTGTACCACAGTTTTGAGATTGTACTTTTTATCAGTACTGCTGAGCCAAAACAGCTCAGTAAAGTGACCGGCTCACTTCGTTCATTTCACTGATTCGTTCAATTGTACTCGTTCGTTCATGAACGACACAGCTCTAGCTACAAAGCACATAGAGCAAAAAATTATCAGCTGAAGTAACGCTGCCACCTAGTTAGATACACCTTGCATATTATACAAAGTAAATTTGCATAATATAGCTGCACAAATATGGGCGGAGTAACTAGACCATATGCCTAATATGTTATTAACAATATTTTAAAAAGTTTTGTGACTGACTGTGTACACGACCTATGCCTTCACATAAGAAGTAGCAACGTGGTTGTAAAAGAAAAGAACCGCAAGATTATACGGTTATTCGTGGCAGATCATTCAACCAGTGCGAGCGAGACGAAAAACTGTCGAAGGCCAAACAACACACACAAGCCTGACCGCACTTAAGAAATAATTACGATGACGCGAGAGCTGTTCTTCAGCCCAGAGCTGCTTAACGACTGACAACTGATTTATTACAATCAATTGGAGACAAGTGCTTGGGAGCTGTCGGAAAGTTTTTTGATATCAAGAAGAACCATTTACAATGTGCTTTATCTTGTTTCCCATGAAACTATTCGTCAGACTTTATTAAAACACAGAACAAACAACTGTTCCTCATAGGTATACAAAATCTGTGTTAAAAAATGAAAAATTTTTCACAATGCACAAGGCAAATTCATTTCCAGGTAATATCAGGATTACAAAAACAATGAAAAAATACAACAATGAAAAAAACAACATGGGCTGTAGTAGTTCATCCAAAACTTCAAAAATATAATTTGTTTAACATAATAATAATAAAAATTATTCACATAAATTTGAAAATATTTCTCCACGGCAGCTACCACTTACAAAATTTGCAACGTTTACCACTTTTCACAATTTTTTAATAGTTTTTTCATATACTTAGATTTGTTTTCACAGAATTTTTTTAATAAAATATTTTTCATATTGAAATTTTTTACATTTTCTTTTAATTTCTCTTTCGTAAAAAATTTTTGAAGTTTCGGATGAACTTTAATTTGAAAAAAAAAAAATAGCTCAGCTGCATTTCCGCTACTACCTTGTGAATGTGCCTTGATGCATATCGAATAAAAATTATTTGATGACTTTTTGTATAAGTTTCTAAGCCTACTATGCTTATTTTTCTTTTGTGATTTTCAAAAATATTATTATTTGTGAATTCTCAAATGGTTTTTTTTGGAGTAAAACGGCAACTCAAACTCTGATGGAACAAATAACAAAAGGTAAGGTATATAAGGAACCATGGACAGTTAAGAACAAGGTTTCTGGTCTAAACGACTGTAATTATCAACTTTTTTTACGCGATGTCTGAGTCCAGACCCAAAGCATGCATAATATGTCATAAGGGACTAAATGTTCTTTTTTTTCCCAGAACGCCACAACATTAATACACAGTAGTGGGAATATGCTGTTGGTGTCAGTGTATCTATCTACATTACCAGCAATGTCGGATTTAAGGTGCATCATCTCATCCGCCAGTAATACAGGTAAGAATATTTTAATAGGCTGTGATGCCAAGTGACATCATCTCTCTTGGGGCAGCTCCAACAGCTACAAAAGAGATGCGTTATTTGAATTCATAAATGAAAACTGAAAATAAACCAACAGAATAAAGGGATATGTTATCTATGTATATTACTTGATGTTTAGAAAACTTGATTGATGAAATTTGCGATTGGTACGTGTTGGACTTTAATTCATTCTCGGACGATCGCTACATTTTCATAACTATAGACCACCCTCCCCAAACCCTATAACTTTTAGAAATAGGGCCAAAACGGAGTGGTCAATATTTTGGTTAAGTCTACAACACAAACTCGGAGACTATTCAGCACCAACTGAGCAAACACTGAGTACTCAACTTAGGGAAACCTTTGAGGAGTGTTGTACACTCCTTATTAGGAAAAGTCCAAAATAAAAGCCTTGGATGACAGAACATCTCATAAATCTTAGGAAAGAAACCAGAAGGCTCTTTAACAGAGCCCGACGGAAAAAAAATTTGAAGTATACTGGAATGAATATAAAATGAAACTCAGAACATACAACAAGATAAAGGAGGCTAAACGCGAATCCTGGACGCTTTTTTGTGAACAGGTAGACATCGTTAGCGAAGTCTCCAAAATCAAAAAATTCCTATCAAAAACTCATACATAACCTGAAACACTTCTTAACAGGATGGTAGAAGGGCGGAAACGATGGAGGAACTATTATAAATACTAATGAAGGCACACTTCGAGATAGGAGCTGTAGAGAATGCGGAAGAGACACAGCCCTACAGAAGTATTGCCACAACAAATGCAATTATCACCACTCAAATGGTAAATAATGCAATTATAAGCTTTTCGCCATTAAACCAGCTGGTCCTGGATGGTATTTTCCCGGCTCTCCTTGAGAAAAGCATTGAAGATAGGTTGGCTAACATCTGTACCACCTGTCTAACATATGCATACACCCCAATGGCATGGAGAGAAGCAAGAGTTGTTTTCATAGAAACAACATAGGCAAGGAAAGCCATGCAAACCAAAAAGCTTACAGACCAATAAGCTTAACATCATTCCTATTGAAAATATTGGATCGAATTGTGGACACAATGTTGAAAGAGAAAATATCAGAGGATATAATAAAAGTTGTATATCATATCCGAAGTCTGTTATGCAGATTACTGGGCCAGAGAGCGAGGTCTTATTGTTAACCCGCCAAAAAAGAGATTTCTTTGTTCACGAGAAGCGGAAAATTTTAACATTTCATTCTCCAGTATATCAAAACAAAACTACAAATTAAGGTCAAATATCTAGGAGTGATACTTGATTGGAGATTATCATGGAAAAACCATATAGAAAAAAGAGCGATTAAGGCTCAATGAGTTTGGACTTTTTGCAGAAGAGTTATTGGATCCAAATGGGGATTACATCCCAAGATGAGACTGGCTTTACACGAGTGTTGTACGACCAATCATAACGTACGCATCATTAGTGTGGTGGACATCTTTAGGAAAGAAGGCTAATGTAAAACCTCTTCAAAAAATACACAGACAGTGCTGTATTAGCATCTGTGGTACAATAAGAACCTCATCAACTAAAGCGATGGAAAATATTCTTTTAATAGTGCCAATTGATATATGTACAGGTTAAATATGAGACAGCTTTGGCAGCCACAAGACTGATGGTAATAGGTGAATGGCTAACAGGAGAACATACAACCAAGTGCCAAAGTATAATATATACATATATTAAGTAACTGCATCACTATAACATCTGAAAGATGGAATGGGAGAGAGTAACAATAATAGGGAATAACCCAGAAACTATCCTCTGCATGGACGGGTCAAAAATTGGAAACCGATCGGGTAGCTTGCTGAATCATAATACATCCTTTCAGACTCAGAGCACGGCTATAACGGAAGGCATTAAATATCTAAAGGAGATTGACAACGAACGACGCCTTACGAAATCATAAAGTTGAATCTCGAAGCGTCCTCCAATACAAAAATTAGATATAACTCATGCAGGTATTGTAGAGAAATCAAGATAATATGAATTCCAGGGGGTATAATCTGTAATTCGAAACAAAAGCAAATGCTTTCGAATTGTAATATTAATAACACACGAATTTGAAAGCAATTCTTTCGTTTCGAAATACAGCGTGACCCCCGGGACATCAGGGCGTCTTTGGAAACGAGGAGATTGATAGGCTTACAAAGATAGGATTATTACTGCATAGCAATACTAGAAAACGCCAAACCTTTTCAAAAGTTTAAAAATGAATTGAAACAATGGGCTATAGAACACCACAACAGAGATGGGCAGAATTCAACTGTTGGAAGAGTGACCGAAATTCTCTGGTTAAATTCAAATAGTGAAAAGACAATAGAGATTCTAAGTTTAAAAAGGCAAACACTTCGGAACTTGGTTAGTATAACAACAGGACATACAGAGTTAAAAATTCACTTGGCTCGCATGGGTTTTGTTGACAATACGACATGTAGAGCTTGTCAGGAGGACGATTATGAAACTCTCGAGCACTACTTACGTCACTTTCCAGTACATTCAGTGAAATTAGAAGACAAATCTTCCATCTGGAAAATATATCAGATTTGGTATATCTTAGGTGTTCAGATTGGAAAAACCTGACCTGAGAGTACATTGAGGAGAACCTAGTCTCCTAGTCTGATTAGATTTAAAAGGTTTTCATGGTTTTTTTTATCGGGTGTTTCCCAAATATTTATTATCAAGAACGCACAACATGTAGCATAGGTGTAATCCGAAACGGATTGGATCAATTATTACTGCCGCTCTTTCGACCTAACCTAACCTAACCTAACCTAAGCGAATAATTTGCGAGAAAAATTAAATAATTATATTCACCCTTATTCCAGTTGTCGACATCGACGTGACTTTAATACAATACCAAAAAATTGGGCTTGTGTATTCGCTCTCAAGAACAATTTTGTGCAACTGGCAACCTATTTCCGTTCCCTAAGGTTTAGAAAATAGCATAAACCTGCCAACAGGAGTCAGTCGTTTTCGTCAACGGGTACACATGTCCCAATTTTTTGGTATTGTGTTGAAAGTGACGTCGATGCCGACAACTGGAATAAGGGTGATTGATTGTCCTATTTTACACAAGGATGGCTATTCATATAAAAACAAATAGAGTTGTTTCTGACTCATCCTGTGTTTCGCAAGGTGTTAAAAAATTTATCGACACATTGGTTAAGGAGGTATTAGAATCGAATATTTTTGAGAAGAAATTTGAAGCAGGACAGTAGAACAGAAGAAGTACGAAATGACGTGCTATAAAGATGAGAACTTTCAGTAAACGTCAAATCCATTCCTCACCGTGCCTGAATTAAAAACAAAGATTTTTAAATTTTAATACATTTTTTATTCATTCGTTTTTATATATTTATGTATGAATTTTTTTTTAAAGTATAATACATATGTAAGTATGTATTTTTATTAATTATTTTAAAATAATTATGTATTTAAAAATGCTCAATGAATTACAATAATAATATTCGGAGTTAAATATTAATTCCGACAAGAATATCGTTTTGTTTTTATAAACATAAAATTTCTGACTTGGGCATTATTTCCATTTGCTTGAAAAAAACCATTATAATAATAAGTATTAAATTAAAAATTTAAGTTTAAAATAAAAATAATAAATTGAAATAACTACTACTTAATTAATAATTACAAGCTATTTTACAAAGATCTTTATAGTTGACGTTTTGTTTTTCGTTTGATTTTTGTTTTTGTTTTTTTTTTGCTTAAATTTATATGAAGCGTTTTATAACAATTCTTTGAAAAATACTCTTAAATACATAATTAAATTGTAATTGTTTATTTTTTGCTAACAAAAACTTAAACGTAAACTGGTATGAAATGAAAAACAACTATTAACATTAATTACGTTCATTTGTTTTTACTACATAAATATTTAAGTTTTAAAAGAAATTTTACATACTAAATTACGTTTAAGTTTAAAGCTAATTAAATTTAGTTTTCACATCAATCAAGAAAAGGGAAATAAATTTATATAAATATTATTTAATTTGTTGCAGGGAATGTTTAAATAAATTTTTCTTCTGAATGTTTTGTGATGTGTTGGAAAGATATGTAGTATGTTTATGTAATAGAAAGCAAAATTTTGAAAAGTTAAAAATTTTCTTTTAAATATTTACATGAAAGGAATAAAAAAAAGAGTTGCATTTTGTATACATATTGTTGATGGCTTTTATGTAAATTTGTATGTATATAAACATGTGTATAAACAAATGCTTGTATAAACATTAACACAATTTATTTACAACATACAACGTATACAATAGGTTGTTTATTTTGCAAGTGAAAGTGCTACGAATACAATAATAAAACCGTTAAAATACTAAAATTGTCATTTTGATTGTACAGCAATTTTTAAAATTTTTTTTATGGTATGTCGTATGTCGTGTTTTTTTATGGTATGTCGTATGTGATTGAATCTTGAAATGAAATGAAATCTCAAACTGTGAAAAAATCTAGAAATATTAACAGCCTTATTTATAAAACTTTTTAAGGCTTTAAAAAGTGTTTTAAAAAAAATTTTCATACAAAATTTTTCTTAAAAAGGTTTTATAAAGCTGTAAAATTTTTTCACAATCTATGGTTATGCCTGATAATCTCGCATTTCATTTTTGGTCTAATAAATACTCCAAACATGTACCAAATCTACTTTTCTTGCAATATTAAAAAAACAATTTAAAGAAGATTAAAAATACATAACTAAATTTTCTCATACAAAATTCTTTTTTAAACCAATGTTAATACAAGAAAAAGTTATGCTATCAGAAATAAAACTTGAAAAATCGGAAAGTTAAATATTTTTAAAGGATTAGAAACACTGAAAATCTGAATAAAATATACATTCATATGAACAAATGTATGTATATTTAAACATATTGTCACAGCAGCGCACATCCAATGAACAGTGATGCCAACTTGTTGCTTTTGGCAGTGTTTTTAGTGCTTTTTGAAGACTCAAAGCGCCAAATTTTGAGCTTTAGTGCCAAACTAAGTCATGTTTTACACTTGGCAGTTTTTCTTGAAGCAGTTCTCTTCAATTCTCTTTTAAAACTGCCCATTTGTTTACACTCAGACGGTTTCTTGTTCAATTTTCGTATTGTTTTAATGCAGCGAATGAAATAACAAAACAGAATTGAAGTAACTTTTCTGTACAGGCAAGTCAGTACCCCTCTTCTTTCTTCTTTCCTTTCTCTCCTATAAACTCAGACTTGCTTCAAGTAAAACTGCCGAGTGTAAAACATGACTAAGAAAAAGCACTTTTAAGAAATTTGCCTATTTCTTAAAATTACTTGAATAAAAACTTGGTGTATTTATTTTTTCAGTGTAAATCATACATTTTTCGTCTGATATATTTCATTAAAGATGATACTAATGACGAAATATAGAATAGCTTAGAAAATATTAAACATTATTAAACTTCATTAGTTTGAATCTTCACTCGTTTTTCACGTTAGTGTTTTCTACGCTTTTTAGATTTCAAAATTACGCTTTTTAGTGCTTTGATGTGCCTTTAGAGCCAAAAAAGTTGGCATCACTGCCAATGAAATGAAATAACGTCACATGCTCCTAAGCGCATGCATGTATTTGATTTATAGTGTTGTAAAGAATGCTGCTTTAATTAATCACTGACTTGACCTTGCATACATACAGTATGTATGTATGTATGTGTATTAATTCTGCCAATGTTTACAATGACATACAGTTACGCTTAGATATTGTTTTTCTTTTTATAACGTTTATTTGTTTTAACAAAATGTATAATGGTGGGTATTCCATTAAAACAAAATCAAAATTTCAAAAATTAGTTTTTGCTTACCATACACACATACATATCTACAATGAAATAAACGTGAGAATTTCAACGTGTTGTTCTCTATTTTAAAAACAGTTTTTAAATTTTGTATGATAAACAAAAACAAATTTTGTACATTTATGCAGTTTTGTTTTTGTTTTGCATGTAACTTTCACCAAGTTGACGAGTATTCCAGAGTTGACACTAATGTACAAACATACATACATACATACATACATACATACATATTTTTCATTCACATTTTTTCTTATCAAAATTTTTTTAAAGAAAGATAAATTCCCTTTCTATAAAAAAATATTGTTATCAAAAGATTTTCATAGCTGTTTCTTATCGATTAATTTCGAATGAATTTTGCGATAAATGAACCATAGAAATTTTGTTTTTTTAGACTTAAATTTTTTTTATTATAACTTTCACTTCTCTATAAAATATTTTAACAGAAACTCTTTCTTATGGGTGAATTAAAAAAAAAATTTTTTTACAAAAATCTAAATTTTCCATGATTTTTTTTTTAATTTGATTATTTTATATTAATTATTTTATATAATTTTCACTTCCCCTTAATATTTTTTTTCATAGAAAGTTTTGTTTCAGTTAAACTCCCTGTTTCCATAACGCAGACGGTTCGACTTGAGTAGGAAATTTATGTGAAAACACATTATTTTCTAGACGAGTCGACCGGCTGGCTGGGTTATAAAAATAGGGGGTAAATATTCTTATGGGTGCATTTTTAAATTGTTGAAATTTTTTTTTTTACAATTTACATACATATTTGTTTTAAACAGACGTCATATCAGAAAATAATTTTTAAAGAATTTGTTAAATAAAAATCTTTTATCGATAAATTTTATAAAGAAATACGTTTTTATTTTTGATAAGCCTTAGTTATCTATAAATTATCTTCAGTGAGATTTCGTAATTAAAAAATGTTTCTATATACAAGGTATTGTTTTCTAAAGATATCTTTGTTAATAAGAGAGTTTCTATGCAAAACTTTTTGTGATAATTTGTTGTTGTAACTGATAAATTACTATGGGGCATTGTTTTCCATAAAATTTTTGTATTCGATAACATAAAAAGACCTATAAATTATTATAAAAAATTTAAAACAGAAATATACATATTTTTGTCGTTGCTACTTCTTTGGCTACTTCTTTCTCTTTTTTTATGGAAAATGCTTGCGAAGTATGGAGTGGACTTAAAATTTTTTTTGGAATAATTATGATTTGGTAAGATTTCTATTTCGAATTTCATATATGAAACTGTTCTTGATTTTAAATTTCGAGGTATTAACTGGATTCATGCCGCTTTTGCGTTATTGAAAAATTTGTTGCTAGTTAAAGATTTTATCGTTGTCGATTTATAATTTAAAAAGTATGAAATATTCAAAATTCAAAAAATTTTAGTATTCCAATTGAAATCATTGTATTGGATTCGTTAAGCACTACACTATGCTCCCTCACTTGCTAATTAGTAAACATTTCTATATACATATGTATGTATAAGAAGGCACTTTACGTAAACTAATGACTAACTGGCTTCTTATGCTTTACGTTATTAAGAAAAATAGTTAATATTTTTAATTTCTTTATATGTATGTTTTCTTAGGCTGCTTTATTTGTATTTCCCTTTTAAGATTTTGTCGTAAATTTTCCATATAGAGTACATAGTTTCCTTTTGATATACATAAATATTCTTTGTCATTATAATTTAAAATAAAATTTTGAACTTTATTTTAATTATACAACATTGTATTCACTACTTTTGTAATTAAATTTTATCTACAAAATGATGTTAGGTTTTCATGAAGGGGTCCTGAATTATTGTCCAAAAAGAATTGTTTTGTATCAGCTTTTAGCTAACAATTAATTTTGCTACAAAAATCAAAAGACTTGTTGCGAATATAAAGCTTTTGAAGTTGTCGCCATTATTTGTGGCACCACTTGACATATGGGCACGACCTATTATATCTTCGTCATTGGGCTGATGATCATCAAAGCCTAAGAAAAATTGTAAAAGAAAACAATATCATATTAATATTATAACTAAATATATGTAAATACATATTGCATTAAATATATATGGAGACGTAACAACAAACTAATGTACAAAGTGATTTTAAAAAGAAAATTTTGATTTAAAATAAATTGCAGTTTTTTTTACAATAAATATAAGGGATTGTTTATCGCAATAAAGTAAAAAAAAAAGATTGTAATAATAAAAATGGTATCGCTAGATAAAACGAAGAATTTGTAATCGAGTAAAAAAATTACCAAATTATAACAAACAATTTATATCCATTAATGTAATCTAATCGATTTAATTAATTTCTGTCAAATTTAATTTTTTATAGGTTATTAAAAGCTGAATCCAGCCATTTGTTTCAGACAAAATTTTTTGAAAATGGGAGATTCAAACGGTAGTCATAAAAGTCATATTGTCATAATGTTTTAAAATTTTTGTGTGAAAGAAAAACCAAAACAAAAACAATTATATGTACAGAATTTAAAACATTATGACTTGTATGACTAACAGTTTTGTTTATGTAGAAAAAAATTAAAAAATTTTGTCTGAAATATATTTGATGAATTCAGCTTTACTGCTTGTTTTTTTCGTTTAAAAATATTTTCAAACTAGATGTGTTCGATGATGATATTTGATATTCTTTTTCAAATTGATCTTTACTCCCGTTTTAAGCTTAAATTAAAAGTGCCATAACCGTACAAAACAGCTGTTCGCAACAACCTAATGGGCAACACTGTATTTGATTATAGGTGATGTGTCATAACGCCAGAGCCATAAGCATAGAAATTAATTCAATTTTGGTTATGGCTATGGCACGTTAGATTTAAGCTTTAGCAATTCTTCAATTTTTTTGTATTATACTTAATTTAGCTCAACAAATATGTTTGTCAGAAGACGAAGCCACAACATTTTTCGTTGAGATATGTTTCGGCAGCATTTTTCATCAAAGAAGAAAGCATTGTTAAGTGCAAAATATGCATCAATATGGAATATATAAACGCACAGGGTCACCGAACTTTTTCCTCATTAATCATTTGCGCCAAGAGCATAACACTGAACTATAAAGTTCCATAAATTGCGAAATATTTAAAAAATTACACAGAATCCGTAAAAGGAATATTGTGTCACTGCATTGTTTAAAAAAATCAAAATGTATTTTGTCTTTCGACGTGGAAACTGCCGTTGTACATTTGAAGTTCTTATACGGTATGAATAGCAAAAACCTTGGTTCAGTGAGTGTAAAATCAGCTGATTTGTTATCACGACGCTTATGACGCCAAGATAGCGTCGACGAAATAGCGTCGCTTTTGGGAATTTAAAAACCGGGGAAAAATGGGGAAATTTTCTGGATATTTTTAAAAATATATCAACAAGCCAGCAACGATTTTGGGAATTCAAAGGCGGAAACAAGAAAAACCGTGGATGAATTTTCCCAGGAGCACTGTTGAACTCCCACGCCAAAACGTTATATATTCATAAAGTGGAACTGGTGAAATGAGACAACCGTGCAAAAATTCTGTCCACCTGTTTTTGAGAAAATCGACTTAATCGAAAATGGCCAAAAAAGCCGTGGATGAATTTTCCCAGGAGCACTCTTGGACTCCCACGCCAAAACGTTATTTATATATTCATTAAGTGGACACTTTGGTGAATAAAATGAGACAACCGTGCAAAAATTATGTCCAACCGTTTTTGAGAAAATCGACTTAATCGAAAATGGCAAAAAAAAAAAAAAGCCGTGGATGAATTTTCCCAGGAGCACTGTTGGACTCCAACGTCAAAACGTTAAACTACATTTAAGTGCAACTTAAATTTAAGTGGCAATTAGCTAAATGACGTATAATTGATAAGTCAATTATTGGGCCCAAGAGTTAACGTGAACTTTGACTGCAAGTTCTTCATACAAAACTTGACGTTAAAGTCCCTGTTAGCCTTTAATTGTACATTGTGGCCGTTACTATTTTTCCTTACAAGTTTTTAATAAATTATATTTATTTGAAAATTTTCTTATAAGCATACGGTCCCTGAAGAAGTTTAACGAAATATTGGATAAAAAATAAGAGAATATTTTTAATTGTTATTTTCCATTGTTAAAACTTGCCTTTTTATCCATTGAATATTATTATTATTGATAATGATAACAATAAAAATTTGAAGCTGCAATAACACAAAGATATTTATCGTGCAGACAAAATCCTACCTTTAACTAAAATGAAAATGGCCCTAAGTGTTACTTCTCTTTAAAAAAAAACTTTTATTTAAATTAAAAAAAAACTTATCTTGTGCTGAAAATGGCAAATAAATATAATTGAATATATTGTCGTAAAAGAGGCAGATAGAAAATAAAATTGCGAAAAAGACGATTTGACACGATTTTGCGAAATTTTTGCGACAAAAGCTGAATATATAAAAAAATTTCAAGGTGGCAGCTTTATTTGCTGTAAAGTATGATAAATTCATTCACAATAGTGAATAGTGGTTTTAAACCAGGTATGGGAACCTCGCTCATCGGTAATACAGAGTAGTACTCTGCGCATTTTTATCACTAAATTAATATTAATCATACGTAAACTGTTAAACTTAAATACCTCAAATAAACAACCCTTAAAAACTATTTAGCACGCGTATGATTAATCTTAATATATAAATAATGTTAAATAAGTCTAGAGTATTCGTGAATCATTTACATAAAAGTTTTTGTACAAACTCTTTATATATGTAATTTACAAAATGTCCAGGGTTTTGTTTTTCATGCAAATAAACCAATTATGTCGGATTATTCATTTTCTTAACATTAAATTAGTAAATATAAAAAAATATATGTATGCATATGTATTTATGAAAAAATTTACATCTTTATTATGATAAACAATCCCGACGTAAAAATGATTTATTAAATATGTATATGTACATATGTAAAAGAAAATAAATACATGTGTTTTTTTACACTAAACCAAACGTTTTGTTGTTGTTCTTTTTTAAATTAAAATTGAAACAATTAAAAATTAAATAAAAAAAAATTAAGTAAATAAAACGTACTTTTATGATTCTTAAAGCGATGCTGTAGTACATAGTTTGTTTGTCTATTTGCTTGGCAAAAAATTTTGGCAAAGTTGTTGGCAGCAGCTTTGTTTAGTTAAGAGATTTAAGGACTAAATGTTAAACGTTCGCTTAGCGCCTTCAGCTATACAATCAATGTTGATATTATGATGGACGGCACATTTTTACACACATGGAACACAAAACAATGAGACCACACTTGTAAATTTTTTTTTGGTAGTTGATGGTTGTATACGAGTAGTTTACAGTATTTATGTGTGTGTTTTGAGTACAAAATAATGGAGGCATGAATAGGACGATTTAAGGTTTCCAAAAGATTGTTACAACAACCTGTTTGTTTGCTTTTTGTGTATGTGTGTGTGTAAGATTAAGTTGCGAAGTCTCAGTTAGTTTGTATTAGTTTTAGGTATTTTTTTTTTAAGAAATTATCACGTTTCTTTTGCTTTAAATTAGATTTTGCGACATATCTTTTTTGCTCTGTTGTGACTTTTATTTTAAAACCATGAACGTGCTATATTCCACATCCAGCCAGGCGGTACAAATCGTCGTTCATTATTTACATCTTTTGATTTTTAGTTTGGGAGTAGTGTTTAAAAATTTTTTGTGTTTATTTTTCAATTTCGTTTAAGGGTGTTTTTAAGGGATTTCATTCAAAGTCGTGTATGTTTTTTTTTTTCAAAAATAAAAAAAAGATAAGTAATAATTTTTTTTTAAAATAAAATTAATTTATAATCACATGGAGATTTGCGGCAATTGCACAAATGAAAGTTACAGGCAAACCAAACTAGCATTCCAAGAAAAGTGTGCTCTCTAAACTACACTCAGTTACAAAAAAAAAGAGAAAAATGTTAGAAAAACATTCTCAAAGCTAACAGGATAGAACAATATTATAAAATGCAGGGAGAAAAGAGGAAAAAAGAAAAAAATTTTGTTGTTTAAGCCAAAATCATTGGAAAGAAACAGTTAGAAAGATAAAGAGAGATATGTATACATATATAAAAAGAGAGCAGGCACTGAGAACTTTTAACTAATACTACTACATACACACTACTATGTAAGAATTACATTTAAATAGTTTCTAGCACTTGGTTTTTACGTTGGTACTGGTTTTAGGCTTAAATTTTAAGGCAATGCTTTGTGTTGTCTTGTGATAAGTGTAGGGGTGTTAAAGGTTTTATACTTTTCTTTTCATTTGTATTGTTGTGTATGTGTGTGTTTATGAAGCTTTGTTTATTTATCCACGTTTTCGTACGCCTGTAAATATGCAGTTTATAAAATAAAAATTTATTACCAGATTTTTAACGCTTTTCTTGTTAATTGTTTTTTTTTATTAACACACACAAAAGCATGCAATTTTATACCTCATTATATGTAATTATGTGTAATAACAAAGAAAGGTCCAATTGCATAGAATGTTTAGTTAGTTGGAAGTTATCATGTTTGTGGCTTTATTGAAATGTTATTTTTTATGTTTTTGTGCAAAATTTTGAATTTCTTGCAATTGTTTTGTTAAAGTGTCGAAAATTTAAATATAGTTTTGATAGAATACAAGACAGTTTTTTAATCAATTACATTTTATTCCATTTTGAACTTGTTAAACATTATTTAAATAATTCGAATTTTGAGAATTTTTATCGCTGCTAGAAGTTATTTTTAACAGGTTTCAATGAAGAAGAGTTTCTCAACTAACTTGATGCTTTTTTATATCTGCTGCTTTAGAACTCCGTCATACATATGTATATGTATGTGTATATAGCTGCCGTTTTGCACCATTATTAATTTTTTTTATTTTGAATGTTTAACGCATCATATATTATTTCACGCACTTCAGCTCAATCGGTTCTTATGAAAATCCTTGCGCTTCTTTTTGAATCGAAATGACGTAAATAGAATTTAAAATTATTTATACTTTATTTAACATTCAAGTAATTATATGGCATAACGCAAAAAAAAAACAAATGGCAACATAAATTGAAACAGGGTAAAAAATAATAATATTTCGCGAACCTCCACTTAACTGATTCTTACGAGACCTTAGTATGAAAAAAATAAGTGTGAGCCCTGCCGCGCTAAATAACATTTAATTTTATATATCGTGTAAATGCTTCTAAGAGTACCAAATCGATTTAAACGAAACTTTGCACTCACCTTGAGCTTTTGTAATGACGGTATCCCGTATTTACAAAAGTAGGCGGTGCCACTCCCTTAAATATTTAACACCATCACCCCCATCGTAAACATGTTTAACATCGATCTATTCTCCCTTTTTCCAAAATTGCAATCGTGAATAGTTTTTCGCTGCAAATGTTTCCCCTATTCTTGATTCCCCTTATCATGAAAAATATTTTTAAGGGGAATTTGTCGCTTTTCATTTTGTTTTTTTTTTTGCAGGCGCTCTGAATTAATATTTCACGTAATTTCAACATTTTATTTCCAATTAAATATTGAAGATTGATTACACAAAGGAAAACAAAATATCAATGTAAAATCAACATGCAAAAATGTTCCTTGGAAATCATATTAAATTTATTAGAAATAATTGGGAGATTCAAACAGCTGTCTTAAGTATAATAATATTTTAAATTATTTTAATATAATTGTTTTTGCTTTTCTTGTTTTATCAAAACAAAAATTTTAAAACATTATGACCCTATGACACTTAAGACTATGTTTTGAATTCCCCAAATGTGTAGTTTAAGTGACTTGGTGCTTATTTGCTTTTTTCATAGCTACAATGTACTGTTGTAAGCGCGTTGACTATCACGCGATGAGTTTGAGTTCAAATTTTGGCTGGGATACCCAGCTAGAACACACATTCCCGGTATGCCTGTGGCAATACACATTTCGCAAGTTAAATTAACGAATAAAATAAAATTACTCCATTAAATTAAATTCATGTAGTTTCGACTTGAAACAAGTTTATATTCAACATGATTCTCGATTTTGATTTAACAATTCTGAAATGCTAAATCAACATGTACCAAGTTTATTAAAAAGGACAAATTTTCTTTGAAAATAACTGTATCATGTTGAATTAACATGAAACACATACTCGTATGAAGCAAAATTACTATTGAAAAATGTTAATCCAACCTTATTTTCGTAGATTTTAATATGAAATTTGTCAGCCCAGTAAATAATGTCCACGATTGATAACAATAATTTACTGCAATAACTTTTTGCATATATTAAATATCTCTTGGGTTCACATGCACTAAATTTTTAAGGCGGTGGTATACTAAAAATGTATTATGTAAAAACTTAACCTTTTTTTAACTTAACACTTACGTACCTTTTCACCATGTATGGTTAAAAGATAACAGAGACTTTAACTGCAAGTTGTGTATGAAGAACTGTCAGTTAAAGTTCACGTTAACTTTTAACCATACATTGTGAAAAGGGACGTTAAAAACATTTGATTTGAAAGCCAACATTTTTATATTTTTTATTATCAAACTTGAATTTGATTGATTTTCAATTCGTTTTTAATCTTTACACATTTTCTTCCCGTTTTTTTTCATTTACTGGCAGCCGGAATATTAAAAAAACTACCTCTTATTCACAATAGGGTAATTATTGTTAAAACTAAACGATTTTCAGTTCATTTTTAAGCTTTACAAATCTTTTTCCCGTTTGTTACATTCACTGAGAACTGATAGCAAAAAATAAAAGTTGTGGGATATTCACGATAGCATTTTTCCCTTCTAGGGAAATCAAAATTGCATGGGAACAAAAATTCCACTTGTTATTCACGATAGGGGTGAATTTTCGTGTACGTCTATTATAGTCTCGTGGTGTAATAATAATTTGGGATAGAAAAAGTGCAGTACATGATCTCATAATTGTCATCAGTGTTGCCATATTTTATTTTCAGCTATTTTAAGAAGCTTAAAAAAAAAAAAAAAGTGGAGAAATGAGCCGTATTAAAAAGCAGGCATTAGTTTCGGTTAAATAAAATTTTATTATACACATGTGTTACCTAAAGTACCAAATAGTTTAGATTACATGCATTTAGTTAGCCGGATTCTTAGTACCGGTTGCGAATAGCACTGCTGCTAAGACAGCTCAATAATAATATTTTATTTGATAGCAAGTAAATTATTTATAACTTTTTGGTGCATAGTTTCAACGCAATGTAATTTGAACTCTTTACGACAGTTAGTGCCTGAAAGCTATGCTGCTTCAATATAAATAAATCTATATTTGAAAATTATCAATTGGAAAGGCCACTGCTAGTGAAAACGAATCCCTTGGTTAACATGGCGCAGTCTCAATTTGGTATTAATGGATACGCTCTTCTTCACTAGATAATTATATTTTGTAAGTAAAAATGTTAAAATAAATTTTACAGTTTAACAAAAAGTATTTCGTTTTTTTTAATGGAAGAAGAACTATTATTTTTAATTGTTTTTTTTTTATCACAAGTATTATACATTTTGAACGTGCATAACCAATTTTTTTTGTTTTCAAGATGAAAAAAAACCCATGAAAATTTAGATTCATCTATTTTAAGTTAAATAAATTGTAAGAACACATATTTTTTTTTAAATCCTCAACATGCATATAATTTGTTTAAGTGTATTATAAAGAGTGTGTAACAGTGTGAAAGTCGAGAAAACACAAAGTGATGTGTAAATTTGGATAACAACGATAATAAAACAAGGGTGGATAACGCAACATTTAGCAACACAAAAGGAAAAAAGGTGAACTATAGCAAAATACTTTTAGAAAAAAGGATAAAAAACAACAAATATTCAAATATGAATAGCAGGAGTATAAAAATAAAACTAAACTACGTTTAGGTTTAGTGTAAAAAAAGAACAATAAATCAAACTAAAAAATAAATAGAAAAATATATTTACTATATATTATTGTCTATATAAAGAATAGATAACTAAACTAATGCCCGTTTTTATAAACAATTGCTCAAATTAAAATTGCTGCAAGTCTTGTCACAGGACTAAAAATCAATTTCAAATTCGTGTATAATTTATAAATACGGGCCTAAAATATTTAAATTAAAAATGGTTTTTATATATGTATAAGAAATGTGTTACAAACGAAAGTTTTGGTTAAAAAATAAAATAAAAAATAATAAAGTAAAGTGTTAAAAGAAAGAAGTTATATTTTATATACAAACTACTACCACTTTCAGAAATTTGTTTTAGTATCTTATGACAGTTTTTGAGTTGTTAGTTAATTTATTTGATGCAATTAACTTGAAATGATGGTTAGTTACTTTTTATTTTGTTTTATTTTATTTTATTTTATTTTAAATAAATAGGTTGTTTGTCTTATATATAAGGTATGTGATAAAATTTAGATATTTTTACAAATGTAAAAATTATCTTATTCAGATTAGTGAAACCGACCAGCCAACCTAAAACTCTTTAATATTTAGTTTAAATTTTCTTTTAAATAACTGCAAAGAAAAAATTAGTCATTTATTTTCTTCCTTGTGATTGTTAAGAAAAAAGGTTTTTAATTTTGTGTTTAATGTTGCTTTTTTTATTTTATAAAATTTTATGGTATGCTAGATTATGTATTATTTAGTATTAAATATAATTAAGCTTTTGTTTAGTGTTCTAACTTAAGTTTAGAAAAATAAAAAGACACATGACACATGAATAAAGTTATATGTTTAGTTGCTTTTTTTTTTAATAAGTTACAGAATTAAAGAATAGTATACTAAAAAATACTTCTCTTTCACAAATGTTTTGGTCATGACAAACAGCAAATACTCTTTTTTCAAACTTATGTATACATGTAAACATATAGCGTCACCTAAACTACAAAATGACGTAACTGACAAAAAATTCAAAATAGACTTTGATTGATAATCGTGCATGTAAATAACACAAATACATCTTTCCTTAAATTTTTACATGAATACGCTAAGAAAATAGTGATTTTATTAACGAAATTCAAAAGGCCGTATCTACATTGCCAATAAATGCGAAAGCCAAAAGGCTGTAACTATAATTTTACATAAAAAATTACTTTAATCCCGGGGAATTTTTTATTCCCGCATTTGGTAAAAAATGGGAAAAAACAAATTCTTAATAGGAGAAAAGGGGAAAGTGAGAAAACTCGTGCGGAATTTTTGTTTATGATTTTTGGTTTCATAAAAAGCGATTCCAAAAGGCCGTAAGTACTATTATGAAAAAAACGACTATTGCTTATTCAGTTCTTTTTTTGTGGATCACATCCGGCATTTGTTTTCTAGCCTTAATTCTTAAATTTATATAGTCCAATCATGAATTTTCCCTCACAATTTATTTCTCACCTCAAATAATGTGCGCGAGAAAAAATTCCTCCAATCATAAATTCCTGGGGAATAAAAAAGATTAATAAGTGGCATCACTGCAATACGAAGATCGTTCGTTGCTGCTTTGCTTGTTTGTTGACATTTTGTTTTATCCCTTTATTTTTGCGTACAAGTATAAACAAAACTATTGAGATTCTATAACTTGAAGAAATATAAAAAAAAAAGGTTTACAAATGATGTATGTATTTGAGCATTAAAATACTATTTTATTTTTGTATTAATGGAGTATTGATTATATTTTTATGTAAACTCCCTGATTTTTAGTGAAAAAAGCAAGTTAAACTGTCTTCATAATACCTATTATTTCCCCGGGGAGTTTTCTTATGCCCAGATTTGTTAAAAAAGGGAAAAACCAATTCACAATAGGAGAAAAGGGAAAAGTGAAAAAAACTCGAGAGGATTTTTTTCATGATTGGGCTAATACAATTTTCGTTTCTCCTAAAAAAAAAAAAAATAAATAAAAAAGTGCAGTTACGGCTTTTTGGATATTAGGTGACGGTATGCATTTTCAAATATTTTCTTAAATATTGAAAATAATATAAAGGCGAAAGAAAGAAAACAAAATAAAGTTACATTTCTCATGAATTAAAAAAAAATCAAAAAATACACAAAGAGTTCTTTAGTTAATTCTGGTTAACTTATTATTATTTTTTAGTTTGACTGCATTTACCCCAGGTAGGTTTTCTTGATTTATTTTTAATTTGCAGGTACTTCAGCAGCCCTGTTCTGTAATTATCAAAGTAAAAGATAAACACTAAAGGCCGAGGCACACAGAACCGATCGTACGTTATATGTTGCCTTTTTTCAACTGATAACCAGTGTTGTCAAATTTTTTCCGAGGTATTTTGTTAAATTGATTTTAAAAATCGCTAAAATCAATTTTATGTGGTTTTTCTTAATATATGTATGTATGTATGTTTGATAATAAATCGGGCCTGTTCTGAAAATCACATTGAATTAAAAAACAAACCATCAATAACTCACTTGTTAGCTGATTTTTGTTGTATTTTATCATGTATAATAGAATATTTTTATTCAAACTTCCATCGCTATAAATCGTGAAATTTACAAAAGCTGTGATTTAGCTCAGCTCAGCGTGATTTGACATGTCGTGTTTTGCAGAACAGGCCCGTATATAACACTCTTTTTCATACATATTAATTTTTATAAAATAATCGTATAAAACTTTGGCAGAAAATCACCAAAAGTAGAAAAAAAAATCGCCAAAAAATGTATTTATCACCACGCCGCACAGTGCTTTGTCCCATAGGCAAAATTAAAATAAAATAAAGTGCTTAGAATATTTAAGTAATATACATTTTTGTAAAGCTAACAAAATACCTTAAATAAATTCGTAAATAGAATTTATCATCTCGTCCTTTTGTTAACAGTAGAGGGCGCTAAAGTCAGAAAATGTTTGAGGTAAAACTGTTGAACGGAAAAACGATTTTTACTGTGTTACAAAAAAAATTTTTAAAATTTAATTTTTTATTGTACTGCTTTGAAACTTAACAGTTTTGTTTTGTAACTATAGGTACCAAAAAACATAAATAATTTTGTGTAAATATTTTATATAGAAAAGTTGTTTGTGCCATCGAAAACTTTTGCGATTTTTTATTTGGAATTCCCAAAATGCAAAAGTTTGATAGAGTGAAAAATTTTTTTTTTAAGAATAGGTATTTGTGATTTTAGTACATTTTAAAGGGCTTAAATAGAATATGTAAACAAGTTTTAGATTTTTCACCCGGAAATGTAAAAATGATATGAATTTTTCAAGACATATTTCCTAAGTTTCAGAAAAAGTTGGAAAGACCTAAGTTTATGGTACTGCCAAAATTAAAAAAAAATAAGTTTATACATTTTTTTTGTTTTATTACTATAAAAAATGAATCAAATTTTGATGTAGTGTATAATTTTTATTAAATAGTGACAAAAATTTACCAAAAATTGAAAGAATATTTTTTTTTGTTGACGGAAACCCTAAAGTTTTGCAAACTTTGAAAAAATTAAAAAAATATATAAATAAAAAGTAGGCGATTTTTTATTTTTGATTTATATACTTTGTTAACAAATCTAACCACTAGTAAAAAAAAAATTTAAGATTTTTAACCGGAAATTTGAAATTTTGTATTTTTTTAAAACATCTATATTTTTTAGTTTTACAAAGACCAAAAATATGATTATATAATTTTTTCCAAGTAAAGGGCTCCAGCGACGTTCAATGTTCAATTCAATTTTTGCAAGCTGTGCAATTTTATTGACTGTGGGTCTGTTTGAGTAAAAAATATCAAGTAACTTTTACTGGGAGAGTAAGAATGATTTTACTCTCTCAGTAAAAAATATCACAAAAAGTAAACGAACGACATCCAGTAAAAAGTATCAAGTAATCAACATTTGTTTGTAAACAGCTGATTCATGTTTTCCTTTTTGCTTTCCGATTTATTGTTTTCCCTATGTTTCAACTCATTTACTCATTACGGGGATTGATAGAAGTCTTATTGATAATTTTGGCATAATATTAAGAGTTTTATCTTGCGGAATCGTGGTTAATGTGACAACGTTTAAGGAGCTGCTAAATATTACTAGAAACTCATATTTAATACAGTATGGCTGGTATTATATGCCAAGTACTGTTCATAAGGTTTTAGTGCATGGGTGCGATTTTCTGGAATACTTCAACTTGCCAATAGGTAATAAAATATTAAAAAAATGTTTTACACATTTTTTAAAACTATTTTTATTCTAGGGTGTTTGTCCGTAGAAGCCTAGAATCCAGTCATAAAAATATAAGCAATTTGCGATTATCCTATACAAGAAAAACGACGAGAGAAAATACAAATAGAGATTTAATGGCTCATTTGTTATTAATGTCGGATCCGGAACTATCGTCACTTAGGTCTCCAAAACACATAAAAAAATGATGAATTCCAAGAAATTGACAAATACATTTTGAAAGAAAACATCATAAATTACAATTAAAATTAATTATCTTATTTGTTGAGAAAATTTAGAAACAAATTTATTTATGACCCTTTTTAAAGAGAATATTAAATTATTTGCATTTTGATCACAAATGTAGCAAAAATTTAGTTTATGAGAAAAAGATATATGGCAGATGGTCATGTCCTTGTATCGAATGAAGCGAAATTTCCCAGAGAGCCCAAAAATATAGTTTTATAAGTTGTTATAAGTTTTCAGTGCATTCTGATCACTAATGTAGCAAAAATTTAGTTTATGAGAAAAAGGATATATGAGAGATGGTCAAGTCCTTGTATCGAATGAAGCGAAATTTCCCAGAGAGCCCAAAAATATAGTTTTATAAGTTGTTATAAGTTTTCAGTGCATTCTGATCACTAATGTAGTTACAATTTTGTTTTTGAGAAAAATTATATATGAAAGGTAGTCATGTCCTTGCACCGATTTTTCCGAAACTTCGAATTTTTCCTAATTAACATATTTTGAACCAGCACACCAAATTTCATTTTTCTGCGATAACTTCTCTAATTTTGCCGATTCACTATATGGGGACAAAGCACTGTGCGTCGTCGAATCAAAAACTTAGACGCCAAACAAGTTGAAAAATGGCCACGATTGGCGAGAAATCGCCATTTCTGACAACCCTGCTGGCAACGTAACGACGAAGCAGGTTAACACAATGGGTAGTGTGAATAAAAACCAGTATTTGCATTTTACTTAAACATTTGTTTTAAAACTCCAAATATGTGTGTCTTTTTCGCTTTTTTTTTTTAAATTTTTAAGTAAAAAGCAAGTACTTTTTTTATTCATACTACCCAATGAGCCTTTCTTAACGGAAATATGTATCTTAGTAGCTTCAATAGGGGTTTTCTTTATTTATTAAACTTTAGTTTTATTTATTTTATTTTATTTTTGCTTGAGCAACTTTACAGGTACCAGCATTTTTAGCTTTAGAAAATTACAAAATAAAACTGCCGATCTCTCATAAAGTAAAAATTTTCGCAGGAAAACTTTTGTTGTGTAAATGCAGTCTTATGATAAAATGTTTAATTTTAATCATGTGAAATATATTATGCAATTATTAGTTAGCTTGCAAAATTGTTGTATGGACATTACACCTATGACAACTCAAGTAATTTTTTGGTATTAATTTACATATGTATGTATATCATTTGATATTAGAGAGATATCTTTACTTACCCTATTTTCGCATAATTTATAATATTAATAATTTGTTAAAAGAAAAACAAAAACAAATAAATAAAAAAAACATAGAAAACGATGAAATGGAATGAAAATCCAGAACTTTGTTATTTCCGTGTTCTGGGTTTGTGAGATATTTTTCTCTACTGATTGGCAAACACTGCCAAGTATTATATTCCAACTTGAGGTTTCAGACAAAGCAGTGCAAGTTTTAAAACTGCAACATACGCTTCATAGCAAATTCATTGGGAAAATTAAAAGGAAGACAAACAATGTTTGTAAGATAAGGAACGAAGATATAAAGTGTTAAGTATAGGGTGTCCCAAAATTTACGCAAGATTTGAATTAATCGGTGTTTGTACAGTAAAGTATTGTCAACCTTCAAAAAAAAAAAAAAAAAAAAAAAACAATTCGACAGCTTTTAGGGTTAGTCGTCATCCATCATTGGTGAGAAATTCAAATCTTGCGTTAATTTTGACAACAAATCAACTATCTTCATATACATATGTATATACAAGATAAATCTCATTATTTAACAACCTGTCCCACGATGTCACCAGCAATAGTTCGAACGAATTTTATATGGAAAACAACAACGAATTTTCTAATGTTATTGTTGTTTGCAATACCAGTTGTCGATCGAACGATTTCTGGTGACATCGTGGAACAGGCCGTAAATTAGGACCTCACAAAATACAATTTAAGTTGCTGCTATCAGGTTTTCAGTTGGTATAACTTCGATTTAATTTAAGTTGTAATGCTAGGAACTCAACTGGGGCGAGCGAAGAATTTTTGATCGCAAATATTCGTCGCCAAAATTAAAACATATTTGTGTATATGAAAATAAATGAAAATACATAAATAATTTCGCTATACATTGTGAACTCTGCAATAGATTTATTTCTATTTCTTACGCCGGCAAACGATGAAAAATAAAGTTTTTCTCTCTTTGCACAAGCAGTAAACAACTTTATCAATTATAACCAAGAAGCGCAAATAACGATTATTTTCCAAATTTACCTACCCTCTGTTTCTACAACATGGACGCTTGACTTGAGTAAAAAATTTATATGAAAAACACTTCTTGTTTTTAGTGATTTCATACAAGTTTTCTAGACGAGTCGCCTGCCTGACTTGTGGAAACAGGGTATTAAACTAAAAAAAATTAAATTAAAAGAGAAGTGATACCTTGCATAAAGAATACACCAAGATAATCCTTGTAACATGGACCACCTTTAAATGTATTAATTCTTATTTGTTTAATACCCTGTCTCTACAAGTCAGACCGGCGACTCATCTAGACAATTTGTATGAAAATCACTCAAAATAATGAGTGCTTTTTATATAAACTTTCTACTCAAATCGACCGCTCGTGTTGTGGAAACAGGGGATAAGTTTTTTTTTAAACTCAACTTGACAGATTATTTTCTGAGTTTTATTTTTTGAGTTTTATTTATTCCTCCAGAAATAAAAACTATCACCCCTATCGTGAATAAAATGTGACATTTTCATTCCCCATGAACGGAAATTTGCTATGGTGAATTTCATGGGAACTTTTGTTCCCGCTATCAGTGCGTAGCGAATGTAAAAAAACGGGAAGAAGACTTGTAAGTCTTAAAAATTAATTGAAAATCTGACAAATTTAAGCTTAGTTGCAAGAAATGCACAAATTTTGGGTTTCAAATGAAATGTTTTTAAGTTGTTAAATATTTTTGGTGCGGTGGAAAAAATTCTTTAGTTAGATGGTAATAATTATTTTTTGAACTTATTTTTTTTTTGTTTGAAACAAGTAATTTTTAAACTGAATAAAATATAAAAAAATTAATTTAATTTAACAAATAAAAATGTTTGCATTCGATCTTAAATCGGTTAATATTCCCCCTTATTGTGAATGGCATCGTCGAAGTCACATAATAACGAGAGTAAATATTGCCACGTGTCTACTCATTCAGCCATATCGTGAATAAAATGTGAAATTTTTGTTCCCATGAGATTTTCATTCCACATGAAGGGAAATTTTCTCTTGGGATCTTCATGGGAACGTGTGTTCCCGCTATCGATTCGCAATGAATGTAAAAAACGGGAAAAAGACTTGTAAAGCCTAAAAATTTATTGAAAATCAGGGGACAAATCACGGCATTCGAAACGACTCGTAATTTAAAAATATTTCCATATAAACTCTATTGAAATATTTTTAAATTATGAGTCGTAACGAATGCAGTGATTTGCCCCCAGACAAATTTATGTTTGATAGTAAGAAATACACATATTTTTTGTTTCAAATTCAATGGCGCAAAGTCATAGTCAAGCAAAGTATACTTTAAGAGTTTAGAACCAGTATTTTGTATGGCAATACTGGTTTTAATTTCTTAAAGTATACTTTAAGACTACTTTGACTATGACTACGTGCCAATGTTTTTAAGTTTAAAGTAGAATTTTTAAATATTTTGGGTGCAGTGGAAAAAATTCTTATGTATGCTATTGCCATAAAATTTACTGCATGTGAACCAAAACATGATCATATTTAATGAAAAAAGGAGTTGTACGGAATTATTGTTATTAATTAATTACTGATATTGTCCCAAAAATAACTATTTATAATTAAAAGTTATAAATTTGAAAGTTTACTTCAACTTTCAAATTAATAACTTTTAATTTGAAATAAAGTGAACAAAACCAAGGGAAAAGTGAAAAAAATCCATGTGAAAAATATTATTCAAAAAAGGGAACATTTCTGGGGAAAAATTGTTCACGATTGCAATTTGGGGAAAAGGGAAAATATTTTAAGAGAAAAGTAGTTCACGGTAGGGGTGATTGTCAACAACAATTGACTACTACTAACACGCTCCATTAATTTACAAATCCTTAGAGATTAGTACGGGATTGTCAATAAGAGTCAATTGTTACCGATAAAGAGTAGACGGGTGCCAATATTTACTGTCGTCTTGATTTGACGTCGACGGCGCCATTCACAATAAGGGGGATTAAGAAAAAATAAAATTCGAAAACTAAATTTTATTTCCTAAGCCAAAAATAAACTCCAAAATATTTTTATAAGTGGAGGAACAAAAAACTAAGAATTAAAAAAAAAATCAAAATAAAAAAAAAACAAAAAAAAAATTAAAAAAAAAAATAAAATTTTATTTTCTGAGGAATAAATAAAACTCCGAAAATAATTTTTATTTCCTAACCGAAAAATAAAATTCAAGAAATAATTATTAAAAGTAATTTTTTTAATAAAACTTGTAACCCTTACGCTACTTGATTATAACAGCTGTTATTTTTCGTCGTTGTTGTGCTTAACATTACGAATTTATACAGCGAATTCTTAGCGACGAATTCGTCGTGGTGGGGTGAAATTCGCCTTTCGCACATTTGGTGAAGGCAACAGGCAACACTATTAATAATTTTTTTTTGAAAAATATGATTAAATGCATAAATAAAAATATGATAATGAACTTATGGAAATGATTAAATAATGTACAAGCCCCGTGAGTAAAATTAAAAAAATTTTTTATGTATGTATGTATGTATATAAGAGCAAGACAAAAAAATAGTAGTAGTTTTTTTTTTAAAATAAATAAGACAATACATTAGCTAAATATAAAGTTATTAAAATTATGTATTTTTCTTCATAAACAATGTATACATATGTAGATAAATAAATATTTTTTTATGAAAAAAATATATTAGTAAACATTATAATAATACTAAAATATATGTATGTACATATGTATGTATATGAATGTATATATGTATGTGTATTAAAATAGACAATCTAGTTTCTTTACTATTGTTGATATAACAATTTATTCTTATAAAACTTAATATAACATACCACTTTTCATAATAATCATTCGTTTCGATTTTATGTAAATATAGAATATTTAAAATTTAAAAAGCATAAACGTTACTAAATACGTTTAAAAATTTCTTTTTCAAGAGATCAATTTTTTGGGCATTTGAAATTTTTTTATTATTTTTATTTTATAGTTTAGTCCTGGGTCGGTTCCACTCACCTGCATCGAATAATGTATCATCGTTATCATAATCATTGACTGACGTTTCATGCAATTCAGATGCCTGAGAATTATCCACAATATTACCTGTTGATGAAGGTGTATTATTGCAACCGAACCACCAGGTTGCTGAAGGGCGGGGGAATGGCGGTCTAGCTGAATCAACCTGTTTAATAAATTGAACCCCAATAAATAGTTTCATGAATTGGGCAAATACTCGTATGTACGTTCGAAAGAAACTTACTGAGAATGTTCTATCGTTAAACCGATAGTATTTATCATCTTTGAAGAAATACGTATAACCATTTGTATATTGTAAAGCAGCATCTAAGTTATTTGGCAAGTCTTCCCAATTTGAAATGGGTTTAGGATAGCTGGACTTAACTGGTGGCCTCTTCAAGGGATCAAAACGCCAGAATTTACTGCCTTTGAAGAAGTAAATCTTGCCATTACCACCCCAAACCATGGCTGCATCCAAATGATCGGGTATGCCGGTGAAACCTTCACTTATTTCCTTGGGATAATCACCATCCATTTGACGGCCATAGTAACGCCAGTATTTAGTGCCCTTGAAGAAATAGGTCTTGCCGTTTTTGTACGTAAAAGCAGCGTCAATATTGCCTGAAAGATATTGCCTCAATTAGCAAAACCACATTGTCATAATTATATGGGTAACACTTACCAGGTAAACCTGGCCATCCTTCGGATATAAGTCTGGGATAACCGTCGGCTACTGAATTTTCAGTAAGTTTGTAATATTTGTTGGCCTTAAAGGCATATGTTTGGCCATCGGCTGAATTGAACATGGCATCAATCTTGGGATCCTTACACAGCTGATCATCTCGAGGCACGCGTGGTGGACTATAAGCGGGTCTTTGTGTGGTACGTGGGAAGGCGCCACCGCTAGTAGGATAGAGACCATTACCACCCTGTGACGATCTTTTACCATATAAAGCTTGTATAGCCAAAACATCATCGGAATCCAATTTGAAAACTGGTTCGTAACCGCGATAGAAAGGAGCCATTAAAGCCGAACGCACATCGGAATGAGACAAACCCAACGAGTGGCCAAATTCATGGGCAGCTACTTGGAAAAGGTTAGTGCCACGTGTACTCTCAATAGTCCAATGTTCGGCATCATCGAAATGCGCATCACCGCCAAATACGGGGAAGAAAGCGTGAGCCAAAGTACCACCCACACCATCAAATGCATCACCATCACCATGTTCACTTTCAACAAATCTACCAGGCACAAAAAAAAAAACGTTTTTGTACTATAAAAATACTTTTTCTCTATGTATATCTACGCAACTTACTTAATTTCAATATGAACTGGACCTGTGGTTTTCTGTGTAAAAGTTAGATCTGTGTATTCGCTCCATACAGCAAAAGCTCTACCGATTTCAGCATCGACATCAGCTTTCTTCAAATTTTTTGGATATTTGGAGATTTTATAAGTCAAACCCTTCACACGCCAACGGCTACCCTGGAGCGCATAACGCTTCGAGCGATTGTCATTGCCAAAGCCCACTTTATCGCGTACCCCACAACGTGGCAGTGACATCAATTCCATAGTCTCTCCGTCCAATTCACCGGTTACATTGAGACCGGCAAAACTTTGAAAGTCCTGCACAGCCTTGTACCAGGTACTGGCATCTAATAGACCACCATTGGCTGAATTGCGGGCGGTGGAGGGTAAGTAACCAAATTGTGATAAATATATCTGAAAATAAGTAAAAATAGTCAATATGTTATTACCTATTTCAATTTTATTTTTATAATAATATTACAAAACCTAATGAAGAATATCGATCGCGGCGGAGCTTTAAAGCAGCTACGTCCAAGTAACATGCACAATGTGCGAGCTTTTGTGCTTTCACAAACAGCTAATCAGATCCCGGCGACAACAATACTTGCGGCTTACTTTGCAAAGAAACAAGAACATACTGTAGGAGCTTTCAAAGCTGTTTACCTCAAATGTAAAAGTCAGAGTATGTGTGTTTGGACGTAGCTGCTTTAAAGCTTAAAACTACTTGTAGCTATTTAGTAAACGGAAGTTCAGAAATAAAAAATGTTGTTATTTAATAAAACAAGAAATACTTTTTGGCGCATAAAAGCTGTCGAACTTCATAAATATTGAAATAAAATTTTTCAAAAACATTGGGCCTTATTACGAGTGTCGTGTTACGACTTCGACTACGACGATTTTGTATTTGATTAAAGAACATTGTAACATTTTTTATTTAATCTAGTACAAAGTCGTCGTAGTCGTAGTCGAAATACGACACTTGTAGTCAGGCCCATTATTTTCTTGCGAGTTACAAAAATAGCTTTAATTTTTTCTACGTATTTTAGTTTATACTAAAAAGCTCTTTTTACATCAAAATGGAATAGACAAAAGCTTTAGAATATCTTATGCAAACCAATTTTTAAAATTTATTTTTTATAAAGGTTCAATTAGACGTGCCATCCATAATGCCATAACCATTGCCAAAACCATAAATATAACCATGAACTGCTGTTTATGTTTTAATTTGTTTGTTCATTTCAAAAGTGCAAGAACAAATACGTGTAACCAGTAAAAATTCAGTAAAATTCAGTTGGTTTCTATGGTTATAGTTATGGCGTTATGGCGAGTTCTACTATAATCAAGTACAGTGTTGCCCATAAGTTTGGCTCGAACAGCTGTTTTGTATGGTTATAGTTATGGCTGGTTTAATTGAACCTTAAACGAAACTATAAGTGAGATATGCTTTCAGGCCTTGTGAAATTTATTTAAGTGTGAATATATTTTCCAAGATAATAAAAAATTTATCAATTAGAAACTTGCAAACTTTAAGAATTTATAATTATATTTTATATATTGCATATGTATTTATTTATTTACATGTTTATGTTTTGGTTTACATGGCTGCTTGATAGTAGAATCGTGAGACTCCATTTGCATATATACTCCTGTACTCATTCGAGTCTAAACCTGTGAAAAAGGTCTTGAACACAATGCTACTTCAAGTGATCACCATTACTAGATTCAACCCGTTGCGTTGAGATATCGCATGAGGTTCCCTATACCAATCTGTAATACTTCCAATATAACGTGTAGTATGTATTAGCCTAGAAATTTGTATCGCGTAGTGTGCAATATGGGGCACTCCCAGAGCAGGTGAGTTGTTATTATTATTATTATTTCTTCGGGAAATAATTCCCACGCAATTAATTTTTTTTTCTAAAAATCAAATGAATCTGTACTAAACATATTGAGCTAAAAATCAAAATTTGAGGGAGAATCTTTTTTGCTTGCAGTTATTGTATTTTAACTGAAAGCTGGCAAATGATCTTTTTTAAATGGTGCAACAATGAATAGGGAATAAACTTCTGGGGAGATGTATATGTTTAAGGAACAGAATAAAACTCTGAACTCTTAGATTGTCCAATTCGTTTTCCATATTGACTTTTTTAATTGATTGAACGTTTTTGGTATCAATTTAAAAGCAATGTCCCCCTACGTCTGTACGAACCATCGACTTGCACATGACATGAACATGACATGGTTAATACGTGCGATATCCATGTTCTGTCTATTTTCTCATGGCGAACATTGTTGCTGAGACATATGTTCGGGCATCTAAGTCAGGGCATGGACGATGCATGGACATGAGCGGTCTCCATTAGCTATTTGCGATATCCAACATGATGCTAGTGGAGACCTGTAGTCATGCTTGAATATTTAAATAAAGAGCAGAAATTACAGCATTAGATATGGATTGAAAGAAATTTCAAAATATTTCCATTTCAACTCTGTTGAAATATGTTGAAGCTTTGCTTAACAAAGTTGAGTTAGGCGTTAATCACATATGCTGCTCATTAAATATTTTTCCATTCAATTTAATTTAACTATTCGTATTAATCATTAATATGGTACAATTTTTATTAGCCTTAGTTTTTATTTAATTTTGAAAGCTTTTGCCTTTTGCAGTAGATAAAATAATTTTAATTTTTTGTGTTTTTTTTGCTATTAAATTTTCACTTATTAACGACACGTTTTCCCTTTTTTTTTGTTATAAAATATTGTGCAAATTCACAAATAAAATCGTTAGAACGCAAAATAAAAAATTGCTTTTTTCCAACAAAATTATGCATTGTAATTGGCGAGGCCTTAATAATCATGATGACATTAAATTTTAAATAAATCATCAATAAATAAATTGGAAAGTGAAACTTTAACAAAATCACGTTTAACATGTAAGACATGAAATTTACAAGTAAATAACAAAATAAAATTTTAAGAAGAATTTTTTTTTTATTGTAGACTACCGGTACTAAAGTTAAAAAAATTTTTTTTTCTTAAGAAAACATGAAAATATTAAAATATGCAGCGAAATATTTTAAAAGTGCATTTACATCTGGCTAGTACTTATGAGATTTCAAGCAAAATCTAGTAGATTTCCCATACAAAACAAAATCTTCATCTTCACTAGATTTTGTCGAAATCGACTTAAAATTTGTTAGAACTTAGTGAAGCAATTCTTTTTTTTTTTGAAATTTTACAAAAAAATAAACCGATGTATTTAAAAAGGTGTGTGAATTAGTTATAGTGCAGTTGTCGGGTTGTAGTTTAGGAAGAATTTCCCTCAATGGTTTTGGCCTTGTATACGATATCGAATAAAGAATCTTATTAAATGTCAAAAAACATTTGGTGTAAACGTTAGAGATTTTGTAAATGCCTTATAAAACATAAATTAAATTCATAATATGTTGTATAAGTTGTATTTTGTACGAATATAAATGTGTGTATGTACTCGCATATATCGTTACCTTAATATGGAAAGGCCTTCGCTCATTATTTTTTTGAATTCGAGTTTTTTGTATATTTCGATAGAGGAACACCTAATGTATCGAAAAATGCAAAAATCTCGATTAAAAAAATAATGAGTTAGGGCCTTTCCATATTAAGGTAACGATATGTTTGTATGCGAGTCTTCTTTAAAACCCGACTGCGACCAACTTCGAACCATTAAATATCCTAAATGCTCATTGGAAATAAAAAATCATAAGAGAAACCTAAAGATGATTTTAAAAAACCTGTCGCAGGCTTTTTATTTTTTCGTATTTACAAAATGGCGTCTGTTGGCCGCCATATTGAATTTTTACTACTGTCATATCTTTAGTGACACTCCTGGGATTAACACAAATCTATTGACGTTCGAATCATAAAAATCGGCGTTCGGTTTATATAGTGGCCCAAAGGAACACATAAACATACATAGGCTGATAAACTCAATACCTTTCTTTGCATCGCGCGAGCGGGTAAACAAAAAAGAAATATTTTTTTTTATTCAATAAACAACTCTGGCACCGTAAGCCTTACACTCCACCCCCATACAATATTTCACGTGAAATGTTGTCCAAATACATGTAAAAACCGACCATGACATATTCATGACAAGGTGTCGCAAGAACTTTTTTTTTTTGCTAACACAAAATATATTGCTGGCATTATTAGCCAGTTAAAGGTTAAGTTAAAGTGTTTGTTATGAAAATAAATTACCCCGTTTTTTCCTTCCTATTATGTTGGCAAAAACAGATAACCTTTTTTGTCTACCACATAGATAATTAATTTAATTGCGCGTAATTTTCGCAAACTAACGGTCATCTAATTAGCCATGCAACATGTTTCTCATTTTATAAATTAAGCAAGTTATTGAACTGCCACTTGTTAGAAATAGACTGCCTGTTTGCGAAACTCTGTACAATAACCTTGTCAACAAATCCCGATTTCCTTACTTTCGATTTGAAATTCTAAGCAAATATTTATAATTTTATTTTTAAATAAAGATGCTTCCAGTGTTAGTTATAATTTAATTAATTTCTCTTACTAATTTGTTAATGCCAGTTTGTTTGTTTTTTTTGTGTAAGTTTTTATAAACTATTTAGAAAACAATAAAGCTGTAGAAAAAATACTATAAGCTTCCTTGTAGCATCAATTTATTTTAAATAGATAATTGTGTATATGAAGCTTTTGTTTGTTTTCGTAGTTTTAACAATTAATCTCAAATCACACTTCATTTACACGCACTGAATAATTAATTGATTTTAAATACAAAATGAAATAATGCTTGGTATTCATTTGTTATTGTAAATTGTATGTTACAAAATATATGTAGTGACAAAAATTAATCATTTTATGCAGTTAAGTCCAAAGTGCGCTTAAACAAAAGGCAGTTAAATCAAAACTACTGTATATCTATATTTTTAGACACGATGAATTGTGGATATGCATATGGGGCGTTCCACTCCTAATCGGACGGTTTGAAAAATTTTTCGTTTTGAAGAGAAGGAAGATAAGTGCGTTTACATTGGAAACAACAAAATGGTGAACATTAGCAATCAAAATTTTGGGGAAAAAGAAAACATTTCACGTGAACTTTTTTTCCCGATAAGGGTGCATATTTGTCGAATTTAAAAGAAAAACTGATTCTAGCTTTTTTACATGTCCTTAATACTTCTGTATGTTTTATGCTGGGAAGTGCAAATGCTGGCAACGCTAAAACGGGTGTGTTTTTTATTTTGTTTATAAAATCAAAATAACTAAACTAAGGGCCTGTCCCACGATGTCACCAGAATTCGTTCGATCGACAACTTGTATTGCAAACAACAATAACATTAGGAAATTTGTTGTTGTTTTCAATACAAGTGGTCGATCGAACGATTTCTGGTGACATCGTGGGACAGGCCGTAAGGGCATTCGACTTGTCGCACACTTACATTCAAAACAAAAACAAATTTTAAAATTTTGTTGTTGTTTCTAATGTAACTGTGCGACAAGTCGAACGTTGTCGACATCGTGGGACAGGCTATAAGTTAGTGAAAAATGTGGGGCAACATTGTTTATTTCGACTTTGACATGTAAACAATATCAATTAGCCCTTGAAACTATGCTACAATTTCTTACTTTTGTAAAAACTCCCCATGGGGTTATTTTAAATTCCCTGCGAAACAAATGCCACGGATATTCACCACTACCGTGAATAACAAGTGTAATTTTTGTTACCATGAAATTTTTATTCCCCTTAAAGGGAAAAATGTTATCGTGAATCTCTCATGAATAATTTTTCCCTCTGTCAAATCGCAGTGAATGTAAGAAACGGGAAGAAGTTTTTTAAAGCTTAAATTTTTTTTGAAAAGCAAACAAATTTATGTTTAATAATAAGAAATAGACAAATTTAAGGTCCAAATGAAATTTTTTAACTGTAAAGTTGTGTTTTTAAATCGGGAGTAGCGCAGCGGAAAAAATTCTTTATTATACCACCGCGGTGCGCCTCCTTAAAACTTAATCATAAATAGATGTTCCAGGCAATTATTAATATTAATTGTAGACATTATTTATTGCTTTTATTCTAAAATAAATTAATTATAACTTTTAATATATAATTGGAAGTATAATATTAAAACTACGCGATATATTAGGTCAGTTCGCCTTTAAAAATAAAGTGAACAAAACCAAGGGAAAAGTGAAAAAATCCCCATCAAAATATTCACGATAACGCAAATCAAAAAAGGGAACACGTTTCTAGGGAAAAATTCGCGATTGCAATTTGGCGAAAGGGGAAAATATTTCGAGGGAAAACTATTTAGTGGTCACATTTATTTGGGCACATGTTTCCCTAGTGTGATCGTACCTTTACACATACATATGTATGTACATACATTTCTTATTTCATTTTGCCAACTCAACATTCTCTCTATAAATCAGTATTTGTTGTAAGTTTTGTTTTAAACTCCATATTAAAATAGTAAAAAACAAAAGCCATACATTTATAATATGTATGCCACATTAATAATTTATGGCTAACAGATAATCTGAGCGTTTTTGTTTACTGGCCACAAAGAAAAAAAAAATAATATGACATTGAAACACAAGTAAGGATGTTTTTACTTATAAGTAGATATGTATATATATATATATATATATTCATTCATATATACTTCACCTTTTAACAAATGTCGGCTTTTTGCCATACAGAAATATGTAGTGATAAATTCTAAAGAAATGCGTAGAATAAAGGGTTTTATATGCCATCGACAAATTTATGAGTTTTATATAAAATTTTTATATTAACATGGCATTTTACTAAATATTTTACTTTGGTAGACAAGGGTGATTTATTTAGACTTTGACCAAAATATGAATGAACACCATATAAAAAGAACTTTATCACACAAGAAATGATATACATACATACATATGTACATACATATACATATATTTAACTATATAATAAGTCTGTCTATCTGTACGCGATATAGACTTTCCGAAGCCCGCAGCAGAAAATCTACAGATTTTGAAGTTGGGCTGATGTGTCAGGATTTGTTTTAACTCGCTTGGTATTGAAAATTATCAACATCCAAAAAAGAAAAAAAGTATGGTCCCTGACATTGACTTCTTTTATTTATTTTTTTTTAGCCAAAACTGGACCTTTTATTATTATATAATAACTATTTTATTAAGCTTTGGGTATTTTTAAATAAAATTAAATTAACAATATTTTTATATTAATCAGCAATATTTCGAGACGTTTTTGTGTGTCTTCTTCAGCTGAATAAATAATTTTATTTAAAAAAGATCGAAAAAATAACAGCCTTACTTGTATTGCATTCTATTATTCTACAGTAATAAAAGTTAAAATAACACTTGAAAAAATTTTGCAATATAACGAATTTTTCAGTATAACGAATTCACCTGACATTATATCGTTCGTTATACCGGGATTTGCCTGTATTAATACAAGCAAATAAAAGTAAACAATTAATGTCTCTGGCAACTCATTTATTTCAATTGCACAATTCACAATATATTCACCCCTATCGTGAATAACAAGTGGAATTTTTGTTCCTGTGAAATTTTTATTCCCCTCGAAGGGAAAAATGCTATCGTGAATTTCCCATGACACATTTTCCCCGCTATTAGTTCCAATGAATGTAAAAAAGGAAAGAAAGCTTAATATTGAATTGAAAATCAAAAAATTTATGTTTAATAGTAAGAAAAACACAAAATTTTATGTTAAAAATTAAATTTTTTTAACTTCAAAGTTGTGTTTTCACATTTGTGAGGAACAATTATTAACAATTGCAATTTTGTAAAAAGGGGATATTTTTCGGGGAAAAATTTTTCAAAGTCGTAGGTCATACCAAGATTGTTGGTAATTTCTATATAAACATTGTTTATAAACAATGTTTTTATTGAAACCACTAACAATTCATGTATGACATTCTACTTCTACAAAAGGTTGTGAATTGGGCTAATATGTTGTGTAAAGCTTTTTCCTGAAAAATAAATCAATTTTAATTATTATTGTTAGAACTTAATTTATTTCTATATTTATAATATAATTTATAATTACCTAGCTTTGGTGTTATTTGTTCATTAATAATTATCACATGTAATTTGGCTTACAAAGCGATAAATATAAAAATAAGTCAAGTTCACTTTTTAAAATTTTTATTTTTGATTTTGATTCAAAATGATTAGTTTGTTCTTACCATTTTCTTTTTCTTTTGAACTATTTCTTCATTTATGAAAAATGTATGTAACAGCAAACTACTAGTTTTGCAGAAAATCAAAAATAAAAACTTTGAAAAGTAAATTTCATTTACTTTTACTTTTCCGCAATATGCCTGAAAATTTCTTCTTAATAAATTTACATGCCAATGTAATGAATGATTGATAAGATTTAGGTAATTATTATTATAAATTTTTTTTTGGCAAAAAATATAAATAATATTATCAGCAATTTATTGCTAACCCCATTTAAGTAGGAAAGTCGGTTAAAGTGGACAAAATATAAATCTTTTAATTTTTATTTATATATTCTAAACCATGAATTCAAAGAATCGTGTCATTCATTTGATAAAGTTCAACAAACTTTATGTAAATTTTGTCCACTTTTTTTTTTTAAACACAACTTAATAATAAAACCAAACACATATAAGAAACTACAATTACTATACGACTAGATACTCTCGCCAATTGTATTAAACTCCGTCAATTTTAAAACCCTTTAAGCTTATAAATCAACTATTATTTTCAAAAAACTTAAACCGCGTAAAGAGTTAAGAGACATATACATATATTTGCGATTAAATATAAAGACCATCTGCATTAGTGGTTGTGTGAATATAAAAATACTTCCTCCCTGGCATACAATTAAAACCAGACAATAATCCGAAATTTATGCTAGTAAATAGAAACATTAAAACAGAACATGCTTATTTATTTTGCTTAATATACTATACTTACATACATATGTATATGGGTATTTCCACAGGAATGTCAACTTTTTGTAGCGTGCGACACCAAGTAAATAAGCTTGTTTTTTTTAAAGAAAACGAAACTTTTTTTTTACTTATTTATATACTTGTGCAGGCCGCCAGCAAGTAAAATTTTAAGAAAAATGGTGTCAGGTTGTTCAGAAAAACAAGGTAAATTGCTTGCTGTCGCACGCGACAAAAAGTGGAATTTCTCGGAGAAATACCCATATGTATACATATATGTATGTATAAGCACTTGCTTATTTTATTATAAGTCTCTCTCTTTCCAATAATATTGGCTTTTGCTTCTTTGTTATTGTTCATAGATTAAAATTGTTTTCTCGTAGAATACTGTATCGTATTAGCTGAGTGGCCTGTTGTCCGTCTCTCTGTCTGTTATGCAAGTTTCTCTCAACAATTTTTGAATTAATTTTTGACCATTAATTTGTATGTGAATCACATAATTCCCCAGTAACAGCTTAATAATTTTTAATCACATTAATGACTTTTAAAAGTAGTTATTTTTTTGTTTCTTTTTAAAGAATTGTATTTTATGTGTGTACTCGTAGCTTAAACAAAAAAATTCTTTATATTGCGGCTAAGAAAAAAATTATTGTATCTAGTCAATATTTAAGTACGATATCGAAATAAGAAAAGATGTTTTCAAATTGAATGTTAAGTGATCTAGAACTTTTAAGGAAATGAATTTGAAACACAAAAGCGGTATGTTTATACAGAAGGATACAGTTAAAACGAACACTAGTTGTAACATACATATGTATGTATATCAGGGGGCAAATTACGGCATTCGATACGATTCGAAATTTAAAATTATTTCCATATAAGCGCTAATAAATTATTTCGTAATTTCGTTCGATAACGATTGCCGTAATTTGCCCCCAGGGCTTAAAAGCAAGAACAACACAAATCGAGTGATATATGCTACAAAATTCTACAAACGAAGCTTCATAGTTTATTACAAAGATATAAACAAAACAAATATTGACCTGAGTCTTAAACATAAGTGCAATACATTTTGTAAGAAGTGCCAAATTATACCAAAAACTACTTTTCACCTAAGATCTAATATGCATTCCTTAATTCAGTAATCTTTACTTTACGAGAAAATTATTTTAATTTCCCCATTGTCATTTTCTCAAAAAAAAAAAAAAAAGTTCGTATGTTAAAAGTGGTCTTGGCTTGTGACCACACATATAATATCGTTTATTATTAAAATACTAAAAGGTGTAACTAACAAAAAATTCAAAATCGTTGTTTTGATTGATTATTATTAATGGCACTAGATGTATTGACAAAATTTTACACTTCTGCGCTCAAAAATGGCGCATTTATTAACAAAAAATAAATGGACGTAACTGCAAGTGTGGTTAGTTTTTTTTTTGCTTCTCCTGTAGAATTATAAATTTCTTAATTACGCCTTTTTGCATTTTAGCTAACAACATGTATGTTTATTTTGAATAATAATCCACATCTTTAATGGGCAAATATGTAAAATAAAGTTAGAAAATACATTTGGATCATTCAAACGTTAGTCTTAAGTGTCATAGTGTCATAATATTTTGAAAAATTTTGTTTAAAAATAAAGTCAAAAACAATTACATATATTAAAATAATATAAAACATTCAACCCTATCGTGAATATTTATTCCCTTGAAATATTTCCCTTTTCCCTAAAGTTGCAATTGTGAATTATTTCTACGTAAATAAACTCGCATGTTCGAAAAAAATATGGCATCGCCGATTTTTAATCCCGTGAGTTTTCCCCAAAAAATATGTGTATTTTTTCACAAACTTTTGTTTGGGAATAAAAAAGAAGCACAATGTAAATAGTTTTCTTGTTGTTTTTTTTTAAATTGTTTGATTTTATTTTTAAAAGTAGTGAAAATGCATGAATTCATTTATAGTATAGCATATTTGACGCGCAAAATAGAAAGGGGCCTAAGGGTAAAAACCGGTTTTGTTCAGGAGAGCAATTTTAAAGATTTAAATACGTGTATCTTTGGTGTACCATCACTGAGCGTGTTGGTATTGGTCTCATTCGAAAGCGACACAAATCATGACGTCAGGAACGTGTTGGTCAACCTTGAAAACGCGTGTAGGTCGTCCCTACCTCTTGTTTTGTGTAGTTGGTTTTTACTGTTTTCTACCTAGCGCGCTGTTTCCATGAGTTTTATATCAATTTTGCTCGCGTTTTTTCGAATCCAGGTTTATTTTCTGAAATTATTAATTGTGAATTATAATAAATACTCATTTATAATTCTTTTAAATCGTGAATATCACTCTGTTAGTACGAAAATTTTTTCACATAACCTTAGAATCGTCGACTTCAATTTCATAAAACGCGCATATCTCTGGGAGGAAACACTTTTGGGGCATGGGATCGGTCTCATTCGATGTTCAGATGTTGTCCACATCAAAAAAAAAAGTGGAAATTGATTTTTTTTACCCTTAGGTCCCTTTCTCTATGCCCTGTCACATATATATTTATATGATAGTATATACTTCCAAATCTTCATGTTCTTCACTTACATATGTACATTACTTCCGATAAACATAGTGGATTTGAGGCATCTCTCATATTTCGTCTCTTTATTTTTTCCAATAAAACTAACATATGTAAATCGAAGCAACATGCTATTCATTTTGCTGAATAATAACCATTTATTAAGAAAATTATAAAAATACGCATAAAAAGTAAAAAATATAATTATATCAATTCACAATAGCATGTTCGACTCGCAACAGATGTTTATTTTATTCCCTAAAAATTAGCGATGCCACTTTGTTGTTCGTGAGAATAAAAAAATTATTCCCAAGAATTTATTTCCTTGAGATTCGCGATAAGTGTGGGTGATTATTACATTATGACACTTAATACTACCGTCTGTGCCAAATATAAAAAACTTAAGTATTTCATAAAGATTTTAATAAAAAAAATTCTGCTAATGCGATAAACTGAAGAAGGCGTTGTCAACTAGTTTTAGTAAATTTTTGCGTCAGTGTAATATAAAAACTAAAATTATTAGTTCTTCGATCAGCTGATGTAGTTGATCAGCTGTTTTTAAAAATTTCACATGTTGTTGATACATTTCATACGTGACAAAGAACCACTTTTGCAGCATTCGGGTCTGTTCTGAAAATCACGGTGATTTCAAAAGCAAAATCTTAATAACTGACTTGTTAGTAGACTTTTTCTTTGTTGTCAATTATAATAGAATATTTTATTCCAATCGTACAATTTACAAAAACGATGATTTAGCTTTTATTAATTTTTTGAAATCACTGTGATTCGACATGCCACAATTCGCAGAATTTAACCGACTTCAAAAAAAGAATGAGGTTATCAATTCGTCTCTATTTTTTTTTTGGCAGTATTACTTCATAACTCGGTTCATATTAGATTAGATTGTAAAAATTCTTTTATTGTCTAAGAGGGTATAGCTTCATATTGGTCCCTTTGTAAAACCAAAACGGGGTGGGGACACGCCCACAATTTTTTTGATTTGATTTTATGATATTCTACTTATTTGATTGCTGCGAAACTCAGCAAACACCTTTGGTTCTTGTAATTACACAGTTGAAAAATTGGGCTGGGCTATGCCCATTAAATTTTATTCTTATATTTTACGTGGTTCTGCTTAACCGATTTTTACGAAACTTAATACACCACACCTTGGGCTTAAAAATAGACACAATCTTTTATTTGAAGACTATGAGCTACCACAATAGGTTATGAATTGAGCAAATATATTTGCAACATTGCTTATAAACAATTGCTTATATACATATTAACTACCAACAATGTTTGAAATACCAACGACTCCTGCAATGCCAATTGAGCAATTGAATCCAAAGTTTTACTTCTTTGCTTTAGAAATTTAGCGGCTTGTATTTCAATGTGTTTTTAGCAAACAAAAAATTTTAATAATATAATCATGTTGTAAATTAGAGATGGTAAATTTTGAGCTTTCATTACAAGCAATGTTTCAACAAATTGTAATACGGTGAATCAAAACAATTCACATATTCTATTTCCAATGAAAAATATGCACAAGTATATAAGACTGAAATTTTGCGGCTTTCGAAAGCAGCATATTGTTACGTTCTGCTAAGGCTTGTCAAAACATTTACAACTGCCTTTGTTGTGCTTTAAAAATTATTACACGCGGAGAAGGAAAACTCTTAAGAAAAAAAGGAAATAAATAAAAAATTCATGCATTCTATGCATAATCATAAATAAAAAAAAATGCTACTTCTATACAAAATTAGTTTAAGGTTTTTGCATGAAGATATGACAAAAATGTAAAGACAAAATACGTTGCGAGGACTTATTATGTCTAATTTTTCGCAATATGCCTCTATTGCAATAAAGCAGCGATATGTATATAAATATTTGAAAATACATTTAAGCTACGTTTAAAAAGTTAGTCGACTGAAATATGCGACACTAGAAAAGCAAATATTGCAGTTCAAATGCAAGAGGTGTGTGTATCAGTGATCGGCAATAAATCGTTTTTTCGCTATTCATACTGACTCATGAAATTTTAAATATGTATAAGTGAGTAGACATCATTTAAACTCAACTACTGTGATTTACGCATACTCACGATGACATTAGCCCAATTCACAGTATTGTGCTAATGGTCTTGCAGCGTAGCATGTGCAAAATATGCTCACCACTAAGAATTTGTTTAGTGCTGAGTATCAATATACTATACCAACTTGCATATGCTACGATGCAAGACCATTTGCACTAGTTTGTGAATAGGGCTATTGATTTATAAGTATAGGTTGAAATAAATTTGAATGCGACGTCGACATCATAGTCATACCACACTCACACTCATAAATCACCCCAGTTTGATCTCTAATTTCAGGAAAATCCTTATACTACTCACATTGATTCAGCTCATTCAACTCATGCATGCATGTTTATTTAAAAGTTTAGTTATTAAACAGTTTGCAAGTAGTATACAATAGTAGTAAATAGGGTTGTTTTTCAATTCCAGCAAAAAGAAAAGCAAAAAAAAGCAACAGCGAAACACATAACCTCATAATGAGAAATTTACGGCCTGTTCCACGATGTCACCAAAAATCGCTCGATCGACAACTTGTATTGCAAACAACAACAAGTTTTCTAATGTTGTTGTTGTTTGCAATAGAAGTTGTCGACCGAACGATTTCTGGTGAAATCGTGGGACAGGCCGTTAATGTTCGTATTCGAAATTCGCATTGTGAATCATACCATAGGCATTGAGTTAAGGAGTGTCTAAATCAACAATGTCCTAAATGTTGCCAAGTATGAGTTCGATGCGCACTTCAAACTTTCGAGTGAATATGATTCGTAGACAACATTGCATAAGTTCAAGAAATTTTAAGTCATGGTTCAAATCTACTCACCTTTTCATTACTCATTGCTGTTCTGTGGTGTGTATGTATCAAAAGAATAATATTCATTCACAAATTGCATACGTATGCTGCACACTTGAATACACAAATGTATGTATGAATGCCTTTACAAACTGTGTATGTGAAGCGATAAATTGTCAAAACGTTGTACAACACAAATAATATACTCATGATATGGAATACAAACATATCGCCAACTAAAATTCAAAAAGGGCGCAATAACACTTTATGCTTTTTCACACTAAAAAACAGAAAAGAAACTTTCTTTTTTGTTTTTTTTTCTAATAACTATAGCTATAAATAAAATAATTGAATTTCGAAATTTTTGTTGGTTACACTCTTTCGAATTTTAAGGGCGTTTAAGATTGCAAAATAAAACACAAGCAGTGATATAAGTTTTAAAACTATATTTTAAGTGTTTGTTGAATAATTAAAACTGGGTCATAGAAAAGAAAAATATAAAAAATACCGCATTCATATTTAGATACATTTGGTGCATAATTCATCATTCATTCGTTTCTATAATTTGTGCTTTACAGTCTCTGTTTTATCCTTAAAGTTTAAAGAGGCATAAAACACCGCATAAAATCAAAAGCTCTAACTCAAAAAAAAGGTCACGGTTATTTGGTGTGTTTTTAAATATGTGCTAGATTTTCTTTTTGTATACCTTTAAGAATTCTAAAACCTTTAACTCTTCAGGTGCTATTTCTGATTTCTAAGCTTTTTTTTATACTTTTTAAAATAAAGTTTTTGTGCTTTCCTTTTATTCAAAATTTTTAACGTTTTCTTGGATTTTTTGCTTAGAAAATGTTGCTACTTTTTATTTATATTGTTTGATGTTTTTATTTAGGTTTTTGTTTTATGAATTTTGCCCTTTTTATCCTTTTGAATGTCAAAGTAGTTGCAGAGAGTGTTGGAAGCTTAACATAATGTGCATAAATATAATATACGTGCATACATACATAGTAATGGGTGTTTTTTATTGAGGTATAGAACTTTAAGTTGGCATCACTTTTTTAACTGGCGGCCATTTTGTCAGCTGTCAAGTGATTAATATTTAGTTTGGTTTGCCATTTCATCATGAACAGGTTGACAAAAGAACAACGCTTGCAAATCGTGCAAATTTATTTCGAAAATAATGGTTCAGTTCGCGAAGTTTACCGCAAGCTCCGTCCATTTTATGGTCGACATAATCGTCCATCAGAGCAATTAATTCGGTTAACCATGGATCGTTTTCGCACTACGTTTACTCTATGTGATAATACGCATCCGCAGAGACGTCGAACAGTGCGCACCGAAGAAACAATTGCCGCTGTAGAGCAAAGTGTTGAAGAGGACCCGAATGAATCGATTCGCCACCGTGCACAGCAATTGGAGCTTTGTCCATCAACTTTATGGAAGATTTTGAAGATTTTGAATGTGGATGAGTTGTGGTTCCAACAAGACGGCGCTACATGCCACACAGCGCACGTCACAATCGATTTATTGAAGGAAACATTCGATGAGCGCATAATTACGCGGAATGGACCTGTCAATTGGCCACCAAGATCGTGTGATTTGACACCATTGGATTATTTTCTTTGGGGATATGTGAAGTCGCTCGTCTACGCCACCAAACCAGAAACGTTAGGGGACTTGGAAGCCAACATTCGTGGCGTTATTGCCAACATACGGCCCCATATGCTCGAAAAAGTGGTTGAAAATTGGACCTGTAGAATTGGCTTTATTCGAGCCAGCCGCGGCGGCCACATGCCCGAAATCATATTTAAACATTAATGGCATAAAATTATCCTTCCAATAAAGCCAAATTGATGGACATTAAAACGATTTTCTTGTGTTTTATTTCAATTCGAAGTTCTATACCTCTAAAAAAAACACCCTGTACATATATATTTGCAACAGTAAACTCACAACTCACCCACGGTCTAACAATATTTTTATACAACAAATTAATATTTTTAAATTGAAGAATTTAAGCCTGCTATTTACTCTGTTCAAATTTATGAAAAATGTTACGCATTATTGTAAATTATTATTTAAATTTAAAGCATCTCAAAATGAATATCTCCTAGTTTTTAACTTAATATTTAACTAATTACGTAATTACCATTTAAATTTAAATTATATTTAAATACGATTTAATTTTTTCAGTGATTATTTAAAGCTCTTATTAAATTACATGAAAAGTACATCAGCATTAAAAATTTCCAAACAGCTGTTTAACATAAATAAGAAAGTTAGGTTATAAAAATGTAGTGGTACGCTCATAAAACTTAAATATAATTTAAATCAGCTACGTCCAAACACACATATTTTGATATTTGCATTTGAGGTAAACAGTTTTGAAAGCTCTTAAATTTGTTCTTGTTTCTTTACAAAGAAAGAACAATCATTGTTGTCTATTGTGCTGTTCTTGTGGTTGTTAAGCTCTCGTCGGTTTGAAAACATAAAAGCTCTTTTGTAAAAGTTTGAACATTGTGCATATTGCTTGGACGTAGACGATTTAAATACACAGAGAAAAAATTGCCTCAAAGAATCAAGAAGATTTTCTCTATGAAACGTTTTTAGGCTGAGGGGAATCCCAGCAGAAAGAAGCGAAGATTTTTTCATAGAGATTCCTTATTGTTTTACTATGGTAAATCTTATTAATTTTATCAAGAAGAAAACCACATAAAATCATGAAAAAATCTTATTATTCACAACTTTTTTTTTACTCAATTTCGGTTATTTTCGGCACCAAAAAAACAATCCATAGAGAAAAACTTATTGATTCTATTAGGTTTTCTTATAAATTTTAAACTATAGGGATTTCTTATTGACTTTATTAGGTTGCCTTATTAATTTTTTAAAAAAGGTTTTCTTCTTGATTTTATTAGGTTCCTTCCTATATGATTATGTGTAAAGCATCTTATTGATTTTTTTAATAAGAAAATCTTGATTTTATGAGGTGTCTTGTTATTTCATATCTACAAATAGACATAGAGACAATTTTTTCATGATCTTTTTCATTTTTGTATAAGAATGTTTGCACAATAATTTCAGTGGCTTCTGTAAGCTGCATATTCAAAAGTATCCCTGGCCCAAATCCCATTTAATTTGTGTGTTTTTTCAGGAAGTTATAGCACTATGACTTGCGTTTTATCTTTTTTAGACTTCTAAACTCATTTGGAATAATAAGTTTAATGAAGGCTATACTTTGGTATATTTCAACTTAAATGTATTACTTATAGAGTGTAGAATGAGAGAATTTTCCAACTTAACTGTAAAAGAAATAAATTTCTGAAAATCGACTTGAAAGCTTAAAAGTGCTTTCCTGCAAAACAGTAAAATATGACTTAGGCACTTTTTCCTTAGTGTGCCACAGAAATATAAAAATCATAGCCGAAAGGATTTTAAAGCAATAGATGCAGTAAACGTTGTTGTTAGTGTAATTTAACATTTTTTTTATCTTTATTACATCTGGCAGATTTCAAATGAAAATGCTGTCAACAATATTTAAAAAAAAATCCTTTAACAAAAATAACAAATGGCAAATAAACGCGATGAAGAGTAAAAAGGACGATAAAAAGTTAAATTTCAACGAAACCTTTTTTGTTGGGCTATACTTTTTGCTATTATTTTTTATCGTGAAATATTTATAAAACTTAAATGTAAAACATGGCCCAAAGGTATGCATTTCTAAAACGTTTTGAAATGTTATACAAAGAACTTGATACACACAAAAACTTAAAGCATACACAAGACAAAACCGATGGCCAGGGTCATGTTATGAAAATTGTTGAATTTTTTGTTTGTTTGTTTGTTTGTTAGAAATTTTAAAGTGTTTCTTAAAAATTTTCTTGCTGCTTTACGAAATATATAAAAATTAACTTTTTTTTTTGATTTTAAATATAAAAATTGTGTCAATGCTACTCGTATATAAGTTATTTGTGGCATTAAAAATGCCATATAATTCGTATAACATTTTCCTGTCATTTGATCATTAATCTAATAACAATTTAACTCATTTGCAGTATAATAAATATTAAAAAAAAAAACAGGACATTATTTACAAATATAATTATGTTTATTTTACTTTTAGATGACAAAGTTTCAATCGCTGATTAAAATAGAAATATTACTGCTTTTAAATAAATTGTAGAAAATTATGGGGGAATTGTAGGACAAGTAAATAAAAAAAAATAAATAAATAAATGTTTTACAAAACATTTCGATAAATACATTGTAGATATGTTTGCATATGCAAAAAGAGGTTAAAACGTTTGCCAAATGGGGTCAGCAGTTCAGTTTATAAATTTACTTTAGTATTAACCATTTGAAAACTAAAACTATTTCGTGAGTGGAAAACAAGAGTTTCATTAAAAAAATTGTTAGGCAACATTGTTGCGAGCACAATAATTAAGGTCAACAAACTATAAACTTTTCAATTGACAATTTATCTAAAAGCAAAATTAGCAATTCAATTTGCTGAAATAAATGTTATCAGCAACATTTGCCCTATAATTAATTGGGTATTTGTTTTTTCTTAAATTATTGTTTAAGTGCATTAAATCATTAATGTTGTTATGGCTGACTTCCAAAACGTTTCAATACAAAGTTTGCCTACATTCGAGATTAGGATACAAAGTTGCTAAGCACTGTAACCAAGAGCATGAACTTCACAACCGATACGCTGATTGCTTCTTTGTGGCATTCATACTTGTTGGCGATGTTTGGAAATGGTATACATAGTACTGCAACATTATGAAACACTACACAGAGAAATAACTGCCTCATAGAATTAAGAAGATTTTCTCTATGAAACGTTTTTAGGCTAAGGTGTATCCCAGCAGAAAGAAGAGAATATTTTTTCATATAGATTCCTTATTGTTTTTATGTGGTAAAACTTATTAATTTTATCAAAAAGAAAACCACATAAAATCAAGAAGAAATCTTATTATTCACAACTTTTTTTTTTACTAAATTTCCGTTATTTTTGCCACCAAAAAAAAAAACAATCCATAGAGAAAAACTTCTTAATTCTATTAGGTTTTCTTATAAATTGTAAACTATAGGGATTTCTTATTGATTTTATTAGCTTGCCTTATTGATTTTTTTAAAAACGGTTTCTTCTTGATTTTATTAGGCTATCTTATTGATTTTTTCAATAAGGATTTCTACTTGATTTTAGTAGGTTCCTATATGATTATGTATAAAGCATCTTATTGATTTTTTTTAAAAAGGGAATCTTCTTAATTTTATGAGGTGTCTATTTATTTCATATCTATAAACAGACATAGAGAAAATTTTTTTTAATGATCTTATTCATTTTTTTATAAGAATATTTGTACAATAATTTCAATGGTTATTCAGGCTGCTTGTTAGCATATTGGTTAGAGTGCTTGTCCATCAGGTAGAAGTTGGCTGGTTCAATACTTGGTGAGTAAGTTAGTTAAGAATATAACATAATGTGTATGTATGTATGTATAACATCTATAATATACTATATACATACATATGTATGTATATGGTATAGAATTTAAATGAAAATACATAAGTACAGAGAATAAAGACGCAATTTTTTTCATTTTTTATGAGGTCGCCTAATAAAAACAAGAAGAAACCCTTATTGAAAAGATCAATAAGATAACCTAATAAAAACTAGAAGATTTCTTCTTGATTTTTTCAAAAAGGTTTTCCATATGCAATTAATAAGATTTCCTTATTGAAAAAAAAAAAACACCATAGAGATTTCTTATTAATTTTGTTCTATTTTATGAGGTATTTAGTAGGCACTGTTTTCTCTGTGTACACTCCCGGACGAATGTGGTTTATTACAAGCAGATATATCTGCCATTAAAAGAGCAATACACTGGCTAAGGTTCTATAGTATTTCAAATAGAGATATCCATATTATAATTGATAGCCAATCTAAAATTAAGTTCCTCATAGGTATGTATACCACATCTTTTTATGTCCAAGAATGTCGCAAAGCCCTGGATGGACTCGTGCAGCACTCACGTATCTTATTAAACGGTGCATGGATGCGGGATTATTTCAGACAACATAGTTGCGAATTACCTAACAAAGAGAGGAACCCTACTAAGATAAGTCGTTGTCGATAATCTCTGTGGTATCCCACTCTCATACTGCTGGAAAGGTTTCGATGTTCTCTTTCTTGAATTAGCCCAGCTGAGCAATAGCAAAAACCCTCTGGCATCGCCTAAACCCCAAGAGAACAAAAAATCTCATGAACTTCAATAGGAAGCACTTGAGTTCCTCACTTTGGTCACTTTGACCTTTCACTGTGCTTCCGGAACACATGCTAAATGCATGGCTCTCCCATATAATGACTACTGCTTCAGTTGCAATGATGAGCTTACCTAACCTGGGTTTAATGAATACATGAAAGTATATAATAATTTGTTCATCAACTGCTTTTTATTGCGAGATATTTAAAAAATAAACAAGTTATGAAATTAAAGAAAATCTTTATTGAAACTATGATTTTGTGCTAACAATATTTCTTTGTGTGTGTGAGTGGATGAAAAATTCAGGAAAACTACAAACAACTGATTAAAAATATCATTGATGGCAAATTATATTATGCAGCATGCAGATGTTATCAACATTGTTGCACTGATAATTAAGCCTAAAATGGTGGTTGTTCTTTCCAGCCTCATTTTAGCTTTAAGCATTTTAATATAAATATTGAAAGAAAAATTCTTGTTTTAGAAATAATTTCATAACAACAACAACATTTGCAAAACTAAAATGCTAAGTTTTCGTTTTAAAAATAATTTACTGGTTTAGCAACATGTTTCAGCAACATATTTAGTTTATTTCGTGAACGTGAGGGCAACATTAGTGTAGTGAACCAAAAAAGTCTGTTTAAAATAAAAGCAAACACTTTGTGCTCTGGAAATTATACAAATTTGGGTTCTCAAAGTGGGCGGGGCCACGCCCACTTTAGATAAATATCATATTTCATGTGCTTCTACTTAAACGATTCTTATGAAACTTGGTGCACAACTTGAATTGACAATCTGCGCTCTGTCTACTATCAAAGCTCAGAATTCCCTATTGAAAAACCCTTTATCATATTAAGGGTTGACTGGCGCAACTTTTTGGAATTGGTGCCATTATTTTCATACACATGTACATATGTATATAAAATTGTTCAAATTCGTTACATAACTTAAAAAGGGATAAGGATATAAATTTTATGAACAAACAAGAAATCACTAATAAACTATTTTTGACATAGACAAACCATATTTGACAGGTATGTAGTGTACAAGTCATTTTAAAACTATAAAGCTATTTTGTATACATATCAACATGTTATTTAGTATTTGAAATATAATTTTTTTATTCGAATGTCACTCAAAATCATTCACACTTATGACTTAACTTCAATCAAATATATGTATGTATGTATATATATATGAATTGCATATATATATAGTATATAAATCGAATCGATTCTATTTCTCATTCTGATGCCATCCAAACTGACCAACTAGACAAACGAACAAACAGTATGTTAGTGAATAAAAATAATAATAATAATAATAGAAATCATAATACACCTATCCCTCGATTTACACGATAGATACGTTCCTGAGAAACTCGTGTAAATCGAAATTTTAAATTTTTGTATGAAAAATCGTATAAATCGAAAATAAAGGCAGATCGCGAAAAAAAATTGATTTTATTAAGAAATTATATATGTATTTCAACTTAGTTTTTAAAATATCAGAAGAATTTACTCAAAACACATAAAAATAAACCTTTATTCATTAAAACAAAAACAAAATTAATGTAATTCATAAAATATTCAATAAAACACATAAAAAATCGTGTAAATCGAGGTATTTCATAAATCTCTCAATTTACACGAAAACCAAAATAATCGTGTAAGAAAAGTATCGTGTAAATCGAGGAATAAGTGTATAGTGAAATTATTATGCAAATCCTATGTTTAAATGTCATAGAAATAATAATTTGTATTTGTTTTCCTTGCGCACATTTACATATTTATTTATTTTTTATTTTGTTTGCAATTGTTTAATATAAATTGACACATGCGACAAGGAAAACAATGAGTGTGAAATGAAATTTTGAAAAAAAAAAATAAATATATTAATAAATTGATTTATTAATTTCAATATCCGCTTAAGAAATTAATAAATTAAAGTGCAGCAGAAGATAAGGTTTAATCAACTTATCAATAATAGAAAAATCGACTAAATCTATTTAACAAGACATCAACTTCTAGTTTAATGTCAATCTTTGGTTTTAATCAGCTTTTCCCGCACAAAAAAAATAAAAAATAAAAAGAAAAGCACGTTTCCTTTGACAGCAACACTTTGATATCAATGATAATAATGTGAATGGAAATTAACGTACCAATCGTACTTGTTGTATCTTCCTCTGTAAATCATCAAAAGATTTACATATTTAATACTCGTATTAATTTTAATACAAATGTTTTCTCTGATAAGGGATTAACTAATACAATTTCCGCTTTTTCTTAAATCACTTTACATATAAATTGCTTATTAAATAATCACTTTTAATGGCATAATAATTAATTGATTAAATACTCGTAGACTAAAACCATAAGGGTATTCAGCAAATGCAACAAAATGTGAGTTACAAATCAGAGAAACAAGTCGACTGGTTCGAAGCCGACACCGCGCCGCCGCCGCTTATTTTTCTGTTTAGTTTTGCTTTTAAACCCACAAGTGATCACTGTATGGAGCAATTTGTAGTTAAAAGGAATAGTTGAGGGTAAGACATCTATTGCCGGGCTAAGATAGTGTCTATATATATCTGAGCTGCCCAAAGTAGCCGAACATCAATCGGCTTCTTATGCAAATGAATACACATACGCGAATACATTTCTCTCGTGTTTCTCTCGATGGCCAGCTGTGATATATATATACCTCTCTCTCTCTCTCTCTTTACCTTCCTTACTATTTATCTCTCTTTTTCTTTTATTCTACATATATCTTTATCATTCCCTCTATCCAAATCTATCTTTCTTTTATGGCGCAGTCGAGTTTAATATTAATATTTAGGTCTTCCAGTCCCCAGGTTTTCCATAATTCCCTTCCTTTTCCAGTCCCCAGGCTTTCCATAATTATCTTTACATACTTTGTACTGTCGGTGTTCTTTTGCATCCGTGAACGTTTACGAATCTATCTCAGTAATTTGTTGTATATTATTCCAGACCGAAAAGCTCTATGATGGGACGTTGCTAGTCCATTCATTTCTCTTACAGTATAAAGAAGTGAAAATCCTCAGCCCAGCGTCAATCTACAAAATTTATATGACACATGCATATCTCTCTTCAATACATTTTCAGATATTGAAGCAGATAGCAATTAACACTGAAATTCCAATTAATACTGAAATTTAAATTAAAGGGTATTCTATCAGTTAATGTAATTTTGCCTATGTGATTTTGATAATTTGCTCTATTTTGGAAACCGTAAGAGGCCAACTCTCAAAAATTAAAAATACACTAAAACAAAAAAATCCCAAAATACGAAAAAAACGCGAAAAACGTCAAAACTAAGAAGAAGGCAATTAAAAAACAGAAGAGAGGTGTCTTAGGACTCTCGGTTATAGCTATGCTGCTTAGCTATATAAAACAAACTTAATGTGTTAAATAACAATGCAATAAAATTATATTATATCGTCGGGTGGTTACTGGTTTGCTGCTATAATAATGTATTCTTAATATTCACTGCGGCACACCAATAACCATCCGACGATTTGGTGATGTTAAATTCGCAGCAAATATTTCGGAAATTTCCATGAGAAATTTTATTTATGATAAGCCTGTATATAATGATGTCACATGCTCTGGAAATATTTAAAACGTTTCCATTTATTTCCCATTATTTTTTTTTTTCTAGCGTCATATGATTAAATTAATATATTGTTTGTGGCCGGTGGCGGCTGTTAGCCGGCTTACAGCCGATCGGCTGTGTTCTCTGGTTATTGCTCATGTGCAAAAACAATACAAAAACAAATTGAGCAATTGTTCTCTATGTTTTTGTTTCACTCACTTTAAAGAACGAGACAAAACAAAATCTAACAATTTGTTTCGTTTAATTTCTGTGGTTTTAAGTACAAAGAAATCAAAACAAAGATAAATTTATAACTGTAAGAGTGTCGATTATTTTTGCTACGAAAATCACGTCCTAACTCCTGTATCGGGCCATAAATAGCATAGCTATACAAATGACTAAAAGCTGCAAAAGGTTAACCTGGTACTTAACATTTTTTAAAAAATGTTTACATGAAGTGAGATATTCCATTATAAAGGGTTCAGTTCGTATAGTGTTAAGTATGTATGTAGTGTCCGTACGGAACCCTTAAGGTGAAGTTACATAGCACGCGTTAGTTCGCGTGTGAACTGTAGGCATCTGTCAAAAAAAGTTGAAATAGTGTTTTTGCATACGACAAGTTACATACCAAACTCTTTGACGCGTTTGCCGCAGAAAGTTGGTTAACTTTCAACTTTTTAACGCGTTGTGTTGTTTTGACAACTAATCAGCCGACAATAAAAAAGAAAAAATTAAAAAAAATTTTAATCATGACGAAAAATCTTAATAAAGAGTTTGAAAACTATACAGTATTACACAAAAAAGGATTTGAAAATGTTCCAAGATCATTTTTCAATGTAAAAATTAATAAAAAAGCTGAAAGAAAAGGCGTTTGTAACGCGTGTTGTGTAACTTGCCATTTTTCATGCAGTAAAGTTTTCAAGCGCACGATATTCGTCGACGAACAAACGCGTGTTATGTATTTCTACCTTTAGTGTGCGAGTCACGGTCGCACTTACTGAAGTTATTTATTATTCATTGTGGCAGCTTTGCGAGGTTTCAACTTCCATTTAAAAACAATTAGTTAAATAAATTATCAGATTATTGGTTATCAGTCTTAAAAACTCTCTAAGTTTAATTTGCAACCTAAAAAAAATTTAATTTTAAAGATTATTAAACAGTCTTTTCGCTAATGTCGAGGAGTATTAACAGATTAATATCTTTTAAATTAAAAAAAAAAAAAATATATTACGTGAACGAATTTTCATAAGCTATAATATGTTTGCCAAGCCATTTCTTTTCATTTCCAGATTTTCATTCTTTTTTTTTTGTCTTGATATTTGAAATACTGACATAATTTTTCTGTCAAACTTGTTTGTACAATGTACATAGTTATGTATGTATGTGAAAATTAAATAAAAGAAATAAATTGCGGCATTTGAAAAGTTTTCCTTTATGTGTTAACATATGGAAGCATAAGCGCCAAAAAAGCTTAATCGACATATTTTTTTCACTTGGTTTTTTTTTTGAGGATAAGCGATTTCCACGAAGCAAATAATGGAATTTGGTCAAAAAATAAAGTTCGAAAATTATGTCGCTTAAGCTTTTTTGGCGGTTATGGCACGATATGAACATACATATGTATGTGTGCGCATTTCTTTCTTTTTAAGCATTAAACTGCTGCAATGACGTAATTCAAAGCAATATGCAACATGTTGAAACATGTTTCTTGATAACTGTTTGCTTTTGTTTTTATTTGCCACAAATAAGCAAACGGTACACACGCACGTATCATATAACAGGTTCGAGAAAAACTTGCCAGAAACTTTTCATGCATAGAAAGGTAATAAAAACAACAAACAACTTCTGGAAAATACAGGAATTTTTTTCTTTGTTTTGCTTCAAACGTACCACAGTGCACACCCTTAATGTTATGGCAGCAGATTAAGTAGAAAATAAATAAAATTTATTTCGTTATTTCTCTTGGTAAAAATAACTAATGAGTGAAAATTAAGAAAAAAATTGTAATAATAATTAACCACTATTTAACTTTATGCTCTTGCTCTGGGGGCGAAATTGCGACGCCTTTTTCTGAATGAATGAAAATTCTATCCACTTAAGTCATTGACCCACACTGAACGACCTAAATTTGTTTCATGTAGGAAAGACTTCAATGTAATTTATTTTCTTTAACTATGTATACATGTACGAGTACATACATATATTTTATTTAGTGTATATTATTTTATTTAACTTTCCTCTCACAGTTTTCTTTGCTTTAGCTCCTTGCGTGCCATTTCACAATATAATTTATATCCTTACGCGTTTGTTTAGCCGGAAATTTCAAATACGCGGGGAGTTGCAATGATGTTTGTTTGCAGTTACCTGCTTGCCGGCTGGTGAGGGGGTTATAAAGTTTTACCTGGTGGGTGGTGTTTGTTAACCCACGTACAAAGCTGCTTGTTTAAACATAAATTTACGACTCTTCTTGTTTTGAAAACAAAAAGCAACAGTCAGTTTGAAACGCAAAGTTCTAAATAGTTGCAAACGATTTATTTAAAATAAAAAAAAAAAAAAATGTATGTGCAATAAAAAGCTTTTCCACGTACTTAAGTATGTTGCTTTGAAAGTTAAGGTTTTACCCCAAATACTATATTTAAAAAACAAAACTTAAATAGAGCGCATGCATGGCTTGGCATATTTGTGTAAAACAGGGAAAATTCGTAATAGTTTTCCTTTAAAAATATTCGCTTTCATTCTATTTAAATTCGGTATTAAATTATTCTATTTAATAAAGTTCATTTAATGTTTTTGTTTTAGGAATATTTGTTGCGGCCCTCAATAAACATAATAATACTGATTTCGTTTATTGTGGGCGTTAAGCATATCCAACATCTTATTTATTTTCGATGGTATTTTATTTTTGCCATAAACATTAACGATAACAAATTGTAGTTTTTCCTTTGCTGCAAATGTTCTTGATAAAATTCTTTTTTTTTGAGAACTAACACTCAGGCAAATAATGCCTACTACTATCACTAGGTGCTTTAGGGAAAGGTTAGTGATAGAGAAGTTAGGTGGCGAAGGAAGCGATAGAGGAAAGCTTCATTCTTTTACAACTCTGCTTGTTGCAGCGCCTCTGGTGTCAAGGAGGCGTATTAAATTTTCAAAGCTGTGTTTAGTAGCCATTTTGTTGGTTATTTTACTTTACTGATGATTCTGCTACACAATACCGACGAAGGAGGGCGCTCTGATGTTATATTAGGATATGTATCTGCTGAAATCGGTATAGTTTATTGACCAGTGTCTATGCCTTCATCACTTGATCCTTCCTACAACAATTGCTACAAAGGGAGACATGCACATAAGCAAAATCTGTGGTGTTATTTAAGGACTGTCGGAGATCGGGCTTGAACCCTAGACCATCGGTTTTGTAGTCAACGTGCTAACTATTTTAAATACCAAAAGCAAAAAGGATGAATAATAAATAAGAAATATATTTGTAGGAAGTTTATTTTTGATCTGTTTATGAACAATTCATCTTAAATTCTCCACGACTTTAAGATTTTTGTTAAATGTACCTATTTTAGCACTAAACTAAATTATTCCTCAAAAGATTTTTGCAAAGTTGATGAGAACTTAAAAATAAAAAAGTTATAAAATTCTTTTATAAAAAGCTGTTAGGTTAGGTTCCCTTTTGTTGCCCAAAACAAAAGTAATATTTACCATGCCCCCCCCCCATTTGTAGCCAAAAGTGAGCCAATTATCCGTCATTGAGCCACCGAATTCAAATGATGAAGCCCCTGATCCCCTAGTTTACACTTCCCGATATCAGTAATGCTCTCATGGAAACTTCTGCTCAGCCATCAAAGCCTATGACGTTGCAGCTTCGGGCTGTGACAGATAATACTCGTATGTTCAATGGTTTCTGGTTTCTCTTCATCCCCGCACATCCTACAAAAATCTGGAGTGCCAGCTTCCCAAATGCTGGTTCTTGCTCCGGCCGAGCAGTGAACTGTCAACGCGCATATCACGATTCGCATCGCCTTCCTATTTATGTCCAGTAGCAGTTTGGATCTTCATGAGTCAAGTTTTGGCCACACACTCCTCGAGACTCTACAATCCTTCCTACTTTGTCATGAACTGTTGGTCCTGCTTTCTACCCAAGTACCGAGTTGCCTATAGTAATGAGCTATCGGTAATTCCACCGATCTGTCGGACATTCCCTCATCTAATGCCGACCCTTAAAAACCTGTTAATAGTTAGCCTTTTGCGTACAAGGTTGTGTAATATTTTCATGGTAAAAAAATAAAAACTTGTAGGCAAGAAAAAGCTCAAAAGCTTTAAAAATTACCAATAATAAATCATAATAGAATTAAAACTTGTTTAAAAACTTTAAAATTGTTTTAAACATTTATTTGTTATTGGTCAAGCACATCTAGATACATTTCGTTGCTGCTCAAGCAACACAATCAGTAGATTTCATTCACAATTTAAAAAAGCTCACAAAACTCCAAAGCTTATAGACAAACTCTCAATAGATTATTGAGAATTAGAAAACTACAATCATAGTAGGCTAAGAAAATTTTTGATAAAATTATGCATAATGTTATGTGTTGCTTAAGCAGCAACGAAATGCATCTAAAGTGCTTAACCAACATCAATTTTTAAAGCTTTTTTTTTAACATATCGAAATAAGGAATAGGGAAAAAATTCTCTGGAAATCGTTTTAGTTGGAAATTTTATTTCCAATAGTTTTATTATTGTTTTATTAACAATTTTGAGATGTACATAGAATTAAAAAGCCTATTCGCTGTTGTGCAGATGATAGAATTCTCATTTGGTTTATATTGAAATTGGTGTAAGTTGGAAATAAATTATTTTGCTTTTTCCTGGTTCAAAGTTGAGCTTTCTTTTTTTATACATACATATGTATATGTATCTTAAACTTACCTATCGTCATATAAATTTAAAAAAAGTAGTAAGTTATATATATGGTGTTTTAGTTAATTTTAATTATTATTGTTTGAACTTCATTTGTTTCTATATTTATAATTTGATCAAGCTAAAGTTCGTATCGCTTTGTAAGACAAATTACATAGGATAATTATCAATGAACAAATAAGACCAAATTTAATTGTAAATATTCTGACAAACATGTGGTAGAACGGAACAACTAGCTGTTTTCAAAGGTCACTACACCTTCATCATCAGCGTTCTTTGTGTTTGGTCCAATGTGTGTTGTGATGTCAGTTTATGTAGATTTCTGCTTGATATACTCACTTATTATTGCAAATAGAATATGTGAATTGTTTGCATTCATCGTATTCAATTTGCTGAAAGCTTTTTTGTGAAGTAAATTTAGAGATGGTAAAATTGAGCTTTCATTACGAAAAAGCTTTCAGCAAATTGAATACGATGAATCCAAACAATTCACGTATTCCATTTGTAATAATTGCTGAGTCAAAACTAGGGTAAAACGAGGCAAAATGCACAAAAAGCTTCCTACAGCTTTAAAACTTAAGACCGATACCCACTTATATTTTCTCCCCCTACATGAACTTATCAACCCCTTATCTGGGCTCCTTAAGACGAGCAAACATTTCTTATTTTTTATACAATAAATATCATTTTTTATACAACTGCTCACCATCGCCCTAACTAGCCCCACAGTGCACCTAGAGGTATCAAATATATGATGACCGTTGTTGACCCAACATTTATTCAGAAATCACCTAGCCTCCATCTTCCAGCATTACGCTGGTCCCATACAAAATTGTTTAATTTCTAAAAAATGTTTTATTAGGAATATAAAAACAACTGACCCTGAGTTGCTCCTAGTGAGGTAAAACTTGAGACCGACTCCCACTAGTATTTTTCCCCCTAAATTTTTTATAAACATAATTACCTCCTTAAGGGGGCTCCCATAAAAAAAATATAATTTTTTATATAATTACCCCCCATCGCCCTAACAAGCCCCAAGGTGCATTGTACTTGCATGTATACATATGTATATGTATACATATATGATTAAATTACATACTTGTCAATCTGAAATGTCACTTAAAGTCTCTTGTCACTACTTGGCATTCGAAACCGTATCGATTTCTCCGCAAATAAACCAAAAAAAAATATATATATTCTAATTATTAAATTTAAAGTTGAGTGCGTCGTGAGTCACGCTCTTTATGAAAACTTCCTCAATGAAATTTAATATGGAAATTAATAATAAATCTCACAAACAATTTAAAAGAAGAGAAAACAGCACAAATTCATATAATACACACGCACACGAGTTCACAAGCACGTCATTACTCATCTGCATATTTTGCCATAAGGCGGTAAGGAGGTGAGATGAATAAGTACAAAAGAAGCTTTATTTCCTTGACTTTTTTTGTTTAAATTTTTGTTTTTTTTTTCGGTGATTCTCAAGTTTTTGGGTGGTCAATAAACCGAAGTGAGTTTCAGAAATAAAAGTAATCAAAAGGCAATTAATCACTTTTATGATGACGATTTTTTTTCGTTATTGTGCGAAACTGCAAAATGTCACAAAAATCTTAATGAAAATCCTAATGAATTTTCTTTATTTTCATTTAAAGGTTAACAAAAAAAATCAAATCATTCATTGACATTCGTAAAACATTATAACCTTTTTTTTTATCAAAATGACAAACAATCATTATTTTATGCCTGCTCGAAATTGTTTTAAAAATTTTCTTTTTTATTATTTTTATTTTTGTTGGTACGAGTATTTTTCATAAGAGACAGGCAGTTTTACATTTTTTACTGAAAAATTCATTAACACGTTCATAAAGCGGAAATAAACTATGACGGAGATTAAAAAAAAAAAATTAAATTGTACAATTTAAATAAACCAGTTTGCCAAGTAAAATAAAACAAAATGAAGTTCTACGTTGGCACATTGATCAAAAATTCTATAAACGTTCTATAAATTTTACATTTAGTATTCTTACGTACGTATTCGCATTCGTATTTATTTTAAATTTTAAACACCCATTTTATGTAGGATAAATAGTATAAATAAATGTAGATATTTCGTAATAACGATGTTGACGAGTATTTCTTTTTATTTTTTTTTCTCAATGTATATTACTTTCCTCCAGACAAAGCATAGAATTTTAAAACTGTTTATAAACCTCACTATAAGAAAACAGCAAATATATAATTATACAATTATATAATATAATTATATTTCAATATAATTATGTACATTAAGTTGTTTAACTATTTTAAACGTCTTTATTTCTAACTTTCAAGCTTTTCAAGGATACAAAATGATTTCTAAACATAAAAAGATTTTTCTCAAAATATATGTACATACTATATAAAAGTTTTAAAATACAATTGTTCAGTTCACAAGCTCGCATTAACGTCGTATGCCTTGTCTAATCATCTAATTATACAATATTGTATTTTTGTTGTTATGTAATTTTTTGTTGTTGTTGTGCAATTGAATTTTATATGTTTTTCAAATAATTGTGTGCAGGCAAGGTCTGGGAATATTCTATATGTTAGATTAATTTGTTAAAATCTTTTGACTATCTGATAACTAGCACCTGAAAACAAATTCATCTTACGTCCCTTTTCACAATGTACGATTAAGAGTTAACGTCAACTTTAAGTGACAGTTCTAAGGTTCCTGTTAGCTTTTAATTGTAAATTGTGAAAAGGCCCATTAGTGATAAATATACATTTAACTCATTTCAATTTCAAGCTTTTATAATCTAAACTGCTCAAAGCGAAAAACTTACAACCATTTCGCATCAAATTTAAAACCCCATATCTGTTTAAATTTCATGCTTTGAAATGAAATGAATGACAATTTCAATATCTGACTTTTCAAAATTGAATAAAATGATGATACAACAAATTTGTGTGTTCACAAAAGCAAAAAAAAATTTTCATCTTTTCTGTGAATTGAACAAATATTTATATATATATTTTTAAATGCTTTAATAAAATGAAAATAAAAAAATAATACAATATACGAGTAATACAATAAAATAAAATATTTGCTCAATTCACAACCTATTGTGGGAATCGTAGTTCGTACATGAGTTCTTAATAATTTCAATAAAAACATTGTTTATAAACAAATGTCTACATAGAAAATACCAACAACGTTTGCACGAACTACGGCTCCTACAATAGGTCGCGAATTGAGCAACAATAAAGTAATAAAAATTAATAAAAAAAATATATATATATGTATATATATACATATATATATATATAAACTAGCTGACCCCGGTCCGCGTTGCTAGCCCTAAGCAAACATTAGTGTTGTATATGGCATTGGTGGTACAATATGAAAATTGGATTTTGCCCACGAATAAACTAAATATTGCGCCATCTGCCGGACGAACTTCAAACTACACAGAAACACTACTCACGCCCCATAGAGCATGTACATAAAGTTTGGTCTAAATCGGTGCAGTAGTTCTTGAGTTACGGTGCAAAATCACAAAAGAAAAACTAAATATGGCGCCATCTGTCGGACGAACTTCAAACTACACAGAAACACTACTCACGCCCTATATAGCATGTATATGAAGTTTGGTCAACATCGGTGCAGTAGTTCTTGAGTTACGGTGCAAAAACACAAAAATAATAAATACTGCGCCATCTGTCGGACGAACTTCAAACTACATAGAAACACCCCTCACGCTCTATATAGCATGTATATGAAGTTTGGTCAACATCGGTGCAGTAGTTCTTGAGTTACGGTGCAAAAACACAAAAATAATAAATACTGCGCCATCTGTCGGACGAACTTCAAACTACATAGAAACACTACTCACGCCCCATAGAGCATGTGTATAAGGTTTGGTCAAAATCGGTGCAGTAGTTCTTGAGTTACGGTGCAGTAGTTCTTGAGTTATGCAAAAACACAAAAATAATAAATACTGCGCCATCTGTCGGACGAACTTCAAACTACACAGAAACACTCCTCACGCCCCATAGAGCATGTATATACAGTTTTGTCAACATCGGTGCAGTAGTTCTGGAGTTACGGTGCAAAAACGCAAAAAAACTAAATATGGCGCCATCTGTCGGACGAACTTCAAACTACATAGAAACACTACTCACGCTCTATAGAGTATGTATATGAAGTTTGGTCAAAATCGGTTTTCACATCTCATATGTAAGAATTTAAAAAAATATATATATTTTATGATTATTAACACTTTATTCCTTAAAATAAAATCAAACATTTTAATAAACAAGTTCATTTATTATTAATCCTTTGTAATGGGTGTTTTTTATTGAGGTATAGAACTTTAAGTTGGCATCACTTTTTTAACTGGCGGCCATTTTGTCAGCTGTCAAGTGATTAATATTTAGTTTGGTTTGCCATTTCATCATGAACAGGTTGACAAAAGAACAACGCTTGCAAATCGTGCAAATTTATTTCGAAAATAATGGTTCAGTTCGCGAAGTTTACCGCAAGCTCCATCCATTTTATGGTCGACATAATCGTCCATCAGAGCAATTAATTCGGTTAACCATGGATCGTTTTCGCACTACGTTTACTCTATGTGATAATACGCATCCGCAGAGACGTCGAACAGTGCGCACCGAAGAAACAATTGCCGCTGTAGAGCAAAGTGTTGAAGAGGACCCGAATGAATCGATTCGCCACCGTGCACAGCAATTGGAGCTTTGTCCATCAACTTTATGGAAGATTTTGAAGATTTTGAATGTGGATGAGTTGTGGTTCCAACAAGACGGCGCTACATGCCACACAGCGCACGTCACAATCGATTTATTGAAGGAAACATTCGATGAGCGCATAATTTCGCGGAATGGACCTGTCAATTGGCCACCAAGATCGTGTGATTTGACACCATTGGATTATTTTCTTTGGGGATATGTGAAGTCGCTCGTCTACGCCAACAAACCAGAAACGTTAGGGGACTTGGAAGCCAACATTCGTGGCGTTATTGCCAACATACGGCCCCATATGCTCGAAAAAGTGGTTGAAAATTGGACCTGTAGAATTGGCTTTATTCGAGCCAGCAGCGTCGGCCACATGCCCGAAATCATATTTAAACATTAATGGCATAAAATTATCCTTCCAATAAAGCCAAATTGATGGACATTAAAACGATTTTCTTGTGTTTTATTTCAATTCGAAGTTCTATACCTCTAAAAAAAACACCCGTTACATACATACATACATACTCCCATATTTTGCGATAACGCATTAGACAAATTCATCTTAACTTATTTCGCCTACACTTTCCCATGCTATTTAATATTATGTCTAATACTTTCAATAAACTGTCAATTTGCCAAAGACCCCCAAAGTGTAATAGTTGTATTATTGGCAAATCAATGGTTTTGTTATTCTAACTGGCTACAAAACTCAATTTATTAAAAATTGACAGCACTGGCTTTTTCTTAATAACAATAACCATAAAAATAACAATTACTACTTATATCGCTGCTAGTATTTACATTAATTGTAAACGTACGAGTAAAACGTAATTTATTTTTAGTATTCTAGAGAATAAAAATAAAATTACGAAAAATAAAATATCTAAACCCGCAGCTACTACAATCATCTCTTGCCATAGTGCAGAACGAAAATAATAAATTGCAATTTGACATTGTGCGTAGTTTTTAAAGCTTCTATTAGGGCAAAAAAAAAAAAAAACGTATAAAAATAAAGCAGAGACAATCATTAAGTTGTGATGCGAATTAAACCTTTGAGAGGCAGGTTTAATGTTGAATTCTTAAATAAATAATTATAATTATTTTATATAAAATATAAAATAAAAAACACAAATGATGTACATTTGTTTAACTTTGTATATTCCGTATAAGAAATAATATCCTTTTATTTCTTGTCTTGCCATCAAGGTTAATGTCATTTTAACGTATGATTCATTTGAGTTTTTCTTTTTTCAATTATGTACTTTGTATCTCTATTCTCTTTCTCTGCTCTAAAATGATTCATTTAAGGAAGAAATCAGTTTTTAAATGATTCATTTGTCATACAAATTCGCTGGTGTGTCTTTCGGTGGAAGACAAAGTGACGAATAAATTGAAGCAGAGTGACTGCTTTTATTTTTGAGTTTTAAATATTTTGCTAATTAAAGTCACTTGTTATTTTGTAAATTTGCTCTCTTTTTAATTTTTATTTAAAGCCTATGCTCCTTATAAGGAGCCAAAGGAACCAATATATATATATTTATTAAATTAATGTTTTTTGTTTGCTCAACAATTTATCACTTTCAATAACTGTTACTGTGGTTGCGCAATATGGTCACACTAACAGCTGATAACTCTATATAAACAAAACTTTAAAGAAATTTATTTATTATATATATTTTACATTAAATGAAAGTTAGTGAAGTTATTAGAGAATAATTCTTTCTGCCGAAAAAACTGACTTCAATGCAAAGATCTGATAGAAGAAAATAAGAAGAAGTACGTGAAATATAAAATTGTTTGTTAATGGGCGTGCCTCCGCCCATTTTTTAAATGCAAGACTGTGTGTTTTTCAAGGCTTAGGGTGTGTGTTAAGTTTTGTTAAAATCGGTAAAGTAGAAACACGTAAAATAAAATATAAAATTTTAATGGGCGTGACTCCGCCCATATTTAAATAAAAGATTTTGTCTATTTTAGAGCTCAATTTGTATGTAAGGTTTGGTAAAAATCTGTTAAGTAGAGCAGCGTGAAATATTATAATAGACTTTAATGGGCGTAACTCCGCCCATTTTTCAAATTGTGTAATTTCAAGAACCAAAGGTGTTTTATAGGTTTCGTAGCAATCAAATAAGTAGAATGTTATAAAATTTAATTAAACAACTGTAGGCGTACTCCCGCCCACTTTTTTACAAAGGGACCAATGGGAAGCTATATCCTCTCAGGCAACAAAAAAGTTTTACAATCGGTCTAAAATGTACCAAGTTATGAAGTAACATTTCTAAAAAAAGAGACGAATTGTTAACTTCCTCCTTTTTTTGAAGTCGATTAAAAAGTATTAACATTCAGGAACCTGATCTTAATAATGCCCCCAAATGTAAAATATTTGGTGTATTTTAAAATTTTTTAAGTTTTGAAATTATTATTTTATTTCTACAGCAAAATTGACTTTTTTTTTTTTTTTAATAACAACACAACACGCGAAGCGATTAGCTTGTCTGCGGAAAACACCCAGTGTCTATGGCGGGAATCGAACCACGACCAAATTGAGTTGGGTTGAGAACGATAATACAAGCATAAAAGCTGAAGAATTTAAGAAATAATTTTTTTGTAGTGCTGTGCGCGGTTTCTTGTTTCTACGGATTCTGATCACCCTTACATACATATACGTATACGTGTTCCCATTAATCCTTTAAAGAGCATAGGGTCTCAATAAAGTGGTTGATTATATTCCTGTCTTGTGCCAACGCTCTCACTTCGCCCCATGTTTTCCTCATTCCTGCCACTTTTACATCGATTTGATTTCTTCATGTATTAGCTGTTCGTCCTCTTCTTCGGCTTCCTTGCGGTTTCCAGTTTATGACATTTCTTGTGATGTCATTCCTTGATCTTCTTGAGGTGAGACCAATCCACCGCCATTTATTTTTTTTATTATTTCTGTGGGCATGATTTGTTGGTTGGATTGTTGGATTGTTTTCAAAGCCTGTGGGTTACCACTCTAGGCCAGAATACTCGCAATATCCTGCGAAGACATTGATTTACACACACCTGGTTCTTCTGCAGGTATCGAGAGGCTGCATTCCATGTCTCACAATTAGAGGAGAGTGGACTTGACATTTGTGTTAAATATTGTTAATTTTGTGCGCTGAGAAAGGAAGACGAATTCTCCAAATGGGTCTTAAACGGCCGAAAGCTTGTCGCGATTTTTATACACTGTTATCAATGTCTTCACTTGACTTGGAAATTATGCTCGCAAGGTAGTAGAACTGGCTAAGATCTTCAATTTGATTACTTTTTATTGTAAAGACTTCCTGAGACGTCGCCTTAACTCGCAGGATTTTGGTTTTAGCAATGTTAATTTTAAGTGCAGCCGCAGCCGTTGTTGTTGTTGTTATATTTCGCAGGTTTAATGATCTGAGAAGCTGGGGGCTAATAGGCAAATATCATCTGCGTAATCAAGATTTTTTAAAAGACCTTACGGTCCCCAAGTCAAGTCTGGTCACCCTGAAGACTTAGTGGATCTCTTTGTTTAGCAGCTTTAAGGATATTTTCGTTAACTGTGAAGCGCTTTAGATTTTTTCAGATAAGAAAATAATAACAAAAGACAAAAGAGATTATATTTATATATATCCGATATATGTATCGGAGTTTTTTTTTAATGAATGATTCTACTGTCATGTAATACCTTCTTTGCATATGTTAAATTCTAAACATAGAAACTTTCAACTGGAATACAATATAGAATAATTAAGCTAAAGTTGTTTAAATAGACTTAAGCGATTATTACATATTGCCAAATATATTATTATACCAAAGCTTGAAATAAGTCAAAACTTAAAATACGTTTACCGAAAATTTCTTGCTTATTGACAATGTTTGCTAAAATGTGCAATAAAAGCGACTTTTATACAATTTTTTTCAGGTCCCTAAAGGGTTAATACAGCAATTATTACAGCCTGTGTTTTGAAAATATAAACATTTGAATATTAGCGATAATAGTTCTTATTAAAATCATTGGTTGACCACAGAATTAAACAATTGTAATTTGTAATTTATTGTTTCTGTTGTACATATATATTGTTTATTTATTTTTTATTAATGTTCACTTATGGGTGAAATATTAATTAAATTTTTTTTTATAAAAAAAAAATGGAAAAATTGTTGACAACAATTTTCTAAATGATTAGAGGTAAGATTAAAAAAAAAACAAAAGTTAAACATTTTTGATAAATTGTTAATGATATTAATGTGTGCTTAATTATGAAAGTGGTCTAAGTCATGTAAATTTTTGTCTCGAAATATTAAATAAATCTTTAAAAACTTTCAATAAATATTTAAGAAATATTAAAAAAAAATTATATTTAGGAAGACCTGTTTAACTATAAATTAAAATATAAAAATATTTTGATTTGGTTAAGTGTACTCGTAATCTACTAAATATCTCGACACAAGAAATATATGACTTGGACCACTTTCATAATTATGGGCACAAATATAAAAAGCATGTATGTTTGTATTACCCCTTTTAGACACGGAAAGTTTACTTTGCAAAGTCTTAATTCAGCTGTGTGAAAGACAGAGGGAGGAATATTATCTCTTTCTGTCATTCTCCCAGCTGAATTAAGACTTTGCAAAGTAAACTTTCCCTGTCTAAAAGGGGTATATGTACATTTATTTCTAATTATTAGAATACATGTTCTATTTCTATATCCTTTCATTAAGTCCAGGCTATTAATAATAAAATGGCAAACTTTATGATCACGCCCACAAAATATTACCCTTGTGTTTCATCTACTTCGGCTTAACACATTTGAACCTCTAATTTACGTTTTTCGTATCAGCCTTTTACTAGAAAAATTAAAACGAATAATAGGCCCTGCCCACAAAAAATAGGGGGCGGGGTAACGCTTATAAAATTTAGCTGGAGAGCTAAACTTTGATACACACGCAGGTCTAAATGAGTTTAAAAACTGAAAAAAGTTTCAAACTCGATAGTTTTATTAATGGGGGCGGTGCCACGTCCTTAAAACACGCTCTTTAATCTCAAAATTAAAAATTTAAGTTACGTCAATCATACAGTGTTGCCCACTAGTTTGGTTCGAACAGCTGTTTTGTATGGTAATGGTTATGGCACGTCTAATTTAAGCTTAAATCATCAAATTTAGCAACCGTGTTTGTATGCATGCGTGTTATTTAATTGGGTAATATTCCGAGCAACTGGAATGTGAGGACAAAAATGTTACATTTAAAAACTACAAGATCGACTAGGCCTAGCAAACATTTAGAGTAATTATTCTTGATTGCAGAACTTTCATCTGAAAGAAGATTAAAGCAAATTGGAGCTGCAAAATTGCTTATTACCATGATAAGTAATGATGTATGAGAGTATAGCGACTTTCACAAACAACATTGATCTGTTTCTTGTCTCTGGGAAAATTAATGCTTCAACGTTACGATCTTTAGCCTAATATACACAGAAAAAAAGGACTATGAAAAATTTGGAATATCAATTATAATTTGATCAGGCTAAAGTTCATATCGCTTTGTAAGCCAAATTACATGTGATAATTATCAATGAACAACTAACACCAAAGTTAATTGTAAAAATACTGACAAACACGCAGTAGAACGGAACAACTAGCTGTTTTTGAAGGTCACACTAGACCTTCTTCATCAGCGTTCTTTTGTGTTTGGTGTCAGTTGATGTAGATTTCTGCTTTATATACTCAGCCTTTATTGCAAATGGAATATGTGAATTGTTTTGATTCATGGTATTTCAATTTGCTGAAAGCTTTTTTTTTTGTAATGAAAGCTCAATTTTACCATATGTAAATTTACAACAGTCTTGCCATTGTCGTTTGTTCTTTACTAATTATGCACATGTTAGTTAATTTGCTTATTTTTGTTCTACTTAAGACAAACTTTTTTGGTTTGTTACCGTTAAGTATATTTTTAATTTTTTTTCCAATTATAATTTGTAATATCAATTAAAAAAATTTATTTAATTTTCACCTGTAAATAATTTCATAATATCAATTAAGTTTTTCCACACGAATTAATTAAAGCAATATTAAAAATAATTGAATCACTTAAATTTATATTTAAGATTTGAATACTTGTTGTTAGTTCATATATGAAGTTACAATAAATAAAAAATCATGTATTAAAAAAAAAAAAAACTTAAATTCTAAATTTAAAATATTGATTGGGGAACAATTTTTTCTGTGTAACACTTTGGTAATTGAATAAAAAATCTGCTCCATTATCTATCTTTTTGTCTCATAAAATGCAGTTTCACACCACACCTGACTTTTCTGTAACGTATCTGCCGCGTTATAGGAGGGTTAGCTGTATTTCGATTTCAATATATAAGAGCCCTTTTACATACGCAAAGTTTACTCTGTAAAGCTTCAAGCTTGTTAGAGAAAAGGTGGAGCAGCTCCCATACTCTTTTCCCTTCTTTCTCTGCTACAAACTCAATACTTTGCAATGTAAACTTTGCGTGCTTAAAAGCTCTCTAACTTTCGCTTGATATAGTAAACAAATTCTATTTCAGAGTGCAAAGTTCAAATATCTTCCTAAAAAAAGAAATAAAATCAGTAATATTGATGTTAATAATTTGTTAATTAAACAAATGCTAAACAAAAAACAAAAATGAATAAATAACGAATGTACCCACAGAAGTTCTACTGACTTTATGAATGCATTATTTGCACCTGAAATGACAAAAAGTGTTTCATTCTTACTTTAGCAAAGCTGCTACAACAAAACGAACAATAACATCTTGGTTAAATTGATATAAATAATAATTTGTTAATTAAACATACAAAAGGAGAAAAGAAAATAATAATTGAATAAATTTACTTTTACTTATGGAAAAAAAATGACACATAAATAAATAAGAGCTTTAAATAAAAGCTTAAAACAAATGCGCAACGTCAAAGTTAGTTGATCTTAAGGCACAGTAAAATATAATAAATGACAAAAAAATAATAATAATTTACACTTAAATTTATTAGTTTGTATATATGTATATAATCGTACATATGTATATACATAAATGATTCATTTATTTCAAATGTAAATGTTTGGGGACTAAAAAAAAAATAATGATTTGTTTTCTTTGAAATGAATGAAAACATTATTTACTTAATTGCACTTGTTTGAGCTTTGATTCCGAATGAAATTTTTCATTCACTTAATGACACTGCCGCTTATTGTTTAAGTTCAAATAAATAAAAAAAAAAATAAATAAAATAAATTTGCTAAAATAAAATATTGCATGTTGCATGTAATTTTACTATCAAGTTGCTAGACTACAGATAGTTTGGTTAACAACGAATATTAGAATTGAATAAACTTTAAAAACCTTAGATCAAAAAAGCAGAAAACAAGATTTGTGAAAAAGTGTAGAGAAAAAAAATACAAATGGAAATAACCTTACAGCTGGCAAGGTCGGAAGATTTTCATCAAAACTCCTTCAAATAAAAACAAAAACACTTAAAGAACTTTTATTAAAAACTTACAAGTACATATTTTTAGAAAAATCTTTCCAAGTAAATTCTTTGAAAAATTGCATTAGTTTTAATAGATTTTGAATTTGATACCAATGTTAGAATTTTTTTTTTGCATAAATATTTTCCTTAAAGAAGGAGTTATTTCTTTTGTAGGCTTTTAAATGATTTTAGATCTCAAACAAAATTGTATTTACACTTTGGCCAACCGATTTTGTAATATACATTAGAGTGGTTTGCCTTCCATACAGAAGAAAAGTTGTGCCAGTCAACCCCATAGGATTAAAGATAGTGTAAAAAGAATTCCAAAAATATATATTTTTATTTATTTTTTGCCACGCCTACAAGTACCGCCCTTTTAATATTTTGATCACTGTGTCGCCATTTTTAGCCCGATCATAACATTTTGTATACCGGTACTCATAGCTCTGTAAGGGCTACTTTTCTGTCTTTAATAGTTTTTTTACTACAACGTCATATACTAGTCATTGTACATACATATTAGAGCCCTGCAAAAACATACTTGAAATATAAATACGTCTTGCTTTTTAAATGCATTACCTTGGCATGTATACATCGTACAATAAGCAAAGCACGATGGATGTACGTACACCGAAATAATTTTGCTTCATTAAAATTTTTTCACAAATCTAATGATAATTTCACAAATCCAATGAAAATTTTATGAATATTGTGAAAGAATTTCATTGGAATTACTTCGTTGGTATTTGCTGGTTTCGTAAGAATATTTTATTGGATTTATGAGAACAATATTTTCTAATTATTAGGAAACCCCTTTATATTTAAGTTATTTCATTATTTTCATGAAATTATTTACACTGTTTTAGTTACACTGTTAAATAAATTTGATGAAGTTTTCAATAAAATAATTTTGACGAAACTGGTTTCATTAATACAACGAAGCGTGACGTTGGTTGAATTTTAATGAATTTTTCATTAGATTGATGTCGAAATTCATAGAATTTATGCCGAAAATTCTTTCAGTGTAGTGATGATGAGTTTTTACAAGTAATGTCGCGAACACTTCTTGTTCCTAACAAACACTTAAAATACCACAAGAAGAAGTAGTGTCTTCAGCTTTGATGCGTGTGCGCTTGCTATTTTGCATATTATGTTTGTGTTTAAGGCAGCTACGTCCAAGCCATATGCACAAAATACAAACTGCTCTTACCCTAAAGGAAACGTGGGGTTAAGTGTACCCAAGTCACCACTTTTGTCAACTATTTTGGTGACATTGTCAACGGAGTGTCTACATATTAATATTGTTTTTGATGCGTAGAAAACATTTTTTCAGATACACACAACTATGCTTCTTCTTAATGTTTTATTGGTTTGGTGAAAATAAAAGTGGCGTCAAACAAAATTTAGGTGTTTGTAAAAATTAGCTTAAAAAATCAAATTAAAAGGTTAATAAAGGTGAATTGAGCAATAATTAAAAAAACATTTACATATATAAAAGAAATTAAAATAAATTCAGTAAAGTGCGACTTTGACTCGCGCACGAAGGGTTCCGTATGTTGGGCTTTGAGCATTTTTTTAATACAGTGTTTTTTACGTTTTTTCAGCTGAAATAATTTTTTTTTTGATTATTTTTCGCTTTTTTCTCGTTTTGGCGATTTTTTTTCCATTTTGGCGATTTTTTTTTCATTTTGGCGATTTTTTTCATTTTGGCGATTTTTTTTTTCATTTTGGCAATTTTTTTCATTTTGGCGATTTTTTTTCATTTTGGCGATTTTTTCATTTAGGCGATTTTTTTTCATTTTGGCGATTTTTTTCATTTTGGCGATTTTTTCGGTTTTTCGCGATTTATTTTCGATTTAGAAATTTTTTTTAATTTGGTGCTTTTTTTCGGTTTGGCGATTTTTTTTTGATTTTGGCGATTTTGTTTCGGTTTGGCGATTTTATAATTTTTAGATTTTTTTGTTTTACCGGTTTTGAAAATTTCAAGAAGTTTGCTCTTACGGTTTCCAAGATACAGCAAGTTATCAAAATTACATAGTCAAAATTACATTAACTGATGGTACACCCTCTAATTAAAATTTTTTAAATTTTAGTGTTAATTGTTGTAGTCTGTATAAAAATACACTAACTTTACAAATTTCAAGTGCATATACATACAATTGTATGTATATTACATGGGATTTTAACATTTTTCGTTGCTCGTTTTGGCACACCCTTTAATTTCCAACTCTCACGTATTTGTTGTTGTAGCGGCCAAGGGTCTACACACTGTGTCCAAATTTCAGGTCCGTAGCTCTTACGGTTCTCGAGAAAATACCCTGTGACGGACAGACGGACGGACGGACAGGCGGACAGACGGACAGACGGACAGACGGCCAGACGGACAGACGGACAGCGTAGCGAAAACAATAGGGTTCCATTTCACCTTTGGTGTACGGAACCCTAAAAAAACAAATAAAATAACAATCCATGCATATTGTATAAAAATAGAAAATTAAAAAATTTCAAGTCAAAGTGCTAATTATGGAATGTTTTTTGACCATGTGGAAGATTTTGTGCCATAAGTTAAGTATTTGTCACACTTTCAGATGCATACTGAAGTAATTAGTATAATTTTACTATTGACATTTCCTACAGCGTCCATAGTGAATCAGTAAAGTTTTACTACGGACATTTCCCACAGTGTGGTGATATCGTCAATAGTAAGTCAGTACAATCTTACTACTGACATTTTTGCCATATGGTCCCACAAGAACTACCTAGTCAGTACTGACGAAGTCTACTGGTAGATTTCGTAGGACAAGCCTGTGTTAAATGTCAAAATTAGATAGCACTAGTTGGGGTATAATTTGTCAGTATAACTTTACTATTGACATTTCCTGCAGGGTACTTTGCAAAGAAACAAGAACTAATTTAAGAGCTTTCAAAGCTGTTTATCTCAAATGCAAATATCAGTGTATGTGTGTTTGTACGTAGCCTTTGAAAAATTCCTCATGTCTTGAGAGTTCTTTTAAATGGTCTTTTGCAGGGCTCTATTGTATACGCCCCATGTGTAGGAAAAAGCAAACATCACAAATTCTTTCGTCACGAAGTATTTGCTTCTTTACTTTCATACCTACAATTACTGAAGCAAATGTCTTGTAAACAGTGCTGTCCAGTAATTCTTTTTGATGACTTCGCTACAGTAAAGCTTTTGAAAAATTCCTCATGTCTTGAAACTTCTTTTAAATGCATTTACGCAGGGCTCTAATACATACATACATACATATATGCAACTTCATTCATAATCTATTACATGGCGCCAAATTTATGCATTTTTAGTACAAGAAACAATAAATTTTTTTTATTTAGAAACTAATAGTTTTCTTGGTAAATCTTGCAATTTGTAGTTCTCTGATTGACACTTAAAAAAATGTTCAATCATTATGGAGTTATTGTTACTCACTGTATCGTTTAAAATTAATAAATTTATCTATTAGCAATGCTCATGTATGTATATGAGTGTGTGTGTAAATGGATAATTTTAATAGCTTAAAGCTAAAAAGTTATTACTTTTGTTGAAAATTGAAATTTCGAAATTCCCAACTACTAACAATTAACAGAAATAAGAAGAAAAAAAAAAAACAAAGTTCTTAACCATAATTTAACTCATACGAAATGCATACTCAAACGAAGTAGGAGTGTTCATTTCGAAGTAAACTAAACAAAATTGATAAGAATTGAAAGTTATTATTGTATTATTAAGCAACACGTGATAAAAGCGAAAATCAAACAGACGAAACTTAACAAACAAGACTATGAAAACGTACATCACACCTTTATAAAGAAGTAAAACAACAAAGACGACGCGTACGACGAACATAACAGATACAAATATTACAAATTGTGTAAAGGGTGTCTCAAGAGAGAGAGAGAGAGTTTATATATGCTTAGCGACGAATCTGAGGACAGTGCGTGGCATATCAGCTGGTAGCGTAGATCTTTTCTCGGTGCACGCCACTGTTTTAGATAAATTTTAATTCAATGACTGAAATATTACTGCCTTATGTATAAGAAAAAATTGGCATGAAGTTAGCAGAAGTGACGAATTTCAATTAGATGTTAACGAGTTCCGCCACACAATTTGATACTAAAAATGGGTGCATTACGTAGTTTGAACCCGCTACTAAGTCTCTTTAAGATCATGTTCACTTTTGCCACTTATGCTAACTTCATGCCAGTTTTTTCTTATACATAAGACCCTTAGAGATTTGCAGCACTTAAATGAAGCTAGAAGTATACGTTTCATACGATCATACTTTTCATGGATCAAAGAGTTTAAAGCGACTGGCAGAACATTGAAAAATCCAAAATTGGGGTAACCAAGACCATTAACAATGTCAGGAAGCGTGTAAAGTGTTGATCAGTCTATTCGTGTCTATCCTAAGCTTTCAATTAGGAACAACGCAAATGCTTTATGTGTGCATAGATTGTCGTCAAAACTGTCATTTTGAATGCCAGAGAAAAAATTAATTTATGCCCCTATCACGGTTCTCAACTAAATTCAGTTTGGTTGTCTAAGAGTAGACCAAACTTACACACGACCAAACTGTGTTTTAGTATCATGAACCACAACTGTCTTTTAGTTGAAATTATCATCGTGTTGCCAACTTAAAATATCAAGTTTGACAGAAAAGAATTAATAATTTGTGTAAATTTAAAAAATACAAATTTTTAGAAAATATATTTTTTTTGTGTGTTTTAGTTCAAAGAAATCAAGCCAAATAGATAAAAATATGTGTACATTTATTTTATGAGGACGAAAAACGAAGTCGCAAATATATGTAGATGTGCTAGGCATCAAAAGAAAAATTCGTGGTGACTCCAACCCAACAAGGTAAGGAATAATCAAAATAGGGAAAATATTTCTGCAGAACAAAGAAACATTTTATTACATATTGGATCACCTAAAATCACATTTAAAGAAATGTTTGTATGTGCCCGGTATACTCTTGATTGTGAAACTGTTAAAAAAAAAATTTGTTATTAAGCATAGTAAATATTTCTAGTTGAAAATTTTCCATTTCTTTCTGCTTTTTATCTCGCACCAACTTATAATTAGAAAATCACAACCACAGACCCAACTACTAAAAAGCAGTTGTGTATACTCAACGTTTTTCTCAACCAAACTTACACTGAGTTGTAAATGACGATACCAAAACACAACTGAAAAGTCAACTGTTAATTTAGTGGAGAATGGCAATGCAAATTTATCAATCCGAACCAAACAATTTTAAAAGTTGAAAACCGTGATAGGGGCATTAGAAAGAAAAATTAACATTTAAGAGCATCAGCTGTAAATTAAAATAATCTAGCATATTTTGATTAAAATCTTTATGAAAATCTATACCGTTTACACCAACTTTTTTTGACATTTAACAAGATTTTTTTATCCAAAACAAAACCCATTCACTGAATTGTTTCCAAGACTACAACCAAGCAACTGCAATGCAGCCAATTCGCACACTCTTTTAAGCAGACCGTAGCTAATTCACTCACCTTTTGTTGTACAGGGTAGTAAAGAATAAATAAAAACATTAGATTTTTATTAGATTTCCTACAAATCTACTGAAAAATTAGATTTGGTTTTGTATGGGAAATCTGGAAAAAAGCAGCTTGATTTAGCTCGAAATCCCGCAAGTACTACATTTCGAGACAGTGTAAATGCACTATTAATGAACAAATAACACCAAAGCTAATTGTAAATATTCTGACAAACACATAGTAGAACGGAACAACTAGCTGTTTTCGAATGTCACTGCAGCTTCAATATCAGCATTCTTTGTGTTTGGTCGGTCCACTGTGTGTGGTATCAGTTGATGTAGATTTCTGCTTTATATACTCAGCCTTTATTGCAAATGGAATATGTGAATTGTTTTGAAGCATCGTGTAACAATTTGCTGAAAGCTTTTTTTGTATAAAAATGTTTTATAAAATGGTTTTGTTTTGAGATATATTGAATTGTGAATTGAACAAATATAAATTTTTTTTTCATACACCCTGTCTAAACTCCAAAGCCTTAAGGTAGAAGGCTTCATCAGTGTTTTTCCCATTTTCATTCCCTTCGGCTTAAAATATTTATGTATGCATAATGAGGAATACAAATATTCATTAAAAAAATTATTGAAAATGTTGATTTAAGAAAAAAAAAAAACAAACAAACAAACAAACAAACAAACAAAAACATAAGAACGTGACAACCTTGCATCAATTAATAATGAAGCACAATAGAGAGAAGAAGAAAAATTTAATAGAAATAATAATAAAATTATTATGATAATGATCACTTTAGAATGCACAGCAGTTGAACATTATAGACACGATTTTGGAAAATCTATAGTTAAAATGCAAATGTGCATGGATAGACAGTTGATTGGGTTATGTACTTGTATGTATGTATGTGTGCAAATAAATTTTGTAATTACCCTCTAGTCAGCCTAGAACCATACACTCCTTTCTCTAGCGACAATTGCACTAGTTGAAATGTCGACAACTTTCCTTTTATGCGCGAGTAGAGATACGTTAGAGACAACAGTTCTAGTGTATTTCTGGTGACATTGTCAATGAACGCGTCAATAGTTTGTTTTTACTTTTTTTTATTATGCTATAAAATAACGTTATAAACTTACGTATGTACATATGTATGTATTTAAGTTTGCTGCCACTACCCTTGTAAAATTTTAGACGAATGTCACTAAACTGTACTAGTGAATCTTTAGTTCGAATGTCTCCACATGTTCGTAAAAGACTAGTGCTAAAGTCTATTGGTGGATTTTCAATGACAACCGTATGTTATATGTCAATAGGCGATTACATTGGCTGGAGTACACCTAGTCAGTAGAACTATTGACAATGTCACTAGTAAATGACTACAATGTTACTATCGACATCGAGCGAGGAAATATCGATATTGTAGACAATATATCCCCTAAAATTTACTAGGGAATATTTAATGCCAATATCTCCATGTGGTCCCAAAAGAACTACTTAGTCAGTAGTATTACAGTCTAGTGGTGGATTTTCAGTGACAAGCTAATGTTAAATGTCAATAGATGATTACATTGGCTGGGGTACACCTGGTCAGTAGTACTACTGACAATGTCACTATTCGCATTTCCTGCAGGGTATACATAGAATACTTGAAAAGAAGTATTTTCTTTTGTCACAAATATGTCGAATATTCCTTAACATTATGTTATGTTCACAACTACTTGAGTATATTCACTGCCATTAACATTTTAAATTCACTTTAATAACTCTAAATAATTAAAAGAAAAAAAAACATCACCCAACTAATCAGCCATCATCATCATCATAGAGTTTTTAGAATCAAAAATAACAAAAAAAAATATTTTTTTCATGCTAACAAAATTAATAAATAAATGTTAAGGCTAAGGTTAAAATCACAAAAAAATATTACTCGTAGTTTAGTGTATCTACATAAATACTCGTACTTGTATCTATATAAATACACTGCGATTCACTTAAATAAAGAATTTAATTTTACCACTATGGAACGGTTATATGTTGTAAATCTAGATTCTAATCGTCGCTTTCGATAACGTGCTGATTATGACATTCGATATCGAACCATATTATTACATTGTTCAATAGCGAATGCCATAATCTCAAACTGAAAAAGGAGATCGAATCAGCTCTTTATCGAAAGCGACGTTTAGGTCCCAGGTATCAAATCGTCACATCCGTGATGGTATCGACAATCGTATGATAACTTATTAAGTGATACGTCAATCGTATAAACTGATTTGGGGTTTCTATACGTTCACGTATGTCATAATCTGGAAGTGGTGGTTTTACGTGACAAGTTGTGCGTTCACGGATGTAACGATTCGACACCTGGATTCCATATCGTCAGCTGAAACCAAAAAACCACGTAACTAACAAACAAATTCAAAATTACATTTTTAATTAATTATAATTATATATGTATAATAATTATTAGATATAACATGGAAACCCAAGTGCCTACACCGAAAGAATTTTGCTTCATAAGTCAAATGAAACAATTTCATTAAATTTTTTTTCACAAATCTAATGATAATTTCGCAAATCCAATGAAAATTTCATGAATATTGTGAAAGAATTTCATTGGAATTGCTTCGTTGGTATTCTGGTTTCCTAAGAATATTTTATTGGATTTATGACAACAATATTTTCTAATTATTAGGAAACCCCTTTATATTAAAGTTATTTCAATATTTTCATGAAATTATATTATTGTTTCGATGAAATTATAGCACTGCATTAATTACACTGTTAAATAAATTTGATGAAGTTTTCAATAAAATAATTTTGACGAAACTGGTTTCATTAATCCAACGAAGCGTGATGTTGGTTGAATTTTAATGAATTTTTCATTAGATTAATGTCGAAATTCATAGAATTTAGGCCGAAAATTCTTTCAGTGTATACAATTTTCAAACCTTTACCATGACAATCAGTCGAATTAAAAATGAGAATAAGAAAACTTAACTTCAGTCACTTGAATAATTTTGTTTAGTTTTTCTTTGGCTTCTGTAACATTTAATAAATATAATTACGCCATTTTGCGTTTTAGCTAAAGATATAGGAGTTTTGGGCTTTCTTGTAAATTTTTCATGTAAGCCAAATTATTTTGAAACAGGATTTTGCTCCAAAACTAGTTAAAACGATTTGCGCTACACTGTGCTCGTTTGATTATAATCAAATGCCCGATTACCACACGTCAACTTTTAATTCAGCTGGTAGAAAAAAAGAGTTATTTGCATTTCCTTCTCTGCCTTTCTTATAGCTGAATTATCAGTTGATCAACAAAATTAATGGACATAAAAGTTTTATCCATTTTTTTTGTCTGAAAAATATTCGTTCAAAATTGTTTAAATTTAAATCCTTAAGCCGAGATAAATAAGGACATTTTAGTTTATTACTTAGAACTTTATTGCAGTGAGCCGACGAAAATCGGTACATTGTGCCGATAGTGGGATCTGGGCTTTGACCTGAGTTTAGACGGGCGAACATTGGGAAAGAAAATATCTGAAATTCTCTCTTGTTTTTTTCTTCGCGTTTACACAGGCAAAAATTTTGCTGGCGACATTCCAATATGTATGTATGTATGCATGTGTATGTAGCAAAGAATATGAAAACAAAGCGTGTCGCCGAGTACCGAACACAAAAATGATTTTTCTCTTCCCCAACCGTAAATTCGTGCCAAACTAAATGTTTCCCTTCCAAATGTTTTCATGTCTAAATACAGACTTATTTAAGTGATTCGCAGTATACATTCCCATACGCTTGCCCATTCGAAATCATCATGTACTCTAGGGTTCTCTACTCGTGTCAAAATTAAAACTCATGATACATGCAATTTTTATGTAAATTGGGTACAATTAAACTTATTTTTCTAACCCCTTTTACTTCTTCAATCTCTTTCCTGCTCTCCTGCTCTCTAGCAAATGTTGCTTACAATCACTCTATCAAGATCTGGCACATGACATACAATTAAAGCTTTGTTGCCTCCCCCAGCCCCAACAGCCACAAAAAAGACATTAATATTTAAAAACAGGCCATAATATCATGAAGAATGAATGTATCTATTAACTACTTTGTTGCCAGACATGCATAAGTCATTTAATTATAAATCATTATCAATTTTTTTTAGCATTAAATTGAAACAATTAAATGGATTGTTTTACATTTCAAGTAAGAAGTCTTATAAGTTTTGTAAAGTTTGACAATTTTGAAAATGAAGTTTGATTTGCAACCAAAATGTATGAAAAAGGAGAGAGAGATTTTCTTTTAATAATGCCTTGGCATGCCTTTTAGACACGCCAAGTTTACTTTGCAAAGTCTTAATTCGGGAATACTTTATCTTTCTGCCTTTCTCCCAGCTGATTTAAGACTTTGCAAAGTAAACTTTGCGTGTTTAAAATGTATCTAAAATTGGTTTAAAAAAGAGCTTAAATCGTGAAAGTTTCCATCAGGCATCCTTGAAACACTCCACAAGAGAATTTTCCTCTCAGTAGTTCTCAATTATGTCTAAGCTTCAATCAGGGAAGGAAAATGACTTCTTGGATTTTGTACCAACTGTCAAAACAAAATGTACTTTTTGGACCATGACGGTACAATTTTATTAATAAGAGCGGAAACGTAAAAATATGTGTAAAAATTCAGAAGTAAACAATAAAAAAGAGAAACTTAACAAAAATGTGTATAAAAATTCAGTATAAAAAATTAAAAATAAGATCGAAAAATATTATATGAATGTAATATTCATAATGGTTCATTCTTAAATTAGACTTGTTAGAGACCGGTTATTCTAAATAAAACACACACAATAAAATTAAAGACAACATAGGCAAAATTAATGTTACCAAACATTGGCATTTTTAAATTGTACCAAGTAACTCGCGGTAGTACCACGGTACCAACGAGGTCAAAATGTTCCATAAAAAGTACAATTGTACCATGATTTCCATCCGTGGCTTCAATTGTAGCAAGAGAGCAGCGATGCGAACTTGGTGCTTTAGGCACTAGTTTTAGTGCTTTTTGAAGACTCGAAACGCCAAATTTTTGAACGTTAGTGCCAAACTAAGAAAAATTACCGAGTAGTGCTTTTAAGAAATTTTTATATTTCTTAATCTGATATACATATTTCTTTCATCTGACATACATATTTCATTAAAGATGTTGATACCCGTACTATTGCCGAAATAGAGAATTGCTTAGAAAATATAAAACGTTATTAAACTTCACTCGTTCCGATCTTCACTCGTTTTTCACGTTAGCGGTTTTTACGCTTTTTAGATCTAAAAATTACGCTTTTTAGTACGTTTGTTTTTAATTTTTATGTGCTTTTCGAGCCAAAAAAGTTGGCATCACTGCAAGAGAGTACGAGGAATTTTGGGCATGATTGGTTCAGTGCAAATAACCTGTCTCTCTAAACCGGTGGTCGGCAAACCTATACCACTACATTTTACGATTGTATGAGTTATACTCTCACCACAAACCGGTGTTGCCATATAATTTGAAATTTTAAATCTCCAAAGGCAAACTTGATTTTATTATGGTCAAAAGTAACACTGAAGTTTTGTTAATAAAGAAAGGCATGTTTTGTTGTTGCTATGTCAATGTAATGGTGAGTAAAAAGATGGTTTTGTAGAAAACTTTCTTAAAATAATTTAAATATATGCTTAAAAATGACTTTACATGTCACGTTTTTTCATGCATGACAACGCACGTTGACAAGCCAAACCTTCTGGTTTGCCATAATAATTTTCTGAAAATAAAAAATTTTTTGTAAATTCTCATCACACATATTTTCTTATTGTTGGGAAAAAATGTTTCTCTGGCAACGCTGATTCCTACAATGCGTGTGTACTCAACAATGCTCGTGTACACATACGTAATAGAAGAGCACATTAAAAGGTGCGGCGCCCTTAATTTGCTGACCACGGCTCTAAACCCTTAAGAGCTTTTAGAGCAATGATAAGCAAACAAATACATATGTAATGTGAAAGAGAGCAAATTGCATTCTTGTACGAATGTACGTGTAAAAAAGAGCATAACAAAGTGCCCACGCGCGGCCTTTTGATGATCAATGTTTTAGAGCTTTTCCATGAGACAAGAGCAGACATCCCCAAATGTTTGTGGATGAGAACAAATCTCTCGTTAGTTCCAAAATTTTCTTATAAATTATACGAGCATAAGTTCTAAAAAAAATAACTCAACTTTACCTGATCTTGCAGAACTTTTAAAATATCCAAAGCAGTTATAAAAAAAAAACATTTTATATTTCATTACCGCCATTATTTGGTGTTTTATGTAATTAATTAATTTAATTAAGTCTTTGATTGATCTAATTTCTATCAATCAACGTTTTGTTTGATTTTTAAATATTACTTGATTGAACTATTAATTGGTTGAATCATTCAATTAATTAGAACGAAGTATATTGTTTCATAATAATCATTATATTGTTTGATAGCTAATCCCATAATCTCAAACTGAAAAACGTGATAGAAGCAGGTCGTTATTGAAAGCTACGATTGGACCACAGGTCTATTTCACCATGAGAAGAAATGTCTCCATTACGGATATATGACAGCAGTAGCTTGCATAGCCAAATTATGGACACTAGTACTCCACTATTTGCTAGAGATATCGCGGGCTGAAAACAGTACGGTAACAGTAGTAGGGTAACTTAGTTGCTTAAGTCTTAAAATTTCCATAAAAAAATTTTTATTTTCCACATAAATTTCACTTTGCTCAAATGTTTTATACGAATAAATAATTTATATTTCTTTTACACAAAAAAAAAATTTGCTTCAAACATTACCGCTCAAAAAATTTCCTCAGCAGATTTAAAAAATAATGACTTGATTATGCATGCCAAATATATTTTACATAATGGCTGAGTATACCTATAAAGCCGAAATCTACATCAACTGACACCACACACAGTGAACCAAACACAAAAGAACGCTGATAATGAAGGTGTAGTGGTCGTCGAAAACAGCTAGTTGTTCCGTTCTACTACGTGTTTGTCAGTATATTTACAATTAACTTTGGTGTTATTTGTTCATTAATAATTATCACATGTAATTTTGCTTACAAAGCGATACGAACTTTAGCCTGATCAAGTTATAAATATAGAAACTTCAGTTGCTTTGGCAACTCAACTAAAATTAAAATTATAATTATGTATTTCAAACTGCAAATACATAATGTAAAAAGACATTTTAATATAAAGAAATATAAATGTAAAAAAAAATATTAACCCCCTGTTTCTGCAATCCGAACTGTCGACTTGAGTAGAAAATTATATATGAAAAGCACTCATTTGTTTCAATAGTTTTTATATAATTTTTTTAAACGAGTTGCGCCTGTCTGACTTGTGGAAACAGGGTGTAAGTAAAAGTGTGAAAAAATTACTCATCATGAAAATTATTAGTGCAGTAGAATTATTTTTCGATGAAGAAAAGGAATATTAAATATTCAAATTATTAGACGGCTGTTAAGGGACTCGCCTCTACTGTGAGTAAAATTAATTGCTTAAAATAATTTTTAAATAACAATTTATGTTTTTTTTAACAGTAAAACATATTTTCGCCTTTTTTAATTTAACCCCTTTTTTCCTTAAAAACTGCAGCATTTAAAAATTTGTGGTTGCCAATATTACTGCATTCTGGCAACTAATAGCTGTTAGTTGTCAGTTGACAAGCGTTATATTATCTTGGAAACTGGCAACGCCACTAAAGTTTAGTTGCCATCCATAATTTAGCCTTAAATTAAATTTAATTATTATCATTATTTCGGCCACTTACCTCAGCTTGCGTTGTCGTCGACACTGGCCCGGAATGGACTGTGGCAATAATTGTTAATAGTACGGTTAAACCTAAGAACACATAACTTTGGCGGGTTGACATTTTAGGGCTATTTGAGCTTTTACAGGTGGTGCTTAAGGATGTGGTGGATGTGACTGATGTTGTTGCTGCTGGCAATGATTCGTTAATATTTCGTCGCTTCGTTATTGGGCTTGTAAATTGTTTGCTATTAACCATATTCTATTTGGAACACTTCTTTTTGTTATTATTTTAATAAAATTTTTACTTGATTTTAATTATATTATATTCAAGGCACTATGTTTTAGTTATGACAATTTAAAGATATGTTACACTGAGAGAAATTAAATCTGTAAAGAAGAGAAAAATAAATAAAAATATTTAATATAAAGAATTTATTTATTTAATAAATTTTATTGAAATATTTTTTAATAAAGTGTTTTTTTAGAAAAGGTAGCTTAAATTAAATAATTTCTCAGCTGAACAACAATTATTTTGTACATATCGCACACTAAATCATAAAGAGTCACAACTCAAAAAATTTTAGATGCTGAGTAGTAGCAAACAACTGTTGATACTGTACAAATGACGCAAGTATGTGACATAAAAACAAGCATAAAGGTATTTTATATTCTTCAAGAAGACTGTATTGCAAAAGAAATTGTTGTGGTGGTTATAGATTTCTTCAATTAACTGGTTTATAAAAAAGAAAAGGCACTTTTATAATTTTGAGTTGTGACTCTTTATGATTTAGTGTGCGATATGTACTACTCCCTCTATTCTCCCTCCTCTCCATAACCTTTTTTTCCTAGTTCTAGCACAATGCATTGCATGAGTAGGGGTTATCCTATGAGTGCGGGTCCTACTTAAAAAAAAATATAAATAGTTTTTTATTTAATTATAAAAATATTTATTTATAGCGCCTTATATACAGCTTGCTATTTTTCTTTAGATATGTATTTAAATGCCAACAGGTTGAATTTAACATGAAGACTGTTGATAGAAAATTCAACTAGAATTTCAAAGTAACGGAAACAAAACCTAAATAACTCGGCTCAAGGGTTAAATGTTAAATCTAGGCAACAAAAATGTAAATGCCAACAAATGGTGTAACTACTCACCCTAAACCTCAAGGGATTTTAAATGTAAATGTAACCCAGCGAACAGAAAATATGCAAAAAATTCAAAATGAAAAGAAAACAACATGTTGTGTAGTATCAATGGTACTAAATAAAAAAATAACACACTTAACAGCTGATTCTGTCGAAGGACACAAAAAAGGATATGTGCACACAGAGAGGAAAAACCTCTGCCCTCTTAGATACTATTCATGTAGTTGGAGGGTCTGATGCCTGTGTCAATACACACAATTGTTTAAATTAAATAATTAATAAAATAAATTAAATACATTAAATTAAATTCATGTTGTCTCAACGTAAAATGACCTTGATTTCAATATCGTTCAGTGTGTTATTTTAATATTAGAATTCACATTGTTTGAACTTGAAATAACTTCAATTTTAACATGATTCTTCATTTTAATTTAACAGTATTGTAATGTTTTAATTAACATGACATTAAGTTATTGCAAAAGAAAAAAAAATCATGTTGAATTAACATGAAACACACATGAAGCAATATTATTGCCGAAAAATAATAAATTAACCTTTTTTTCGTAGATTTCAGTATGAAATATATCTGCCTAAGTAGATGGACATGGGTGCTAATGAAGTGCGTGCGGCATTTTCTTCAGCTAAAGTTTAGTTTAAATTTTTCTTCTCTTCCTTAGAAAATCACAAACATTTGATTTTATTAGAATTGAAAATACTGAACTTAAGCCCAATTAAGAAATTATTCCTGAATAATTTGCTGGGTTGTGCACAGAACAACATTAAGCAACTTATAAATTTCTCTGCCAGATATTCGTACTTTATCGTAACAAGAAAATGCCATGAAGAAAAATTGTGTTTTCATTTCACCAATGAAAGAAAACTGTCTGTGGAAAGGAAATTTAATGGTGCTCCACAACAAGTAACTGCTGCTTGCTGTTAGTTGCATGTTGCTATTATTAGCAACATTGCATTTTCCATTTTCATATTTATTATGACTTGGTTTTATTTTCATTTTCAGTTTGTCTAAATTTAGAATATTTGCTGTATTTAAACAAGCTTGTCGAATTATTATCCTTTGTCTGTGAAAATGTTTTCTTTTTTTTAATTTGATTTAATGGTAGAAAATAAAATATAAAAAAATTTTTGCAAATTTTAGGGTAGATTTTCTATATAGAAACGATTTTTTTTGTTTTGAAATTTGTATGGCAAAAAAATATATTTTGAAACGAATTTTCGTTATGTTTCGTCACAAATTAGAAACGTTTAGAACTGAAATTTTTGCAAAATCTACCTATTGTTCAAAAGCGACTTAGATAAGCGATTGAAATGTTACCACCCATAGGTTGGCAATACTGGCATAACGATAATGCCAGCTTTATGTCAAATTCATATCCATGACAGCTGTTCATAATATTTACAAGTTACCACAAGCATTTGCATTGTACACCGAAAAAATTTTGCTTCATTAGTCCAATGAAACAATTTCATTAAAGTTCTTTTCACAAATCTAATGATAATTTCACAAATCCAATGAAAATTTCATGAATATTGTGAAAGAATTTCATTGGAGTTGCTTCCTTGGTATTCTGGTTCCGTAAGAATATTTTATTGGATTTATGACAACAATATTTTCTAATTATTAGGAAACCCCTTTATATTAAAGTTATTTCATTCTTTTCATGAAATTATTTTATTGTTTCGATGAAGTTATAGCACTGCATTAATTACAATGTTAAATAAATTTGATGAAGTTTTCAATAAAATAACTTTGACGAAACTGGTTTCATTAATCCAACGAAGCGTGACGTTGGTTGATTTTTAATGAATTTTTCATTACATTAATGTCGAAATTCATAGAATTTATGCCGAAAATTATTTTAGTGTAGTTTTATAGAATAAACGATTTTTTAAATGTAATTCAAACGTAATAGCGTGAGTGTGTTATATTTGAAATCCAAGTCAAAGTGGTAATGAAGTGGTCAAAGAACTCAAAATATCTCAGTGAAGCATTCGACGCATATAAAGTCACACGATTTTACAACAAAGCAGAAAAAATTAAGACTCGAAAGAGCAAAGGAGTTGTTACGCTCGCACGAATGTGCCGAATTTCCAAACATTGTGTTCTCTATTGAACAAAAATGCCTATTGAGCAGTTCATAAACTCTCAAAATGATCGTGTTTATGTACCCAATAATATTAAACCCTACGAACGGCCACGTGAAGTAGTTTTCATCTGAAGTAATGGTATAGACAGCTGTGACCGCCGATGGACGCTGTTCAATCGTTTTCATCAAGCCTGGTGTCAAAGTCAATGCGACTTTTTATCGGGAAAATGTTTCAAAGCCATGGACGCGCAAACATTTTGGTCGTAAGCCATGAACGTTCCATCAATACTCGGGACAGTCTCATAAGGCTGGTGTGAACCAAGAACACAATGGCTGTCGAGTTCGCCAGATCAAAATACGATGGACTATTTCATCTAGGCCACTTTAGAAAGCAAGGTGGGCACTAAAAAAATATGTATGCCAGTATGGATGCGGTGAAGAAAGCCTCTGTACGTGAATGGGCCAAAATACCGCAATATCATTTTCCTATAGCATGCAACTCATTTTCTAAGCGTTTGAAGGCCATACTTAAGGCAAAAGGTGGCAGCATCAAGCTAAAGTGGATGGACTCTAAAATTTTTTTATTTTCACACGTTTAGTAATTTGAATAAAAAAAACAGTTTCTCACAAAAAAAATATATAACCGTTTGAATACCTAATACTTCAATCGCTTAACCCGGCGAGGCCATAAAATATATTTTATTTTGGCGACGAATATTCGTGGTCATTTAATCGTTGTTCGTCCCAGCTGTACCTGTACCTGGATTCAGTAACTTTTTGTGAATGGAAAATCCTAATATTTATCGATATATTTATGCGTTTGCTGTAACGATAATGTAATTCTGTAATGTATTTTTTGCGATACTATACAGCTGTGTTTTACTCACCATTTAACTGGAGGGTGTTTTTTTTATAGATGTATAAAACTTTAAGTTGACAACACTTTTTTAACTGACGGCCATTTTGTCAGCTGTCAAGTGATTTATGTTAAGATTGGTTTACCATTTCAACATAAACAGACTGACGCTGAACAAGTTGTGCAAATTTATTTTGAAAATCATGGTTCTGTTCAAAATACGTATCGCGCACTACGTCCATTTTACGGTCACTATAATCGTCCACCAGAGCAATTAATTCGATTAACTATAAAACGTTTTTGCACCACGTTTACTCTAAATGATAATAAGCATCCACAGACTTTGTACAGTGCGTACAGAAGAAGTTATTGCTGCTGTAGAGCGTAGCGTAGAGCAAGACCACAATCAGTATATCCACCATCGTGCACAAGAATTGGATATAAATTTAGATTTCAATAGAACAACCATGAAGTGATTTCAACAAGACGGAGCAACATGTCACACAGCTCGTGCCACAACAATTGATTGAATTGAAGATAACGTTTGGTAATCGCATAGTTTCACGTTTCGGATCCGTGAATTGGCCTCAACGATCATGTGGTTTAACGCAGCTAGATATTTTTCTGTGGATAAGCGCGAAACGATTAACCACTTGGTGGGCGACATTTGCTGCATTATTGTCAATATACGGCCACAAATATTGGAAAAAGTCATCCAATAAATGGACCTTCAGATTAAACTACATCCGAGCCAGCAATGACGGTCATAAGGTAAATTTCATGCAGTTTAAAAAAGTCATATTTGTTTTATTCCATTTCAAAAACCTATACCTCTATAAAAAACACCCTATCTATTATGTGGCAGCTCTGCATACAAAATGTCAAAATAAGCGAAAACAACAAAGAAGAATTAAAGAAAAACTTAATGAATTGGAGTGATTGTGTGATTTTAATTTTTGTACTTCAACCGATAGCGAATATCGTTAAAATATGCTACTGGATAGCAAAGTCGATAAATTTTCATTATATTTATTAAAGCGATGCGATTATTGTAATAAAAGTTACTGAATCAGGTACTGCTAGCGGTGGAAGATTTTTTGCTCGCGAGAGAGAGAGAGAGAGAGAGCGAAGAGTTGTTCACGATATCATCTCCTGCTTTGGTGCAGAATGCTCTTCATGCAGTACGAGTACAATTCGTTTGAAGATGATAACTCGCTGTCAATTGTATCAGCTGTGTGCGAATGGTTGCTGAGTATTAGTTACTCAGTAATTCCAGTTTCAAAGCGAAATGTCGAATACAATTAAATGATTTTTGATAAAAAAAGTGCACAATCAGAGCAAGGGCAATAGTGCTGGAGCAATGCCTATGAGTTTTTTGAAGGCGCTATAAAAATCCCCAGTCATATTTTAAGAATTTCAAGCGAGAACATTAAATTCTGTTGCCTTTATTTATGACTTCTTTCCGTTAATAAATAATATTGCGTTCGAAAATAATCTTGATTGCATTAATATTTTTATTTGCTTTGCATTACAAATAAAAGTATAGTAAAATATGTATATACATATGTATGTATGTATGTATGTTTTCAATTATTAAGAATGACTCATTACAAACTTACCGCACATTTTCCGGCAAAAGACATGTTACGAGTGAATTTCATTAACCCTTTTAATACCTGCGGTGTACTATAGTGTCCATATCTAACTGGGAGTAGTATTGTTTGTAATATAAAAACCAAATAATACTAGAAACTGTTGAAGAGCTTTTCATGCTGACAAACTGCTTTCAGAATATGCTTTAAAATTTGTGGGTATTTGGCGTTGGTAGTAAAGGGGTTACAAGTTCTTTGTCAATATGCAAGCATACATACATATCGTTACCTTAATACAGAAAGGCCCTAACTCATTATTTATCTGAAATCGAGTTTTTTGTATATTTCGATAGAAGAACGTCTAATGTATCGAAAAATGCAAAAATCTCGATTTCAAAATAATAATTAGTTAGGGCCTTTCTATATTAAGGTAACGATATATATAGATATGTATGTACATAATATTATGCACTTGTGTTTTTCAACATAAAATGTTGGTTCAGACAACAACTCTTTATTTTCGGCTTAACTTAAGAAATAATATATAATGAACTTGACATTAATTATTATTTAACTAAACACTGAAAGCTAAAAATTCATTTCGTTACTTATCTTCTCACGAGCGATAATATAATAAGAAATTTGAATGAAATATTGATTTTTAAAAATAAAAATGTAGTTGTGCCTGTTCCAATTTTATTTAAAGTGTCATTTTTTTTTTTTTTTAATCAACTAAAAGATAAGGTGACAAAATATCAATGTTTAGCAATAGATAATTACTTGTTTTTATTTGAAAAGTCCAGTCGAAAATTAACTAAAAAGAATACCAAGAAGGTCAAGTTCCCAACGTAACCCAAAAATACGGGAAATAATGATTAATAATAAAAAAAAGAGGAATAGATAAAGTGGAGTTTTTTGAGAGTCAAATGCCACATTGGAAATTAAACAATGTACAACCCGGAAAAAATAAGAAAATAATTAAAATAAATATAATTAAATAAAATATAAAACCCTCAATAATCAACTTCAATGTAGTTTTAATAAAAAATATTTTACTTAATAAGTAAAATAATAATTTGGGATAATTAGTGCATTTAAAAATTTTAAACTTAAATATTTTTAGTTTAGCATGTATATCGACCGGCCTTTTGAAAGTTTACGGCTGAGCTTGTTATAAACGGCAGGGTGGGCCCTTCTTTTGCAAAATGCTATGCTGGGTCGGTATGGAAAACCATTAAGCCATTGTTTGCATTTTTGTTAAAGAAGAGTGTTCGCACTTTCATTTAATTAAATTCATGTTGTTTCAACTTGAAATAACTTTGATTCAACAGGAATGTTCGTATTATTTCAGGATCAAATTCATGTCGTTTCAACTTGAAATACATTTAATTCAATATGATTCCTCAGCTGGATTATTTAATCAACCTGAAATAAAGTTATTTCACACTCGTTAAGCAGCTCTGGGTTGGAGAACATCTCTCACGTCATCGTAATTATTTCTTAAGTGCGGTCAGGCTTGTGTGTGTTGTTTGGCCTTCGAGAGTTTATCGTCTCGCTCGCACTGGTTTACTGATCTGCCACGTATAACTGTATAACCTTGCGGTTTTTTGTGGAATTTCTTTGACAACCACGTTGCTACTTCCTATGTGAAGGCATATATAGGTCGTGTAGTCAGTCACACAACTTTTTAAACTACTGCGCATATGGTCTCAGTTACTCCGCCCATGTTTGTGCAACGCCATACTATGCAAAGTTACTTTGTATAGTATTTTAAATAAAATAAAAAAAATAAATAAATTGAAAGTTATTTCAAAAGAAATTTTTTTTGGAATATTACTGTAAATCATTTTGAATTAACATGAAAATCATAAAAAGCAAAATCATTGCCGAAAAAAAACTTAAACTAACCTTATTTTTCGTAGATTTTAATATGAACTTTTTCTGTGTGTACCCTTAAAAGTGGATTTTTATAGAAAATATTCTCTATTCAATTTTACTATAAGCCCCTGAATACACCAAAGCTCGAAATGAATTAAATTCGTACCTATGCGCGTTTGTGTTTTAGAATTAGGATATGTTTGTCTTTTTTTGTAAAATCATACCAGGAACATTTTTGTGCAACACATTAGGTCTCTCTCTATCTCCTCCCCTTATGGCTGTTTGGCGTTTCTTTCGTAGAAAGGGTTCAAATTATAAGTTTTTTATATGGAACTCAAATGCCAGGTATAAGTCAATACCTTAAATGGGTGCCACGGTAAACTTTTAAGGCTGCAGCTTTAAATTTGATTCCTACAAAAATCAGTAGCTGCCGGAATTAAAGCTTTCGGCGCCAGTCTGAAAGTTTATCGCCAGAGGAGGTGAAATATATTGGCCTCTACACAGTCCTCTTTTAACATTTAGGGACTTTCTACTATAGAGTTATCTCAAATCTAAAGTTTATGCTAAAAAGCCGACTTGCTGGAAACTTTGAAAAAAAATTCAATAATATTAACGATGACTGTGATTATAATGGAAAAAAAAAAGGAAAGGAAAAGGACGAAAGTACTTAAGCTCCGTATATCTTTTTAGTTCCAATGAAAAATTATGCGTTAACGCCAGAGCATGAGCTTTTTATTTATTATCCTCATTCAATGAGGTTTGATTGCAGCAAACATAATAATTCTGGCTTAATTAATATAACAAATCTTTTGCAAGGAATTTAAGATTTTTTTAGCATTCCCTTCTTACTAACATAATAAAGCTTTCATTCTTAATATTATATCCAAGCCCGTGGGGGGGGACTAAGAAAACGATAAAATATTTTAAACTTTTAATTCTTACAAACCTAAAAAATGTGTTTTTGTTGTAAATTAGTAAAGAATAAAGTACACAACGGTAAGACTGTTGGCAAATCAGGGATGGTAAATATTAGCTTTCATTACCTAAAAAGCTTTAAACAAATTACGATACGCTGAAGCAAAATAATTCTCATATTCCATTTGAATTGAAAAATATGTATATAAAGCTGAAATTTACATCAATTGACAATAGACAAAGTGGAGCAAACACAAGACCGCTAATGATGAAGGTTTGGCGGCCTTCGAAAACAGCATGTTGTTCCGTTCTGCTAGTGTTTGCCATAATAATATATAAGTTTGCCTTAATGCCATTTTTTTCTTAAAAATGATCACAACTAATCGAATCATAGACAAGGAACCAAATAAGTGCGAGCAAACTTAAAAAAACAAAACTAACTACAGTGAAACCTCTTATAACGGACACCTCCCATAAGCGGATCCCTCTAATAACCGGACAAACCTGGTCCTGGTAGTTTCAAAAATAAAATAAGCGCACAAAAATAATACCACGATGAGTGTCCGGTTACGAGAGGTTTCACTGTAATTATTTTACTTTAAACTGTTTATTTTTCCTGTAATGCAATTTGCCTTGCAAAATATTATTTAATTTTCATACTCTTAAAAAAATTAAAATTTTATTTCGTTAAAAAAAAGCATTACCTTACTGGCATAAATACGACAACAAACAATTCTTTTATATTTGCACATTCAAGAACGCAATTTGTTATCTAATCAACGAACGATTGAAAAAAAAAATTAAAAAAAAGTTAGAAATATATACTTAATTTTATTTTGCCACTCTGCCTGATAAAACAATAGTACAAAAAGCTTTTTATTAACGAAAATATTTTCGAAAAAATTGTTCTAATTTTGTCGCAAGATTTTGTTTCGAAAACTTATTTTATATTAAAATTTTAAAATCGATACCAGTTTTGTTGTTTAACGTTTTTTTTTGTTAAAATTATTTTAGTGTTCTTAAAGGTGTGATGAATTTTAAAAAAATTTTGTTAAAGGAACAAAAATTTAAACTTTTTTCACGTTTTCCTTTCATGCCAAGCAATACAGCAACAAAAACAACAACATCAAGAAAAAAAGTAATTTAAAATAAGTTTAGACTCTCTGGGTTGGCACATAAATTAATAAATATTCAAAAAAAAGATCGATAACCATAAATGAATAAGACGGATTATCATTCTGTTTGGCATAACTAGATAAAGTGCCCTACGCTTGGCATAGGGAGACCCTCTTCGTTTTTTTTCTAGTCTATTTCAAGCAGTAGTTTGTAAAAAAAGCACCCATGGAACGTGATTTTCCAATTTTATGTAAAATTTAGAACTTTTCTCGAAAATTACTGACAAGGCGAATTGATACCTTGATACGAATTCGCCTTGATGACTGATTTAAATGCATGTTGGTACTTTTAAAGGCGAAATTTCTTTATCTTGTAAACTCTTTAAATACTTCTAATAAATTTTCATATTATTTTCTTGCTAATAAATTTCGTATTTTCTGTGTTTGATTATTTATACATTTAGCGGCAGTAAGATCTATATGTTGTATAAACTTTTTGTTAAATTATTAAAAAATATGATAAAAGTTATAATGGAATAATGTTTTAAATTATTTAAATATCATTGCTTTTGGTTTTGTTTTTGCTTTCAAACAAAAATTTTAGAACATTATGAAAATCTGATCTTTACTACTATCGTTTGAATCCCCCAATTATTTGGTTTGAACTGTAATTGAATTTCTAAAGGAGGCTGGAAAAGTTAAATTGGACATTTAGGGAAATGCTAAATTTTCTGTGCGTAGTAAAATATAATGTGAGGATAAAAAAAGATGAACAAGAATAGTTAAACATACTAAGGTAGAGTCATATAACTTGGTGCTAACCTGGTTGTTAAGAAAATGCGGCATTTTCTCAACCAGTCTTGCTTTCTTTAGGAGAAAATCACATAAGTTATTAAAATATTTTATTCTTCAAAAAGAATTGAAAAATACTTGATTAAACATTATTAAAAAAAATGGCACATATTCATAGTTAAAGCTAATCCCGTGTTTCTACAACCCATGCGGTTGAATTGAGTAAGACATTTACATGAAAAGCACCAATTTTTTTTAGTGATTTTAATACAGATTTTCTAGACCTGACCTTTGGTTGTACCCTTTAAACAGGGTATAGGGTGGGCCAAAAGTTACGCCTGCGTGTAAGAATTGAATAACTGTTTTGTTTGTTATTATATTTTATTGTTTTTAATATAACGACCGAGCAACGAACCAAAGTGGCAGGATTTTACTTTTCCAATGGGCCTTAAATTTTACTGACGCAGGCGTGGCTTTTGGCCCACCCTGTATAAACATACTTTAAGAGTTTACAATCATTATTTTGTATGATAATACCGGTTTAAAATTATTAAAGTATACTTTATTTTGACTATGAATATGGCCATTATTTATCAAATAGTCACACGGCAATTTTTGTTTTGTTATAGGGCATTTTTCGTTCGTCTTCATTTCTAGACCATATTTATATTTGTATTTTACCTATTTCTTCATTTGGTTTCTTTACTCCTATTGATTGAGTATTTTATTGTATTTGCAATCATATCATTAGTGTTATTTATTTTTTTTTTGTATAAAATGAAATGAGAAAATTAAATATTTTGTTTACACTCATCATAATTTTTTACACGCCAAAAAAAAAGACAATTTAAATTTTTGAGGAAAAAAAGCTTAATGACTCATATTAAACTCAAGCTTAACAGAAAATATGTATGCAAATTTATTCCACTGCTTGAGAATCAACTAAATAAAAATGTATTAATAGTTATTTTTTTATTTTCAAAAAAAAAGTACATTTTGCTAGAAGTTTTCTGCAGCAAATTTATTTTAACTATAAAGAATAATTTTAGTGTAATATTTTTCAATTGTCTTTATAAAAAATTAAAATGTTAAATTTTATTTAAGACAAGAAAAAGTAATTTAGACTAGGTGGGGAAGTGTTGCATTATCTGTTGCATTATATGCATTTTGTCAGCAAAGATGTGTGTGTGTGTGTGTGTGTTTAACTGCTTGAGCGGTAAATAATTACGAACATCTGCTATTACATATGAACTCTTAAAATGAAATAGAATACGAGAAGTGAATCACATTATATATAGTAAAGGGTGTTTTTATTGAGGTATAGAACTTTAAGTTGGCATCACTTTTTTAACTGGCGGCCATTTTCTCAGCTGTCAAGTGATTAATATTTAGTTTGGTTTGCCATTTCATCATGAACAGGTTGACAAAAGAACAACGCTTGCAAATCGTGCAAATTTATTTCGAAAATAATGGTTCAGTTCGCGAAGTTTACCGCAAGCTCCGTCCATTTTATGGTCGACATAATCGTCCATCAGAGCAATTAATTCGGTTAACCATGGATCGTTTTCGCACTACGTTTACTCTATGTGATAATACGCATCCGCAGAGACGTCGAACAGTGCGCACCGAAGAAACAATGGCCGCTGTAGAGCAAAGTGTTGAAGAGGACCCGAATGAATCGATTCGCCACCGTGCACAGCAATTGGAGCTTAGTCCATCAACTTTATGGAAGATTTTGAAGATTTTGAATGTGGATGAGTTGTGGTTCCAACAAGACGGCGCTACATGCCACACAGCGCACGTCACAATCGATTTATTGAAGGAAACATTCGATGAGCGCATAATTTCGCGGAATGGACCTGTCAATTGGCCACCAAGATCGTGTGATTTGACACCATTGGACTATTTTCTTTGGGGATATGTGAAGTCGCTCGTCTACGCCAACAAACCAGAAACGTTAGGGGACTTGGTAGCCAACATTCGTGGCGTTATTGTCAACATACGGCCCCATATGCTCGAAAAAGTGGTTGAAAATTGGACCTGTAGAATTGGCTTTATTCGAGCCAGCCGCGGCGGCCACATGCCCGAAATCATATTTAAACATTAATGGCATAAAATTATCCTTCCAATAAAGCCAAATTGATGGACATTAAAACGATTTTCTTGTGTTTTATTTCAATTCGAAGTTCTATACCTCTAAAAAAATACCCTTTACAATTATTGCCATATACATCTCTATTAATTTTTGCATTTTAATGCTCAGCTTATCGCTTGTATTTGAACCATAGAAAATTTTTTATCAATTAATTTTCCATAAATAAAAGTTATTCTAAGTGATTTGTATATATAGAAGATTTAGTTTTTCGGCAAACTCACTAGAAAAAAAATTTGCGCTTTCGATACATTTTATGCAAACCAAGTTATCCATATATTTTTTGTTAAAATTTTTTTATCGATAATTTTTTTCTATAGGAAAAATGTAATTTCTAAAATAATGTTTGAGATAAATAAATAAAGACAAAATTTGCTTATCGAAAAAAATTTCCTATCAAATTTTTTTATCTATTAATTTTAAAGAAAAAGTTAATGTTCCAACAATACAAATTTTCTGTAAATTTTATTAACGACAAATTTACTTGATAAATTTTCTATAAGAAATTTATGTCTATTGATGAGTTTTCTATAAGAAATTGTGATACATTTTTTGTAAAAAATTCATTTTATACACAAATTGATTTTATACACATATCGTATCATTTGTTAAACATTGTGTTCTAGTTATTGTTATTTATATATTATTATTATTTAATTTTATGTTTTTGATTTTTTTTTTTAATTTATGTCATCGATAAATTTTAAATAACAAAATTTTTGTTCTCACTAATTTTTCTATAAAAACTTTTGCTAGCGATAAATTTTACAGCTAAAATTTTCGTGTTCGATAAATTTTATGTAAAAATTAAGGTAACTCTTAGAATCGCTTTAATTATTTTTTGTTATCGATAAGTTTTTTTTTATAAAAAAATTTCTGTTATCGATTTTATCTTAGAAACTTGTGTTTCCACTCATTTACGGCAAACTGTTTATTTTCTATAAATTGTCTTTAGCAAATTTTGGTAATCGGTAATATATCGAGCCTTATTTTCAATTTTATCGTAAGCGACAAAAATTAAATTTTATAGAAAAACGAGTTTTTTTTTAAATTTTCAAATATGTTTTTGTGTATAAATTGTCGCTTATGATAAAATTTTACAGCCCGTATTTTAAAAGATATCAAAAATTTTGGCATTTGGCATAATTCTAAACTTAATTTCATTAAATAAGTCTATTTCCGATAAATTTGAAAAAAAGACACGATATTATTAAAAAAATTTGCTCAAGTTCTCTATCACTAATTGTATCGTTAAGTCCTGTGGAATATGCTATTTAGCTACAAACATACATGACGTTACCCTTATATATAGAAAGCGCCTAACTCCTTTTTTTAAAATCGAGTTTTTTTATATATAGATAGAAGAACGTCAATCATCTAAGGTATCGAAAAATGCAAAAATTTTGATTCGAAAAAAATACGAGTTAGGGACTTTCTCTATGAAGATAACGATATATACATAAATATTGTCTATAGATATATAGAGACTGGCACTTATCGCGAAACTAAGATTTGTTTTTGTTTCTATCTTTGAATAATTTCACTTATTTTTCTCATTAATGTAAAATGTTTGTGTTTATGGTTACAGTTTACTCAAACTTATTTTAGGATTTTTTTTTTGTCTAAAACTGTACAGTCATGGTAACATTTACTCAAATTATTGATTTAACAATGAGTGTGTGTTTGTGTTTTTTGTGTTTTTGATTTGGAAACAGTACAAATTGATTAAAAAAGAAATCATATGTCATAGTACTTTCAGGTGAGATTAAAACTTTAGTTTAAGCATTAAACGAAAATCGATAAGTTGCAATGAAATAAAAGCAAATTTTTATTTTAGGTTAGTCAGGTTAGGTTAGCAGGTTCCTAGTAAGAATAGTAAAAAATAATCCAGTCTACTTGGGTCCAAAGAATATTTATGCCTTTGTGTTGCTTGCAAATAAGAATAATGTATTTGAGAGAAATTTTAAGAGGGAAATCTTGAGAGCAAGATTGAAAGAGGATTAGCGAACGATTAAAGTTATTAATGAAGAAGATGGGTTAGGTACGTATAAAAAGGAGCCAGCAGCTGGTACGGACTCCTGACATAAAAACACAAGCTTTAGAGTCTCAGCGCCAATAACTCGGAAAAACAGGAAAGGAAGGATATTCTGCCAAGGAAGTGTTCCCTCAGGTAGATCTCTTAGGATATTACTAGTGAGGTAATCCCGGATACTGCAGCTGGGGTAATTTGGCTTTTTCACTCGACGTACCTTTGGCTTTTTACCCATAGAACTTATGTGTTATTACCCATTCTCAGGTAACAAAGGAACGGATGTGCACATATTTATACAAGTAACTAGGTTTGCTATGTTGTCGTGCAGGTGTAGCGTCATCTAAAACTGCCCTAAGTTCCAAAACCGAAAGTTGTGAAGCCTTTCCGCGGAGAGAAGTTGGAGGGGGGGGGGGTGTGTGTGCTTCGAGGTCTAAGCAGTAGCTTATAACTGATACCACAGCGCCGGTAGCCCCACAGCCGAGTTGCTCTAGGAGTTGAATGGATGTAACGTGTCGGCATGATCTTTTACTAAAATGTCAATTTCATCCAACTCGACGGGGTTTAATGGATGATGTTGAGCTGTGTGGAGTAGATACTGGATTGTGTCGGCTCAGTCATTCGTCTGGCTCTGATGAGTGGATGAGCTGTGCCGGTAATTGGTGAGGTATTCTCTTGGAGACCACGCTGTGGTTGTAATTAATTAAACTTGCGGCGTGTGATCACGGAGAATTGTACGTGGTGGCTGGTTGGTAGCAATCAAAATTTCTGAGAGAATAGTCTTAGCTTCCTAGTGTTAAATTAATGCTAGTGATTTGCGTGACGCGATCATCGAGACACTATTCTAGCAGCTGTTGCTATACAACACAGAAGGTGTTTTGACTACGGTCATAGCAGCAAGAATTTAGATAGCTCCAAGTACCTCAGCAAGCTATTTGTTCGCAGTACAGGGATAACTATGTTCAAAGATTGCAACCGCTGCTTAGACCACCGTGAGATAAGGCCGTAAAGGCAAGTGCTCACGTTAATCTGAAACACATCTGCCAGGGACGTATAGTCGGTAGAGGAGATGCATAATTCATTACTACTCCTGCTCATCACTGCAACTGAAAAAAGTATTAATTGTACGGCTTGTGGCATTTGTTCCGAAGGCGCAGGGGCCGGTCAGTGCGTTCAAAAATGCACTTGAGGAGGCATTTTTGTAAACTCCCTAAGGTTCTTAGAATAGAATAGAGGGGGAAGACCGGCACTGCGACACCTGATGGATTTTTGTTGCACACATCTGTAAATGAAATTAAATCACTCACTGTATCACTCTCCTTATGAAAGTCTTATATCATATGAACACAGAAACTCAGAATGAAAAACATGCCTTCTATACTCACAAAGAATATGTGCCGTCGTCTCGTGATCTTCCAAGTATAAACGACACAAGGGTGAACAAACTTGGTAACTATTCCATAGAGGATAGTTCAGTCCAAAGTGACCAGAAAGAATACCAGTAACAAGCCGTACTATAGTATTCCTGTTGAGGTTGAGGATGCCATTATATGTAAATGGCTGCATCAATGCTTTGGCCAGCCTTAAACCAGAAGAAGACAGCCACATTTTGTTAGCGGTTGCGGTGTTTCTTCTTTGATCAGAGATGTTGCAGTCGACCGACTTACGCCACAAAACGGCTCTGGGCCCATAAAAGGAGCAGCAGAGACCCTCTTGGCCTCTTAGAACCATAAAGTTCTTAGTTTTATTAGGATTTTTCAAACTCTAACTTCTAACTCAGTAATATCGAAATTATTATATTGAACTGTTTTCAAGCAAATGATGACTGGTTTATTTTTTAATGAGTCGTTAGCAAAATAAAATTATGTTTATTTAAGTAAATTTGAAACAACATTTTTAGGAAAACCCCTTTAAGCATATCATTTTAAAATGAATCATATTTGTTCAATAGTAAAATTATCTCCTTTGTTTTGTATTTCTTAAAAAAATAAATGTCAATGTTTGCCTTTGGACTAATTTTGTATATTTTTTTATTGACAACTAAGTGTTTTCGGGGTTTTACTTTATTTTTATATACATATTTAAGCACTCCCTCTAAGTCTGTCTACACATGCTGTGACTTCCTTTTATTATTATTATTTTGTTTTTGACTACCTGGCTTATGATAATAAAAATATAAATATCGCACGCTAATTCATAAAGAGTCACAACTCAAAAAAATTTCAGATGGTGACTAGTTGCAAACAACTGTTGATACTGTACAAATGACGCAAGTATGTGACATAAAAACAAGCATAAAGGTATTTTATATTCTTCAAGAAGACTGTTATTTAAAAGAAATTGTTGAGATCGTTATACATAGATATCTTCAATTAACTGGTTTATAAAAAAGTAAAAGGACTTTTATAATATTGAGTTGTGACTCTTTATGATTTAGTGTGCGATATGCATGTGTTATATATATCTGTTTAGCATACATTAGATAGTTTAAAAAGTTTTAAGGGCACCAGAGCTACAAAGCTAATTATTGTTTATCTTAAAACGACATGTGCATAGATACCTATATTAATATGCATTAAATTGTAGTTATAAAGTTATATATTATTTTATATTTAAGCGACATGTGCATAACTTTAATTGAAGTGATAAGGAAATGATTTGCCTCACCAACTTCAATATTTTAAAATAGCAAACACAAAATTTTAACAAGTAAATTTATTTATTTAGTTTCTGATTGTAAAAAAAAACAAGTACAATTCACAATGTATGGCCCTTTTCACAAGGTACAATTAAAAGCTAACAGGGACTTTAACGGCAAGTTTTGTCAGTTAAAGTTCAAGTTAACTCTTAATCATACATTGTGAAAAGGGACGTTAAAAATAAATTCAATTTCTTTTGCTTAAATTTGTTTGAGCCCACTGTCAGTTGCTGGTTAACATATTCTTTATTTTATTTATTCCTCAACGAAAATTTCATAAATTATAAATTAAATGCACTTTGTAACCAGCAGCTCAGCCCACATAACAATTGTCTGTTCAATTAATTGAAAATATTTAGTTATTTTGTTTCAATAGCCTCGCACCAATAAAGAACGGATGTTTTTAGCCTATTTTTTTTTGAATTTCAATAAGAATATGTATATTTTTCAAAATTTTTTTATATGTTGATTATTGGTTTGCTGCAGACATAATGTATTTTGAATATACTGTGCCGCAAACCAATAACCAACCGACGATATGTGCGTTTCCTCTTCCATTAGCAGCAAGTAGACATATAAGGACAGTTGTTGTTAATTTTTAAACTAAAAAATGCATTAACGCATAACAATGTACAGTAAATATAAATATGTACACACATGGGCAAACGTACTCTTAGATACCGGTCTTGATAAATTTATACCCAGCTAGCATTTGGGTGGTAATTATTTGCAGAAATCTCTTATATGATTCTCCTCAGATCACTTTTGATGATTAAAGACAGATTTATCACCTGGGTGATTGAAAATAGAGGATCAAAATGCAAAGAAACCGTAAAAAGGTGATTTAATGATTTAACGATACCAGAAAATTACTCAAAAATTAATCGTATTAATCGTATCATAAATGATTCTTTGGTATGATTCATCTGTAGGTTACCATTTTCTTACAACGGGAGTGTCATTTATGATCGAAAAATGAGCTCCCGTTAAACTGATTCGGAAAAGATTCGATTATGATACAAAATGCTAGCTGGGTATAAACACATGAGTGCGTGTGTGTATGTGTGTGTGTGTATGTGTGTGTGTGTATGTGTGTGTGCGTGTGTAACTTGAAAATTACTAGAAAAGTTAAAGATGCTTTAATATGAAAAACAGGATTGTAGGTTTAACAGCATTCTTTTGTCAATATATTTTTTTTTCTGCTTGTGTTTGCACAATAAATTTCTTTTAAACACACTGAACAAAAAAGGGCACAATAATTGCCTGCAGTCTGAATAAAATTATATGTATGTATAAATCTCTGAAACAGAGAATAGATCAATGAACCAACTAAGTGCAATAAATAAAATTTATTAATTCTTTTTGTTTTATCTTCCCCATTAGCACTCGGTATCATATTGTAAACATTTTTGAAGTAAAAAGTTCATATTTGTATATAAAATTGTGCAGTTTTTTCTTTGTATGCAGTGCAGTGTTGCCACAAACTTTTCCTTAAAATTAACCAGAACCAAAGTTCAAAAAAAAAATCAAGTAAAATATGGGCAAATTTACTTAATTTCAGCCGTTTTCGTACTAAATTTACTACGCTCGATTAGAGTTTCTACGCGGGAAAAACTTCCCGGGAAATGCCGGGAACTTTTTTTTTTTAGCAAATCTCGGGAAATTTTATCCGAAAATTTTCGGGAAATTCTATTTCACTTCTTGAAGTATACTTTTTGTAACATTGTTTATTATTATTATTTTTTTATTATTTTAATTTTATTTTGTTACATAATAACAAAAATTAAAAATTATAAAAACCCCCACCCCCGAATATATCTCGAGAAGGTGTGATATAATCTTCTAAACGGCTGCACCGATTTTCTTAAAACATAGCTAAGAATACTCTCAATCAAGTCACCTTTCAAACTGAAAAAAACTAAACTAAAATGGGCCGTTTGGTCTGTACGTGGACTCGGACAAACACAGAGATACACAGACACACACTACAAACTTATAATACCATTTTTTTTGGTCAGGGGTTAAAAATACAAATTCTTGTTATATACTTATGTACATACAAATACAACAGTTGCCCCAATCAAATAAATACGATATCTTAGGCCCCTTTCAGATTAGGCAACTTTAATTGCGCAAGTATAATTGTAATTTTTATTTATTTTCTTTTGAACTTGCTTTTATGTTCACATTCAGCAACTTTGTTGAGCAAGTTTAATTTTCTTATGTTTGAATTTTTTTAATTTGTTGACGTTTTGTTTCATTTTTGTATTCATTGTAATTGTGAAAGTGATTTTAAATTTGGTGTATACATTGGAAGTTAAAGAAAAAAATAATTTAATTAAAGATATACTTGAATATACACATAATTGCCAAGTACAAGTACAGAATTGCCAAGTACAAGCAAGTCTGTACTCAAATCTCGGCAATTCTTTCCCCTTCAATCCGACCTTTCCTCTCACACCCACAAACATAAGACTTGCGCAAGTAAAGTCGCCTAATCTGAAAGGGGCCTTACTATCGATCCTTTACAGCAACGTATTCATATGTATCTCATAAAAAAAGTTACTGAAGAAAAAGTGTTCCTTAATGCTTTCTTTATACATATTTTAATATGAAAAAGCAAGTATCGTCCATATACTTGATACAATTTGCATTTTGCAAAATTTGATTATTTCGAGATATACATAACTACCTTCCGAACGTACATTATTAAATATGTAACTTAGAGTTGGTGCAAATTTCAGGGGCATTTGAGGGATAACATTTTTTAAATTCAGTTTTCGTCCCAAAAATTCCACTTTGGTGATGTGATTTATACAACTTAAAAAAGCAATACACTTTCATACATACATACATATCGTTAGCTAAAATGCAAAAAGGCATAACTAACAAAAACATAATTTTACAGGAGAAACAAAAAACTAAACAAAAAACTGAACAAACATGTAGTTAAGTGCCCTTGTTATTTGTTAATAAAAGCGTAATTTTTGATCGCAGAAGTGTAATATTTTGTCAAGACATGTAGTTTAATGGCATTCATAATAATCAATCAAAAACTCGATTTTGAATTTTTTGCATTTTAGCTGACGATATGTAAAAATTTCCAATATCACAAAAATTAAAAAAGTCAGCTGTGCGGGCTCATGAAAAACTCTTAAATTCAAAATTTCTGATATGGCGTATCGGTTCAAAAATTTAGCTGAATTTAATTTTGGCCTAACAAGTAACACAAATTACCCAATGTGCGGTAAGATCCATACTGACAAAATTTTTATTGCCAAAAATGTATCAGCTAAACATCCACGAAATTTGGTTCCAACAAGACGGCGCAAGTTGCCATACAGCGTGCTTAACAATAGATTTATTGCAAAAGTAATTTGGTGACAGCTTTATTTCCAGAAGCGGGCCTGTTCACTGTACCCCCATTAGCGTGATTTAACTCCTCGGATTAATTTTTATGGGACTATGTTAATTCATTGGTTTATGCCGACAAACCAGCAACTCTTGAAGCATTGGAAGCCAATAAATACTATTTTCAAAATTGCTCTGGCAACACTTTTGCGCGGCAGTATTTATTAAAAACAATTTACGCACTATAAGCTGCTGTACATTAAAGTGCGGTAAAAAGAAATTTATTAATGAATCGTTAGTTAAAGTATTCGTTGTGGTTTTAAGATATTCAGAAAATAATTTCTTAATCAGGCTTGAGTTCAGTAATTTCAATTCTTATGAATGAAATATTTTTATTAATTAATGTGAGTATCTAAAGAAGAGAAGAAAAATTAAACTAGACACTATTAGCTGGGGGAAATACCGATATTTTTCTGTGCAGCCACGCACTTCATCAGCACCCATGTCTATCTACTGGGGTAGAGATTATTATTAACATCAGCTATTAAACTTAAATTTCTATGAAATGGAATATGAGAATTGATTGTGTATACAATTATTGATTTGCCTTTGGCAAACACATTTGTAAGTATCACTATTCATTTTCTGTTTTTCCATTTTCTATTTAGGTTAGCACGAAGTTATATCACTCTACCTATGTATGTTTAACTATTCTTATATAGTTATATAACTTCGTGCTAACCTAAATAGAAAATGGAAAAACAGAAAATGAATAGTGATACTTACAAATGTGTTTGCCAAAGGCAAATCAATAATTGTATACACAATCAATTCTCATATTCCATTTCATAGAAATTTAAGTTTAATAGCTGATGTTAATAATAATCTCTACCCCAGTAGATAGACATGGGTGCTGATGAAGTGCGTGGCTGCACAGAAAAATATCGGTATTTCCCCCAGCTAATAGTGTCTAGTTTAATTTTTCTTCTCTTCTTTAGATACTCACATTAATTAATAAAAATATTTCATTCATAAGAATTGAAATTACTGAACTCAAGCCTGATTAAGAAATTATTTCTGATTAAAATTCACTTTAGTTCAATTAAATCTAATAATGTCTCATATTCAGAAAATATAAAAAACGGACAAACGCATGTTTTTTTTTCTGGTGATAGATATCTATCTATAGATTATCTATCCGAATCATAAAATTTTAAGTAATTTAATATGGATTTGTAATTGCATATTTTTCAATATTTTTGTGCTAAGTGCATATTTTTACATATTTTGGCAATAAATGCATATTTTTGCAGTTTTAATAATTTTTAATGAATATTTCAACATTTTTAAATATTAAAAAAAAATTAATTAAATGCTATAAGGAATGAGTTGACCTTTTTATATTCAAGCTACATATCGATGGTGTCAAGTAGAAAGGCCTTAACTGGTGTTTTTTACGAAATTGAGTTTTTCAGTGATTCCAATACATTTCACACAAATGCACCTTCTCACAAAAATATATTGCAATAGTGTAAAAAATAACGCTTTTACAAGCAGTTTTACAAAAAAATTACATTTTGATTATTACAGTTTCTATTATATTTTACCTTCTCCTGTAAAGTTACAATTATTTGACTTAGGGCCTTTCTACTTGAGACCAACGATATGTATGTATGTGTTTTAAGTAAAACTATTACACTACTGCATTAATTCAATGATAAAAAAATTATTAGAAAAGTTTACATTGTTAACGCAAAAATAAAAAATTTTAATGCAGCCCTGGAGAAAAATATGGCCTTTCATATTTTGAAACAAATTTCCGTGACACATGAATCAAGTTAAAATAATTTGAAAAGTGAACTTTCACTGATAGAACTATCACTATTAATAAGCTCCTTTAGCTGCAGTAGATGTTGAAGGCAGTTTTTCGATATTACAAAAGCTGCCTTCGTCCTAACAGAGTAAGTTTTACTTAAAAAAATATTTAAAAATTTTATTTGACTACGTAAACAGCAGCCCGCTAAAGGGTGCCCAAAAATTAAGGCAAAATTTTAAATTGTCGCCATTTGTGTTGTAAAGTGTTGTTAAACCTAAAAAAGACAATTCGACAGCTGACAGTGGGATACATTTCTTGTGTGAGAAACATTTTCTTATTTTTGTTTGATCTAGTTTTTAAGTTTTATCACATAAATTATGTTGTTTCTGTTTTAAATAATAATAAGAAATAAAAAAAAAATATTTCCATACTATTTTATTAATTTTTTGCTTGTTTTTTTAGGTGCATTTGTTAAGCGTTTAAAATCAAGTTTAAGCTGCCAGAAATGTCGGACCTTGGTCATAATAATACACAAAGCAGGTACATGACATTTTTTATTCTCTAGTAGCATAAAAAAATATATGTGACCTGGTCTATTAAAAAGTGGCTTATGACTCAAAAACAAAATTTCGAGAAATCAGCTGTTAAAGATAAACAATGCATCGGTAGTTGTTCTCCTTCGTACTGTTTTTTTGAGTCATAAGCCACCTTTGCATAGACCGGGTCACATATTTTGATTTTAACCTCAAACCGAATTTTTCATACCGAATATTCCTCTCGTCTGAAATAAAAATAAAATAAATTCCTTATGCCTTGTTGGTATTTCTTAGGCTTCCGTACAGCAAAGGTGAAAAGGAACCCTATTGCTTTCGCTACGATCTCCGTCTGTTAGTCAAAGGCTGTTTTCAACGGATATAAAAATTTCAAAGAATATGTAAAACTTTGTGCCGCTACAGCAACAAATTGTAGGGTGGTTACTGGTTTGCCGCACAGTATATTAAGAATACAGTATTACTGCGGCAAAACTACAAAACTACAAAAATTAACACTGAAATTTAAAAATCAAAATGAAAGATAGAATACTATCATAATTATGTATATTATCGGGCCTGTTCTGAAAATCACTGTGATTTCAAATCACGTGATTTCAAAAGTAAACTATTAATAGCTGACTTGTTAGTGGGTTTTTATTGTATTTTAACTTTTTGTCATGAATAATAGAATATTTTATTCCAACTTCTATCGCTAAAAATCGTGAAATTTATAAAAGCAGTGATTAAGGTTTTATCAATTTTTTGAAATCACCGTGATTTGACATGTCGTGATTTGCCCGTATGTATAATTATATATGTAATTTTGACAACTTGCTGTATCTTGGAAACCGTAAAAGGCAAACCCTTGCAATTTTCAAAAACGCTAAAACTAAAAAATCGCAAAATAAAAAATCGCCAAAAGAAAAAACAGCAAAAAACCGAAAAACATAGCCCAAACGAAAAAACAAACGCCAGAACCAAAAAATCGCTATAACTGAAATAATTCGCCAAAAACTGAAAACCGGGTTCTTATAATTAAAAACAAAAATGTGAGATATTCGATTATTTAGGCTAAAGTTCGTATAGTATTGCATATGTAGGGTACATACATAAGGAACCCTAAGTGCGTGAGTCAAAGTCGCACTTAACTGAATTTATTTTCAATTTAATAGTATTTCATTAAAGTCCCATCATATACAATTTCCCATTACTAATAACTTTATTTAAATAGTTTATTTTTTAAAATAAACTAAACTATAACGCTTAGTTTTATAACATTTTTAAAATTCCATTCGCATTTAGTTGGTCACTATAATTGGCGGCAGGCAGCAGCGTTTGAAAATACCTCTTTTAAAATTAGAAAGGAGAATTATTATGATGCTAATGATGATGCTGCGGCCGGCCAGTGATTTCATTAAGTCTTGTTAGGTTTTAATTGTCTTAAGGCACTTAGTTTTTTACGTCTTTCATAATATAAAAATTTAAAATTCTATGATAAATTTTAGACTAACAGCCGTTTTCTAAACTCGGTGATAAAATAAAAATTATAATAAGTAACAATTTTTACATAACTTAAAATATAAAAATTGTCATTTGTTATAATTTTGTTATATCGTCGCTTGGTTTCTGGTTTGCTGCAGACTTAATGCATTTTGAATATACTGTGCCGCAAACCAGAAACCAACCACAAAGTTCAGAATAAGGTGTTAATAAAGTAACATTTAATATTTGTTTTTCATAAAAAAAAATATTGCTTACATTTTGTTGTTGTTGTTGTTGTTTGTGTGATGGTAAATGCAATAGTTGACAATTTTCTAATGATTTGTTTTTGATTGTAACTGTTTTTTCCAAATAATTTTTTTTAAACAAAACTTCTTTTTTTTTACAAAACACTGTGCACTTTTTGAGTTCTTATAGTTATTTTTTTATTGCAATTCTATATCTCATATATACTTTTTACGAATTAATTTTATTTATTATTAAATAAAATAACAATTTTTTTTTGGGAAAGTTCGTTCGATTTATTTCAAAATAAATTTTTCATCTTATTGTAAAAAATTTTTAGTTCAAAACTCGCGTGTTTTTTGTTTTCTCAAAAAAGTCTTTTGTTTTTAAGTCTATTCTATTAACAAGAGGAGCAGCTAACAATCAACCAACCTCTTGCCAAGACGAGCAAATATCAACTGATTTTTTAAATTGACAATATGTTAAAACAACAACCTCATCATGTTGTTCGAGTTGCTATTTTGTTGTTCTTCCATGCCTTGACTAATATCGAACTTTACAAACTGACTGTCAATCGGATCACTTGGCTTTAAAAAAAGCTTTTTAGAAAATAAAAAACAATCCAGAAACAAACACAAATTAAAAAAAAAAAACAAAGATAAAAAGCTTTTGTTTATTTGAATGCTTAACAGAACAGAGAACAAAGCAATTGATCTTACTTACATTTTTGTCGATGTTGTTCAACTATATTCAGGAGTGTGACCATTTGGGCATTTAAATAAATGAAATTATAATATATTAAAATTTAGATAGAATTTTGATAAATCCTAGTTTTTATTAGAACATCAATACTCTCTGCAGCAGTATTTTGTCAATTGTAAGGTCTTGGAAATTAGGGCTACTCTAGGCCATACGAATCAAAAGATCCTTTATTGTACTTCCTTGACGTCCTTGATACGGAGACAAGATACTTATGCGTTTCAGAACTTTTTATAAATTTTGGCATTGATTTGTTAGTGCATATTTTTGCATATTCTTGCATATTTTACTGTCAAATTTTTGCACCCTTCAGTCTTACACGCATATTTTTGGACTTTTTATTTATTTTTAAAGCATATTTGACGTTTTAAGGGCAAAATATGATCATATATAAATGTTATTGTATTTTAATATGCTTGGCCAAATATGTTGGGTAAACTTTATACTATTATTTTTCTCCGCTAAATCGCATTTCCAATGTTCTATGCTTGCAGTGTATAGTGTATATATGTATTTATCTCATTTATTATGCCATACTATATAAGTTCTTAACAAACCCTGTTGGTTTGAATAAAACTAATCACTCCATAATTATTCAACTTTGAACCATGAAATAAAAATATTGGACATTAATTTTAATAAAAAATTTAGTTTTTACTATTTGTGACGGACATTGCCCCGATTACGTCAGTAGAAGTTACAAAAATTTTTTCAAAGCATAAAAGTTTATTTAGCTGTCACAGGAAAATAATTTATATTATTTTTAAGAGTACACTTTTCAAGTTTTTATTGCATATTGAACGCACATAAAACACTTTTTAGAGCATATTTGTGGTTTCCGCTTAAAAGTTTAAACAAGTTAAAGTTCAAATTCTATTTTCTAAAACTAGACAAAATGAGTAACTTTACATCTGGTCACACTAGATTTAACAATTTTAAAGAATCTCTCCCTAGAATTTTTTTTAATAACATAAAGAGACGTTTTTTATTATCTTTAGTTTGAGACTTTTTGAATTATTGTTAATTTTATTTTATTTTTTATCTATTTAATTTAATTTATGTATGAATATGTAATAGAATATCTTTTGTTTGCCATTGTAAAATAAAATAGTCATTCATATGGCAGAATCAACAATTTCCAAATAGTCTTGTAATAAGATATTTAATCGATCATAGATACTACAGAGAAAGCTAGAACGCATTATAAATCCTTAATTTATGTAAAATTTTAAAGGATTATGCATAACAAAAATGTGCTTTGTAATCTTTTTGTAAATCAAAAATTTTTTGTATAAATACATACATAAATACGATACATAAATACCACTAGGAGTTACGAATGCCAACTTTGCAAATAAATCGTTGATGGTTATAACCGTAATCGTAAATCGTACAGTTCAAAAATATCGTTCACTAAAAAAAAAATTTTTTTGCTCATGTCACCTGTCTATAGGTATACATATTTAAATATCAATTCATATTTACATATACATACATATGTCGATTTTCATTAATTTTTGTAAGGAAAAAATACTTTTAAATGTGAATTTATATTTAAATAAGGTGCTATTCATATATTACGTAACTCTATTTTCGGAGTTTTTATACCCCCACCCCACCACCACCTTCGTAAAGCTTTTTACAAAATTTGCAGTATAGATTTTTTAAACTCTAACAAATCCTTCACCCCTTGGAGCGTTACGTAATATGTAAATGGCCTCTATGTTGGTGAAATTGGCCAGTTTTTGAGTTTGTATTTAAATATAGGGGGCATTCGATATCGAAAAAATTTTCTTACAATTTCAATTGTATTTGTATGGAAATTATAAATGATATCGAATGCTGTAATATGCCCTCTTGAAGCTTTAAAAAAGCGCTAAAACTAAAAAATCCCAATATTATAAAATCGCCAAAGCGAAAAAAATCGCCAAACTAAAACAAATATCTAAAATTAAAATAAAACACCAAAAACCGAAAAAATCGTAAAAATTAAAAAAAATCTTCAAAATGAAAAATATCCCCAAAATGAAAAAAATCGCCAAAATGAAAAAAACGCCAAAACTAAAAAAATCACTGAAACTAAAATAAATCGCGAAAAGCAAGAAAAACGTTAAAAACGCAAAAACTGCCAAAACAAAAAAAAAAAAAAACCAAAACTAAAAAAACGCAAAAAACCGAAAAATTCTCAGAACTAAAAAAAAATCCAAAATTCGTATAATATTACATATGTAGTGTCCGTACAGAACCCTTCCTGTGCGAGTCAAAGTAGCAAGGAAGCTTCAAGCTTTAGGTCTGTTTATATTTTTACCCGAACGCAAAGAAGGGTATTGTGTTTATCAGTCTATGTATGTATGTATGTATGTATGTGTGTTCCTTTGCGGCACTATATAAGTAGAACACGTGGACCGATTTTTGACGATTCTTGCATCAACCGATTTGTTTTAATCTCGGGAGTGTCGCTAAGGATATGTCAGTTAACAAAATTCAATATGGCGGCCAAAAGACGCCATATTGATAATTCGTTAAAGTTCCGTTAACTTCTTCGTAACTCGTATTTTTTTTTGTTATATATTTTTTTTGTGATTGAAGGGTAAAAAAACAATAAAAAAATTAAAAAAAAAAATGAGAAATATTCTGAAGAAATTAACCGAAGTTTAACGAATTATAGAACTAAAAATAAAACTTGACAAAATAGTTTGATTGCATCAATTTATTGTATGTAAAAATTTTACAAAGCCAAACGAAATGTTATGGAAAACTTAAATAAGTATAGCTTTGATTCAAGAAGCGATTAGCTAATTAGAATTTTAGTTCATTAGAAGTGAACATGTGTTGTTTGCTTTAGTAGTTAGTGTGTTGACTATACAGCAAAATAGGATTTTTTAGAACCCGACTGGGATCGCTACCCAGACCAAATCATATCAACATCATACATTTTCTTCTGCAAGTGATTTTTAAGAGCTTTCATTTGAAAGTATTGCCCAAATTCTTGTCGTTATTTCATAGTTAGAATTAAAATAATGCCGTTTTAGTTTCTGCAATAAGTGCAACATATTTTAACTTTTTCTAATAAATTCTCTATTTCAAAAAACCATTTTATTGCGAATTTTCATTGAAAAGTGCAATATACATACATATGTAACATATTTTTCTTAGAAAAGAACAAGATTTTGTAAAAAAATCATTTCATTTGGACATAAACATATAAGACAGAAACGATCGACTAAAACAATGAAAGTTTTTATATTTAATTTTCAAATACAGTAAATTAGTATAAAAGTTAGAGATATCAACATTTTAGTGTGAAAAAATTATACAAGAATTTTTAGATAGAAAATGGCAAATTTGACTTTTGCCCTCTACTGTCTATATTTTATTTTACAGAAGCTTATTTGCCTTAACTGTTAACTAGTTAAATTAGCTAAAACTTAGCACATGTATATCTAGTATATAAGTAGTTATAAACGCAAATGTTTTGCAAATATATATCTAACTAATGACTATTAAAATCCTTGGATATAAATATCTAAAAAAAATATATTTTTAATATACATACATACAAAGCTATTAACAAAAAAACTATGTTTAACAAGTGAATAAAAATGAATGAAAAGAAATGATCAGCAACAGCAGCAGCCAACAACAACAACAACAACAACAACAAATAGTTGTAGTAAATCGATGAATAATCAAAGATTTCTTGGAATTTTAAAACTTCGTCATGTCTACTACAACAACGATTAAAAAAAATTATAACAAAAAAAAAAAAAAATCGCACAAAACCAGACACTCACAAAAAAAAACAAACAAATAAATAAGATAAAATACATACAATCCTACAGATGAGGGAGATTTGCAGGTTGTTTCCCAGCAAACATAAGGGGTTTGATTTAAAATTAAAAGTTTTGAGATATGAGTGTTTTTTTACTTCTTCGAACAGCACTACTTTTTAATTAATTAAAACTTAATTATTTTTAATATCTATAGGCTGGTACTCGGTTCGAAGTTGTGAAAAAAGCACTGCTCATGTTGTTTCGCAGCTAAACTAAAATGATACCAGATTGATTTTGCATGGAAAAACATGCTGCCAGCTAGATTTTACGTGTTTTTCGCAACAAGAACATAGTACTACTTTGCGAATTTATTTCGCAAATATTTCATACCATATTCTTTTATATGTAGTTTGACAGCATTTCCCACAGAGTACCAGGCTTAAGGGCCAATTTCACCAAATCTATTTAAATATGAATTGACATTTAAATAAATGGTGTTTTTTTTATAGAGTGACACAAGCTTAAGTCATAATAAAACAAGGAAATATATTTTTTAATATCAATGAAACGGGCTTAATTGGAGAGAAAATTTTATGAGGTTAATGCTTAAATATGATTTCTGCCAAGTGGCCGCCGCGGCTGGCGCGTAGAAGGTACTTTCGGGAACACCAATTTTCATCAACTTTTCACTGCATTTACAGCCGTATTTCGCAGATAACTCTTAGTATGTTGATTTCCAGGTGTTCAATTGTTTGTGTTTTATCGAAGTAGACAAAGAAAATAATTCAATGGTGTTAAATCATACGATCTTGGTGGCCAATTAATTGGGTCATTACGTGAAATTATTTTTTTATCAAAAGTTTCTTTGACTAATTCAATTGTAGCGCCCGCTGTGTGATATGTGACTTCGTCCTGTTGCAACCACATATCAGCAAGGTTAATGCCACGTAATTGAGGTACGAAAAAATTTCGAATCATATCCCTATACCTTTCACCATTGACAGTAACATTCTGACCTTCATCGTTTCTGCAGACATATGGTACAATGACTCCGCCAGCCCATAAAGCGCACCAAAAACAGTAATTTTCTGTGAACGTAATAGTGTTTCGACAAAAGCTTTTGGATTCTCCTCACTCCATATGCCACAAATCTTGTTATTTACCCTCCCTCCCATTCAACCAGAAATTTGCTTCAGCGGAAAATGGAAGAAGTGCACGATGATTTTGACGAGAGAGAACAATTATTTTGATCAAAAATTTCAACAATTTGTATGCGTTGCTCTGGTGTGAGTCAATTCATAATGAAATTTCAAAACAAACTAAACAAAAAGCAACTATCATGGGTTAAATGGGTTTTAAAATAAAGCAGTGATGCTAACTCAAAGTTGTGACACTCCAAAAAAAAACACCCTATATTTTCATGCTTCAATGTGAATACTTTATTATCAGAAAAATATTCTACTCAGTGAGTCATTGCAGACTTATTACTTTAAGACCTAATAAAATGTGTTTATGTTAAAACAAACAAAATGTGCTATTATCTATTTTTATTAATACAAAAAGAAACTTGTCAAAGAACTGCTTTTAGATAGCACTTGGTGACAAAAAAAAAACCTGTGATATGATATTATTTTTGCGGTAGATATCGTCGAATACAACATGAAGTCTTTAAAATTGTCCAACTACTTTCAAAATCTTGATTTACAGATAATAGGCTGATTTTTCGTACCCGTATGCACTCATCAGTGGTTGAAAATAAACCGATTTCGGCACTTGTATGCCGAGCTTATATCTGGCACATACGTGCCTAAAAAAGCGTGACCACTAATTTTCATATATCAGTTTCTAACTAATATACAAAATTGTATATTAGTTGTGTATGAAACTGTTTAACTTAATAAATAATTGTTTGAATCAAACAGGTTTTCATTATTAATTAGTGGTTACGTTTTTTTTGGGAACATGTGTGCCAGATGTAATCCCGGCCTATTGTTATTATTTTAGCTGCTAAGCTATATTGTCTTGACTATTTAAACAATTCATATTTTGTTATAGCTATGCTATTTATGTCACGACACAGCAGCTGGGATGTGATTTTCGTAACAAAAATAATCGATACTATTAGAGTTATAAATTTATTTTTAATTTGATTACTTTGTACTTAAAAGCAGAGTACGAAAATAAACGAAACAAATTGTTTGATTTTGTTTTGTTTCGTTCTTTGAAGTGAGTGAAACAAAAACAAAAATAGTGAGAACGATTGTTCAATTTGTTTTTGCACATGAGCACTAACCAGAGAACACAGCCGATCGGCTGTAAACCGGCTAACAACCGCCGCCGTCCACAAAAAATAATATTATCGTACGCTGCTAGAAAAGAAAATATGTAATGGGAAATAAATGGAAACGTTTTGAAATATTTGCGGCGAATTTGACATCAACATATAAAATAATTTTATTGCATTGTTATTTAAAACATTAAGTTTGTTTTATATAGCAGCAGCATAGCTATAGCAGGGTATGCTAAGACCCTTCTTTTTTTTTATTTAAACCTTAGATATGTATATGTATGTGTGAAATTTTTTACTAAATACATTTTTTTCGGTTGTTTTTTGTCATTCTTCTTCTTTGGAGCCTTTCTTAAATAATATTTTTTTCAGGAACCATACTATTCATGATTTTATCTATTGCATACAATAATTAATTACGAGTAAAATGTGGATTTTGTTAAAATATCAGTTAGAAATTGACTGAGTTATTAATTATTTTATTAAAAGACATGAACAACGTGTTCTCCTTATGAGCTTTCGGTGTAGCGAACATATCTAAATTAGAATTTGTCTTGTACAAACTAAAAAATAATGAGACAAATAAGTACAACTCATTACATTGCAGGTTATTAAAAAACTAATACCCATTACCGAATCTCCTAGAAAGCTTTTGAAGATTATAAAACATAATCTAAATGCAAACGCTTGTCATTGTGTTTGCTGGGTTGAAAGCCCCTTCACCAGATGTATTAAAGTAAATGTATCTTTTTGTGTGTTTTATACACAAACGAGGGTGTGTGCGTAATTTAGAGGTAATTTTTGTTTGAATTTCTCATAACAAATTTCTTTGTCATCAGCCCGGCTTAAACTGAATCTCTCTTAATAATGTCTCGAATTTCATCTTAAAAATGTTAAAATTCAAATGAATTGAAAACATTTCAAGTTGACGTAGTTAAAATACGATCTTTCTCCAAGTCATGTCTAAATGACTGGTCTCGTTGGCGAATTAAGAAAGGGCGATCAGTTTCGCACTACATAGTACGACTATTATAATTAGTATAAGTATATATATTTTTTTTATTTACATGTAAAACGAAACGCCGTGTGTCAACAAAAAAAATCACAAACTTTTATGAATGAAATTAATTTTCAATTTATTTATTTATTTGTTATCGTTGTTGTTTTATTTTTGGATAGTAAATTTCTTAGTATTTCCGCTTTATATTTTATCTTTTATTTTTAAATTTTTTTTTTCAATTTGAGTAATGATTTTTTATGTTGTTTATGTTCTGTTTAAATTTGTGTTTATTTTATTTTTTCTTTCTTATTTGGCATGATTAATATTGAAATAGATTCATTGGGGTAATTCACGCATTTTTAAAGAGGATATTTAGAAAAGAAGTGAAAATATAAAATTTCTTATAAAAAATATGAAAAAGAACAATTGAAATAAAGTTGTACTAAAAAAAATAAGATTATAAAGACTGATTATGCTAGACCAAACAAAAATTTCTCGTTGTTATAATGGAGTTTGAAAAACTTGCGTGTCAGGCTATTATGAAAAAAAAATATTGAAGTCTGCTCCCCTTTCCTCTCCTCCCCTTTAGTACATTGTTATATTAACTGGTATGCTGAAAGTATGAAATCCTTGCCTTTGGGATATGAAAAGTGTAACATAAAGGTTTACTCTAAGCCATCTCCATATGGGCTTTTTTGTTGAATGTAAAAAATGTTCATTTCTGGTAAATAAACACATATAGGCAATTCCACAGAATGTCACGTACTATGTCACGTACGAATACCAATCAATTAAGCTTGTATTTCAGATCAATGCGGTTAGATTTGTCCATATCTTTAAACAAAGGTAGAAGTACTTTCGCTCCTCAAAGGTAAAGAACAATTTAAAATTTCCCTGAATTACTGGCTTAATTGATTGGTATTCGCACGTGACATAGTACGTGACGTTCTGTGGAAATGCCCATATGTATATGTTTTCAAAAGTTGTCTTATAGCCCATTAAGGCTGACGCGAAATTAAGTAATTTCAAGCTCAAATTACGAACGAAATGAAAAGTGTTTATACAGGTACTGAATGACATTTGAGTTGATTTCGCAAGCATTCAAGCAAGTGAATGTTGTCAATATAAATAAGCAGACGAGAATTTTTAAACACTTAAAGAGGTTTCATCCAATATAATCGCAAAATTGTTTAACAAATTCGATTTTCCCTTACCTTTTTTCCTCTATTCAGGTCCATAGGTAGCAAACTGTGCAATTCAAGAAAACAATCAACTACAGAAATGTACCTAAGATTTCAATAAACAACTTCTTAGAACATATGAACTTCCCAATAATGATTCTTAACACCGTTTAGGTAGCGCTTAGGTAGCCGCAAAAGTGAACATTTTCCCGAAAATTTTTTAATTTTATTTGCTTGGAATATTTTCACTTTTGCGGCTACCTAAGCACTACCTAAACGATGTTAAGAATCATTCCTAGGAAGTTGATATATTCTAAACATTTGTTTATTGCAATCTTAGAAACAATTTTATAGTTAATTGTTTCCTTGAATTTTGAACGGTTTGCTATCTATGGACCTGAACAGGGGAAAAAAGCTAAAGAAAAATTTAATTTTTAAATAATTTTTTTACGGTTTTGATCTTGAAGATGAAACTTTATTGATTTTATATGTTCACAATTTTTGTTCTCTATGACAAGGGCTACAACCTTACCTCAGAGATTACATAAAAAATCCGAAGGGTTTGCAAGATATTAGCCTGAGAAAATGCCAAAATGACACCAAGGCCCCAAATCTTTGGGGGCTTATAAAAAAGTGCCTGACTTGGGGCAAAACTGGGAGACATGGGTCTTTCTTTTTCTAATCTTTTATCACGTGGTGGTGTCCGTATATGGTTATATTTCCATGACTTAAAAAATTACACACAGTGTATCGCACAAATTATCATAAATTAATAATTTTGTTTGTATAGAAAAATTTCGATCTATATCGAAAGCCGTAATTTGCTTCCAGCACAGTGTTTGTCTTGGCAGGTCGTATGGCCCCGTTTAAACTCTACCACCTAATCTGTCATAATTGTAAACGAAGCTCGGCTTTAATATTTGTTGGACTGACAACTTTCAAATGAAAGCATTTAATTCTATTATGGTGACAAAATTTTTCCATGCTTACAAATTCACTGATTTTGTTTTGTTTTATGCCTCATAAAAGCAAATACTAAACAACAAGGCGCCTAGAAACTTAAAAATATGTTTTATAAGGTTGCCACCTTTCATGAAACTAATTTTTTTTCAAACAATTGTCGCTATCTACATATATGACAGCTCGCCTAGTGTTGGTAACGATTTCGTAATAATAATTCGTAACTTTCTCACACCCTTATTATAAGAGACAACCTTATGACAATTTTTTAGAGACCTTAAAAATTTCAAATACTCCCTTAAATAGACATAGACAATTTAAATAATTTTTTGAGAACTCGGTTTTAATGAAAAAATTTCGAAAAAAAATTTTACACCTATAGAATTACTATCGTTTTTTCTATAAAATAGTCCCCCTTACTGACAAGCACTAGCAGAACGGAACAATTTGCTGTTTTCGAAGCCTGCCACAGCGTTCTTGCATTAGGTCCCCTGTGTGTGGTGTCAGTTGATGTAAATTTCAGCTTTTTATGGGTACATATTTTTAAATGGAAATAGAATATGTGAATTGTTTTGATTCAGCCTATTACAATTTGCTGAAATCTTTTTGTAATGAACGCTCAATTTTACCATCTCTAATTCACAACACTATTGCCTTTGTTTTTTGTATTTATTTGTATACAAATATTCTCTTTAATCATCACATCCTCATTTCTCTACAAAATATGTGAGAAGTTTTCGCTTAAAATTAAGCAATTATATTGGTATCTCCATTTTCTGCAGAGTGATTCATAATAAAAGTTGAAATAAACTTAAAAAAAAACTTAAAATAATCAAGTTTATGTTGCACATAATGATAACAAGGCTTTTCAATTTGAAAAATCCCCACTTGCGTTACAGAAACGAGGCACATTTAGTTTAAACTTTCATCTCTTTTTGCTGCAGCCTATAAACTGATCAAATACTTTGTGTATGCCTGTATTTTTTTTTATTAACAACAAAGAAATCGCATACGTTTACTTTCGTGTTCAACTACAAGTTTTTATGATTAAGAACGCGTGCATTGTCTAGTTCGAGGAGAGAACAAGCAGCGGGTGTTTTCTTTAGAGTGAGAGATCAAGTGTAAATTGAAATAGGCATAGAATAAGTAATAAAAAGAAATCCATGAAAATATATCTGAGTGATTAAAGTGCATGTGCCAGTTGAGGCTGGTAAGGATCTAAATGACAGTGAAACAAACATTTTAATTTCTCTTTTTACCAAGTCTACCAAAAATGTACGACAGTTGGTAATGCGTTTTAAATGTACACAGCTGTCATTGTTTAGCCATTTAGGGAAAAGGTGAACATTTTACATATTTCGTATTTTAAATATTTTCATATAATCAAAAATTGTATTTGTTAAAGAATTTTTTAATTGTATAGATTACGAGTAAATCCATTATTCATAAAATATATTTTTGATTTACAAAAGGTTTACAAAACAGTTTTCTATACAAAATATTTTTTATAAACGCTTTATAAAACAAAATTATTTTTTATGACTAAGGGCTAATAAATCAGTCAACGTTTAAACGCTGGTTTAGTTAAACTAAACTCAAATTTATATGTCTTTTAAACGCAAGATTAGTAAATCAGTGAACCATACCTTATGTGTAGTTTAAAAAAACAATATTATGGCAGCACTAGAATAAATGTCTAAAGACAGCTGTTTTGCAGCAGGTTATCAATTCTTTGCACAATCAAAAAAGAAAAAAAGTAAAAAAAAATAATTAAAGATTGTCAAATATTACTGAGAAAGGAATTATATATATATGCTTGGAGAAGTAGAATAGTATAAATGAATAATAGAGTGTAAGAAAACAGGTCGAATAAGATCTGCAGAAAAAGTAGAGGCTTGGAAAAAAGTTTAGTGGTCTTTTAATGCAAAACATATGGTCTGTAAGTAACAAAACCATATTGCCTGTGTACTGGTAGTTTAAACGCCCAATTTTATGCGTTTAAAGATGGTTTAAATGCTGTATCAATTTATAGGTTTGCTAGTTTAAACATATTTTAAACCAAAAATAGAGATTAACTTGCACTGATTTATTAGCCCTTAAACAGTTAAACTTTAGTTGTGTAAACTTGTGTCAGTAGTGTTTTATATCTAAATCTTAGTCCTAGTTTACACTATGCAAGTCTCATTACTAAGCTGATTAGTTTGTTAGGAGAGAGAGAGAGACAGAGAGAGAGAAAGACGAGGGGAAAAGAAACGTTTCTTAGGACTTACCATGAAAATACCCTACAAGAAATTGCTGCTGGAAACTAACACATAAAAAAGTTATTTATTTTCTAACACACCTGCAACAATTTTGTATTTAATTTTTTTTGAAATTTTCTATCAAATTCGAGTCTTTTTTGACTGCTCTGTGCGATTAAAAAGTTAGAATAAGCTCTCATTTTCTGATCATAAAATATACTTTTGTCGGTAGAAAAATACGACTACCCGCGACTCTTCTTGATAACTCATTTATGAGTTTTTTTCTATATTAGCTTAGAGTAATTTTCGACCCCTTTTCTATTAGTATTGAGAGTATTTTTCGAATCGTTTTCTGATCATTTATTAGTCTTATTTCACTTCATTTGTGACTCTTTTTCGAATTGTCTTTCAGTCATGTTTCTAATCGTTATACTTAAAAAACCATATCAAGTAGTGTTTAATCATCTATCTGTCTTTGATTAAACATTTTTCAATCTTCCAGGTGAGCAAAATACGATAATAACTAACGGAAATAATATTCATATTTTAAACGTCTGGATGTTTAATATGCGATTGCTATACAATTTGTTATTGTATTTTAGATCGAACTATTTTTACCCATTAGCGCGAATCATTTTCGAATCCTTTTTTTTTTGCTCGTGTAAGTGATTAATCAGTTTTCGATCACCAATAGTACTCTAAAAAGACGACTCAGCAAAGTGATTTTTCAAAAAACTATCTTCCAAATGCTAGATGGGCTGTTGCTGTCGACGTTGCCAAGTGGGGTTTTTCGTACCGAATTTTGATAAATCATCATTTTTATATACGTATTTGATCATCAAAATATGTTTTTCAAAAGTTTTCGTTTTTTCTCCTATATTTTAAAAAAATTTAATGCAAAATTTTTGATTTTATATGTTATAGAATTGTGGGGATTTTTTAAAGCAATACTTTTGTTAATAAAGTATGTTACGCAATGGCAACGCTGATTTATACAGGCGAAAAGTTAATGAGTATGAGAGGGACAACTCATTTTAAATTCTATAGTTCAGGGTCACATATTTTGCCATTTGAAATACAAATGTTAAATTAATTTTTGGGAATCCCCGCGTACTGAAATAAAATTGTCAAATTGAAAATAAATATTAAAATTTTTGAGTGATTCCTTTACAATTTTTCTACACAAGTCGCTTGCTTGCATTGTGGAAACTCACATTAAAGTAAAAATAATTGTAAATTGCAAAAAGGCAAAAAAAAAAAAATTATAAATGTTTTGCCAGTCAGATATGACTGGTTAATACATCAGTAGTGATTAGTGTAGTTTCCACATTGTCTAGAAAAAATATATAAAAAACACTAAAATTTTTGATTGATTCCTATACAATTTTTCTACACAAGTCGCTTGCTTGCATTGTGGAAACTCACATTAAAGTAAAAATAATTGTAAATTGAAAAAAAGACAAAAAAAAACTTTAAAACAAATAAAAATTTAAGCAAATGGATTAAGAAACTGCAAATTATAAATCGTCGGCCGATAATTTAATTTTCTTATGTGGATTCCGCTGGTTTTTAGTAAATTGAGTTTGAATATACGACAAACTAAACACTCCATATCTCGAAAACCGTATGAGGTATCGAAAAACTGATTACGCCAAATGAAAGATCAGGTCGGAAAACCTAATCGATCTTAACTCAAAACCGGAAAAAATTCACATTTAAATTATCAACCGACAAAATGTTTTACCAGTCAGATACGACTCGTTTATACATCAGTAGTGATTAGTCAGCTCTGACGATATTTACATCATTATTGATTAGTAAAATACTCGTACTTTGGAGTGAGCAGTTCAGGTATATGCTTTACTAGTTCATGAAGTTCACATGTATGAGAGAGAAACAAAATCACACATACACGAATGTTCGCATCAAAATTTTTCCATATTGCCCTGGACAAAATTATAGAAACTTCTGATGTATATACCCATCAGCAATGGCCATCATATGATGCGTCAAATGATCTTCATTGTTCTTGTAGGGTATCTTCTGCTGAAACTGAAATTGAATTACATAATAGCTACCAGTTTAAGGTTATCCGCCTGTAAAACAAATACTATGTATAAAAGTGTTTTCTCTACTGTTGTCACTTTATTAAATTTTTATTTTATTATTTCACTTATTTTTTTATTGTCTGCTTTGTGTAATATTTTCGGGGAGAGACAAATGGGCGTACCGAGTCTTTAAGAAATTTTAAGTAAAACCAACCAACTGCAACCTGGAGTAACTATGTGTCATAATGCAGTTAAACGAGCAGGCAGAGTAAAATGTATCTCTCTCTCTCTCTCTAAGAAGTTATTTCAACGTATAAACTTAAATAGGAGATTGAGAAAAAAAACATTAAACTATTAAGGAAAATTTATTTAGGTAATTATTTTTATTTTCTAAAACAATTCCTCTCAAAGCAATATTTACTAAGAAATAATTTATGAATTTTGTTTTATAATGCTGCTAGCTAATAAAAAACTTTTATATAAATTTACTATTAAATATTTAATTGAAATGAGTAATAACATTAGCCTATATAATTAAACTTATGGAAATTTTATTCATGTCAAAAAAGAAAAACAAATACAAATCTTTCACCAGCTATAAGTCAATCTCTTAATTGCACTTAATAAGATAAATTATTTTTTATTAAATAGCAATAAATTTGTTGATACAAACTTGTTTCGAGGTTTGTTTTTGCCCATTGTGCGCTGCTCTTCAGTTCAAAGAAGACTGAATGAATCATCGGGCCTATTACAAAAATCATTTGAATAAATTTTATATATTTATGTATTATGTTAATAGCAGCCACAATTGAAATGGAAAAAAGGTTGGTTATTATAAATTAGCTTATGCATGCGTTTTTTACATGTTTTTGCCTAACCAACAAAAATATTTTGAATGGATGGATGGATACTTTAGCCGCAGGCAGATAGTCTATCAAAAGCTATTGAAATTAATAAATAAAATGGTCTTAAAATTGTTATAATGTTTCAGATTTAATAGAAGTTCATTATTTTCTAACATATTAACGTGTATGCGTCCAATAGAGATGAGCATTATGAGCATCACCTGTCACTCTGGTGATGTAACTTATCAACTAACAGGTACTTGGAATATAACCAGTTCTGGCATATACCAACTCTGAATCATAGGAATCAATATATGTATATTAGGGCGGGGTCGATTTAAAAATCGCACAAATTACAAGGAAAATCGTATTCTAGGGATCAAAATGAGAACCATACCTCTAAAATGTATTTTGATGTCCCGACTTTTGATCCGAAGGGTCAAATTTTCTTGAAGGGTCAAATTTTGAAAAATCTCACTTTGCCCCATTTAGAGTTCCTCATTCGAGTCAAAATGTATGACCGACCCCCACTAATTTTGGAGGGCCGACCCACCTATGCCAGTGGCACACCCCTTGGAACCACCCCTGGGGGGTTCCCCATACGAAATATTTCAAAAAATCACAAATGTTTGTATGGTGAACCCCCCAGGGGTGGTTCCAGGTGGTGTGCCACTGGCATGGTGGTGGTCGCAGTCGTGCAGTGTTTTGTTTAAAAAAATTAAGTTTTTCGTTAAAGTTATCAGTTCTTACAGTTCTTGTTTTTTTTATTTTTGCTTTTTAGTAAACTTTTCAAATGCTTTGTCCTCGAACAAAGCGATATTCATCGAAAAATTATCGATCCGATAAAATTAAAAAAGCGTAATTTCGTATTACAAAAATCGTCAAATTGGACAACATCAAAATATATTTTGTAAACATGCATAAAATAAGTAATATTTTATACGAAAAATAGGTAATATATCGTCACCTTAAATGCAAACGGACGTAACTACACCCAAATTCGAAATCGAGTTTTTTTTTGTTGTTATAACTCATTTTATCACACTACATGGTCACGCAAATATTTAGACCTCTGCGATCAAAAATGACGACTCTATTAAAGAAATTGAAATAAAGGTAAATACAAATGCATCTATTTTTTATTGCCACGAACGTAACTAACATAAAAGCTTAAGGGCCTAATTCACAAAAAATATTTTTATTTTATAAAAGGTTAATAAAATTTCAGAAAGCAGAAATATAACGGCCTGGCTCACGATGTCGACAAGAAATTTTCGTTCGCTTATTTATATTGAAAACAAAAACAAAATAAGAAAATTTGTTTTTGTTTGCAATGTAAATAAGCGAACGAAAATGTCTTGTCGACGTCGTGAAATAATTATTAATAATAATTAAATAAAATGTATAAAATAAATTTTATTAATGCTCCGAACACATAGACCACAGCAGGCTACATGGCAGCACGACTAAATACGAGCCTGCTTCCGATCTTGTAACTTCTTGCGAATGTTCGCATACTTCGCGATAAAAGCGTCTTTTGCATGTTTTCAACTTCCTGGAAGTTTTGCCGTTTTTAAAACTATAATAGACTTTGTTATTATCTCGCTGTTCGTTTCTGCGATTTTTATAAAATTTATTGCTTTCCTTACAGTCTAGGCGATTTTGGATTAATAGTATGGCTTGTTGGTAAAAATATTGCAACTTTTGGCGATTTTTTTTTTGCAAAGCTCGCGATAAAAGTGACTTTTTGCATGTGTTTTTAAGCTTCCTTAAAGTTTTAAAGATATTTAAATATTATTAGACCTTGTTATCATTCCGCTGTTAGTAACTTTTCGCAAGTTTTCGACATTTTCGCAAATTTTTTGCATTTCCTATAGATTCTTAATCTTCTTAATTTTGCAAATTTTCACGAATTATCATTTTTTCGCTTTATGAAAATATATTTTTATTTTTGTAACTTTCTGTTTTATTTTGCAATAAAAAATTATTCGAAGCTTTAATTTGATTTACATATTTTGCTATATAATCAATACTATTTTTGGTTTGTAGCCATCAAAATATAAATTAGTTTAATTTGACTACAACGACATATGTATGTATCTAGCTCGGACAACAGGGCGGCAGACTGCTTTTTTTGACACCAAAATAATCATTATAATATAAATATGTGTATTATATCTATGACATTTTGTAGTCGGTAGCTTGCTGTGGTGAATGTGTTTAAAGCATAAGATTGACTGGGCAAAACTACACCAAAATCTTTTAGTGGTTATGCATATATGAATTCTAATCGTCGATTTTTCATACAAAGCTACCATACTTAGACTACTAAAAAATCGTAAATTTTAATGAAAAACTCGTCCGATCAAAAATCATCCAAATGACAATAAATCGACAAATCTGGCAGCCGTGCCTGTATTAAAGCGAATAACACTACCCTGCAGAAAATGCGAATAGTAAAATTGTAGTGATTTACTAGTGACATTGTCAGTAATTTTACTGACCAGGTGTACCCCAGCCAATTTAATTATCTATTGACATTTAACATTAGCTTGTCATTGAAAATCTGCCACTAGACTGTAGCAATACTGACTAAGTAGTTCTTTTGGGACCACATGGAGACATTGGCACCAAAGATTCACTAGTAAATTTTAGGGGCTCTAGTCTAAAATATCGATATTTCCTCGCTCGATGTCAATAGTAAAATTGTAGTGATTTACTAATGACATTGTCAATAGTACAACTGACGGTGCACCGCAGCCAACGTAATTGCCTATTGACATATAACATAGGGTTGTCATTGAAAATCTACCAGTAGACTTTAGCACTATTCTTGTACGACCATATGGAGACATTTAAACTAAAGATTCTCTAGTACATTTTAGTGACCCTCGTCTACAATTTTATAAGGGTTGGGGCCACAAACTTAAATACATACATACATACATATGTACGTAAGTTTTTAACATTATTCCATATAATAAAAATGAAAAACAAACTATTGACGCGGTCATTGACGATGTCAACAGAAATACACTAGAACTGTTGTCTCTAACGTATCTCTAGTCGCGCATAAAAGCAAAGTTGTCGATATTCCAACTAGTGCAATTGTCGCTAGAGAAAAGAGTGTTGACATAGAGACATATGGTTCAAGGCTGACTAGAGGGTAATAACAGGATGCACACATACGTGCGTATACTTAATATTCAATAACTCATTCGGGGCCCACATAAGTATGCTACAAATAAACAAATATATTGTATCATTTGCATATGCAGATCCCTCATTTACTAAAACAACGTCATAACTCAAAAAATATAATATTTGAGTTGATGATGCAGAATTAATCCTCATATTGTTATTAATATTAAATTGTGATGTAAAAAATTCATGCAAATCTCTTGCACACCAAATTCCTGAGAAAAAATTAATTTTTCCTTTTGCATTAAGTTAAGAAAATAGGGAAAATATATTTTTTTGTAAAGAAAACGAGTTTAATGCTTTGAATTTACTAACAACTTGATAGTAAAATTAAATGTAATTTTCCACTCAACAGGTGATTATACAAAATATTTCTCTACAACTTTTAGATAATAGTCGTGTATATAGAATGGTATAACAATTAATTCTGTAAAAGAGGAATGATAATTAAAGTTCATAAAGATTATGATTTGAAAAGTACAGATGGTGAAGTGACAGAGATATAGGGAGAAGCCGAACTTTATTTGTTTGTTTGGTTTTAAAATTTACAATGCTACAAATGCTTATCGAAAAAATCTATGATGTTGCTATGACAGGTACCTGGATTCAGTAACTTTAATTGTGATAATCGTATCGCTATAATAAATATAACGAACATTTATCGACTTTGCTATTTAAGAACATATTTTAACGATATTCGCTGTCGGTTGAAGTAAAAAAGTAAAATCAATTGCTCAAATTCCTTTAGTTTTTCTCTAATTTCTCTTTGTGTGTTTCACTTATTTTGGGGTTTTATATGCAGAGATGCTACATCAAATACAATTAAATGGGCAGTAAAACCCAGATTATCGCTAAACGAATAAATATATCCATAAATATTACGATTTTCGGTTCGCAAAAAGTGACTCAATCCAGCTACGGGTCTGTACAGAGATTGTACTAAGGATCACGAGGACCGACATTTGCTTTGCAGCCGATGCACTTAATACTTCAGCCAACAGCAGCAGCCTCTATGCGTTTCTTATAAATTTTATACTCAAGTTGATACGCGGAGTAAACTTAAATGATCAAATAGAAAATTGGACGTACTTTTGAAAAGCTAATGTAGTAGCAGTAATAACAGAATGTCTTATATTCGTCATGATGAAACAAATTTTTTTATTCATATTTTATTATATTGCCCAAATGATTTCTTTTTCAATTAATTTCAGCTATTAATTCATAAATGATAAAGAATATTTCTAAGCAAATTTTATTTGTTTTCTTAGAATTCAATTTCAATTGCACTCCATGACACATACATATGTATGTTGACTAATGACGAAGATTTAAAGAAAAAATGTATATATGCAAATAAATACAATTTCATTGAAGAAATGTTTCCTTAAAATTTTACAAATTAATGCGTGGTTAACTAAACGCTATGGATTTACATGAAGTTCCTTTCATTTTAAAGTTTGTATGATAAATGACTTTTGAATGAATATTTGCACATCATTATTATCATTTACTGGCAAATATTTAAATGATATTGAACTTAAACTTGTTTCAATAACATTTAAACATGCCAGATATTTTAACATTGACTCTTTTTATTTATCAGATTTTGTTTAAACAATTTTATAATAATTATTAGATAATAGATATTTAATGACGAATTTTTTTAATTGGTTTTTTATTGAAATAATAACTTTTCAATTATTTAGAATGCAAGTTTTTATTTAAACAATAAATAAAAATATGCGCTTATAAATTATTGGCTTGCCACAAGCCATTATTAAGGTATTTTTTCTGATAACTAGTCAAAAGTAAAAAAAAAGTTCTTTTCTTATTTCGTTTTTATTAAAAATCTATGCACGTTATCGAATCCAGTGTCACAATGTTTGCATTAATAACTTTTCAAATCGAACAAATGTTTGATTTGTCAAGTTTGTTGCGGCGGCTTTCAATCATTTATCAGTTTTAAATGTTTTATTACATAAATTTTGCTATGATATTTTTTTTTTGCAAGTTTTTTTCAAAGCGGTTTGATAATTGCTATTAATATTAGCTAAAATTAAATTAAACAATTTTAAAAACTGTTTGTTTGATTAGTCATATAATTATTTAATAATGATTCTTATATCATGATATTAATTATATTCTTTTCTAGACTTGGATTGAACTCATTCAGTCCGTCCATTGAGTCACAAGCCTACGATAAAACCCCATTATCACAAATTTGATTATTTGTGTGAAATTATATTGCGATGTAGAGAAAAAAGTAAAAGTGTAGCATTCTATTGGATGATACGTAAGGTGCAATTTAAGTTCTTTAGAATTACCGTTTTTGCTTGAAATAATTTTGAGCTAATAATTAATATTTTTTAGCTTTAAAAATACTCGTTTGTACTCGTATGCCTTCCTAAATAAATGTAGTTGATTTAGTTTTGCTTCGATTCTTCGATTCTTTAATTTTTTTATTTGATCACCTTTTTGAATTTAAAATTATACAGCAACTTTGTGGTTGTCTATATGGCGAAATAGATTAACAGCTTTTAGTTGCCAATTGCCATTCCTAATACAATTTTGGCATCTAACAACGCATCTACAGTTTGGTTGCCATCCATAATCGGGCCACTCGACTTTAATTGAAGAATAGTAATAATATCTGTGTTCTGCTAGAATCATCACCAAAAATCTTAAAGGTTATATATATATGTAGGTTTGTCATTCCTTCATACCCGCCCTTCATTGTATATACAATGTAGGGCGGGTCGATTTAAAAATCGCTCAAATTACAAGGAAAATCGTATTCTAGGGATCAACATAAGAAACTTTGCCGAAGGAACCATACCTCTAAAATGTATTTTGATGTCCCGACTTTTGATCCGAAGGGTCAAATTTTGAAAAATCTCACTTTGACCCACTTAGACCCGACCCGCACTAATTTTGGAGGGCCGACCCACCTATGCCAGTGGCAGACCCCCTGGAACCACCCCTGGGAGGTTCCCCATACAAATATTTAAAAAAATCACAAATGTTTGTATGGTGAACCCACCAGGGGTGGTTTCAGTTGGTGTGCCACTGGTATAGGTGGGTCGGCCCTCCAAAATTAGTGGGGATCGGTCATACATTTTTACTCCATTGTGGAACTCTAAAAGTCGGGACATCAAAATACATTTTAGAGGTATGGTTTCTTCGGCAAAGTTTCTTATTTTGATGCCTAGAATACGATTTTCCTTGTAATTTGAGCGTTTTTTTTTTGCCTCCATACAAATTGACCCGCCCTAATATACATATATTCTGGGTTCTTATGAATAGGGAAGACGAAACAGCGATGTCTGTCCGTCCGTTCGTCTGTCCGTCTGTGTGTAGGTGAAATCGGTTTTCCAAAGCTGCCAGAAAAGCTAGCGACTTCGGTCCTAGACTGATGTGTCAGAAATGGTCCGAAGTAGATTGGTATTGAAAAATCAGCAAAATCAAAAAGAGATGGTTCCAGAGCTGGGAAATTTAATATTTTATTGCCATATAAAAGTAAACACATACAACAATTTTTTTTTGTTAAATAAACATATTTTACATTTCGGTAAAATAATAATAATACTAGTATTAAAAATAAAAAAAATCAAAGAAATGATTTCAGGGTTGGAAAATTTGAACTTTTTTCCGTATATAAAAGTAATCAACTAAAATTGATGTTCTCTTTTCTCTATAAATTAAACATGATTTATATTAAAAAAAAAATATTGGTATAAGAAATCAGAAAAATCTGAAAGAATGGGTCCAGGGTTGGAAAATTAGCAGTTTTTGTGTACCTAGGTCTAATTATTTTTTTCTTTTTCTATGTATATTAAATATATTTTATGTTTTAGAATGAAATAGTTTGGTACTCGTATAAAAAATTAGAAAAATTAAAAGCACAGTTTCAGAGCTGGAAAAATAATTTTTTTTTGTGGTACATATATAAAATTAACTTAATAAAACAATTTTTTTTCTTATATTCTTATTTGTTGTTTGAATGAAATAAGTATGTATTAAAAATCAAAAAAATTAAACTCATGGTTTCAGGACTGGAAAATGGGTTTTTTTCTTGATAAAAAGTAAATAACTAAAATAAGGAAGAGCTTTACTCATGAGCTTACTCTTAAATATATTCAACTTTGATGTGAAAATCTAATTTACTAATGGGCGCTCACTATTCTTACGAGGCTTTGTGATATGGTGCAAAATGATGTTCCAATTCGATCTTCATATACATACGTGGATAGCTTGCAACGAGTTCTTATTAATTTTTAGTAATTGGAGATAACATAAAATATATCGCTAAAGAACACTCATTTCAGGCAGTTCCTTTCCCAGAACCTGTTTCTTTTTGCTGAACAAAATCGAAAAACTCTTTAGTAATAAGTAATTTACATAATATATATTGAACCAAATTCTTTTGTCGAAAAATGCCCATATACTCGTATCACTCGTTATAAATTGCGCTAGAGCAAAAAATACATGATCCATTTTTTGCACAAAACAAATATGTATGTATGTATGTATTTATGTACATATGTATGCATAGATACTATATAGTAAGAAGATGAAGGGTATATAAGATTCGGCACTGCCGTATCAACACTCTTGTTAATTTTATTTTTAACTTCCCATTATAGGAAAGAAGTTACTGATTTTTTTTCTAAAACTTACCTTCAGTTATTTATCAGTGTTAGCCCATACATGATCGTAGAGAATCCTTATTTTGTAACACCTGCCGACATTCACTTATTTTATTCTTTTTTTTTTCTTTATAGTCAATTTTACTCAAACAAGCGAAAATATTTGAAGATTATAATTAATTATATTAATAAACAGTACAAAGTTTCTTGTTGCCTGTGGCTTGATTTATTAAATTATACACATATGCAAATAAATTTTAGTAAAGTAATTTTGATTTGATATGTTATAAAGAAATTAGTGATAGAAATTTTTGAAAGACTTTGGAAAATAACTTGCAATTTACCAGCCTAGCCTAAAAACAATTATTAAAAACCTCAAAATATATTTTTTCTAAAGCACGAAATATTATTATTATTATTATTACAATTACTTCCATGTAATTGATGAAGACTTTGTGTAACACATGTGAGCGCCTCGGCGCTCATCTTTATTCTGCTAAAATAATTTCTTTCATATAAAAAATTCTTATCTTTATCTTAAAAAAATAGTTTTATATACTTACAGTATATATGGCAGATAAGAATGTAGCCTGCACTAGTGTTTTGATTACAAATGCATGGAAAACATTTCTGTAAGAGGGCAAATTGATAAGATTACAAAGGTAATGATGAACAGCGTTGCCAACTGAGCGTTTCTCGTGCTAAATTTAGAGCCAAAAAAAGCTCTATTTTTCATTTACGCTTTTTACATTACATTGCAGCAATATAAGGCTTCTTAAAGCAAAAAATTACAAAAAATAACTGATATAAAATTTGTGCTTTTTTAGGATTTTTTTATTTTAAAAATTAACCTATCGTCGACCCAGAATAGTTTTGCTCCACCGACCGTTTTTAAAAAAATGAGTAGTATATCTAATAACTTCTTTCTGAATCAGAAAAGAGTTTCACGAAATTTATTATATAAATAATTTTGAGATATTAAGCATTCATTTTGCTCCATATCCACTATCTTTAGGTTTAATAAGTATTGTTTTGCTGCACACACCACTGTTTGGCGATTGTGACAAATTCTTCATACAAAAACGTACGAAGTAAAGTTAACTCTTGTTTTGCTTCATTTCCATAAGAAATGATTAATAAAAAAAGAAGGTGCTAGAAGAAAACTTCAACGGCGAAACTTAAGCAAAAACATCAACACCCAGACGCAGCCGCCAATTACATGTTTTAATATGAACTTATTAAACAGTAAAATAAATTAAAAGCAACCTTCATTATGCTTTATGTTTGAGTATAACAGAAAAGATTTAATTTCATTCTTTATATTAAATACACTTCAATTACCTGTTTTCCTTGTGTTACACACTAACACAGGGACAGCGGATCTATAGTTATAAATATTATGGCGCCGGCTTCTTGATCGGCGTTAATTCATCGTCTTATTTCTCTGGACAGCAAGAAAAATAAATTTCAATCATTCATTTACGTCACAACAACAAAACACAGCAGTAAAGTATACGTATGGAGCACAAAAAGCTACTTTTTGAAAATAATTTGAGAAAAGTGGTGTATGCGGCACAAAACGTATTTTTACTTTTACAATAAAGTAACAATAACTTCTAACTTCAGTTATGAAAGTTCACAAAGATTTAAATTTTTCTTGAAAACATGTGTCGGAAGCAGTGGCGCAAATACAAAAGAAATGCATTGGGTATATGTGTATTACAACTTTGTGGCGTATGGGCTAAACCAATTCTGAGGCGACGATATAAGAAATTACACTGTATGTTAGCGTAGGCTATAAACTGTATTTATACCAAGTTTATTAAAAACAAAAAGAGCCAAGAGTAAAAATTTTTACCCGTTTTATCTACCCCCTTAGAAGTACCCTATATTTTCATCTAAGCCAAAGGCTATTTGCCTACCCACTTTCCTCCAAATCCCTTATGCCTTAAAGTGGAATATGAAAACATTAAAAAAACACAAGTGCCACACTTAAATTTAGCTCTTCTTAGCATTTTGTATATGCTGGAAATTTACCGCTTTTTGAGTTGCTATTTTGCGCTTTTTACTTGTAAGAAAATATTGACAGCACTAAGAGGGAATGCGTTACTCACATTGAAAATAATTTGAGAGAAAGTAAAAATGATTGCAAAATATTTTTTAATTAAATATTGCGAAAGCAAAAAAAAAGAGAATATTTAGGGCAAAGCTAGAAAGTAAATGAACTTAGTAAATTAAATCAGTTTTTGTAAAGCTTTAAATTTAAATAAAATTTTATCGTAACGTAACGCTTGCGATTAGTGCTGCCAAGTATCGTACAAGCACTTGCAACATTTTTCCTCTACTTAACACTCAAAAGTGGTTACTCGACATTTGCAGGGTTGCATTTTTTTTACCGAGCTTAAATAGAATATTTAAATGACTAGATAGAGCTCCGTGCTAAAATGCCATGTTATTGAAAAATAAACAATGTATGTGTACTGTACGTATGAGCACTCCAACTAATGTATCTAGAAAAATTTTCTGGTATTTTGATGTTTGATATACTACTTTTATATATAAAGGGTGGCAAATTTTAAAGAATCCCCACTAGTATTGAGTAAAATATGAAAATAGAGCAGAATTTTCAGCACTACTTTCGATAACATAAATAGCTTTAAACAAAAGAAAATTAAGCACTAAAAAGTTAAAAATAGTTTACATTGAGTTAAACTAATTTTTTTATATATGTATGTGTTACCCATAGTGCTATTCGAAGTAGGTGCCAATCCGATTAGCAAATTCTATATTTAGGTTAGGTTAGGTTAGGTTAGGAAGGGTGGTGCCAAGGCACATTCACAAGGTAGTAGCGGAAATTCAGCTGAGCTATTTTTTTTCAAATTAAAGTTCATCGGAAACTTCAAAAATTTTTTACGAAAGAGAAATTAAAAGAAAATGTTAAAAAAATTCAATATGAAAAATATTTTATTAAAAAAAATTCTGTGAAAACAAATTTATAAATATGAAAAAACTATTAAAAAATTGTGAGAAGTGCTAAACGTTGCAAATGTTGTTAGTGGTAGCTGCCGTGGAGAAATATTTTCAAAGTTATGTGAATAATTTTTATTATTGTTATGTTAAACAAATTCTATTTTTGAAGTTTTTGATGAACTACAACCCATGTTGTTTTTTTCATTGTTGTATTTTTTCATTGTTTTTGTAATCCTGATACTACCTGGAAATGAATCTGCCTTTGGTGGTGCTACACGGTAGACGCAATTGGGTCCATTGTGATTCCCTTCTATTGTCCAAAAAAGTAATATTTAAACCACCATTTGTAGCTAGAGCTGACCCTATTATCCGTCATTGAGCCACCGAATTCCCATTACGAAGCCCCTGATGTCCTCTAGTTTATACTTCCCGATATCAGTAATGCTTTCATGGAAACGTCTGCTAATCCATCTTAGCCTATGACGTTACAGCTCCGGACATTGACAGGTAATATGTTCAATAGTTTCTGGTTCCTCTTCACCACCGCACATTCTACAAAAATATGGCGACCCAGTTTCCCAAACGCTGGTTCTTGCTCTAACCGAGTAGTGACCTGTCAACGCGCCTATCGTGATTCGCATATCCTTCCTATTCATGTCCAGTAGCAGTTTGGATCTTCCTGAGTCAAGTTTTGGCCACATATCCCTCGAGACTACAATCATCCTTACTTGTCCTGAGTGCCTACAGTAATTTTACCGATCTGTCTGACACTCCCTTATCTAATGCCAACCCTATTCTTGAAAGGTCATCGGCAATTTCATTTTCCTCAACACTGCTGTGGCCAGAAACCCAACATAAAAAAAATTCTATATTTACTTAGCCATCCATTTTGTTTTGTTCAACTGAATTTAAATTATTTGTAACTTTTAAGCGTTTTTTTTCAAATCGTTTTAATATTTTTTTAAGTATTATTTTTAAATTTTTAGTGCCAAATTTTATGTTATTAGGGGCGTGGTCACGCCCAATTTAGCAAATATACGTACCCACCTCCTTTTCTAAATTTAATATCGTGTCACTTTCACAGATCTGAGTGTGTGTGCAAAGTTTCGTAAAAATTGGTCAGGCAGTAGCATATGAAATGTAATATTAGCCTTTAATGGGCATGGTCCCGCCCACTTCTTTAAATACAAAATTATGTCATTCCTAGAGGCAAAAGTCTTGGCCAAGTTTTGTGAAAATCGTATTAGCAAGAAAACATATAATTTATTACTAGCCTTTCAAAGGCCGGGCCATGCCTACTTTTTTAAATGCAACCTTAAGTATTTTTTAAAGCTCAAGGTGCTGCCAAGTTTCGTAAAAATCGGTTAAGTACAAGCACGTGTAATATGGTATTAAATTATAATGGGCGTATTACCGCCCATTCTTTTGAATACAAGATTATGCCTTTTTTAAATGTCACAGCTTGTTTCAAGTTGTATAAAAATCGGTTAAGTACAAATACGTAAAATATAATTTTCAGTTTTAATGGGGGTGGCTCCACACATTTTTTCAACTTCGAGATTGTGTCGTTGCAAGAGCCCAACGTGTTTGCTAAGTTTCCTCTCACTTGAATATGTAAAATATCATAAAATAAAAAAATAAAAGAAGTAAGTGGGCGTGTCTCTGCCCTTTTTTTACAATGGGGCCAAGTGGAAGCTTTATCTTCTGAGACAAAAACATAATTTTTTACATTTGGTCTAAAACCTTAAATCTAATCGTTCATGAAGTAGCACAACAAAAAAGTATAGACTCCTTTTTTGAAGTAGGTTCAAAATACATAGAAGTTTCTATAATGCAAGCGTAGAATAAAGTCATTAAATTTCTTCTATATTAGCAAGTTGCCTGGAAAGTATTTTTTGCTGGGCCTTGCACTTTATCTATTTTAATTAATGTAATGCAAAAAAGGACTTATTATTCGAAAATAGTGAACTACAACTGTATAAACTTTAAGCAAGTATTAAAAAAATGCTTGCTAGCGTTTAAGAGTGAGTACATTCCGGTTTTTTCTGTGACACATTCTTTGTATCACTTGAGTAAATAATAGTTTGCTGCAAATATCATAAATTAGGTGTGAGAAATAGAAATACGAGAATTGGTTGCTATATGAATATTTCCATTTAAATTTGTAAATGTTCCAATTGTTTGGCACTTTGTGTTTATTAAAAGTAATGTAATTAATAAAAAGCTAAACGGGTGTCCCGGTAGCCTAGTGGTCTAGGCTATCAGTGTGGTGCTTATGGGTTCGGTTTCCACCACAGACTCAGGGGAAAAATTGAGCCATTCGATATAGACCGAAATTTTAATACGATTTTCATTGAATTTTTATGGAAATTTCGAGCGATTTTCGCTAAAATGCTGAGCAAATTGCTCATTTGCTTAAAGAACGTCATAACTCCAAAAATTAAATTTTTACGTTAATGATGCAGCATCAGTCCTCTTATCGTTCTTCATATTGTGTTAAATTTCATGCAAATATCTTGTTTATTCAACTCTTGCAAACAAAATAAAATTTTCCTCTTCCCTTAATTGAAAACTTTAAACTCGTTTTCGGGCAAACTAGTTTTTTTTTGGAGTTATGACGTTGTTTGAATAAATGAGCGAAGTATAAAATTAAATATATATAATTGGCGATGATTTTAAGCTTTAGCAAGTTACAGAATAAGGAAGCTGGTTTGCTTTACGACAACTATGCTCCTAAAAATTAGTTACTATATAATTTAATAAATAAATAAAAAAACACTAAAGGACTTTCTTAGGACACAACAACACAAATTATAGCATTCGATATCGTGCAAAATATTGCTATTTAAACTATAACAAAGTATATCAAAATTTCACATGAAAATGCATGCCGTAACTTGCCTCCAGGGCTGAAATATCAATATAACTCAATATTACAAACAGCGATTAATGCAACTAAACTTTTGAACTGGAAAAATTTCAGGTGCCACCAAACGACTCAAGTAAAATTATTCGAATATTTATTTTGTAAAGAATCACCCAAAATTATTTAAACAACTTGTTGGATTGAAAAGGAGTTCGTGAATCAAACTTAGATTTTTCTGATGGTTTTTAAATAAAAATTTTCATTTAAAAAGTTACCATTTGCTAAAAATTATTGTTAATCTAAATTATACGAATATCAATTTTTTTAGTTAAAATTTGTTTATGTTTGTTGAATTTTATCACTTTCACAAGCTTATCACTGAATTCTTTCGACTATTTTTTTATTAGTTTTTGTCACAATTTTAGTTGTTTTCTTATTTCAGTAAAGGCTTTTAGCCTACAGCATTTTTTTTAATATTCACTCTACATATTCTTTTAGTTAAATTATTATTTTTCATTTTTTATTATTATTTGCTTAAGAATAATTTTGATTAAAATCCAGGTTTCTTTTTTTTTTAATACATATATTTTTTTTTAAATTAATAATTTATAATAATTTTATTTGGTAAGAAAATCGGAACAATGATAATCAACCTTTTCTGTCCGCGTTGTGTTTTCGACTCGTTGTCGTTGTTAATATGAAATTTACTCTTAACTTGTCTCGTTTATTGTTTCGAAACAATTAACATTGCTGCCTTTAGCTGTTGTTGTATTTGTATTTAGCCCTGTTGTAGAAAATGTAATAGTAAATTTCTTTGAGCGTTGTGTTTTTTTAACTATTGCATGAGTTTTTATATTTAACAAACGTAAAAATAATGTAACCTTTTCTTGTTTTTTTTTTTTTTTGGTTCTAAATGTTTTTTCTCTGTGTATTTTGGTAATAAACTGTTTTTATATTTGGTGGTTGAAAAATATTGTTGTCATGTTTTGGTTTCTAATGGAGTTTTTTTTAGAAATTTGTTTTTGTCTGCATTAGTGGCACCTACTAATACTAATGTGGCGCTTCTGCCACAACCACCACTACCATCATCATGAAGTATTTGTTAATACTTGCTCATAATAAAAATAGAAAGTCTAGTGTTTCTCTTTGGCTCCGTGTCTGCTGAGTGCAACTCACTCTCTTACTCTGAACTCTAGTCACGCGAAATATCATCACTACAATAGAAGAAATAACACCGCAGCCTTTATACGCTGCCAAATAGTTAGCAATTCTATACCTTATGCAAGAACGGCTGGTAAGAGCCTTATACTTCCATGATAAAAATTTTTGGCAAAGCTAAATATTTCCAGTGTCCAGAATTTCGGATGAAAACGATATGAATACATTTACATTTCAACGATTACTCTTTTATGAATAACAATTCCCCGAGAATTTTTTACCCTTCCCCATTCCCTTCCGCCTATTACGAATTACAATTTCTCGCGGAAAAACTTGCCAGGGAAAAAGAAAGTATTGTAAAAACGAAACATTTTGAAAGAAAGTAATATAAAAATTTAAAAATTAAACTTAGAAATATTGTAAATCAATGGTGTAAGCATTTATTTAGAACAAAAAAATTTAAATAGGCAAATAAGTTATATATACTTGTTGTTTTAGGAATTTTTGTCCCAGACGTGCAAAAATGCATTTCAAAAACATGAACTACTTCCGCCTTCAGAAAAATTACTAAAACGTTTAATACATTCGCATCTGCACCTTGCTCAGTTTTCTCAACACAAGCTTGTGACTCTGGTTGCGCTATTTATTTTATTTTATTTTATATTATTTTAATTTCTTTTACCTTATTTTATTTAATTTTATTCAATCTTTCATTTTATTTTATTTTAGTTTATTTTATTTTATTTTATTTTATTTTATTTTATTTTATCTTGTTTTATTTTATTTTATTTTATTTTATTTTATTTTATTTTATTTTATTTTATTTTATTTTATATTATTTTATTTTATTCTATTTTATTTTATTTTGTTTTATTTTATTTTATTTTATTTTATTTTATTTTATTTTATTTTATTTTATTTTATTTTAGTTTATTTTATTTTATTTTATTGTATTTTATTTTATTTAATTTTATTTCATTTTGTTTTATTTTACTTTATTTTATTTTATTGTATTTTATTTTATTTAATTTTATTTCATTTTGTTTTATTTTAGTTTATTTTATTTTATTTAATTTAATTTAATTTAATTTAATTTAATTTAATTTAATTTAATTTAATTTAATTTAATTTAATTTTATTTTATTTTATTTTATTTTATTTTATTTTATTTTATTTCATTTTATTTTATTTTATTTTATTTTATTTTATTTTATTTTATTTTATTTTATATATGGGCACTTCTCCGAAAAATTCCACTTTTTGTCGCATGAGACAGCAAGCAATTAACCTTGTATTTCTGAACAACGTGACTCGATTTTTCTTAATATTTTATCTAACGTAGAGCTACTGGCGGCCTGCACAAATATGTATATAAAGAAGTAAAAAAAAGTTAAGTTTTCTTTGAAAAAAAACAGCATGTGTGCTTGGTGTCGCACGCTATAAAAAGTTGACATTCCTGTGGAAATGCCCATATACTAGTTTATTTTATTTCTGTTACTGAACTCTTGCGTTAGAGGAGAATAAATTGTAAACATTAACATCTGATTTAGATGTTTACCGCTCTTGTATTTGCTTATACCTCATCTATTTAAGCTTAAATGAAACGTGTCATAAGGAATTTAGAACACAAAAATTAGACGGTATATCGCTCTCGCCCAAAACACACACAAAGTACCTGGGGGTTATTTTGGATAGTAAGCTGACGTGGAGGTCCAATATAGAAGATAGAGTTAAAAAGGCCACCATTGACATGGGGCCTTTCGCCTACTCTTACGTATTGGACCTACACAGCGGTGGCTAGACCAATTTTACTCTACGGAATACTTGTATGGTGGAGGGCGACTGATACAAAATCATACCTGAAAAAGTTGGAAAGTATCCAGAGGCTAGCAGAGCTCTGCATCACTGGAGCTTTAAACAGTACACCTACTGCAGCTGTAGACGTTATATTGGACCTTAAACCAATAAAACTAATTGCAGTGAACGCGGCATGCAAATCAATTATCCGACTCATCACAACAGGTCAGATGTCGTACAGATCATTTGGTCACAACAAATTACTAGAAAAGATGGAGTGTAGCTCGGACTACAACATTCCAGTGACGAAATTTTTCACCAAACCACAGATCACTATAAGTGAAGAAGGCTATCTGGAAAGTCTTAATCATAGTGGTTCTGGTTTCAACTTTTTCACTAATGGTTCAAAGATGGATAGAGGGGTGGGAGCTGCGGTTTACTGTCAGGAGCTCGGTATAGAGAAATCTTATAAACTTCCTGATCATTGTAGCATCTTACAAGGCGGAAATCTATGCTGTCAAAATGGCAGCAGAGTTAGCCTTCACCCCTCTAACTATGAATGCGCGTGTAAATCTGTATATAGACAGTCAAGCAGCTATAAAAGCAATTTTAGCTGACTGCAATTACTCCTCGGTTGTGCTCCTGTGTAGAAAGGCCCTGGAAATGTAGATAAGTACATATATTCTGGATCCGGATGGGAATTGAGGGAAATGAAATGGCCGTTACACTGGCCAAAAGGGAAATTCAATTACCGGCTGAGGTAACGGTATATATCCGAAAACCAATTCAATACCTTATAGAGATCATAGACTCGAATATGAGGGAAGAAGCAGAGAAATGTTGGCGCGCGACGAAAACTTGCAAAACTTCTAAAATCATGTGGAGCTCATATGATCCCAGTATTAACTGGACACTGCTGGACGGCTTCGTATGCTGTCAAAATAGGACGATTACCCGACAGTACCTGCAGGAAAGGTAAGGAACCCGAAGAAATTGAAACAATGGAACATCTACTGTGTCACTGCCCGGCTTTAAGCCGCACTAGATATAACTATCTTGGTGTTCACACTTTTCGTAGTCTTGAGTTTGTATCGAGAGTAGGAATGTGTAGTTTCCTAAAATTTTTTAAATCTGTGTGGGAGTCATTCGATACAGACACCACGAACTAGGCTGCCATACTAACAGGTTCTCTTTTCATCTGCTGGTATCGCTAAGGATCAATCCCGGTCTATGCGAGGTCCTTGGACCAACCAAATAAACCTAACCTAACCTAACCTAAACGTGTCATAACCATAACCATATAAAACAACCAAACGTAATGGGTAACACTATTGTTCAAGCCTGTACCTGGATTCTGTAACTCTACGAACCGAAAATCGTAATATTTATCGACATATCTACTCGTTTGCGGTAACAATAATGTGATTCTGTAATTTATATCTTGCGATACTCTCCAGCTTTATCTTACTCACCATTTATTTCAATATTATGTGGTATCGCTGTATAGAAAATTTAAAAATAAGCGAAAAGCACAAAGGCCCTGCAGAAAATTTGGTAGCAATTGATTCAAACGTACTCTTCCTATAACTGGAGAAAATGTCGGTGTTATCAAAAGTACGCAGTAGTGTATGGTGAAAAAAGTCATATCGTTTAAATGGTGACATATTGACCATTTTCGTGATGTATCGTCTTGATCTTGAGCCAATTTAATTCGGACTCGGTTTAGTATTGTAGTAAACTGCACTGAACATGTTCGATGTGGTCGAGTACAGGACCTATCAAATAGTGTAAATATAACGTTAATTGCTCCCTTCATTGTGACTCTGGAACCAGTCCCGTAACTATACTTAAATATTAACCTAAGCTTAACTGGATACTTTTGAAATATGAGTGGCCCTGTGGTCGAGTGGGTAGTGTGGCAGCCTGTCATGCACGAGGTTGTCGGTTCGAATCTCAAAAAATTTTCAGATTAAAATTAAAATGTCATTGCATTTGTAACAATAAAAAAATTTATAAGCGTTAATTGTTACAGTTAAATGTCGAAATTACATTTATAAATAATTTATATTTATATTATTATAAATCGTATAGGACCCTATGGGATATTTCAGTGACAATTCACAAGGTGCATACAAAATATCAATTAACCCCATCCTAGGCCATCCCCATGTAAAAGTGACTGATCCGCTTCATAGGAAGTGTTAGAACTCGGACTGGTCCCTATCACTTGGGGACCGGTCACGTGGCTAGTCTTGTGTCAGTTACATTTCCTGCAGGGGAATGATAAAGAAAAACTCAATGAATTTGATCTTGTGACTATTTTATATCGAATATCGTTAAAATATGTTACTGAATAGCAAAGTTGACAAATTTTCGTTATATTTATTATAGCGATACGATTATAGTAATAAAAGTTAACGCATCCAGGTACTGGCCACCCTATATTTTATTGTGAGTTTTATTTAGTGTAAGGTGAATTAACACTCCCGTAATAAAATTAAAACGTATGCATTACCACTCAGAGAAGCAACATCCTCATCTTAAATAAAATAAAAAAATTTTCTTATCCTGAATTCAAATCCACATGGTCACTCGACTGTTCCTCACGACAACAACAATATTTGATTATGGTAGACTCGCCATAACGTCATAGGCATAACCATAGAAACCAATTAAATTTTGGTTTTGATTATGGCTACGGTCTTATGATATGGCACGTCTGAATGAACCTTTAGAATAGGAGTTTTTTTTCCGGGAACAGAACATATATTTGCATAATAAGATCTATTCATGCACAGGCATGTTTTGGGAATCATGGCCTTGAAAATTCCAGGGCGTGTTACTATGTATGTAAATATTCGATTGGAATAGGAAAATTTACGAATTCATAAAAATTTAATTATGTACTAGGATCTTCGAAGGTACTAGTGTCGTATTTCGATTTCGACTATGAGTTTTTTGTACTAGACTAAGGACTATTTACAATTTTTTTTCTTTAATACAGTACATAATCGCCGTAGTCGAATTTGAAATAAGACACTGGTTTTTAGTCCCAATATTTTTTGAAGTAAGTTGGCCGTTCAAAAGCCCGTTCAACAGGCCTACTGCAACCTAAAGCAAGCTCATCAGCCTTCCTTGGGATACAAAAGATGGTCACACTGAACAGCTCTGCTACCTGCTGGACATATAATCATCGGCAGTTAAGCAGTTATTAAAAATTAAATTATATTGATACTCACCACTTAACAATTCTAAGTGGTGAGTATCAATATACTATACTATTTTGCACATACTACCATGCAAGACCATTTGCACAAGACTGTGAATTGGGCTATTGTGTATGTATGTGTAAGTAGTTACTTTGTCGGCTAGGCTTGCAATTTGATTCTATAATTTTTTAAGGTTGGGTTGTTTTACAATATAAGTAGTCGTTTTTTTTAGCTGTTTTTAATTTAGTAACTTGGTGTCTCCTTCTTTTTTACATTTAACCGCTCAATTGATGAGAGTGTCGTTTGAGAAATTTATTTTTGGTTAATGGGTGGGAGCGTTTCGTAGTTTTTTTTTCTTCTAAAAGTCACAAAAAAGTTTCAATGTTTATTTTGCGTACGTTTTGTGACTTTTTAAGGAAATCTATTTATTATTTTTATTGAGACAAGTAACCCTTACTCTAATACTCGGGCTGGCAATATAACATGAAATTATGGAGATTTTTAATAATTTTTAAAAAAGAATAAACTATAATCATTTCATTTTGTGAAACAAAAATTACAAAAAAAAATAAAAACAAACTGTCTACAATAATAGGCAGATTTTGCAAAAAATTTCGTTTCTAAACGTTTCAAATTTGTATGAAAAATATCGAATATTCGTTTAAAAAATATTTTATCCTTACTAATTTCAAAACGAAAAAATCATTTGAAATTACAAAATCTATCCTTAGTAAAAATAAGGGAAAGCAAATGCCAGGAATATAGCGAGCCTTATTTTCGATTTTACCGTAAGCGACAGGTAATCGAAAATTAGGGTGCCCCTGTTGCTAAGTGGTAGCGATGCTAGCCTCTCAGTCCAGATGTCGTGCGTTCGATTCCCTCCATAGACCCTGGATGTTTTCCGCAGACAAGCTAATCGCTTCGCGGGATGTGATTGTTTTATAAAAAAATAGACTTTTTTATTGAAATTAAAATTTTATGGTTCTACCCATAGTTTTGAGTTATCAAAATGCCAAAATTGTTGATAATATTTAAGATACGTGCGCGTAAAATTTTATCGTAAGCGAACAAAATTTAATTTTTGTCACTTACGATAAATCGAAAATAAGGCTCGATATGTATATTGTTAAATTTGTCCTAGATATTGCAATTAATTCGTAATAAATCTGAGGCAAATTGGAAAAATTCTTAAATCATATTTTACTTTTAAATTTTCAAGTAGATTTTCAGAAATTATTCTAATGCAGTTAAATTGGAAAATTCGGTTTTGGCTCTTGTTCTATATAAGAAAACATGCTTGTACACACTGTAACTAATATATTTAATTTGAAATATACCAAAGTATTAGCTAAATTAAGCTATAACTTCCTGGAAAATCGCGCAAAATAATTAGAATTCCGTTCAGATATACATTTGAGTATGAAGATTATAGGAATGTTATTGTATCAAAATTGGCTTATCTTGACTTAAGCACTTTGTTCTTTTTGTCACAGTAATTGTACTTGCAAAAATGTTTTTCTGACTTCTTGCTTTAAAGCAATTGAGATTATTGACTTGTCATCAGATCCCGACGTTTTGTTGGCTATTTTTACGATGATGTCTGTACAGATCTAGGCTGCCCAAAGAAGCACCAGAGTGCCGAACATCTATCGGCTTCTTATACAAATGAACACACAAATTATATTAAAAAATTAGTGTTCAGTTCGAGAAATTACGTTTTCGAAAATTTTCGAAAAAAGATTTTGTTTGTCAAACTAATTTTTCCAGCTCGTTTGACTGTTTTAAAATAGAGAAACTGTATGTCTGTACTTCTGTATGTATGTGTGAGTGTCTGTGGGTGCGCGCTTGTTCTTTCACAGATTTCATATGTTTTCGAATATATCATTTGCGGAAAAAGTGTTTTTGCCAACTAAACTTTGAACTGGTGAATAGATTGAATACAAAATCTAAACACCTCTTAAGTTCACAAAACATCAAGGACTGCCGCAAATTATACTAAAAAATTAGTGTTCAGTTCGAGAATTTACGTTTTCGAAAATTTTCGAAAAAAAAAGTTTGTTTGTCAAATTAATTTTTCCAGCTCATTTGACTGTTTTAAATTAGAGAAACTATATGTCTGTACTTCTGTATGCAAGTGTGAGTGTCTGTGGGTGCGCGCTTGTTCTTTCGCAGATTTTAAATATTTTCGAATATAAAATTTTCGGACAAATTTTTTTTGCTAACTGAACCTTGAACTGGTAAAAATATCGAATACAAAATGTTAACACCAATTAGCCTCACAAAACATCATCGACTGCCACAAATTACACTAAAAAAAATTAGTGTTCAGTTCGAGAAATTACGTTTTCGAAAATTTTCGAAAAAAAATGCTTGTCAAATGAATTTTTCCAGCTCATTTACAGATTTTAGCTTGAAAAATTTATGTCTGTGATTCTGTATGCATGTTTTTTTATTCGCAGATTTCATGTATTTTCGAAAATAAAATTTTCGGAAAAACTGTTTGTGCCAACTGAACTTTGAACAGATCGAATAAAAAATCTAAGTGCCTCTTAAGCTCACAAAACATCATGATTGCCGCAAATTGCACTAAAAAATTAGTGTTCAGTTCAAAAAATATCGTTTTCGAAAATTTTCGAAAAAATATTTTTTTGTTAAATTAATATTTCCAGCTTATTTGCTATTTTAAAAGTGAAAGAGTAAGAGTCTAGTGTGGCAAATTTCATCTAAAACAGTAAATATCGTTGCAGAAATGGAAAAATTAAAAAAAAAAAAAAATTTTAGAGGTGTACAACTGTTCTTTTTATTTTTGGCGAAAAAGTAGAGGAAATGATTTGTGATGGTCTACAGTGGGCTGATATCGTTTTCTAGCAAAAATTGAAAATTGCAAAGTTTCGTGTTGCCTCCCAGAGGAATAAGTGCGCTATTTTTTTCCTATAATTTCTTGCTCATTTAATTCGTAATAAAATTTTCTCTGAATTAAAGTTGCATAAATAGTTTCTAATACATTCTGTGACTTTTTGTTTTATAAGACAATTTCTTATTTATTCGCATTTGTAAGCAATTACGTTAAAATTATTTCTAATACTTTTTTGCTCAATTATTTAAGAATTTTAAAACACTGGGGGTTTAATTTTACCTTTAAATGGAATAATATTGTGTATTGACTTGATGTTTTATTGATAGTTTAAGTGACATGCTTGGTTTTTTTTTTAGGGATTTTCTGTGTTATTTAATGCAATAAACAGCATTAATATTTATTAGTTTAAATGCTTTTATTTTGGTTCAAAGAAAAATTCCTTTCTATTGTTACATTATAAAGTAAAATCATTTTAATTAAAGCTGTTTAATTATACAATTTTATTCGATAGAGTTATTACAAAATATTGTAGAATAAATAGTTTTATATGGAATTTTAGCTTTTAATTGTTGAAAGAAAAAACTTTCTGATCTTAGAGGGAAAGCTAAAATTTCCAGTATAAAATTTATATTTCATTCAAGTTTACAGCTTTGTTTTGTTTTCAAATTTTATTAGTTAATCATAAAATCAAATGAAATGAGAAGTGTTTGAGTAATAAAAAAAAGTGAGTGAATTATATATATTATATTATATATTCTCTTATAAAATTAATGGATGTGTGTGTAAAATTCTTAAGAATTGATTGATTATAAGGAAGTGCAGTGACAGGCTTAATTATTATTGAAGGGGCATGACGCTGCCCATTCTCGTTATTGCAAAGTGTAAGCATAGTAAAAAGTAAGTTCATGCATATGCAAATTTTCATAAATATCTGCTTACGTCTGACTTGTCAGCTATACCACTCATGTCTGCCAAAATCACGAATTTACAGACAACTTATAATATTTGCTATCAAAAGTACATGTTTGATTACATCTAACATAATATATTTCTTTATATAATTTTTCTTTCACACACACTGTTGTTATACCGAAACAGCTGATTTCAGTTCCCTTTTCAGTTCAAAATAGAACGCGCTCTAATAAGTTTAACGAGAATCAGTTGGTTACGAGTACTATTTCTACTTAAATATTATTTTAGGAGTGCACCGTTGCCTTTTTTTCTGAACATTAACTCCCATGTGCAAACAAAAAATATGGTGTGCTTGAAGTGTACTTTAAACCGATTATTCTATGGAAATTTTCTTTGGATGTACACTTCAATCACACGTTATTTTTTTTTCAGACTTGCGCCCAAGGCAATAATTGCCTAAACTAATGGCATTTTCGTTTCTAGGAAAAAATGTTATATTTATTGCAGTTTTCAATGAATATTCGCAATGAAAGGGTTTTTTGAAATATATAGTTTATGAGAATTTTTTTCTTTAAATAAGATCTGAATTGAGTTTTTTAATTATTGATTTAAGTCTGGTACTCACTATCCTACATAATCGTTCGACATTTGCGAAAAGGCAACGCTGGTCTAATGGATCTTATGGAAATTCTTAAAAGACAATAACAACTCGTTAGATCAGTACCTGGATTCAGTAACTTCTTGCGAACCGAAAATCGTAATATAATAATAATAACGATAATGTGATTCTGTAATTTCTTTTTTACAATAGCATACATCTGTATTTTACTCGCCATTTAATTGCATAACATGTGGCATCCCTGCATACAAAATGTCAAAATGAGCGAAAAGCACACAGAAGAATTAAAGAAAAACTAAATGAATTTGATCTTGTTATTTTGATTTTTTTTATATCAACCGACAGCGAATATCGTTAAAATATATTCCAGAATAGCAAAGTCGATACAATTTCATTATATTTATTATAGCAATACGATTAACGTAATAAAAGTTACTGAATCCAGGTACAGGGCTGCATATTCTATCAAAAGTCGAATAACTATGTAAGAAAGTGAGTGAGTACCAGCCCTGATGGCTTAATTTTTGTTAAAAAGCTTAAAGCATTTTTCTCAACAATACTTTTCATTCTGTTACCAAAAATATGCCCGTGATTGGAATTTTCAATATTTTTAAGAACAATACAGGCCCATAATGGGTCAAACCGTGTCATTTTCTTAATAAAATGTATCCAATTTTTAATTTAATCTGTTAATTACTAATGTGATATCCTTTTGACGTCATTGAAATTGTACACACATATCGATACCTTAATATAGAAAGGTATCATTATATTTTTGAAATCGAGTTTTTTATATATTTCGATAGAAGAACATTCAATGTATTGAAAAATGCAAAAATAGCGATACCTAAAATATAATAAGTTAGGGCCTTTCTATATTAAGGTAACGATATGTGTATATTAGGGTGGGTAGATTTAAAAATCGCACAAATTACAAGGAAAATCGTATTCTAGGGATCAACATAAGAAACTTTGCCGAAGGAACCATACCTCTAAAATGTATTTTGATGTCCCGGGTTCCAGGGGGTGTGCCACTGGCATAGGTGGGTCGGCCCTCCAAAATTAGTGGGGGTCGGTCATACATTTTGACTCGATTGAGGAACTCTAGATGGGTCAATGCAAGATTTTTCAAAATTTGACCCTTCAAGAAAATTTGACCCTTCGGATCAAAAGTCGGGACATCAAAATACATTTTAGAGGTATGGTTCCTTTGGCAAAGTTTATTATTTTGATCCCTAGAATACGATTTTTCTTGTAATTTGAGCGATTTTTTTGCCTCCACACAAATCGACCCGCCCTAGTGTATATATATATGAATTGACTTCGGCTTTGGTTTTTTCATATTTGGTCAGCTATATTTTAATTTTGAACATTTACAGCTTGTCCCATGATATCGAAAGAATATGTTAGTTCGACAATTTAAACTGAAAGAAAAAACACTTTTCCACATTTTATTGTTATAAAAGAAATGTTTTTGATTTTATCAAATGAAAAAAATCGTCACAAACTTTAAAATTATGTATATTTATGTATATTTAGGACCTAAATTTTAGAGCCATTATTACAACTTACCGTTAGTTAAAGGCAGGAGTTTGTCCGTCCGATAAAAAACTTTGCATTATTATAACTTCTATTTTTTATTGTTATAATGCAAAACCTATTTATCCATGCGACAAAATCCTGCCTGTAACTTAAGGCAAGTTGTAATAATGGCCCTTAAAGGTTTTAAAACATACCTATTTCAATTTTTAAATAATTTAATTGAATTGTATTAAAGAAGTTTCGCGAAAGTTTCATTGTAAAAATTTTCAATAAAGCTTTAACTTACCTCTGAATAAATTACTAAAATTAATTAATCCTTTATGCAGCAGAAAACACAAACAGACGTTCACGATATTTATCTGACAGCTATAAATTGATTTAAATGTTTTGTTTACAAAAAACAGTTAATTTAAGCGTCAAACTATTTACTGTTATTCTGTATGAATTGTATAAAAGCTTTTTCAATGCTTTTATGACTTTAGTTCCCGCTTTTTGTATATTTTTAGTCTCACGCTTTTAATATTAATTTGCTTTTAAGCACTCTCTTTTACTCTTTAAACAGAAACACTTTGCTGCAGGCCAAGAAAGCTTTATTAAGATCCGTTTAGCTCCGGAAACAAGTTAACGGTTGGTAGATACAAAATTTTCACTGTAATATTTTTTGTTAAATTTATTTAATTTTAATTCGCGTAAAAAGTGAAATTTGCAACTAAACCGTGTTTCGTTTGTTTTCTTTTTTTTTTTAAGTTACAAAGAAAGTCTGTTCCTGAAGTAAGCACGCGTCTAGACTGAACTTGAATGCTGAATGCTTAGATATTTTATACCCCCATGAATAAATTCAGCTGATTGTGATCTGCTGTAGCAGCAGCAGCAGCAGCAGCAGCAGTCAGCGGTATCAGTCAATTGTAGTAGAATTTACGCTTGTTGTTTGTTACAAAATCTCAAGTGAGAGTTACGTTGCTTTAATGACGTGTTAAAAACTGTCATTTTTACTGCTGCTGTTTATTAGTTTATTTTTTTTTTATTTAATTATTTATTTATTTTTTTGTTTATTGTAACAACAACTTTATTATAATTGGGGATAGAATTCAATGCGTATTATTTGTTTAGCAGTTGCTATTATTAGAGGCAATTTTGGCATTGCCGTTTCGGATATACTTGCATATCTAGTTCCTCCTAATGTGTCATTTCAAATTCGTACTCGTTGCATGTCCGTCTTAAAGTCTAACTCATCATTATCAAACTAATTAACAGGTAATTGGGTACTGATTGATCATTTACTTGCATTTGTGTGCACGCTACTTCTATTCTCAGAGGGCGGATATTTTGATAATGTTTCACATCGACGAATTTAATCCACATAAATATAACTTTTACTCTTTCTTCCTTTTATGATTAAATAATGTTTTCTGCAAAATATTGAAGTTTGAAATTTTCTGTAGATAAAAGAAGTTAAATATTCTATTCCATGGCTGGAAAACGGTTTTGTTACCGTTTAACTAGAAAACTATCAAATAAAATTTAGGCTCAGAATATGACAACAGTGTCAAAGTCATTTCGGCAAGGGAATTTGACAGCTCATATATCTGTGGCAATAAGGAAAAAGTGCTTAAGTCATATTTTACTGTTTTGCAGGAGAGCACTTTTAAGCGTTCAAGTCGATTTTCAGAAATTTATTTCTTTTACAGTTAAATTTGGAAATTCTCTGTGAACCTTTATTATTTTAAGCAAACATCGTGCTACACACTGTAAATAATACATTTAAGTTGAAATATACCAAAGTATAACCTTAATTAAGCTATTATTACAAATGAGATTAGAAGTCTGAAAAAGATAAGTCGCAAGTAATTTTGCTCTAACTTCCTGAAAAATCACGCAAATTAAATGAGATTTGGACCAGGGATACTTTTGAATATGCAGATTACAGAAATACCATTAACTCAAAATCAGCTTATCTCGACTTAAGCACTTTTTCCTTTTTGCCACAGATTTATAGAATGTACTCTTATATAAAGATCTATGTGTAAGCGGTGTTACTGCTCTAACAATCGTGACATACGAAATATTTAAAATATATGTATGAGGGCAGCTTCATTGAGAATATTTATCTGCCATACTATACAGTCGACTCTATGAAAATTCTAGCAAATCCATACACAGCGCACCTCCACTCGGAGACCTAATTGGTTCCATTGTGATTCCCTTCTATTGCCCATTAAAAAAGTAATATTTTTGCCCCCTTTTGTAGCCAGAAGTGACCCTACTATCCGTCATTGAGCCACTGAATTCCCATGATGAAGCCCTTGATGTCCGTCTGCTCAGCCATCTAAGCCTATGACGTTGCAGCTTGGGGCAGTGAAAGATAACATGTTCCATGGTTTTTAGTAGGGATGTAACGAATACCAGTTTAGCGAATGCGAATGCAAATATTACAATACGTTAAAAAAATCACATAAAAAATTAAATTATCTAAGAACATGAAGTTGTGTACTACTTGAGTCTTGAATTCAGCAAATATTTATTAATTTATTAGAAATAAAAATTGTTTAACTGAAATATATATGAAATCATATTAAAATAAGTATAGATAATAATTAAAAATAAATTTACAAAATGTTAGGCAATCAACCCATTCGTACCTTGGCCCTAAGACCTTGTACTAAGTTCAACATTTCCTGTAAAATTCTACCAAAATGCATATTAAGAAAAATTGGAATGAATTGATCATGAACATTTTTTCCAGAAGTAGTACTCTGTTCATCTTGGGAAAAGCATATGAAATATATCTTCAACATTTTAAGTTTTCATGCGAAATAATATGAGTGGCACTTGTTTCGCAAAAAAGAAGGATTAGTTAATATTTTTGCATTTCAAATTTTTTGAACGAAGTAATGATGTGCTTACCATTTTTAAAAAATTTTAACAGACTAGTCTTAAGTAGAAAATATTTTCGCGCAATTCAAACACTGTCTTTTCTTTTTCAAAAACTGGAAAATATTTCCAATATTTTTTTCTTTAGTATTCGCTTTAAATATTCGCATACATTTTAGCGAATGCAAATAGCAAAAGTAAGCGAATTATTTGCGAATGCGAAAGCGAATGCGAACATTCTTTGCATCCCTAGTTTTTAGTTCCTCTTCCAGCCCGCACATCCTACAAAAATCTGGAGTGCCATCTATATAAGGTTGTAAATGTTAGAAATATATTGCTAGCAAGGTTTTGTTTCTTAGTAGAAAATTAATATAGTATTCGCTAAATAAGCTCCCTGCAGGAAATGGAACTGACACAAGACTAGTCACGTGATCGGTCTTTAAGTGATAGGGACCAGTCCGAGTTCTAACACTTCCTATGAGGCGGACCAGTCACTTTTACATGGCGATGGCCTAGGATGGGGTTAATTGATACTTTGTATACGCCTTTTGACTTGTCACTGAACTATCCCACAGTAACCTATTCGATGTAGAATATAAATTATTTAAAAATGTCATTCCGACCTGCGAGACCGTTTGACCGACTAAAGTGGCAAATTGCCACTTTTTCGACTGCCTGCCACTTTTTTTACTGCCTTGGCACTTTTCTTTCTCCCTTTTTTAGTGTTTTAATACTAATACAAAAAAAAAAAATAATGTAGTTTTCTCGTTTTTTTAATTTTGCACCTTATTTTGATAAATCTCCTTTTGGTGCCACTTTTTGAAAAACGTCATCGGTCACCCGGACACTCAACTCTAACAATGAAAACTTATAATTTTTGGGACTCGAACTGACAACCTGGTGCATGACAGGCTCGCACACTACCCACTCGACCACAGAGGCACTCATATTTCAAAAGTATAAACACCTGTTAAACTTAGGTTAATATCTAAGTCTAGCTACGGGACTTTTTCCAGAGTGACTTGACGGTCCATTTATATCGATTCACTGTCTTTCCCACCCAAGTCTTTCTTATATATATACTAAACCAAAAATAAAAAATAAAATATATTCGTAATACATAATACATGCACTACCGGACATACTAAACAAAAAAAATATTCGTAGTACATACATATGTATAATATATAATATTCGTAATAGTGTCCTATTGAACTATGGATGAACTAATGGAGAATAAAAGTAAAGGAACAAAAATGTGTTCAGGTAACATTTACCCGGCTTACGTGGAAGCACCACATTGATTCTAGCGAACACAAATAAAGCTTAAATTAACTCATATACATTGGGTTATTAAATAGTAGAAATTCAATCCTCAGTCTAGATTGTAAACTTTTAATATACTTTTGAAATCTGAAATTTGAATCTATTTCTGAAAAGCATGAATTTGAACTCGTATTGCCAAATTTTCAACTTGGCATCTTTTGAAGTATACAAACTTTTTTTTGGGAGTCAATGATGGCGGATAATAGATTATTATATTATTTGATAGGTCCTGGACTCAGCTACAATACTAGAACGAGTCCCAATAACTAGAACGAGCATGCTCTGATGTCTGCTGAAGCTTTTTAGCTGTTAGGATGTTTAGTAATTCTCAATTACTTTATGGTAGATTTTATATAATTCCATTTTTTTTTCAAGAATTTGGTTGGACATTTTCTGATAAATTGGCATTAGCATTAACGTAATTCAGCGTATAGAAAATATTAAACAATATAGTTACCTTAATATAAAAACCCCCTAACTCATTTATTTTAAATCGAGATTTTGGTATTTTTCAATATATTAGAACCATCACGAAAATGGTGAATATGTAACCATTTACAAGATATATCTTCTTTTCACCATACACTACGCCCTACTTTTTTTTAACACTCCCATTTTCTCAAGTCCTCCGACAAGTACGCTTGGTTCAATTGTCACCAAATTTTCTGCAGGGCTTGTTCATGTTCGGTATATTGGATTTTCATTAAAGCGAGAATCGTTAAACCGAGATTTGCCTGTATTCTAAATATATTGTGCTAAGTGCAGGGTATTTTCACAAATCGCCTAAGATTTATTACAACTTCCCCCATTTGTGTTTGGTTGCTATTTTGTTTTTGTTTCCTGAGCCTCGTCGCAACATCCATATTAATTGTATTATTTTGTTTGTTTTTGTTGTATTTTTCATATTTTTATATTGTTGTTATTATTGCTGTTAGATTGTGGGATTAATGTTTCATCTTCCTTTTGTTTTTGTAACAGATCGATTTCAACACTTCGTCGGTTGGTTATTGGTTTGCTGCTGCCATAATGTATTTTGAATATACTGTGACGCAAACCAATAAACAACAGACGACTTAACGAAAACTATGTAAATAGTTGTTGCCACTGATTTTGTGCTACGAGTATTAAAATGTTTTTGCGAACGCAAAAATTCGTGATCAGTAATATTTCTCTATACAAGTTTTTGGGGTTGAAGGTGTTGATTAGTTGTTTATGTGTGCATTTGTTGAATTTTGTAGCTGCTGCTGTTTTTGCTATTGCAGCTCACAAAATTAATATTAACAACAACTAAAAACGTGACATGCAACTGTATGTCATGTATCTCCTCCTCTGTATGCACACGGACAAACTGGACAATTTTATTAACGGTAATTTGACATAAACAGTGACATTTTATGCAAAGTATTTATTTAGATTTATATTTTATTATTCACTAACATGCCAAACGGTTCATGGTCAGTAGAAAATATTCTAGACAAAATATTGCAATTTCATATGAAATGTTGCAGCTAGTGCTGGGATACTATCGATAGTACTATCGATAATATCGATAGCTTTAAAATATCGATAGGAAAAAATATCGATATCGATATTATTTAAAATGCAGTTTTGAAGACGTCAGGTGTTATAAAAATTTTTTATCTGCCATCAGCACAATTTTTCAAAAACTGTCACCTAAAATAACGTTTGTATATACATTAGAGTTTTTCTTTTCCCGGACTTTTTCATTTCCCGGGAAAGCGGGAAAGATTTTTCGGTTTCTCGGGAAATCCCGGGAATTCCCGCTCAGTACAAAACAATAAAAAATATTTTTAAATTTAGTTTATTTCAACAAAAACAAATTGTAATTCATATATTTATGAATTGTTCTAGAATTAAATTTTGAACGTCGCGTTCTGATTTTTTCAAATAAAGACATCTAAGTCTCAGAACGCATTTGTGCCAGATGTAAACTCAGCCTTAGTTGTTGTAAAGCTTTAGGTATTGTGGTATTGCCATCACCTTATTGTTGCACCATCGCATTCATAAAGTGAATAACGATACTCATCAAGGAATGTGTACATACAAATTAAGTTGCCATAACAAAATCAAAAAATTCCGGGAATTCCCGCACAAATTTCCCGGGATTTCTTTCCCGGAAAATGTGCGGGATCCCGGGAAAGTTTTCCCGGGAAATCCCATATGAAAAACACTAATATACATTCATGGATATTAAAATGAGCATAAGAATAAACTTTCAATGAAGTGATAAAAAAAATTTACTGTAACCTGATGAAAAATTAGTTATATATTTCTTTCTCAAGTACAAACATTCAGTCGATAGTAATATCGATAGTATCGATAGTGAAATCTGAGCTATCGATATATATCGATAGTAGAAAATATCGATAGTATCCCAGCACAGTTGCAGCCACTGAAAGGTGTGAAGGTTAGTTTTGTTTTTTTGTATAAAAATCGATAAAAGTTGAACTTAAAATTTTAAAAATAAAGTAGTTTTTTTTAATATTACTCGTATATATTTTTTGGGACTCTATGTTTCCAACGAACCAAAAATAGCAAAGGCACGTAGTCAAATGGCCGCAGTATTGCTCGTGTAGGTGCTGAAAAACGTTTTATAACTTCGTACAGAAGAAAGTAGAAGTTTCCAAGATCTACTCCCAGAATTATCATAGTCTTCACCACTCTAAATTATTTTTAAAAATGTTAGTATTTAGTAATGAAAAATATCACAAAAAAAAAAACTGTAAGTAATACAGTAATGACTGAGGTAATCAATAACAAGTGCGATTGAGATGAAAAACTCTGGAAGGCCAAGTGACGCACACAAGCCTGATCGCATTTAACAAATAATTACGATGACACCAGGGGTCTGATCGTCGCTTTCGATAACAAGCTGATCCGATCACGTTTTTTCAGTTTGAGATTATGTCATTCGATATCGAACCAAATTATTACATTCTTAGATAGCGAATGCAATAATCTCAAACTGACAAAACATGATCGAATCAGCACGTTATCGAAAGCGACGATTAGACCCCAGAGCTATTCTGTAAAGAGAAAAGTGACTGCTACCCAATGCACTCAGTTTTTGCAGAAAAATAATTTATGATTTTCGGAAACACGAGCAAGATTTTGCAAACAATTCAAAATAATGTTGTGGCAATGACTCAAAGTGGCCAATTGCCATGTAAGCGAAATAAAACGCATCGCAAATGATAGAGATTATTGGAAGAACTTTGTTGTGATCCTATTTCCTTCTAGGAATTACAGGATATAATATATAATTAAACTTTTGAGTTGCATAATTAAATTCTTAAACAAAAGTTCCATTGACTCAATAAAATATTTTTAATGAAATATTTTATCAATTAAATAAAAGTTTAATTGACTAAAAAAATTTTTTTATTTAATTTTTTAAACAAAAATATAATTGGCTATATTAATATAAGTGTTAATTTAACTTTTAATCAATCTATCGACTCAATATATATATTTTTTTTATTTATACATGCTTTATACTTTAAAACAATTAAACTTTTAATTACTTTTTTTTAATTAACGGTGTTAACAGGAGAATTTTTTTAATGCAGATTTTGTGGAAATAAATGTGAAATCGTGGTTGGCAGAACAACAATTTAAGGTTTTGGAATGGCCAGCGCAAAGCTGAGAAAATTTTTATTGGAAAATAGAGAAGACTAGGCGAATACCGAAGAGCTCTTCAAAATATTAATGAGCTTTGAAGCGTTATGTACTTATGTATGTGCAAGCAAAAGTAAAAAAAAAATATTCCTTATGATGATACGAGTACATATTTAAATTTAGTTGAACTAGAATGAATTTTAATCGGGAATAATTTCTTAAGAGTTGAAATTAAGCCGGATGAAGAAATTATTCCTGATAAAATATGTCATATGAAATTGCAACAAATATTATTTGGCTGGTTTTCACAAACATTTGATAGCTCGTAGCTCATATTGGAGTAGTTTTTCAGTTTATTCATCTTGCTCGAATTTTGTAGAAGCAGAGCAACTTCTTTCTGTTTTCCCTTAAAATTGGCCTTAAATCAAAATCAAAATAGCAATAAGATTTAATTTTTTCTTCGTCTTGCTCTTCCATTTCAGTAACGAGTATCATGCCACAGTTGGTGTAAAAAAAATAATAAAAAGCACATACTCATGTGCAAATATACCCACATTAGCCCAATTCACAATCTTGTGCAAATAGTCTTGCATCGTAGCATGTGCAAAATTGTATAGTATATTGATTCTTAGTGGTGAGTATCAATATACTATACCGTTTTGCACATGCTACGATGCAAGACCATTTGCACAAGATTGTGAATTGGACTATTGTGAGTAACAAGTGCATGGAGCGTTGCACTGCACACAGTTCAATAAAATTGATTGATTGATAGTTTTACATGTACGTTAACATCTGTATTGTCAATAATTAATTACGAATTAGAATGAATTACGACTTTTTTTAATTTTTTTTCTCTTTCTCCTTATATCTTTGTTTGAAAAAATAAATAGAATATTTATTGCAAAAATAATTATTTAATTGCTTGTTAGCTAGAAGCCCTTTAAAGCGCAATCAAAAGGTGTTTCATCTCAGATAGTTGATAGGTTGCAATGTAATGAGTATCTTCCCTTCTCATCTACACAATAAATGGTTAGAATGATCTTTAACTGCCTCATAAAAAATTCCTTTAATATAAAATTAATGAAATAACAAAACAATAAACTAGCAACACTATAGACATGACAAGTTTGTTTAGATCAATCTGCACAAATTTCTCACTGGAAAATAATGCGATTCTGTTAAAAAAGGATATGACTCTTAGACGTTTTGAAAGTTTACGTTAGGCTGAGTTTACATCTGGCATTTCATGTGTTGCATGTGCCCAAAAAAGCTTAACCACTAATTAATAATTTAAAACTGATTGATTCAGACACGTATTTATTAAGTTAAACAGTTTCATACATAGCTAATAGACAATTTTATAGCATCCAATATGATTGTCTGAATCAAACAACATAGATGAAACTCATCCTTAGAGTTTTTTTTGTTTACTAAAGTACAGTGTCCACAGAGGACAATATCCGTTAATGGTATTTGTTATAGGCAAGTTCGACTGTGTTACCAATATTTTTGCCTCGAGAACAATTTTGTGCTTCCCTAAGGTCTAAAAACTTGCATAAGCCTATCATTAGCACTCAGTTAGTTGTTTTCGACAACTGTTAGATAAGCATTAATTTTTTGGTATTGACGTCACGTCAATACATTTTCAAATACATTAAAAATATTTCCCTCTGTGCAACTTCTATGTAAGTTTCTTACGAGTAAGTCTGCTTAGCTGAGCTGAGCAGGGACTCGTCTGCAAATATCCTACTTTTAACCGGCTTCACAAAAGGAGACGTTTATTAATTTGGCTCCGTCTTCATATTTAGACCGATTTTAAAAAATAACGGGTGAGCGGAACTACAACCATTAAATTTATTTCTTTGGTACTTATAGTTATTCTATTCCCACACAAAACAACTTAACTAAAACTTTTGAAAATTTTCTAAATTTTAAGTAAAAAATGTGGTCGTCTGGCACAAAAGCTGTTTTTTTTTATTTAAAACCACTATAATATTTATTTATATTTATTTAGTGCATTCATGAACTAATTTATAGTAATTATACATATGCATATTTATATTTGATAAACAATTTTTCTAAAACTAATACCCTAATTCTCTTCGACGATTATGTCGTCTTGTCTATGGTCGGTCGAAAAAAAGAAGCAGTTGTGATTCTTTAAAACAAATATTATTTATTGTCTATGCTAGAAGGTTCGTGTATTTGCTTTATGATTTTATTCCTAGCATTATATCCAACATATATTTTTTCATGTATTTTTCAAACTATTGTATAATACTTTAATTTAATTTTTATGTTTTAAAAACATGGCAATAATATTTATATTTTTCATTATCATAGACAACAACATTTTTTGAAGAAAATAATTTAGAGAATTCAAAGACAAGAACTCAGAAGCATTTTCAAACAAAAACGTCCTAAATTGTCTTACTGAATTAGGGCATTAATAATAGTATATGTCTCTTTTTTTGAGTACACAAAAGATTTTAACCATTTTTGGCCCATGGAATGATAAATTCTCGTGCTGAAAAGGGAGTGGCGTGGCCACTACCATTAAAATTCAATAGCATATTTCACGTGTCACCCTCAGCTCTGAAAGTGACATGATCTTGAATTTGAAAAAGTGGGCAGTATGACGCCCATTTGGAATGAAATGATCTTGTGATTAAATTATTGGGCGGTGTCACACCCTTTTTAAACTAAGTATTTTATTTCAAGTGTTCTTAATTAACCGATTTTTATGAAACTTTCTCTTTCATGTAGAAAATCAACTGATGTTTGCGAAAGTGGGTGGGGCCACGCACTTTAAAATTTAACTTTCGCAATAAATATAAGGTTAAAAATAAAACTTTATAAAAAAATTAAACCCTAAAATCTTAAAAATAGTTTAGAGTCAATTGAATAAAATATTTTTATATACATACATATGTATGTAATAAATGCAAGAAATGCAAGAAATGCTGCGAATGCAGAATACACTGCTTCAAGCATTACTTAAGAAGCCATGAACACGCAAATGGCATTCGCCAACACAAAAATGTGCTTGAGCACTTCCTCACGGAAAGAAAATATTGATATAATGTTGGTCTCTGAGACTCATTTGACTTCGAGAAGTCTATTTAAAATCAATGGCTACACCTTATATGATTCAAAGGACCCGTGAGGAAGAGCATGCGGGGGATCAGCAATTTTAATAAAGTCAAGACTCAAGCACTATACTATTGACAACATTTGTGAAGAACATCTACAAGCAACAAATATTGGCATTGAAAGTTTCTGTACAAATTTCGTGATATCATGAATTTACTCCCACCCCCCCAGATTTTCAATCACTGTGGATCAATACGAGGATTTCTACAAATATCGTGGACCTTATATCGTAGCAGCTGGCGACTACAATGAGAAACATACGTTCTGAGGTTCGCGTCTTATTACACCCAGAGGTCGGGCTTTGTTCAACACAATTTCAAAAATGGACTTGGACGTCGTTTCACGTAGGGAGCCCACTTATTGGCCTACGGACATAAATAAAATTCAGGATGTTTTAGATTTTGGCGTCATGAAAAATAACTCTAGGGATTTAGTTCATGTTGAAGCTTCTCTAGATCTCTCCTCCGATCACTCTCCCACGATCGTTACAATCTGTAGCCTACTGAGACTACGACTTACCTTACCCATATGTGAAGATGATCAATCTTGTTAATTGTCTGGAGTTCAAAAAATATCTCAGTAGTCATTGTACGGAAAACATTAAGCTAAGAACATCCGAAGATATTGAATTTAACATTGCTAATCTTATCAGAAATAATAAACAGGCTCTGAACATGCCACTATCTCCTATCCGCAGACTGGAGATTGAACGTCTCGTATGTGAAAAAAGAAGAGCCAGAAGGGAATGTCAACAGCACAGATCATCCCAACCTAAAATCAGATTTAAAAAGTGCACTAAACGACTGCATCTGAAAAACTGCATCTCTTAAAAATTATCCGGAAGATCTTGATGTCACATCAACATCTAATTACTCTTTGTGGTGCGCTGCCAGAAAGCTTAAAACACCCGTTGAGCTTAAAGCACCTCTGAGCACATCTACCGAATCTATACCAAACGGTGTGCCACAGGGGAGCATACTGGGGCCAGTTTTGTATTTAATTTATACTTGTGATATGCCTTTGAGCAGCAATATCCACACATCTACGTTTCCCGATAATAATAATAATAAAAGCCTCACGAGGCTTCCCGTTATCTACAAGAACATATTACATAACTGGAACTATGATTAAGGAGAATTAAAGTAAATGAGCAAAAGTGTGTTCAGGTAACATTTACCCTGCGAAGAGATACTTGTTCCTCAACATTCACACGTAAAATACCTTGGTATATACCTTGATCGACTTCTTAGATGGAAACTCCATATTGATTCAAAGCTACCAGAAATGAAACTTAAATTAACTCAGATACATTGGCTGATAAGTAGAAATTCAACACTCAGTCTAGATTGTAAACTTTTAATATACAAGTCGATTTTGAAACCAATAACTGCATAAGCGCTTTACTTAACTAAATGTAAATTATTTTAAATTTTGTAGGGCTTATTTTTTAAATCGGTTTCATTTACATCTAAATTTTAATTAAGAAATCTTAAGTTGTCTTTTGTTACTCGTGCAGTGTTAAAACATCAAGCTTAAACTTTTAATAAAAGTCAGCTTTTCATTCGATTCAAATAAATAATAATTAATTAATTTGTTATTGATAAAATGTTTTTTGTCTTGTCTGTATTATTGATTTTATTTTACTTGTTTTAAGCACATTGATTGAATCTTTGTTTTACTTGATTGATTTAAGCAATAATAAAAAAAGAATGTAACAAAAAAGGAGTTAAATTGAATTGTTTTCTTCACGCTCTTCACAAAATAAATAAATATTTGACTTATTAGTTGAGTTACGTGTTGGAATTTTTTTTGTTTTTTGTTTTTGTATCGTAAAGGAATATTTATTTTATCGTGAACGAAACAAAGATTTTCATTTAAATATTTTTTTCTTCCTTTTGACAATCTGTAGCTGTTGTAACCTGTAGATACGACGACTACTACCGTTGACTTAAAATTCTGACGTTTTTTGTTAATGATTGAGTGTGTGTGTGTGTGTGTGTGAGTGTGTGTGTGTGTGTGTGTGTGTGTGTGCATGTTTTTTATTTTGTTACAATTTCAATGATTTTGAAAATTAAATACAAATAAGGAAACCGTTCCACGGAAATGTTTTGCTAAATAATTTTAAAATTTTTTTTTGTTACATAAAAAAAAGTGAAGCATTTCATTTTGATGGATACGCACTGTGCATTTCAATACTTTTATTGCATTTGAATTTTTTTTTTATATAAAATTTGTTCATTCTACATACTTACATGCACACTTATTTGTCCATTTTAGAGCATTTACTGGAAATAATTAAAATAGTTATTCGTCTCATACTTGTTAACTATGAACAGAATTTTCCTTTTATTTCAAGTTTAAGGCGAGTTCTATCTAATTTAGTTCAAAGTGAAGCTTACAACTTTCCTTTTTAAATTATTGTAACGTTTCACTAAACTACCTTAATAGTCGGTGCGTTAAAGTGTGATTTTGATTTTTAGTTTGAATTGTTTAACAGCAAATTAGCAGTCTACTTAAAAGATGATTGATTTTTTTAAGGCTGGATAGGAATTTCAATTACAAAAGTACTTTCTATTTGTAATTGAAATGTTGCTGAAATTGTAATACATATATTTAGCCAATTCACAAAGTCTTCTAAAGTCATAAGCAGGGAAACCAGAAATATGATCTAAAAAAAGTGCAATGCGCATAATTCAATATGCACCAAAAACTTGAAAATATGCACAAAAAACTCAAAAAATATGCTCTTAAAATAAAATAAATTGGTTTATTTGAAATGAAAATATATTTTCAATTAAAAAATGCAACAACATTTGTATATAAAATAAGCAAAAAAGGAAACAATAAAAAATTAACAAAGCATAACTGCCGTATTAAAAACAATAATCTGGGTTTGAAGTTGGAGTTGAAACAAAATTGCCATAAAATCGTTGCATGCCACATCCAAATAAACTTTTATATATTGACAATGTTCCATCAATGTCTACTCGGGGTAGAGTCCGTCACAAATAGAAAAGCCGAATTTTTTATTGAAGCTAACGTCCGTAATAACTACGAAAATGTATACACCACATGGAACATTGGAAATGAGATTTAGATGGCGAAAAATAAAAATGAATATTTTGTGCAACACTTAAGCTTGTAAGCAAATTAAAATAAAAAATTTTATTTATTTTATTTAATTTTTTTGTTTTATTTATTTATTTCAAAATATGCCCTAAAAGCGTAAATTATGCTTTAAAAATTAGAAAATATACTAAAAATATGCGTGTAAAAGTGATAAATGCAAAAATGTACTCTAAAGGGTAAAATATACAAAAATATGCTTTTAAGGGTAAAATATGCAAAAATATGCACTAACAAATCGATGCCAAAATTAATAAAAAGTTCTGAAACGAATAAATATCTTGTCCCCGCATGAATACGTCGCACAAGAAAAAACATGCAATTGCATATTTGCGGTTTCCCTGGTCATAAGTCTTAAATTACTATTTAAGATCACATAGTGAATCTAAGTGCCTTTTTATTGGCTTACGTACTCTAGAAGGACGTAGAAAACTCCAATCCGCCCTTCTGGTTTACGATATTATCAATGGTTACGTTGACTGTCATGATTTGCTTCATGCTGTTCCATTTTTTATACCTAATAGAAATTTAAGATTAACTAAGTTGTTTGATGTTCCTTTTCATCGGACTAATTATGGCCGTAATGGCACATTAACCCGTGCTTTCGCGTTTCTCAATGAAATTAACTTTAAATTACAAAGAGAATCAAAGTCTTACATAGAATTCAGCACTGCGAAAAATGAGTTTAAACTTGTTCTTCTAAGCGTAATAAGATAATACCTTATTTGGAATTTTGTTTAATTTCATAACTTTGTTTATACATACAAATTAGCCTTAATTATTTTTTTTTGTTTATCTTTTACTATTTTATAAGTTATTTATCCTAGTATTTTACCTTCATATCGTTATCGTTGTCTGAAAGGACTTTTTGTCCATAGACTGAAATAAATAAATAAATAAATAAATAAATAAATAAATAGTACGACTAACTGTTTGGATTTTTTGTTTTTAATTCGAAAATATTGAAAAAGGTCCATTGTGTTGATGTGGTTTTCAGATTTTCGAATTCTCGCGAATTCTTGCAATATTCGTGATACGAGGGTGCATAAATAAGTCCGTTACTTTTTGAATGAAACACGGTTTTTTTTTGCAAAACAAAAATTTATTTTTCAACATGATCTCCTTTTAACTCAATACACTTAGTCCACTTAGTTCCAGTTTTTGTATCCCTTCCAAAAAATAAGATTTTTCGAGGTCCTTAAAATAGGCATTTGTTTGGTCAATAATTTCATCTTTGGAGCTAAATCTCTTTCCACGGAGCCATTTCTTTAAGTTTGGAAATAGAAGTAGTCACTAGGGGCTAAATCCGGAAGCGGGTGGGGCACCAATTAGCCATGCGGCTAAACAACTCCCAACAATTCTTTGAAGTTGTCACACGTTTACGTTTATGGTCAATTGAGAGCAAACGCGGCGGCACCCATCTTGCAGACAACTTTCTTAAACCCAGCTGATCATTTAAAATCGAAACCACAATGCCATATGATGCCTATGGCATCAACAATCTCACGCACTTTTACTCTTCGATCGGCCAACACCATATCGTGGATTTTTTCAAAATTTTCGGGTGTACTGACCTCAATTGGCCGTCCAGAACGTTCAGCGACCATAACGTTCACTTTTTTTACCATTGAAATCGATGGTGCAGAGTCCCCATACTATTTATCGAGCTTTTCCTTGGTTTGATTGACGGTTATTTTTCGCAAAAAATAATGTTTAGTGAGCACTCGAAATTCACTTATTGCCATTTTTAGAAAAATACACGAGGCTGTTAAACGCAAAGTAAATGACGACACTTGCTCAAAATTTGACAGTAGTCTATTGCAGGTGGTGAGAACAGTGTTACATTTCATATAAATACGAGGGAAGTTCGAAAAGTCAAGGACTTATTGAGCCAACCTCGTAAAAGTGAATTTGGCCAAGTATGTATTCTGATTCTTCTGACAGTTTTTTTTGCGAAATTTTAAACTTTGGTATTATGCTGCTGTTAGTAAATTTTTGCGAATTTTAACCATTTTCGCCATTTTTACCGAATTATTTGCATTCCTCAGAGTTTTACAGATTTTTAAAAATAATAATGGTTGGTTTAAAATTTTGCATTTTTTTTTCGCGAATTTCTATTATATTTGCCAGTAATTTTTGCCGCAATGAATATTTGCATAATTCAGTATTCATGGGTTACAAAAATATCTATATCAAGGCAGAGATTTTGACTAGAGCAGTTAATTCGTCAAATTTAATGGTGTTAAAAAAAAAAACAAAATTTAATAACAAATTCTTCAAGGCAAGTTTGTCGAACTATGTAACGTTCATCGTTCTTCGGAATTGTGTTTTTAGTTTAACTATTGAAACTAAATGAAAATAATATTTATGTAAAATAAATAGCAGACTGAAAAAACAATTATTTATATTTGTACTAATATATAAAATATTTTTTTTACCAAAACTTTAGTGCTCTGATATGAAAATATTAAAACTAAAAACTTACTATCTACAGAAAAATATCAAAAAAACTATTGTTCTAATCAATCAAAATTTTGTCAAACTTTGCCTCTATTGCTAGAAGCATCATCATCAGATTTGCCAAAATTAAAAATTTTCATCAAATTAAGGGAATTTTTATTTAAAATTAGGAGAAACTTTTAATGATATATATGTGTATATGATATGAATTTTAATTTTTAATTGAATGAATCAAAAGATTAATTAAAAATAAATTCAAAATCAATTAATCTTATCTTCCAAACGGGTCTTTCGAATTTTGGCAGTCGACAGATAGATCTGTGGCAATGGCTGCCATTTCATTTAGTCAGTTTTGTCAAAGCACCGTGTACTGATATGGCATTCAAAAATACGTGGCACACGCTCATCTTCCATTTTACGGTCGTCGTAGTGTCCTTCTAAACTTAAACTTGGATACTCTTAAACAAAACTTTATTACAATTAAATCATTCGTTCGTAAGTATTCCTGATTTATTAAAAAAAATCAGATTTTGTCCCACTTTGGTACATCTTCATGTATATACATTTTCACTGTTATATAGATTTTCACTGATTTTATGTCCTACAGTTATTAGTAAAGGGTGATTTTTTAGCAGGTTTCTTATTGGCAACACTGTGTTTGGCAACTCACCTGTTTTCGAGTGTCATGTCACTGTTAATCATGTTCAGTTTGGTCCTTAATTTAACCATGAATCGACTTACAAATGAACAACGCTTGCAGGGGTCTAATCGTCGCCTTCGATAACGATATAATAACAATGTAATAATATGATTCGATAGCGAATGCCATAATATCAAACTGAAAAAACGTGATCGAATCAGTTCATTATCGAAAGCGACGATTAGACCCTAGATTATTAAATTTTATTATCCAAATTCATGCTCGGTTAAGAAAGTGCATCCGTGCACTTCTTCCATTTTATGGTCAGGTTGAAGCGACCTTCTGAGGCGGCTATTCGGAATTTTGTGATTAAATTTCGCATCAAAATAACATTATTGAACATTAAATCAGCAACAGGCATACGTAAAGTGCGGAAAAAGAAAATAGTGCAGTTGCATCCGCCAGTGTTGTTGATGACCATGAATTATCGATTCGGCACCATTCGCAGCAATTGGGCTTCAGTTTTTTTTTTGCCTAAAATGGAAGTGCTGTACTTGGCTGACATGTGGTCTCAGCAAGACGGTGCCACATGTCACACAGAACGCGAAACAATACCCCAATTGACAGGCGAGTTCGGTGAACCGTTTATTTCACGTTTGGAGCCGTTCAATTGGTCGCCTAGATCGTGAGATTTAACGAATTTAGATTTTTTTATTGTGGGTATATGTTAAGGCTCATGTCTATAGGGCAGCTACGTCCAAACTCACATATTCTGACATTTGCATTTGAGGTGAACAGCTTTGAAAGCTTTTAAATTTGTTCTTGTTTCTCTGCAAAGTAAGAGCAAGCATTGTGGTCATCCAGATCTGATTGGCTGTTGTGCTCTCTTGTGCTCTCGTCGGGGTGAAAGTACAAAAGCTCTTTTGTAAAAGTTTTTACAAAAAAAGCATATATGTAGCTTGTACGTAGCTGCTATAGGTGAAAGCTCGCAAATGTTGACGCACTGGAAGACAATATAAAAGAATTTATTCGTGAGATACCGGCCGGTATGTGGGCGAGAGTATGCTAAAATTGGACCCAGCGTATGAACCATTTCAGCTGTCAACATTTACACGAAATCATATTTAAACATTGAATTATATACATCGTTCTACCGATTTAAATAAAGATTTCATACATTTCAGGGTTTTTAAATCAAATCCGAAAGTTTTTAAAAAAATCACCCTATAGCCGTAGTTTTTCTTATCACGTTACTTTATTTATGGGGACAAGAAAAGGCTGATTTATTTAAATAAATTTGGATTCTGCCCCACTGTGATACGAGTATATGAACATATGTATGTATATTGTAACTATTGATTAGATTTTATGTACTAAAGTTACTACAAGTTTTTTTTTTATCAAACAACTCAATTTATGGGGACTATTAATATTGATGTAAATAGTAAAACAGTTATTACAATCTTTTCCAAACCTTTTAAATAAACAAAAGTCATAAAATTTATAATTTAATAATTTAGTTTTATAACTATTTTTTTTGCAGCAGGTTATTGAACCTGAACTTCTTTAATTACTTTTAGTATTCTTGGAATAAAATGATTGTATGGCACTAGAACTATCAAATACTTGATACATAAAAATCGGGTTTCGACTAAATTGAAAAAGCGGTATTTCGAAAAATCCGTTTTCAGGTCTTTTAAAAATGATTGGACGACCTGTTACAAAACCGGTTAGAAACCCGGGTTGAAAACCGATTGGTAACCCAGTTCTAAAACCGGTTCTAGATCTGGCTATAATATCAAATTCTTCGTTTTTACTTTACTTATTAAAATTTAAAATTTAGTTTAATTTTGAACTAAGGAACAAAGCAAGCGTACCTGAAAACTCCAGCCAAATTACAAAAGAATAAACTGGAACCAGTGCCTCGTTTCTGTAAGGAATGGAAGAGCCTTTCGAGTCGAAAGAATTATTATCATCCTGTGAAAAACAGGGTGGGTAAGACAAAAATTATATTTAAGATAAAATCATAACACTTATATAAATATTACAAAATTATTGGTAATAGATTGAATGGTTCTTAAAATAATCCAAAAAAAAAAAAAAAAATAGGAAAAAAAATCATTCGATTTTGTCGAGTTATTCGACACAAAAAAATTCGGATTTTTGTATAATTCAGAATTAACAATCATTTTGTATAAAACCGTTTTTGCGCACAATACGAAATTTGGTTTAATAATTACATATGGCCATTTCCACAGGAATGTTTTGTAGCGTGCGACACCAAGCAAATATGCTTGTTTTTTCAAAGAAAACGAAACTTTTTTTTCTACTTCTTTAATTATTTGTGTAGGCCGTTGCCAGCTCTATATTAGGTAAAATTTTAAGAAAAATCGAGTCAAGTTTTTCAGAAATAGAAGATTAATTGCTTGCTGTCGCACGTGACAAAAAAGTGGAATTTCTCGGAAAAATGCCCATATGTGACAGCGCATAGAGAAAGGGATCTAAGGGTAAAAATATAAATTTTCACTTTTTTTTTGATGTGGACAACATCTGAGCATCGAATGAGACCGATCCCATGCCCCAAAAGTGTTCCCTCCCAGAGATATGCACGTTTTAGGAAATTGAAGTCGACGATTCTAAGATTATGTGAAAAAATTTTTGTACTAACAGAATCATATTCAGGATTTAAAAGAATTATAAATGAGTATTTGTTATAATTCACAATTAATAATTTCAGAAAATAAACCTGGATTCGAAAAAACGGCAGCAAAATTGATATCAAACTCATGGAAACAGCGCGCTAGGTAGAAAACAGTAAAAACCAACTACACAAAACAAGACGTCATGAGATGTGTCGCTTTCAAATGAGACCAATACCAACACTCTCAGTGATGGTACACCAAAGATACACGTATTTAAATCTTTAAAATGGCTCTCCTGAACAAAACCGGTTTTTACCCTTAGGTCCCTTTCTATTTTGCGCATCACATATATACATTAGCGTGGCGGTTAGTTTAGATTTTTTTTTTTATTTCTTATATTCACTCTACCGAAAACTGTTCAGTTTTATATAAAAAAATTACAAAAAAATTTCATAGCGATAAGATTGTGTTTTAGGGGGCCCCTCAAAGTTGGCCCTCAAGCCCATTTACTCAATGTAATTTATTTTTGTTTAGTTTTCTTTTGACTATATGTACTTATATGTATGAAATAATTTAATGGATATAACCTCTTATTGTACCAGGCTTAATATAAATAATTTCCATATAAATATAATTTTGTTATATAAAATTTTTTGTATTTTGTTGGTTATTTTCTTCATTATTTTAAAAAATATTAATTTTAGCAAAAAACTTTCTTTGACGCTAATGTTGTTGACTAGAAGAGCTAAAATATTGCCCTATATCATATTATTGTAAAATGTTTTTTTAAAAAGATAGTCATATGCAAAAAAAAATAACATTGAAAAATGGGCTTGAAGGCCAACTTTGAGGGGCGAACGCACCCCCTAAAACATAATCTATTTTTTTTGTATATTTTTTACATAAAACTGAACCGATTTGCGAGGAGAGAATATAAGAAAAAAAATATTAACGGCCACTCTAATATACATACATACAACACTGATGTACATACATATCGTTAGCTTAATATATAAAGTCCCTAACTGAAAGATAATTTTTTTAAATCGAGTTTTTTGTATATTTCAATAGAAGAACATCTAATATATCAAAAATACAAAAATCTCCATTTCAAAAAAATAATGAGTTAGGGCTTTTCTATATTAAGGTAACGATATGTTTGTAAGTTTTATGCAGATGCATATAATCAAACAATATCTAAGCCTTTATTTTTTTTATTAATTATTTTATTTTGTAATATCTCAAGTAAAATTCCCTTTGGATATTAAATATTCATGAAAATATTATTATTTGTTAAATTTTTTTACAACTGTTTCGTTGTTAACATGTCGTTGAAATGATTTACATCATATTCTTAATAAAAATGATTGTTTTTCAACAAAATAATAATAAATATATGAAACAAAATTATTTTCTGAAAAAAAAAAACCGAAAATAAAAAATCTACAAGGAAGGCAGACAGGCAGGCAGGCAGGCAGGCAGGCAGGCAGGCAGGCAGGCAGGCAGGCAGGCAGGCAGGCAGGCAGGCAGGCAGGCAGGCAGGCAAGGCAGGCATACATACGACCCAGCGAACTTAAACTTGTTAACAAACTGAAGCCGGGCTTAAAGCGATTTACTTGATGGCTAAAATGTGAGAATAAATATGTATAAATATGTTTGTATGTATATATGTTTTATTGACTCTTCAACGAAAATAAAAAATATACATATTTATTTGCACACAAGGGTCATTAATACGTGCAGCGGTGAATGGGTCGTGATTTGCATTTTAAAATCGAAAAAGAATTAAATTTACATTTCTGAAAACAGTTTCTGTAAACAAATTGAAAATTACAGAAATTAATAAGCAACCAAACAAATGAATTCATTTCAAGGAAAAAGAAATGTCTGCAAAATATTAAATGAAAAAAAAAATTAAATTACTTAACCAAAAATTTCGGTTTTCAGACCATAAATTTGTCAGAAAAGAGAAAAAAAGGATTTTTGGTAAAATAAAAAAAAATACTTCTGAGATTGTGTAAGAATCGAAATACGTAATACAGCTGTAAAGAAGTAGTGCTCGTAACTTTTGGCGTTTTATGGAGGAGCTTGCACTCTTTTTTTTTTTAGCCATTAAATGATTAAGTATTAAGGAAATTTCGCTTAAGAATTTTAATGAGCTAAGATCAAATAAAAGATATTTTTATATCAAAAATATAGGTTTTTAATTTTAGTTTTTAAAATGTGCAGTTTAATGATCGATCATGTTTCATAAATAAGTAATTCCTCACAAACGTAAAAATTTTGGTTATTTAGTTAACTGTCACTGAATGCTTTAAGAATGATTCTCAGACATTTGTTAACACCAATTCCTTCTTACTAAAACCAGAAGTAACCCTACACTCAGCCCAGTATTGAGTGTTTCCATTCCTCCATGTTCATGTTCCCGTCGTTCCTATAAGGAGCATAGGGCCTCGACTTTCTTCTATAGTGACATTTTAATTATATATTGACAAGAAAAAATAAGCCATGTATTAGCTATGGAACCGACTGAAAAGCACCAACTAGAGTCAGTAAAACACATCTATGTATTACTTCATAAATAAGTTTTAAAAAGAATAACTACACAGAAAAAAATATTTCTTCAATCACCAAAAATAAACAAAAACCCATTAAAAATTCAATTGCGTCCATTAAACTTTTTAATGAATAAAATTTTTAAACAAAATTTTCATTGACTCAATTAAATAGTTGACTTATGTCCTAATTCTGTTCGACAATTGTATCGTCTTGTCTATGGACGAAAAGAAGAAGCAGTTTTGATTCTTTACAACAATTATTATTTCTTGTCTATGCTAGAAGGTTCGTGTATTTGCTTTATGATTTTGTTCCAAACATTATATCCAACACACATTTTTTCACATATTTTTCAAACTATTGTATAATACTTTAACTTGATTTCTATGTTTTAAAAACATGGCAATAATATTTATAATTTTCATTATCATAGACAACAACATTTTTTGAAGAAAATAATTTAGATAATTCAAAGACAAGAACTCAGAAGCATTTTCAAACAAAAACGTCCTAAATCTTCTTACTGAATTAGGGCATTAACCTTTAGTCAATTGAATTTTTAATCAAAAGCTTAATAGACTCGATTAAATTTTTGATTTATTATTTCTACTTTTTTCAATAAAAAAAAAAAACAATTAAAAATTCAATTGTGTCAATTAAACTTTTTAATTCATTACATTTTTGAACAAAATTTTCATTCACTCAGTTAGATAGTGAACTAAAACTTTAATAAATTAAAATTTGAAGCAAATGTTTAATAGACTCATATACATATATATTTTTTATATATTATTTTTTTCCAATTAAATGTTTTAAGTAGAGAAAATTTTTTCAGTGTATTTATGATGTCGGTTTTTTTTTCATAAATTTCGTAACCACATGTTTTAAAAGTATTTCGTTCGCTGCAGCCAAAAATCTCTGATGTCTAGATTCACTCACGAACATATACGTAAAAAATTTTCTGCTCGTGCAGGATTCTGATTAACTTCTATTGACACCAGAGGTGGCCATTATCTCAATTTTATGGTCGCGAGCACGGGCTCATACACTATGTGTGAGATTGACAGCCTATCTATTAAGCCAGGAAACATATACACAAGGTTAGGTTAGGTTAGCAGGCTGTTGGTAAGGAAGTGTAAAATTTAGAGTCCAGCTTACTTGGGTCCAGTACAATGATCCCTTTGTACTACCTGTGAGTTGAAGAGAATATAGAGAGGGTGATAGGGAAGAGATGGATATAGAGAAGACAAGTGGTGAAGTAAGAGATAGAGGAAAGCTTTATTCTTTTACAACTCTGCTTTTGCACATTTTTGAATAATCAGTATTGCAGCGCCTCTAGTGTCAAATGAGGCATATTAAATTTTTTGAATCTGTTTTTAGTAGCCATTTCATTGGTTATTTTACTTTGCCGATGATTCTGCTATACAATGAAGTAGGGCGCTCTGATGTTACATTAGGATTAGTATCTGCTTAAGTCTGTATAGTTCAGTGAGCAGTGACTATGCCTTCATCACTTAAACTTTTCCCACAGCAACTGATATAGAGAACACTGGTGCACATAAAAAAAATGCGTGTTGTTGTTATTTAATGATTGTCTGATGACCGGAATCGAACCCAGGACCTTCGGACCCAGGACGCCACCCTCCAGTACAAACACAAACAAAGCATAAGATAGTGTACCTAGCAGGAAGAATAAGGAGTAAAGATGCCGTCTAGAAGGTCTCTATACTAAATTTTTTGGATGTACAAGGCCAGTTCGCTCTATTCCATACTCATATCTTTTTTTACATGCGTTCGTATTGCTGGGTAGACCTTTCGCTCTTAATTTTTTCGCCAGATATTCTGTAAGGCCTTCAAATTAATGGATTTTGCTTTTGCTTTAGTAAACAAAAAATCAAACCATAAAATGTTACTCCTTCTGTAGTGGACATTAGCCTATTGTGACCAGAATTCAGAATTGTAAAACAGGTTTTTCAATAGCTTGACAATCGGGAGTTGTCCTATTTAAAATTTTACTAAGCCGATTGGTGCAATTATAGTATAGTTTTCGAGTTATTTTGTCTGTAGTTATTCGCCAATAGCGAATATTTTGTTTAAACTTGCATTGCCTAAACACAGACAAATGAAAATGATAAAAAAATTTTCAACTGGAAACATTCTCACATTCCTTGCAGAAGCTTGGCCAGCATATATGTAGATGTGCTTGTTTTTTACAGTTTTACAATTTTTGTGTTTGTTTTACGGTTTGTTTTTTACAGTTGAAGGTTAGCCGCGAATAACGTTTTAAGTGACAAAATAATAATTTTGCAGGAGAGCCAAAAAACGTATTTTAAGGCAAGATTGTTTTTTTTTTCGTTTACATTTTTTTAGCTTCTTGAAAATAATGATAACTAGCATTAGCTTTTCTTTTTGTATCTCTGCTACATTTATCAACTATTTTCGACAATTTCGTTTGCATGATTTTATTAGTTACTTACAAAGTTTTGCACGCACTGACCGATTTGTAATTGTATTTTGACGGCGATAAGATGCATAATTTTGGATGTTTTGATGTTTGAACAACGCAAGAGAATTATGTTAATGTTAATCTGTGATAAAAGTGTTTTTTTTTATGTCTTACGACGTTATTCGCGGCTGTGCTTCAGTTGTTGAGGCCCTAACGCTCCACCGGGAGAAATATAACTTAAGAAGAATAAGATTTCTAGTTTGCTCATTAGTTTTTGTACTTTAATTAAAAGATAATAAAAAAACTGGTGATGAGATCCGGATTTTTAGACACACGCTGAAACCCGGTTTTAAAAATTAGTCTTTTACGAATTATTTGAAAACCGGTTTTTGTGTACTTGCAATATTTGGCAACTGTACTTATCATTCTTATAGATAGTGTGGACATTAAGAAAAGTGGGAATAAAACCTTAAGTTATGTACTTAACTGATTTAAATGAAACTCACTATGTATTATGTAAAGAAGTGTTAAATTTTTCAGATATTAAACAGGTCTTCCAATAAAAAAAAAACACAAATTTTTTTAATCGACATAATGGGATATTTATTTAATTGCAAAATGGAGTGAATGCCATTAATAATGGAAAACAATATCAAGCAAATGGGCGCCATGGCTACCTTTAAAATTTCTCATCAACAATTTGCACATTTGCGGCTGTGTGTCGTCGATAAATTGATGAATTTAATGTTTGAGGTCTTGAATCTATTGTGATAGGTCTTATCTTGTACGTATCTCCAAATGAAACAGTATAAAGGTATCCATATACTATGCAATATTATTGAGCACTTAGCTTGCTATTTTTATTAAATATATATAATATATTATTATATTATTATCACTTTGCTCCACACTATTCAATAAATTGCACAATAGTAAAAATATATATATGGCGCAATTTTTCTTACAATATACATATATGTATGTATAAATATGTAAAAACAAACAAAAGCTTCACACACATGTGCTTTTAAGAAATTTCACAAAATTTTAAACAAATTTTTAATATAATAATTAAAAAAATATAAAGCAGCCCATCTACTTGCAATATAATTGTGCAATTTTTCGTATTGTACAATAATATCGTCAATGTGTATGTATTTTTTTTTTGAAAATATTATGGCATTTATTGCATAGTATAGATTAAAACGACAATAATATGTACAACACCATATGCAATAATATTGTATAATGGATGAGCCGCTTAAAAAGAATGTTTTGTGATTTACCTAGAAATAATTATTGCACAGTTGTCAATACATTACAAAATATTTCTTATTGCGCAATATAAATCATAAGACTTTAAATTTTATCCAATATGATATACACACACAATTTTATTGTACAATATCAATTATTGCACAATAATTTTGCAAGTGTACGGGTACCTTAAGGGTGTTGAATCACAATATCTAGGTGGCCAATTATAAGCGACTCTCTGAGAAATCTCACGGCTAGGAAATTTTTTATGGAAAAGAGCGATGTTAACGCTACTTGGTTTTAGTTTTGCGAATTATAACAGCGAAATTTTTATAAATTTTGTAAAGAATTTTAATAATTTCAATGAGTTATTATACATATGTGACAGCGATTAGAGAAAGGGACCTAAGGGTAAAAATCAATTTTCACTTTTTTTTTGATGTGGACAACATCTGAGCATCGAATGAGACCGATCCCATGCCCCAAAAGTGTTCCCTCCCAGAGATATGCGCGTTTTATGAAATTGAAGTCGACGATTCTAAGGTTGTGGGAAAAAATTTTCGTACTAACAGAGTGATATTCACGATTTAAAAGAATTATAAATGAGTATTTATTATAATTCACAATTAATAATTTCAGAAAATAAACCTGGATTCGAAAAAACGCGAGCAAAATTGATATCAAACTCATGGAAACAGCGCGCTAGGTAGGAAACAGTAAAAACCAACTAAACAAAACAAGTGTTAGGGACGACCTACGCGCGTTTTCAAGGTTGACCAACACGTTCCTGACGTCATGAGATGTGTCGCTTTCAAATGAGACCAATACCAACACGCTCAGTGATGGTACACCAAAGATACACGTATTTAAATCTTTAAAATGGCTCTCCTGAACAAAACCGGTTTTTACTCTTAGGTCCCTTTCTATTTTGCGCTTCACATATATCATTTTACTTGCGATCTGTCAAGTAGTTGCAGGTTGAAACATGACAACTGTTAAAATGGTGGAATGTTGAAAACGAAACGTCTTATAGGAACAGCTGTATTTTTATGTAGCCTCTTGCTTAATTGAAATTTTTCAAATATTTTCTAAGGATATGCCAAATGATTTATATTGTGACCTCGAACTTCCTCAACCATTTGCTAAAATAAAGCTATTATTTTCATGATTGGTTGCTAAATTTTACTAGTCAGCCACTGATATTTTTGCTTCCAGCTTTTTTATATAAAAAAAGTAATTCTAAAAATTTCATCACATCATACTTGTTTATCCTAAAAAAAAACATCAAAACAAATTTATCTCAACGAATGTATCAGAATAATAAAAAATGTTTCCAAATTCCTTAGAAATCTTATTACAAACATACATTTTTATTTTGCTAAAATTCATGGAAACTATTATTAATGGCCTACATTGTTAAAATCAATTGTTGCACACAAATCAGATAAAAAACAAGCAACAACTACAAATTAATAAATTAATAAAAATTGTGATTAAGTTGCGAATTAAGAAGTCTTTTTAAAGTCATTATCTGATATTAGTAATAATTCCTGAAAAAAATTACAGTTTTAATGAAAGAAAAATAATTGTTTTCTAATCGCCTCTCTTTCTAAATAAGATGATTTGTAATTTAATTTACCCAGTGGTTTAAATTTTACTTATTCGTCGTTATTCAATGTCGTTTGAATGAACATCAAAAAGATTGGAGGAATCACGCTATTGTGATTATTAATATTCTTTAAGGCTTTTTTATCCACCTCAATATTTAAGATGGATTATCATCGATAACAGCCAACGGCGAGTGAATATATGAGTTGAGTGCAAATTTCAATGTGATTGTTTTTTTTTTTTGTGGCGTAGAAACGCATGCGCACGTTAGTTTTACACAGAAAAAAATAAAATAAATAGTTGGGCTTAACTTAATAATTCTTAGTTGTTGTTTTTACTAAAAATATAAATTTTTAATGCGATTTCGATGAACAAACTATTTTTTTTTTATTTAAAACAATTAATTTCCAATAGTTATTGAACTTGATAGTGAAATTTGACTTTGGTATTTTATATAACTTTTATAATTAAAATAACCACATAAAATTATTATTAAACTTTGTAGCACTTACTGAAAAAAAAACAATATGAGAATTGGTTGACCTAACAGGCTATCCCAGAAACTTCCCGCTAAGCCTACAAATGTTGGTCACAATTGCTGCACTTTTCAAGTCTAAGTCAGTGAATATCTAAAATCCATCAGACGAAGATTTAATAGTTCGCAAAAAAAAAACAAACCAACAAATAATTTTTATTTTGCCATAGGCCTTAATTTTTATTGCCACACCCTCCCGTGTTTTCTCAATTCCGGACTTACTGCTATCAAACTGGAGCCTTCCCGCCTCCTAATATTGAAATTCTTTCATGCAGTAGACCGGTTTCTAAAACAACATAGCTGTTTTCATTCTGATACTGCAAGGTGGGCCATTTTGGCAAGAAAATGGAAATAATTATTATTATGTTTCTAAACGGGCCGCTCGGGTGTTATAAAATTTCAATATAACATTTGAGCAGGCAAGAGAAAGCTTAAGTTGGGCTTTATATCTTTGAAGGCGGTGGAGCCACAAAATCCCAAAGTGAAAAACTAAAATCTATGTCAAGCTCATGTTTTTAATATTTATTATAAAAAATATTTCTTGCAAGTAGATTTTCGTTTCTAAGAGCTAAATAAAATTCGTTTACAGCTAAAAAAATATTCAAGAAAAAAAATAAAATTTTAGATTTTCTTGCCAACCATGTTCCACTGTTCTGCTAATGGAGAAGTCATATCTTGTCGGATTTGCTAAAGAAAACTTTTCATGGATTTTTCTCAAACTCCAAACCTGGCATCAAAAAAAATTAAACTAAGCCCCAAAAATATTTCCAGTTATATACGACGCTCAGCGAAAAAAAGAAAAATGCAGCAAAAATACTGAAAAATCCTATTTTTGGTAGTTTGCGAAATCTTATCGGGAATTTCTGGGAATTCAGAAGCTAATCAGATTTTTTTAAATTTAATTCATATTAATTATATCTTGGGTGTACGTGAGGAAAATATCGTTAGCTAAATAAAAAAGAAGAAATGTGTCCCAGGACACCCAGTTATAGCTATGCTGCTTAGCTTTATCAAACAAACTTAATATTTTAAATAACAATGCAATAAAACTATATTATATTATGATATCATATGCGAGTTATGGGTAAAGTGGTCTTATTACATTTTCTATAAAAATATCTTGAAAAAAATTAATATATCACTTTAACAAGTACAAAACAATTTTTATTGGCAACATTCAAAAAAAAAAAAAAAAATTGAACATTGTTGGTATAACAACAGTTATGCGTTGGTATAAATAAGAATGAGTTTCGGTACATACAGGTATGATAACTAAGAAGTGCGAAGGGTCATACGTATGACAACGAATGGTAATGAGTGTCTGCAGGTATATATATGTATATTTTTTTTTTAAATAGTACCAGCAGTCAGGGGACAGCCCTTACTCATGTAATGCATTGTGCTAGAACTACAAAAATAGGTTATGGAGAGGATAATAGAGGGAGTAGTGTCTGTGGGCATTCGATTTAAACTTTCCCAGGCAAGACTTCCCCTGGTAGTTTATTCCATATACGAACAGTACGGCTAAAAAAGGAATTCTCCCTGTAATGCATAGTGCAATTTTTTGGGCAATCGACCACAAAAGGATGTGCTCTGATTGAAGCATTTGTTGAGCTCCCTACTTTCATAAGAACATATTCCATTGTAGTAAGCATAGAACAAGGAAATGTATCCCACATTGCGTTGATTCTCCAATGAATCAATAGAGTTGGATACCCTACTGTCACCAATTAGCTGCTTTGTCCTCTCCTGTACGCGTTCAAGCAGCCCCGAAATAGACTTTAAAGCGCCGGCCCATTCATGGGAGTTGTGTTCCATTTTCGCTAGAATATAAGTGGCATAAATAGTAAGTAGATCAGATGGGGTGAAGTATCGCTTGCACCGTTTCAAAAATCCTACGTAAATGAATGAATTCTTCTTGTAAGACTTAAAAAATGTGTTCAGTACATCATACTCGTACATAACACTGAATTTTCATGCCATGGACATCAAGAGCTTCTGATCTCTTAATACTTATACCAGCCATAGTTACAGATGGAACAGGATGTTGTCTATGAGTAATCATACAACATTGGGTATTAAGAGCTTTAAAATCTATCCTATTCGCATGATCCCATTTAGAAATTTTTGTTAAATCATAATTCAATATATCATTCATAACATGAATGTTTAGTCTATTGCTGAATGAAAATAAATGACAGTTGCTGCTGTCGTTCGCAAAATAATAGATAGGATTGACAGTTTGGCGCAGAAGGTCATTTAGAAAAATTAAGAGTAGAGTTGGTGAAGGAACGGAACCTTGCCGTTCCCTTGAGTTTGCCTTTTCAATATGTTGTAGATTATCCCACTTTGGTTTGTATTCATTGGGCCTTATCACGAGTGTCGTATTACGACATCGACTACGAACGACTATTTTGTACTAGACTAAAGAACGTTTCAAAAATTTTTTCTTTAATCTAACACAAAATCGTCGTAGTCGTAGTGGAAATACGACACTCGTGATAAGGCCCATTGTCTTTCTGTGTTACGCATACTAATCGCCTGCATATTACTTCTCTTTATAAAAACAAAAATAAATTAAAATAATATATTTTTCACTATTAAAATAGTTATTTTACAAAAAGTACAACAAAGTTTTCATTAAATACAGCATGCTTAACTGTTTCTTAGGTAACTTAACTAAATAAATTGTATTTTAATTTAAGCCTACTTCACCATTCATTTACCTACGACAGATTGGTTGTTTTAACAATTTATATTGATGTGATTTACATTAATTGAAATTGGTCAAATATTCCTATTTTTTTTTTTGCTTAAATATTTTTTTTTTATTAAATGTATAACTGTGCCAAATATAACAAACTTCATATTAACTATTTAACACATTTTTATTGATATAATTTTAATCGACAACATTTTTGGAATTTATCTATAAATTCGTTTCGGTGTAGCAAACTTGTAGCAAAGTTATCGTCAGCGTTGTTGCCAACTCGATGCGTCTTAACACCTCAAGTATAAAATATGTATAAAATCGATTCGAATGTATAAATTAAAATTAATTTCCTTATATTTATTAATATGCTGCCCATCATTATCGTCATCTTTATTCGTTGTTATTAAATAGTTGAACAAATTCACACAAATTCACACAAACACACACAAACACACACACACACACACGCAAATAACTGTGCTCATGTATCGTATGCAAATAATGATTGTGTAAATACTATTTTCTCTCTTTGAATTGACAACAGCTTGGCCTCTATTTGAAATATGTAATAAGTAAGTATTAAATAATTTTGTGTCTCAGCTTTCGTCTATATGTATGTGGCTTAAAATTTAAAATTTAATTAATTTTTAAGTTAAAAACTACAATGACACATGTTGCTCCTAAAGATTAACGGCCGGTTTAGAATTAATTCAGCCCTGGGAAAGCAGTATTTGAAAAGGATATCAGTTTTATGCTAAAACGTCTAACGCTTGGTGGCTTTTTATAAAAGATAATATATAAAAGATTAATAGCCCAAGAGCATACCCAGCAAGAACTTTGCCTTCGCCCTGACTTTCAAAACGTCAATTGCTTTATCTTCGAATAAATTGTGGTGTTTCGTAACAGTGCAGTGCAAAACATGGACAATGTACACCCTTTCAAAAGATCGTTTACAAGTCTTAAAAACGCCCCAATCTAGCAATCTGCCTATAGGTTTCAAAGTTAATGCTTCTGGTTGCAATGTTTTGCAACTTTCCATGTGTATATGATATAAATACGGCATCTGAAAAGTATACAAACTTTGTATTGATAAGGGTTGGAAATTAGCTGATTATCGTTCGCTATGTCCTAATGTATACTATGCAAGTTTTATTGCTAAGCTGATTAGTTTTTTAAGGAAGGGGAAAAACGTTTCTTTTCCCTTCGTCTCTCTCTCTTTCCTATAAACTAATCAGCTTAGCAATAAGACTTGCATAGTGTAAATTAGGACTATGGACCACTTAGGAACTTTGTTTTTTTATATCAAACAGGGTCATATTTATTACCTAAATTTATTAATAAATATAAACAGAAAACTGTGCAAATGAGAGATGAAATTATACAAAGAGTTTTTCATTAAGCGCTTGCTAGGTGTAAAATTTAATAAAACAAAATATGTGTTAGACATCATCGAAATTTTTTTTTATTAACTTGAAATATCTATCGATGCTATTGTTTATAGAATATAGCATCGTACAAATTCTTATGACTCTGGCGCATAAATTAGGCTGAATTTGACAGATGGCATGAGTTATATTGGCTTTTAGGATTTCCATGGTTTGTGGCTTATTTGCATAGACCTGCAACTTCAGAAAATCACACAAGAAAAATTTTAACGGGGTAAAATTTTGCAATCTCGGTGTTCAGTTCACATCAGACCCTCAAATTGCTCATGCGGAATTTCCAATGAGGCACTAGCTGTGTCCACATGTGGCTGATTTCCATAGCATCTAATTCTGGATCATCCAGTCATAGACCCATAGCATTCGCCTTAACGGTGACGGCCAGGAGAACGTCATAATCAAATTGAAAAAGATCGATGACTACAACGTCACACTCAAATTGAAATGGATCGATGACTCCGCCAGCCCAAAGTTCAAACCAAACAGTTACTTTTTCGGGATGCATTGAATGTTATTGGTCGGATGCCATGTTGATTCCTATCATCCTTAGCTCGACAAGATGGTTTGTTAGAATACCCATTCATCAAGAAATGGGCCTTATCGCAGAGGATAATTTCGGTCACTTTCCTACTGCTCCGGCCCCATTAAGAAAACAAACGTAGTTTTCTATGGTCGCTTAACTATAAATTTTGGATAATTTAAATTTTGTACGAATGTAGGCCTAACTCATAAAGAGAAATTCGCCAAGCTATGGTCCATGAAAGACGGAGTTCTTGCGATCTACGAGAAATTGATTACTTTGGACTATCCTACTAGATTGCCATCTTGTTGAAACCACATGTCACTGATTTCTATAGCACCCAATTCTAGATCATCCAATTCTGGATCATCCAATTCTGGATCATCCAATTCTGGATCATCCAATTCTGGATCATCCAATTCTGGATCATCCAATTCTGGATCATCCAATTTCTGGATCATCCAATTCTGGATCATCCAATTCTGGATCATCCAATTCTGGATCATCCAATTCTGAATCATCTAATTCTGAATCATCTAATTCTGGATCATCCAATTCTGGATCATCCCATTTTGGGATCACTCAATTTAAATTTTGTACGAATAAAGAGAAATTCGCAAAGTTGTGGTGCATGAAAGACGGAGGTCTTGTGATCTACGAGAAATTTATTGCTTTGGACTATCCCGGTAGATTGCCATCTTGTTGAAACCACATGTCTGATTTCTATAGCACCCAATTCTAGATCATCCAATTCTGTACCATCCAATTCTGGATCATCCAATTCTGGATCATCCAAGTCTGGATCATCCAATTCTGGATCATCCAACTCTGGATCATCCAATTCTGGATCATCCAATTCTGGATCATCCCATTCTGGATCATCCAATTCTGAATCAACCGATTCTGGATCATCCCATTTTGGGATCATCCAATTCTGGATCATGCAATTCTGGATCATCCAATTCTGGATCATCCAATTCTGGATCATCCAATTCTGGATCATGCAATTCTGGATCATCCAATTCTGGATCATCCAATTCTGGATCATCCAATTCTGGATCATCCAATTCGGAATCATCCAATCATAGACCCATATCATTCGTCTTAATGGTAATGACCAAAGTCGTACTTAAATTTAAATAGAGTCATCTCCGCCACCCCGAATTTCCCAAATTTCAAACCAAACAGTGACTTTTTCCGGATGCATTGGACGTTTTTGGATGGATGCCATGTTGATTCGTATCAACGTAAATTCGACAAGTTTGTTTGTACCCATTCATCAAGAAATGGGCCTTATCGCAGAGGATAGATTCGGTCAGTGTCCTACTGCTCCGGCCCCTTGAAGAGAACACACGTAGTTTTCTATGGTCGCTTAACTATAAGTCCTGGATCACTTGAATTTTGTACGGATGCAGGCCAAACTCAAAAAGAGAAATTCGCCAAGCTGTGGTGTATGAAAGACAGATTTCTTGTTATCTAAGCGAAATAGAGTGCTTTGGATTATCATGCAGATTCCCACAGACAGTGGCGATTTTCTTTTTATTGCAAATATTGTGTTTCGTTGACTTACTGCTGTTTTTTGAGCCTTTACTGAACCAGTGGACTTAAATATATCTTTAATACACACTGCAAATACTCCTCTCTGTAGAACGAAACGCGCAAAACATTTCCCGAATAGAACACCCATTTTGACAAAACAATTTTAATATATGCATATTTGCTTTATACGTGCATGATGTATGGCCTGCATACAATAACAGTCAATCCAATAGATGTAGAGTCCAGAATATGGCCGCTATCAATAGTGTAAATAAGGAAGTTCTTGTGGGAAACAATTTCTCTTGCAAAATTATTTTCTAAAACAAATATTTGAATTCAGGGCTCGGATCATCACATTTGTGATCGTATCGAGAATCGTGCGAAAGTTAATTATGTGATACGTCAATCATATGAACGGAGTGGCATCATGTTATACGACTGCAAATGGATAGTAACTTTTCTTAAAATTCACAATAGTTTTTTACTTTCATAACACTTTGACTTGTAAACTTAAGTTACAATAGATGTATAACTGTCAAAAGAATTAAAAAAAATATATAACTGGAATTTACAAATTGCTGTGACTGGAAATGACAGCTTGCCACACAGTATTTGTTAAATATGGGTACTAATTGTTGACTTTACTAATTGCTTTAAGGTCATATTCTTAAATGAAAAGCTCTTCGTTGAGCATCAGAAACTTTTCCTCTTTTTATATCTTCAGGGTACCTGAAATCGATTTAAAAGATCTCTCTCTCTCTCTCTATAACTCTCTTTGTCATTCCCTATCTCTTTCTTATATTTGTACACACAAATATAGTATTTAAAAATCAATAATTTCTTACTGCTTCCAGAAATTTTTCCTCCTGGATAAACACACTTTCTAATAAAGGACTTGCCTTGTACCGCTCCCAAAAAAAACTGCTGATTCGCCAACATTTAAAATTTCACCATTTTGGAGCGAATTAACGATGCTAAATTCTTACTTCTTACAAATAATACACTTATTTTTATTTTAATATAACCTAATGCAATGAAGACTAAAATAATAAAGTTTAATAATATAAAATTACATATGCAAAGTTTTCATCCGCCTCACATATGACAAAGACAGTGACATTAAGGCAGATACAGAAAGGCTGACGCATCCATAGACATTACATAGACATTTACTACTGCTAACCGTTTCTGATTTATAACAAAAATTCAAACTTATAATTAAAAATATTCATTGTATTTGGCTAAAGTTGACATTAGCAATACGTACATGTATAGTTTTGTTTATTTGAGCATTTTGATTGACAGGTCTGGCCATTTTGGAGGGTTAAATAATTAGACAAACTGAATCAACACAAACAGAAAAACAATTGTTCGAATTGACATGATTTTTGGCAAATATTCAATATTACTCGTATATACTGGTCAGTATAACTGAATTTATTATACATTTACATTTTTAGTTATAGGAAAACTACTCAGAACTGTTGCATACGAGGGCGTTGATAGGATTATTGGGCGTGGCATACGAAAAGGTATAGTGAACTAAAGTTTCTTTATTTTCAAGCATTAATTTGGCCGATTTTTATGTTAAAGGTTATAAAATTTTTAATACCAAATAATTAGTTAAAAATGCGACTTTGAATTTGTCAACAGGGAATTTCGAACCTTAACAGCCGATAGCTGCCACATTGCTAAGTCTAAATCTTTCGAATCGGCTGTCATTTATTAAGTCTATTCTGTTAAATGACCACGGAAACTTTATCGTTCAACAGCACGTGCAAATTATGAAATTTCTGTTCGGACAACTCGACGGCTCCATTCTAAAACATGCTAAGTCAAAAAAGCTAGTCAAAGTTTATTAATGATATCTCGGGAATGTTATGAAATAGAAACTTGAAACTTTTTGTAATCATATAATAATTTCAATAGAATTTTTTTAGTTTATTTGAACTTAATACATTTGTTGTAGATCATAGTTAAAAGTGACTTAGAGTACTTAAGATCGTCCTCTTAGTAGACTTAGCATCTATCTGGTGGTCCTTTCTCACCTAGAATGGCCCTCTAAGTACATATAGCATGTTTTAGTTTGGATAAACATTTAAATTAATTTGTTTGCTGAGTACTTAATTGCAAATTAAATCATGCTAAGTGTACTTAAAACATTTAAAAGGGAGATTTTTTAAACTTGACAAATTATGCTAAGTACATTTTTGCTCATAACTTTTGATAGAATAGTCCGATTATTATCAACATTTTACAGAATCGCAAGTTAATAAACGATTAATTCAGAAATGCTATTCCCAACATAACATGCTATGTCGACTTAGCATGTTATGGAATGGTGCCGTCGAGCTATCAGTGGGCGGTTTGACCATTTTACAGTCACCGTAGTCATCCTACAGAAATGCATGTTCGCACTGTGGTTGATTTAATTTTAAACAGTAATTTTTTTTGAAAATCTTCTGCAGAGATGATGGTTACGTCAGCAAACAAATTTGTAGAATTTGGAACAAACCAGTCCGCATGAAATCCAACACCATCCAATAAATCCCGAAAAGTCAATGTTTGATGTTTATTTAAGGCTGGCAGGGTCATATGTACATATTTCAATAATGAATAACGATGGCAAGGCCATCACCAGCAACGGGCAACGCTATAGCTCTCTAGCTGATATGAACATTAACCACATGTAGTTTCAATTGGATGCTGCTACACAGAAAAAAATATTCCTGCAATAAACAACTTGTATTGAAAAACAAACTAAAATTCAATTAAACATGTACTTATGTCATTTACACTTTTGCTTAAAATTTTAATTAATTACACAGTTTAATTGCCTCAAATACATTTTTAATTGATTTTTGGTTTTTATTTTCAATTAAAGTTGTTTATTGCGGGAATAGTTTAGTTTTAAACAAAAGTTTAATTGGCTTAAGTACATTTTTAATTGATTTTTGGTTTTATTTTCAATTAAAGTTGTTTATTGCAGGAATATTTTTTTTCTGTGTACGTACTATAAAGCTCATACCCAACTGGAAATTCTACACGAGCGATACGAATAGGCCTGGTCATCTCACGTGAAGGTGAAGTAAACTGCCCATTTATAAAGTGCAACTTGACACCTTTAGAATATCTTTGCGGGGTTTTCTCTTATTCTTAACAGTAAACCACAAGCCATAGCCGCCACAAGGCAAACATAAGCCATGCGGTCAGTAAAATTCATCCTGATGCTAGGAACACAACTAGGACGAACGACCAATTTTTCGGTGCGAACTTTCGTCATAAAAAATCAAACTCATTTGTGCATATGAAAATGAACACAACACCGCCGTACAACGAAATTCGTCGTGCGCGACGAATTCTAAGATAGATTTATTTCTAATTTGTATGCCGACGAACGATGAAAAAACTATTTTTTCTCTCTCTCTCTCTCTGTCCTTGTACACACAGCGTGACTGTTTGACCGACTAAAGTGGCAAATTTCCATTTTTTCGACTGCCTCCCCACTTTTTGTCCCCCTTTTTGTTAAGTGAATTATATAATAATACATTAAAAATAAAAAGTTTACTGTAGTTATCTCGTTTTTTTAATGTTGCCCTTTTTTTTTTTGATAAATCCCCTATTTGGTGCCACTTTTTGGAAAATGTCATCGATCACCCTGTACACACAACAAACAAATTTATCAAATATAAAAGAGGTATTCGCTGAGTAAATTTGTCGTTGTTGCGCTGCACACGACGAATTTTCGCAGCGAACTCTTATCGACGAATTCGTCCACGTGGACGAAATTCGTCGTTCGTCCCAGTTGTGTTCCTAGCATGATTTATGTACTCGAGTCATAGAAAACTAGACATTTCGGATTTGGGCCACTTAGCGAGGCTGCGGTAAACCTTTGCACGATGTTATATTCCATACATAAGGCCATCTATGGGCTTTTTAAGGACCCTATATATACCGACCAAACTGGTCAAGCAACCATAGTTTGAAAATCAAACCTGGTAACCACCGAAAAATAACTCGGCCTCATTAAGGGGGTTTTTTAAATACTTATTACGAACGTACAGACCGCCTAAGAGCACTTCCTAAGGTGTTTTCTATATAAAACTGAATGTTTTTTAATTCAATTCCTTCCTAGAGCATGCATGTCCTCTCTCTATCTCTATCTCTATCTCTCTCTCTCTAACGCATTCAAATACGAATAAAACACGCGTTTTTATTAGAAAATGGAAGAAGGTTCTTAAAGTTATTAATATTTTTTCTCAACATAAGCGCAGTGTTTGCTTATAATGATTACTTATTGTTTTCCACCAATTCAATGCATTTTCCTTGAAATAACTCAAATCTTTTGTGTATCGAAAGGAGGGGCTGGGTTTTAATTTTACACCCATTAGTTTCTTAGCGAAATTGTCTTTCAATTTCGCTTATTTGAATATACTCTTGTTTTTATACAGAGTTGTATTTTATCTTTCAAGTACTCCAGACAACTCCATCCAAAAACACAACTATGAATATATCGAGTATCTGCTTTTAAGTATTGAGCATGCAAAAAATGTTGCAAATACTTGGTTTACAGGCTTAAAAGTTTGCCAGCACAAGTTTTCACTGTGATGAAAAGTAATATTGACTTAAAATGTTGTGTAGTTTTTGGACTTAACTATATTTACTTAACTTAACATATTTTCTTACTTCTAGATGAATTTATTTAATTTTTTCAAAAACTCTTAATATTTCTACATATATTTTTATTCGTGAAAAATACCTCAATTTCACATATTCACACAAATTGCTCAAACACAACAAGTGTTAATCTTACTGACTCCAGGAATTCTGGGACAAGCCTCGTAGTTAGATTTAAATTAAAAAATTGTTTCCAAAAGTTTAGTTAAATTTTTTTTATTTTTATTTTTAAGTAAATATCTACACACCAGCAGATGTTTGAAGCAGACATTTTTACTCCACCCAATTTTATGGCGAATTGGTGTGGTTTACTATTGCGATTCTGTTATTAATTTTTATATACTGTTTTTAAATTACTAAATTTAATGAATAATCATAAAATAATTTTATTGGAATCATGAAATGTGTGCTTAAGCCACACGTTTTGCGGTCGACGTATGTAAAAAAAATGTATTTTGTTTTTTATTTTGGCGTTGATGGTGCTAAATAAAATACAATTTTGATAATTGAAATTAATTTATTGGTAAAATAAAAAATTATTATACATTAAAAAAAAAAAATTTATTGCCACACTTTTTTTTGAACTTAGTTAGCTAGAATTTTGGATGATTTTATTATGGCAAAAATATATGGTGGCCTCACAGTAAATGTGATGATCAGCCAATGAGCTTCTTTAAGGCCGCAAAAAAGCTGTTAGATGAAAAGTAGGCATTATATTTCACTTTAAATAACTTAATTTAGATATTTGCAGTTTAATATTAATCATAAATAATCTACAGTTAAAAAACTTTTCGATAACTAAGTGAAACTTTAAGTAAACATAAAATGCGTTTACAGTGGCGTTCGCTTATAGTGTAGTAGGAACAACTTCTTTGGTCCCAAACATTTTTTACTAATATTTTCAACGAATAAGTACGTTTATAACAAATTCTAATTACAGCAAATTCAGCTTAAATATCGTGCCATAATCGTCAAAAAAATCTTAAGCAATAATGGCTCAGTACATAAATCCGAAGTCTACATCAACTGACACCACACACAGTGAACCAAACACAAAAGAACGCTGCTAATGAAGGTGTGTGTAGTGGTCTTCGAAAACTGCTAGTTGTTCCGTTCTACTACGTGTTTGTCAGAAAATTTACAATTAGCTTTGATGTTATTTATTCATTAATATTTATCACATGTAATTTGGCTTACAAAGCGATACGAACTTTAGCCTGATCAAATTATAAATATAATTCATTAATTTTTGGATATTTGTAGGCTAAAAATAAATGATTCTTTTGTAACTCTAACCACTGTTTCTACTTAGAATTTTAATTTGAAATCATTGACTGCTTCTCCAGGGGCCGTATTCCGCAATGATGAGTTTTGAACTTCAAGGTTCACAGTTCACTGCACTTTACCCAGTGAAAAATTTTGACACTAGTGTTCACTATAACTGTCAAAATAACTCATTTATACCGCTGCGCACGCACAAATCAACAAATGAACTCTGAGATTGGAAAACACTTCAAAATTCATCATTGAGGAATCCTTCTCCAGGCGTCGAAAAACGTTGACGAAGCAACCAATTTTTAACACGAGGGAATACAAGCGTGAATGTAGCTTGGATGAGCAAATAAATAAATTGGTTTTACTGCTAAGAAGAAATTTAAGGCCATTGTTTGATAAAAAGTCTTAATTCAATTTTTATTTGAATTCACCTATTAATTACAATGAAAAAAGTAAAAATTTTATTTACGGCCATTTTCACAATGTTCAATTAAAAGTTAAGAGGAACTTTGACGGCAAGTTTTGTATGAATAACTGTCAGTTAAAGTTCAGGTTAACTTTAAATCATACATTGTGATAATGTCTCTTATCAGTTATATTTAAAAAAATATTAATTAATTCAATAATTGAACGAATTTCAAAATCAGCCAGAACAGAATATGTTTTATTGTTGTTGTTTTTTCGTTGTAATGTTCGAACAGTAAGTGCCGATTCATACACGGCAATTTTAGTTGATCAACCTTTTTTAGTTTATGAACGATAGCGGAAGATATAATGGCTCTCCTCTATCATCCATAAGCTCAAAAGTTTCTCAACTAAAATTGCCGTTTTTGAATCAAGTATGATGGATTTATTATGAATAGCAACAAAATTTAATTTGATAAAAAATATCAATGGCGGTATTCGGTGTTTGATGCAAATGGTATTACGTAAGTGCAAATGCAAAATATTTTAACTTTTATTTATATCGATAACAAATTTGTTCATCGCAAAGCAACTGAAGTTCAATAGCTTTCTATAATCCAGTCATGATTTTTTATCTTAAATTGTTTAGGGCCATTATTATAATTTGCTGTTAGTTAAAAGCAGGATTTTGTCTGCCCCATTAATAGCAGCCAATTCGGCAGATGTAGCCTTTCATCAATATGACCCTTATTAACTGTCAAAGTTCGGAAGTCCTTATTGGAAAGTTGTTTATATAATAGTTTCAAACTAATTACATCTTCTGCAATGGAAATAACAATTACTTGTAATTGAATGCTAAGGGCCAATAAATCAGTGCAAGCTAAGCTTTCTTTTTGGTTTAAACCATCTGTAAACGCATTAAATTGGGCGTTTAAACCTCCCTTATAAGCCATATGGTTTTGTTACTCAAATATATACCATATGCTTTGCATTAAAAGAACACTTAACTTTTTTCCAAGTCTCTACTTTTGCTTGAGAACTTGTCCTACCGGCTTTCTTTCACTCTATTATTCTTTTATACTATTCTACTTCGCCAAGCATAAACATATTTGCTTTCTCAGTAAAATTTGGCGACCTTTAATTAAAATGTCTAATTTTTTTTGCATTTTTTGATTGTGAAAAGAATTGTTAGCCTGCTGCAAAACAGCTGTTTTTTGACATTTATTCTAGTGCTGCCACAATATTATTTTTTAAACTACACATAAGATATGCTTCACTGGTTTACTCCTGTTGAGTTTAAACTACATCTAAATTTGAGTTTAGTTTAACTGAACTAGTGTTTAAACTTTGACTGATTTATTAGCCCTAAGTGTTATTGTACTTTTGCTCAGTTTTAAATTCCTTAACTGCACACTCTCTGCAACTGAGATTGCCGAAAATCACGTACTTAGTCATGTACTTCCCTAATATGTGTGTGCAGGTCTTTTCTGATGTATTGTATGAATGTTACGAGTATATTCTGCGTATGGTATCTGTTTTTTATTTATTTTTTGAATTGTATCATTATTACGAATAAAATTGAATATTTGCTTATGAATTTATGAATTCCCAATGAGTCAATGGGAGCGACATGATCATCAGGGAATTTATATAATGAACATGATGCGAAGCAAATGTGTATAACGGTCGCTATGAGAGCGCACTTATCACTTTATTGCATTTAAATTATTTTTCAGAATTTCTTAGAATATTTATGACTTAAGAAAAGGCAATTCAATTATTCATCGCAACATGCATCATTGAAAAGATATTAAATAAAAAAAAAATTATTAAAATAACCGAAAAAAATATTCTATTCTAAAAAATTTTTACATATAATGAAATTTTATTGCGCTTTGTTTTTCCTAAACTTACATTCCTCAGTTAAGTATGCGTTACGAGACATGAGAAAATCGCTAAAATTGCAATTGATAATGCCGCAATATTCGGATTGTAATATAAGAAAAATATTTTTTAGATTCTTTTTAAATATACATTTATACTTGCTTATAAAATATGTTTGTTACGAATTACTCGAATAAATAGATAATTTTAATTGCATAGAGTTTTCATAAGTTTTTGATGAAAGAACTATGGTGTGACATTTTTCTTATAGTAAAATTTATTAACGATTTTCGATTTCATTTGAGTAAAACAAAAACATAAGGAATATCCAAGAGTGCAAATAAATGTTTAGATATCGAATACTTTCGATTATAAATCATCAAAAATGGTTTTTAGTTTTTCATTTTGCGAATTAATAAAATTATTAACTTAAGAAGTATTTCAAAAAAAGTTCCGAATATATAACAATTTTCTTGTCATGACAGCGCCTTTCTGTATATTATTTTATATCCAGTTTCTTGTTTTAACTACATTTTTTTTTCTTATAGGAAAAGCAATGTTCATTATCAATCGGTTCATAAGTTTTCAAAGCAAGTTTAACATTCTATTTCACGATGTCGACAGAAAACGTTCGATATTAAAAACAAAAACATAATTCCTTATTTCATTGTTGTTTTCAATACAAGTTGTCAATCGAATGTTTTCTGTCGAGATAACCTAATTTGCACCTAACTTGTTTTATAGTTAGGACTGTTCTTTAGCAATAAATTTTAGCTCCATTTACTAAACATTATTAAGAACTCGTTACAATTTGTCAACGAAGAAAGTTCACCGATTTGAAACATCACTGTGTTGAGAGCATAATAAACAACCTGGCACAAACCTTGGTTTATACTTAAATTAGATATCCATATACAAATTTAACAAATATAAAATAAATACTGAGTAAATATCTTCCTAAAACATTAAATATGTTTAACTAAAAAAATTTTTTTTTGGATTTTACCAATTTTTTTTTTTCAATTTCCAAACCTGGTCCATAATTTTGATTTTTCTGCTTTTAATACTAATTCACTTCTTTATAAAATATAGAATATATTTAATTACCAAATAAATAACTAGTTTTATATATCACAAAAAGTGTACGTTTCCCAACCCTGGAATCACACTTAAAATTTTTCTGGTTCCTTATACAAATCTTGTTCTTTAAAAAATATGTTAAGTGCACAAAGAAAAAAGGAAATAAGGAAACTAATTGTCTAACCCCAAGTTTTTGACTGGCTAATCAAACTGTAATTATTTTTAAGTTCTAATTAAATACGAAATTCTGTTTCTGAATGCATAATCAAATAATAATTAAATACCCAACCTTGTGTAATTAAATACTACTTAAGTTTTATGAACGTACCATATGTTTTTATGCGTGTATGTGTTTATTGAAAACATACACATGGCATCATGTGGTCGGGTTGAAAACATCATGTGGTCGGGTTAAGAAGAATTTCGTTTAAATTTCATAAATATATAACATATACAATACAAAGTTGCATATTATGGAATAAAGTAATAGAAAAGTGTATTATAATGTTCTTTTGATTTCATAAAATTAGTTTTTATGCAATTCTAATTTTCTACATGTTTATAACCTAACTTTTTTGTTTATGCTAAACAGCTGTTCTTTAGAAGTTTTGCATTGCTGCCGTACTTTCAACGCAATTTAATAAGAACTTTAATTAACCACTGAAAAAATGAAACCGTATTTAATTACAACTTAATTTTAAATAAAAATTAGCTAATTACGTACTTAATTATTAAGTTAAAAACTGCGGGTAAGTTAGTTAAAAGAAGTTAAAATTTTACAGCACTGGATCTGTCGTTTTATTTTTCTAATTTTCTATACCCAACTTTTCTATCCAAAATATAAAATATATTTAATTTATAAAGAAACAAATTATTTAGACCTAGTTTCTTTTATATATCACAAAAAGTGTAAGTTTCCCAACCCTGGAATCATACTTTTTAATTTTTTTGATTTTTTACACCAATATTTTTCTTTCAAGAATGTAAGATATGTTTAATTATTATAGAAAAATGAAAAATTAGTTTTAGTGGGTTGTTTTTATATAACTTAAAAGGTTACAGTTTTCCAACCCTGGAAACGTCTTTTTATTTTTTTTATTTTTTTAATTTTTAATACCAATTTCTTTTGTACTGAAACATAAAATAAGTTTATTTAAAAAAAAGTAAAAAAATTAGTTGTAGCTGGCAAAATCAAGTTTACGTTCTCCAGCTCTGAAACCGTCTGCTCGATTTCGCTAATTTTTAATGCTTATCTATTTTGGACCATCTCTGATACACCAGTCCAAAACTGAAGTCTCTAGATTTTCTGGGAGCCTCGGATAACTGATTTCACGTACAGACAGACGGACATCGCTAATTCGTCTTCCATATTCATAAGGACCCAGAATATATATACTTTATGGGTCACATATGAATATTATGGAAATTACACACGGAATGACAAACCTTTATTTAAAACCCGTAAAAACAAGAACGAAATAAAAACACAATTCAGAACTATTTTCTTAACACTTTTCATAAATGGAGAAACACGGCAGTCCAAGGCGAACATTATCAAAGGCTAAACTCTGCTGATATGTTCGTGCCATAGCAGCTTCTGTTGCTTGGTAACAGCACCTAGAATAGTGTTTGGCTGACCGCGTCATACCAACCACTAGCATTGATTTAACACTGGGAAGCCAAGACTATTCTCCCAGCGTATCTTTTGGTAGCAACCACAGCCACCACGACAATTCTCTGGCTTCCACGCTAAGGTGTTGTGTATACACTCATAGCGAAGTTCCCAAGAGAATTCCTCAACCATTGCCGGCACAGCTCAACTACCCATCCGGAATGAACCCATGCCTGTGTCGCCAAAAATCCAGTGCCTACTTCACAAACACCAAAATCATCCCTTAAACCCCGTAGGGTAGGACGAACTCGGCCTTTCAGCAAAGGATCCTGACGACCGCTACATGCACTCAAATTTTCAGAGCAGCTCGACTGTCGGGCAACCAGAAGTACCCTCTGGTCAGACCTCGCAGTTCCACCATAAAGGCTTCACTACTACTATCTTTTGAACTCAGGGGCAGTTCTAGGTGATCATGCACCTAACTGACATCAACAGGAACCTGTCTTCCTTTTATAAATATGTGCACATCCTTTGCTCTGTTGCCAGAGATCGGGTAGTAACACATAAGTTATATGGGTAATGTACCAAAGGTACGTCAATGGAAAAAGCCACATTACCCCAGCTGGGGCCCCGGGGCTTGCCAAGCCCGTAGTCAAAAATAGACTCCCCTGGGGGAATATACATCCGACAATGAATTCTTTCTATGGGTAACACTGCACACACTTGATTATAAAGAAAAACGAAAGTGCAAAAGATTAATAAAATATAATATGCAGCCAAGAGCATTACAATTGCTTCTTTAAAGTCCATAATAATTTAAATTTTCACTTTTTACATTTAACACAAGCAATTCTACAAAATTCTTTGAGTCAGGCCACCCATAACAATATATGTATCTGATAATTGCGTGTGAACTGACATTTTTTTTTTTTTAACTGAGGATATTGTCAAATAAATTTGATGTTATACAATTGTCTGGCAATAAATGCAATTATATGAACTGACAATTTAACTTGCACTGGCAAATTTTTTATTGTCAGTCCACCTTCAGCACATTGTCAGGTGTGACAATATTGTAAGATCTGACAATAGTCTGTACATAGCTTTAGTTTAATTTAAATACTAAATATGCCAAATAATACAGGTGTTTCAATAGAAAATTCATAATGATTATTTCTGTGTACTAATGTAATCCACAAGTCGAAACAAAAAATATATAACTTAGCCCATTTTCATTTAATTTAGGGGAACATTTTTTTAAATTAAAATTTGTTCTGATTTATAAGTCTTATAAGCTGAGCAGATTTTACTCTAATACGAAGTGTTCAACCTTGACATGCTGCACCTCAGCTTTTATTGAAAGCTGCACCGAAAGAATTTTGCTTCATGAGTCCAATGAAACAATTTCATTAAAGTTTTCACAAATCCAATGAAAATTTCATGAATATTGTGAAAGAATTTCATTGGAATTGCTTCGTTGGTATTCTGGTTTCGTAAGAATATTTTATTGGATTTATGACGACAATATTTTCTAATTATTAAGAAATTATTTCATTCTTTTCATGAAATTATTTTATTGTTTCGATGAAGTTATAGCACTGCATTAATTGCACTGTTAAATAAATTTGATGAGGTTTTCAATAAAATAATTTTGACGAAACTGGTTTCATTAATCCAACGAAGCGTGACGTTGGTTGAATTTTAATGAATTTATCATTAGATTAATGTCGAAATTCATAGAATTTAAGCCGAAAATTCTTTCAGTGTGGTATTTGTTTTGAAATGAGATCCATCATTTAAAAGATGCAATTTAAATTATTATTTTTATTATTTTCTTGTAAAATTTTTCTGTTAAGCTGAAACAAAGTCACTTTGATATTTTCAGTGAAATATTTGTAATGTTTTCTTAACACTCTTAAATAAAAACAAAAGTTTTACTCAATTTCCTTTATTTAATTTTATTACTAAAAATAATAATCAATTGCCAATACTTTTTCCCATTTAAGGCGTATTTCCTTATGGTCCCTGCAAGGTCAATATGTTGAGCACTTTGTTTGTTTTTTTTGCCCTCTTGATGGCTTCAAGTAGCACTGATTTTTATATATACAAAATTCATAAAAAAAAATAACTCGTAAGTGTTTATTTTGCAAAATCTTCCTGTTATGAAAAAAGCTCATTGTAGTTACACGTTCCTTTGTTCCATAAACAGTCCGCACCAGAATATTGTTTTTATTTTGATTTAATTTTCCCTTTTTTTTTGCTCTCTGTTCAATGGTCGATTGAATGGTAAGATTTTGCCACTCATGTGTGTAGAACGAGTAAATAATTAATTGCAAAAAATGATAAGTCATAATGAAGTTGATGATGTTGACGATAGCGGTGTTAAATGCTTCGTTGCTTACAAATTGCCAAACAATACGTGTAACAAGATTTCATTTTTGCCCTGTTAACAAGCAGCCGAGAAGGGCTTTTCAAAGGAGACAGGCAACAACATGTTTTGTTGTCTTGATGTGAACAGGTACTTGAAGAGCTTGAAGAGTGATTGTAGGTGTTTAGGGTAATGGTTAAGATAAAATTAAACAGCTGAAAGCAGGCAGGAAAATATTAAAACGGTAAAATTCCTAAAGAGGTTGAGATTATAGAATTTCTTGCTTTATTCATTATGTATAACATTTTGCTGCTCTTACTAAATGCATCCAGTAATTTAGGTGTTAATTTATAGTGTAAGATAATTGTTAATTACTTGATCTGAGGCGTAATTATTTGTAGGCGTCTTACGTTTTCGCAAATTACTGTCATAATAAATTTTCTTGCTTTTACTTGTTGTTATATGTAACACAAGTGCGTAGGGCTCTTAAGTAATTTGTTCTAGTGCATACACACAGAAAAAAATACCAATGTAAAATCACCATGCAAAAACTTTGATTCAAATTCATTAAAATCACATTAAATTTACAAGAAATGAGACATTATTAGATTTAATTGAACTATAGTGAATTTTTAATCAGAAATAATTTCTTAATCAGGCTTGAGTTCAGTAATTTCAATTCTTATGAATGAAATATTTTTATTAATTAATGTGAGTATCTAAAGAATAGAAGAAAAATTAAACTAGACACTATTAGCTGGGGGAAATACCGATATTTTTCTGTGCAGCCACGCACTTCATCAGCACCCATGTCTATCTACTGGGGTAGAGATTATTATTAACATCAGCTATTAAACTTAAATTTCTATGAAATGGAATATGAGAATTGATTGTGTATACAATGATTGATTTGCCTTTGGCAAACACATTTGTAAGTATCACCATTCATTTTCTGTTTTTCCATTTTCTATTTAGGTTAGCACGAAGTTATATCACTCTACCTATGTATGTTTAACTATTCTTACTTATCTTTTACGATCATCACATTAATTATTTTTACTTATTCGATGCACCATCGGTACATACATATAAGTATTATTGTAGTGGCTTTATGTTACTTTGTTTTTGCTTTCTACAGTTGACTTAGCTTTCCAGCATTCTGAAGCAGTTCTGGCCAAGTGAACAGTGATCGCCAAGTGAACATATTTTTGTAACGTGCCCATGATGAATTAAATGAGACATTATTCGATTTAATTGAACTATAGTGAATTTTTAATCAGAAATAATTTCTTAATCAGGCTTGAGTTCAGTAATTTCAATTCTTATGAATGAAATATTTTTATTAATTAATGTGAGTATCTAAAGAATAGAAGAAAAATTAAACTAGACCCCAGCTAGTAGTGTCTAGTTTAATTTTTCTTCTATTCTTTAGATACTCACATTAATTAATAAAAATATTTCATTCATAAGAATTGAAATTACTGAACTCAAGCCTGATTAAGAAATTATTTCTGATTAAAAATTTACAAGAAATAATATGTTGTTTGAGTGTGTTGGTGTTTAGTTGCTTTGTTCATAGCCTTAATATACTTTTGTGCTTAGTTGTGTAGGTTGTTTTTGTATTGTTGTTGTGTTTTTGATGTTTGTAAACAGCCGACAAACTGCTGCTGGCTGGTAGGCAGAGTACTAGTCTTGCAGTCGGAGGATCTCAGGTTCGAATCCTGGAGTCAAGTCAAAGCATTTTGTTTTTTTAACTACAACAAAAACTTTTCAAATAAATTGTATGTTAAATGATAAATGAAAGAAATAATAAATAAATAAAAAAAGAATATTAAAATTGCTGTGGCTGCAGGGGTAAGCACGTTGACTACCACGCGATGAGTTCCGAGTTCAAATCTTGGCCGGAGAAGCCAATTTATATACAAACATTTTTCCGATGTCTATGTCAACCAAACGTAAATTGAATAATTCATAAAATACAATTACTACATTAAATTAAATTCATGTTGTTTCAACTTTTTTTTATTTTTATTTTTTAAAGAGAACTAATACCTACTACTATTAGTAGGTGTTACCTTCTTTAGGAAAGGGATAGTGATAGAGAAGACAGGTGGTGAAGGAAGAGATAGCGGAAAGCTTCATTCTTTTACAACTCTGCTTTTTGCACGTTTTCAATAAAGCAGTGTTGTGGCGCCTCTGATGTTAAATGAGGCGTATTAATTTTTTGAAGCTGTGTTTAGTAGACATTTTATTGATTATTTTACTTTGCCAATGATTCCGCTACACAACGAAGGAGGGCGCTCTGATGTTACATTAGGACTAGTATCTTCTGAAGTCGGTATAGTTAAGTGACCAGTGACTATGCCTTCATCACTTGAACTTTCCTACAACAACTGATACAAAGGGACACTAATGCACATCAGAAAAATGCGTGGTGTTGTTATTCAATGACTGTTGGATACAGGGATTGAACCCAGGACCTTCGATTTTGTAGTCAACGTGCTAACTACTTCAGCCAACGCCACCCTTGAAATAAATTTGATTCAACATGATTCTTCATTTTGATTTTAACAGTACGTAAATGTTAAATCAACGTGAAATAAAGTTATTTCGAAAGGAAACATTTTCTTTGACAATTACTATAAATCATGTTAGATTAACATGAAAACATGAAATATTAGATTAACCTTGTTTAAGTAGATTTTATGTTGAAATTTTCTTGTGTGTACCCAGCAAAAAATTTAGAAAAAGGTCCAAATTCGATTACCTTTAATTAAGAATTTTTGGTGAAATAACTTCCTAACTGGATTACCAACTTAATAATTCTTAGCAAAGTATGTAAAATGAGTTCAATTAGTATTTACTTCCTTTTAAATTTTATGTAATTTGTAGCGTAGGCGAGTGAATAAATTTGGCAATCACAAAAGTAAGTCATTATATGGCAAGTAATTCTTAGGGTATCTACGAGACTCACCTAACAAAAAAAAAACTCAACACATATTTCGAAAAAGTTTTCTCTATTCCTCAATATAATTTCCCTTTAGCTCGATAAACTTTTCCTGGCGCTAATAAACTGCTTCATTACTGAATCACTAAAATGGCAAGACTGTTGTAAATTCAGAGATGGTAAAATTGAGCTCTTATTACAAAAAAGCTTTCAGCAAATTTAAATATGATGAAGCAAAACAATTCACATATTCCATTTGCAATGATGGCTGAGTATATAAAGCAGAAATCTACATCAACTGACACCACACACAGTGGACCAAACACAGAAGAACGCTGATGATGAAGGTTTAGTGGCCTTCAAAAACATCCAGTTGTTCCGTTCAACTATGTGTTGTGTTAGTCAGAATATTTATAACAAACTTTGGTGTTATGTAACTAATTAAAAATTGACTAAAATCACTAATATTTAAGTTAATCCAAACCATAAAAAACTCAGGAGTCCTAAAGTATTCAATTTCTTATGAAACTTGGCGCATGTAAGAAGTTTTATCTTGTGTTTTAAAAATACAATTCTCTCAAATTTTGACACTAAAGTGCCAACGCATCTTCAGTATAAAATTCTGGGGGTTCCTGGTTTTTTATGGCATTCCATGGTAAAAAGATTAGAAATACATTAATCATTTTAACTGCCAAATATCAGCAATTTTTATAAATTCTAATCCATGTTTGGTTGTTAAATGGTTAGCCCATGCAACTAAGCGCTTAATTAATTGCCGCATTAAATTAAAGACTTGACCACAACATCCTTAAAATAAATTTTTAGACATGTATAGAGATTTATTGAATAAAAGAAATGGCCTGATGAAACATTAAATATATTTTGTTTTTGGTCACAAAAATATTACAATGAAAATATTAAAATATATTCGGTCAAGGTGGAGAAGGTTTTACCCTACACCAGTTTAATTTTATTGTTTAAAGCAATAAGACAAATAAATTTTGAGTAAAGAAAAACTGGTTCCATTCAAAGTTTGTTTGAGAATAATATATCTGTGGCAAAAAGGACCCCTGGTCAAAGTCTCAATGAATTTGTGTGGTTTTTCAGGAAGTTATAGCACTATTACTTGCGATTTATGCCTTTTTCCTTATTGCCACAGATATAAAATGAATCATTTTTATAATTTTACTTTAGTGGAAAAAAGTAAATAAAATGTGAAATTTTTTGATTACAAAAAATATAATTTTTTCAGTTAACACATGTGCATACCAGAGTATGACAATAAGTACTAAAAAATATACTTAAATATGTACTTTTTTTTTGTGGCACAAATAAGTCGTACGCTCGCATATTTGCTTTCCACCAAGTACGACTATAGCCAACCCACAAGAGTAGCTCTACTTCATTTATGCTAAAAACTTAAATACTTTACAACTATAAATAGAAAGGGATATGCGAACTGTGTGTATTGAATATTTGTCATACAAAGAGTAGGAGTATGCTTATACTCAGAGTATGGATATTTATTCGGACCAAATAAATATACGCACGATACATGAACTATGTATTCATCATACTCCCTTGTATGCATTTTGAAAATATTAAACAGATAATTAGGAGATACAATTTAATCTTTGTTTAATTTTTAATAGCTGATATTGTACCTTAAATTTGCAAACAAAAATGCTCTGATATTTTGTAATTTGTTAAGTAATAAATGTATATCTGTAAATGTTAAGTTAGAAATGTTTTCAACACCGTCGATGATTATTAAATCGCACTTTCCATTTCGTAGCATGTAACCGGATGAACACCGTTGCCTATTTAGCGTTCTACCAATTAACTTTTCTGGCAGCAGTGTTTAAGTAAAATATTTCTGTATATACTCATGTGTACCCGAATAAATACTCAGACTATTTTTGTACTTATGCGTATGATTGTAGCAGATACAGTTTACAAATTTAAGTTATAATCGTTTGTGCTGCGGAGTTTAAAAAGATAGTCGTCCGGTACACATGCATATATATTCAGTTATATGTCCCAGCAAAAAACTTTGCCTACTAGAATGCAAAAAAGTGTATGTACTCCTCAGTCGTAAGTACTTACAGTTTGACTGAATAACCCATTATTTTTGTTTGATAAGTTCAAAAAGTATGCGGTACCCTATACTTTTTGCCTACAAACATACAAAAGTTAATAGATTACTGATTGCCTAAAAGTACTCAAAATTTAATGGGTTATTTTTTGCGTACAAATATGCAAAATAATATAGATTAATTTTTGCTTAAACTTATTCAAAATTAATTTGCTATATTTTCTAATTTTTTTATTTTAAATGAATAAAATTTTGTAACAAATTTCTCTAGATATACATATTTCCTTATTAACTGGAAAGTACTACAATAAGTACTTTCACGTAGTGATATAAATAAGTTCTTATTTTATTAATTACATGACAGTCATTATTATGCAAATAAAATAATTAGATAAATAAGTAACACTCGTTACTTTGTAAGCCATTAAAAGAGTACTACCCATTACAAAATTTCGAAAATTTTTTGCTGGGGTATTATGTTTAAACTTCATGAGTACTCGTATGCTTGCATATGAGTATGGTTTTCTATTTTTTACTGTTATATGTATTATGTTTAAAATTCATGAGCACTCGTATGTTTGCGTGTGAATACGATTTTTATAGCTATTGCTATTTATGGCGAGATACAGGGGTTAGGAAATAATTTTCGTAACAAAATTAATCGACACTATTACAGTTATAAATTTATTTTGGTTTTGATTTCTTTGTACTTAAAAGCGGCGTACGAAAATAAACGAAGCAAATTGTTTGAATTTGTTTTCTTTGGTTCTTTGAAATGAGTGAAAAAAAAAACAAAACAACAACAATGAGAAACATCGCTCAGTTTGTTTTTGTATTATTTTTTTGCAAATAAGCACAAGCCAGAGAACATTGCCGATCGACTGTAAGACGAATAACAGCCGCCGCCGGCAACAAACAATATATTCATTTAATCGTGCTCCGCTAGAAAAGATAATAATGGGTTATAAATGGAAACGTTTTGAAATATTTTCGGCGAATTTGACATCATCATATAATATAATTTTATTGCATTGTATTGCATTAAGTTTGTTTTATACTATGTTCACACTTATGTTTTTAAACATGTTAAATACATCGTCAGCTGGTTTCTGGCTTGCGGCACAGTATATTCAAAATACATTATGTCTGCAGCAAACCAGAAACCAAACGACGACATTTTCACAATTATGTTTAAGACGAGTTTTCTAAGAACCAAAGTTTTTTAAGAACTAAACACAACCGTTCATATTATATTTGAGATGTTTAAGGTTGACGTTTTGTCAATAAAAAGTTGTAAGTTATTGTATTGTAAAAAATTACGAATAATTATGCTTTTCAAACAACAAATGTTTTTGTAAATAATTGAGTATTTTTTAAGTAATTACTTGTTTACCAAATAATTTATCAGGTGCCGCCATTTAATAACAAAACAAAGGTGCCAGAGTTATCAAAAAACGGACTGAACATACTCTATTTAAGTGTTTAAGAAAGTGTTTAAATCTTAAATACTTCATTTGAGATGTTTAACAAAACACTTCATTTGAGATGTTTAACAAAACAAGTCAATGTATGGTAAAAAATCTCAAAATCATCGTGTTTAAGCTCTTAAACACGAATGAGGAGTTAAAAACGTTTAAAAACATAAGTGCAGTTGATTGATATTCAGTCCTTAAAACTACTATTAAGAATTTATTTTACAAAATCTCATAAAATTTGATGCAGGCAACTTTTTCTTTTTGCGCTACAAAAAAAAGTTATACACAAAATATATCTTAAATTTTTCGATCTGATTTGCAAAAATTTCAATGCAACTATTGTCATGAACAGTTTTATAACTTAATTTTAGTCTTGGTATACGAGCCATAAATTGACTCATTATGACTTTTTGCCCTGTTTAAAAGTCACACCTTCGGAATCTAAAAGGATTAATTAAAAATCGAAAAGAGAAACTTATTTTTTTTTATATAAATATGCCATTCTTACATACCGATTGACTAAATTATGAACTACTGGAAATTTTGTAGGGCATAACAAGTGTTTATTAAAAAAATATTATTTTATTTATGATTTCAATCACGTTTTGTGGTCATTGGACGATGGCTAAATGTTTAAAAGCAACTGCAAACAATCAAATAAAAGACCCGAAAAAATATTAATATAAAAAAAAACAAAATTCAAAAATATTTTTTAGCAAAAACAAATTTAAATGCATTCTTTGCTTTTGTTTTCATTAACTAACTAAACAATGCATTAATTCAAGCGATCAAATAAAAATGTCATTGACTTAAATATTTAACTTTTGTATTATTATTATTATTTTTTAGTTAAAGATTAAAATCTATTGTGGATTGTTTGCATAAGCTCAGATTTGTTTGATGTTTTCCATGACTGCAGGCAGAAACCGTGTCAAATGATTTAACTCCAGTTCGGAAAGATTAATTGAGAGTGACGGTAATTAATCTAAATTTGAGTAAAAATTTCGAAAGAAAAAAAAATAACTGAACGTTTAAAATGTTAAACTCTAACAACTTTTACTTTTATGTGTATATGAACTTTACAAAAGAGTATTGGCTGCATTTAGCACAGGAGAGCGGCAAACTCCAGATAAATGGTACTTAAAATATTGTCAAGAAGTTATTTTAAAATTTTATCAAGTAACTAACCTATAGTACAGTGGGGCATATCACAAAAAAATTATAATAAATTTAGGTATATATTGAGAAAAAAATATTCGTCTATAATATATATTTTTAAATATAGAAAAGCTCGAAACCAAATCTGGCAGGGCCAATACTGATAAGGTAATTTCTAAGGAACTACACACAGAAAAATTTCAATTTAAAATCTATTTAAACAAGGTTAATCTAATCTTTTTCGGCAATGATTTTGCTTTATATGTGTTTCATGTTAATCTAGCATGATTTATAGTAATTGTCAAAGAAAATTTTTAATTTTGAAATAACTTTATTTCACTTTGATTTAACATTTACCTACTGTTAAAATCAAAATGAAGAATCATAATGAATCAAAGTTATTTCATGTTGGAACAACATGAATTTAATTTAATGTAGTAATTGTATACGTTATTAATTATTCAACTTACGTGTGGTTGACATAGACATCAGAAAAATTTTTGTATATGAATTAAATTGGCTTCCCCGGCCAAGATTTGAACTCGGAACTCATCGCGTGGTAGTCAACGTGCTTACCCCTACAGCCATAACAACTTTAGTATTCTTTAGATATACACTAAATATGTACCATCTTGAATTAAATCATAATTTAACATTATTTCATTTATCATTTAGCATACAATTTATTTGAAAAGTTTTAGTTTTAGTTTAAAAAAAAACACAATTGCTTTGACTTGAAAAGTTTTAGTTAAAAAAAATACAAAATACTTTGTCTAGACTCCAGGAATCGAACCTGCGATCCTCCGACTGCACGACTAGTACACTGCCTACCAGCCAGCAGCAGTTTGTTGGCTGTTGGCAAACATAAAAAAACTCAATAACAATACAAAAACAGCCTACACATGATTTGACTGAATTTGAATCAAACTTTTTGCATGGTGATTTTACATTGGTATTTTTTTCTGTGTGTACATTTTCATTGCTTCCAAAGAATTAATATTAAAAATATTTAGACATTGGCTTTGCTAGATATTATTCTAGGGCGTGGGAAAAAATCAATTCTAGGGGAGCAATGCACCCCACCCCCCCTCTTTGTAGATAATTGGTAGAAAAGCAAGTAAAAATTTATATAAGTTATAAAAAAATTTGTAATTTCGTTATTGTTTTAGAAAATATATACATACATATATGTATAATGAAAAAAGTGCAATCAAAGATTTAATTTCATATGTAGAATTACATTATTTCATTATTTTAATGAAAGAGTTTCAAGTGTTTCAAATGAAACTTTATGAAACATTTCCATTAATGGAAGGAAATTTTACGTTAGCTAGTTATTAATGACAGAATTCATTGATCCAATGAACAAATTCATAGCTGGCACGAAGATTTTCCTTTCAGGGTACTGACGATGTACATAAGGGCCAAAGGCGGTTATTTCACGGATTAATTAAAAAAACTTTAAGTACCGTAAAAAGTAAAAGTACTTGTTTAAATGGCATAAAATTATTATCACTTAACCAATAATGTACCATTAATGAATTCTGCCAACAATTTTGTTGTTGTTGTTTTTATCACTGTTTATGTGCTCTCATTGAAGCTGTAAAAATGTCATAATAAGTTACGTATGAGTCACGTTTTAGTCACGATTGAGCCACGCGTGTGCATGGTTGTACTTATATGTAATAATGATTTAAAAAATTAAGAGTGTGTAAGTTTAGCAAATTTTTTTTTAGGATTGTTAAAATATCTAGCTTAGGATAATTCGTATCCAAAGTCATTCGATGGCAGGCAGCGTGAATAAACAAAATCATGAAGCTTAGCTTGTTTTGTTGGTAAAGCACCATACCTGCTACGGTATTTCTTAAAAAAATCATATTTATTCATTGATTAATAATTTCTTGGTATTGGGGTACCCGTCTTTCCCTGCTATAGACTTAATATTTTTGGTGAAACATGCACTTTGTTTTAAGAGTTATCCACATAAAACTTAGTGTGTCTCACTATTGTAGTTCTGAAGATATAAAAAAGTAATAGTTACTTTGTAGGGGGGATTTAAATTTAGTTGGAACATGAAGTTTGTTCTAAGAAAAAAAAAAATAAATAAATTTAGTGAATGATGCGCGCGAAATTGGATTGGTCCCACTGTGCGTTGCTTAAAAAACGATTTTTTGGTAAAGAGATTTATCTTTCTTAACTCTTATATTTTTTTTAACGAACAACCCGCGAAGCGATTAACTTGTCTGCAGAAATCAACCAGGGTCTATGGCAGGAATCGAATCCACGACCTCTGGACTGAGAGGCTAGCATCGCTACGACTCAGCTACAGGTGGAACGTTTTTTTTTACTAATTATTGCCAATTTAGATGAAAACAAGGCTTAGCATTCAAATTCGTATAAAAAGTTACGAGTTGCTAAATTGATAAATTTTTTAGTAATTTTCCCAAAGGAAAATATAATTTTCTTAACATCTTTTCCAATTTGGTGATTAAAAATCATAAAAGAAAACTCTTGCAATGACAAGTCTATGCAAAAGTATTAACTATGAAACTTGAATTACTTTCAAGTCACAAACTCTGCATTTGGCTGACTTCTTGAGAATGTTTTTTTAAGTGGGATCGTCCTTTTTCATAGAAAACTTTTCCTATAAGTCGAATATTGAAATTAACGAGTACAAAAAAAAAACTCATTATATCCCTGTTGTGTTTATATACGAGTACTTGTAGATGCATTTCTTATTGATTATTTGTTTATTTCGATATTAATATAAAGCGGCTTTCTGGTTAAACAATTATACGCAATTGAACTTGAACTTCACTGCAAACGAGCGAGCGAGCGAGCAAATAATAAAATCAATTTCAAAGGAATTGTAATTTAATTAAATTGTTTATTAAATCTTTGTTATCTTTTGTTCTTTTCTTTTGAAGATTAAATACAAATAAATCCATAACATAAATAAAACAATTCCTTATTATGGCAGCATATACGATTGTTTCAAAGAAAACTGAAGCCCCAGCGCACGAACACTATAAACTGCACCTGACGCTGACAAATTGGCTGACTGCTGGAGAGTTGGGGGTAGGGCGGGATGATGACAGACAGTCAATGTATTGTTTCCATTGATGGTTGTGCCTCATCATCATCTTCATCAGACACACGCCTCGCTTTTGGCAACAAAAAGACTCACTTATGAGATTGAAACAAAAAAAAATTTTTATGGCAATCAAAGGTATCCCTGCTAATAACAACAACAATAATAATAACAACAATAATAATAATAATAATAATAAAAAAACTTAACAAGACAACAATAAATGAATAAACAATGTCTTCTTTCAGTTGTTATATTTTGTTTTTATTGCAAATTGTTTGTTCATGTTGGTTTTATTGTTTCAAAAAAAAATATTTCCGCAATATTTTAACGTACAAATTCTTAAATCTGCATTCTATATAATTTGTTGCAAGTAAATATTGTTGTTGTTGTGTTGTTGCTGCATTTGAGTACAACAACATCGATGCAATTAAAATGCATTTATACAAGTAAAATAAAATTGATTGCTTAATAATGATTTTTGAAGATGGATTTTAAATCACATACACCTTAGCTATCGCTATACAATAACTAAAAGCTTTTTGAAGTTTCTCAGCAATTGTATAAATTAAAATTAATACAATTATTTCTGCACTCAATTATGTTTGCCTTGCCACTTCGTTATTGCTTTTAGTAGCCAAAAAAATTAAAGCCACACAACAGCTTGTCCGGCCTACGTATACGCAGGATACCAAATTGAAACACGGACATATCATCGGCCACATTCATATCCAGTGCCATTAGCTTTTCAGCTGCCAACGGATGCCACGATCCAAATGTGCAAGCGGAATTTATCTGCGAAATGTAAAAGCAAATGCACACAAATTAAAATAAAATAAATAATTATGCATGTAAATATTTTGTAAATATTGTCGATTGCTTTCAAAGTGCATCCATTTAAATTTCCTTTGAAATGCCTTGATACGAAGGCAGTTTGATAAATGCGTTAATTTCTGCGTAAAATAAAATTTCTATTTCTCAACATAGTCTGCTTTAAACTCGATATATTTTGGCCAGCGTCTCTGTTTTTATTCCCTTCAAGTAAAAAGCCTTTTCAAGGCCCTCAAAATAAGGGATTGTTGCAATAATGACCTCTATTCGTTTGACCCAAATCACTTACCGTTTAAACATATTTTCCAAAATGGAAACAGTAAATAGTCGTAAGATTCTAAATCTGGACTGCGTGCTGGATGGAGTAGGTCTCTGGCTGCTCCTATTATGGGCCCAGAGCCATTTTGTTGGCGTTAGCTGGTCATAGGTCATCTTCTGATCCAAGGAGACTAAATTTTGGTCGCAAAGGATGTGTCCTAGCCATTTTTGGTTTAAGGAAGGCCAAATCATTGATGCAGCTATTTTCATATAGTGGCATCCTGAACTTCAACCGCAATGATTTGAGATGAACTACCCTCTGTTGAAATGTTCGTCCACCCTAGTGTCGTTCATGCTAAGAAGATGACGAGACAACGGCACACATTCTCTGCGATTGTATTGTCCTATGAAATAGTAGAAGGCGTGATTTCCACTCTGAGTTTCTGTTTTTGATAACTTTTGTAGGAAAAGTCAAACAGATATACGAGGAGTCCAAGTGACGTCTTTTGGGACAGTTGTTTCCCTTTCCTATGCTATTCTACAGAATGTCTGGTAGCAGATTAATATTTTCAAACTTAAATAAAAAGCATAATAATTGACACAAAATTTTATTAAGAGCATTAAACCATAGAATGGAAATTCGGATTTTATTTTTTAAAAAGAATGTCATCCAGATGTCTTTCGTCAAGTTGAACACACTGTTCAAAACGGATACTTGTGTTCTGCGCCACACGCTGCAGTAAACTTGGTTCAATTGAGCTGATTTCTCGACGAATATTTTCCTTTAAAGGGATTGGGATTGTATTTGAGGTAGCTCCATAAAAACAAAATCCATGGTAGTTAGATCGGGCTACCTCTGAGGTCATGGGATGTCCGCTAAGCGAATGATCAGCTTTTGGGAGAAATTTTCTCGAATCAAATTCATCGAAGCTCTGGCTGTGTCCTGTTGAAAATGGTCCAATTATCTCATGCGAGGATAAGGCACAACAAACAGTTACGCTGAGGCAATGCAATGGTTTTTGATGTCTCAATCGAGGGTTGCGTGTACTTGGAGACTAGTAAGGGCAGTATTGCTTGGTGTCGTGGCCGTTTTGTTTTGAAAATGAGCCTATTCGCTCCAAAAAATGGGATTTACAGTGCGAAAACGCTCCAACATCGTTTCACAAAAATTTTTGAGTAACTCAAAGTCACTTTCTTTCAGTTCTTGAACGATTTGAAGTTTAAAAGGATGCAACTTCAGATCCTTTTTAAAGATTTCATGGATAATCGCTCTTGGAAGTCCCAGTGAGGCTGCTCTTTTCCGTATTAAAAGTCGCGGATTTTCACAAAAACTGCTTTCAACCAGTTCAATGTTTTGGGGAGTCCTTGAAGATCGGCTGGGCCCTGGCCGTGGGATATTCATAGCCGAAGCAGTTGCGCGGAATCCCTGCTCGCACGAACGAATTAAATTTACACCGAATACCGAACTTTGAACGAAATTGTCGACGTGCAATTACGTAAGAATCATTACGCTTAAAAAAATATCTCCACAGCAAACGCGCGATGCTCACTCGACCACTGCGACTGCTTTAAACCAATATTGTATCTGAGTAATATTCGCCGGTAAACGTTTTACCTAATCGATGTGAACGTTTTACCTAATCGTGCAAAATCCCAAAAAAAATGTGGCCAAAAGCAAAAGCAAATCAAATTTAAACTTTTCAAATTGTCGACTGCTGAAAGTACTGCGCAATTGGTCATAAATCGTTTTGTGATTTTGCTTTGACTGAAACTGTTGTATTTTTCGAAAGCAGAAGCAAAATGAAATGAAATGAAAAGGATATCAGTTTCTTAAACACTGGTCTGAGAGTTTTTCGTAATTTTTACTAGTGCGTCCACAACGAAACTCAGTAAAGAACTTTTTAAAAATTAAAATTGATGCTAAATAGTCCTTACATCAGTTATCCAGCCTTTCTTTGGTTTCGGGGTTAATTTCTTTTTCCTGTAAAAAATAATGTTGAATCAGCACAAAAAATTTAATTTTTACCATTTAAAAAGTAGTCTAGTAATAGATAAAAGTTGAAGTTACCGAACTAAAATAAAACAATTTATTAACAATTATCAAACTGCCCTCGTATAAATTATTCTAGTTGAGTTGCAAGCAGGCAGTAACTTTTTGAGCTGTAAAATGATTGATGCCCATATTTACCCACCTCTTTGCTGTAATAGTGACAACGTCCATTCAGACGTGTGGACGGTATGTATTCAATAAAGTCAACGACAGGACAATGAGGTAGAAGTAGAGCAAGACCTGCAAAAGGGAATATCAAAATGTAATGCATTATTTAAAAATTAACTTATTTTAAAGTAAAAATTAAATAAAAATTAAAGATTTTAAACTGCGAAATTAAGAATATTTATAGCAAGCGCTTGGTTATAACAGTGAGTATATTATCTAGAGTCTAGACTTATTAAATTGTTATAAAAATTTTCAAGTGTTTATATAGAATTTTATGTAAATTACAGTAGGATTTCAACATGTTTCCTTGCTCGATTTAGAACACCCTTTAATTGTTTAAGTGTCATATATTTGTTGTTCTTGCGGTCAAAGTTTTACATATTCTATGAAAATTTCAGGTGTAACTGTTACGATTAGCGATAAAACAGCCTGTACAGCCAGATAGAAGGACATTTTAGTGAAAATAATAGGTTTCTTTTAATCAGAAATAATTTCTAGTCAGGCTTAAGTTCAGTAATTTCAATTCTTATTGAATGAAATATTTTATTAATCGAATAAGTAAAAGTAATTAATGTGATGATGTAATGATAAGCAAGAATAGTTAAACATACTTAGGTAGAGTGATATAACTTCGTGCTAACCAAATAGAAAATGAAAAAAAAGAAAAAAATTTAAAAACAGAAAATGTATAGTGATACTTATAAATGTATTTACCAATGGTAAATCAGTAATTGTATATACACTAATCATTTCTCATATTCCATTTTCATACTAAATTTGCGTTAAATAGCTGATGTTAATAACAAAACTCTACCCCAGTAGATAGACGTGGGTGCTGATGCTAATAAAGTCTAAGTTTAATTTTTCTTCTCTTCTTTAGAAACTCACATTAATTAATAAAATTTTTCATTCAATAAGAATTGAAATTACTGAACTTAAGCCTGACTAGAAATTATTTCTAATTAAAATTCACTACAGTTCAATTAAATCTAAAAATGTCTCACATAATAGGTTTCTTTTTAACATTTGGTGTATGGAACTCTAAAAAAACTCCAGTATTTTTTCTGCACAAAACTTTTGTTTGGAAACAATGGGCGAATCCAGCCTAATTTTTTATTGTAAAAATAAATGTAAAACTCTACACGTTAAATTCAAATGATGATTTCTTATTTTTAACTAAATCGTTAATCAACGAACTATTTTTGACTGTTTAATAAATTAAATGACCTCAAAAATATGTAAATGGTTTCTTAATGGGAGTTTAATAACCGAAGTACAGCCTTGGCCGTATTTCGATAATTTGTTTAAACTAAAATAAGATCAAAATAGGAACTATTAGATTGTGAAAAATTTGGTCAGCATGACGAAAAATTCGTGTGTTTATTTTAAATTTAATATTATAAATATATTTTTCTTTTAAACAGTAATTTGGTTCATCGAAACCATTCTTAAGGAACCTTTCTGCATATCCATATCTAAACGCTTTAATATAGCCAGCGAACGCAGCTTTTACTCCTGCTACTACCAAACTTATTTACTAACTTACCAATAAATCCTGAGCTGGGAGGATTCTTGCGTATCGGTCGATTGCCGGAAAACATTTGCAAGCTCTGCCACAAACGCCAAATAGAATGCGGATCAATTAAAAAGGCACGTGACTTGGGATAGCGGCGCCGATACATTTCATAATTCGTGAACAGATCATAATCGGAGGTGGTCAACCAGTCCTCGAGCGTGCCATTGTATTTGCCAGGATCCCAAGCGGCAATAGTGACATTTTGAAAAATGGGTGCATGTGTAAAATCAAATTCAGGCTTTGTTACGACCTAAAAGGAAGTCAAACATACAAATTATTATGTTATCTTTGCAGCGGTTGTAAAAATTTACACATTACAACTTCATAAATTAAATTAAATGAAAAAAAGTATCTGATGCATTGAAATGCATACTAAGAGATTAAACTGCATTGAAATGACACAAATAACAACAAATTGTTATTTAATTTATGTTATTAAATACCAGTATAACAAAATTGTGCAGCAGAGTGTTGTAAAATCAAAACGAAATTAATAAAAACACAACAAATCAAAATGTTTTATTAAATGAAAATAAATAAGGTAAAATAAATAAATTGCGTCTTTAGCTGGAAGTAGTGAAAATATGTAATGATATTGCAATTCAAATTACTTGTGAATTCACCACACGTATGGTAGTCTTACTGCCCACATCTACTTCATATCCTCGAGTTGGAGCATGATTAAATCTCATGACGATGTCGTGAGTATCTGGACGACAGCCGTGTGTGTTGTTTTTGAAGATCATAAAAATTGGAGTAAATTAAAGCTTACATTAATGTTAATGTTTATTGTTTATTAATTTTGTTGTTGTCATAAAATAAATAATTATGATTTTTAAAAATAGCTGAGAGAATATATTATCTCAATAATAATAATAGCGGAAATTACTCTTCGTGGCATATCCGTAACTTTAGCATAGATGCAATAACTTTTTGCTATAAAAAGCTTGAGTATTATTTTTAAACATTTAACAAAGCTATTGTAGCAGTTGACTTTTGAAATATTAAAGTACACAAAAAATAAATAAAGCCGACATAAGCTAAGCCGCAACTAATATTTGAACATCAACGCTGCACGGTGGGGGCAAAGGCCATTTTTTCGCTGATCAATTCATATCTGCACAACTACAATGCCTTCTTGCTCATAGTTATACTGACATGACCGCACAACTAAGCCATCTAAACTACATATCAGAGAGAGAGCCGGGTTGAAAATCAATATAAAAAAAACAATGTAATGCGAATAAATTCTGGTAACTTGTATCCCTTTCTAATAAAAAAATAGATATTAGAAGAAGTTGAAACATTCTGTTACCTCGGAGCTGTTATAAACCTAACTGATGTATCTAGAGAAGATATTGCAAGCCGAATAAAAAAGGCCACACAAGCCTTTGGCCAACTAAGCAAAGTATGGAAATTGTCCTCAATATCTCGCAGTGTTAAAATCAACATCTTCAACACTAATGTAAAATCAACTCTGTTATATGGATTTGAAACACTGCCTCCCGATACATTAATACTTTGCTAGTTTTCGTGAATAAATGTCTCCGCAGAGTTCTACGAATCTTCTAGCCAGAACTATCTCAAACAACTGTTTGTGGGCTGAAACACGTCAAATACCATTGTATGCAGAAATACAGAGAAGAAAATGGAACTGGATTGAACACACACTCCGTAAGCCACTGCCCTATATTGCTAGGAATGCCATCGAATGGAACCCACAGGGGAGTCGTAGAAAAGGCCGACCAGCACAGAAATGGCGTAAGGAAATTGATATCGACGCTAGAGAAATGCATAAAAGTTGGAGTGAAGTAAACGCAATTGCGATTAACAGATCTGAATGGAAGAATTTTGCTCCTTATAGGATCGAAGAGAATATATAAATATATCTATACCACTACAATAGTGACCCTAAATTTTATACGGGTAGAACAATTGATTAAGATTAATTGCCAGGTTTGTGTTAAAAAATTCCTCCAAAAATTTCCTGACTTATTAAAAATATTTTATGAGAAGACTTTTTGTTGAAAAACTGCCTGCATGATGCGCGTTCTATTTATGTGTATTTAAGCTTCCAAGATGATGAAAGTACAATTTAACAAACATAGTACAAAATTGGTACAACAGTGGTCCGCAAACTTTTTTTCTTGAGAACCACACATTTCACATACACCAAGCATACATTCCGCTAAATCGAACGGAATTAAAATTTATTTCGGTGTGGGTATCATTGTTAGAAATATTGCAATGGAAAATACTTAACTGGTATTTTATTTCAATTGTATATTAATATCAAAGTTAGTACCCTATATCTATAACAATTAGTACCATTTTTACAGCTTAAGAGACGCAAATAAGGCTTGCAAATCACTGTTATACTAAAATCAAAAATTTCCAAAGCTGCAGCTTAACTCATGTAAAAATACTGTAAGTAACTATAATTTTGCCGAAAGTTTAAACTTTCCAGCTCTGGAGATAGGTTTCGTATTTTTATAATTTTGTATATAGAACAATTTGTTTCTAATATATAAAATATATTTATATTTAATTTATAAAGAAAAAAATTTGACCCAGTTACTTTTATATACCAAAAAGTATAAATCTTCCAACCCTGGAATTATCCTTTTAAATTTTGCTCTCTTCTAATACCAATTTATTTCTGTTAAAAGTTTAAAATACATATATTTAATTTATAGAAAAAAATAAAAAATTAGTTTGAGTTGGTTCCTTTTATATACCAAGAAAGGTTAAAATTTTCAAACCCTGGAATCCCCTCATTTTTTTTCTTTCGATTTTTAATACAAACTTAATTCTTACCGATATATAAAAAAATTAAAAATTTTAAAAACCCCAAAATATTCGTATGGGCATTTCTCCGAGAAATTCCACTTTTTTGTCGCGTGCGACAGCAAGCAATTAATTTTGTATTTCTGAACAACGTGACTCGATTTTTCTTAAAATTTTACTTAACGTAGAGTTGCTGATGGCATACACAAATATATAAAGAAGTAAAAAAAGTTTCGTTTTCTTTGAAAGAACAAACATATTTGCTTGGTGTCGCACGCAACAAAAAGTTGATATTACTATGGAAATTCCCATATCTAGAGAATATGTGATATCTTCTAAACGGCTGGATCGATTTTCGTAAAACATAGCTAAGAACCCTTTCAAACAGAAAGCTGACTTGGATTTGCCTCTATGTGGACTCCGACAGACACACAGATACACAGAGACACACTAAAACCTAGAATACCCCTTTTTTTGGCTGGGGGTTAATAAAATAAATTTAATTTTTTGTTAATATAAATTAACAAAAAAAAAAAAAAACAACAATTAGCTTTGGATAAAATTATACAAAAAGTTTAAACTTTCCAGCTCTGGAAACGTATTTTTGATTTTGCTGATTTTCAATACAAATCTATTTTGGACTACTTCTAATATACCAGTCCGAGACAGACGGACAGGCGGACGGGCAGCTGTACAGACGGACATCGCTTATTCGTCTTTCCTATTCATAAGGAATGACAAACCTTATCATTTTCTGTCTATATTGTTTATTTTTATGCTTTTTTATGTATATACATAAATTTTATTAGTGTAGGAAACTTAAATTTCATATGATTTGTTGTTGTGCTATTGCAGACTGTAGCATATATCCTAGAGATGCTACAACTGCAACATTTGCACCAGCAGTTTGCTATCAAGAGAGTAAAATCAAAGAAAATACACTTTGTTGCAAAGACTTTTATTGGTCGGATTGTGCCCAAAGACAAAACAACTTTACCAGGAAGACGCAAAGTTCTTTAGATTCCCATGAAATATATACTTAAAATCGAAGACTTAAAATCTTGTGGCAAGGATGTACGTCTTTGGGCACACATGAAAAAAGTCCTTAAACTAAGGAAAAAGTATTTTGGCACAAAGACTTTCATTCGTTAGTCTTAAGACTAACGTTAAGTTTCGTTATGCATTCGTAATCAAATTTAACTTTGAAGACTAAATTCTTTAAAGATACACGGTCCTATGTATAAGCAAAAATTGGCATGAAGTTAACATATGTGACGAAATTGAATTAGGTGTTAGCGAGTTCCTCTATACAACTTGACATTAGAAATGGTCTCATTAACTAATTTTAACCCACCTCTAATCCCTAGCATGATTTTTAATGTGATGTTTCATGACAAAACTCTTTAAGATCATGTTCAATTTTGTCACTTATGCTAACTTCATGCCAATTTTTGCTTATACATAAGGCCGACAGACTTTATCTTTATTTTTTTTTAACCGCTCTTGTTGCAAGCAAACATGTGTGAACAAGCAAAAATGTTCACTTATGCAATGAAGACAAAATCCTTTAAAGTTACAGACTTTGTCTTTGTAGCAAGAATGCTTAGCTTGAAAAAAAAACAAAGAAAAGTCTTGAATTTTAAATACGTTTTTCAATCCCTTATTAGCAAAGAAATTAATCGTTGTAGCAAATATTTTATCTTTACGGAAAAGATAATTTCTTTGATTAAGCTTCAAAGAATTGTAGCCGTTTGTGTTGAAGACGCACCATTTGCTTGTTTAAAGAATAAATCATTGATGCAAGGAATTTTTCCTTCTAACAAAGATATTTTCGTTACAATTTTACAAAGACGTTTTTTCTTTGGTTTTAAAGCTTTTAGTTTTCTCAGTGTATATGTATTGTAAAATAAGGCTATTCTTTAATCTTATCAAAATAATTTCTTTATATAAATATATTTTTAAATTATCCCACAATCACTTTAAGGTACTTATCTTCAGACTTTTTACCCACCTACAAATCTTCCCAACTTCGATCCAGCCATCGATCCGGCACTTGATACAATAGCACACGTTTTTATATTTTTATTTTGTCGGAACAGTTTTTGTTTGGGAAATAATTTTCCAAATTGTAATTTATTAAATGGCGGATCTTTACGTTTCAGCACACGCACTCCAGCTTCCATGAGCAGACATGTGGACGGATAATACTGTTCCTCGAAACTATCTCCAAACACCGGCTTAAAATCCACATTATAAAAGTTCGTTTCATTCAAAGATTCCATCATGGCCTTGTCGAATGTACGCAAGATGCGCTCCTTAAAAATCAAAGTTTTATTCTCGCAGATCTGCGAGTATTTGTCGTGACACAAATATATTTTTGGATTCAAGGTGAGCTTGGTAGTCTTGGAGACTTTGAGACGGGGATGTGGTGCAAGTTTGGAAGAATTAATGGCTGGATTTTCATAAGACTCAACGATGAACCTCTCGTTGGGATTCCAGCGTACATGGAAAACACTACGTTTTTTCCGGCGCATGGTGATGGTGAAAGGTTCTATAAAGTAAGAAAATTGTTGTAATAACGAATATTTACTTAAAAGCACAAAAAATCGTGTTAAAAAAATCAACGTGTGAATTGCGTATAATTTACTAAAATTTCATGGAAAAGTTATCAAATTATCATAAAATCTTTTTCTAAAACCTGGGGGCAAATTACGGCACTCGTCATCGAACGAAATTACGAAATATTTCAATAGAGTTTATATGGAAATATTTTAAAATTTCGAATCGTATCGAATGCCGTAATTTGCCCTCTTTTTGTTTGTTAAAACAAAAACTTATTCCCTGTCCAGACTTGCAATTTTTGTTGCAGTAACTCTTGAGCTTATAGGTGAGAATGAGAGGGATGAGAAGATTGGGTAGAGGTACCAGCTTTGCCGATTTCTGTGTAATTATCCAAAAATTAAACAGAAAATTTTTTCTCGAACTATTTTTGGATCATACAATTTTTGTGTAATTTCCCCGCAACATTATATACAAGTAAACTTTTTTAATCAAACATTTTCATTTCATTTAAAAAGTATATTACTCCGTAAGTCTGCTAACAAACTTTTGTATAAAATTTTTATGTTTTTGCTTAGCAATAGTTGGCTTGGCGAATCTCTTATTCCACTATTTTCGAACTGTTCAGTGGAACAGAAGATTATATAATTTTTTAAACGTAGGTAAATGTCAGTTCCGCTTTGATATTTATGGAGTAAATAGACACGAGATATACGTCAATAAGACATGAATCGCTATACTCCTAAGGAACGCCGAATAATTCCGTCTTTTTTGCGACTTTTCATCAAAAATTATCATCAGTGATGAGTCCCATTTTATATCTGTGGGATACCTGAATAAGCAGAAAATCCGCGTATAAAACTCGAAGAACCATTACAGCAGCTGAAAGTTACTGCATGGTACAGTGGAATCGCATGTGGCATAGGATATCGTTGGTGTATTAATGTTCAATAAATTAATGTTTCAATAAAGTTCACATTTGGTTACAACCGCTTGAAGATCGTACAATGAATTTTGTTAATAAAATTCACTGATTTGCAAGTGTTGTTCGTTTGTTAGTGTATTCATTGTGAAATGGCGTACCATACTGAGCGTTTTTGGCGTTGCCACAAAATAACGCTTTTTTTACACTGAAAAAAATAGCAAAAAAAAAAAAATCACCCGATATACATATATTATTAATAAGAATAGTTACTTATGATCAAACACAAAATTTGTTTTGTGTAATTAATAAAGTTTTGGGTGATTTTGAAGGTTTGTCTGTGTAAAATTCAATTTGTGTTTCGGGAACACTGAGAGAGGTACACAGTTTCATGCAGTGATGCCAACTTTTTTGGCTCTAGAAGCACATCAATACTTAAAAAAGCACTAAAAAGCGTAATTTTGAAATGTAAAAAACGTAAAAAGCACTAACGTGAAAAACGAGTGAAGTTTAATAGTGTTTAATATTTTCTAGGCTATTCTCTATTTCGACAATAGTTCAATAGTGTTAATTAAATATATCAGACGAAAAAGGTATGATTTACACTGAAAAACTAAATACACCAAGCTTTTATCAAAGTAATTTTAAGAAATACTTAGTGCTTTTTCTTAGTTTGGCACTAATTCTCAAAATTTGGCGTTGTGTGTCCGCAAAAAGCACTAAAACAGTGCCAAAAGCACCAAGTTGGCATCGCTGGTTTCATGTGCTCTACCAAGGCAGATTCAATTTCAGGTAATATCAGGATTACAAAAACAATGAAAAAATACAACAATGAAAAAAACAACATGGGTTGTAGTTCATCCAAAACTTCAAAAATATAATTTGTTTAACATAATAATAATAAAAATTATTCACATAAATTTGAAAATATTTCTCCACGGCAGCTACCACTAACAAAATTTGCAACGTTTAGCACTTCTCACAATTTTTTAATAGTTTTTTCATATTTTTAAAATTGTTTTCACAGAATTTTTTTGAAAAAATATTTTTCATATTGAAATTTTTTTTACATTTTCTTTTAATTTCTCTTTCGTAAAAAATTTTTGAAGTTTCGGATGAACTTTAATTTGAAAAAACTAGCTCAGCTGCATTTCCGCTACTACCTTGTGAATGTGCCTTGTGCTCTACAAATCTCTTTTGTTTTGAAATTCTCACTTGTTAATTTAAATGTGTTTGACGTTTTATTTTATTTTCTTTCTTCAGTTGAATGAAAAACACAAAATATAACAAGAATTAAATAGAATTGTTAAATTTTCAGGGAAACTTGTGATGTAATAGAATTTTTTAATACATAATTGCAAAACTAGAATTTCCAATGTGGTCACTTATGCAATTTCAAAGCAGAGTTTTAAAAAATTGCATCAACAAAAATTGCAAGTCTGGACGAAGCCTTCTCATATTTTATCTGTGAACCAATAATTAATATAAGAATTAAGTGTTTGTTATCTTTTATAATTTACCAGCAAAATATCGCAAAATTATTTTTGGCCGAAAATTACCAGTCTGAATATGAAAATCAAAAATGTTTATTCTCACTTTTAATTCTACACACTTAACTAAAGTGTCACTAACTGTTAAATTTAACATACAATTACCTTGTTTACAGCGCTTCAAATTCAACACGGTGTGATTGTGTGCGCTTTTGCATTTCGCCGTTAAAGTTGTTGAATATTTTGGTTGATTACTTGGCTGAGCTTTTCGAAAGTTTTTATTGTGTGCTTGTGTTTTTGTTGTTCTAATAAGGCTGAAAGAAGTATAGTTCTCGTTGTTGTTGCTGCTGCTGTTGCTGCTGCTACTGCTACTGCAGCTGCTGCTGCTGCTACTGCTGCTACCGTTAATGTTATTATGGCTGTTGTACGAGTATATTTTGTTATTGCTGTTATTGTATTCGTTGATTGTTTTGGCGCAATTTCTTTGAATTTGTATAAGTAGCACAATTAACAATGTTAAGTATTTTAACGTTTTAATTGAAGTTTTTAACATTTTTTAGCATTCAGTTTTATTGTTTGTTAGTGTTTTTTTGTTGTTGTTTGAAACGATTATAAATACTTCGTTCTAATTTCTATATACACACACACATATACATACATATACATATATACTAAGTGACTTAAGCACTATTGTGGCAGTTTTTAAACATTTGTTTTTCTCTATTAATAACATGAACTGATTGTCTTGCAAGCTGTTGCTGTTTTCCAAGGTCGTGGAAATTTTGATAATTATACATAATTATGAGAGTTTGTTAAGCTGGAAAAAGTATACATATATGGTTTAAAAAGGTATTTTATTTTAACATGTTTTTTATGTACATATGTACATATGTACATATATCACATACAAACAAAATTGATATGAAATAAATGCAGTGGAAGAGAAGGCTTAGTGGGTAAGATACTTTTTCTACTTTTAATCATTGCTCTATTTTATATAAAGTATATATGTACATACATATGTACATATGTATATTATCCCCCATATTCATAAAAAATAACATGAATTTGATATTCATTTCATGAAAATTTTGTATGAAAAATTTGAAATAAAATACATTTCAAATTCATTTAAAATCTTATGAATAAGGGGGTATGTATGTATATATACTCCTTTATTTGTTCACATATTTTACAATAGGTATGTTTTATTCGAAACGTATACCTACTAAATTTTTAAGCAGCTATAGCTATAGCTACTTAATAAGTTTATACACACTTAAATTTGTTCTGAATATTTATATAAAGTTCGAATAAAACATAATTATTATTATGTATTGTAAACTATACGTAAACAAAAGATTCAGGCGCAATACAGGTCGTTATTTTATATAAATTATAGATTATAAATCCTTACAGGATTTAGTGCACATAATCCACATAAAAGCATTTAACAAGATTGAAAATTTTTGTTTTCCAAACAACGTTACTTCTACAAAATTCAATTAGGTTATGAAGATTATTAAAACTTAAGCATATTTTACGAAAGGGGCTTTTGTTCCTATAAAATGAATTGTAATATTTTAAACCAAGTAGCTGGAAGTTAGAAGATAGCCAGTTTAGTTATAACATTAAAGCTGATTTTGCGCAGCAGCTATTCAGAATCGACATCACATAGTATTAAACTAAATAATAGTGTTTGCACACATAAAGTTAAAACGTGGTATTAACACTTAAACCATAAACAGCTGAGTTTGTGGTTTACACTACAAATTTAATAAATGCAATCAGACGTGCCATAACTATAACCATAGACAACAGATGTTCGAACCAAACTTATTGGCAACACTGAGTTTGATTATAGGTGACCCATCAAAGGCCTCTTAACCATTACCGTAGAAACCAATTGAATTTTGGTTGGGTTATGGCTATGGCATTATGACTATAGCACATCTAATTTAAGCTTTAGTAGACATGTTGTCTAATAAACTTGTGCAAAATAAAATAAATCTCCTGAAGAAATAAATATATTGATTGAAATATATAATACGAGAGTGGGTCATTAACTCGGTGCTTTTTTGAATTAAACGCAGGTATTTATTATAAAAATGTATTTTATTTTTCAGCATAGTCTCCTTTAAGTTCTCTACACTTAGTCCAATGTTTGTCGCATTTTTTCATCCCTTCTGAAAAATATGATTTCTCGAGGTCATCAAAATGGGCAAATGGGCATGGGTAATTAGAGAACATTTCGTAGTTCATGGATATTTGCCATGGATACTGCACATGCGTTTGTGATTGATTGTGAGCAAACGCAACACCCATCTAGCGGCAGCATTCTCTCACCCAAGTGATCATTCAAAATTGAAACCACTGTGAAATGCTTATGGCTTCCACAATCTCTCTTACTTTAAATCTGCGATATATAACCTCATGAATTTGTACAATTGTTTCGGATGTAGAAACCTTCGGACGTGCAAACCAGATCGTTCGGTTTGTGCGGCCACAACGAAATTCAGTAAACCACCTTTTTACCATTGAAATTGATGAGGAAGAGTCCCTGTAGTATTTGCCAAGCTTAGCCTTGGTTTGAGTGAAGGTGTTTCTCCGCAAAAATTTATGCTTAATTAGCACACGAAATTCACTTTTTATCATTTTCTTCTCAAAACAAGTCTGCTGTCAAATGTAAACAAGAGTTAACTGACAGTTGCCTTTTGATAGGAAGAGTGTTGCCATTTCAATTAAGAGGCGGAAAATTCAAAAGACGTTGAGCTAATGATCCACCCTTGTAAATCTTGCAATAGGAACTTCCAAGCTTTGACAATTGATAGCGGCCATAATGTTAAGTCTACATCTATCAGATTTGCTGTGATTTATTCAATTTGTATTGTGAAATCATCATGGATGTATGTAGTGTTACGTGCAAAAAAAAAAGTTATTTTATAACTAATAAGCTTTCTGTTCGGGCAACGTTACGCGAGCTTTGTTCACTTTACGGTCGCGAGCGCTATAGGCCAATGACTACCAACTTATTTTGGCCAGAATTTGATAATGTTGACACCAACTAAGTGTTACATTGAATATTTTTAATATGTGTTTTGAGAGGGTGGTCAGCTCATGTGGATGTGACATGAAGTGCTGGCCGGCAAGAGAAAAAAAAGTCGTTTATTTGCCGGATGTCGTATTCCATATTCAATGATATTACTAGACCTTTCAAACAAATAAATACTTTGTTTTATTATTTAAATTTAAAGTTAAGATCCTATATATTAAATAATTTGTAAATGGTACCATAGGTCAATGGATACATATTTATTACCATTTTTTTTACTTCAGACGTCATTCAGCGGTGTTCTCCTCTCTGCCTCATCACAGTTAATCGAATTATAGATTATTTTATTTCTTTTTTAGATTAACAAGTTTCTTCAACTTAATCAGTAGGATTTTAAATAAATTTTGCTTGGAATTTTTTTCTCTGCACTTCACTTTCCTAATTGAAAAAACAAACAATTTAAAAATTTTGGGGTAAAAACAGCTGGAAGCAAAACAGCTGACTTTTTACTTTTCTTATGTTCGTTTGAAAAAGAATGAAAATAATTGCCTTATGGATGTTGGATTAGCTTGATTTTAAAGAAGATATGTAAACTAAATTAAATTTTTATTAAAAATATTTTTTTTTTAAATTCATGGATTTAATTTTTGTATTAAAATATACATATGTATGACAGTTTAACTATTTTTCGCTTTTAAAAATGTTCGTCCTTATGTATAATCAAAAATGGGTATGAAGTTAGCATAAGTGGCAAAATTGAACATGGTATTAACATGTTTTGCTATATAATTTTACATTAAAAATCATGCTACATCATGCGGTGATTTTTAATGTAAAATTTTAAAGTGGAACTCGTCAACACATGATTACACATGAGTCCGATTCCATTTTAATATAAAAATTATTTTTCAATTAAAATTTGCTTGGCAACAAAACAAAATAAAATGCTTGAACTCTTTCTTAATTGAGCGAACACTAGCACTTAAACGTATATGCGTAAAAAAAGGAGAAAAAAGTCCTTCATCTGATAACTTAAAAAACAATTATTCTATAATTGTTGTCTTTATTTACAGCCATTTTATTTATAGTTAAAATTAATTTCTGATCACTTTTTAATCTTTTTAATATTCACTTCAGTTGTATTTTACTAGGGCGCTGGCATTATTTTAGAATTCATTACTTTAATACAATTTTTTGTTCAAACAAATATCAAATATTATAGCTTAATTTCTTATTTTTTTTATTTTGTTTCGCTTCAGTAAACATTCTATTAAATAATCACAAACTTTGAGACGTCACCAAAAAGTTGAAGCAGAAAACTGCCTTTCTTTACAAATCCCAAGATTTTTCCTGATTTAACGTTTCCGTTTCCATTTGGTGTACTTTTTTTATTCTTAACTTTATTTTAATATTTAAATAAATATGTTTGTTTCCATTTTAACTTTATATCTTCACAATTAAAACTAATTATTAACTTTGTCCTATTCCAAATATAATTTTGTAGATTTGATTAATAATAAGATTTGTTGTTGCTGTTGTATTTTTATATGTTTGAAAAGCTAAAACTTTTTTATAGTTGTTGCTGTTGTTGACATTATTTTCAAACTAAATATATCTATAGTAAGGCACGGACACATGCACCTTGTGTTATTTTGCCTTAAGGCTTGCTCCATACAACAAACTAAATATAATGATGCAAAGCCCCAAATGACAGAAAAAGTAATAATAAATTAAGTCATTGTTTTATGGCATGTTAAAAGTAATCTTCTTTTGCTTTTTAGAAAATGTTTGTGTCAATAAAATATAAATAAATAATTATAAATAATTTATAAATATTTCTTAAACAAAATTGAAATTGCTGCCTCCAGACGAAATTAATTTTATGCAAATCCTATGGAAATAATAATTGATTGCTACGGGCAAAATAAATTGTTTTTATTTTTTTAGTCCTTTAATGGTTTGTTACAATATATTTTGAATTTTTTCTTTTATTTTTCCTTTTTTGTTTATTTGGATTCTTCATTAAAACTCACGGCACGCGATACAATCACATACAACGTTTTAAATACAATGTAAAAAAAAAAAAATATATATATATATACTTGTCAGCAAACACACGCGAGAGCAAAGTAACTTTTAAGAAGAAGGAGAAGAAAATCAAATCACTTGACCAAGTCTTTGAAATTCTTAAAACATTTATATTTTCGTTTAATTTTTTTTTTCAAAGTTTTCGGTTTCGTACTCTATCCGTAATGCGTATTTTGCACAACAACTTTCCCTTTCGCCAGTCGAAGTGTGTCTGATTTTCGTATTTTTCCTTAACAACCTGCCGAAAATCAAAGCAACGTGTCTACAATGCGGGCATATGTTTTCTTACTGCTGCTGCAAACTCGCTAGATGGCCGACTGACTGACTGACTGTCGTTATAACTTTCACACACACACACACATACAGGGATTCTTCAATTCTACAATTATTCAATACGAATAAAATTCTAATGTGCACGAAAGTGTATGCTTTGAATATAAAATACGAGGACAGCCCTAAAATATACTTTAATATTAATGGTACAAATTTTAAATAGAAAAAATTTCTTAATCAGGCTCAAGTTCTGCATATAAAATTAAAAAATTTCTCATATTCCATTTCGTTAAAACTGGATGTTAAGCAGCTGATGTTAGCAACCGATCTATCTGCCCAAGTACACAGACATGGCTGCTGATGAAGTGCGAGATGGCACAGAAAAATGCGGCGTTTCCCCCAGCTTCGGTTTAATGTATCTTGTCTTCTTTAGGCCCAATATTTTACCTCTCAATTAAGTGTCATTTATTTTTAAATGCCAATTAAAAACCAAATTAATTTTTTTTTAGTACAAAGTTAAGAGACTTTTAAATGAAACTTAAATGCTGAACCTTTTGTATTTAAACTATATTTAAGTCTTACGAGAATATCATACATATGTATGTTCTTGTGCTTGTGTATGTTTATTCAAAACCATTATCATGAACATTATGTGGTCGTATTAAAAAGAATTTTATTTAATTTTTATAAATATATAGCAATGTGTATGTATGTATTCATGGAAAAATAAATAGAAAAATTCGTTCTGACGCTCCCTTTATTTCATAAAATGTGTTTTTATATGAAACTTTAATTTTCCTCACGGTGATATCCTAACTTTTTTATTTATATTAAACAGCTGTTGTTTTTTAAGCTTTCCATAATATTTGGAAATTTTTTGATTGCTTCCGTACTGTCAACATAATTTAGTAGGAGCATAAATTAACCACTGGAAAAATTAAACTCCATTTAAGTGCAACTTAAGCTTAGGTGGCAATTAGCTAAATGCGACTTAGTTGAGAGTCAATTATTGGGCATTATAAAATTAAATTAATTAATATAAATATTTAATTTTATAATACAAATTTAAAATACCGATATTGGCCTCGATTAAGAAATTATTCTTGATTAAAGTTTATTTTAATTCAATTAAATGATAAAGGAAAAACTGGCGAACAAAAGTGGGCTAGTCCCTTTAACTATTTTTTTACAGGAAAGCTTTCATTGTTTTTAAAAATAGGATGGAACTGGTTTTTAATGACTTCATTATCATATTTCGTGACTTCATAGAGGAGGGCATGAAAAAAATCATTTACTGAGGACATGCCCGTATTAGTTCTCCAATTGCTCAAATATTTTTTTAAATAAATTTTATGCAAATCTATATATATACAGTATACACAAGAACTATTCGACATACACCACCATTTTATTGTTTTCATTAATAAAAAACTATTTACTGTTTATTTTTACAAAAAGAACTTGGAAAGCATTTTATTAAGGAACTTCATATTCAATAAAAAAATGAGATTAATAAAGTAGCTAATATAAAAGTTTCATTAAATAAAAAATTAGTTGAGAAATTCAAACAAAAAAGTATTCGACATTGTTAATATTCTTACACCCATATTCATAAAATTTGAAACGAATTTGAAATGTATTTTATTTCAAATTTTTCATACAAAATTTTCCTAAAACGAATTTCAAATTCATTTTATTTTTTTATGAATACGGGGATTATCATATAAAGTATATACAGTTGTTTTAGAGGCAAATTGCTTTTCCTTGGCAACGATTGACTTCTTTTACACAATTTGGTATAGATTTGTCCGAGATTTGAGTATATTTAGGAACGATTTTTCTTTAATTCTCTAAGATGACTTTTTTCTTTTTATTTTAGCGTTTTATTACTCTTTTTATTTAGAAATGACCCCAGAGGTATTCAATAGGATTAAGACCTATGCAATATGGTGGCGTTTTTATTATTTTAGGGCAGTACATAATCCAAATCCTTGTATTGATAGGGCAATGCTTAGGACAGTTGTCTCTATAAAATTGTCTAAGCTTATCCGCAAATTTTCTTTCAGCTGGTCAATATAACGTCGATGATCCTTGCTAATATCAAATAAATAAATAGAATATATGTTGTTAAGTTATTTGCCTTGCCTTAAAATGTATGATGCCTCTTATTTTATTCTCTTTGAAAGCAATCAACTGCTTGCGCTGCTGTCGTACTGCACGACATAACATGCCTAAAAGTAGGCAATACTAAATACTCATACGTATGAGCAACGTCATTATATGGGGTGTTGCTGTGCTTTTTGTTTTTGTTTTTTAGTTTGTTTTTGTTTTTGTATTGGGTTGCCTTAACTACATCATACCTTTATTCGTGTGTGTGTGTGTATTTTAATTTTTTGTGTTAGTGTGTGTATAGCAGTGCTGTACGAAACACTCACACAATCTTACAAACGCATGTAAACTATTAACTTGCCATAGCATAGAACTGAAAAGGAGTCACTTTGTGTTTTATTTTCTGCTTGTTGTGTTTGTTTACTGCATGCACATCGTTACATTGCACATTTTATGGTAAAATAACAACGAAAACAAGACCAACAACAAAAACATGACGAATCCCAGCTAGCATTTGGGTGATCATTTTTGGCAGAAATATCTTATATGATTCTCTACAGATCGCTTTTGATGATTAAAAACTGATTTATCACTTGGGCGATTGAAAGAGGATTCACTTATGATTCATCTATATGATCAAATAATGATTTCTTGAAAATAGAGGAACATCATGCAAACCGCAAAAAGGTTATTTAAATGATTTAATATGAAAATTGCTCAAAAATAATCAGCAAATCGTATCATAACTGATTCTTTGGTATGATTCATCTGTAGGGTACCATTTTCTCACAACGGGAGTATCATTTATGATCGAAAAATGAGCTCATATACGGTTATTTTTCCCGTCAAGCTGATTCGGAAACGATTGGATTATGATACAAAATGCTACCTGGGATACTACATTAATACAAAATATACAAGATATTTTGTATTAATGTATTATTCGTCGTTGTTGCTTTTGCTGCAGTGGTAAGAAAAGCTTTTCATAATTTGTTTTCTTATTTCTGTTAGTAAAGAGAATGTTATACAAATAAAACTTGAAAAGAAATGATCGAAAATCTATTTATAAATACAATTCTCGTTTTACGCTAAATAGTGTTACTAAAGATTTGGTAATATTTTATGTCATTTATTTTTAAGTAATTCAACCCAATTATGAATTTTCGCGGGATGTTTTTTATCTTCTCAATCATTTGTTACCGGAAAACATTTTTTTTTCAAATTCTAAATTGACTGGAAATAAAGAACTACGAGAGAGAAAAAAATCTAGATCAGCTGTTTATTGTTTACATTTTATTCTGCTCTAATGCAAATGTTCAGTAATAGAAATTTAATAAAATTTTTTTGTTTTCATTGCCAATAAGATTGTGTTTTAATATAAATATCTGGTTTCACTAAAATAATAAATAAACACTATACAGCACGCTTGCGAAATAACTTTATGCGAAAGTTAAGCAAGCCAGGTGCAAATGTGAATGGATTAAATTCCCAAATTATTGTATGTAGAAGGGAAATTGTAAATTTTATAATTGCTCAGTTCACAATCTCTGTCATATGCTTTATTTGTTAAAGACAAACTCTATTTGTTTTGCTTGCAAATGGTCAGTTGTAGGGGCAGTACTACAAACATGCTCAAATCCGAATATTTAGGACAATTATATTTTTTATAAAAAAATAAATAAAGACATTCCCTTTAATAGAAATGCATGTGCATAACTATAAACTTTCTAAATAACATCTCATTTTGAGATACTCCTTGCGTTTCTATTACATCAAACAAAATTTGTTTATACAGTTGCACGAGAAAAGTAACATCAAGTATTATGATAACTTATCACAGTTATTAATGCCAAATTGAAACTACTAAAGAACAATTTATTGGAATTTAGTTTCAAAATTATCTGTGGATGCAACTGAATCTATGATTTTAGCTTATTATTAAATATTGATAGTAATGCTAAAATAAACTGCATTGAAGCCTCAAAAGACCGCAGTGCTGATAGAAAGAAGAAAACAAAAATAGTAAATTTCTTTTGTAGATGATTTGTTAAATGCAGTTTGATGTAAAATAGAAATATTTAAAATCTTTTGAAATGCAATTTTACAGCAAATTATTTATAATGTACTTTTAAACGAAAAGAGACATACGTGTATGTTCTGGCTTCCACATCGTTTTCACATGTTTTCTTGTGAGTTCGGATGTTAAAACAAATGCTACGCCTGTTTAAGTTGAAATTTAGAAAATAAAAATTAATAGTGTGTGTTCTAGCATCCGAATTTAGACGAGCACAATTTAAAAATTTACGATTTCAAACTTTTAAATTTTTTCGTTTTCACTTTTGGGCAAAAAACTCTTATTCGTTTCACATGACTGTTAACAAGTGAAAAGAATACGAGTTTTTTGCTCAAAATCGAAAACGAAAAACTAAAAGTTTGAAATCGAAAATTTTTAAATTGTGCTCGTCTAAATTCGGATGCTAGAACCCACACTATTAATTTTTATTTTCTAAATTTCAACTTAAACAGGCGTAGCATGTGTTTTAACATCCGAACTCACAAGAAAACATGTGAAAACGATGTGAAAGCCAGAACACACACGATAGTATTAACTTTTCTACATGTAAAGTGTGCTGTGACACGGTTAAAAATTTAATCAAGAAAAAATTTAATAAGAAAATGATCTGTGATAGACACAACATTCCTCTAAACAAAGTATGCTGTGACATAGCCAAATTTTCTATTTTTAAACTTTTCTATTAAAAAAATTTAACTCAAGTTTTCTAACTATTGATTTTTGAAATCTAAGAAGGGAAATATTTCTATGAAATAATATTCACGATTACATTTTAAGGGAAAAAAATTTTTCTAAAATCTTTTTAACTTAGAACATTTTTATATTTATTATTTTTAGAGAACTTTTTTTAAAGAACAGCTTCACTAGAAACAGAAAAATTACAACTTAAAATCTACTTAAACAATCTTTTTCGGCAATGATTTTGCTTCATATGTGTTTCATGTTAATCTAACATGATTTATAGTAATTGTCAAGGAAAATGTTTCCTTTTGAAATAACTTTATTTCACATTGATTTAAGATTTACGTACTGTTAAATCAAAATGAAGAATCATGATGAATCATAGTTATTTCAAATTGGAACAATGCGAACTTAATTTAATGTAGTAATTGTATTTGATTAAGTATTTCACTTATGTGTGGTTGACATAAGCATCAGAAAAATTTTTGTATATAAATTGGTTTCCCCGGCCAAGACTTGAACTCGGAACTCATCGCGTGGTAGTCAACGTGCTTACCCCTGCAGCCATAAGAACTTTAATATTTTCTAGATACACACTAAATATGTACCATTTTGAATTAAATGATAATTTAACATTATTTCATGTATCATTTAGCATAAAATTTATTTGAAAAGTTAAATTTTTAGTTAAAGAAAGCAAAATGCTTTGTCTTGACTCCAGGATTCTAACCTGCGATCCTCCGACTGCAAGACTAGTACGCTGCCTAGCAGCCAGCAGCAGTTTGTCGGCTGTTTACAAACATCAAAAAAACAACAACAACAATACAAAAACAACCTACACAACTAAGCACAAAAGTATATTAAAGCTTTGAACAAAGCAAATAAACACCAACACACTCAAACAACATATTATTTCTTGTAAATTTAATGTGATTTGAATGAATTTGAATCAAACTTTTTGCATGGTGATTTTACATTGGCATTTTTTTCTGTGTGTATATATAACAGTTTTTCCCGTACAAAGTATCTTCCTGGATTAAAATATACGTTTGGCTGCGATTAAAAATGCTCTGCATACGATTCAGCGATTGAAAAGGCTGGATGGGCAGCCTTAGTAAAATTAAGAATATTATTTCTGAGGCGAAAATTGTGAACATACGCACCAGTTAATAGAAAATATGATACGAGATATCAAAATTTTAAATTTTACCAATGACATATAATTGACATATTAACTACACATAAGCTTAATTTGGAAAATGGTACTCTTCTAGAGAAATTAATGGCCGTTGTGGAAAACTGAATTTATTAAGAAATAAAATCAGCCTGTATAGCAATAGTAAAGTAAGACAGTAAAAAATATGCTGATTATTGATATAAGTGGAGCTTCTTATTTGTTTAAATGAAAGCTTAAAATAATATCTCTAGTTTTTCTGAGACCTTTTTTAGGTAAAAGTTCCTTGTTGATCTGCATTAGCAACAGTGAAAGCACAGGACTTAGCTAACCCCTTAATAGTCAGCTTCAATATATTTTTAAGAAACACAAATTTACTGAACAAGTAAAGTAATATTTTATTGTCATTATAAGTTATATGACAATAAAATAGTTTTGTAATAGTTGTTTTGGACGTCATTTCACTTCATATAATTTTTATATATATTCCATCTGAAATTAGTTCTCTTACCAGCATACGGAAAGTTACTTGAGCCATTTTTCCCTTATGGGAACGTGAAATTCAGATAAAACTTAAAGCCAGTCTTGAAGAACCTGTGTTTGGCCTATAAGCGACGCCATTGTCTGAATATTCGAACTTCGGTAAAATTCAATAAAATTTTCGTCGGACAAGTTTTGGCCAAAGCTGAATTAGAATCGGTCTGGGATAGCGCATATTTCACCATTATACCGTGCTTCTAAATATTGCATTTCAGTGCAGCTTGTGTAATCCAAAAGCTTGTACAGCCTTAATTAAACTTAACAAAATACACTTTTTAAAGTAACATTTTCAGTAACGTTTAAAAAAGATGGAAGGAAAAAATATGAACATTAATCCATATTATAATTAAAAGTAATACGCGAACTGGGGCCAGTTAAGAAAATATATTTTTTTATATGAAAATAATATGACCGGTTTCAAATCCAGCAAAGCAAAAATAGCTCTTAAGAACTACACTGTTCGAAAATCAATTTTTACAAAATCATTTCTTTATTTTCATTACTTTTTTCTATAATTTTAAATGCAATATAATAATAATCATAATATAATCACCCATCCATGCTTATGCAAACTTACTGATATTAAAAACAAAACCAGTGCTTTCCTTTCGTACTTAATTGCTTGTGTTAGATAATGAAATTATGCTTTATTCTAAAATTTATGTCAGCTTTAATATTCATTTTGGTCTTATCATTTTTAATTTAATTTTAACATACTACTTATGTAGTAGATTAAGTTAGATTAAACATCTAAATATAATAATTTTGTGTATGTGGGTGTGTGTGTGTGAGAGATAGTGTTTGTGAGTGTGTGTGTGTGTGTAAAAAAAAGCCTGTAACTTTATGTACATTTTGTTAGGCGCTGCTTTTTAAAACTTCTGTTTGTTTGTTTGGCAGTTAAAAAAAGTATAAATAAGTGAGTTAATCTTTCAAGAGTTTTTTTTTACTAATTACTGGTCCTTATTCACATAAAAGGACATTTACAGCTAAAGCTTGATTTTTGTAATCCGATATAACTTTAAATTGTAAAAAATAGTTAAAATTTTTTTTTATTAATACCCTGCAAATAAAAAAAAAAATTCGGAACTAGTTCCAAAGGTTTACAATATAGCTATCTTTTCCGATAGTCAAGTCTCTCCTTTCATGAGAATCCCGTTCCAGGATAGTTTTAGAGTGCTTTGACTCATTACAAAAGCTATCCATATGGAGCAAGGTTTCCATTTATTGGATACCTGGCCACAGCGGTCATCCAGGGAATGAGGAAGCAGATGAACTTGCCAAGAGGGCCTCTTCTGCTACTTTTATGGGCCCAGAGCCGTTTTGTAGCGTAAGTCGGTCGACTATAATGTTGTGATCAAAGAAGATGTCACTTCGATCGCTAAGGAGATGTGGCTGCCTTTTTTTGGTTTAAGACAGGCCAAAGCTTTGGTGCAGCCACTAACATATATGAGCATCCTGAACTTCAACAGGAATAATTTACGGCTTGTTACTGGGTTTCTGTCTGGTCACTTTGGACTAAACTATCCTCTGTGGAAAAGTAACCAAGTTCGTTCACCTTTGTGTCGCTTGTGCTTGAAAGATGATGAGACGACGACACACATTCTTTGTGAGTGTATCTTATTGTGTGACAGTAGAAGGCGCGTTTTTCATTCTGAGTTTCTGTGTTCAGATGATATTAGGTGGGCTTCTCTAATATCTGTACTGACTTTCATAAGTAGCGTCATACAGATATTGAATTAATCTAGTTCATAGATCGATGGTACAAAAGATCCATCAGGTGTCGCAGTGTCGGTCTTTGGACCAGATCCTCCCCCTTTTCTAATCTAATCTAAATACCAATCACCAAAGTTACTGAATTTAATATTCTAGGAGTGTGCTTTATATAAATTTATATAAATTCCATTTAAGTGCACATCATTCAGTTATTTGGATGACTTCCGTCCTATAACAACCATGTGTTAAATTCATTAATTTTTCAACAGAAATATAACTATTTGGAGTTGAGTTCATCAATGCTGTAACTAATGATTTGTATTGGAATTTGTTGCTTCAGGATCTAGAATGGGACACTCGCTCGCCTTTAAAGAGCGATAATATAAAGAAATCTTGAATTTTTTTATTTTGGCTTTTTGAAATTTTTTGAGACCACCTTAGTACAAAATTAAGGATTTATTGATTTGTTGTGTCTGAGTTAAGTTAAGAACTCGTTTTTTACAGCAGCTAAAAAATATTAAAAAACTATAAATATAATATAACATTTGGCAGTGAGTTTTTAAAAATAATAATGTGGCTTTATATTGATAGTTGTCATAATGAAATATTTGTGTTACTTCTTTTTTAACAACCTTTAGTATGACTTAGCACGGGACATTTAGAACGGGACATAGATTGTTCTTTGGGTTGGTTCAAGTTAAACTTGTATTAACTTTGAAAAATTTCATATCTATTATCTTATACATATTCACAAATAATGTTTATTAGAGATACTCACCTTGTATAGAGATGAAAATAGGCGACTTTGTTACCCCTCTCAAACCAAAGATCGGTCTGTTTAATGAGGACTCCCAAACATTTGAGAGGTCTAGCGATGAGCGTTCGTGAGCTGGACCGTGTCTAAAAAAGTTGTATTTTTGAAGTTTTTTTTTTGCATATTTTCGTATTTTTTCCCAAGACAACATATTAAAAAAAGTACATCATCTGAAAGTTATTTTCAAGCAAACAAACCAAACCAAAAAAGTTTGTCTTTAGTACAACAAAAATAGGCATAACATTTTTCTTTTTACATACATATATTTATTTATTGTATCTTCAAAAATTAACTAACAATAAGTAATCAAATCTTAAATCTAAATATAATTATTAAAACTTAGTGATAGTAATCAATAATACATAAATGTCGTATTAAGCATAAGAATTATTTTGAAGAAGTATCATTTGGGGTGCTGAGTATTAGAGCCATTGTGTCCTTCTTTTTTAAGCGGATGTGTCCAGCAAAGTTCAAGATATTACGAGCAAGCGTATTAAAATGTGACTCGAGTTTTGTTAAATATTTGCCTGCGTATTTTGCAATTTCTGCAGTCACTGGTGGCATATTTAAATCACGATGTATATTTAAATTTTTGATGTACCACGGAGCCGATGTTATCAAACGTAAAATTTTGTTTTGCTTTCGTTGGATTTTCTCGACAATCGAAGCTGAAGCAGTGCCCCATAACTGAATTCCTTAGCACCATATTGGCTTCAAAAGCGACTTGTATATCAAAACCTTGCAGTCTAGGCTGAGTGTTGAATTTCTGCCAATTAACCAATGAGGTGTTCTCGTTGTACCTTCATAGTGAACAGACGTATTAGCGGATTTTTTTTTACATACATAATAAAAAAAATCATACAAAAAAATATTTGTAGTACATAATATTCGTTGTACATTAACTTTGATAAATAAGCTTTTTTTGCTTTGCTAATATTTTTTTACATAGACAGTAATAACTAAAACAAAAATAAAACAAAAACAACCGTAAACAAAATAACTCAAAGTGCCCTTGAGGAATACACCAACAAAGTGCCCTTGAGGAATACTCTATATGAGTACCTCAAAAACAAATAATTGTGAAGTGAGTGATAACGGCAGAAATGCCTATCTTACTGTGAGCTCTGATGATCTTAATGATAACAATAAAAAATCTGATGATATACTTACTGTGAGTTCTGATGCTCTTAATATAAACAAAATAAATAAAAAACCTGATGACAGACTTTTTTTAACGGCTAAGCCAATTTTTCGTCAGCGATCAACTTCGCTTTGTCCAATGTCAACTAGTGATTTGTTAACATTACAGTTGCCTACTACTTCGTCATTTAAATCAGCGATATCATCCGATTCAGGCTCGTGTTCATCACTTACCCAAATTGTCAATATAAATAAGAGTAGCCCAAAACCCAAGGTCCAAGTCGGAATGGACCGATATATAATGGTGGGAAAGCGCGGGCGAAGCCCAAATTCTAATAAAATTGCATCTGCTTCAAAGGTATCTAGGGATAACAGCGCATCCTCCACTAATCGTTTTCAAATATTGCAAGATGACAACGACACACCTGATATATCTGAGAAAAAAACCTCCAAGCCGCCACCAATATATTTGAGAGAAAAAAATTCAAACGCTCTTATTAAGAAATTAATTTCGGTCATTGGTGAGAAAAAATTTCACATTGTTCCAATAAAACGTGGCAATATCGATGAAACGAAAATTCAAATTTATGACGAAACAGATTTCCGTAAAATGGTTTCTGAATTTGAAAAAAATAAAACAAGTTTCTACACATACCAGCTCAAGAGTGCTAAAGGCCTGCAGATCGTATTGAAGGGCATAGATTCTTATGTTGTTCCCGAAGAAATAAAAGACGCACTCGTCCTCCAGGGATTCAAGGTAAAAAATGTTTCAAATATAATAAATAGGGAGAAGATCCCCCAGCCTCTATTTCGCGTTGAACTTGAGCCGAATGATATAAAATTGAGAAAAAATGAGACGCACCCAATTTATAATTTAAAATATCTTTTATACCGAAAAATAACAGTTGAAGAACCACACAAGCGTTCTGGACCCGTACAGTGCCATAATTGTCAAGAATATGGCCACACAAAAACTTACTGCAAATTACCTACAGTTTGTGTTATTTGCGGTGAATTGCACGGTACTGCTAGTTGCAATAAACCGAAAGATCAAAGTAACAAAAAATGCAGTAATTGTGGAGAAAATCACACTGCTAACTACAGAGGTTGTCGTGTATATTCTTTCGTTAAAAAGACAATGGGGCAAAAACCTAAAGTAGCTCCAGCACAAACAGCAAACACTTACTCCGCCACTCTTGCCCAAGTGAGCCAACCAGTTAATTCACGTGTATCGTATGCCGATGCTGCAAAAACAAGCTCTATTCCCACACAAAATGTTTCACGGCCAAATACTTCAATAAATACAAACTCAGGCTTTAATTTTAATCGCCTTGAAGCTACTATTGAAAATCTGGTGCAAACTATAAACAATTTTACAACAAGTATGACTAGCATGATGCAAGAAATGCTGCGAATGCAGAATACTCTGCTTCAAGCAATACTTAATAAGCCATGAACACGTTAACAATATGTTTCTGGAACGCAAACGGCATTCGCCAACATAAAAATGAACTTGAGCACTTCCTCACGGAAAAAAATATTGATATAATGTTGGTCTCTGAGACTCATTTGACTTCGAGAAGCCTTTTTAAAATTTATGGCTACACCTTATATGATTCAAAGGACCCGAGAGCAAGAGCATGCGGTGGATCAGCAATTTTAATAAAGTCAAGACTCAAGCATTATATTATTGACAACATTTGCGAAGAACATTTACAAGCAACGAATATTTGTATCGAAAATTTTTGCACTAATTTTGTCATATCATCAATTTACTCCCCTCCTAGGTTCGCAATTACTGAGGACCAATACGAGAATTTCTACAAATCCCTTGGCCCTTGCTTCGTAGCAGCTGGCGACTACAATGCAAAACATACGTTCTGGGGTTCGCGTCTTATTACACCTAGAGGTCGGGCATTGTTCAACACAATTTCAAAAATGGGCTTGGACGTCATTTCGAGTGGGGAGCCCACTTACTGGCCTACGGACATACAAAAAATTCCGGATGTTATAGACTTTGGAGTCATGAAAAATATTTCTAGGGAATTAGTTCATGTTGAAGCGTCTCAAGATCTTTCCTCCGATCACTCTCCCACGATCGTTACAATTTGTAGCCCACTAAGTAGTGACTTACCTCACCCGTATGTGAAGACGATCAACCGTGTTAATTGGCTGGGGTTCAGAAAATATCTCAGTACTCATTGTACGGAAAACATTATACTAAGAACATCCGAAGATATTGAATTTAACATTGGCAATCTTATCAAAAATATAAAACATGCTGCTGAACATGCGACTACCTCCTACCCGCAGACTGGATTTAATAGAATTTATTCTACGGATATTGAACGTCTTGTAAGTGAAAAAAGAAGAGCTAGAAGGGAATGGCAACAGCACAGATCACCACAACATAAAATCAGATTTAAAGAGTGCACTAAACGACTCCAAGACTTGCTTGCATTTGAAAAAACTGCATCTTTTAAAAACTATCTGGAAGGTCTTGATGCCACACCAGCATCTAATTACTCCTTGTGGCGCGCTGCTAGAAAGCTTAAAACACCTGTTGCGTTTAAACCACCTCTGCGTACATCTACAGGGGGTTGGGCAAGAAGCGATACTGAAAAAGGTAAACTATTTGCTGAGCATTTAAAATCAGTATTTACCCCTAACTCATGTACTGGTGTTATTGATTTGCCGAATGTAGTGGCGCTACCCCCTCGACCCATAAAATTTAGAACGTGTGATGTACAAAAAGTAATTGCTGAACTTAACCCGAAGAAAGCTCCGGGTATTGATGGAATTAGTAACCAGATGCTAATAAAGTTGCCTCGTATTGCAATTAGAATCCTATTATTTATTTTTAACGCCATTTTACGACTGGAGTATTTTCCAAATAGCTGGAAGCTTGCCAAAGTTAAAATGATTCCAAAGCCGGACAAAGACCTTACCAAGGCTGAGTCATACAGGCCAATAAGTCTGCTATCAACAATGTAAAAACTTTTCGAAAAACTGCTCATGACAAAATTGTCCCCAATTCTAGTTAGTAATGGGTGCATACCGGACCATCAATTTGGTTTTAGAAGTCAGCATAGCACCATCGAACAAACTCATAGATTGGTTCAATTTATAAGAAGAACATTTGAAGAAAAGAAGTATTGTTCTGCGCTGTTTATCGACGTTTCTCAGGCATTTGATAAAGTGTGGCATGAAGGTCTTATTTTAAAATTGAAATCATATTTACCAATAAATTTTCTGAAGCTATTAGAAAGTTATATTACTACCCGGAAGTTTACGGTTGTGGAAGGAGACTTCATGAGTGTGCCCGAATCTATATCATCCGGTGTGCCACAGGGGAGCATACTGGGGCCAGTTTTGTATTTGATTTACACTTGTGATATGCCTTTGAGCAGCAATATCCATACATCTACGTTTGCCGATGATACAGCCTGCCTTAGTATGCACGAAAACCCTCACGAGGCTTCCCGATATCTACTAGAACATATTACACAACTGGAACTATGGTTAAATTTATGGAGAATCAAAGTAAACGAGCAAAAGTGTGTCCAGGTAACATTTACCCTGCGAAGAGATACTTGTTCGCCAATTCGAATCAACAATCAAGTTGTTCTTCAACATTCACACGTAAAATACCTTGGTATACACCTTGATCGACGGCTTACATGGAAGCCCCATATTGACTCAAAGCTAACACAAATGAAACTGAAATTAACTCAGCTACATTGGCTGATTGGTAGAAATTCTTCACTCAGTCTAGATTGTAAACTTTTAATATACAAGACGATTTTGAAACCAATATGGTGCTACGGAATACAGTTATGGGGCACTGCTTCAGCTTCTAATGTCGAGAGAATCCAACGAAGGCAAAACAAAATTTTACGCTTAATAACATTGGCTCCATGGTATATAAAAAATTCAAATATACATCGTGATTTAAATATGCCACTAGTGACTGAAGAAATTGCAAAATACGCTGGCAAATATTTAACAAAACTCGAGTCACATCCTAATCCGCTTGCCCGTAATATTTTCAACTTTACTGGACACATCCGCCTAAAAAAGAGGGACACATGGGCTCTTATACTCAACACTCCAGATGGGACTTCTTGAAAATACTTTATTTTTTTCCTTTTGACTATCACTACTTATGTATTATATATAACTATTACTAAGCTTATGTCCGACACTGGTCGGGCCTAATTATATTTTTAGATTTAAGATTTGAATACTTATTGTTAGTTCATATATGAAGATACAATAAATAAAAAATCATGCATTCAAAAAAAAAAAAAAAAAAACCAATGTAATTGAGTCAATTTAAGTTTCATTTGAGTTAGCTTAGAGTCAATATGATGTTTCCATGGAAGCCTTCCATCAAGATGTATGTGAGGAATATTTGGATTTTTGATTCGAATAGAGGAACAAGTATCTCTTCTTAGGGTAAACATTATATGGACAGAATTTTGTTCATTTATTTTAATTCTCCATAAGTTCAAGCACATTTCAAGCTGGGTAATGGATGCCTCATCAGGGTTTTTGTGCCATGGAAAAAATTAAATGGACTATACTTACAATATTTAACGGACTATATACCGAAACCATTTTTAAAATTTTTATGAAAAAATGTATTAGACTATATTTCGTCTATTTCGTATGAAAAAAAATTAAATGGGCTATATACGTCGTCTATATGTCGTGCAAAAAATTTAATGGATAAAAATTTAAAAATTGTCTCGCTATATAGTCAATTAAATATTGTGAGTATATTCTATTTAATTTTTTTCATGAAAAATAGACGATGTATAGTCTATTTCATTTTTTGCATACGAAATGGACGATTTATAGTCCATTCAATTTTTTCATAAAAAATTTAAAAATAGACAATGTATAGCCCATTAAATTTTTTTCATAAAAATTTTTTTTACATAAAAACTGGATGATGTATAGTCTATTAAATTTATTGCACGAAATATAGACAACGTATATAGTCTAATAAATTTGTTCATAAAAAGTTTAAAAATGGTCTCGGTATATAGTCCATTAAATATTGTAAGTATAGTCAATCAAATTTTTTCCATGAAAACTAGACGATGTATAGTATATTTAATTTTTTAGATACGAAATGGAAGATTTATAGTCCATTAAATTTTTTCATAAAAAAATTAAAAATAGACGATGTATAGCCCATTTTTTATACGTATTTTTTTTATTTATTGTATCTTCAAATATGAACTAACAATAAGTATTCAAATCTTAAATGTAAAATATAATTATTAGGTCCGACCACTGTCGGACATAAATTAAGAGATAGTTATAAATAATACATAAGTAGTGATAATCAAAAGGAAGAAAATATAAATAAAATAAAAAGTATTTTCAAGCAGTCCCATCTGGAGTGTTGAGTATAAGAGCCCTTGTATCCCTCTTTTTTAGGCGGATGTGTCCAGTAAAGTTCAAAATATTACGAGCAAGCGGATTAGGATGTGACTCGAGGTTTGTTAAATATTTGCCTGCATATTTTGCAATTTCTTCAATCACTAGTGGCATGTTTAAATCACGATGTATATTTGAGTTTTTTATATACCATGGAGCCGATGTTATTAATCGCAAAATTTTATTTTGCCTTCGTTGGATTCTCTCGACATTGGAAGCTGAAGCAGTGCCCCATAGTTGAATTCCGTAGCACCATATGGGTTTCAAAATAGACTTGTATATCAAAAGTTTGCAATCTAGACTGAGGGTTGAATTTCTACCAATCAGCCAATGTACCTGAGTTAATTTTAGTTTCATTTGGGTTAACTTAGAGTCAATATGGTGTTTCCAAGTAAGCCGTCGATCAAGGTGTATTCCAAGATATTTCACATGAGTATGTTGAGGGACAACTTGATTGTTAATCCGAATGGGTGAACAAGTATCTCTTCGTAATGTATATGTTACTTGAACACACTTTTGTTCGTTTACCTTAATTCTCCATAAGTTTAACCATAGTTCCAGCTGGATAATGTATTCTTGAAGATATAGGGATGCTTCGTAAGGATTTTCATGCATACTAAGGCAGGCTGTATCATCAGCAAATGTGGAAGTGTGGATATTGCTTCTCAGAGGCATATCACAAGTATAAATCAAATACAAAACTGGCCCCAGTATACTCCCCTGTGGCACACCGGATGAGATAGTTTTAGGCATGCTCATAAAGTCTCCTTCCACAACAGTGAACTTGCGGGCAGTAATGTAACTTTCCAAAAGACTTACAACGTTTATTGGCAGGTATGTTTTTAATTTTAAAATTAGTCCTTCATGCCACACTTTATCAAATGCCTGAGAAACGTCGATAAACAGCGCAGAACAATACTTCCTTTCTTCAAATGTTCTTCTTATAAATTGAACCAATCTATGAGTTTGTTCAATGGTGCTATGCTGACTTCTAAAACCAAATTGATGGTCCGGTATGCACCCATTACGAACTAGAATTGGGGACAATTTTGTCATGAGCAGTTTTTCGAAAAGCTTTGACATTGTTAATAGCAGACTTATTGGCCTATATGACTCAGCCTTGGTAAGATCTTTGCCTGGCTTTGGAATCATTTTAACTTTGGCAAGTTTCCAGCTGTGTGGATAATACTCCAGTCGGAATTGCAATACGAGGCAACTTCATCAGCATCTGGTTACTAATTCCATCAAAACCCGGAGCTTTCTTCGGGTTGAGTTCAGCAATTAGTTTTTGCACATCACGCGTCTTAAACTTTATTTGTTGAGGGGGTAGAGCGACTACATTTGGCAAATCAATTACACCAGTACATATGTTTGGGGTAAATACGTATTTTAAATGGTCAGCAAATATGTTACCTTTTTCAGTATCGCTTCTTGCCCAACCTCCGGTAGATGTGCGCAGAGTTGGTTTAAACGCAACAGGTGTTTTAAGTTTTCTAGCAGCGCGCCATAAAGAGTAATTAGATGCTGGTGTGACATCAAGATTTTCCAGATAGTTTTTAAGAGATGCAGTTTTTTCATGTGCAAGCAGCTCTTGGAGTCGTTTAGTGCACTCTTTAAATCTAATTTTATTCTGGGGTGATCTGTGCTGTTGCCATTCCCTTCTAGCTCTTCTTTTTTCACATACGAGACGTTCAATAACTGTAGAATATAGTCTATTAAACCCAGTCTGCGGATGGAAGGTAGTGGCATGTTTAGCAGCCTGCTTAATATTTTCGTTAAAATTGGCAATGTTAGATTCAACATCATCATGAGTTCTTAGCGTAATGTTTTCCGTGCAATGACTACTAAGATATTTTTTGAATCGCAGCCAATTAACACGACTGGCCATCTTCACGTATGAGTAAGGAAGAGCACTTCTCGATGGGCTACAGATTGTAACGATCGTGGGAGAGTGATCGGACGATAGATCTAGGGAAGCTTATACGTGAATTAATTCCCTAGAAATATTTTTCATGACGCCAAAATCTATAACATCCGGAACTTTATGTATGTCAGTAGGCCAGTAAGTGGGCTCCCCACTCGAAATGATATCCAAGACCATTTTGGAAATTGTATTGAACAACGCTCGACCTCTGGGTGTAATAAGACGCGAACGCCAGAACGTATGTTTAGCATTATAGTCGCCAGCTGCTACGAAACAAGGGCCGAGAGATTTGTAGAAATCCTCATATTGACCCTCAGTAATTGCGAATCTAGGAGGGGAGTAAATTGATGATATGACAAAATTTGCTCCTTGCTTGTAGATGTTCTTCACAAATGTTGTCTATAATAAAATGCTTGAGTCTTGACTTTATTTAAATTGCAGATCCCCGCAAGCTCTTCCTCAAGCCCAATAAATTTTTTTTTATAAAAAATTTTTTTGCATGAAAACTGGATGTTGTATAGTCCATTAAATTTATTACATGAAATATAGATGACGTACATATATAGTTCATTTAATTTGTTGCATACGAAATAGACAAAATATAGTCTAATAAATTTTTTTTATAAAATGTTTAAAAATGGTCTCGGTATATAGTCCATTAAATATTGTAAGTCTATTTAATTTTTTCCGTGGAAAAGAGACGATGTATAGTCTATTAAATTTTTTGCATACAAAATGGTCGAATTGTAGTCCATTAAATTTTTTCATAAAAATTAAAAAATGGACGATGTAATAGTCCATTAAATTTTGTATATATTTTCAGTCCATTTAAATTTTTGCATCTTAAATAGACGATGTATAGTCTATATAATTTTTTGCACATGAATCGAACGATTTATAGTCGATAAAATTTTTTCATAAAAAATTGAAAAAAGACGATGTATAGTCCATTATATTTTTTTCATAAAAAAATTTTTTGCATGCAAAATGGATGATGTATAGTTTGTTATATTCTTTGCACGAAAAGAAGACGACGTATATAGTCCATTTAATTTTTTAGATACGAAATGGACGAATTATAGTCAATTTAATTTTTTTTTTAAATTTAAAAATGGACGATGTATAGTCCATTAAATTTTGTATATATAGTCAGTCCATTTAATTTTCTGCATCGAAAATAGACGATGTATAGTCTATTTAATTATTTGCACATGAATCGGACTATTTATAGTCGATAAAATTTTTTCATAAAAAATTGAAAAAAAGACGATGTATAATTCATTATATTTTTTTCATAAAAAAAATTTTGGAATGAAAAATGGATGATGTATAGTTTATTAAACTCTTTGCACGAAAAGAAGACGACGTATACAGTCCATTTAATTTTTTAGATACGAAATGGACGAATTATAGTCAATTTAATTTTTTTTATTTAAAAATTGACGATGTATAGTCTATTAAATTTTGTATATATAGTCAGTCCATTTAATTTTATGCATCTTAAATAGACAATTTATAGTCTATATAATTTTTTGAACATGAATCGAACGATTTATAGTCGATAAATTTTTTTTATAAAAAATTGAAAAAAACAGGATGTATAGTCCATTATATTTTTTCATAAAAAAATTTTTTGCATGAAAAATGGATGATGTATAGTTTATTAAATTCTTTGCACGAAAACAAGACGACGTATACAGTCCATTTAATTTTTTAGATACGAAATGGACGAATTATAGTCAATTTAATTTTTTTTTAAACTTAAAAATGGACGATGTATAGTCCATTAAATTTTGTATATATAGTCAGTCCATTTAATTTTTTGTATCTAAAATAGACGATGTATAGTCTATTTAATTATTTGCACATGAATCGGACGATTTATAGTCGATAAAATTTTTTCATAAAAAATTGAAAAAAAGACGATGTAAAGTCCATTATATTTTTTTCATAAAAAAATTTTTTGCATGAAAAATGGATGATGTATAGTTTATTAAATTCTTTGCACGAAAAGAAGACGACGTATACAGTCCATTAAATTTTTTAGATACGAAATGGACGAATTATAGTAAATTTAATTTTTTTTTTTAAATTTAAAAATGGACGATGTATAGTCCATTAAATTTTGTATATATAGTCAGTCCATTTAATTTTTTGCATCTAAAATAGACGACGTATAGTCTATTTAATTATTTGCACATGAATCAGAATATTTATAGTCGATAAAATTTTTTCATAAAAATTTGAAAAAAAGACGATGTATATGTCCATTATATTTTTTTCATAAAAAAATTTTTGGAATGAAAAATGGATGATGTATAGTTCATTAAATTCTTTGCACGAAAACAAGACGACGTATACAGTCCATTTAATTTTTTAGATACGAAATGGACGAATTATAGTTAATTTAATTTTTTTTTTTTAATTTAAAAATGGACGATGTATAGTCCATTAAATTTTGTAAATATAGTCAGTCCATTTAATTTTTTGCATCTTAAATAGACGACGTATAGTCTATTTAATTATTTGCACATGAATCGGACTATTTATAGTCGATACAATTTTTTCATAAAAAATTGAAAAAAGACGATGTAAAGTCCATTATATTTTTTTCATAAAAAATTTTTTTTAATGAAAAATGGATGATGTATAGTATATTAAACTCTTTGCACGAAAAGAAGACGACGTATACAGTCCATTTAATTTTTTAGATACGAAATGGACGAATTATAGTCAATTTAATTTTTTTTTAATTTAAAAATGGACGATGTATAGTCCATTAAATTTTGTATATATTTTCAGTCCATTTAAATTTTTGCATCTTAAATAGACGATGTATAGTCTATATAATTTTTTGCACATGAATCGGACTATTTATAGTCGATAAAATTTTTTCATAAAAATTTGAAAAAAAGACGATGTATAGTCCATTTTATTTTTTTTATAAAAAAAATGGATGATGTATAGTATATTAAATTCTTTGCACGAAAAGAAGACGACGTAAATAGTCCATTTAATTTTTTAGATACGAAATGGACGAATTATAGTCAATTTAATTTTTTTTTTTAAATTTAAAAGTGGACGATGTATAGTCTATTAAATTTTGTATATATAGTCAGTCCATTTAATTTTTTGCATCTAAAATAGACGATGTATAGTCTATTTAATTATTTGCACATGAATCGGACTATTTATAGTCGATAAAATTTTTTCATAAAAAATTGGAAAAAAGACGATGTATAGTCCATTATATTTTTTTCATAAAAAAATTTTTTGCATGAAAAATGGATGATGTATAGTATATTAAATTCTTTGCACGAAAAGAAGACGACGTATATAGTCCATTTAATTTTTTAGATACGAAATGGACGAATTATAGTCAATTTAATTTTTTTTTTAATTTAAAAATGGACGATGTATAGTCCATTAAATTTTGTATATATAGTCAGTCCATTTAATTTTTTGCATCGTAAATAGACGACGTATAGTCTATTTAATTATTTGCACATGAATCGGACTATTTATAGTCGATAAAATTTTTTCATAAAAAATTGAAAAAAAGACGATGTATAGTCCATTATATTTTTTTCATAAAAAAATTTTTTCCATGAAAAATGGATGATGTATAGTATATTAAACTCTTTGCACGAAAAGAAGACGACGTATACAGTCCATTTAATTTTTTAGATACGAAATGGACGAATTATAGTCAATTTAATTTTTTTTTTTAATTTAAAAATGGACGATGTATAGTCCATTAAATTTTGTATATATTTTCAGTCCATTTAAATTTTTGCATCTTAAATAGACGATGTATAGTCTATATAATTTTTTGCACATGAATCGGACTATTTATAGTCGATAAAATTTTTTCATAAAAATTTGAAAAAAAGACGATGTATAGTCCATTTTATTTTTTTCATAAAAAAATTTTTGGAATGAAAAATGGATGATGTATAGTTTATTAAATTCTTTGCACGAAAAGAAGACGACGTATACAGTCCATTTAATTTTTTAGATACGAAATGGACGAATTATAGTCAATTTAATTTTTTTTTTAAATTTAAAAATGGACGATGTATAGTCCATTAAATTTTGTATATATAGTCAGTCCATTTAATTTTTTGCATCGAAAATAGACAATGTATAGTCTATTTAATTATTTGCACATGAATCGGACTATTTATAGTCGATAAAATTTTTTCATAAAAAATTGAAAAAAAGACGATGTATAGTCCATTATATTTTTTTCATAAAAAAATTTTTTGCATGCAAAATGGATGATCTATAGTTTATTAAATTCTTTGTATACGTATACAGTCCATTTAATTTTTTAGATACGAAATGGACGAATTATAGTCAATTTAATTTTTTTTTTAAATTTAAAAATGGACGATGTATAGTCCATTTAATTTTGTAAATATATCCATTTAATTTTTTGCATCTAAAATGGACGATGTATAGTCTATTTAATTATTTGCACATGAATCGGACGATTTATAGTCGATAAAATTTTTTCATAAAAAATTGAAAAAAAGATAGTCGATAAATTTTTTTTATAAAAAATTGAAAAAAACACTATGTATAGTCCATTATATTTTTTTCATAAAAAAATTTTTTGCATGCAAAATGGATGATCTATAGTTTATTAAATTCTTTGCACGAAAAGAAGACGACGTATACAGTCCATTTAATTTTTTAGATACGAAATGGACGAATTATAGTCAATTTAATTTTGTTTTTACAATTTAAAAATGGACGATGTATAGTCCATTAAATTTTGTAAATATAGTCAGTCCATTTAATTTTTTGCATCTAAAATAGACGATGTATAGTCTATTTAATTATTTGCACATGAATCGGACGATTTATAGTCGATAAAATTTTTTCATAAAAAATTTAAAAAAAGACGATGTATAGTCCATTATATTTATTTTATAAAAAAATTTTTTGAATGAAAAATGGATGATGTATAGTATATTAAATTCTTTGCACGAAAAGAAGACGACGTATATAGTCCATTTAATTTTTTAGATACGAAATGGACGAATTATAGTCAATTTAATTTTTTTTTTTAAATTTAAAAATGGACGATTTGCATGCAAAATGGATGATCTATAGTTTATTAAATTCTTTGCACGAAAAGAAGACGACGTATACAGTCCATTTAATTTTTTAGATACGAAATGGACGAATTATAGTCAATTTAATTTTTTTTTTTAATTTAAAAGTGGACGATGTATAGTCCATTATATTTTGTATATATAGTCAGTCCATTTAATTTTTTGCATAGTCTATTTAATTATTTGCACATGAATCGCACGATTTATAGTCGATAAATTTTTTTTATAAAAAATTGAAAAAAAACACGATGTATAGTCCATTATATTTTTTTCATAAAAAAATTTTTTGCATGAAAAATGGATGATGTATAGTATATTAAATTCTTTGCACGAAAAGAAGACGACGTATATAGTCCATTTAATTTTTTAGATACGAAATGGACGAATTATAGTCAATTTAATTTTTTTTTTAATTTAAAAATGGACGATGTATAGTCCATTAAATTTTGTATATATAGTCAGTCCATTTAATTTTTTGCATCTTAAATAGACGACGTATAGTCTATTTAATTATTTGCACATGAATCGGACTATTTATAGTCGATAAAATTTTTTCATAAAAAATTGAAAAAAAGACGATGTATAGTCCATTATATTTTTTTCATAAAAAATTTGTTTGCATGAAAAATGGATGATGTATAGTTTATTAAATTCTTGGCACGAAAAGAAGACGACGTATACAGTCCATTTAATTTTGTAGATACGAAATGGACGCATTATAGTAAATTTAATTTTTTTTTTTTTAATTTAAAAATGGACGATGTATAGTCCATTAAATTTTGTATATATAGTCAGTCCATTTAATTTTTTGCATCTTAAATAGACGATGTATAGTCTATTTAATTATTTGCACATGAATCGGACTATTTATAGTCGATAAAATTTTTTCATAAAAAATTTAAAAAAGACGATGTATAGTCCATTATATTTTTTTCATAAAAAAATTTTTTTAATGAAAAATGGATGATGTATAGTATATTAAATTCTTTGCACGAAAAGAAGACGACGTATATAGTCCATTTAATTTTGTAGATACGAAATGGACGAATTATAGTCAATTTAATTTTTTTTTTAAATTTAAAAATGGACGATGTATAGTCCATTAAATTTTGTAAATATAGTCAGTCCATTTAATTTTTTGCATCTAAAATAGACGATGTGTAGTCTATTTAATTATTTGCACATGAATCGGACTATTTATAGTCGATAAAATTTTTTCATAAAAAATTGGAAAAAAGACGATGTATAGTCCATTATATTTTTTTCATAAAAAAATTTTTTGCATGAAAAATGGATGATGTATAGTATATTAAATTCTTTGCACGAAAAGAAGACGACGTATATAGTCCATTTAATTTTTTAGATACGAAATGGACGAATTATAGTCAATTTAATTTTTTTTTTAATTTAAAAATGGACGATGTATAGTCCATTAAATTTTGTATATATAGTCAGTCCATTTAATTTTTTGCATCTTAAATAGACGACGTATAGTCTATTTAATTATTTGCACATGAATCGGACTATTTATAGTCGATAAAATTTTTTCATAAAAAATTTAAAAAAAGACGATGTATAGTCCATTATATTTTTTCATAAAAAATTTGTTTGCATGAAAAATGGATGATGTATAGTTTATTAAATTCATTGCACGAAAAGAAGACGACGTATATAGTCCATTTAATTTTGTAGATACGAAATGGACGAATTATAGTCAATTTATTTTTTTTTTAAATTTAAAAATGGACGATGTATAGTCCATTAAATTTTGTAAATATAGTCAGTCCATTTAATTTTTTGCATCTAAAATAGACGATGTATAGTCTATTTAATTATTTGCACATGAATCGGACTATTTATAGTCGATAAAATTTTTTCATAAAAAATTGAAAAAAAGACGATGTATAGTCCATTATATTTTTTTCATAAAAAAATTTTTTGCATGAAAAATGGATGATGTATAGTTTATTAAATTCTTTGCACGAAAAAAAGAAGACGACGTAAATAGTCCATTTAATTTTTTAGATACGAAATGGACGAATTATAGTCAATTTAATTTTTTTTTTAATTTAAAAATGGACGATGTACAGTCCATTAAATTTTGTATATATTTTCAGTCCATTTAAATTTTTGCATCTTAAATAGACGATGTATAGTCTATATAATTTTTTGCACCTGAATCGAACGATTTATAGTCGATAAAATTTTTTCATAAAAAAATTTAAAAAAGACGATGTATATTTTTTTCATAAAAAAATTGTTTGCATGCAAAATGGATGAGCTATAGTTTATTAAATTCTTTGCACGAAAAGAAGACGACGTATATAGTCCATTTAATTTTGTAGATACGAAATGGACGAATTATAGTCAATTTAATTTTTTTTTTTAATTTAAAAATGGACGATGTATAGTCTATTAAATTTTGTATATATAGTCAGTCCATTTAATTTTTTGCATCTTGAATAGATAATGTATAGTCTATATAATTTTTTGCACATGAATCTGACGATTTATAGTCGATAAATTTTTTTTATAAAAAATTAAAAAAAAACACGATGTATAGTCCATTATAGTTTTTTCATAAAAAATTTTTTTGCATGAAAAATGGATGATGTATAGTTTATTAAATTCTTTGCACGAAAAGAAGACGACGTAAATAGTCCATTTAATTTTTTAGATACGAAATGGACGAATTATAGTCAATTTAATTTTTTTTTTAAATTTAAAAATGGACGATGTATAGTCCATTAAATTTTGTATATATTTTCAGTCCATTTAAATTTTTGCATCTTAAATAGACGATGTATAGTCTATATAATTTTTTGCATATGAATCGAACGATTTATAGTCGATAAAATTTTTTCATAAAAAAATTTAAAAAAGACGATGTATAGTCCATTATATTTTTTTCATAAAAAAATTGTTTGCATCCAAAATGGATGATGTATAGTTTATTAAATTCTTTGCACGAAAAGAAGACGACGTATATAGTCCATTTAACTTTGTAGGTACGAAATGGACGAATTATAGTAAATTTAATTTGTTTTTTTAAATTTAAAAGTGGACGATGTATAGTCTATTAAATTTTGTATATATAGTCAGTCCATTTAATTTTTTGCATCTAAAATAGACGATGTATAGTCTATTTAATTATTTGCACATGAATCGGACTATTTATAGTCGATAAAATTTTTTCATAAAAAATTGGAAAAAAGACGATGTATAGTCCATTATATTTTTTTCATAAAAAAATTTTTTCCATGAAAAATGGATGATGTATAGTATATTAAACTCTTTGCACGAAAAGAAGACGACGTAAATAGTCCATTTAATTTTTTTGATACGAAATGGACGAATTATAGTCAATTTAATTTTTTTTTAAATTTAAAAATGGACGATGTATAGTCCATTAAATTTTGTATATATAGTCAGTCCATTTAATTTTTTGCATCTTAAATAGACGACGTATAGTCTATTTAATTATTTGCACATGAATCGGACGATTTATAGTCTATAAAATTTTTTCATAAAAAATTAAAAAAAAGACGATGTATAGTCCATTATATGTATTTTTTCATAAAAAAATTTTTTGAATGAAAACTGGATGATGTATAGTATATTAAATTCTTTGCACGAAAAGAAGACGACGTATATAGTCCATTTAATTTTGTAGATACGAAATGGACGAATTATAGTCAATTTAATTTTTTTTTAAATTTAAAAATGGACGATGTATAGTCCATTAAATTTTGTATATATAGTCAGTCCATTTAATTTTTTGCATCTAAAATAGACGATGTATAGTCTATTTAATTATTTGCACATGAATCGGACTATTTATAGTCGATAAAATTTTTTCATAAAAAATTGAAAAAAAGTCCATTATATTTTTTTTATAAAAAAATTTTTTTAATGAAAAATGGATGATGTATAGTTTATTAAATTCGTTGCACGAAAAGAAGACGACGTATATAGTCCATTTAATTTTGTATATACGAAATGGACGAATTATAGTCAATTTAATTTTTTTTTAATTTAAAAATGGACGATGTATAGTCCATTAAATTTTGTATATATAGTCAGTCCATTTAATTTTTTGCATCTAAAATAGACGATGTATAGTCTATTTAATTATTTGCACATGAATCGGACGATTTATAGTCGATACAATTTTTTCATCAAAAATTGAAAAAAAGACGATGTATAGTTAACGTGACCAGAAGCTTTTTACAAAAAGCGGGACACGATCGTTCAAAAAGCGGGATTTTGACGAAAATACGGCCAAAAAGGGGGATTTTTAAATAAAAAACTATTTGAAAGCGGGATGTGTAATACGCACATAAAAAGTTTCGTATGTACTTAGGAAACACAGTTTTTAACTCAAAAGAATCGATTTTAAATAAACAAAAGTTTTTATTAACAAAAATTTTTATTTAGTAACGTAAAATAAATAAAATTAAAGATTTTTTGACTTCATTTTAGGGTTTGGGAAACGGGAATTGTCTGTCTAATATTCCCGGGAAATTTTTGAGATTTTCCCGGGAAAACGGGAAATTAAAAGTGCATGTTATTTCATAAATATATAGAATTTATAATCCAATTTTACTTTAATAAAAACTTATTACTTTTTTATATATTACAAAAGTTTGTTTGAATGATTGTATGACTAAATTTACACGAACGTTGACACGTTTTTCATCGTCTGTTTAAACACTTACATATTACCTTGTTCGAAGGAAATTTTTTAATCTTAAAATTTAAATTGAGTTTTTGTTTTAAATGTAACTCTAAGAAAGAAAGAATTCCTTCGACTCCGATAAACAAGAAGTAAAATGTCCATATTTTTTTAATATAAAATAAAAATGTGAACTATTCAAATCTAGTCTGAAATTTCATAAAAATTCCATTAAATTGAGGTCATACCATATCTCCTAAAAAAAGTGGAATAAATTGTATAAGTATCAATGATTGCCGCAGATTGGGTTTAATAAAATTTATTCTACAGACATTGAACGTCTCGTACGTGAAAAAAGAAGGGCTAGAAGGGAATGGCAACAGCACAGATCACCACAAAATAAAATCAGATTTAAAGAGTGCACTAAACGACTCCAAGAGTTGCTTGCATCTGAAAAAATTGCATCTCTTAAAAATTATCTGGAGGGTCTTGATGTTACACCGGCGTCTAATTACTCCTTGTGGCGCGCTGCCAGAAAGCTTAAAACACCCGTTGAGTATAAGCCACCTCTACGCACATCTACCGGAGGTTGGGCAAGAAGCGATACTGAAAAAGGTAAAATATTTGCTGAGCACTTAAAATCCGTTTTTACGCCAAATATATGTACTGGTGTTGCTGATTTGCCGAATATAGTCGCTCTACCCCCTCAACACATAAAGTTTAAGACGCGTGATTTACAAAAATTAATTGCCGAACTCAACCCGAAGAAAGCTCCGGGTATTGATGGAATTAGTAATCAGATGCTGATGAACTTGCCTCGTATTGCAATGAGAAACCTGTTATTCATATTTAATGCTATCTTACGACTGGAGTATTATCCACACAACTGGAAACTTGCCAAGGTTAAAATGATTCCAAAGCCGGGCAAAGATATAACAAAGGCTGAGTCATATAGGCCAATAAGTCTACTATCTACAATGTCAAAGCTTTTCGAAAAATTGCTCAAAACAAAATTGTCCCCAATTCTAATTAGTAGTGGGTGCATACCAGACCATCAATTTGGTTTTAGAAGTCAGCATAGCACCATTGAACAAACTCACAGATTAGTTCAATTTATAAGAAGAACTTTTGAGGGAAAAAAGTATTGTTCTGCGCTGTTTATTGACGTTTCCCAGGCATTTGATAAAGTGTGGCATGAAGGCCTTATTTTAAAATTGAAGACTTACTTACCAATAAACATTTTAAATCTTTTGGAAAGTTACATTATTTCCCGTAAGTTCACTGTTGCGGAAGGAGACTTTACAAGTAGGCCTGAAACAATTTCATCTGGTGTGCCACAGGGGAGTATACTGGGACCAGTTTTATATTTAATTTATACTTGTGATATGCCTGTGAGCAGTAGTATCCATACTTCCACATTTGCCGACGATACAGCCTGCCTTAGTATGCATGAAAACCCTGATGAGGCATCCCGCAAACTCCAGGAACACATTAGCCAGATGGAGCTTTGGTTAAACTTATGGAGAATCAAGGTAAATGAACAAAAGTGTGTTCAAGTAACATTTACTTTACGAAGAGATACTTGTTCCCCCATTCGGATTAACAATCAAGTTGTTTCTCAACATTCACATGTGAAATATCTTGGTATACACCTTGATCGACGACTTACATGGAAACACCACATTGATTCTAAGTTAACTCAAATGAAACTTAAACTAACTCAGGTACATTGGCTGATTGGTCGAAATTCAACACTTAGCCTAGACTGTAAACTTTTAATATACAAGTCGCTTTTAAAGCCAATATGGTGCTACGGAATTCAACTATGGGGCACTGCTTCAGCTTCAAATGTAGAGAAAATTCAACGCAGGCAAAATAAAATTTTACGCATGATAACATCGGCTCCATGGTACATCAAAAATTCAAATATACATCGTGATTTGAATATGCCACTAGTGACTGAAGAAATTGCAAAATACGCTGGCAAATATTTAACAAAGCTCGAGTCACATCCTAATCCGCTTGCCCGTAATATTTTGAACTTTACTGGACACATCCGCCTAAAAAAGAGGGACACAATGGCTCTTATTCACAGCACTCCAGATGGGACTTCTTGAAAATACTTTTATTTTTTTTCCTTTTGATTATCACTACTTACATATGTATTATATATAACTACTACTAAGCTTATGTCCGACATTGGTCGGGCCTAATTATATTTTTTAGATTTAAGATTTGAATACTTATTGTTAGTTCATATATGAAGATACAATAAATAAAAATTCATGCATTAAAAAAAAAAAAAAAAAAAAAAAAAAATGATTGCAACGATATAATCGTTTCCTAAAGTAAATAATTCGATGCTAAGCGATCTTGAATTTTCGCCGAATTAGTGAACAAATTTTGAAAAGTGTAGTGAAAATTTTAAGCTGTAAGAACTCTGAGTTGACGAAACTTAAATTGATTACAAGTAGACGCTATTATGGAAACCCTGCAAAAAATATTTTAGGAGAAATAAAATGAAAGACACTTAGACATACTGTGACTCAGGGTATTGAAAATTCGGCCCAGCGCAGTATGGTACTGTAAGCTGCTTGTACTTAACGATAAGAAACCGCCTGGAACTTTTTCAAAAATAATGAGAAACAAGCAAGGCAAATTCTTATTAAAATGAAGGTAGGTTTTATTAGAAAATTGTCTACTAATTGTGGTAACAGTCGTCAATTGGTTTTTATATGATCTTTTGCTGTGTAATAACTTTATTCCATTTGCTTAAATTCAATTAAAAATTCTTAAAAATTTGTCCTAGAACTGCTTTTTTATTAACTTTTATTTCAAAAGAATGCTTACATTAATAAAACAATCGAAATTTCACCAACTTTCATTTAATAAATGTATTTAATTTAGAAAATTAGCTTTTCCCTTGATTTTTTAATTCCCGTTTCCCGGGAAGTGCAAAAGTCCGGGAAATCCCAAACCCTACTTCATTTACAAAACAAAATACGATTTTTATACAAAACAATGTACAAAAACTTAAGGCGAATGATAGCAAGTGGCCTTGTTAGTCCATATTAACTGACTACACCAATGTGTCAAACTCTTTATAAAAAAATAAGCAAGAACTTTTTATTTTATTATTGACAGTTTGGTGAATGTCAGTTGTTATTCTCCTAATAAGCCCTCTTGGTAATAAATTCCTAAAGCAGCAGAATGTCTGCACATATAAAGCACTGTAACAAAAGGATCTTTGAGTGTGTACGTTTGTATTTTTATTTTTTTCATTTGAGGAGCTGCCAGATCCAAAAAAAATAAACAATAACTACAATAAAAAATATTTGGAATAAATTTTTATCAGTTACATATTAATAAAAATATATTAAGAGATAAGAAATTTCAAAACTCTAAAAAGCGGGATAAAGCGGGATAAAAATTCAAGGCGGGATCAACCTCAGAAAAGCGGGATAATCCCGCCTAAAGCGGGATGTCTGGTCAGGTTATGTATAGTCCATTATATTTTTTTCATAAAAAAATTTTTTTAATGAAAAATGGATGATGTATAGTATATTAAATTCTTTGCACGAAAAGAAGACGACGTATATAGTCCATTTAATTTTGTAGATACGAAATGGACGAATTATAGTCAATTTAATTTTTTTTTAAATTTAAAAATGGACGATGTATAGTCCATTAAATTTTGTAAATATAGTCAGTCCATTTAATTATTTGCATCTAAAATAGACGATGTATAGTCTATTTAATTATTTGCACATGAATCGGACTATTTATAGTCGATAAAATTTTTTCATAAAAAATTGAAAAAAAATTTTTTTATGAAAAATGGATGATGTATAGTTTATTAAATTCTTTGCACGAAAAGAAGACGACGTATATAGTCCATTTAATTTTTTAGATACGAAATGGACGAATTATAATCAATATAATTTTTTTTTTTTAAATGGACGATGTATAGTCCATTAAATTTTGTATATATAGTCAGTCCATTTAATTTTTTGCATCTAAAATAGACGATGTATAGTCTATTTAATTATTTGCACATGAATCGGACGATTTGTAGTCGATAAAATTTTTTCATAAAAAATTGAAAAAAAGACGATGTATATAGTCCATTATATTTTTTTTATTAAAAAATGTTTTGAATGAAAAATGGATGATGTATAGTATATTAAACTCTTTGCACGAAAAGAAGACGACGTATATAGTCCATTTCATTTTTTAGATACGAAATGGACGAATTATAGTCAATTTAATTTTTTTTTTTTAATTTAAAAATGGACGATGTATAGTCCATTAAATTTTGTATATATAGTCAGTCCATTTAATTTTTTGCATCGAAAATAGACGATGTATAGTCTATTTAATTATTTGCACATGAATCGGACTATTTATAGTCGATAAAATTTTTTCATAAAAAATTGAAAAAAAGACATTATATTTTTTTCATAAAAAATTTGTTTGCATGGAAAATGGATGATGTATAGTTTATTAAACTCTTTGCACGAAAAGAAGACGACGTATACAGTCCATTTAATTTTTTAGATACGAAATGGACGAATTATAGTCAATTTAATTTTTTTTTTAAATTTAAAAATGGACGGTGTATAGTCCATTAAATTTTGTATATATAGTCAGTCCATTTAATTTTTTGCATCTAAAATAGACGATGTATAGTCTATTTAGTTATTTGCACATGAATAGGACGATTTATAGTCGATAAAATTTTTTCATAAAAAATTGATAAAAAGACGATGTATAGTCCATTATATTTTTTTCATAAAAATTTTTTTTGCATGAAAAATGGATGATGTATAGTTTATTAAATTCTTTGCACGAAAAGAAGACGACGTAAATAGTCCATTATATTTTTTTCATAAAAAAATTTTTTCATCAAAAATGGATGATGTATAGTTTATTAAATTCTTTGCACGAAAAGAAGACGACGTAAATAGTCCATTTAATTTTTTAGATACGAAATGGACGAATTATAGTCAATTTAATTTTTTTTTAAATTTAAAAATGGACGATGTATAGTCCATTAAATTTTGTATATATTTTCAGTCCATTTAAATTTGTGCATCTTAAAGAGACGATGTATAGTCTATATAATTTTTTGCACATGAATCGAACGATTTATAGTCGATAAAATTTTTTCATAAAAAAAATTTAAAAAAGACGATGTATATTTTTTTCATAAAAAATTGAAAAAAAGACATTATATTTTTTTCATAAAAAATTTGTTTGCATGGAAAATGGATGATGTATAGTTTATTAAACTCTTTGCACGAAAAGAAGACGACGTATACAGTCCATTTAATTTTTTAGATACGAAATGGACGAATTATAGTCAATTTAATTTTTTTTTTAAATTTAAAAATGGACGATGTATAGTCCATTAAATTTTGTATATATAGTCAGTCCATTTAATTTTTTGCATCTAAAATAGACGATGTATAGTCTATTTAATTATTTGCACATGAATCGGACGATTTGTAGTCGATAAAATTTTTTCATAAAAAATTGAAAAAAAGACGATGTATAGTCCATTATATTTTTTTCATAAAAAAATTTTTTGCATGAAAAATAGATGATGTATAGTATATTAAATTCTTTGCACGAAAAGAAGACGACGTATATAGTCCATTTAATTTTTTAGATACGAAATGGACGAATTATAGTCAATTTAATTTTTTTTAAATTTAAAAATTGACGATGTATAGTCCATTAAATTTTGTATATATTTTCAGTCCATTTAAATTTGTGCATCTTAAAGAGACGATGTATAGTCTATATAATTTTTTGCACATGAATCGAACGATTTATAGTCGATAAAATTTTTTCATAAAAAAATTTAAAAAAGACGATGTATATTTTTTTCATAAAAAAATTGTTTGCATGCAAAATGGATGAGCTATAGTTTATTAAATTCTTTGCACGAAAAGAAGACGACGTATATAGTCCATTTAATTTTGTAGATACGAAATGGACGAATTATAGTCAATTTAATTTTTTTTTTTAATTTAAAAATGGACGATGTATAGTCTATTAAATTTTGTATATATAGTCAGTCCATTTAATTTTTTGCATCTTGAATAGATAATGTATAGTCTATATAATTTTTTGCACATGAATCTGACGATTTATAGTCGATAAATTTTTTTTATAAAAAATTAAAAAAAAACACGATGTATAGTCCATTATAGTTTTTTCATAAAAAATTTTTTTGCATGAAAAATGGATGATGTATAGTTTATTAAATTCTTTGCACGAAAAGAAGACGACGTAAATAGTCCATTTAATTTTTTAGATACGAAATGGACGAATTATAGTCAATTTAATTTTTTTTTAAATTTAAAAATGGACGATGTATAGTCCATTAAATTTTGTATATATTTTCAGTCCATTTAAATTTTTGCATCTTAAATAGACGATGTATAGTCTATATAATTTTTTGCATATGAATCGAACGATTTATAGTCGATAAAATTTTTTCATAAAAAAATTTAAAAAAGACGATGTATAGTCCATTATATTTTTTTCATAAAAAAATTGTTTGCATGCAAAATGGATGATGTATAGTTTATTAAATTCTTTGCACGAAAAGAAGACGACGTATATAGTCCATTTAACTTTGTAGGTACGAAATGGACGAATTATAGTAAATTTAATTTGTTTTTTTAAATTTAAAAATGGACGATGTATAGTCCATTAAATTTTGTATATATAGTCAGTCCATTTAATTTTTTGCATCTAAAATAGACGATGTATAGTCTATTTAATTATTTGCACATGAATCGGACGATTTATAGTCGATAAAATTTTTTCATAAAAAATTGAAAAAAAGACGATGTATAGTCCATTATATTTTTTTCATAAAAAAATTTTTTTAATGAAAAATGGATGATGTATAGTATATTAAATTCTTTGCACGAAAAGAAGACGACGTATATAGTCCATTTAATTTTGTAGATACGAAATGGACGAATTATAGTCAATTTAATTTTTTTTTTAAATTTAAAAATGGACGATGTATAGTCCATTAAATTTTGTAAATATAGTCAGTCCATTTAATTTTTTGCTTCTAAAATAGACGATGTATAGTCTATTTAATTACTTGCACATGAATCGGACTATTTATAGTCGATAAAATTTTTTCATAAAAAAATTTTTTGCATGCAAAATGGATGATCTATAGTTTATTAAATTCTTTGCACGAAAAGAAGACGACGTATACAGTCCATTTAATTTTTTAGATACAAAATGGACGAATTATAGTCAATTTAATTTTTTTTTAAATTTAAAAATGGACGATGTATAGTCCATTAAATTTTGTATATATTTTCAGTCCATTTAATTTTTTGCATCTAAAATAGACGATGTATAGTCTATTTAATTATTTGCACATGAATCGGACTATTTATAGTCGATAAAATTTTTTCATAAAAAATTTAAAAAAGACGATGTATAGTCCATTATATTTTTTCATAAAAAAAATTTTTGAATGCAAAATGGATGATGTATAGTATATTAAATTCTTTGCACGAATAGAAGACGACGTATATAGTCCATTTAATTTTTTAGATACGAAATGGACGAATTATAGTCAATTTAATTTTTTTTTTAATTTAAAAATGGACGATGTATAGTCCATTAAATTTTGTATATATAGTCAGTCCATTTAATTTTTTGCATCTAAAATAGACGATGTATAGTCTATTTTATTATTTGCACATGAATCGGACGATTTATAGTCGATAAAATTTTTTCATAAAAAATTGAAAAAAAAGACGATGTATTATAGTCCATTATATTTTTTTTATAAAAAATTTTTTTTAATGAAAAATGGATGATGTATAGTTTATTAAATTCTTTGCACGAAAAGAAGACGACGTAAATAGTCCATTTAATTTTTTAGATACGTAATGGACGAATTATAGTCAATTTAATTTTTTTTTAAATTTAAAAATGGACGATGTATAGTCCATAAAATTTTGTATATATTTTCAGTCCATTTAAATTTTTGCATCTTAAATAGACGATGTATAGTCTATATAATTTCTTGCACATGAATCGAACGATTTATAGTCGATAAAATTTTTTCATAAAAAAATTTATAAAAGACGTATAGTCCATTATATTTTTTTTTCATAAAAAAATTTTTTGCATGCAAAATGGATGATGTATAGTATATTAAATTCTTTGCACGAATAGAAGACGACGTATACAGTCCATTTAATTTTTTAGATACGAAATGGACGAATTATAGTCAATTTAATTTTTTTTTTAATTTAAAAATGGACGATGTATAGTCCATTAAATTTTGTATATATAGTCAGTCCATTTAATTTTTTGCATCTAAAATAGACGATGTATAGTCTATTTAATTATTTGCACATGAATCGGACGATTTATAGTCGATAAAATTTTTTCATAAAAAATTGAAAAAAAGACGATGTATAGTCCATTATATTTTTTTCATAAAAAAATTTTTTGCATGCAAAATGGATGATGTATAGTATATTAAATTCTTTGCACGAATAGAAGACGACGTATATAGTCCATTTAATTTTTTAGATACGAAATGGACGAATTATAGTCAATTTAATTTTTTTTTTTAATTTAAAAATGGACGATGTATAGTCCATTAAATTTTGTATATATAGTCAGTCCATTTAATTTTTTGCATCTAAAATAGACGATGTATAGTCTATTTAATTATTTGCACATGAATCGGGCGATTTATAGTCGATAAAATTTTTTCATAAAAAATTGAAAAAAAGACGATGTATAGTCCATTATATTTTTTTTATAAAAAATTTTTTTGAATGAAAAATGGATGATGTTAAGTATATTAAATTCTTTGCACGAAAAGAAGACGACGTATATAGTCCATTTAATTTTTTAGATACGAAATGGACGAATTATAGTCAATTAAATTTTTTTTTTAATTTAAAAATGGACGATGTATAGTCCATTAAATTTTTTATATATAGTCAGTCCATTTAATTTTTTGCATCTCAAATAGACAATGTATAGTCTATATAATTTTTTGCACATGAATCTGACGATTTATAGTCGATAAATTTTTTTCATAAAAAATTGAAAAAAAACACGATGTATATATAGTCCATTATATTTTTTTCATAAAAAAATTTTTTGCATGAAAAATGGATGATGTATAGTTTATTAAATTCTTTGCATGAAAAGAAGACGACGTAAATAGTCCATTTAATTTTTTAGATACGAAATGGACGAATTATAGTCAATTTAATTTTTTTTTAAATTTAAAAATGTACGATGTATAGTCCATTAAATTTTGTATATATTTTTAGTCCATTTAAATTTTTGCATCTTAAATAGACGATGTATAGTCTATATAATTTTTTGCACATGAATCGAACGATTTATAGTCGATAAAATTTTTTCATAAAAAAATTTAAAAAAGACGATGTATAGTCCATTATATTTTTTTCATAAAAAAATTTTTTCCATGCAAAATGGATGATCTATAGTTTATTAAATTCTTTGCACGAAAAGAAGACGACGTATATAGTCCATTTAATTTTTTAGATACGAAATGGACGAATTATAGTTAATTAAATTTTTTTTTAATTTAAAAATGGACGATATATAGTCCATTAAATTTTGTATATATAGTCAGTCCATTTAATTTTTTGCATCGAAAATAGACGATGTATAGTCTATTTAATTATTTGCACATGAAGTCCATTATATTTTTTTATAAAAAAATTTTTGGAATGAAAAATGGATGATGTATAGTTTATTAAATTCTTTGCACGAAAAGAAGACGACGTATAAAGTCCGTTTAATTTTTTAGATACGTAATGGACGAATTATAGTCAATTTAATTTTTTTTTTAATTTATAAATGGACGATGTATAGTCCATTAAATTTTGTATATATTTTCAGTCCATTTAAATTTTTGCATCTTTAATAGACGATGTATAGTCTATATAATTTTTTGCACATGAATCGAACGATTTATAGTCGATAAAATTTTTTCATAAAAAAATTTAAAAAAGACGATGTATTATAGTCCATTATATTTTTTTTATAAAAAAATTTTTTGCATGCAAAATGGATGATCTATAGTTTATTAAATTTTTTGCACGAAAAGAAGACGAGGTATATAGTCCATTTAATTTTTTAGATACGAAATGGACGAATTATAGTCAATTTAATTTTTTTTTAAATTTAAAAATGGACGATGTATAGTCCATTAAATTTTGTATATATAGTCAGTCCATTTAATTTTTTGCATCTAAAATAGACGATGTATAGTCTATTTAATTATTTGCACATGAATCGGACGATTTATAGTCGATAAAATTTTTTCATAAAAAATTTAAAAAAAGACGATGTATAGTCCATTATATTTTTTTCATAAAAAATTTTTTTGAATGAAAAATGGATGATGTATAGTTTATTAAATTCTTTGCACGAAAAGAAGACGACGTATATAGTCCATTTAATTTTTTAGATATGAAATGGACGAATTATAGTCAATTTAATTTTTTTTTATTTAAAAATGGACGATGTATAGTCTATTAAATTTTGTATATATAGTCAGTCCATTTAATTTTTTGCATCTTAAATAGACAATGTATAGTCTATATAATTTTTTGCACATGAATCTGACGATTTATAGTCGATAAATTTTTTTTATAAAAAATTGAAAAAAAAACACGAACATGAAAAATGGATTTTTTTTTTTTTTTTTTATGCATGAATTTTTATTTATTGTATCTTCATATATGAACTAACAATAAGTATTCAAATCTTAAATCTAAAAAATATAATTAGGCTTGACCAATGCCGGACATAAGCTTAGTAGTAGTTATATATAATACATATGTAAGTAGTGATAATCAAAAAGAAAAAAAAAATAAAAGTATTTTCAAGAAGTCCCATCTGGAGTGCTGTGAATAAGAGCCATTGTGTCCCTCTTTTTTAGGCGGATGTGTCCAGTAAAGTTCAAAATATTACGGGCAAGCGGATTAGGATGTGACTCGAGTTTTGTTAAATATTTGCCTGCGTATTTTGCAATTTCTTCAACCACTAGTGGCATGTTTAAATCACGATGTATATTTGAGTTTTTTATATACCATGGAGCCGATGTTATTAATCGCAAAATTTTATTTTGCCTTCGTTGGATTCTCTCGACATTGGAAGCTGAAGCAGTGCCCCATAGTTGAATTCCGTAGCACCATATGGGTTTCAAAATAGACTTGTATATCAAAAGTTTGCAATCTAGACTGAGGGTTGAATTTCTACCAATCAGCCAATGTACCTGAGTTAATTTTAGTTTCATTTGGGTTAACTTAGAGTCAATATGGTGTTTCCAAGTAAGCCGTCGATCAAGGTGTATTCCAAGATATTTCACATGAGTATGTTGAGGGACAACTTGATTGTTAATCCGAATGGGTGAACAAGTATCTCTTCGTAATGTATATGTTACTTGAACACACTTTTGTTCGTTTACCTTAATTCTCCATAAGTTTAACCATAGTTCCAGCTGGATAATGTATTCTTGAAGATATAGGGATGCTTCGTAAGGATTTTCATGCATACTAAGGCAGGCTGTATCATCAGCAAATGTGGAAGTGTGGATATTGCTTCTCAGAGGCATATCACAAGTATAAATCAAATACAAAACTGGCCCCAGTATACTCCCCTGTGGCACACCGGATGAGATAGTTTCAGGCATGCTCATATAGTCTCCTTCCACAACAGTGAACTTGCGGGCAGTAATGTAACTTTCCAAAAGACTTACAACGTTTATTGGCAGGTATGTTTTTAATTTTAAAATTAGTCCTTCATGCCACACTTTATCAAATGCCTGGGAAACGTCAATAAACAGCGCAGAACAATACTTTTTTCCCTCAAAAGTTCTTCTTATAAATTGAACTAATCTGTGAGTTTGTTCAATGGTGCTATGCTGACTTCTAAAACCAAATTGATGGTCTGGTATGCACCCACTACTAATTAGAATTGGGGACAATTTTGTTTTGAGCAGTTTTTCGAAAAGCTTTGACATTGTAGATAGTAGACTTATTGGCCTATATGACTCAGCCTTTGTTATATCTTTGCCCGGCTTTGGAATCATTTTAACCTTGGCAAGTTTCCAGTTGTGTGGATAATACTCCAGTCGTAAAATAGCATTAAATATGAATAACAGGATTCTCATTGCAATACGAGGCAAGTTCATCAGCATCTGATTACTAATTCCATCAATACCCGGAGCTTTCTTCGGGTTGAGTTCGGCAATTAATTTTTGTAAATCACGCGTCTTAAACTTTATGTGTTGAGGGGGTAGAGCGACTATATTCGGCAAATCAGCAACACCAGTACATATATTTGGCGTAAAAACGGATTTTAAGTGCTCAGCAAATATTTTACCTTTTTCAGTATCGCTTCTTGCCCAACCTCCGGTAGATGTGCGTAGAGGTGGCTTATACTCAACGGGTGTTTTAAGCTTTCTGGCAGCGCGCCACAAGGCGTAATTAGACGCCGGTGTAACATCAATACCCTCCAGATAATTTTTAAGAGATGCAATTTTTTCAGATGCAAGCAACTCTTGGAGTCGTTTAGTGCACTCTTTAAATCTGATTTTATTTTGTGGTGATCTGTGCTGTTGCCATTCCCTTCTAGCCCTCCTTTTTTCACGTACGAGACGTTCAATGTCTGTAGAATAAATTTTATTAAACCCAATCTGCGGATGGGAGATAGTGGCATGTTCAGCAGCCTGTTTAATATTCTCGCTGAGATTGGCAATGTTCGATTCAATATCATCGGGTGTTCTAAGCGTAATGTTTTCCGTACAATGACTGCTGAGATATTTTTTGAACCCCAGCCAATTTACACGATTGATCATCTTCACATATGGGTCAGGTTACTTCTTAATGGGCTACAAATTGTGAGGATCGTCGGGGAGTGATCGGACGAGAGATCAAGAGAAGCTTGAACTTGAATTAAATCCCTAGAGATATTTTTTATGACGCCAAAATCTATAACGTCCGGAATTTTTTGTATGTCAGTAGGCCAATAAGTGGGCTCCCCACTCGAAATGACATCCAAGCCCATTTTTGAAATAGTGTTGAAAAATGCTCGACCTCTGGGTGTAACAAGGCGCGAACCCCAGAACGTATGTTTCGCATTGTAGTCTCCAGCTGCTACAAAACAAGGTCCAAGAGATTTGTAGAAATCCTCATATTGATTCTCAGTGATTGAAAATCTGGGAGGGGAGTAAATTGATGATATAACGAAATTTGAACAAAAACTTTCAATGCCAATATTTGTTGCTTGTAGGTATTCTTCACAAATGTTATCAAGAACATAGTGCTTGAGTCTTGACTTTATTAGAATTGCTGATCCACCGCAAGCCCTTCCTCTAGGGTCCTTTGTATCATATATAGTGTAGCCATAAATTTTAAAAAGACTTCTCGAAGTCAAATGAGTCTCAGATACTAACATTATATCAATATTTTTTTCCGTGAGGAAGTGCTCAAGTTCATTTTTATGTTGGCGAATGCCGTTTGCGTTCCAGAAACATATTGTTAACGTGTTCATGGCTTATTAAGTATTGCTTGAAGCAGAGTATTCTGCATTCGCAACATTTCTTGCATCATGGTAGTCATATTTGTTGTAAAATTGTTTATAGTTTGCACAAGATTTTCAATAGTGGCTTCAAGGCGATTATAATTAAAGTTTGAGTTTGTATTTGTAGAATTATTTTGCGGTGAAACATTTTGTGTCGGAATAGAACTAGCCTTAGCAGCATCTGCATACGATACACGGGAAGTAACTGGTTGGCTCATTTGCTGAAAAGTGGCAGAGTAAACGTTTGCTGATTGTGCTGGAGCTAATTTAGGTTTTTGCACCATAGTCTTCTTTACCAAAGAGTACACACGACAACCTCTGTAGTTAGCGGTGTGATTACCTCCACAATTACGGCATTTTTTATCACTTTGATCTTTTGGTTTGTTGCAGCTAGCGGTGCCGTGTAATTCGCCGCACACAACACAAACAGATAGTAAATTGCAGTATGTTTTTGTATGGCCATATTCTTGGCAATTATGGCACTGTACAGGACCTGAACGCTTATGTGGCTATTCAACTGTGATTTTTCGGTACAAGAGGTATTTTAAATTATAAATTGGATGCGTCTCATTTTTTTTCAATTTTATATCATTAGGTTCTAGTTCAACACGAAATAGGGGTTGGGGAATCTTTTCTCTATTTATTATATTGGACACATTTTTTACCTTGAACCCCTGGAGGACGAGTGCATCTTTTATTTCTTCGGGGGCAACATAAGAATCTATGCCCTTCAATACGATCTGCATGCCTTTAGCGCTCTTAAGCTGGTATGTGTAGAAGCTTGTTTTACTTTTTTCAAATTCAGCAACCATTTTGCGGAAATCTTTTTCGTCATAAATTTGGATTTTAGTTTCATCGATGTTGCCACGTTTTATTGGAACAATGTGAAATTTATTCTCACCAATGACCGAAATTAATTTTTTAATAAGGGCATTTGAATTTTTTTGTCTCAAATAGATTGGTGGCGGCTTGGATGTTTTGTTCGAGGATACCTCGGGTTTGTCGTTGTCATCTTGAAAAATTTTAAAGCGGTTTTGGCGATTAGTTGAGGCTGCGCTGTTATCCCTAGACACTTTTGGAGCAGATGAGATTTTTGAAGAATTCGGGCTTCGCCCGCGCTTTAAAATTGTAATGTATCTGTCCATTCCAACTTGTACCTTGAGTTTCGAGCCGCTGTTATCTGTAGTGATAACTTTGATAAGTGATAAACACGAGCCTGAAGGGGATGATATTACTGACTTAAATGAAGAAGTACTGGGCAACTGTAATGTTAATGCATCATTACTATTTGGCATTGGACAAAGCGAAGTTGATCGCTGACGAAAAATTGGCGTTGCCGTTAACAAAAGATTTTCATCAGATTTATTTTTTATATTTTTTTCATTCAGAGTTTCAGAACTCACAGTAAAATAAGCATTTCTGCCGTTAGAACTCACTTCAAGTTTTTCTGTATTTGAGGAATTCATACAAAGAATTCCTCAAGGGTTATTCGTTTATGTTTTTTTTTTAATTTCGGTATTTTTTGTTTTTGTTATTTATGATTGTTTGTTTGACTTTGAGGTATTCCTCAATATCACTTGTTTAAGTTTTTTTTGCGGTTTTTTTGTTTTTGTTATTTTTACTATGTAAAAAATATTAGCAAAGCAGAAAGCTTATTTATTAAAGACAGTATGTATGTACCTATTACGAATAATATGTACTACTAATATTTTTTTTTGTATATGTAATTTTTGTTTGTTTGGTAAGTAAGTAAAATTCCGCTATTCGACTGTTCGCTATGAAGGTACCACGAGAACTGAAAAATGGATGATGTATAGTTTATTAAATTCTTTGCACGAAAAGAAGACGACGTATATAGTCCATTTAATTTTTTAGATACGAAATGGACGAATTATAGTCAATTTAATTTTTTTTTAAATTTATAAATGGACGATGTATAGTCCATTAAATTTTGTATATATTTTCAGTCCATTTAAATTTTTGCATCTTAAATAGACGATGTATAGTCTATATAATTTTTTGCACATGAATCGAACGATTTATAGTCGATAAAATTTTTTCATAAAAAAATTTAAAAAAGACATTGTATAGTCCATTATATTTTTTTATAAAAAAATTTTTTGAATGAAAAATGGATGATGTATAGTATATTAAATTCTTTGCACGAAAAGAAGACGACGTATATAGTCCATTTAATTTTTTAGATACGAAATGGACGAATTATAGTCAATTTAATTTTTTTTTAAATTTAAAAATGGACGATGTATAGTCCATTAAATTTTGTATATATAGTCAGTCCATTTAATTTTCTGCATCTAAAATAGACGATGTATAGTATATTTAATTATTTGCACATGAATCGGACTATTTATAGTCGATAAAATTTTTTCATAAAAATTTGAAAAAAAGACGATGTATAATATTTTTTTCATAAAAAAATTTTTGGAATGAAAAATGGATGATGTATAGTTTATTAAATTCTTTGCACGAAAAGAAGACGACGTATATAGTCCATTTAATTTTTTAGATACGAAATGGACGAATTATAGTCAATTTAATTTTTTTTTTAATTTAAAAATGGACGATTTATAGTCCATTAAATTTTGTATATATAGTCAGTCCATTTAATTTTTTGCATCTAAAATAGACGATGTATAGTATATTTAATTATTTGCACATGAATCGGACTATTTATAGTCGATAACATTTTTTCATAAAAAATTGAAAAAAGGACGATGTAAAGTCCATTATATTTTTTTCATAAAAAAATTTTTTTAATGAAAAATGGATGATGTATAATTTATTATATTCTTTGCACGAAAAGAAGACGACGTATATTGTCCATTTAATTTTTTAGATACGAAATGGACGAATTATAGTCAATTTAATTTTTTTTTAATTTAAAAATGGACGATGTATATATAGTCCATTAAATTTTGTATATATTTTCAGTCCATTTAAATTTTTGCATCTTAAATAGACGATGTATAGTCTATATAATTTTTTGCACATGAATCGAACGATTTATAGTCGATAAAATTTTTTCATAAAAAAATTTAAAAAAGACGATGTATAGTCCATTATATTTTTTTCATAAAAAAATTTTTTTGCATGCAAAATGGATGATCTATAGTTTATTAAATTCTTTGCACGAAAAGAAGACGACGTATATAGTCCATTTAATTTTTTAGATACGAAATGGACGAATTATAGTCAATTTAATTTTTTTTTTAAATTTAAAAATGGACGATGTATAGTCCATTAAATTTTGTATATATAGTCAGTCCATTTAATTTTTTGCATCTAAAATAGACGATGTATAGTATATTTAATTATTTGCACATGAATCGGACGATTTATAGTCGATAAAATTTTTTCATAAAAAAATTTAAAAAAGACGATGTATAGTCCATTATATTTTTTTCATAAAAAAATTTTTTGCATGCAAAATGGATGATCTATAGTTTATTAAATTCTTTGCACGAAAAGAAGACGACGTATATAGTCCATTTAATTTTTTAGATACGAAATGGACGAATTATAGTCAATTTAATTTTTTTTTTAAATTTAAAAATGGACGATGTATAGTCCATTAAATTTTGTATATATAGTCAGTCCATTTAATTTTTTGCATCTAAAATAGACGATGTATAGTCTATTTAATTATTTGCACATGAATCGGACTATTTATAGTCGATACAATTTTTTCATAAAAAATTTAAAAAAAGACGATGTAAAGTCCATTATATTTTTTTCATAAAAAATTTGTTTGCATGAAAAATGGATGATCTATAGTTTATGAAACTCTTTGCACGAAAAGAAGACGACGTAAATAGTCCATTTAATTTTTTTGATACGAAATGGACGAAGTATAGTCAATTTAATTTTTTTTTTTAATTTAAAAATGGACGATGTATAGTCCATTAAATTTTGTATATATAGTCAGTCCATTTAATTTTTTGCATCTAAAATAGACGATGTATAGTATATTTAATTATTTTCACATGAATCGGACTATTTATAGTCGATAAAATTTTTTCATAAAAAATTGAAAAAAAGGCGATGTATATATTTTTTTCATAAAAAATTTTTTTGCAAGCAAAATGGATGATCTATAGTTTATTAAATTCTTTGCACGAAAAGAAGACGACGTATACAGTCCATTTAATTTTTTAGATACGAAATGGGCGAATTATAGTCAATTTAATTTTTTTTTTAAATTTAAAAATGGACGATGTATAGTCCATTAAATTTTGTATATATAGTCAGTCCATTTAATTTTTTGCATCTAAAATAGACGATGTATAGTATATTTAATTATTTGCACATGAATCGGACTATTTATAGTCGATAAAATTTTTTCATAAAAAATTGAAAAAAACGATGTAAAAAAGTCCATTATATTTTTTTCATAAAAAAATTTTTTTAATGAAAAATGGATGATTATAGTTTATTATATTCTTTGCACGAAAAGAAGACGACGTATATAGTCCATTTAATTTTTCAGATACGAAATGGACGAATTATAGTCAATTTAATTTTTTTTTTTAAATTTAAAAATGGACGATGTATAGTCCATTAAATTTTGTAAATATAGTCAGTCCATTTAATTTTTTGCATCTAAAATAGACGATGTATAGTATATTTAATTATTCGCACATGAATCGGAGTATTTATAGTCGATAAAATTTTTTCATAAAAAATTGAAAAAAAGACGATGTATTAAATTTTTTTTCATAAAAAAATTTTTTGAATGAAAAATGGATGATGTATATTTTATTAAATTCTTTGCACGAATAGAAGACGACGTATATAGTCCATTTAATTTTTTAGATACGAAATGGACGAATTATAGTCAATTTAATTTTTTTTTTAAATTTAAAAATGGACGATGTATAGTCCATTAAATTTTGTATATATTTTCAGTCCATTTAAATTTTTGCATCTTAAATAGATGATGTAAGTTTATATATTTTTTTTGCACATGAATCGAACGATTTATAGTCGATAAAATTTTTTCATAAAAAAATTTTAAAAAGACGATGTATAGTCCATTATATTTTTTTCATAAAAAAATTTTTTGCATGCAAAATGGATGATCTATAGTTTATTAAATTCTTTGCACGAAAAGAAGACGACGTATATTTAATTTTTTAGATACGAAATGGACGAATTATAGTCAATTTAATTTTTTTTTTTAATTTAAAAATGGACGATGTATAGTCCATTAAATTTTGTATATATAGTCAGTCCATTTAATTTTTTGCATCTAAAATAGACGATGTATAGTCTATTTAATTATTTGCACATGAATCGGACGATTTATAGTCGATAAAATTTTTTTATAAAAAATTGAAAAAAAAGACGATGTATATATAGTCCATTATATTTTTTTCATAAAAAAATTTTTTGAATGAAAAATGGATGATGTATAGTTTATTAAATTCTTTGCACGAAAAGAAGACGACGTATATAGTCCATTTAATTTTTTAGATACGAAATGTACGAATTATAGTCAATTTAATTTTTTTTTAATTTAAAAATGGACGATGTATAGTCTATTAAATTTTGTATATATAGTCAGTCCATTTAATTTTTTGCATCTTACGTAGACAATGTATAGTCTATATAATTTTTTGCACATGAATCTGACGATTTACAGTCGATAAATTTTTTTTATAAAAATTGAAAAAAACACGATGTATAGTCCATTATATTTTTTTCATAAAAAAATTTTTTGCATGAAAAATGGATGATGTATAGTTTATTAAATTCTTTGCAATAAAAGAAGACGACGTAAATAGTCCATTGAATTTTTTAGATACAAAATGGACGAATTATAGTCAATTTAATTTTTTTTTTAAATTTAAAAATGGACGATGTATAGTCCATTAAATTTTGTATATATTTTCAGTCCATTTAAATTTTTGCATCTTAAATAGACGATGTATAGTCTATATAATTTTTTGCACATGAATCGAACGATTTATAGTCGATAAAATTTTTTCATAAAAAAATTTAAAAAAGACGATGTATAGTCCATTATATTTTTTTCATAAAAAAATTTTTTGCATGCAAAATGGATGATCTATAGTTTATTAAATTCTTTGAACGAAAAGAAGACGACGTATATATTCCATTTAATTTTTTAGATACGAAATGGACGAATTATAGTCAATTTAATTTTTTTTTAAATTTAAAAATGGACGATGTATAGTCCATTAAATTTTGTATATATAGTCAGTCCATTTAATTTTTTGCATCTAAAATAGACGATGTATAGTCTATTGAATTATTTGCACATGAATCGGACGATTTTTAGTCGATAAAATTTTTTCATAAAAAATTGAAAAAAAGACGAGTATAGTCCATTATATTTTTTTTATAAAAAATTTTTTTGAATGAAAAATGGATGATGTATAGTATATTAAATTCTTTGCACGAAAAGAAGACGACGTATATAGTCCATTTAATTTTGTAGATGCGAAATGGACGAATTATAGTCAATTTAATTTTTTTTTTTATTTAAAAATGGACGATGCATAGTCCATTAAATTTTGTATATATTTTCAGTCCATTTAAATTCTTGCACCTTAAATAGACGATGTATAGTCTATATAATTTTTTGCACATGAATCGAACGATTTATAGTCGATAAAATTTTTTCATAAAAAATTGAAAAAAAGACGATTATATATTTTTCATAAAAAAATTTTTTGAATGAAAAATGGATGATGTATAGTATATTATATTCTTTGCACGAAAAGAAGACGACGTATATAGTCCATTTAATTTTTTAGATACGAAATGGACGAATTATAGTCAATTTAATTTTTTTTTTTATTTAAAAATGGACGATGTATAGTCCATTAAATTTTGTATATATAGTCAGTCCATTTAATTATTTGCATCTAAAATAGACGATGTATAGACTATTTAATTATTTGCACATGAATCGGACGATTTATAGTCGATAAAATTTTTTCATAAGAAATTGAAAAAAAGAAGATGTATATATAGTCCATTATATTTTTTTCATAAAAAATTTTTTGCATGAAAAATGGATGATGTATAGTTTATTAAATTCTTTGCACGAAAAGAAGACGACGTATATAGTCCATTTAATTTTTTAGATACGAAATGGACGAATTATAGTCAATTAAATTTTTTTTTATTTAAAAATGGACAATGTATAGTCCATTAAATTTTGTATATATAGTCAGTCCATTTAATTTTTTGCATCTAAAATAGACGATGTATAGTATATTTAATTATTTTCACATGAATCGGACTATTTATAGTCGATAAAATTTTTTCATAAAAATTAAAAAAAAAGACGATGTATAGTCCATTATATTTTTTTCATAAAAAAATTTTTTGCATGAAAAATGGATGATGTATAGTTTATTAAATTCTTTGCACGAAAAGAAGATGACGTATACAGTCCATTTAATTTTTTAGATACGAAATGGACGAATTATAGTCAATTTAATTTTTTTTTTTAATTTAAAAATGGACGATGTATAGTCCATTAAGTTTTGTATATATAGTCAGCCCATTTAATTTTTTGCATCTAAAATACACGTGGTTAGTATATTTAATTATTTTCACCTGAATCGGACTTTTTATAATCGATAAAATTTTTTCATAAAAATTTGAAAAAAAGACGATGTATTTATATACATTATATTTTTTTCATAAAAAAATTTTTGGAATGAAAAATGGATGATGTATAGTTTATTAAATTCTTTGCACGAAAAGAAGACGACGTATACAGTCCATTTAATTGTTTAGATACGAAATGGACGAATTATAGTCAATTTAATTTTTTTTTTAAATTTAAAAATGGACGATGTATAGTCCATTACATTTTGTAAATATAGTCAGTCCATTTAATTTTTTGCATCTTAAATAGACGATGTATAGTCTATATAATTTTTTGCACATGAATATGACGATTTATAGTCGATAAATTTTTTTCATAAAAATTTAAAAAAAAGACGATGTATAGTCCATTATATTTTTTTCATAAAAAAATTTTTGGAATGAAAAATGGATGATGTATAGTTTATTAAATTCTTTGCACGAAAAGAAGACGACGTATACAGTCCATTTAATTGTTTAGATACGAAATGGACGAATTATAGTCAATTTAATTTTTTTTTTTAAATTTAAAAATGGACGATGTATAGTCCATTAAATTTAGTATATATAGTCAGTCCATTTAATTTTTTGCATCTAAAATAGACGATGTATAGTCTATTTAATTATTTGCACATGAATCGGACGATTTATAGTCGATAAAATTTTTTCATAAAAAATTTAAAAAAGACGATGTATAGTCCATTATATTTTTTTTATAAAAAAATTTTTTGAATGAAAAATGGATGATGTATAGTATATTAAATTCTTTGCACGAAAAGAAGACGACGTATATAGTCCATTTAATTTTTTAGATACGAAATGGACGAATTATAGTCAATTTAATTTTTTTTTTTAATTTAAAAATGGATGATGTATAGTCCATTAAATTTTGTAAATATAGTCAGTCCATTTAATTTTTTGCATCTTAAATAGACAACGTATAGTCTATATAATTTTTTGCACATGAATCTGACGATTTATAGTCGATAAATTTTTTTTATAAAAAATTGAAAAAAACACGATGTATAGTCCATTATATTTTTTTCATAAAAAATTTTTTTGCATGAAAAATGGATGATGTATAGTTTATTAAATTCTTTGCACGAAAAGAAGACGACGTAAATAGTCCATTTAATTTTTTAGATACGAAATGGACGAATTATAGTCAATTTAATTTTTTTTAAATTTAAAAATGGACGATGTATAGTCCATTAAATTTTGTATATATAGTCAGTCCATTTAATTTTTTGCATCTAAAATAGACGATGTATAGTCTATTTAGTTATTTGCACATGAATCGGACGATTTATAGTCGATAAAATTTTTTCATAAAAAATTGATAAAAAGACGATGTATAGTCCATTATATTTTTTTCATAAAAATTTTTTTTGCATGAAAAATGGATGATGTATAGTTTATTAAATTCTTTGCACGAAAAGAAGACGACGTAAATAGTCCATTATATTTTTTTCATAAAAAAATTTTTTCATCAAAAATGGATGATGTATAGTTTATTAAATTCTTTGCACGAAAAGAAGACGACGTAAATAGTCCATTTAATTTTTTAGATACGAAATGGACGAATTATAGTCAATTTAATTTTTTTTAAATTTAAAAATGGACGATGTATAGTCCATTAAATTTTGTATATATAGTCAGTCCATTTAATTTTTTGCATCTAAAATAGACGATGTATAGTCTATTTAGTTATTTGCACATGAATCGGACGATTTATAGTCGATAAAATTTTTTCATAAAAAATTGATAAAAAGACGATGTATAGTCCATTATATTTTTTTCATAAAAAAATTTTTTCATCAAAAATGGATGATGTATAGTATATTAAATTCTTTGCACGAAAAGAATACGACGTATATAGCCCATTTAATTTTTTAGGTACGAAATGGACGAATTATAGTCAATTTAATTTTTTTTTTAATTTAAAAATGGACGATGTATAGTCCATTAAATTTTGTATATATAGTCAGTCCATTTAATTTTTTGCATCTAAAATAGACGATGTATAGTCTATTAAATTATTTGCAAATGAATCGGACTATTTATAGTCGATAAAATTTTTTCATAAGAAATTGAAAAAAAAGACCATTTATAGTCCATTATATTTTTTTCATAAAAAAATTTTTTGAATGAAAAATGGATAATGTATAGTTTATTATATTCTTTGCACGCAAAGAAGACGACGTATATAGTCCATTTAATTTTGTAGATACGAAATGGACGAATTATAGTCAATTTAATTTTTTTTTTAATTTAAAAATGGACGATTTATAGTCCATTAAATTTTGTAAATATAGTCAGTCCATTTAATTTTTTGCATCTTAAATAGACGACGTATAGTCTATTTAATTATTTGCACATGAATCGGTATAGTCTATATAATTTTTTTCACATGAATCTGACGATTTATAGTCGATAAATTTTTTTTATAAAAAATTGAAAAAAACACGATGTATAGTCCATTATATTTTTTTCATAAAAAATTTTATTGCATGAAAAATGGATAATGTATAGTTTATTAAATTCTTTGCACGAAAAGAAGACGACGTAAATAGTCCATTTAATTTTTTAGATACGAAATGGACGAATTATAGTCAATTTAATTTTTTTTTTTAAATTTAAAAATGGACGATGTATAGTCCATTAAATTTTGTATATATAGTCAGTCCATTTAATTTTTTGCATCTAAAATAGACGATGTATAGTCTATTTAATTATTTGCACATGAATCGGACGATTTATAGTCGATAAAATTTTTTCATAAAAAATTGAAAAAAAAGACGATGTATAGTCCATTATATTTTTTTTATAAAAAAGTTTTTTAACCTTCCTATACCCGCGCGTTGGTCTGTGAGACCGACAAAACGATTTTTTTAAAACTACCGGTTTTGATGGCGTATTTGCTAAGGACTAAAAATCAATAAAATAAGTGAATACATATATAATGCGTGATTTTATATAGGAAGGTTAATGAAAAATGGATGATGTATAGTTTAGTATATTCTTTGCACGAAAAGAAGACGACGTATATTGTCCATTTAATTTTTTAGATACGAAATGGACGAATTATAGTCAATTTAATTTTTTTTTTAAATTTAAAAATGGACGATGTATAGTCCATTAAATTTTGTATATATAGTCAGTCCATTTAATTTTTTGCATCTAAAATAGACGATGTATATTATATTTAATTATTTTCACATGAATCGGACTATTTATAGTCGATAAAATTTTTTCATAAAAATTTGAAATAAAGACGATGTATAGTCCATTATATTTTTTTCATAAAAAAATTTTTGGAATGAAAAATGGATGATGTATAGTATATTAAATTCAATGCACGAAAAGAAGACGACGTATATAGTCCATTTAATTTTGTAGATACGAAATGGACGAATTATAGTCAATTTAATTTTTATTTTACATTTAAAAATGGACGATGTATAGTCCATTAAATTTTGTAAATATAGTCAGTCCATTTAATTTTTTGCATCTAAAATAGACGATGTATAGTCTATTTAATTATTTGCACATGAATCGGACGATTTATAGTCGATAAAATTTTTTTATAAAAATTTGAAATAAAGACGATGTATAGTCCATTATATTTTTTTCATAAAAAAATTTTTTGCATGAAAAATGGATGATGTATAGTTTATTAAACTCTTTGCACGAAAAGAAGACGACGTAAATAGTCCATTTAATTTTTTAGATACGAAATGGACGAATTATAGTCAATTTAATTTTTTTTTTAATTTAAAAATGGACGATGTATAGTCCATTAAATTTTGTATATATTTTCAGTCCATTTAAATTTTTGCATCTTAAATAGACGATGTATAGTCTATATAATTGTTTGCACATGAATCGAACGATTTATAGTCGATAAAATTTTTTCATAAAAAAATTTTTTGCATGCAAAATGGATGATCTATAGTTTATTAAATTCTTTGCACGAAAAGAAGACGACGTATATAGTCCATTTAATTTTGTAGATACGAAATGGACGAATTATAGTCAATTTAATTTTTTTTTAAATTTAAAAATGGACGATGTATAGTCCATTAAATTTTGTATATATAGTCAGTCCATTTAATTTTTTGCATATAAAATAGACGATGTATAGTCTATTTAATTATTTGCACATGAATCGGACGATTTATAGTCGATAAAATTTTTTCATAAAAAAATTGAAAAAAAGACGATGTATAGTCCATTATATTTTTTTACAAAAAAAATTTTTTGAATGAAAAATGGATGATGTATAGTATATTAAATTCTTTGCACGAAAAGAAGACGACGTATATAGTCCATTTAATTTTTTAGATACGAAATGGACGAATTATAGTCAATTTAATTTTTTTTAATTTAAAAATGGACGATGTATAGTCCATTAAATTTTGTATATATAGTCAGTCCATTTAATTTTTTGCTTCTAAAATAGACGATGTATAGTCTATTTAATTATTTGCACATGAATCGGACTATTTATAGTCGATAAAATTTTTTCATAAAAAATTTAAAAAAGACGATGTATAGTCCATTATATTTTTTCATAAAAAATTTTTTTGCATGAAAAATGGATGATGTATAGTTTATTAAATTCATTACACGAAAAGAAGACGACGTATATAGTCCATTTAATTTTGTAGATACGAAATGGACGAATTATAGTCAATTTAATTTTTTTTTTAATATAAAAATGGACGATGTATGGTCCATTAAATTTTGTATATATAGTCAGTCCATTTAATTTTTTGCATCTAAAATAGACGATGTATAGTCTATTTAATTATTTGCACATGAATCGGACGATTTTAGTCGATAAAATTTTTTCATAAAAAATTGAAAAAAAGACGATGTATAGTCCATTATATTTTTTTCATAAAAAAAAGTTTTTGAATGAAAAATGGATGATGTATAGTATATTAAATTCTTTGCACGAAAAGAAGACGACGTATATAGTCCATTTAATTTTGTAGATACGAAATGGACGAATTATAGTCAATTTAATTTTTTTTTTAAATTTAAAAATGGACGATGTATAGTCCATTAAATTTTGTAAATATAGTCAGTCCATTTAATTTTTTGCATCTTAAATAGACAATGTATAGTCTATATAATTTTTTGCACATGAATATGACGATTTATAGTCCATAAATTTTTTTCATAAAAAATTGAAAAAAAGACGATGTATAGTCCATTATATTTTTTTCATAAAAAAATTTTTTGCATGAAAAATGGATGATGTATAGTTTATTAAATTCTTTGCACGAAAAGAAGACGACGTAAATAGTCCATTTAATTTTTTAGATACGAAATGGACGAATTATAGTCAATTTAATTTTTTATAAAAACTTTTTAAAATGGACGATGTATAGTCCATTAAATTTTGTATATATGGTCAGTCCATTTAATTTTTTGCATCTAAAATAGACGATGTATAGTCTATATAATTTTTTGCGTACGAATGGGACGATTTATAGTCGATAAAATTTTTTCATAAAAAATTAAAAAAAGACGATTATAGTCCATTAAATTTTGTTTATATAGTCAGTCCATTTAATTTTTTGCATCTAAAATAGACGATGTATAGTCTATATAATTTTTTGCACATGAATCGGACTATTTATAGTCGATAAAATTTTTTCATAAAAAATTGAAAAAATTTAATTTTTTTTTATTAAAACTTTTTTTGCATGAAAAATGGATGATATATAGTTTATTAAATGTTTTGACTGAAAACAAGACGAAGTATTTAGTCCATTTAATTTTTTACATACGAAATGGACGAATTATAGTCAATTTAATTTTTTATAAAAAATTTTAAAATGGACGTTGTATAGTCCATTAAATTTTGTATATACAGCCAGTCCATTTAATTTCTTGCATGAAAAATAGACGATGTATAGTCTATATAATTTTCTGCATACGAATCAGACGATTTATAGTCGATTAAATTAAAAAAAAAATTAAAAAATGGACTATGTATGGCTCTTTAAATTTTATTCATAGAAATTTTTTTTGCATGAAAAATGGATGATGTATAGTAACTTTTTACCTTTTTGTTGAAACGCTAACAGTAAACGAATGAAACATTTATTTTTTTTGTAATTTTTTATTTATTTCTTTTTTGAACAATAATTATTTTTCTTCGGTTTTCGTTTTAATTATTTTTTATTATTCATTTATTATAATTTTTATATCATTTACCTTCATCTTTATTTATTTATGAATTAAGTTATTTAGTTTTTTTTGCATCATAATCATAATAATTCTCTATACAAATACATTCAATAACAACAATTTTTTTTATATTTTATTTTTAATTTTAATTTTTTTTTTGTTTTAATGATTTTTTTGTGTGTGTGTGTTTTTTTTTTTTGTTTATTTTATAATAATTATTTTTTTTACTTATTTTACAAATACAATACTTTATTAATTTATTTTTTTATTAAATTAGTTTTTTTTTGGCTTTTGTATATATATATGTATACTATATATTATTTTTTTAAATTAAGTTTAGCTTAGAACTAAGTTAAGATTAATGAATTTGTTTGTTATTTTATTTTTGGATTTTTATGATTTCTCCTCAGTAGTAAATTTAAGATTTTTTAAGTGTTTATTTTTTGTCTTTGAATGGTGGTTAACTGACTGGTGAGAAATATTGAATAATTAAAAATGTTTCTTTTTTTTAATTTATTTAGTTTATGTTCTCTAGCAATTTAAGACTTTAAAGATTTTTCTTGTTTTTGAAAAAGTTTTGTTTTTATATGTTTGTAATTTTTGTTTTGCTTCTTTGTTTTAAAATTGTATTTTATTTTCTTGATGGGAAAAAGTTTTCATTGTTTTTGGTGGAAATAAATTTTGAAAAGAAAGAGATTTTTTTTTTTTTATTTGTATTTGTTTATTTTTAATAAAATTCTATATTGTAATTTTTACAAAGAGTTTATTAGTTTTATTAAAATCATATGTTATTTCGTTCAAACATTTTGGCAAATTTATTGTTTCTATTTAAGGTTTAGTTATTGAAATTTTTTGTTAGTGATGAGTTTGTTATTGATTAATGCTTCTTTGATTTTGTTTTTTATAAAAATTAAGAAATATACTTAGTTTTTATACAGAAATTATAAAATTAATATTTTTGATAGATTAGACTCTTAATTAAAATATTGTGTACGCGCATGTCTTTGTGTTAAATTGTCAACAACAAAATTTATAAAAAATTTAAAATCTGGCCTTTTCAATCACATTGAAGAAGTTATTTTGTCAAATATTTTATAATAATCATTTAAGTGGAAAGTAAAACATTAAACAATTGAGGAAGGTTCTTTAATCTTATTCCAAATAAAATAAAACAAAAATAAAACATCAATAAAAACTGAAATGTACTCCATCAGGCTTATAAAAAAGTTTATCTTCTTAGTTCATTTATTGCTGAAATACTGAAAATGTAGTTCAAAAAACTGCCTTTCTAATTATTAACGCCGGTGTTCATAAAATATAAAGTTAACGTTGGTATAACGTAAGAATTTTGTCGATGAGAAACCCGATTAAAAGAATAATTTAACTTTAACAAGTAAATTTGGACTCAAAAAATAACAAGATATGTAAATTTAAGCTTTTCATAATTCGAAATGGAAAAAAACTAAAGTGACAAGAATAGTTCTTTAATACATTTTAAATTTTAATCTTTTGTTATTCACAATGGACCCAACTGGATCTCCGAGTGCATGTGTATTGCAACCCTTCCTAACCTTTATGCCTTTTTATAGCTATGCTATTTATTGCGCGACACAGGATCGGCACTATTGCAGCTATAGATTTATTTTTGTTTTGATTTCTTTGTACTTAAAAGCAGAGTACGAAAATAAACGAAACCAATTGTTTGATTTTATTTTGTTTCGTTCTTTGAAATGAGTGAAACAAAAACAAAACAAAAACAATAAGAACGATTGCCCAATTTAATCGTAAATCGCTAGAAAAGAAAATAATGGGAAATAAATGGAAACGTGTTGAAAGATTTGCAGATAATTTTACATCATCATATAATATAATTTTATTGCTTTGTTGTTTCACACATGAAATATGTTTTATATAACTAAGCAGCATACCTATAACCGGGTGTCCTGAGGCACCTCTCGTCTTTTTTGTATTTTGCAAAACGTCGGCTTTCAAATTTAATTCTATGAAATGCCTGTTCCAAGGAATTTTATTAAATTTTATTCGACATATAATGCCATAATGTGGCAAATGATAATTTTGGAGCTTATGCGGGTTTTTATTTCGACCGTTTTGTTTGAGTTTTCTTAAAACTTAAAAGTCTTGTGCAAGTCTTCCAAAATTAATCTACTAAGCTTTCTGTATACATAAAATCGTTTACACATCCATGACTTAAGAAATTGGATTGGTTCTGCAAAAGACATTTTACAGTCATGAGAAGTAACACTAGGTATTAGTTTCTTTAGGAAAGCAACAGTTATACAGAAAACAGGTGGCGAAGGAAGATATAGACTAAGGCTTCATTCTCTTACAACTCTGATTTTTGCACGTTTTTAATAATGCAGTGTTGCAGCGCCTCTGGTGTTAATGAAGCGTATTAAATGTGTTTAGCAACTATGAATTTTTTCAATTAAACGTATTTATTGCAAGAAAATGTTCTCTTGTATGTTGAGTCTGCTACACAATACCGACGAAAAAGCGCATTCTGATGTTACATTAGCATTATTATCCGCTGAAGTCGGTGTAGTAATTCAGTCAACAGTGTCTTTGCCTTCATCACTTGAACTTTCCTACAATAATTGATACAAATGGACACTACTGCACATAAGAAAAATGCTTGGTCTCGAACCCAAGACCTTCGGTTTTGTAGTCGTTAAATCGAGTGCACACTTTTGTGGTATAATCAATGAGCAAAAAAGTCGAGCGCATGTTAAATCGATTATTTATTAATTTGAGTATTCGTTAAACCGGGATACCACTGTACTTGCATTACAGTGAATTTATTAATATTTTTTTTTTTAAATTGTAACTTTTTCTCTTCTGGAGTAAAATGAAAATTTCCGCTCATTTAAAGCTGTTAAAAAATATAAGTACTAATGTTTGAATTGTGCATAAAATTTGTAAGGTGAAGTCTTATTTTAAAATTTTTAAAAAGTGACAATTTTAGACCAGCGTTAGTTAGTTAATCTTTGCGTCTCTCTTAAAGCTGTTGTTATTGTTTGTTGTTTGGCTTTAATTAAATTTATGATTTTAGGCATTTTCATGTTAACTATTTCATATTGTTTTATAAGAATAATTTAAAATTTAAACTCAAACCTATGCAATCCATTACAAAAGTTTAATTATAAAACCAAAAATGTTACACAAAATAGATTTTTTTTTTTAAATTTGATCTCTTTTAATTTTAAGAAATTTGATATTTTCATACTAAAAGTAATTTATTACTTAAATTTATCGACATTTACATGAGTTATGTGTATTTTTTTTTTTGTTTATTTTTAATTTTTTTTATATAAAGTTTTTTTTATTTAGTTCTGCTAAACATCTTAATTTTCGTTTAGTTCAGTATCATAGACTTTTTTGTTTGTTTTTATGTTACGACTAAATAATTTTGTTTTTTAGTTCTAAATTTTTCATTTCTTTATATTTTTTCTATACAAATGTTCTAATAAAAAAATTTTCATATATAGTATAATTTTTTTAATGTTTAATTTTTTTAACCATTTTTAATTATTATTTTTTTAAATATTTTTTAATATATTTTTGTAACAATATATTTCATTGAATAATTTATGAGATTTTTTCTTCTTGTATATTGTTTAATCATTCGTATGTTTAGATTTAACTTTAATTTACTTAAAACGGTTAAATAGGCTTGATTTCTTTCGGAATTGATTTACTATTTGTGTGTGTGTGTGTGTTTTTTTGTCTAATTCAAAATTTTGTTGTATGCTTCTTAAATATTATTAAACTCTTTATGTACTTTTTTCGTTAAAGTAATTCGTCAGTTTATTATAACCTTAAATTTTTTATTTTTATTATGAACTTTTATCAGAACAAAAAAAAATAAAAATTAAATTAAATAAATTAATAAATAAATAATGAAAGTAATTGTTTTTTTTTAACTGCCAGCAGTTAAAAAATGATAAAATATATAAACAAATAATAATTTAATTAGGAAAATTTTTTAACTTATTTGAAACTATATTTCGAATTTTTAATGTTAACTGTTTAGAATGAAGGCATTTTAAATATTGTTATTGATTATTTATTCGTTTGTTCATTATGAAATTAACTTGAAATTAAATAAAAATAAACAGTTTATAGACTCCCCAGGTCAGGGGTTCCTTTAAGTCAAGTGAAATGGTGCAAGTTTTTTTTATTTTTTTATTGAAGGATTCAGATCTTAAATATTGAAGTAAAACTCAAAACTTTTATGTAGCAATTTTTTGCGTAAACTATACCCGCAGGCTTTTAATAAGAGTCAAATGCTCTCTGGATAAGTGCACGCGAAACAATATACAAATAAGAAATATATTTATTAATATCTGTGATATTTTTATAGGATCTTTAAATCAAAATATGAATTTTATTTTATTTTTTTATTATATGCTATGTTTTTAATTTTAATCGTTTTTATATTTTTAAATAAACTGAATTCCAAATACATTTTTATGTTTTCTTTTAAAATGTTGGTACTTTTGTAAAAAAAAATTTTTTGTTTTGAAAAAAAAGTTTTTTTTTCAGATTTAGGAAGTTTTTTAAAAAATATATATGGTAATGCTGATACGAGCACTGTTTTCGAAAAAAAACCACTAAAGCACTGTTGTCGTATTTAAAATTTTAAATCGCACCAAAATGGAGAAAAAAAAACGCGCCATTTATAAAAAAAGCACCAAGTTTAGAATTAATTTTTTTAATTATAAAATGTTAATAAACATTTAATTTTGCATGAAAATTATAATATTTGTGTATTAAAAATATAATAATAAACAAGATTTTACATATCAGGATTTTTAGAATAAAATAAAATAAAAAATTTGTTTGTATTCATTTTAAGAATGATCGTGACAGCTTCTACTACATAAACAATTACTATAAAAATCTAATAGAAATATCTAGTATTGAAGTACGTATGAATATTTTATTGTACAAAGATGTTTTTCTCACACTAAAACAAAAATTACAAAACGCACCGAAATTTCTAAAAAGCTCAACGCGCACCAGCTAAGAAAATTTTCGCACAAAAAAATAAAAAAAAGCACAAAAATGGTGCGAAACGCATTGAGTTGACAATGCTGATTAACCAGTTTATCGCTTCTTGAGCTGTACTAATTGCTTTTAAATATCGTTACCTTAATATAGAAAGGCCCTAACTCATTATTTTTTTTAATTCGAGTTTTTTGTATATTTCGATAAAAAAAAAACTCTAATGTAACGAAAAATTCAAAAATCTCTATTAAAAGAAATGAGTCAGTGCCTTTCTATATTGAGGTAACCATATGTAATATACAGAGCTACATATTAACATAACATGATAATGTATTGTCATTCTCAGAGCCGTTTGTCACCATTAAAAATAATATTCCCAAACACTCTCTCCAGAAAGCAGAAGATAGATGGAATAGTCTGGATATGTGTAGGGTCGCAAAGTAAATAATGTGTGGACGATCGAAAGACATTCTAGCAGGCTGTACGTTCTCTATATGCATCCTGTTGGAGCTCTGAAAACAGGACAAAAGAAAGATTGCCAGCAGTTCACCCTAGACGATATAAATTTCTAGGAAAACACATACTAGATGACCTATCGGAGGCATAAGGGACCTCAAGCGGTACCTCAGCGCAACGGGGGGATCTAGTGCGACGGATCACTGCATCCAGCATTGCACTCAGACCTTTTTCATTGATTAGTACTCGTGCGAGCAGAGGGGTGTCTTATTACGTTTATACGTGCTCTATTTGCAAATAAAATAACTCACTGTGTATACTTAATAAGGGGATCTACTTTGTAATTCGCAACGAACGAAAACACTTTCGAATTTGTATCTTAATAACATGTGAATTCGAAAGATTTTGCTTTCGTTTCGAATTACAGAGTAGACTCCCAGGAATTGGTTTTGTAAATCTCCGTTTATGCGGCAAAATTCTCTATTTGCAAAATTTTTATTTGCAAATAAATTGACCGTATAAATGTTTTATTGAGCCAAGGGCCCTCAATTACTTTTCACAAGCAATCTAAACTAAACAAACAGTATTGGCCAGCTTTTTGGCTAAAATTCTCCCCTGTGTCTTGTAGCCAAACCTTTCCAACAGTTTCATAACTCTTGAGCTCAACATCTACGTCTTTTGAATTCATCCAATAAGAATATTTAAGAGTTACACCTGCTTAGAATAATTATGCTATGAAATTGACTAATCTAAGATTTACATCTATGCTAAAACAAAAACCGAAAATCTGGAAATTACTCATAAAGAGTATAAAGTTGACAACTTGATAACTTGCAATTATTGATAAAAAAAAACAACAAAAAGGTTGACGTAAAATTTAATTGTTTTCCAATAAAAACCCAAACAAGCAATGTGTGAATTCAATAATGGATTAAATTAATTTCCTTTGGCTATTCACTATGGGCCTAATTCATAAAAAATATTTTGATTTTATAAAAGGTTTAGTAATCAAATTTCCATAGAAAATTTGTTTTATAAACCTCTTATTAAACAGAAATATTTTTTTATGAATAAGGCACTATATTGATAACAGTTAAATAAATATTTATTAATTTTATTACTTTCAAATGAAAATCTGAGAAAATATACAAAAATCTAATTTTGTATTTGTATGTAAATGTTTAATTTATTTTTAGCTCATACTTAATTATTTCTAATAACTTTTTTTTTGGAGTTTTGATGGTATTAACAAGATGTTTTTTTCTAAAAGGAGGGAGGGGTGATTTTTCTTGTTATATTTTTATTTTGTTATTAATTTTTTAATTTTCTTTTATATCAAAAAGTATGTTTACTATTATTATTATTTTTGTTTAGTTTTCTTATTTTATTCTATAATAAGTTTTTTTTTAATTAAGAATCTTAAATTATTATTTTTTAAGTTTCTATTTAAGATTACTGTGCGCTTAATTTTTTTTTTCAACTATAACAAATTAAAGATCCGATTTGGCTCAGATTAGCGTTTCCAAACGTGTGAAATATAAACGGAAGAATAGCGAATATGAATTCGTAATATTTTCCACAAAAATTTTAAACGTTTGGTAACGTTTTGTTTTACAAAACCTCTCCATTCAACAATTAATAAACAAAACAAAAATTAAATGAATTACAAACGAATATTTCTTGTAGGTTATTTGTTTTATAAGTAATACATTTTATTTCATATACTTTTTGAAAGGAAACATTTTGCTGTATTTTTTTTTTCATAGATTTATGTCATCATTTTTAAGTTGAAAACTCTATTTAAAAAGATTTTATTTGGTAATTAAATTTATGAAAAAGGTGGCTGATACGAGATTTGTATGTGTATTTTTATTAGTTAGGTTTTGTGACACAATTGTTAGTTTTTAACATATTTTTTTGTATTTTTTTTTAAGGAGACATTTAATTATTTTATTTATTATTAGTTTTCTTGCTTTACAAGCTAAACCTATAACAAATTATAGGTAAATTTGCCTCATTATAATTGTTAGTGTTATTATTTAATATAATTCATATATCTATAAATATTTAATTTTTTTTTGGCAGTTTTTTGGTTTTATAAATGAACTTATCTGTTTTTAATTATGTCTTTTTTTTTAATTTTTCATAATATAATTTGAATTTTTCTTTTATGTTGGTAATAAAATATGTTTGGTTTTTTGTTACTTAAATTTTATATTATTTTACATTGATGTTTTATTCAATGGAAACAGTTTTAATCTTTTAAATTTGTCCATTTTTTTAAATACCTTTTGTATGTTTTTTATTATTATTGAATTTTTGATGGTGTAGTAAAATTAATTTAAAACGAGTTTTGAAAATTAAATTAAAAACTTTTTTGGAAAAAAATACATATTGTTACATATATCGGTAAAGTATCAAAAAATCTAAAATCTCGATTAAAAAAAGTAATGAGCTAGGGCTTTTCCATATTGAGGAAAATGATAATGATATTTATCTCAAAATTATGTGAAAGAAAAGTTTTATTTTCTGCTGCAAATATACGAAAATTATTTTGTTGCTTAAGCATAAAAAAATTTTCTATCTTTTTCTCTTAATTTAGAATGTATGTACTTATGTGTGTATACTTTTCAAAATATTTAGAATGTTTCCAAAAATTTAAATGTGTATACCCTATTTCGAACAAAAATTTAACAAATTCCGAAAACAAAATCTCATTTTTTTGTACTAAATTTTTTAAAATTTAACATTTTTATTTATAAAAATTATTAAGGGTTTTATGAAGGGTTTTCAAAACAAATTTTCATACGATTTTTTTCTTATTAAGTCTTTATAAAGCCTTAATCATTTTTATGAATAAGGCGGTAAACGTTTTTCACCTTTTTGCACAACCCAGACGGTCGACTTGAGTAAATAATTCATATGAAAAGCATTCGGGTATGTTATAAATTCCAACAATAATTCTATGGCGATGCCGCACATTTAAGTTTCAAGTTGAATAACCCCTAATAATTTTATTCAGTGCTTTTCATAAAACTTTTTTTAAAGGAGTAGACTGTGGAAAGAGTTTGTTAATATTATTGCTGTTTAAAATAGTGTTACGCAGAAGAAGGCTCTCTAAGTTTGCTTCTCATATATTTTCCTAACTCCAACAAACACGCATTTACCACAAAGTACACAAAAATGTCACGCGACGGAAGATAATTGCATTTTCGAATTTTCCTGGTCACTCAAGTAGTTGTGGAATGGCGGTTATAGGTCACTAGAAATTTGGGCAATTAAAGTTTGAAATTTGAGGATTTATTTGCAACATTTTTTTAAATTTGGGTAATTGAAATTTGAGAATTATGTTGTGTTTTGCATTAAGAGTTTTTTTTTGTTAACATTAAGTGTGTACGTGTGACAGTAGGAAATTCATGTGCGTATGTGTGACCGTGGCAATTTGTGTGTGTGGATATTTTGTGGGAATACATTAAGGGTGTTCATAGGTGTGTAAGTTTTAATTCCGCCGGAAAAAAACATGAAAATAATTTTTTTCTAATACCGGCGGGAAAAACGTGAAAATGAATTACTTCTAAAGCCGACGCACAGAGGGGCAGAATGGCCAGATCGGTGGCAATAAATCGAAAACTGAAACTGCCCGTATGGAGCCATTTTTATTTTATTTTAATAGTCAAATACCCCACTGTTAATACTGTAAAAGTTTTAAACCGTTATCATAAACACATTTTGCATGATAAACATCGGCGCAAGGCATTGTTGTTCACAGATTAGCTTGAGTTTGGTGTGAAGAAATTTGTAAAGTGTTTTTAATTAAATAAAAAAAAATAGAAATCATAAAATATTAAAGTTTCTGGAATGGAGCCTTCAAGTTCTGGTAAATGTTAATCTATTTAAGATTTTTTTTGTGAGAAAGTGCTTTAAATTATATAAAACGGTAATTATCATAAAAAAACTTTAAAATTACTTTTTTTTGTTGCTTCTTTGTGCAAACATTGATCGGTTTAGTTGTGTTCCCAAGCAGTCCCAATAACAATTTTTGTTGCTATTGATAGCATGTCTTAACTTAATTAAGGAACTGCAAGAAAATTCTGCGCTTTTTTGTGGTTTTGATAAAAAAGCTTCTTTACAAAATGTGCTTTCTGACAAAAAAATAATAAAAAAATTGTAAGAATTTCTAAGATTTGTTTTATCCTTTAGGTACTAGTTCAAACACAATTTTTATAACCCGGAGGGAGCTTGTCAACATAATGTGGTCAGTTGAAAATATTAATTTACAAGGGCGATTTGTGTTTCTTGAAGAAGAGTTAAAAAAACGAACAGGAAACTTCGATAACATAGGTTTAACTAAAACACTTTCTCGATTCAAATCTGAGTATAAAACTCGTTTTGAAAACGCTTTTCGAAAATTAGAGAGGTTTTTTAAAACAAATAATTCATGGCTTGAGACATCTGTTTCTTTTCTTCGTTGCCCTGAAGAAAAGCTTAAGCGTGGTCGACCAAGTGTTTCATTCGATGAAAGTAGTGAACGTACAAAAAGAATGAAAACAGAAAAACTAAGAGAGTCTACATCGATTTCTATGTTGAGTTTTGCTACTCAAATGAGTTTGAGAGCAGTGGGACAGATTAGCGCTTCTAAAGTGTTAAAGGATATAACAACAACTACCCCTGACCGAGCAAAAAAATATCGGAAGTCATATAAGGAGTCACTGGAACCCAAAAGTTGTAAAATGTCAGGCCAAGAAGCACTAGGGGTTGCAGTTGAAGCGCAACTATCTCGACATCAATACAATGTTATCAGAATGAGTGCACCAGAAAAATTTCCTGCATACAAGGTCCTACAAGCTGCAAAACAAAAATGTTATCCACCCCCCGAATGCATCGAAGTTAGCGAAACTTTAGTAAAGGTTACCCTTCAGGCACTACTAGATTTAACCACAAAGCGTTTGTTGGAATCACAGATGGAAGTAATTGGTGTGTTAACAACATTTGAAACGGAAAATCTGAGCTTGTTTTGCAAGTGGGGTTTTGATGGAAGTTCGGGACACAGCTCCTACAAACAAGCTTTCCATGGCCTTGAAGCAACTGATTCTTCGGTCTTCATTACTTGTGTTGTTCCTCTTAGACTTTCTTCCAGTTCTAGGGTTGTATGGCAAAATCCACGTCCTGGGTCTACAAGATACTGTAGGCCATTAAAAATAGAGTTTGTAAAGGAATCTACACAAATGTCTATTGCAGAAAAGAATAGAGTTGAAAATGAGGTGAAAAATTTGCGAAAGACAACAATGTTAATTGAAGAAAGAGAAGTACAAGTCAATCATACTCTACTTTTTACAATGATTGACGGCAAAGTCTGTAATGCTGTTACGGGAACGTCATCAACACAAAAGTGTTTCATATGTGGTGCGTCATCTAGAAGCTTTAATGATATAGATAGTATGTTGACAAGGGAAGTTAAAACAGAAAACTTAGGGTTTGGACTGTCCGTTCTTCATGGATGGATAAGGTTTTTCGAAAATTTACTTCACTTAGCATACAAATTGCCTCTTAAGAAATGGCAAGCTCGAGGGGATGATGACAAGATAGTTGTTGCTGAAAACAAAAAAAGGATACAAAAAGAGTTTAAAGATCGTTGTGGTTTGATAATAGACAAACCAAAGCCCGGATTCGGGAACTCGAATGATGGCAATACAGCCAGGCGTTTCTTTCAAAATCCTGAAATTTCCGCTGAAATTACAAAAATTGATGTACAACTCATAAAAAAGATGCATATTATTATGATTGTTGTGGCTAGTGGCTATGAAATAGATGTAGAGAAGTTCAAAAATTTCGCAATCGGTACTGCCAGATATTATGTGGAAAAGTATCCCTGGTATTACATGTCACCTACCCTTCATAAATATTTCATTCATGGACCGGAAATAATAGCCCATGCACTGTTACCGATTGGTCAACTGTCTGAAGAAGCTCAAGAATCAAGGAATAAGGACTTCAAAAATTATAGAGAGCACCATTCTCGGAAATCCAGTAGAGAAAACACTAACCGAGATATTTTTAACTCTTTTTTATTAAGTTCTGATCCCATTATTACTAGCATGAGGAAACTACCCGAAAAAAAGGAGCAACACATCCCAATTGAAGCATTGAGTTTGCTTAAAGCTCCCCCTGTTGATAATACAAATTCTGAGGTACAAGAAGATAGCAGTGATGAAGAAAGGGATGATTTTATTCTAAATTAATGAAAAATCAATACATTTATGCTATTCTCAATTATGTTCTATTTTCTGCATTAAAACATATATTTTGTTATTCTGTTTTTACTGGAAAAAATTATGTGTACTTATTTTTTGCAAAGAACAAATATATAATTGTTTGTATTTATAGCCAAATTTGACAGTCCTAAATGTTTATATATTAAATACGGTGGGTATTTTCATTTGACAATTTCTTCCGAAATTAAAAAAAGTGGGCGTTTTGGTGGGCATGGTCATTGTTGGGTTTTGAAATTTCGATATATTGATTCTATAAACAATTTCAGAAATTTTCAGGTTGCTAGCTCTATTCCCTGATTTATTGCCACAAATAGGGTCGTTCTGCCCTATTGTGCGACGGCAAATTTGCGGGTGTTGAAAGGCTGTGGAAATTTGAGTCTATCCATGATTTGGGGTGGGTGAGGGTGTTGCTGTAATATGTAACCGTGGGAATTTGTGTGTGCGTGTGTGATTTTCTCATGCTAATAAATTTTATCTCATGTCGAAAGTTAATGGTATAAAATATTATCATATATCTGAACCTCCCTAATGTTTGTGTAAGGGGGTAGAGTTTGTCTGTCCGTAATAAATTTGTTTTTTATTTATTAAATAATATTGTGAAGTTCTTGAATTTAAAATTTTAATTACCCTAACTTCACAATTTCAAGTGACCCAGAACCGCCATTACTTAACTACTCATTCAGTACCTGAGTTTTCTTTAATCCTTATTTTGTGGTAACATTGAGTTAACGTATTTTCTTTACATGCTTTGTGGCCTCATTGCCGTAGAATTGTTGATGAAAATATGTATGCATTTTTAACAACAATGGAACACAGAACATACAGTATAATTTTTACGTAAAATTAATAGCTAAAAAGGAAGAACATAAGGTATTTGAGAGATTCCTTCCTTAAGTATAATTTATATTTAAACTTCAAAGCTGCTGTCTGACTTATTCTCGCAGGTGTTGTTTTTCGCTAGAAAAGCTAAAGAATAATAAATGAGAATGCAATGCACAGCATGTGTAATTTTTCATTACAGAATTCATTTTTGATAACACAGCGCATCTCCTACGAAAGTAATGAATAACCGTAATGTGTCCGGCAAATGCGTTGTATAATTAATTTGTTTTTAATGAATTGTAATTATTGTGTTTGATTATTGTGTTTGATCAAATTACTCTCTCGGTTTGACAAATAATGCATTATTTTTTCCATTATGTAGTATGTAATCAATGGCCACTTTTCTCTTTTAGATATTGACAACTGGTTATTTTACAGATCAAATAGTTAAGCAAAAATCTATTAAATTTGATTCAATTAATGTGTGTCTTCAGTCCGACTTCTAATACAATTAAAAATACAATGTATACGATACTATCGAAATTTCTAAAAAAGAGAGTTGTCTTCACAAACTCATTAAATTTATAAGCAATTTGGCTTATTTCCATTAATAAAGATTAAAATATTGTTTGGATATAAAAATATATGCAAACATTTTAAGGACTGACCGTTAGTTAAATTTAATAAATAAACTAGTGTTACTTACTACTATTTTATGACAAAACATTTTTCGAATTAATTAAAAAATCTTTTGCATTTCCAAAATGCAAATTAAAAAAAAAAATAATCTAATTATTGTATAAAAATGCTTCGTATTAACTAAACTAATTTTAATAAACCACTATAATAAAATAATTGATAAAATATTATCTTGGCTGGGGAAGCCGGTCAGTAACAAAAAGGACTGTTGTCTGGCATGAAAACAGTTAAAATGTTCAACTATTTTTTGCATTAGTAAGCGGCGCCTTCGCCTCCGCTGCCACCAATCATTAATATTGAAATTATAATAATAATAATAACGATAATTTATAATTTTTTTACTATTACAACTAGTATTGGATTTAAATCTAAGTTTAATTTTAATAATAATTTTCATATGATGATTATTATTGTATTTCATTTTTATAAATGACTTAAACAATAACTGCATTATTATTTTTATTATTATTAACATTATCAACATTTTAAGTATTATCATAATGATCATAGACATTATGTTGGAAATCATGTTTCTTTTGCTACATAAATTACACAACGGGATCATCGTGTTAGTTAAAGTTAAAGTTGATGTTGATGTTGATGTTGACGCTAACGCAAACGTTTCCAATAAAACGTTCTTCATGTTATTGATCGATTTGTTGGGCTCAAATTTGTATTTATAATAATAAATATAATTATTATAATATTTATAATAATCGCTGTTGTTATCATATAAATATAAATTATAATGATGATGAGGGCTATTATTTGTTTTTGGCCTAAATCTATTACAGATTTGTTGGTTTTTTTCAGTATTATAAATATTATGATTTTTTATTCTAATAATTATAATATTTATTAAATAGGGTGTTCTTATGTGGCTCGTTTTATAACAACTAATATAAATATTATAACTTTTTATTATAATAATAATAATATTATAACAATATGTTTTCTTGTGGTTCGTATTATAAGAATCTATTAGCAATATATGAGTTGTTGTTCTTCTGGTAGTAGTATTATATTTAATTATAGAAACTTTCTTATATTTAATTTTCATTATCATCATGATGTTGTTGTTGTTGTTGTTGTTTTTGCTGCTGCTGCTGCTGCTGCTGCTGCTTGTGTTGCATTTAGTATAATTTTTAAAATTACAAGTACTAAAATTATTATTTTTTAATTTCTTTATATATTTAATATTATCATAATAATTATTTTTTATATTTTCATTACGACTACAACTAAATATTTGACTACAACTACAGTTATAATAATAATCATAATAATAATAGAGTTTATTTTTAGTAAAACTACATATAAACGTTTTGGATTTCAAGTTCGTGCAACTTGAAGCTCTTACAATGGACCAACTTCTTGCATACATCACTATCAGGCCAATTACTTTATAACGTTTTCTTAGCTTTTGCCTTTTCTTAAATAATAATAATAATAGAATTTCTTTATAATTTACTAACAAAATCAATGAGGGAATTTTTAGGATTTTTAAATTCAATTTAGCCATCGTTCTCCCCTGAATTTGTCTTAAATGTCGCACTATTAAAGGTTTCTTTTTTGGCGCCTTTTGGTGTTCTCTTATCTTCTCTGTTCCACTCTGAGCTGGAAGCCAATATATTATTAAAACTCTGGATTCCCTGTAGTCATAATATAATCTTATAATTTTTGCTTTACCCTTTCCATCATTTTGCATAATTTCACAACTTTGGCAACTGTAACACAGTTTTCCCCCCTTAAAGGCAGTATGAATTAAATTGTGTTGCTGTTGATGTGTAAATTGTTGTTGCTGTTGTGTCTTGTGCTCATTATAACGTCTCACTCTCATAGAACGAGCGCTATAACAGGACCACAGACACAACAGAGTACTCAGCCATACTAAAAGCTTTTGAGCTTCATTATTTTTGCGATATAAACCCAACATATCGGCCGCTGATATATAATTGGTGGCATAGTAGGGTATGGTGCAGCGACTTTGCACTGATGGCAACCTGCGGCAATTTCCCGAATCGGGATATTCAGGCAAGTCGTTGGCATCATCGTCATAGTAAAAGACTCCGTCACAAAAGGCATAGTATTGAAGGCGTTCAGCTAAACGTGTAGCATTCTCAAGTGCTGTAACATTACGCACCGCTATGGCTACGGTGGACATTTTTAGACCGTTCTTTTCCTGGCCAATTTTTTGCTGTATTTTAGTCTCCACTCTTATGGCGCCAGCCGCACTGTCGCCTTGCCCCTTTGTTTTCATTGTGATATTGAAAACTTTCGATTCATTGTCTTCACTTAAGATTTCAGCTTCTTTGTCGATTTCGGTCTTGTCCCACATATCATCACAGTACGTGCAAATACCATCTGCCGAGTTGCTGCAATATGTATAGCAGCAGTCATTGGGTCCGTGGCTGGCCTTCCTCAATTGTTCTTCAGTTTCGGCTATATTGTAATCTGAAATTAGTTTTGCAAAAGATGCTTAGTTTAGAAAGTTAGTTCGATAGGGGTTTATATCTAGATTTACCTAAACATAAGAAAGTTGGTTCACCGGCGTAATGCGTTGGCATCGATGGCGCTCGATCTGCTGGTAGGAGATATGGACATTTTTGCTCTACAGTCTGGCATACACTTAAGCAGGGTCGTATTCTTCGTCTTTTGCGAAATTCAAACTCCTTGCGTTTTGATCTAGAATATGAAAATTATGCATTTGAAGAATGAAATATGCTGATTAGAAATAGTTAATACAATAAAACCAGCAAAGGTCTGTGAGTGGGACAGTAGAGACCAAAATAAATATCTTCACTATAAAGTAAGGCCTTAAAACAAAACAAAACAAAACAATTTTTAATTAATTCACAAGTTTGCGTTGTTGTTGTACCAGTATATTATTTTCTAATTTTGTCCACCATTTTCTTGTGCACGGGAAATATTTCACGAGCATATTGTTGAGCTTGTAGGGTGTTCTCGATCTTTATACCGCAGAAAATGTTGGCGAATATAAAAAAAAATAAATTTTTAAAGATGGCGTATGCGTTTGTAGCTACATATATTGGTTGGTTATAAGTGATTTGTTAGAAAATAAGTATACAAAAACGTCTATATACTATTATATAAGTTTATTAAAACTTCAGATTTACCCATTCCAAATCTGAAGGCGTTTACTATCTTATCTTTCCAGATATCACGTAATCGCTACACCCAGGGAAAAAATAGCTTAAAATCAATAAAAACCATATTGAATTGATAAGAACCATTAATGAAAGTCTAGTCATGTTGAAATTTCTTATTTCAATATGAAAAAATATTAATTTACAGAATTAATTTATTAATTTTATTTATTTTTAAGTATGTCAATATACATTTGCTATTATATTGACAATTATTAACTTAATTTGACGCGTGCTTGTTTTTAAGTTGCAGCTTTTCCCTGAGTGTAGGAACGACAAGAGCTACCACACCAGTTCGTATGGGCATGACATAGTCCACTTTCATAACCATTAGATTGTATTGTCATCGGAACCTAATGCTGTGCAAAGTTTCAAGTTGATCGGGCGTCTTGAAGTTGATAAAAATTACGTTGGAAGTTTCCATTACACTCGTACATACGTACAAACAGTTGAAGCTAATAAAAGCGTATTAAAAAATTGTGTCTCGTATTGTTAAATTTGTTCACCCTCTACCCTGTTGCATATTTGCACGTACTCGTATGAGTAACACACATTATTTTTCATTAGTATCACTCATGCGGGTAGCCGGGATGGCACACGAAGTGACAAAAATGCTTAAGAAAATTTATCAAAGATGGGTATAGAAAACCTTCAGCGATACTTGAACGTAACGAAGTGAATTTAGTGCGATTAATGACTAGATCTAGCATTTGATCCATACTTTTTCATAGGCTAGGACTCAGATAAGTAGCGTGGAATATATCAAAAGGGAATTTCACGTTTCTTCCTGATTGCTTGTTGGCAGCGTTGCCAAATATTCAGATTTAATGGTTTTTAAGCAGTTTTTTTGTGCAAAAAAATTAGTTTTTCTTTGTCTTCTTTACTTTCAGAAATATTTTTAAATCCAAGTATCTCAAAACTAATTATATAATTAGTATTTTTCTCGCTAAAGCATACTCATAACAGTAAGCCTTCACACACGGGCACAGTTCTGCTGGCATAACTTGACATCTAAATGTATCATCTTAAAGCTTTTGAGAACATCTTTCATGAAATGGTAAAATGCAGGCCGGGCGGCCATGCGGGAAAACTTTGTTAGGCAAAAAACTTTATGGAGCAGAAAATTTCAATTAGGCTGCGCCATGTCGGGAATCACCATGGTGGAGACCGACCGAAGGCCAGCAGTGCAGAATAAAATAAAATCACACAAATAGATATTTCGGATATTTAAGATTTTCTACAGCATGGTGTTTCCCCAAAGTGCGCAGCCTTATAAAGATTTTCTGACTTGCAAAGTTATCCTGCTTAATAACGTTTTATTGCACTGCCGACATTTGCCATGGCTTAAGGATTTTCTCCACCATAGTGCTTCCGGACACGGTGCAGCTTAATAAAGATTTTCTGCCGTGAAAAGATTTCCTTCTTAATAACGTTGTCTTGTACAGCTGGCCTTCGGCAGCGTTGAAAGATTTTAAAAATCTATGGTATGTAAATTCTCGGCTTCGCTTACAACAATTTGCTGAACCTCTCTTACTGCTATATAAGCCAAATAATGGTAGAGGTGGAACACATTGGAAACGTTTGTAAGTTGTATATTTGATTTTGATGGTTTCCACATTTTTGGGGTGTATCTTTCCCCTTTAATTTTTAAATATTAAAATAAAAAATTTTGGGCAATTTTTCATATGTTTTTAGTTAAGTGTCTAAAAGTCTTGAAGCTATGCTCTTTATAGAGCGATACAGTAGTTAGGCCGTGATTCTCCTAACAAAAATAATCGGCGCTACTACAGTTATAAATTTATTTTTGTTTTGATTTCTTTGTACTTAAAAGCAGAGTACGAAAATAAAGAAACAAAATGTTTGATTTTGTTTCATTCTCTGAAATAACCAAACAAAAACAATGATAACGATTGCTCAATTTGTTTTTGGATTGCTTTTGCATATGAGCACAAACCAGAGAAAGAAGCCGATCGGCTGTAAGCCGGGTAACAGCCGTCGCCGACCACAAACAATATATTAATCGTCCGCAGTCAGAAAAGAAAATGAAATATTTTCGGTGAATTTGACATCATCATATCTGCGACAATAAGGAAAAATTTTGGAAGTCATATTTTACTGTTTTGCAGGAGATCACTTTTAAGCGTTCAAGTCGATTTCTTTGAAATGTATTTCTTTTACAGTTAAATTAGAAAATTATGTGTTAACCTTTATTTTTTAAGTGTATTACTTATACACTGTAAGTAATAAATTGCAGTTGAATTATACCAAAGTATGAGCTAAATTAAGTGAGATAAGAAGTGCTATAACTTTTTCTAAAACTACGAAAATTAATTGAGATTTTGACCAGGGGTACTTTCAAAAATGCAGATTACTGAAGTACCATTAACTCAAAGCGGTTTTTCCTTTTTATCACCGATATAATATAATTATATTGCATTGTTATTTTATACATGAAATTTTTTGATATAGCTAAGGAGCATAGCTTTAACCGGATGTCCTAAGACATCTCTCCTTTTTTTAGACTTTTTAGCTTTTAATTCTCAATAATATTTTGAGAGTTTTTCTATAGACATAGGCATTTTTGGAATTCTTTGGATTTTTTGGTTGAACTCTCTTGATGAGTTTCTTGAGCAGAAATAAAATGATAATTTGCGTTAAATCGCTGATTTATTAATAATCTCTACTCAAATAGATAGACATGGGTGCTGATGAAGTGCGTGGCTGCACATAAAGACATCGGTATTTCCCCTGCTAATAAAATCTAGTTTAATTTTTCTTCTCTTCTTCTTCTTCTTCTCACATTAATTAATAAAAATATTTCATTCAATAAGAATTATATTATTGACAACATTTGCGAAGAACATTTACAAGCAACGAATATTTGTGTCGAAAATTTTTGCACTAATTTTGTCATATCATCAATTTACTCCCCTCCTAGATTCGCAATTACTGAAGACCAATACGAGGATTTCTACAAATCCCTTGGCCCTTGCTTCGTAGCAGCTGGCGACTACAATGCAAAACATACGTTCTGGGGTTCGCGTCTTATTACACCTAGAGGTCGGGCATTGTTCAACACAATTTCAAAAATGGGCTTGGACGCCATTTCGAGTGGGGAGCCCACTTACTGGCCTACGGACATACAAAAAATTCCGGATATTATAGATTTTGGAGTCATGAAAAATATTTCTAGGGAATTAGTTCATGTTGAAGCGTCTCAAGATCTTTCCTCCGATCACTCTCCCACGATCGTTACAATTTGTAGCCCACTAAGTAGTGACTTACCTCACCCGTATGTGAAGACGATCAACCGTGTTAATTGGCTGGGGTTCAGAAAATATCTCAGTACTCATTGTACGGAAAACATTACGCTAAGAACTCATGATGATGTTGAATCTAACATTGCCAATTTTAACGAAAATATTAAGCAGACTGCTAAACATGCCACTACCTTCCATCCGCAGACTGGGTTTAATAGACTATATTCTACAGTTATTGAACGTCTCGTATGTGAAAAAAGAAGAGCTAGAAGGGAATGGCAACAGCACAGATCACCCCAGAATAAAATTAGATTTAAAGAGTGCACTAAACGACTCCAAGAGCTGCTTGCACATGAAAAAACTGCATCTTTTAAAAACTATCTGGAAGGTCTTGATGCCACACCAGCATCTAATTACTCTTTGTGGCGCGCTGCTAGAAAGCTTAAAACACCTGTTGCGTTTAAACCACCTCTGCGTACATCTACAGGGGGTTGGGCAAGAAGTGATACTGAAAAAGGTAAAATATTTGCTGAGCATTTAAAATCAGTATTTACCCCTAACTCATGTACTGGTGTTATTGATTTGCCGAATGTAGTGGCGCTACCCCCTCGACCCATAAAATTTAGAACGTATGATGTACAAAAACTAATTGCTGAACTTAACCCGAAGAAAGCTCCGGGTATTGATGGAATTAGTAACCAGATGCTAATAAAGTTGCCTCGTATTGCAATTAGAATCCTGTTATTTATTTTTAACGCCATTTTACGACTGGAGTATTATCCAAATAGCTGGAAGCTTGCCAAAGTTAAAATGATTCCAACGCCGGGCAAAGACCTTACCAAGGCTGAGTCATACAGGCCAATAAGTCTGCTATCAACAATGTCAAAACTTTTCGAAAAACTGCTCATGACAAAATTGTCCCCAATTCTAGTTAGTAGTGGGTGCATACCGGACCATCAATTTGGTTTTAGAAGTCAGCATAGCACTATCGAACAAACTCATAGATTGGTTCAATTTATAAGAAGAACATTTGAAGAAAAGAAGTATTGTTCTGCACTGTTTATCGACGTTTCTCAGGCATTTGATAAAATGTGGCATGAAGGTCTTATTTTAAAATTGAAATCATATTTACTATTTCTGCGACTATTAGAAAGTTATATTACTACCCGGAAGTTTACGGTTGTGGAAGGACACTTCATGAGTGTGCCTGAATCTATATCATCCGGTGTACCACAGGGGAGCATACTGGGGCCAGTTTTGTATTTGATTTACACTTGTGATATGCCTTTGAGCAGCAATATCCATACATCTACGTTTGCCGATGATACAGCCTGCCTTAGTATGCACGAAAACCCTCACGAGGCTTCCCGATATCTACAAGAACATATTACACAACTGGAACTATGGTTAAATTTATGGAGAATCAAAGTAAACGAGCAAAAGTGTGTCCAGGTAACATTTACCCTGCGAAGAGATACTTGTTCGCCAATTCGAATCAACAATCAAGTTGTTCTTCAACATTCACACGTAAAATACCTTGGTATACACCTTGATCGACGGCTTTCGTGGAAGCCCCATATTGACTCAAAGCTAACACAAATGAAACTGAAATTAACTCAGATACATTGGCTGATTGGTAGAAATTCAACACTCAGTCTAGATTGTAAACTTTTAATATACAAGTCGATTTTGAAACCAATATGGTGCTACGGAATACAGTTATGGGGCACTGTTTCAGCTTCAAATGTCGAGAGAATCCAACGAAGGCAAAACAAAATTTTACGTTTGATAACATCTGCTCCATGGTACGTTAAAAATTCAAATATTCATCGTGATTTAAATATGCCACTAGTGACTGAAGAAATTGCAAAATACGCTGGCAAATATTTAACAAAACTCGAGTCACATCCTAATCCACTTGCCCGTAATATTTTGAACTTTACTGGACACATCCGCCTAAAAAAGAGGGACACAAGGGCTCTTATTCATAACATTCCAGATGGGACTTCTTGAAAATACTTTTATTTTTTTCTGTGCTGTTTTTTAAAAAGCTATATTTTCGGCGTTTTACTTCAATAAATTTTATTACTGTCCAAGTCAAGTATTGGTTTTATTTCTAAAATATTATGGTTGAAATTATATTAAATTTGAAACTCTTACCACCAACATATTAGAAATTCTTTACATTTTCTCCTTTAACTATTTTCACCACAAAAAAAAAAATTTAATTTAAAAAAAATCGTAGAAGAAATGTTTTTACTTATGCTACAAGATCTTCAAATCTTTTAATTAAAATTAGTTTCACAACGTTGAGTCATAAATTGTTAAGGCAAATATTTTTTTAGAAGATTGGTTTAAAGTAATCCTAAGCTTTTACTGAATCAATGTTGCCGTTGTGCTGTTTTTCCAAAAGTTATATTTTCGGGGTTTTACTTTCTTACATGTTATTAATGTCCTAGTCAAGTATTGTTTTTATTTCTAAAATATTGCGTGTGAAATTATTTTTAATTTGAAGCTCTTACCGCCAAAATATTTGACGTTCCTTACATTTTCTCCTTAAACCATTTTCACCATTTTCACCATTTTTCATAATTTAAATAAAACCGTAGACGATGTTTTTACTTATGCTATTTAATTAAAATTAGTTTCACGACGTTGAATCATGAAGGGTTAAGGCGAATATTTGTTTAGAAGATTTGTTGCTCCTTTGTTTGAAAGTGACAAAAGTCTTATATGTTCCCTTCAAACGCTTATTGTAAAATGTTGCGTAAAAGCACTGAATATATCTTGCAGATAAAATGCAACAGGTACCGGTAACTTTGCTTTAAATAACACGCAATAAATACACTTAAATATTGATTGGTCTACTCTGCTAGAATTAGGCGTTAAAAGCTTTTGTACTATTTGTACTTTACCTTTTTAATAATTTTTTTATCACCGGATTCTTGACATAAAATGAAGAATCCTCATTATTGGCAGTCGATATGAAATTAAAACATTCTTGATGTGGTTGCTGTTTCTGCGCTTGATACACTGTGGACCATGATGGTGATGATGATGATGATGATGATGGTGATGATGACGATGTCGTTGATATTGCTGGCGCTTTTGCTATTGCTGTTGCTGTTGCTGTTGAATTATCACTGCGTTTATGTCTCTTATTCGTTGATTTCTGATAAAAATAATGACCAAATGTTGCGGTCGGCTCGTCAGTTCTGTTAATGCTCTGGTCCAATGTTGATGATCTCAAATGATTCCTTGGGCTTGTAGTCCGTGGATTGTGGTCGATGATATCTTTGAATGCTAATGACCGACTGCTGGTGGCAATGATGGACGTGGGATGTTGCTGTTGTTGTGGTTGATTTTTATGGTGCATTAAAATTGTTTTATAATAAAAGTCATTAATTTTATTATTGCTGCTGCTGCTGCTGCTGCTGCTGCTGCTGCTGGCATTACTATTGTTTTTATCATTCATAAATTTATGTCTTTGTATGCTTCTTTTTATTCTTTGAATGCTTTGCAGTTCCTGCTGTTGCTGCTGCATATAGAAGTGTTGCTCATAATTGTTGGCATCATATTGCATGTCATGTTTATTATTGTTGCTGGTTGTAATAAAATTCGATGTTGCTAATTTTAATGGCATTACAGCTGACATATCTGTGCCATTATTATTATTGTTGTTGTTGTTGTTGTTGTTGTTGTTGCTGGTGTTTGGTAATGTTGTTTTAGTATGAGAGGTAGTCATGTTTGAGGCCATGGTGGTGTTGCTGCCATTTAGTGTATTGACATGAGATGTATAAGACTCGCTGGGGTTATTAGCAACACCACTGCTGATAACACTGCCCGATCTTATGTTTTCTATGGTAGAGCTTAAAATTTCAGGCGGTCTCATGATATCGCTGGTCTCAGCAAAAAACGGCACCAGTGTACTGCAAACCCAACGTCGATAAGCTTCCTGAAATTTAAAGAAAAATATACAAACATACAGTCAGTAAGTAAATTTTATATTTCCATGTGCTTTATAAAACAAACGCTAAGTCCTTAAGGTACAATCGATCTGTTATTGTCCGTCTAGTCTAGTGCATATTTCTCCGTTTGCCTTTGGGACCAATCAAACCATTTACTTGTACTTATTTATGTACAATTTATTGTAAAAAAGTGTTATAAATAAAATACAAATTAACTGGAGCTCCTGGAGTGTTCTGAAAATGCCACTCAACTATATATTTTCTGCTAGAAAGAGTAAAAGCAGCAACATCAAGAAAAAAAACAGACATGTTTGATTAAATTGTTCACAATTCACAATCCTTCTGTGCTTGCAGTTGTCTGTGAACAGCTATTGAATGTTTGTATTGCCCAAAAAATATTTTCGTTAAAGAGATAAATAGTATAAAAAGTTTTTGCAGAAGAAATACTGATTTGTATTTTACCCAGAGCTGTTAAATTTCGATTACGATGAGTAATCAAGTAGATTACATTTTAAAAAGAATCGTAATGATTATATAATTGTCTTTAAAATAATTGCTGATAAATAATTGATTACGATTACTAATAATCGAAAAGTAATCTGAATTACTTAAAATTACTAAAAATAATCAAATGCAGTCAAAAAATAATCCTATTACTTCTAAGGATTATTTTTGATTCTTTTTGATTATTTATTAGGGATCAAAAGTAATCTTTGAAAGTAGTCGGATTACTTTTTGATTACTTTTGATTCTTTTTGATTATTTTTAGTAATTTTAAATATTTCAGATTACTTTTCCATTATTAGTAATCGTAACCACGATTACTAAGTACGAAACTGAATATAATCGTAATTTAATCAATACTTCACATTTAAAAAAAAGTAATCAAATTAGTAATCATTACGATTAGTAATCATTACTTAACAGCTATGATTTTACCTAACTGACAGTTAGTTACTTGTACGAGTTTTCTAAGAATAGCTTGCTTCTGTCACTGTTTAGGATATGCAAAATTTGGAAAATATTTTAGTTAAGATGTTTATATTAAAGTTATACCAGCAAGTGGACATTACAAGTAATAATAATAATAGAAATAATAGTTGTCTTGTGCCATAACATTTTTAAGGAAATGTTCGTTGTGATTCATAATACTAAATATAATTGTATTGACGTTTAACATTTGTTAACATCACATTTCTATTTCATATTTGATGAATATTGTAAAGAAAATGATATCATGTTAGTTCAGTTTTAACCCCCGACCAACAAAAGGGGTGTTATAAGTTTGTAGTGTGTGTCTGTGTATCTTTGTGTCTGTCCGTGTCCACGTACAGCCCAAACGTCTAAACCGATTTTGATTTAGTTTTCTCTGTTTGAAAGGTGACTTGATCGACATGGCTCTTAACCATGTTTGAAGAAAATCGGTCCAGCCGTTTAGAAGATGTCACATCTTTTCTAGATATATAGGGGGTTTTTAAAATTTTTAATTTTTGTTATTATATTTATTTAAGTCATAAATACTAGTATGTCCAAGTTTACGCTATGTAAGTCATATTGCTAAGCTGATTAGTTTGTTAGGAGAGAGAGACGAGGAGAACAGAAACATTTATTTTCCCCTCGTCTCTCTCTCTCTCTCCTAACAAACTAATCAGCTAAGTCCCAGTCCAGACTTGCAATTTCTGTTGCAGCGAATGAGACAGGAATACAAATAGTATATATTTCTACTTCAACACTCTAACAAATATTCTAGAATTTCTGCAACAAAAATTGCAAGTCTGGACTGGGACTTAGCTGATTAGTTTGTTAGGAGAGAGAGAGAGAGACGAGGGGAAAATAAATGTTTCTGTTCTCCTCGTCTCTCTCTCCTAACAAACTAATCAGCTTAGCAATATGACTTACATAGCGTAAACTTGGACATACTAGTATTTATGACTTAAATAAATATAATAACAAAAATTAAAAATTTTAAAAACCCCCTATATATCTAGAAAAGATGTGACATCTTCTAAACGGCTAGACCGATTTTCTTCAAACATGGTTAAGAGCCATGTCGATCAAGTCACCTTTCAAACAGAGAAAACTAAATCAAAATAATTTTCAATTGGGATGTTATCAAAAAAAAAAAATACTGTACATTTTGAGTACAGATTCAAAATATACGAAAAATTTGAGGATTATAAATGGTACCTGAAGTCATCAAAAGACACGAAAAATGTATCTTTCGTATCCTAATGGCATCACTGTCAGAAGTATTAATCATTGTTAATACATTAATAACCCACGTACCTTATCAAAACTTCAGAAAAGGGAATGTACGGTTTCTGCTCCTGTCAAGTCTTCGTGTTTTCCTTACAATTTGTAAACTTTGATATTATTACTCAAAGATGCAATTTGTGTTTGAACTTGTGCTAGTAAAATTCGACTGAAGTAAAAAATTTAGACATTCCATAAGCAAATTTTCATTTAAAAATTATGTGTTTCAATGTTTGATTGCAAAATAAAAAAAAATAAATATTGGGTCTACTAATTAATAAACTATTAATTAACATGTAATTAATTATACTTGGAATGTCAAGGCGAGTAATTGGCGCCTTGCTGCTGGCAGTCCCAGTTCTAGGATCGGATACGGTAGCCCAATTAGCTGCTCATCTTAAACAATCTGATTACCAAAACCTTAAGAAATAATAATGATATTAATATTACTAATAATATTATTTGTATATTATATTATAACAGAGATGGGAAATGAGATTTGCATTTCAGTACTTTTTTTAAGTACCTTTTTGATGCCGAGAGTACCAAAAATTATTATTATTTTTTATTAATTTTTAAAATTCATTTACAAAGAAATACAAAAAGGAGCACAAAACATATACTTACTTATCGATGGCTTAATATGAAAAGGCCGTATCTCAATTTTTTTCCAAATCATGTTTTAAAATTTTCAAAATCAAGGCACTTATGGTAACTTAAAAAATTATATCTGCATGTAAATGCCTTAGGTGTTTCCTTCTCCTATAAAATATCAAACATTTTAGTTCCTCCTTTCTTATATTAAGCCATCGATACTCACATATCATTACCTTAATATAGACAGGACCTATTATTCTATTTGAATTGAGTTTTTTGTATATTTCGATAGAAAAATAGCTAATGTATCGAAAAAATTCTAAAATCCAGGTTATCACGTTGGCAGACAAGCCGCCATATGCCTTCGAAAATTTTGCAAATATTAACGACATGACAGGAAATGCCGTCCGTCGTTCATTGTTTCAGGTATGAGGTAAAACTGCATATGGCAACGCGAAATGCCTTAAAAAGTATTGTAATATAATTTAAACGACCCTTTAAAAAACATTTAATTTGCATATATGAGCAGTTATTAAGGTTTGAAATACAAACCGTTATCACATATAGTTGCAAAAAGTTTCCTTTGCCGGTTTATAGTAAATGTCCCTTTACTTTCCAACAACTAATTTCAACTGTCCGCCAACGCGTTAAAAAAATTAATGAGTAAGGGTCTTTTTATATTAAGGTAGCGATATGTAGGTACACATTTTATAACAAAAAGAGTTTTTAGACTTCAATAAATCTTTGAACTGGATGCAACTTGATACTTTTGCAACATAAGGCCTGTTGCTTTGTTATGTTTTCATGAGATTTTGGTAAGAGAAAATCCTTTCGACATTTGAAGACGATTGAAATATGGACATATCATATATCAGGAAACATATATTCATCTAATGTGGTTTTAGTTTTAGCCACTGCACAGTGGGAACTTTGACATAATAAATAGTTATAAATTTGGAACTTCTAAACTACTGTTTGCACAATGTACAGTCCATTATACTTTTTGCATGAAATAATTTTTTGTATGAAAAATTAACGATGCACAGTCCACTTAATTTTTTCTGAAATGTCGACATCTTTAGAGGCGTATTTAGGCTTTACAACACATACATATATATCTTGACAGCCTTTATTCTGCAAAAGTCCTCACTGTGCACTGTAGACCTGAAGCTGCATATATTTTCTGTTGTTAGTGGTTTCAGTTCTTCCATATCAGCTAATGCTCTATATTGGTTGTTAATATTTTCAAAATATTCCTTTAAGCTGGGAAACATTTTAATTTTAAGTGGTGTAATGCTTTTGGTTTTAACTGATAAAACATTTTATGGGGAAAACTTACTAAACCAAACTAACATTTCATTGTCAAAGTACACTTTTGCCAAAGAACCTTTTTAAATTTTTTTTAAACTGATTTAAAACATGAGTTGTGTTTATATATAGCTCAACTTCTGTGCCGCAGAAAATATCATTGAGTGAAATATGGTTTTCGTTTATATATAATTGTGAAGGATTACACTTTTCTAAAATATCTGTACTAATAAAGTTTCGTATTATTTGTCGAAAAATAAATTTAATTTATGGCAAAAATAAATGCATACGCGCGTCTTCTGACTGCATTCCTAAGTTGACAGCGAGAGTGGCAAATGTGTTGAGGGAGTACTACGGTACTTTTGAAATAGTGTTAAAAAAAGTACAATCGTACCAACTTTCTCATCACTGTATTATAATGCAAACAATTACACAAACCATTAAAAAAAATATTCTAGAATTTATTCGCGGGACGCATTTAACTAGTTCATTACTTGCCTAGGACATGTTCCGTGTTAACAAAAAATGAACTCAGGAATGAAGATAATGCAGATCCGCTCTCGTTTCTTATTCATTATATTTTCTCGCTGCGATTTGTTGTGATTTTGCTCATGAACAAAACGATGCAAAACAAATTAAAAGCTTTTGTCTTTGGAAAAAAACGTTTGTACAATGTTTTATTTATTTTTATACACTGCTCCAAAACAAAAAAGCTTTATTATGAGATTTTTGAATTTAATCTAATTATAAAAAAAAATATTGTGTAGGTGGGTAAGTTAAAAGAAATCTGCAGAGACAACAAATTGACACGCACAGGCACCAGCACAAACAATACGCACTTACATACACACACGCACACATAAACACACACACGCACACCCACTTACATCGACAGCAACACAAAACTTAAGGAAAAATTAAACAACCATAAAAAATAAAAAATAAAATATCTAAGGGCAATAAACTTATACAACCGCTGATAAATAACTATTGAGAAATGTGAGGACAATGACATTCTTACAGTGTTTTTTATTTGTTTTCTTTTTTTTTTTCATCAAATAAATGAAAATGACTGTGAAAACAGGGTGTTATCTGCTTCTTTCTTTTGAAAGGTGGTGTACTGGTGTCATTTGAGGGAAAAATATGATCAAACCGCGGACTGTAAGTTATTAGTTTCAGCATATAAATTCTAATAAAAGAGAAGTTTGCTTTGGTATTTATGTGTATAGTTCCTTAGCAATTAATTTAAAATTATTAGGTCATTTGAGTTATGGCTTTGCATACATACATACATACATACATACGTGTATAATATTTTATCTATAAAATATTACAAATAAATGAATGGCATACGGTCAGGTGATAGCTTTTTTTTTTTTTTGAAATATAATGAGGTTTTTCAGGGTTGGTATTTTTTGAGGTTTTTTTTTTATATTCAAAGTTAAATCAAGATTAATTTTGGTATACTCTGTTATTTCTCTTACCATATTTCTAATTTTTTCTAAATGATCTTCCTCTGTGAGCTTTTGGAGATGGTATTGAGACTTAGCTTAAATGAAGAATATGCTTAGTCCTAATTTACACTCAGCAAGTCTTATTGCTAAGCTGTTTTTTACTAAAGAGAAACGAGTGGAAAATAAACGTTTATGTTCCCCTCGTCTCTCTCTCCTACAAACTAATCAGCTTAGCAATAAGACTTGCTTAGTGTAAATTAGGACTTAATAACGATTTCTTGGCACATTTTAATTTTTCACTGATTGGGAATCAGAAATGCTATGAAATCGTGAAAACACTTTTCATTTTATAGTTTTACAGAGAAACGAGAATCGAACCCAGGATTTATTCAGAAAAAATAATGAAGGCTTAACAAAAACGTTTAACAAACAGATTTCCATACAAAATTTGTTTTGTAAACCTTTCGTAAACCAAAATTATTATTTTTTATATGCGGCAGAATATCTCTACTTGCTCTAAGAAATTTTTGAGTAAAGGTTTCCTGATAATCTACATTAGCAACAGTGATTGTAATAATGAATTCCATCATATGCTTTTGCAGTACCCATGATTAGAACCAAACCAAGATATCACATTTCGGGCTGTAATTTTCGCCTCACAGCTATAAAAGGTATATTGTCAAGAAAAACACACGGCTAGTTATTCAGATATCAGTCCAGTACTTACCCTGCAGGAAATGGAACTGATACAAGACTAGTCACGTGACCGCTCCCCAAGTGACTCGGACCAGTTCGAGTTCTAACCCTTGCTATGAAGCGTATCATTCACATTTTTACATGGGGATGGCCTAGGATGGGGTTAATTGATACTTTGTATGCGCCTTATGACTTGTCACTAAACTATCATATAGGGACCTATTCGGTGTAATATAGTATAAATTATATATAAATGCCATTCCGACATTTAACTGTAACAACTAACGCTTATCAATTTGTTTATTGTTACAAATGCAATGACATTTAATTTTTAAACTAAATTTTTTTGGAAATTCGAACCGACAACCTCGTGCATGACAGGCTGGCACATTACCCACTCGACCAAGGGCCACTCATATTTCAAGAGTGTAAATACCAGTTAAGCTTAGGTTAATATCTAAGTATAGTTACGGGACTGGTTGCAGAGTAACATGGGAGGGAACAATTAATATTATATTTACACTATTTGATAGGTCCTGCATTTAACCACATCTAATATGTTCAGTGACGTTTACTGCAATACTAGACCGAGTCTAAATTAAATTGGCGCAAGATTAAGACGATATATCACGAAAATTGTGAAAATGTAACAATTTGAGCGAAATGTCTTTAATTCACCATACACTGCTCCATACTTTTGATAACACTCACATTTTCTCCAGGTCATAGGACGAGTACATTTGGATCAATTGTCACCAAATTTTGTGCAGAGTACATACTGTAAATATGGACCTATACCATTTATTTACCCGTGCGCTGAGATTGACTATTTACAGTCCTCCACAGCGAGCCAATCATAGATCATTAATGAAAAGAAATCACAATCAACCCGTTGATTACGCATTCGGGATATCTACCCGGGATATCTATTAAAAGTATGTCGCTTACTACATCAAATAAGCTTTATTCGAAATCGCGACGAATTCTGCAGATTATATTATTCTCATAATGGAGATTTGGCATATTGGAACGATACGATATAAGTAGTGCTATGGAGAATTTGGAAATAAAACTAGATCCTGTTAGTTAGCGTTTGTTTATTGTAAAAGAAGTTTTATTGCACAATGGGATTGTAACTTTGGCTCTAACATTAGTCAAATTTGGAAAGTTCTATATCCCTTTATAACTGAACTTTATACATATATATAGAGGCATAGTATAGTCAAACATTACCATTCATTCATTATATCATTACTTCACAAATTGTGCCCCTTTTAAAATTCTTGGCCAACATAAACTTTTCAATTTCCTAGTTTTAGTAATAATCATACATTACAATAAAAAAATTTGGGGATTCAGAGGGTAGTCTTGAGCATCATAGTATCATAAAGTCTTAAAACTTTTGTTTGAAAAACCATAACAAAAGCAAAAACAATTATATTAAAATTATTTGAATAATTATGTCACTGTGATAGATAATACTGCCGTTTGAATCCCCCAAATATGTGGATAGAAAAATTAAACATTTTTTTTCTCAATATAATGATTACTTGTTAAAGCATTCAAACTTTATGCATCTAATATTCAAAAGAAGAGTGAAGATGGTGCATAGACGAAACTAGTGTTTTTATTAACCTAATGCTCTCATTAGAAGGACTGCTTAAACGATCACAGGAGAGGGCCAAGAAGCTCATCGATGATAGAAGAATATCATATGATATTAATTCACTGAGTCATCCACACAATCTGTAGCTACAACAATTATATGTGCTGTGCTGAAATCAGGAACGTGTTCACGAAAACCAGAAAATTGTATGCTCAGCACTTATTTCATTGGGATAGCATACATACATATGAAGTCTATTATCCAGTGAATCCCACCGCACTCTAGAGATCACTTGCTTAATTGCTAGTCCTAAATGAAAAACTTTGTAGCTTTTCTACTTCCTCTTCTTGGAAAACTCCTTTAACATAGAAGAACATATGTATGTATACTTTATTGCTAATTTCTTTTAATAAATTTAACTTAGAAATTTGCCATTCTGCTTGCTTTAACACTACGACTTTTGTTAAATAGCCAAAAAAAATTAAGAGGTTACTTTTGTAAAACTTTTAGGTAATAAATTCAAGAATTGTAGTCCTTAATTATGCGTATTTGTACATGTACATATTTATCTTTATTTATTTATTTGTAATGATAAAAATTAATTAACATAAAAATTTCAAATAGCCAAAATAATAAATTAATAAAATGTACTCTCGCCTTCTAAAATTGTAGTTAGATAAAAAAAAGAATAAATGAATAAGAACAAAGAAAGGAATTGTAAAAAAATTCAATGAGTTTGGAAAAAGGGAAAATATAATATGTCAGAATGATGAATATGGCGCCATAACTAATCATCATAAAAAGAAAGCAAAACAACAACAAAGTAAACTATTCCACAAAGTTATAATGTGTTTTAACTAAAATAAAAGAACGCATACAAACCACACATATACACCGCAAAATGTTAACCCAGCAAACAATTGAGTTTGATTACAAAACAGGCAAATTGCTAAATAAATCATCGGCCGTATTCTGAAAACCATTTCAGTTTGAAATCGCAATCTTTCAAAATGGAAACCAATGTTCTTTTTTATCGCATAAGCTAGTGCATTTGAAATTAAGATTGGATAAGATATCTCAAGCATATAAAACCTTAAAACCAAATAAAAATATGCAAATATCTTAGAGCACAAGCAACATATATATTTATACCCAGCAAACAGGATTGGTTAGCTCCCGAAAAAATTTATAATATAGGATTGGTTGAATTTCGTTTATCTCAGACTATTCTCAACTAAAAGATAACATTGCTTTAAGATTTTAAAGTATGTTAAGAAAGGGTATTTTGTTAAAAATATAACTTATGTTTGAAACAATTGGCTTTGTTTTTGTTTTAATAAAAATTTATGAATATTTTATAAAAGAAACGGACAATCATTTGTTTTTCAACATATTTTCTCCCTTGTATTTTTCTCTCTTACCGAGAGAGGTGTTCAATTCCATATGAAAATTTTTTTTTCCAGATAAAACTTGTCTGAAGTGAAGAAGTGCAACAGCTTAGAAAGTTACAGGGCAGCAATACATTTTGTTTTGGCTTCTTGTTTGTTAGCTTATTTTTTTGCAATTATTTTTTCCAACAAAAACTGATAAAAAAAGCACTTATGTTAGTAGCAAATGAACTAAATGAGTTCAATAAAAATGTTTTCTCAACTTTGCTTAGAAAAATTAAAAATAATTGCAACTCAATTTAACTTTACCCGTACAAAATTTTGAATTAAGCTTATTCTAGCTATAAGTTATTTGTTGAAAATTCTCTCTCTCGAAAAGACCAAGAAGTCAAACTTCATCTACACAAATTTTATATGGACCAGCATAGGTTTGATCACAAACTTTTTGGGCAAAGAAAGCAAACTATAACAAGTAACAAGAACAAACAAATTTCCATACAAAATCTGTTTTGTAAACCTCTTGTAAATTAAAATTATTATTTTTTGAATATGACAGCTTATGTTTGCTTACACACTGTGCGACAAATTTTCTAAAAAAGAAAAGCATGAGCGCTTTAGATATTCATTGCTCATTGTTACACAATATATTACACAAACACTCTTAAATTAAAGCCTAAGGATGAGAGTCCGAGCCTTAGCTTACCTGGAAAATGTATCTTCCGAAGAAGTGGCTTATGTTAGTATCTCATTATGCTATTATCTCAAATGTTAAGGCTATGCTAATAAACTGACTTTCCTTTTAAAACTGTTTTCAGAAAGGGCTTACTTATTTTTGAATCGATCCACTAAATGGGGCTATCAGCGCAAATTTTTTAAACAATTGCTCTTTTTAATTATTTAATTGCTTTATTTCTTTGCAATAAATATTATGATCTGTGCAAAAACAATTTTTCAGCTCCATTTTCTTTAGAATACCAAAATACTTTCTTTTGATAGTTGGTTATGCAAATAATATATTTATCACCAGAACAGCAACCAAAAATTTAATGTGGGTTACACCACTTCTGGGCTGATAGCCTCATATATATATATATTTTCCTTTGAGACAACCTGTAGCAGTGCCATAAGTGCTCCCAAAAATAAAATTCACTAAGCCTTAAACAGTCAAACACCTGCCATGTAAAAGTCTCTAATATTTTGCGCTTCAAACTAAAACATGTTTTTTCAGGCAGAATTTGTTCGAAAATCACTAGATTTAATGAAAAAAAAGCTAAAATGGCAACAGTGATATTGCATGTTTTATTTAATTATACGTTGTCCGTTATCCACTGCGTATGATTAATATCTAATAAAATTCAAAGTTCAAAGCATACTTTTAGGAGACAAATATTTAAAATAATTTGCATACAATTATTTTTCGCTGGGGTTAAAAAAATTGTCACAAAACGATTTAAAAAATTCTGTTGAATATGAAAAAAAACTCAACACTGTCAAATATTCTTATTTGAGTCCTTTAAGCTGACCTTGAATTTAGATATACAGACAAATGAATGCAGACAAAAGCTTGATATACATACATGTATGTACATACATGAAATTTTTAATCTTTCTATATTATAAGTAATAAAGGCCAAAGCGTTTAGCATTACAAATCACTTGAAAAAAATACCATAAAATGTATCTTATATATTTAACTTGCATTTATTTAAGTTTAATGTTTAAGTGTGAATAACACGACAAAAAGTGACTACAAAAGTCATGAGTACAATAACCCGCTGAAGTTCGTTTTTTACAATTAACAACAGCAACATTGAAAATTCAACAAACCTGCACCAAAGTAAAAACAATGTTGACTGGCAAGCAACACAAAGACTATGGCTTCGGGCAACATTTTAAACGGTGCTTTGAAAGAAAATTTAAAAGAAATACGAGTGAAATGGAGTGCCAAGAAACATAAAAGACCAGCACAAAGGCAACATTAAAATTAAATGTTGTGTACAAATCTCTTTGTTAAGGTTTGTAAATTTCTTACTCTATGTGTGGGACAAAGCTGAGATAAAATAATATTATATATACATTTTGTTTAACAAATTCTTAATTACTGAACAGAAATGCACAAAAAATTAAGATAACAAATATTTTAAAAGCCAAAACTTAATTGAAGACATGTGTATGTGTATTAATAATAATAGTGATAGTACGTGCCAAGACTAAATTTTGAAAAAAGCTTTCAAATTTGCATTTAATCTGTAATATAAATTCTTTCTTTTAACTAAAATAAGTTATGGAATACAAGTGTTTGTAATATTTTGCTCTCTCTCTCTCTCTCTCTCTCTGAGATTGTAATAGGTGTTGTTGAATAAAAAAATACTCTTTTATATAGATAACCAAGTAATGTAGTTAAAACTATAAATTTAAATTATGAAAACCCTTTTGTGAAATATCTAAGTCAACATTTAAATAGGTACATGCAGGTTCAATAATTAAAAACATATATTGTTCATATGCATGTTTTACATAAGTTGATGTTTCTATAAACAAATAAAGTTTTCATTTCACCTTATTGCACTTGCTGCTTATGTAAGGAGTTACATGACAATAACAGCAACCAGCAATCAGTTGTCGCGACACGTGCAAGTGCAAAAGTTTCTGATTTGCTCAAACATAAAAGATTAAACAACGAAAATGTTTCTCCACACGATACTCCAATAGTTATTAGTTTGTTAGTTTTGAAGTATACATAAGAGTTTAAGTGCATTTTAACATGCCTTTCATCAACGATCAGCACTCGAAAGACTTAGTCAAACATATTTTCTTTTGCTTAAGGTTTTCTTTGCAATTTTTAAGGGAATTGAACAAGCAACATAAAAAATTGGCTAATATCTTCCTAAGGACTTCAATAAGAAAATTGCATTGTCAAAAAGGTACTCTCTAAAATAAAAATTTTAAAAGGTACTGCCCCCTAGTCATTCCATCCATTATTTATTCCGCACATATGAACCTTAAGTCTAAAAAACTAATTATATTTAATGCATAATGTGATTCACTGGCCAAGCAAAAGCAAATCTGTGATATCTTAATCAAGAACGTGCTGATGACTCCAATACGGAAATTTCATAATTAAATTTTTCTTTTTAAACAACACGTTGGTTCACTGCACGAAAGGACAATGGTACCTTTTTAAAATGTATCTTTTTTTTTGAGTATATATGTACTTTTTAAATTACTCTTTTTGGCAGGCACTTTACATAAAGAATGTTTTTTAAATCTAGTTAATAAAAGGTACTTTGTGGAAGGCAATTTTTTAAAAGTAAATTTTATAAGGTACTTTATAAAAGGTACTTTTAAAAAGTTAACTTTTAAAATTTACGTTATAAAATGTACTTTTCGAAGGTACATACATACGGTTTTAAAAAGAAAGTTTTGATTAAAATATTATTATGAAGCTGCTTTTAAAAGTTCCTTAATGCATAGTGCGATTCTTAATATCAAGTTTGCTGATGTCATCGAAACACAATACAATGTCCTTATAGTATCGATGGAATAGCGAAGCTATGCATCAATGCTCGAATGAGTCAAAAGATCTAGATAAACTATTGCCTCTTTTTAGGCTCCCGCACATCAAATTATTAAAATTTAATTGCATATGAAGACCCCTCCCTCCCCCTACCAAACCCTTTTTAAGTAAAAACTACATATATGCGATTTAGAATTCCTTCGCATGCATAAACCAAAATTATGCGCCATGTTTTGTAAAATAAAACAGTTGTGAATTGAAACGAATCGTAAGCTGGTTGAAAGCTGATAAAATTTATGTCAGATGTACGTTTTATTCAAATTTCGTTTGTCTTACAAAAAAGAATGTTGTATTGCGTTAAAATGTCTATAAATAATAAATCTCTTAATACTCCATGTTAAGCCCATAGAAACAGGCACAAGGAAAAAAAATTAATACTCCATAAATGAGCATGAAAAATAAAAAATATTAGTATGAGTGAAATATTAAAAATAATCATATATTTATGTATGTATTCTCGTACACACGCTTACACAGCAAAAACACTAATTTATACGACAGACTTATACGCCTCCAGAGACGTTTTAAATGCTTATTTTAAATTTTAATGCGTATGAGTATGAGTACGACGCGTTTAAACAAATACCAATAAAGGGTGATGTTTCTTGCTGTTAACTCGTTTTTTTATAAATAACTTTTTTTTTGGAATTAAATATTACAATCATATTAGATTTTGTTATAAGTGCAAATACTGTGCATTGCAAAACTTGCATTGTGCGTTCATGTAGTCCCAATAAAAACTGCGTACTTCTTTTAAAGTTTTAAATTGTTACTAAGAAAATTGTTAGTGCACCAAAATTTTGTGTTTTTAGATATTTTTAATTTGTGTATTATTTGCTTATATTTATTTTAAACCAACTTTAAAGAGGAGGAGGCTCTTAAGTGGTCTGTTTTTTATATGTGTTACGAAACTTGGCAGAGCTTGGTCATTTGTGGATCAATTTCAAAGCTTCTGTTTTTGCCTAGCAAGTGGGCGGGAACATGCCCAATAAATGGTTTTCTTTTATTTTGTGTACTTTTAGCTATGCGGTTACTCTCGTAATGATACAATCGTGCGCTTAAAAAGTGAGCGGGGACACGCCTATTAAAGCTTAGTACATATTATATTCCACGTGCTTCTACTTAAATGATTCTTATGAAAGTTGTTATGCACTCTCAACTCTAAAGCTGACGCTGCCTATTCAAATTTAATAATGACACTAAAAAGCTAAAAATAAAACAAGCAAATAAATTTAACCGGCTTCCAAAATAAGCTTTACTGTCAGTTTATAGCAGCCATGTAAGAATTCTCGTCTGCCTATTTATATTGAAAACAAAAACAAAGCACTCAAATTTTGTTTTTGTTTTCAGTATAAATAGGCAGACGAAAATTTTTACATGGCTTCTATAAACTGGCAGTTAGAAAGTTAAAAGTATTCAGCTAAATAAAATATTTTTAGATGTGTTATTTTTAGCTTCAATCGAATACATAAATATGTAAATGTAGCATTTGCGAACGTTCAATTTGCAGCGACTTCAAGCAGCACTATAAATAACAAATATAAAAATTGTTTTGTTGCTAAGATAATTATCTCGTGGGCTATTTTAATCAGTAGAATTTTTTTTCTATCGATATGAATAGAACAATTTATTTTATCTTTTCTTGTCTTAAATTTGGTTTTATACATAAGTATATATGTACATGTGTTGGAAAACATTTTTTTTTATATAATTATGTCCTGATTCAGTAAGGGCCATTATTAGAACTCAAAGTTAGTTAAAAGTAGGATTTTGTCGGACGTCTAAAGCGATATTCATTATTATAAATTTAGTTTAACTTACCAGGAATGATACATTTGCTAAAATTGTACTGATGAAAAACTTTTTATACTTCCGATAAAATCCTTTTTTTAACTAACTTTAAGTTGTAATTTTTAACTAACTTTAAGTTGTAATAATGGCCCTATGAAGACTTAGAACATTATTGTTTGAATATATTTTCGAGTGCTTGTTTTTGAACTCTCTAAATTATTTTCTTCAAAAATAGTTGCTGTCTTATGCCCTAATTCCGTAAGAAGATCTAGGACGTATTTGTTTGAAAATGCTTCTGAGTTCTTGTCTTTGAAGTCTCTAAATTATTTCCTTCAAAAATGGTTGTTGTCTTTGACAATGAAAAATATAAATATTATTGCCATATTTTTAAAACACAAAAATTTAATTAAATTATTATACAATAGTTTGAAAAATATATGAAAAAATATGTGTTGGATATAAATAATGTTTAGAAGAAAATCATAAAGCAAACATACGAACCTTCTAGCATAGACAATAAATAATAATCGTTTTAAAGAATCAAAACTGCTTCTTTTTTTCGTCCACACACAAGACGATACATTCGTCGAACAGAATTACCCGCAGTTTTAAATTAATAATTAAGTACGTAATTAGCTAATTTTTATTTCAAATTAAGTTGTAATTAAATACTATTTCATTTTTTCAGTCATTAATTAAAGTTCTTATTAAATTACGTTGAAAGTACGGCAGCACTGCAAAACTTCTAAAGAACAGCTGTTTAGCATAAACAAAAAAGTTAGGTTATAAACATGTCGAAAATTAAAATTGCATAAAAACTCATTTTATGAAATCAAACGAACATTATAATACATTTTTCTATTACTTTATTCCATAATATGTAACTTTGTATTGCATATGTTATATATTTATGAAATTTAAACAAAATTATTCTTAAACCGGACCACATGATGTTTTCAACCCGACCACATGATGTCATGTGTATGTTTTCAATAAACACATACACGCATAAAAACATATGGTACGTTCATAAAACTTAAGTAGTATTTAATTACACAAGGTTGAGTATTTAATTATTATTTAATTATGCACTCGAAAACACAATTTCGTATTTAATTAGAACTTAAAAATAATTACAGTTTGATTAGCCAGTCAAAAACTGGGGGTTAGAGCATTAAGGCTGGTACGGAGTTATTATGGAATTTCAGTTTCTCATACAAACTGTATGTAAAAAAATTACGAAAATTCAGGTTGGTAAATTTGATAAAGGAGTTTCCATTTGCTGGTACGGACTTTCAAAAGAAAAATACACAAAATTTTTAAAATCTATTGCCTATCTGAGGGATGTTATAAATATAAGTGGAGACTTTTTTCAGTCAACTGATACAAAAATTAATGTTCAAATAATTGTTTGGTGACGGAATTTTTGACATTTCTAATTTTTATCAAATTGTAATTAATTTTTAGTGTTTTTGAGCCCGTTGTACTGGGCTTTAAGCCTGGTACGGAGTTCTTACGGACATTATTATAAATATAAATATAAAAATTTAAAAATTGGCTCACAACATACATTACTGTATTACTAATAATGTTAATTTAATGCACATCACACCACAAAATTAAGAATAATAAATAAAAATCAATTAATATAAAATAAATCACAGAATCAAACTAAAACTATATCATAGAACTTTTTTTTTAACTTTGGTTGATTGCTACGGAATGTTGGAGCTTTTTGCTCTTTGTTTTTTTTTTGTGTATTGAGAGCTCTCGATCAGTGGCCAGCAACCTATACCATTAAATTTTACGATTAAGTGCGTTAAGCCTTTACCACGGTTATTGCCACTGAAATTTCATCTGGTTTCCCTAATTTTAAATTTTAAATTTCAAAATGCAAATGTGATTTTATTATGGCCAGAAGAAACACTCAAGTTTTGTTTGTAAAGAAAGTAATTTTTTGTTGTTGCTATATCGTCAGACCATTATTGGTTTGGAGCATACGCCAAAAAGTCAGAATGAAGAAAAACGACAAAACAGTATTTATTAAACCTTAAAATAGTTGATATGGAGCACAATTAATGCTAAATATATCGGAAACCATAATTAATTTCGCAAAACCTGTTTTGGATTCAGAAAGGGGATACTCAAAATATATATACCCCATACCTAACTCATTTAAAAAAAAATGTTCGGTGGGTCAAACCAATAATGGGCTGATGATATCAATGTATTGGTGAGTAAAAGCATAATTTTGTAGAAAATTTATTTAATAATTTAAATATATGATTTCAAATGCCTTTGCATGTCACAATTTTTCATTCATGACAACGCACGTTGACAAACCAATTATTCTTAGCTGGAAAGAGTTTGGTGTAAAGCTTTCAAAAATTTAAAACTGCCCCAGAGCTGGAACATGTTAACCTTTTTAGGCTTTCGTACCCCAAAAGTGAAAAGGAACCCTATTGTTTTCGCTACACTGTCCGTCTACCTGTCACAGGGTGTTTTATTGAGAACCGTTAGAGCTACGGACCTGCAATTTTGGTCGAATATGTAGGACTTTGTTCCAAAACGAAAAACGAAAAATGTTAAAATCCCATGTAATATGCATACATACAATTACATATAGAAACTTGAAATTTTGCAAAGTTATTGTATTTTTATACAGAAATAAAAAAAAAAAACGTTAAAATGAAAAAGGCCAAAAACAGAAAAATTGTCTAAAAGAATAATATGGGAAAAAAACTAAAAAAAAAACGCTAAAGCTAAAATAAATCACCAAACCCAAAAAAAAACGCTAAAATGAAAAAAAACGCTAAAACTAAAAAAAACGCCTAAACTAAAACAAAAACGCTATTAGAATAATTATGTTTCATATCGATGGTCATACGGCGACAGCTCGCAAATGATTTCTTATTAATTTTTAGTGAATTGAGATAACATAAAATATATCGCTAAAGAACAGTCATAACTAAAAAATTAATTAATAAAACATACTTAATTTTCCTGAAACTGTTCCTTTATGCTGAACAAAGCCAAACAATTCTTTGGAAATAAATAGTTTATATAATAACGCGATATACGTGAACGTGCAATATTGGCAGTAGGAATTGATTTAAAACACTTAACAGTTCTGTTGTATTAATTTTTTTTTAAATACCGGAAAATATGAAATAAATTAGCTAAGTTGGTACGGAGGTACAATACTACAATTATTTTAGGAAATACAATCTATGAACTAAATTATTTTGTAAAAAAAAAATACCGGAATTGCACTAGACCCAAAAATAAATCATGATCCATTTTTTTTACAAAAATAATATATATGTTTGTACTTATGCGTACGTCGGTGAAGGGTATACAAGATTCACCTCAGTCGAATACAGCACTCGTGATTGTTTTCTATCGAAAAGAAAACACCATTAATTTTGACTATACCAATTTCTTACAACCGTGTAAACAGGCAATTTTTGTCAGACGTCGTTGCCAGAAAAAACATTGTCAGCCCATTGCAAGACTAGCAGCTGACAACAAATTGTCAGATATCTTACAATCGTGTGAACACATTCCAAAATTATTGCCAGATATTTGTCAGACATTTTAATATTGTCAGATGTGGGACATCTGACAATGGTATCATTGTAAGAGAACTCTTTCTATGGGCAACACCGTGTGCGTGATTTTACAGAAAAAATATATAATAAAATATATACAGACAAAATTATTGCAATTGATTCTTTATGGTCCATAATAATTTATATTTTTACTTTTTACATTTAACACAACCACAAACGATTGATACTTAACAATTTCTAACAAATGCTTTTAGTCTGGCAATATATAACAACAGATCTGACAATTTTTGCATATGACAACCGTGTGAAGTGACAATTTTTCGACTGGCTATTTTGTCAGATGAATTTATTGCCATACAACCGTCTGTCAATAAATAATAAGATTTTCTAACAAATTTGATACAACCGTGTGAATTGGTAATCTATTTTGTGCTGACAATTTTGCATTGCCAGTACATTGTCAACACATTGCCACATCTGACAATATTGTAATATATATAAAAATCAAAAACACGTTTATTTGTTAGGGGTGAACTCTTCAATGCCCCAACAGATTTTCGCCTTCCACCCCCCAAAATATTTGTAAAAGACCGGCGCGTGTTTTTATATATATTCTACCCCGGAAAATGCTACGCCCCTTTCAGATATAGTGATTCGTCCGACAGATGGCGCCATATTTAGTTTTTTTTTTGTGATTTTGCACCGTCACTCAAGAACTACTGCACCGAATTAGACCAAACTTTATATACATGCTCTATGGGGCATGAGGAGTGTTTCTGTGTAGTTTGAAGTTCGTCCGACAGATGGCGCCATATTTAGTTTTTTTTTGTGATTTTGCACCGTAACTCAAGAACTACTGCACCGATTTCGACCAAACTTTATATACATGCTCTATGGGGCGTGAGGAGTGTTTCTGTGTAGTTTGAAGTTCGTCCGACAGATGGCGCAATATTTAGTTTATTCATGGGCAAAATCCAATTTTCATATTGTACCACCAATGCCATATATAACACTAATGTTTGCTTAGGGCCAGCAACGCGGACCGGGGTCAGCTAGTTGTAATATATGACAATCGCCTGTACATAGCCTTAAGTCATAAAAAATTTTAGAGTTGCTAACCCTTTGTGGCGCAATATCAAAATGAAATTTTTTTTCTAGGTGCTCGTAACACAAGGAAAAAATTTTGTTCTAGAATTTTTTTGAAATTTGATTTATTGGAGCGAAAAAGGGCAAAGAACTAAGGGAAAAGATGATCAGATATCGTAGCAATAAAAGTTTTAAATTATAAATAGTTTTACTGATAATATTCCAACAATTAAAACAATAATTTACTTGGACATTCACAAAATTTATTAAACTAAAACGCTGGCCAAATTAGTTTTTAAAAATTCGACTAACATTGATTTAATCCAATCGTAGAAATACTTTAAATCGTTCGATCGACAACTTGTATTGCAAACAATAATAAAATTTAAAAAATTGTTGTTGTTTTCAATATAAGTATTCGATCGAACGATTTCTGGTGGCATCGTGGGACAGGCCGTAAATCTATTGTGATGTAACAGCTACAATTTCTCATTAAAACGAATTTGACAGTTTAAAAAAAGATATTCAACCTTATCATGAAATCCAAATGTGAAAAATTCCGAATGAAATTTTTCTTTCACATGGATTTTAATTTCGTATTATCAATTCGAATAATATTAAAAGTTAACATATTTTCCCTTTTTCCAAAAGACAAATCCTTGTGAATGATTTTCTTCATAAATTGTCAAAATATTTCGCAATCGTATACATTTTTTTGATACCAATTGTTCACACGTTCGGAAATTTCCATGTGAAATTTTATTTATGATAGGGCTAATTGTACCAAAATTATTGCATTAAAATAAAATTAACAACTGCCTGTGCTTAATGGTTTTTATGAGCATTGAAGGTTTTATTGCATATCTGCAACATGGCGCCATAAAGGGCTAACAAATATAAAGTAAAAAATCCAAAAAATTAACGTTAATGAAAAAATAGGAATAATGAAAAAAATTTATTGCAGATTTTTCAATTTCTTTCCAATTCAAAGGAGAAAGGAAAGTGAGGAAAGTTATCGGCTTCAGTAGGAAATGCCCCTTAACAATTTCTCTGCTGCAAGCCCTTTCTAACAAATTGGTATACTCGTATCACAAATTTTAAACATTTGAATATCTAAAAATTGATTTTTTTATTTGAAAACAAAAGTAGCAAAAAAAAATTCACCCTGTAAGTACAGCATGTTATTAATAATATTTTCGTTTAATTATTAAAATTTAAATACACGATTTTATTGGTGGCATATTCAAATTAAATACGTGAGAGTTTAAATTAAAACACGTATTGTTTGATTTTTTTTGTAAGCTTTAGATAATTAACTGCTGCATAGATTTTCGCATTCATTAAATTGTTATATTTAGTTTAACTTTTAATCAAATGATATTTTGCTTTTTGGGCTTAAATGAGTTTTTTTTTTGCGGCTGAACTTAAACATATTTGGCAAGTGTTAAAAACGTTAGTAATGTAGAACAGTGTACACATTTCAGCTAATTTGTACACAAAAAAATAATTATGCATTTGTTTCAAAAAGAATTATTCCACTCATACAGCCACATCTGAGTACTTATATTTAAGTTTAAATATTCGTATGGCTGTGTACTTTATGAAAAAATTTCTTTCGCTTATGTGTCGATGCACAGTGGTTCATTTCACAACGAAAATAATACTTAAAAAAAAACTGGCTGCACTGAAGCATGTTGCTATGCATCAATGCTAGTTCTTAACTGCAATCAACCAGCACAATTTTTTCTAACCAATTAATAAAACATTTCCTATTAATTTTAGCTTAACCCATATACCCTCTCCGTCTTCGTTTGAGTACGCATATAATTTTATTTTGATATATTCGGCCATGTCACAGAGTTCAATTCGGCCATGTCACAGAGTTCAATTCGGCCATGTCACAGAGTTCAATTCGGCCATGTCACAGAGTTCGGAAACGGAATTGAATCCACTTGGAGATTTCGAGTCCTAGCCGGAGTATAACCCAGCATACCAGAGCCCCCAACAGTCTGGATACACCTGGCAAATTCCTGTATTGTAGTTTTCTTTTTTGGACACTATCTTCTACAAAAATGGGCTGGATTGAATTCCTTTCCCGAACGGAATTGAACTCTGTGACATGGCCGATTAGTTCAGTTTTTAGACAAATTCGTATAGCTAAGGATGGCGGCTTTAAAATAAATCAAAGAAGTTTAGAAGTTTATGGTTAAGTGTATAAAATTATTAAATTTAGCGACTTGAATTGGTTCGTTTTGAAAGGACGCTGCAAGAGAAATCTAAGTCTATATACATATTTGTAATATACAATGATGATTTTAAAATAATTTAAAATTTTTTCATTTGTCTATTATCTTTATTTAAAAATTATAACATTCTGCTAGATATTTTTCAAGATCTGACTGAAATATCATACGTTTTAGAGTGGTGTCCCCGAATGGGTCCAGTGGACACGCACATTCATAAATATGTAATAAATTATTTAGTACAAAATCATTTTATTTTTTGCAGTTTTAATTTATGATATAAGAATGGATAAACGGTTGTTTAAACTTTCAAACAATTATCATAGTCTTAGATAAGCCATTGAGGATATTTCTAGTGAAGATAATGATCGTGATATATGAGGTAGTGGTGATTCCTCCAGACCATATTACTTTTACAGGCGAAGAAGTTTATATCCAACAAAATATTTTTCTAAGCGATACTCCAGAAAGTATTGAACAAATCACCTGCAGATGAGAGCGAGAGCAATGATGATGAGCCATTAGAAACATATGGAAAAAATGTCCTACAGGACCAACGTTGGAGTAATCGTGTTGATTCATATTCTCGCATACATCATAAAATGAGAGTAACATCAAGAAGCGAAAGGAAAATGTTATTAACGAGGTAAAGAAAAAAATTTTCACTGATGAATAATTTCCAAACAAAAGGTTGTATGCATCCCAAGAGAATAATCATATCTTTATATTAAATGTGAATGACTTCCGAGTCTAGATGATGATTGCAACGTTTTCATTGTTTCCATGTACTAACTGTAGAAGTTAGTATGGATGAACTTAAATTTCGTTGAAGTATTGCCTTATTTTACTTGAGGTAAGTTGCATTAGAAATACTAAATGTTTCTAGGTGCTAGGTTCGAGTGGGATTAATGTTCATTTTTGATCCAAGTCTAATCAACTCCGATGATCTTTATGCTGTGTGGAATGCCATAGGAAATTTAAAAAGTGATTTAAGATATTATGCAGTGAAACTTCGTTATAACGAACTTCGTTATAGCGAAACATTTAATATAACGTATGTTGTATTGAGTCCCTTGAGAAAACCTCTTTATTGCAAAATTTTTCATACAAAAATACACTATAGCTACAACGAAAAAATTCTGAGCAAAAAAGCCTCTATAATATAATAAATCCTAAATTGTAAAGTCGCGTTATAAAAACAGCGAAGTCTAAATGTATTTCCAAGCGGATTTTGTAAAGCCTCTATACAACAATATACTCGTACAGAAGTCTATATACAACGAAGTAAGAATAAAATTATGTATAGCATGAAATATAAGCTTTTACTTGAAATCTCATGTTAAATAGAATTTGAATAAAGAAAACTATAGTTATAACGAATTTTTTTCGTATTTCTTAAAATTTCGTTGTATCAAGGCTTTGCTGTTTATATTCATAGCGAATCAATGGCTATAACGAAGTATATTCGGATCGCCTTGGAATTCATTATATTGAAGTTTCACTGTATGCAGAAAAATTTTGTGTTGAAAAATACCACACATTAAAAACCACAATTAATTAATTCAATTACACAGTAGCACATTTTTCAACTTCAAAATCTTGAACCAATTGAGACGCCCAAAATCTGAAAGCTTATGATGGTAGAAGAAAAATCCTAGCTGGGTTTTGAATTATAAGCTAAGGTTTTTGTTTTAATTCGTTTTTGAAGTTTTCGACTGGGAGGACGATTTTAGTACATGTACCATGTAAACACCGTATGAAAGCGACGACTAGTGTTCAATATACATATGTATGTATATTTAAAATATTTAAAGTGTCCTTATATTTTCCATCACCAACAATAAAAATCTATGACGAAATTTTACGTGTTTTGACAGTTTTGCTGTTTTGAGTGATTTGTTGTTGTTTTTTTGATTTAATCTAAAGATAAAATTTTTAGATCTGATGAAGAGCTAAAAATTTGCAGAAGAAATACAAGCAATATTTCGATTAGTTCACAAGATATAGACTTAAGAATCAGTACATGTTTTTTGAAAATTGTACTAAAATCTACCCGCCAGTTGAAAACTTTAAAAGTGAATTAAAAGAAAACCTTAGCTAATAATTCAAAACCCAGCTAGGGGTTTTCTTCTACTATCATAAGCTTTCAGAGTTTGGGGGTCTCAATTGGTTCAAGATTTTAGTGCTGTACTGTGTTATTATAAGGTAACTAAGAATTTTATTTTTTTTGCCAAAATATTATTACGTTTGGCAGCTGACAACTGAAAACTGACAGCTGTTAATTTTAGTTGCCAAATTGGAAAAAATATAAAAAACTAAACGGGTAATTTTTATTTAAAATTATTATATTTATTGATGCGATCTGTCAATGATAGAGAACTACTTATTAAGGGTTTGTCCAAAAATGTATGCAGCCATCTCACTGTGTGGCATTTGGCTTATCGAATTTGGTTTCATTGCGTTCTTGAACTAAAACTCTCTATGGCAAATACACAAGCCAAAGCAGGCATTTATATATTTTGCCCACATACCATTTTAGATTTGTAACATACATACATACATACATACGTACTTAAATTCTAGTGTGTAAATAAGTTTTGCAAACAAATGCCTTCCAAAAATCTATTGTTAAGCAATCCATACTTTTTTCTTATCATTTATTTTGTTACAAAGATTCTCTGCCAATGATAAACTTTTATTGTACGTTTCACATTATTTTTGCTTTCGTTCTTTTTTATAAATTGCTAAACGTTTAATCTTTTATAGGTTTAAAACATATTATACACATTCCACTCATGCAACTTTATTAGTGGTGGGGTTTCCTAGTCATATCCTCAAAAAAAAAAAAAAAAAAAAACTAAAATCTAAGACTCTGATGTATGAAGTGGAAATGATTGATGGTTTATAATTTGAAAATATTGCCTTAATTAAAAAAAAAATAAGAGAAAACCAAGGAACGTCGTAATTAACCCAAATTTTCAAAGTATATAGTATAACGAATGTATTCAGCTAGGCTGTTCAAGGATAAGAAGATAATCATTTAAACTCTAATTTAAAATGAAATCAAAATTGAATGAAAGCAACTGTACAAATAACAGACAGATAATGTAAACGAAATGGAGTTTCAATACAAATCAATTTAAAATTGTGACATTTCCTTTAACTTCCATTTGCAATGAATATCTTTTATAAGTGTCCCTTAATACATTAAATAAAATAAAATTCAAGGAAGCTATAAGTATACATTGCTTTAAATTTAACACACAATTCATACGATGATTTAAAAATCTCATTTTATGTTCCATTGTTCTTTAGAATTGTCTCCAAAAACCTTTTACATTCATGCGATGCTTATTTTTCCATGTTTCTAGGGTTGATTATTAAACCACGTAATCAATGCATCACATCGTTTTAAAATAATTCCATATCTACTTGTACTATTAATATAAATTCAGACTTCTTGCTTTGAAAAAAATAAACGTTTATATTGTTGTTATCAATACCTGGATTTTATAACGATAATCATATGGCAACTTATTAACTTTGCTATCGAGTAGCAATAATTTAACGATATTTGTCGTCGCACAGTGCGGCCAAAACATCTTTTAAGCGGCCAAAAGTCGAAAAATGTAGAAAATTATCCATAAATTGGTATATGGGGGTTTTTCGGGGTCGCTAATTACGAATCCATTATCAGAATTGGCAAATTCAAAACGGCTAACCTAATATCGACGGCTCCATTCTAAAACATGCTAAGTCAAAAAATCAAGTTTTGAGATAAACGCCTTCAAAGTTTATTGATGATATCTCGGGAATGTTATGAGATAGAAACTTGAGACTTTTTGTAATCATATAATAATTGCAATAGAATTTTTTTTTTGTTTATTTGAACTTTATAAATTTGTTGTAGATCGTAGTAAAAAGTGACTTAGAATACTTAAGCTTGTCCTCTTAGTAGAGTTAGCATCTATCTGGTGGTACTTTCTCACCTACAATGGCCCTCTAAGTACATATAGCATGTTTTAGTTTGGATAAATATTTAAATTAATTTTTTTGTTGAGTACTTAATTGCAAACTAAATCATGCTAAGTGCACCTAAAACATTAAAAAGCGAAGTTTTTTAAAGTTGACAGATTACTTTAAAATTTTATAGAATCTAAGTTAATAAACGATGAATTCAGAAATGCTATTCCCAGCAAAACATGTTATGTCGACTTAACATGTTTTGGAAAAGGACCGTCGATTGGCGTTATTTCATACGAAAAAAATTTATACAAAATTAAATTAATTTGCTAGTTTATTAAAAGTTTTTGTTTTGATATTATTAGGGTATAAAATTTAAAATGTGTTAAAAATGGATAAAAAAAATGGTGAAATGCATATATTTTTATTGAAATTGAATAAGAGCAAATAAAATAGTAAAAAATTATATTGAAATAATATTAAATGAAAAAGTTTTCATTGTCAATCTCATAAGAGTCACAGTCGTCTACATCTCTATCTATGTCAGATGCTGAAGAACTCTCAAAATATTCCCAGCAAAAAATTACACATTACCATCAGAACTACTTGCATATACATATAATGACTTACTTTTCTGATTACCAAATTTCATTACTAACTTACAAATCACATTACCTAAATTTTAAAAATATTATCTACAAGTTGCTAAATGAGGAGAATAATTTTTTTAGATTAAATAGATTACGTGAACAAGTTGCCAAATACAAAAAGTAAGTACTTCTCAATAATCGATTATTTTAGTCTCACGCCTTGTTAAAATCATTAAGTTGGTAATCCAGTAAGGAACAGCTTCCACCAAAAATGCTTAATTTAAAACCCAATTACCTTTTTTGAAATTTTTTGCTGGGTTGTTGTTCATCATCTCTATAATTATTTGCAGGTAGAGGTGCCAGCAAAAAGAAAGAACATTTTTCTACAAAGTATCATTTGAAAAAAGTATCTCATCTGAAAAGCACTTTTTTCAAAAAGTTTTTATCTTAACAAGTACTTTTCTCAAACAAGTGCTTTTCCCAAAGAGTAGTTTTTAAAAAGTTCCTTTCTCTTAAAGCACCTTTTTGGGTAAATACCTTTTCTGAAAAGTCCTTTTTTGAAAGAGTACTTTTATTATAAAATACCCTTCTCAAAAGTTACATCTTTCGAAAAGTGCCTTATGCAAAAGTTTCCATATCCCGAAAGTACATTTTCAAAAATTAAACTTTCATAAATTACTTTGGCCAAAAAAGTACCATTTCCTAAAACCACTATCTCCAAAAAGTGATGTTTCCAACATCAGCGGTTTCTATTGAGCGGTAGGAAATAACAGTAAATTAATTGTACATGTATGCAATATGTAACTTATCATGAATAGAAAAGTACCGAAAACGTATACAATTTTACCCCTTTATAAGTGAGATGTTTCAGAAAGTGCAAAAAAAAATTTTGTGTGAGGAGAGAAAAATTGCGCCCAAAACATTTCCGCTATTTTCAATACTTTTGAGGATGCGTCGATTGTACAAACGGTACCAAAATTCAGTTTTGACCCTATTTTAATCCCTAAAAGAGCACATATCAAAAAAGTACCAAGCGCGTGTCGGCTTACTTTTTTTTTTAGCAGAATTCGTATGCTTTTAGAATTTGGAGTCTATCTATTGTACTTTCCGAGATATAAAGATACCGATTTTCCCGCTTTTTACAGCTTTTTACCCCCTTAGCATTTGGAATTTCAAAAAATCCTTCTTAATGGAAGAAAAACTTGCATACAAAATTTTAACTCTGTACCTGTAGTCGTTTGGGCTGTGCGATGATATATCAGTCAGTCAGTCAGTAACGTTACTTTTTTATAGATCTACAGTTATTGGAAGGACACCTACGGGCAGCTGAATTTTATTTTATTTGTTGCAAAATAACATTAATGACTACCATATTCTTATGAATTGAAAAGGCTAATGCTCGTAACGCTTTTTAAGCCAAATTACATGTGATAATTATTAATGAACAACAAACATCAAAAGTTAGTTGTAAATATTCTGACAACAACACATAGTTGAACGGAACAGCCAGCCGTTTTCGAAGGCCACTAAACCTTCCTCATCAGCGTTTTTCTGTGTTTTGGTCCACTGTGTGTGGTGTCAGTTAATGTAGATGTCTGCCTTATATACGAAACTTTATTGCAAATGGAATATGTGAATTGGTTTGATTCATTGCATTTCAATTTGCTCATGTATTTTGTAATGAAGGCTCAAAGTTACCATCTCTATATTTACAACAGTCTTACCATTGTCGTTTGTTCTTTACTAACTATGCACATGTTTGTTAATTTGCTTATTTTTGTTCTACTTAAGACCTCCAATAGCTTACAGAGCCGGATCTAGCAAGACAAAAAAGATTTCACTTAATCACGTCGATTTTATTTGAAAATATAAAAACAAAAAATAGTCCTTGCATATCCCTTTCTAACAATTTACTATTTAGAAATTTACTATAAAATTTTAGTTTTACTGATTGTTATTACTTTCAGCTAAACAATCCATTTTGTAGCGTTTGATTTGGTTGATTACAAAAACTTTCACACGTGTTTATCGAAAGGGTCTATTATATTATGCTATTCGTGTGAAGGCCTCATTCAAACTCAAATTATGAAGGACACCAAGGGACCTTACTATGAACATTTTTCATCTCCTACGACATTCCTTTAGCCAAGCCAATGATGCCAATGATAAAAAGCACCCAAATAAAACGCATAGAAGTGATTTTGGCCGCACTGTGGGTCAGTTCATGCAAAACTGTGAAATCACGAGCTCAAATTCATTTAGTTATTTTTAGTTCTCTTTGCGCTTTTGGCTTAATTTGATATTTTTTTTGCAACGTAAGCTCTCCTTATGGCGCGCCATGCATATAAAACAAAAAGTATTTGAAAATGAAAAAATACTGGCTGGATACTGGTTACAAATACTGGTAACAACTACATAGAACAATGATGCTATTACTGCAGATGTTTTAGATTTTCACTGCTGCCGCAAGTTTCCGGGGAAGTGCCGAGAAAATCCTGGGATTTTGAAGACTTTTAGCAAAGTTTTTGGAATCGCAAATATGGTGTGTGTCTTTGCATGACTTGGTTTGGTGGTTTGTGTCACTGGTTACAAATACTGGTAACAACTACATAGAACAATGATGCTGCCACGGCGGATGTTTTAGATTTCCAGTGTTGCCAGAAGTGCAGGGGAAATCCTGGGATTGTTTGGGACTGTAATAGCGTAGACAGACGACAGCGTTAATTTGCATTAAAAGCTAACTAATGTGAATTAAAAATTTACCCTGACAGACGACAGTATTTGCATTAAGTAAATCGTCGGTTAGTTATTGGTTTGCGGTACAGGATATTCAAAATACATTATTATTGCAGCAAACCAATAACCAACCGATGATTTGTTTTATCCAAAACAAACCCCATTAACTGAATGTACTCGTAGCCAAGTCGCACACCTTTTCAAGCAGTCCGTATCTAATTCACTCATCAAACAGTATTTGATTGATTGTTGACGGTGCTGTCATATTGAAATAGGTAAATTCAGTATTAATTCACTTTCATTTAGTGCATTTACTTCAAATCAAATGCGCATTGGCTTGGGGATAATTCACAAATTAATTTGAATTAAGGCAGTTAATGCAAATTAACGCTGCCGTCTGTCTATGCTATAAGCCTAGTTGTTTTTCCTGAATTTCCAATATGGTTTGCGTCCTTGCTAACAGGTTCAAGACTTGGATTAGTTGTTTGTGTCAGTGATAGCTGAAGGTGTCTCTGCCAACTAACTAATATAATATATCCGGAAGTAAATTTCTTCCTCTTTGAGACTATCTATCTGATTTTTTGAAACTATCTATACGATTTTGATGAAATTCAAGACTAGATAGATCAAAATCTAAATGAATATATAGGCTATTGATTTTTTTAAAGAAAGGACAACGAGGACTGGTAAGGGGTAATGTCTTCATCTTTGAAACTATTTATGGATTTCGATAAAATTCAAAACATAGATTGATCTGAGTCTAAAAGAAGACATAAGCTATACATTGAAAAAATAGGAGCACGTTGGGACGTAAAGGGAAATTTCTTTCTCTTTGAAGCTTTATATCCGATTTTGATGTAATTTAAAGCATAGATTGATCTGCGTCTAAAAAAAGACATATGCTTTACATTTAAAGAAATAGGAGCAGGTTTGGTGGTAAGGGGAAATTTCTTTATCTTTGAAACTATAGGTCTACATCTGGAAGGACACAAAAATAAGTCCACTAGGGGTTAAAGGGCAATTTCTAAAGTAAGTAAAACGTAAGGAACTACGTTTCTACTGTGTGTCCCATGACAGCGTGTGTTTTTAAAAATTGTAAATTAATATTTGCACTGATTTTTTAATGGAATCAATAAAAATATTTTAAATGTATGATTCATTATTGAATGCTTAAAACCATTTCGGTTAAGTTTTAATTGTATCTTTGAAAAAACATCGATTAAAACTTTAGTTAATGTAATATTTTTTTAATGAAAAAATTAAAAAAAAAATCAAAGCGATTAATAATATTAAAATTTTCGTAGGGTGCCTCGGTAGGCTAGTGAGTAGTGTGCTAGCCTATCAGTGTGGATTCCCACCGTAGACCCTGGTCTATTTCACTACAACGAGTAAATGAATATTCTGCCTGCAATAACTTTTGAGCCACAATTTTTTAACTGCTTCTTATTAGTCAGTTTAACCAATTTTGTTAGTTGGTGCATTTTTAGCCCTCGTGATTAGTTAAACGTATCTATATTTTTGCAAAGTATTAAAATAGAATTGAAAATTCTATATGTTTGAGTTGGTTTGAATATGTTAACAGGTCTAAATTTATTCTTATTAGCATTTCTATTTTCAGTTTTATGTAAATTTAGACACAGCGGATTTTTGTGCCAAGAAAATAATTAAAAAAAAAATTAAAACTTCTTTATTTTAAAGCTGATTCAGCTTTGAGAGTTGGCTTTTAACATTGTTTTTGGTCTTTATTTTGTTTAGGCATATTTCTACACACATATATTGACTTATTTTCGTCTTTCTTTCATCCACATTTTTGTTTAGTCTTCACTTATGTTAGACCTGTGTGGGCGCAGACATTGGCTTTTGATGTAATTTCTTTGTTGCTTATGCTTCAATTGGTTCTTTTATATTTTTATTTTTAGTTTATTAGGTTTATTTTATATCCTTGAGTTATTTTTTTACTTATTCTCTTTTGACTGACAATCATTGAAATTTTGAAGCGAAGTCAAGTAAGTGGTTTCCTTGTCTTTTTGTATTGTAAAATTTACGCTGTATTTAACTAGAAATTAAAATTTTGTTTAATTTAAAGAATGCTTATTACCAATCTACTTACATTCATGTACAATATGAAATAAGATACAGAAAGAGTTTTTCATTTACATATATCTACTTATGTACATAAGAGAATATTTATGTATTTTGCAAAAATCGTATAGCAAACACGTAATCTGCACGAAATTCTGAGAAAATTGGATTTTCATTAGTATTAAGTTAGTGGTTACGGGTTTTTTTTTGGGAAAATTGTTTGCAGTACCTTGAGTCTATGCTTGCTAATGTAATTAAAATTTATTTCTTTGATTGCAGCTTTTTTTTTTTGTTTATATATTTGTTATTTAAACCAAAATTTAATTTAAGATAATATAAATATTTGTTAGACTTTTTTTAGTTTTTCTATTATATAAATGCTAAAATATCATATCTGAAAGAAAATTATCGTGTATTATTTTAAACACGTGGGAAGGACCATTATTAATTTTTTGAAAACGAAAAATTTATTCGGATTCGGTTTACAGAACAGGGCCGAGTATTTACATAACATTAGCGTGAAATTGTTGCCAAATAAACAAAGTAAGTAGTTGTCAAGAATCAATTGTTTAAGTCTCAGCCTTGTTAAACTTATTAAGTTAGTAATCCAGTAAGGGCTCCTACCAAAAATGCTTAATTCTAAACACGATTACTTGTTTTATGAATTTTTTGCTGGGTAGTTGAATTTTGAAATGAAAAGGGCCAAAAAAGCTTAGAGAGTATCACAGGGCCATCAAACATCCAAAAGTGCCACACAAATAGCCCAATTGTGCCACATTTTGCATCACTGATATACACACATACATATATGTATGTGCCCTTAATTATGAAATTGGTCTAAGTCATATATTCCTTTGGTCGAGATATTTAGTAAATTACATTTGAACAAATAAAAATATATTTGTATATTGTGAAATATTTTAATTTAGAGTTGTTATAAGTTAATTTAAGATTTACTAAATATTTCTTGAATTTTTTTCAAGATTAGTTGAATACTTCGAATCAAAAATGCACTTTCATAATTAAGGGCACATATGTATGTACTTACAATAGTTATGTACATTTGTATTTATTAAAGTATAAAATTAACAGGCTTATGTATAAAAAAACTGGCATGAAGTTAGCATAAGTTAAGTGCCCTTAACAAAATTTTCCATACAATTTCATCACTCTAGGATTTAATAGTAGGTTAAAACTACACTATGCTTCGTTTTTTTTTAAGCTAAATTGTATTGAGGAACTTGTTCATACCTAGTTCAACTTTGTCGTTTATGTGACCTTTATGCCAGTTTTATCTTGTTCATAAGGCTGTGAAAATTTAAAGAACTCATCAGTAGATTTCAACCCAAAAAATTTTTGAATTAAGCTGAAAAACTTCTATGTTTGTAGCAAAACTGTTAAAATATTATTGAGAATCACAACAGACAAATATACGTTAAAAAGAATCAAACAAAAATCTTAACAAAACAAGCATCCTTATCATGAATCAAGAAAACAAGATTGTGTATTGCTCAGATCCATTGTTTTTTTATTTTCTGCTTGTTGTAAACAAAGTACATACTCTGTCTCTCTCTCAGACACTCTTTTCAACAACCACACGCGTGTATTCTGTGATGACATAGATGCGCAGTAGAATTTTTTTTTTTTTGCAATCTTGTTTTTTTTTATATACTAGACTAGCTTAATCCGGTGTGCTTCGCTACCCCTCCCCTCCCCACCCAGCAAAAAAAAACAATATATATATATATATGTATGTATATGGCATTGGTGGTGCAATATGAAAATTGGATTTTGCCACGCCTCTCCACCCGCAGACCGAAAATAAAAAATCAGACTCCAACCGCTTGAATATTCTGAATATTCCCTGAAAATTTCATCAAAATCGGCCCAGCCGTTTTGGAGTCCATACGTTACATACATACATACACACATCCTGTTTTATATATAGATAGATATATACAGATGTTGGCCACAAGCTTTTTGTATTTGGAAAGTGATGAGGGGGACGTGACTGGATCTCAAAGAGAGAGAGAGAGCGATGTGTGCTTTACAACACAACAAAGAATATTACATTGAATTAATGAAATGATTTCATTGAATTTATGACTACCATACTGCTTTGAAATTAAAAGAGATTAGAAAAAGAAGAAAAAGAAACTATTTTTGAATAAAACAACTTTTGATTGATTTATGTTTGAGAAACTGTATACAGTAAGGGAATAAAATTTGTAAAACTTAGGCTGAGTCTAGATTTGGCATGTGCCCAAAAAAGCGTAACTACCCAGCAACAAATTTTGGGTGCCCCTGTGGCTGAGTGGCAGCGATGCTAGCCTCTCAGTCCAGAGGTCGTGGGTTCGATTCCCACCATAGACCCTGGGTGTTTTCCGCAGACAAGCTAATAGCTTTGCGGGTTATGTTTAAAAAAAAAAAAAAAAAAAAAAAAAAAACATTACCATCAGAACTACTTGTCATATAATGACTTACTTTTCTGATTAACAAGTTTCATTACTCGCTTACAAATCACATTACCTAAAATTTAAAAAAAATACAAGTACAAGTTGCTAAATGAGCAGAATAATTTTTTTAGATTAAATAGATTACGTGAACAAGTTGCCAAATAAAAAAGTAAGTATTTCTCAAGAATCGATTATTTTAGTCTCACGGTTTGTTAAAATCATTAAGTTGATAATCCAGTAAGGAACAGCTTCCACCAAAAATGCTGAATTCCAAACCCGATTACCTTTTTTGAAATTGTTTGCTGGGTACTAATTACTAATGAAAAATTGTTTGAGTTAAACAGTTTCATACACAACTAATAGACAATTTTATAGAATCAAATATGATTGGAAACTGTTTAAATCAACAAATACATGCCTGAATCAAATAGTTTTAAATTAATAATTAGCGGTTACGCTTTTTTGGGCACATGACACACATACCCGGCCTTACTTATATTTTTCCCAAATTCGCTAAAAAGAAAATTCGTTTAAATAATGTAACGATTTTCATTAATACAATGAACTATGAAAAACTCCTGAAGATTAGACATTGAAAGTTTTCGTGTGTAAAATGTAAATATTTATGGCATTAATGAAAAGTTTCATTAATATAATGCAGAACATTTAAGGAAACCGTTTCATTCTCTGACTGAATGATTTTCCTTTCAGTGATAAAAAGTTGAACGTATCATTTTTCTTGAATACTATTAATGATGAATTCAAAAATTTTATTATTTGTGAATTCTCAAAGAGTTTTTGAAAGTATGTGCATAAGATAAGGGGTTTGTGACTGTTAAAAATGTGTGGTTGTAGTCTAGTGATAATTTTTTATAGCAACAATAAAATGCATATAGACAACGCTGAACCACCAGCAAATAAATTTCGGATTAATGATGATATATACATATATTCTGGATTTTTTTTTATCAAAAAAGTTTAATTAAATGTTCTTTAAGGTGCATCCCGTAATTGCATTCCTCCATCTATCCTGGAAACTCAATCCCATTTACTGATTTCGTCGGCTCACTGCAATAAAGTCATAAGTTTTTTTTTCATTTTTTTTAATACATATATTTATTTATTGTATCTTCAAATATGAACTAACAATAAGTATTCAAATCTTAAATCTAAATATAATTACTTAGGCCCGACCAGTGTCGGACATAAACTTAGTGAAAGTTATTAATAATACATAAGTAGTGATAAGCAAAAACAAAAGTATATTCAAGCAGTTTCTTCTGGAGTGTTAAGTATTAGAGCCCTTGTCCTGTTCCCTCTTTTTTAAGCGGATGTGTCCAGTAAAATTCAAGATATTACGAGCAAGGGGATTAGGATGGGTCTCTAGTTTTGTTAAATATTTGTCTGTGTATTTTGCGATTTCTTCAGTCACTAGTGGCATATTTAAATCACGATGTATATTTGAATTTTTAATGTACCATGGAGCCGATGTTATTAGTCTTAAAATCTTATTTTGCCTTCATTGGATTCTCTCTATATTGGATGCTGAAGCAGTGCCCCATAACTGTATTCCGTAGCACCATATTGGTTTCAAAATCGACTTGTATATTAAAAGTTTACAATCTAGACTGAGTGTTGAATTTCTACCAATCAGCCAATGTATCTGAGTTAATTTCAGTTTCATTTGTGTTAGCTTTGAGTCAATATGGGGCTTCCATGTAAGCCGTCGATCAAGGTGTATACTATATACTTGATTGTTGATTCGAATTGGGGAACAAGTATCTCTTCGCAGGGTAAATGTTACCTGGACACACTTTTGCTCGTTTACTTTGATTCTCCATAGATTTAACCATAGTTCCAGTTGTGTAATATGTTCTCGTAGATATCGGGAAGCCTCGTAAGGGTTTTCGTGCATACTAAGGCAGGTTGTATCATCGGCAAACGTAGATGTATGGATATTGCTGCTCAAAGGCATATCACAAGTGTAAATCAAATACAAAACTGGCCCCAGTATGCTCCTCTGTGGCACAACCGTAAACTTCCGGGTTGTAATATAACTTTCTAATAGCTTCAGAAAATTTATTGGGAAATTTTTTTTTTTTTTTTAATACATGATTTTTATTTATTGTATATTCATATATGAACTAACAATAAGTATTCAAATCTTAAATATCAAAATATAATTAGGCCCGACCAGTGTCGGACATAAGCTTAGTAATAGTTATATATAATACATAAGTAGTGATAATCAAAAGGAAAAAAATATAAAAAAATAAAAGTATTTTCAGGAAGTCCCATCTGAAGTGCTGTGAATAAGAGCCATTGTATCCCTCTTTTTTAGGCGGATGTGTCCAGTAAAGTTCAAAATATTACGGGCAAGCGGATTAGGGTGTGACTCGAGTTTTGTTAAATATTTGCCAGCGGTTTTTGCAATTTCTTCAGTCACTAGTGGCATATTTAATTCACGATGTATATTTGAATTTTTTATGTACCATGGAGCCGATGTTATTAACCGTAAAATTTTGTTTTGCCTTCGTTGGATTCTCTCGACATTAGAAGCTGAAGCAGTACCCCATAGCTGAATTCCGTAGCACCATATAGGTTTTAAGAGCGACTTGTATATTAAAAGTTTACAATCTAGGGTGAGGGTTGAATTTCTACCAACCAGCCAATGTATCTGAGTTAGTTTAAGTTTCATTTGCGTTAGCTTAGAGTCAATGTGGTATTTCCATGTGAGCCTTAGATCAAGATGTATACCAAGATATTTCACATGTAAGTTTTGAGGAACAATTTGATTATTGATTGTAACGGGGGAAAAAGTGTCTTTTCTTAAGGTAAATGTTACCTGAGCACACTTCTGTTCGTTTACTTTTATTCTCCACATGTTTAACCATAGTTCTAGCTGAGTAATATGTTGCTGAAGATATCGGGAAGCCTCGTGAGGGTTTTCGTGCATACTAAGGCAGGCTGTATCATCGGCAAACGTAGATGTATGGATATTGCTGCTCAAAGGCATATCACAAGTATAAATCAAATATAAAACTGGCCCCAGTATACTTCCCTGTGGCACACCAGATGAGATTATTTCAGGCGTACTCATAAAGTCTCCTTCCACAACAGTAAACTTCCGGGCAATAATGTAACTTTCCAGCAGATTTAGAATGTTTATTGGTAGGTAAGTCTTTAATTTTAAAATTAGGCCTTCATGCCACACTTTATCAAATGCCTGAGAAACGTCAATGAACAGCGCAGAGCAATACTTTTTTTCTTCAAAAGTTTTTCTTATAAATTAAACCAATCTATGAGTTTCTTCAATGGTGCTATGCTGACTTCTAAATCCAAATTGATGATCCGGTATGCACTCATTATCAGTTAGAATTGGGGACAATTTTATCATGAGTAACTTTTCAAAGAGCTTTGACATTGTCGTAAAATAGCGTTAAAAATGAATAACACGATTCTAATAGCTATACGAGGCAACTTCATCAACATCTGGTTACTAATTCCATCAATACCCGGAGCTTTTTTCGGGTTGAGTTCTGCAATTATTTTTTGTACATCACGCGTCTTAAATTTTATTGGTCGAGGGGGTAGTGCAACTACATTTGGCAAATCAACAGCACCAGAACACGTGTTTGGGGTGAATACGGATTTTAAATGCTCACCAAATATTTTACCTTTTTCAGTATTGCTTCTTGCCCAACCTCCTGTAGATGTGCGCAGAGGTGGTTTAAACTCAACTGGTGTTTTAAGCTTTCTAGCAGCGCGCCGCAAAGAGTAATTATATGCTGGTGTGACATCAAGATTTTCCAGATAGTTTTTAAGAGATGCAGTTTTTTCAAATGCAAGCATTTATATCTTTATATCTGATTTTATGTTGCGGCGATCTGCGCTGTTGCCATTCCCTTCTAGCTCTTCTTTTTTCACTTACGAGACGTTCAATATCCGTAGAGTAAATGCTATTAAATCCAATCTGCGAGTGGGAGGTAGTGACATGTTCAGCAGCCGGTTTTATATTTTTGATAAGATTGCCAATGCTAAATTCAATATCTTCGGATGTTCTTAGTGTAATGTGTTCCCTACAATGACTACTGAGATATTTTCTGAACCCCAGCCAATTAACACGGTTGATCGTCTTCAAATATGGGTGAGGTAAGTCACTTCTTAGTGGGCTACAAATTGTAACGATCGTGGGAGAGTGATCGGAGGAGAGATCTTGAGAAGCTTCAACATGAACTAATTCCCTAAAGATATTTTTCATGACTCCAAACTCTATAACATCCGAAATTTTTTGTATGTCCGTAGGCCAGTAAGTGGGCTCCCCACTCGAAATGACGTCCAAGCCCATTTTTGAAATTGTGTTGAACAATGCCCGACCTCTAGGTGTAATAAGACGCGAACCCCAGATCGTATGTTTTGCATTGTAGTCGTCAGCTGCTACGAAGCAAGGGCCCAGAGAAATCCTCGTATTGATCCTCAGTAATTGCGAACCTAGGAGGGGAGTAAATTGATGGTATGACAAAATTTGAGCAAAAATTTTCGACACAAATATTTGTTGCTTGTAGATGTTCTTCACAAATGTAGTCCAGAATATAGTGCTTGAGTCTTGACTTTATCAGAATTGATGATCCAACGCATGCTCTTCCTGTCGGCTCCTTTGAATCATATAAGGTGTAGCCATTAATTTTAAAGAGGCTTCTCGAAGTCAAATGAGTCTCAGAGACCAACATTAAATCAATATTGTTTTCCCTGAGGAAGTGCTCAAGTTCGTTTTTGTGTTGGCGAATGCCGTTTGCGTTCCAGAAACATATTTTTAACGTGTTCATGGTTTGTTAACTAAAGCTTGAAGCAATGTATTCTGCATTCGCAGCATTTCTTGCATCATGCTAGTCATATTTGTTGTAAAATTATTTATAGTTTGCACCAGATTATCAATAGTAGCTTCAAGGCGATTAAAATTAAGGCCTGAGTTTGTATTTGTTGAAGTATTTGGCCGTGAAATATTTTGTGTGGGAATAGAGCTTGTCTTAGCAGCATCGGCATACGATACACGTGAATTAACTGGTTGGCTCACTTGGGCAAGAGTGGCGGAGTAAGCGTTTGCTGTTTGTGCTGGAGCTACTTTAGGTTTTTGCCCCATTGTCTTTTTAACGAAAGAATATATAGGACATCCTCTATAGTTAGCGGTGTGATTAACTCCACAATTACTGCATTTTTTTCTGATTGATCTTTTGGTTTAGTACAACTAGCAGTACCGTGCAATTCACCGCAAATAACACAAACTGTAGGTAATTTGCAGTAAGTTTTTGTGTGGCCATATTTTTGACAATTATGGCACTGTACGGGTCCAGAACGCTTGTGTGGTTCTTTAACTTTTATTTTTCGGTATAAAAGATATTTTAAATTATAAATTGGGTGCGTCTCATTTTTTCTCAATTTTATATCATTCGGCTCAAGGCTGGGGGATCTTCTCCCTATTTATTATATTGGAAACATTTTTAAACCCTAAGTCCCTAGAGGACGAGTGCATCTTTTGTTTCTTTGGGAACAACATAAGAATATATGCCCTTCAATACGATCTGCAAGCCTTTAGCACTCTTAATTTTTCAAATTCAGAAACCATTTTGCGGAAATCTGTTTCGTCATAAATTTGAATTTTCGTTTCATCGATATTGCCACGTTTTATTGGAACAATGTGAAATTTATTCTCACCAATGACCGAAATTAATTTTTTGATAAGAGCGTTTGATTTTTTTTCTCTCAAATAGATTGGTGGCGGCTTGGAGGTTTTGTTCGTGGATATATCAGGTGTGTCGTTGTCATCTTGCAATATTTGAAAACGATTAGTGGAGGATGCGCTGTTACCCTAGATACCTTTGAAGGAGATGCAATTTTAGTAGAATTTGGGCTTCGCCCGCGCTTTCCCACAATTATATATCGGTCCAATCCGACTTGGACCTTGGGTTTTGGGCTACTCTTATTTACAGTGACTAATTGGGTAAGTGATGAATCGGATGATATCGCTGATTTAAATGACGAAGTAGTAGGCAACTGTAATGTTAACGAATCACTAGTTGGCATTGGACAAAGCGAAGTTGATCGCTGATGAAAAATTGGCTTAGCCGTTAAAAAAAGTCTATCATCAGGTTTTTTATTTATTTTGTTTAAATTAAGAGCATCAGAACTCACAGTAAGTCTATCATCAGATTTTTTATTTTTATTGTTATCATTTAGATCATCAGAGCTCACAGTAAGATAGGCATTTTTGCCGTTATAACTCACTTCACAATTATTTGTTTTTGAGGTACTCATATAAAGTATTCCTCAAGGGTACTTTGGTAGTGTATTCCTCAAGGGCACTTTGAGTTATTTTGTTTATGGTTGTTTTTGTTTTTTTTTTTTGTTTTAGTTATATTGTATATGTAAAAAATATAAGCAAAGCAAAAAAGCAAAAAAAAAGCTCATTTATCAAAGTTAATGTACAACGAATATTATTTATGTACCACAAATATTTTTTTTGTATGGGTCTTTTGTTTTGTATGTATGTAAAAAAAAAATCCGCTAATACGTCTGTTCACTATGAAGGTACAACGAGAACTGAAAAGTCATAAGTAATACAAAAAAATATTATTTAAGAACAGCACAAATATCTTAAATGTCAATGAACGTACATAAGTATATAGATATTTCAGTCAATAAACTGCATTAAAAAGTAGAAATTAAAAACAGAAACGCCCTCAATAACGCGGTCAACATACTTTTGCTGTGACCCCTTTTGTCACTTCAGTACAGCAAATTATTTCGTTTTCTTGTTCTCTTGTTGATTTTAATCAAGTTGTCCTGTTTATTTAAACTTTCTTGTTTTCTTGTTATTTTTTATTTGCTTTTTTTTCTTTTTCTTTTTGTGATTCGTTTCATACTGGAAAATCCAGTAGAAAGAGTATAAAAGTATACTGAAATAATAAAAGAACACATCATTGTTGTTGTTGTTTTTGTTTGTTGTTATTATTATTATTATTATTATTATTATTACTTTTTTTTATTTTTTATTTTTTTCTTTAACACAGTTAAGAGTTGGTAAACCTTTTGTCAGGACGTTGTTCTGGCAAGCTGTAAGTAAGGGATACAATAAGTAATTAAAATATAGTAAATTCCCTGTTTGGCTTTTGTGTGGATTTGAAATCTTTTATTACTATTTTGATTTTATTTAAGAGTTTGTTTAGAGCAAAACAATAAAAATACTTCATTACTAAGCCTACTCGTCTGTCCGACGTGTTGCAGTAACACACATACATACATGTACACAAGCATATGTATGCATGTGTGTAAATATATTAACATCTGTATATATGTAAATATTTACATATGCATGTATATACATATATGCTTACAGATGTATGTATATTTATTCGAAATTAGACAAAGAAAAAATCTAATAAAAATATAATATTTAGTACAACGTCAAGGCTGGCGATGGCCTTTGTGATTTTTAAGCCACTCAAAGGCCACGCACACATAAACATGGTAAACGCTGCTAATGCTACCCTATAGGAACTCAAACCCATTTGTAAGTAACTTCAAACTGGTGTCTTAATAACCACAACTGGTTGATTAAGTGACTTTCTTCCTTGCCGCCAACTCACTATTTTAACATAGGCCTGTCATAGGCGTTAGTCAATTGGCCATCTCTGCATGATTGACTACTAACTACTTATTTTTCAAGCAATTTGTAGTTAATTAATATTATAGTAAAAAAAAGATGTATGTATATTATATATATTATACATATATGTATATATATATTAATATATACATATCTATGTAAATATATAAAAACATATCTATATATATAAAATTGTAGTGTGTGTTTGTTACTAATGCATGATCTCTCGAACTATAAGAGCTATGGAGCTGAAATTTTCAACACAGGTTCGGGTTAATACCCGGTAGGTTTTCGTTTTACTTTTGACCCAAGAAGTGACCCTTGTGTGAAGTAATTTGTAGTTAAAAAAATAATTGAGGGTAAGACAACGTTTGCCGGGCTAAACTAATATGTATATAAAAACTAACTCAAATCTAAATACGTAATTTTAATTAATATTAAATTTGAAAATTTAGCTTGTATGTATATATAAATATTTATTATTATTATTATATTCATTAAAAATAAAAAATTCGTACATACACATATATGTACATATGTAAATATATCCATACATACGAACCGCTCATAGAAAATATTATACATATTCAGGCTTATCATAAATAAAATTTCACATGGAAATTTCCGAACGTGTGAAAAACTGGTGTTAAAAAACTTCATACGATTGCGAAATATGCTGACAATTTATGAAAAAAATTATTCACAAAGATTTGTCTGTTGGAAAAAGTGGAAACATGCAAGTTTTTCATTTGATTGGAATTGACGATACGAAATTAACATCCATGTGAACGAAAAATTTCATTCGGAAATTTTCGCATGTGGAATTCATGATAAGGCTGATTAAGTATTGAAATTATTTAGTTTTTTTTTTAACACAAACATTTCGCATTTGATTTCATGGCATGCTTATTTTGTTTTTTTTTATTTTCTTTTCATTTACTTATTTTGCTTTTATTTATTTCTTACGTGTGCTTCTTTCTATTCAATATGTTGGGTTGATATCTGCATGAGATTTATACCAAATTGTAGTCACTTGGAAAATAATAAATTTATAAGTTAGTGTTTTTTCTCAACTGATTATTTTATTTACTACAGGGTAGTTCATCGAATTGTCTTTGGTATTATATACATACATATGTACACATGAATTTTTTAAGTAAATGTCCAAAATGTCATACATACATTTACATACATACATGTATGACTGAAGTTGATTTTGTTTGTAAGGCATCCGCGTATTAGTGAGTCCTAGCAGACAATATAATTGTGAATCCTTTGATGCTATTTCTAGCTAACTCATATACTAATGGCAGACAAAATCACTTTGAATCGTTTGTGATATCGTCGGCTTAGAGAGTAAACCTGCTACATTCACTTTTTATATCATATGACATTTTAATGCCGTTCGAATAAAAAGTGACGCCTCATCGACTTGCTAAAATATTTATTTTAATTTAAAGATCTATATGTCGAAGAAACGTAATGCATTAATCCATTTATTTAAGCTTTGTATAGAAACCGTTAACAGTATTTTGTCTCTCCTGTAAAATTTGCTGGAAGTGACTTAGCAGGTTTATACTCTAAGCCGACGATATATAGCAGAGTTCAGGTAGTTTATATAACGGGCAATCTTTTCTGATTAAAAAGGGACAGGCAATTAGATTTTTTTTGCATTTCTAGCCTGGCAATAGTATACTTATCAAGTTATTATATGACCCTACGTCTCCACTAGCCATCGACTTGGGCATGCCATTAACATGACGCCGGCAGAGCAACTGGGAAAAATTCATCAATTTCTGTGTTGTGGTGAGCACGTGAGATGTCCATGTTGAGGCATATCAAAGTATTTTGCGATAGTGCAACAGGGATAGAATACTTACCAATTTTGTTCTGTCTCTTTTCTTTCCATTTCAAATGGTTGCGGACGGCAAATCTCATGGCGAACATTGTTGCTCAGACATATGCCCTCGGCATTGATGTCAGAGCATGGACGAAAGTTGGACATGAACGGTATCCATTAGCCATTTGCGATGTCCGACATGATGCCCATACCAAGTTCATGGCTAGTGGATACCCCTAGTTATATATCTGCAGTTATCCAGAAATGACACAACGAAAAATGTATGAACGTTCTGTCAAATATATAGAACTCAATTGATTGTCAGCTAAAGTTTTAAGAACGTAAGTTCCTTTTGGCGCACCATGCATGTAAAATAAAAATTGTTTGAAAATTAAATACTGTTAACAACCAAAGCACATTCATTTGCAAGTAATATCAGGATTACAAAAACATTGAAAAAATACAACAATGAAAAAAACAACATAAATTTTAGTTTATCCAAAATGTCAAAAATAGAAATTGTTTGACATAAGAATAATAAAAATTATTCACAAAAGTTGAAAAAATCTCTCCACGGCAGCTGCCACTAACAAAATTTGCAACGTTTAGCACTTTTTACAACTTTTTAATAGTATTTTCATATTTTTAATTTGTTTTCAAAGAATTTTTTTAATAAAATATTTGTCATATTGAGTTTTTTTTTAATTTCTCTTTCGTAAAGAAATTTTGAAGATTCGGATGAAATTTAATTTGAAAAAAAATAAACTCAGCTGCAGAGTCATGGTGCTGCCACTGCGGATGTTTTCGATTTTCAGTGTTGCCGCCAAGTTTCCGGGGAAGTGCCGGGGGAGCTCCTGGGATTTTGGGGACCTCTAGCATAGTTTTTGGCAATAGCAAATATGGTTTGTGTCCTTCCTAAAAGGTTCGTGACTTTGAATGGTGGTTTGTGTCAGTGATACCAATGGTGTCTCTGCTAACTAATATAATAAATGCGAAAGTAAATTTATTGTTTGTTTGTTGCGCTTTAACGGCTAAACCACGATTCCGATTTTGATGAAATTCATAACATAAATAGATCTACGTCTAGATGGAGACATAGGCTATAACTTTTAAAAACTAGGAGAATTAGCACGAGCAGAGGTGGGAGGAAATTTCTGTCACTCAGAAATTTTGATTTTGATGAAATTCAAATCATAGATAGATCTGAGTCCAAAAGAATACAAAGGCTATAAATTTTTTCAAAAATACGACCATGAGGAGAGGTAGGGGAAGTTTTTTCCTCTTTGATTCCATCTATCCGATTTTTTGAACTTACCTATCTGATTTTGATGAAATTCAAAATACAGATAGAGCTGAGTCATATAGGTATATGCTATAGATATTTTTAAAAATAGGAGCACGTGGGTAGGCAAGGGGAAACTTCTTTCCCTTTGAAAATATCTATCCGATTCTGCTGAAATTCAAAACATAGAAAAATCTGGGTCTACAAGAGGACATAGGCTATATATTTGTCCAAAAGTAGTAGCACAAGGATGGGTTGGGGGCAATTCCTGCCTCTTTGAAACTATCTAACCGATTTTGATGAAATTCAAATCATGGATAGATCTGAGTCTGAAAAGACAAAAATACTATATATTTTATCAAAAATAAGGCCACCAGTGAGTAAGAGGCAATTTCTAAGGTAAGTAAAACGTAAGGAACTACGTTCCCACCCGTTGTCCCATGACACCGTGCATGTATTTTTTTCTGCTAAAACATGCCACCTAAATATGTTAACTGGGCAATCACACATAATAAAAAATAAAAAATACATACATACATCGCATTAGTAGTGGTAATAAAGTTAACTTCATGCATAAATATATATGTATATAAAATATATAAAGAAATGTATGTGTATGAGTATACTTATGTATGTATGCTATTGAAAGGCCACTTGACAATAAGATAAAGAAAACGAAAGGAGAAGAAATGAAAACAAACTAACAAAATGATTAATGCCAGTGTAATGTGTTTGTTCTCTGTGAGTCTGTTTAAGGTAAAACATGTACGATGTATGTCAATGTGCTTAACTTGCCATGAACAGTGTAATTAAACTGATTTAAGGTTTAAAGCAGGAAGTTATTATGGCTCTTTTGTTGCACATTGGAATAATTATATTGAGTTATACAATTTCGCAATTAATAATAATAGCGTTGATACTTTACTTGCTTAAAAAAATATAACTTTTTAGCCAGCTCTAAAATTTCCTATATTTATTATATACACGAAGTCTATTTAAGACAACTTATAAGTAAAAAAGGTAAATATTGAACTCAGTTTTTAAATTTTAAGGACTGCACAGAAAAAAACTATCGCCAGATTTTTTATTCAATTATAGCCGTTGTTCAATGTAAAGCAGGTTTTTTTAGAGTGTCACAACTTTGAGTTGGCATCACTGCTTTATTTGAGCACCCATCTAACAGCTGATAAATGATTTTCATTTAGTTTGCTTTAAAATTTTATTATGAATTGAATTACAACAGAGCAAAATTGTACCTTTCTGTGGAACGAAAATGGAACTGGCCACTGTAGAATACTCTATGATGATGGAGGATTGACCAAACCTCTCCTGCTCTACTACACAAACGTCTTTATAAAACGTGGATACCATCCACAGAATTGTGGATGAATGGAACCCCAGGTAGAAATAAAAGTGTTGACTTTTATACGGACGGCTCCAAAATATAAGAAGGTTTGGGTTATAGAGTATTTTCAGGGGCTTTAGTTCTTCATATTACAAAGCGACTTTCAGATCACTGCAGTGTCTTCCAGGCAGAGATCCTTGCTATAAGAGAAGTTACAAATTGGTGGAAAGTAAATGTCACTTCAACGCCTTTGATTAACATTTACACCGCTAGTCGAGCAGATATTACGGCCCTCGAATCGCCACTTCTAAGAACAACAACAGCCCTCGACTGCCGATCATCTCTAAATGAGATGGCAGAGCAGCTTGATATTAAAATCATCTGTATTCCGAGGCATAGAGGCTTTCAGGGGAACTCTAGGGCTGACGAGCTTGCTAGAATTGGAACAACCTTACAGGTTCCACCGGATTTGGTTTGTGTGGCCTTACCTCTACTCTCTTGCAAACTCAGACTTAGGCGCAAGACAGAGGATGAAACAAATAGAAGGTGGGTCGCAAGAAATGATTGCGTGATCACAAGGCAGTTATGAACTCATCTAAATAGGAAAAATAAGTATTCTTTAATCTTGAAGAACAGGAAACAAATTTCGATTCTAGTGTCTATGCTAACCGGACACTGTCTCATAGGTAGGCATGCACAAAGATATCCTGGCAGCTACGGCGATGGAGATAAAAGTATAGAACACTTTCTTTGTCACTGTCCTGGACTTGCAAGAAAGTGATTGGCCACAATAGGCGCTCTTGAGTTCAGGGAATTTTCTGATGTTGCTGGTGTTGAATTGCAACGTATTAATGGCCTTATATTGGGCCTTATCACGAGAGTTGTATCACGACTTCGACTACGATGATTTTGTATTAGATTAAAGAACATTGCAACATTTTTTCTTTAATCTATTACAAAATCGTCGTAGTCATAGTCGAAACACGACACTCGTGATAAGGCCAATTGAGTTCTGGTTGGTTCGATGTAGAGAATCCGCATAAGCAGAGTCTCCGTATTATCACAATGGACCACAACAGTCTAAGTGAGTCCGGGTTTCTGGCTACCACCCCTACCTAACCTAGCCTAACCTACACCAGAGCAACGCGTGCAAGTTCTTGAAATTTTTAATCAAAATAATTGTGCTGTTCATCAAACTCATTGTACACTTCTTCCATTTTAGGGCATACATAATCGTCCTTTAGCGCGGCTAATGCGAAGAACATTTTTGGACCACATTTACTGTTACTGATAATATGCATCCCGTAAGATGCCGAACAGTGTGCACTGAACAATCTGTATCTGCTGTGCAGGAAAGTATTGCAGATGATCCTAAGTAATCAATTCGTCAACCTCACAACCTCAGCAACTGAAGTTGTGTCCTTCCTTTTTATGGAAGATCTTATTAAAGGACCTTCGCATAAAAGCTTTCAAGATTAAACTTGTGCAGGAATTAAAACCGAACGACCATCGTATGCACCACCAAATCGACAAATGGGCGAAAGCACAAATTGATATTGATTTTGAATTTCCATTCAAAATTTTATTTTCCGATGAAGTTAATTTCTAGTTGAATGGGTACGTAAATAAGCACAGTTGTCGCCTTTCGAAGTTATTTCGCACGTCAATTACGTGGCATTAATCTTGTTGATATCTGAATCCAACGGGTCGAGCCCACTTGCTACACAGCGGGCACTACAATTGATTTACTCAAAGAAACTTTTGATGAAAAAATAATTTTACGTAATGGCTCAATTAATTGGCCATGAAGATCGTGTGATTTAACCCCAATAAAACTAACTGCAGTGAACGCGGAATTCAAATCCGTTACCCGACTCAGGACAACAGGACAGATGTCGTATACATCATTTGGTCACAGTAAATTGCTAGAAGACATGGAGTGTAGCTCGAACTACATGATTCCAGTGATGAGCTTTTTTGCCAAACCACGGATCACTATAAGTGAAGAAGGCTATCTGGAAAGTCTTAACCATAGTGGTTCTGGTTTCAACTTTTTCACTGATGGTTCAAAAATGGATGAAGGGGTGGGAGTTGCGGTTTACTGTCATTAACTCTGTATAGAGAAATCTTATAAACTTCCTGATCACTGTAGCATCTTACAGGCGGAAATCTATGCAGTGAAAACGGCAGCAGAGTTAGCCTTCACCCCTGTTACTATGAATGTGCATGTAAATTTGTATATAAACAGCCAAGCAGCTATTAAAGCAATTTCAGCTGACTGAACTAGTCTTCGGTTGTGCTCATATGTAGGAAGGCCCTTAATATGTTATATGCTGGTAGACAAGTACATATATTCTGGGTCCGGGGACACATGGGAATTGAGGTAAATGAAATGGCCGATACATTGATTAAAAGGGGAATTCAATTACCGGCTGAGGAAATGGTATATGTCCGAAAACCAATTCAACACCTTAAAAAGATAATAGACTCTAATATGAGGGAAGAAACGGAGAAATATTGGCGTGCGACGAAAACTTGCAAAACTTCTAAAATTATGTGGAGCTCCTATGATCCCAAATCGACTAAATTCCTTTTATCATTAACCAGAAGCAACTGCAAACTTCTAGTGGGGGTATTAACTGGACACTGATGGACGGCTTTGTATGCTGTCAATATAGGACGAATATATTCAAGTATACTTGATGGTATCTGCAGGAAATGTAAGGAATCCGGGAAATTCAAATAATGGAACATCTACTGTGTTACTGTCTGGATCTAAGCCGCACTACATATAACTATCCTGGTGCTCACACTTTTCGTAGTCTTAAGCTTGTATCGAGAGTAGGAATGTGTAGATTGCAAAAATTTGTTGAATCTGTGTAGGAGTCATTCGATACAGGCACCAAAAACTAGGCTGCCATACTAACAGGTTCTCTTCTCATCTGCTGGTATTGTCAAGGATCAAACAGGGTCTATGCGAGGTCTTTGGACCACCCAGATTAACTTAACCCCACTATTATTATTATTATTATTATTATTATTATTATTATTATTATTATTATTATTATTATTATTATTATTATTATTATTATTATTATTATTATTTTATTTTTTTTTGGGATTTTGTTAAGTCACTTGTCTACGTCGATAAACCACAAACAATTGAACACCTGGAAATCTACATTCAAAGAGCTTTCAGCGAAATATTGCAGCAAATGCTGCGAAAAGTTGATGCAAATCGGTGTTCCAGATTGCGCCTTCTACGCGCCATGTCGGTCATATTACAGAAATCATATTTAAACATTAATTTCATTAAATTTACTTTCCAATAAAACCCGTGTCATTGATATTAAAAATATATTTCCTTACTTTATTGTGATTCGTGTCACTCTATAAAAACACTCTTTACATAGGTAATGGGCCTTATTAAAAGTGTCATATTTCGACTACGACTACGACGATTTTTTACATATTAAAGGAAAAATTTTGCTATGTTCTTTAGTCTAGTACAAGATTGTCGTAGTCGTAGTCATGATACGACACTAGTGATAAAGCCCAATATTTAAATATAATTAAGTCATAAGTGAAGCTTATTTGGTGGAGGTTAAGCATTGTCTATATGCATTTCATTGTTGCTTTAAGAAATCGTCAGTAGACTTCAACCACACATTTTTAACATTTATCTTATGCACAAACTTTCAAAAACCATTTGAGAATTCCATGATTAAGTTATTTCATTGGCGTTGGCTGAAGTAGTTAGCACGTTGACTACAAAATCGAAGGTCCTGGGTTCAATCCCTGTATCCAACAGTCATTGAATAACAACACCACGCATTTTTCTGATGTGCATTAGTGTCCCTTTGTATCAGTTGTTGTAGGAAAGTTCAAGTGCTGAAGGCATAGTCACTGGTCACTTAACTATACCGACTTCAGAAGATACTAGTCCTAATGTAACATCAGAGCGCCCTCCTTCGTTGTGTAGCAGAATCATCGACGAAGTAAAATAATCAATAAAATGGCTACAAAACACAGCTTCAAAAATTTAATATGCCTCATTTGACACCAGATGGCGCTGCAACACTGCATTATCAAAAAACGTGCCAAAAGCAGAGTTGTAAAAGAATGAAACTTTCCTCTATCTCTCCCTTCACCACCTGTCTTCTCTATCACTATCCCTTTCCTAAAGAAGGTAACACCTAGTAATAGTAGTAGGCATTAATTGCCTGAGTGTTACTTCTCTTTAATAAAAAAAAAAAAAAAAAAAATATTAATGCTATTGGTGGCTGCTTTATTAAGTTTAAATATTCGTTATATGCCGATGATTTAAAATTGTTCATGAAATGTGATTCATTGAGCGATATTATGCAAAATGAGCTTAATAATTTAAGTAACTGGTGCCAACTTAATTACTTGCATTTCAATATTAAGAAACGTTTAGATGTTTCATTTCATAGATCCATGAATCCCATTTTGTACTTATGTTTAATATTAATTGCATTAAATTGAACATATCGAACTCTAAACTTGATTCAGGTGTTGTTTTTGATAGTTCTATGTCGTTTGTAGCTCATGTTGGGTATATACTTCATAAAGCGTATAAAATTCTGGGTTTTCTGAAGAGAAACTGCTCTGAGCTTATCAATCCGAACATTAATAAATAGATTTATACATGCTTTGTTAGATCTGAGTTGGAATAATCTGCCGTTATATGGAATATTAATGTCTTTTATCTGTCGTATTGAGAGATTTCAATGTATCTTTCTTAAATTTGTTACACGCTCGTTATCATATTTAGCTTCAGTTTCTTATGAATCTAAATACCTTTATATTGGCCTACGTACTCTTGAAGGATGTAGAAAACTCCAATCCACATCCTACTGGCTTACGATATTATTAATGGATACATTGACTGTCCCGACTTGCTTCATGCTGTATCATTTCTTATACCTCCTAGAAATTTGAGATTTGCTAAGCTGTTTGATGTTCCTTCTCATCGGACTAATTAGGCTCGTAATGGCACACTTTCTCAATGTGCTTTCGAATTTCTCAATGAAATTAACTTTAAATTACAAAAAGAATCAAAGTCTTATATAGAATTCAGCACTGAGAAAAATTATTTTAAACTTGTTCTTCTAAGTGTAGTAAAATAATATTGTTAATTGAAATTTTGCTTTAATTTCATAACCTTGTATATACACTCATTAAGATATTAGCCGGTTTTATTTTTTGTTGATCTTTTACTATTTTACTATATATATAGTATAAGTTATTCAATATTAGTTACTAAGAACAATTGTACCTTTATATCATAGTCTGAAAGGACTTTCTGTCCATAGATTGAAATAATTAAATAAGTCATTCGATTAATTGATTTTAAATTATTTTTTGGCTATTTTTTTTAATACAAATAAAAATTCCATTATAGGGTATTTGAATTATCTCAAAATCTAGTACTTAAGAAATTTCGAATTAAATCTAGCTGCTTTGTACTAGATTTCCCATAGAAAACAAAATCTAGTTTTTGAGTAGATTTGTAGGAAATCTAAATAAAATCTAATCTGTACATAATATTTATATAAAAGATTATTGAATTAGCTACGGCCTGCTTGAAAAGGTGTGTGAATTGACTGCATTGCAATTACTTGGTTCTAGTTTTTGAAATATTTCCGTTAATGTGTTTTGTTTTGGACAAAAAAGTCTTTATAAATGTCAAAAAAAAAAACTGTATAGATTTTCACAAAGATTTTAATTAAAACTTCCTAGATTTTGTGCAGGTGTAAGTACCCTAGTAATTGGAAAAAACTAAAATCCTTTAAGTTTAGCCATTCTCATGATGGATATCACTATTTTGGTAATATATGCAAAATTAAAGAAAATGTTTAGTGATTCAAGCAACTTAATATTTTTGCATGATTTTTTTTTTTTGAAATTTGTTTTTTTTCTCAGTGTAAATCTTTTCAGTTTAAAATGAAGATTAATGACATGTGGCAGTGCCAAGAAAGCTCAGTAAGTTTTGTCATTTCACCATGGCAAACGAGCAACACTTGCAAATTATTGAGTTTTATTATCGAAATTTGTGCTATGTGAGTTCAACGGCAATTAATTTATTTAGTGCTGGCCCACCATTTCACAGGTTCTAGATTACATTTTTTTATATTTCATTAAAAATATGTAATTTTTTCAGCTTCTGATATCTGTTCACCTTACACAAAGGCTTAACCTTTTTGTTTAATGTAAAAATTTATGTGAGTAAATTTTACATGTTGTTTTTTTTTTGATGCTGTGTGAGTGTTTTTTGACAGTTTGGCTTTGCTGTGGCTTCTAATTGTATTCAAATATAGAACGTTTAACAGCCTGTTTGTGTAAGACGTTGACGATGGAAATCTTGACGTTTCTGTCATAGATTAAAGAACAATTTTACATATTTTCCTTAATCTATTACAAAAACATCAAATTTTCTAACATCAACGCCTTAAACAAACAGGCTGTACGTTTTTTAGTTCTATTTTTTATATAAGAGTTTATATGTTTTGTGGGAAAATTATTTTTGGGTTTGAGTTATTTTGTATACATCATTAACTTTTTAACCACAATATCTGTGAATTTTACTAATTAGTAAGATTGCGGTTGAAAATGTTGAAGTGACTTTTTTTAATCTTCTTGATTGTGTGGCTGCGTGTATGCGTGGCTTTGTATCTTATAAAAAAATCTCAAGTTTAACTAATTTGATTTTTTAATAGATTAAAGCAAATGTTGAATTTAATAGTTTTTTTTAGTAGATGTTAAATATGAAACAAGGTTGCCCGAGCTTAGCCTAAATTTTGCTAAAATTAGCAAATATATTTTTTATTTTTTACACTAAGGGCCAATTTCAACAACTTATTTAAATATCAATTCATATTTAAAAGTAATTTTTCCATACAACAATTAATGAAAATGGACATTTAAATATGAATTGATCTTTAAATAGGATTGGTGAAATTGGCCCTAAGGCAATGAATGCCTGCTACAATTACTAGGTGTAACTTTCTATTTGGAAAGGGATAGTCATAGCGAAGACAGGTGGTGAAGGAAGAAATAGGAAAAAGAGGTGATTAGGATTAGTGTCCGCTGAAGCCGGTATATCTCAATGATCAGTGACTATGCCTTCCTCACTTGAACTTTCATACCACAAAAGTATACAACGGCATACTAAGGAATTTATAAAAAATTTTTGATATTGTTATATAATAACTTTTTCGGTGACTAGCCTTGTTTTCAGGACCTTCGGTTTTGTAGTCAACGCAGAAATTACTTCAGTTAAAGCCACCCTTAAATAGCCTCACAGTTTATATCATGATTTCAAATTATAACCCAGAAAAAATTAGATATTAACATCAAAACCAATTGCCAAATAATGGCTTTCTCTTCTTAGTGTTATATGTAATTAATTATCACAGAAGAGCAATTGGTTCAAACTGGAGTATTAAGCCAAAAATGATACAAGCGTATTAAGTCCAATTCTTACGTACGTACCACACGCTGCTGACAGGCTTATGCTGATGGTAGAATGGATGAAAACAGAACATGTAAATATACACGAGTACCATGGAGTATGCCACTACGGAAATGTTCGAGAAAATTTTTCTTAGATATTAACACACCAATTACACAACTCTAATGCCGCAAGGGGGTAAGGTGAACGGACAGGAGTCAAATCAGAGGATAACTATTTTGTCTGTCAGATCATAACACAGTTTTTTAGCCTGAAATAAGGGCCGTTACCAAAACCATGAAATGATGAAAGGAATTTGATAATAGGGAGCAGCCTTGTATTTTCATGGATAGTAAAGCTAAATCTCGGAACGTCTTTCAATGTAAAAATTAGATAATCTATTCGTATACTGCACAGATCTACAGATAATATGGGTGGCGAGATATGAAGATATTACTGGAAAGAAATAGAATGCGTATATTTGAATAATGGTAGAATTAGTCGATTCGTATTGTGTTACTTTTGAAGTTCTCGTATCGTTTAAATCTTGATGTTAGTTAGTAAAAATGTGAGGCTGCCAGCGAATGTGTACAGCGGACACATTGTATTTTTCTTTGTTTTATACATGTGTGTGTGTGTATGTAAGAGAGAAGTTAACGTTTGCTCCATAAAAATCGATTTTCTATAGATTTCTACCTCACAAACGCTTCGATACGTAAACTCATGATACGAATTTACTAATTCTACCATAACACCACTCCGTAGAACGTCACACCTTTCAGGACAGTCAAAACCGGAATCAAACAGTAGACGATTGGAGAACATGAGAGAACATGGCAACATTATAATGTGGCAAGAGTAACATTCCTTTTACACACGGAAAGTTTATTTTGTAAAGTCTTAGTTCAGCTGGGAGAAAGACAGAAAGGGACAGTATTTTTTTCTCTGTCTTTCTCCCAGCTGAATTAAGACTTTGCAAAGTGAACTTTCTGTTTGCAAAAGGGGTATAAGTAAAAACATATGGGGTAAACCGAATCAAGAAAAAACTAAAAAATTTAACAGGCCAACACTCAGGAGACTGATTAGCTTTATTACCGACCATACGGAGATAAGCTCACAGCTACCTCACTTGGGACTGTTAGAGGATGTCACATACAGAGCATACAATCAGGGGGACAAAAGAGCAGAACACTACTAAAAGATCAAATATAATAAGTCTGCTCCTTCAGGAAAAAAAAACCGCTGTTAAATTAACATCGACAGCAGTAACTTCAAATGCTCATTGGACTTTCTTCTTATTTTTGTTTGTATCTTTGGCAATAAAGAAAAAGTGTATAAGTCATATTTTACTGTTTTGCAGGAGAGCACTTTTAAGCGCTCAAGTCGATTTTCAGAAATTTATTTATTTACAGTTAAATAGGGAAATTCTTTGTTAACCTTTATTTTTTTAAAGCAGATATCGTTCTACAAACTATAAGTGATACATTTAAGTTAATATATACTAAAGTATAACTCAAATTAAGCTATTATTCCAAATGAGATTAGAAGTCTAAAAAAGAAAATTCGCAAGTCATAATGCTATAACTTGCTGAAAAAGCAGAAAAATTAATTGAGATTTTGACCAGAGGTACTTTCAAATATGCAGATTACAGAGGTAAAATGAAATGAAAATAAGCTTATCTCGAATTAAGCACTTTTTAATTTTTGTTACTGATATATGAAATTTGCTGAAAGTTTGGTAGCATTGTTGAGAGAATGTGTATTTATGCGTGAGATCATAAGAAAAAAGCTGTCAAAATAAAATATATTCTATCTCTCGACTCCTTTATGTGATTGGTTTTTTGTGTCAATTTGTATGAAAAATATGGTTACATTGCAGCTATTTTTGATCATTAACTGTGTCATTGTCCAAATTGTAGTCAAGTTAAAAGAAATAACGACAGCATACCGGACTTGGAATGTCTTGGGACTACGATTAAAGAGACCTAAGAGATTACAAAGAACACACTGGTTTCTTGGCATGAGCGGATTCTCGAAACCCCTTTCTGGGCAAATAGGTATCCCGGGAGATACCTCACATCATTGAAATATGCCGTTTAGGTCATAAGTGTAATTCCGTATGAGATCTTGTTGGGTGTCTTTTTAAATTGGGGTTTTGGAACATTTTAGATGTATCTACTCTCTTATTAAAGGTATTTTTGCTTCCTCTGCTTAGGCTTATGGCTGCATGATGGACTTGACTAATGCATCAGTTTTGGTCTGTGTTGAATGTTTCCTTCCACCTAATATCAAGCCTGACCAGAATCTGCGCTTTAATCAATTGTTGGAAAATCCGACTTGCTTCAAGTACAAAATGCTTGATTTCCATTTTGAGTGTACGAATAGAAATACCAGGCAGTGGCCTGCGAGAGAATGGATGGAAAAACATTCTAAGCTCAAAATATACGTTAACGAAAAAAAAAAATATATATATTTACATATATATGGGCATTTCTCCGAAAAATTACAATTTTTTGTCACGTTCGACCGCAAGCAAATAACCTTGTATTTCTGAACAATGTGACTAAATTTTTCATAAAATTTTACCTAACGTAGAGCTGCTGACGCCTTCACAAATGTATAAAGAAGTAAAAAAAAGTTTCGTTTTCTTAAAAAAAAAACAAGCATATTTGCTTGGTGTCGAACACGACAAAAAGTAGACTTTCCTGGAAAAATACCCATATACATATATTTGAGGACAAATGCATTAATTTCGGTCTAGCGAAGTTAAGCTCACAAGCTGCTGAAAAACTGCGAAAAGCATTCATTTAACTTTCTTTTCTCGATTTTTAAATACTCTGACACACGCACATTCATTCACTCAATCATGCATGTTACCAAAACTTAGAAGTTTTATCAATATATTAAATTAAATTTTAGTTCTTTTATTATTAAAAGAGCTTAAGCTATTACAATGTTAAACTAAATATTAAGACGTCTGACGAAACATTTTTGTATTCATTGTATTTTGTATTCTCAACCCCCAGAGATTTATTGCAGCCTTGTTGTGCTGTTGGATATTTTGTGTTTGATTTGTGTCTAAATTCTCAGAATTGTATTTAACTTTTATCCCTGAAGCATTGAATAAGAACTATAAGTTTATTTTATTTAAGTGCACGAATGACATGTACATATATTTATGTATGTATTAGTGTTTTTCATACGGGAAAATTTTCCCGGGATCCCGCACATTTTCCGGGAAAGAAATCCCGGGAAATTTGTGCGGGAATTCCCGGGATTTTTTGACTTTGTTATGGCAACTTAATTTGTATGTACACTTTCCTTGATGAGTCTCGTTATTCACTTTATTAATGCGATGGTGCAATAAGGTGATGGCAATATCACAATAGCTAAAGCTTTACAACAACTAAGGCCGAGTTTACATCTGGCACGCATGCGTTCTGAGATTTAGATGCCTTTATTTGGAAAAAGCAGAACGCGACGTTCAAAATTTAATTCTACAACAATTCATAAAAGTAAAAAACAAATGAGCAAGGAAATAAAAAAAAATACAAATAATTACATATTATATTTGGTAAATATAAATAAATAATTCTGTACTAAAGTCCTATTTCCAAAGAAATATGCCCTTATACAAAAACGATTGTTAAAGTTAAAGCATGCGTTAAAACTGGTTTTGCAATACAAAATTCGTTTGTTAAACCAATTTTAAATTTAACAATGATTTTTTCATAAGGGGGATATTTTGTAATATTTTTTTTATAATACTCGTATAATTTCTTTTTTATAATATTGGTATTTATGTATTACTATTATATAAAGAGCGGAAACGGTATTATTTTTTGACTAATGTGTGTATAAAACGTTATTAGTTAATCGATCTCATGAATTTTAATTTGTTTTTGTTGAAATAAATTAAATTTAAAAATATTTTGTATTGTTTTGTACTGGGCGGGAATTCCCGGGATTTCCCGGGAAACCGAAAAATCTTTCCCGCTTTCCCGGGAAATGAAAAAGTTCGGGAAAAGAAAAACTCTAGTATGTATGTACATCAGAAATGATACCAGGTGTGGCAAATTCAAAATGTTTGTCTAAAATCACATTTATTTACCATGATTTTATAATTACACAGATATATTTTATATGCAGATATTTGAAAATTTTAAATTTTACAGTTAAAAAAATATTTAAATAAGGAATATTTTGAATTTATGTATGTATTTGTATGAAAGATTCTTAATTTTCCAGCTCTGCTTAATATGCATATGTAAAGCTGTTCATTTGCATATTTGTTTGTATTTAAAAGCTTATACGATAATTTTAAACGGAAATTGCACTATAGATTTACGTATGTGCATGTAATTCCTGTAAATTAACTCAAAACAGGAAAACAAAATTAGAAAAATAGTGTTTGACTGTTGCCGTTACTGTGACTAGAATGTGTACATGTTTATGCATATATGTATGCATGTATGTGTTATTAAAGATACACATATACACACTGAAGGGCGTGTATACATATGTTTGTATGTGTACGTATGTATATGTTTCCGTGTCACTGTAAATATCATAAACCTATTAACATTTGTACAATAACATTTTGAAATAATTCAATAATTCAAACTCATGACAACACTTTCTTTATCTACTTAATTTTGTACCAGTGTTACCAAATTTTTTATTTTTCAATTATTTAATTTTCAAAAGCTTGCAATTTTTGTGTTATCAATAGTGTTTAATGTGAAAAATATAGTTCTCAAGAAAACAAGTTTGGCGATCGCTGTTGTATAAATTTTTTTATATGTCTATTAAGTTGTATTTTCATCATCCTGAAAGCCTAAATACATAGATATCGTATAAGTAGAACGCGAAATACATAATACAGGTAGTTTTTTCTTATTAAAAAGTCTTCTAATAAAATGTTTAATAACTCCGGCAATTTCTAGGGAATTTTTTAAAACAAACCTGAGAATTACTCTTAATTAATTAAGTTTTATAAATGAAGTTATAAACAGTATGATTCCATTACAAAATCACTACCATAGAACGAGTCCAAAGAAGAAAATGTTGAAGAAAAACGAAAAATTCAGACACACATATATCTGAAATTCACTGAAACAATGTATATATTGTTCAAAAGGTCTTACTCTATTCTTTTTATATCCGTTTATACATTAAAAATCGATTATTATTTAACTTAGTTAGAGGTTAATAAGTGCCTATGGGTATGAAAAACTGCTTATTTACCCGTAACTCAGATTGTTGTTATACTCGACAATACTTACACAGAGAAAACAGTGCCTACTATATACCTCATAAAATAGAACAAAATTTATAAGAAATCTCTATGGCTTTTTTTTCAATAAGGAAATCTTATTTATTTCATAGGGATAACCTTTTTAAAAAAAAATCAAGAAGAAACCTTCTAGTTTTTATTAGGTTATCTTATTGATTTTTTCAATAAGATGTTCTTCTTGTTTTTATTAGGCGACCTCATAAAAAATAAAAAAAATTGCGTCTTTATTCCCTGTACTTATGTATTTTCATTTAAATTCTATACCATATACATACATATGTATGCATGTATGTATGTAGTATATTGCAGATGTTATTTATTTATACATACATACATACATATACATATTATATTCTTAACGAACTTACTCACCAAGTATTGAACCAGCAAACTTTTGACTGATAGACAAGCACTCTAACCAATATGCTAACAAGCAGCCTGAATAACCATTGAAATTATTGTGCAAACATTATTAAACAAAAATGAAAAAGATCATAAAAAAAATTGTCTCTATGTCTATTTATAGATATGAAACAACAAGACACTTCATAAAATCAAGAAGATCTCCTTATTAAAAAAAAATCAATAAGATGCTTTACACATAATCATATAGGAACCTAATAAAATCAAGAAGAAAATCTAATTCGAAAAATCAATAAGATAGCCTAATAAAATCAAGAAGAAAACCTTTTTAAAAAATCAATAAGATAACCTAATGAAATCAACAAGAAATCCGTATAGTTTACAATCTATAAGAAAACCTAATAGAATCAAGAAGTTTTTCTCTATGGATTGTTTTTTTGGTGCCAAAAATAACGGAAATTGAGTAAAAAAAGTTGTAAATAATAAGATTTCTTTTTATTTTATGTGGTTTTCTTCTTGATAAAATTAATAAGATTTACCACATAAAAACAATAAGGATACCCCTTAGCCTAAAAACGTTTCATAAAGAAAATCTTCTTGATTCTATTAGGCAGTTTTTTCTGTGTGTACCAGAAAAATACTAACACGTCCCAGTTATTTCGATTTCATCAAAATTTGTCGCACAGTGTTACTGATTTACCTTATGGTAAATACATTTGTAAGTATCACTGTTCATTTTTTGTTTTTGAGTTTTTTTTTCATTTTCTATTTAGGTTAGCATGAAGTTATATCACTCTATCGATGTATGTTTAACTAACTATTCCTGTTTATCTTTTGCGATCATCACATTAATTATTTATATTTATTAGATTTGCCGTCCGTACATGATTGTAAGTATTATTGTAGTGGATATTATGTTACAATTGCTCTTGCTTTCTATAGTTGGTCTTACTTTCAGTTAGCGTTTTTCATACGGGATTTTCTGGAAAAAATTTCCCGGGATCCCGCACATTTTCGGTAACCAAAATGATTTGTTCGATTTTATTATGGCTACTTAATTTGTATGTACACATTCTTTGATGAGTGTGTTATTCACTTTATGAATTCGATGGTGCAATAATAATGTGATGGCACTAGCACAACAGCTAAAGCTTTACAACAACTAAAGCTTAAATTAGACGTGACATAGCCATAACGCCATAGCCATAACTAAACCAAAATTCAATTGATTTCTATGGTGAGAGCGATAGTGAGAGAGACTCGCCATAACTCGCATCATAGAAACCAATTGAATTTTGGTTTGGTTATGGCTATGGCATTATGGCTATGTCACGTCTAATTGAGCCTTAAGGCCGAGACAACAAACAAAAACAATTTTAGGTTTTTTGTTTTCGTTTTTGTTTTTAATATAAATGTTCGAAAGAAACATTATTTTAAAAAATATTTTGTAAAGGAAAATTTTTTTGCATCTAGAGTGGATAAAATATATTAATTTCTAGTTAAAAAAGAAAATTACAGAAATTAAAAAAAAAAATATATGGTCTTTTTTGTAAATTATGACACAGCAGTACATACTCGTAAAAATAAAGTTCAGTTTGCGACGGCAGCACTGCTTTGCATTTTATTCAGCGTTGCCGACTTCTGTGTAAATATCCAAAAATGGGACAAAAAATGTTTTCTTGAACTATTTTGTGTATTTTTTTTTTTGCAATTTCCCTCCAACATAATACACAAGCAAATTTTCTAATTATAGATCTTCATTTCATTTAAAAAAATTTTACTCCGTAAATTTACTACCAAACATTTTTATAATGGGCCTTATTACGAGTGTCGTATTACGACTTCGACTACGACGATCTTGTACTACACTAAAGAACATTGCAAAATTATTTCTTTAATCTAGCACAAAATAGTCGTAGGCGTAGTAGAAATACGACACTCGTAATTAAGCCCAATATTTTTATGTTTATGTTTGGCTGTACTTGTCTTGAAAATTTTATTATTTTTTTTATTTTCGAACTATTTATTCAGTGGAAAGAATTTTCAACAAGTTAAAATTATGTAACAAAAACTTACATGAAGAATAGATTGTCGTCTGACAGTATGGGCAATATTGAGGGAAGTTTGTTGAACCAACAAAAAAAAAAAGTTGAAAATCAAATATTGGAATTAAAAATTTACATTAAGCATTTTTTTTCATAAAAATAGTTGCATGAAAATGCTTCAGAGTTACATGTTAAGTCATTTATAAATCCATCTCTTCTACAGTGTTGCAATTAGCGATTAGAAAAATTTTCGTGCAACAAATTTCATGTCAAAACGCATAATGCAAATTAGTTATAAATATACTAAGTTGCATAAGCAGAGTGGCGCAAAATTAGTCATCGTGCCGAAAGATGCAATAACTTTTTTCAAAGGAAGGATAATATCTTTGACATTTCGAGTATAATATAATATGATTTGCTATAATCTTCAAGATTATTGCACAACTTTTCATCAAAAATTATCATGAACGATGAATTGCGATTATTATCATGAACTCAAACTGGCATATCGCTATATTTATTGATACTGGCTTATATAAAAGCAATATTCTCTTTAGTGCGCACTCTTTGCATACGAGTTGGTGGATTAGTGTCCAAAAAAAAAAGAAACTAGTGCGAAAGAAAGTTTGAAAGTCTGGCCCATGAGTAAATTATGACGACCATAAAATGGACATAATTTACGAAATACATTTCTCACACAGCACGAATTTTGATAATAAAATTCAATGATTTGAAAGTGTTGTTAGTTTGTTAGTGTATTCATGTTCAAATGAAATTGCCACAAGTTACGAATATGTTTCTTACAAGGTAAAAAATTCACACTGGAAAAGGAAATAGTAAAAAATCACTGGATATATCGAGCCATAACTGCTAAAATAGCTTAAGCGACACATTTTCAGGACTTCGTTATTTTGACGAAAATCGACTATTTACGATCGCAAATATTCGATTTTGGTCGAAAAATTAAGTTCGAAAATTATGTCGCTTAAGCTTTTTTGGCGGTTATGGCACCATATATTCTTAAATAAAAAGCACTACTTATTATCAAACACAAACTTTGTTTTGTGTAATTTATAACATTTTGGATAATTTTGAAGGTTTGTCTGTGCAAAATTGAATTTCGATTCCGGCAACACTGATTTTATTACTGTTACTGATTCTCTCTTGCTCTCTCTCTCTCTTTTTAAATTGGCTGTACTCTGTGTGTGTGTATTAGTGTATGTGTTTATTTGGGTTGGGTGCTTTACAGTATTGCCACTTAGTGGGTAATTATCCGAATTGGGTGTAAAGTTTACTGTCGTGACTAGAGTCTGGGTAATTTCTTTTAGCAACAGATTTGGTGTAATTGAAAATTCTTTAATTTCGATTTTTCCTTTTGTTTTAATTTTTCAACATTTAAGCTATTCTATGACATAATTAATTAAATACAAATACATATATGTATATATACCTTCATTCTTTTACTATTTTAAGGAATTTTTTTGTTTTTCTTATTTAAGCTGTGTATCAAAATTTTTAATTTATATAAAAAATGGATGTTTTAAAAGCCCAGATCTTATTAAAAATTTATAACACAGACGAAGAAACCTTATTTTTAAAAGCAAATGAAATATATATTGGTATTGCTGTATATGAGTACTTGTTATTATATTCCGACATAGAAAAAACAATTATATTTGAAAATTTTAGAGGATTTTATACTGAAGTAGTTAACTAAATAAAATGAAGATTAGTTTTTAATTATGAAATTTTTATCAGTTTAGATATTCGTTGTTGCTTATGTTTTGAAAAGAAACTAAAACGAAAAATTGGCATCACTATACAGAAATAAATATTATCAAAATGCAACCAGCAAAACATATTGGCCCATACTCATAGTCAAAACAAAGTATACTTTAAGAGTTTAAAACCAGTATTTTTGCATGGAAATACTGGTTTTAAACTCTTAAAGTCTACTTTGTTTATGACTATGATTATGCGCCATTGTTAATATTTAATTTAAACTGAAATGAAAAAACACAGAAATTGCTTGCAACAAACTGAACTAACAAAAATTTTTGTTATAAATGGCGCAAAAACGCGAAAATTTTGAAAATTTTTTTATTAAAAATTATGTTGGTGGTTATGGCACGATATGTTTGAAGCAAATAGAGCAAAATAAATTAATGAAACTATTAGAAGGCAATTTTAAATGCTAATTACTGAAATCCGAAAAATCTCACTTATGCAAACAGTTTTCGAAGGGATATGAAACATCTGAATTACAATAGTATTCGGAAATAAGTTGCAGGAAAAATTAGTGCGATTGTACATCAGGTTTATTAATGGGATGGTTGGCATAAAGTAAAAGTAATTTAAACTATCAAATTTTTCATGATATACATTTACATATAAATTAAATTAAAGGTATTGGAAGAACTTGAAGTTCAATGTAAAAAAAAAGCTGAAGAAAAACAAAACTAACTGACTCTGGGTTGACATAATGACAAAAAGTTATTCGAAGAGCAGTTGTTTGCCTTATTCTTGGGGTAATTGAAGACGTTTTCATGTCACATTTTAGCTTTGGTTCAATTTGTTCCATGACATATTGAAAGACAATTTTATTTAAGGTTGTTTTCATAATTTACAATTAAAATATAGAAGGGACTTTAACGGAAAGTTTTGTATGAAGTTCACGTTAACTCTGAACCATATGATCTGAAAAGTCTGAATGTGCTTACAATCCTCAAGAAATATATTTGTACAAACAGGGCAGTATACTTGCTTTTGCTTCTGCTTATACTTCAGCTTCTGAAAATGCAAAGAGTCACAGAAGATATTCAGCTGCCTACATGTTGGAAAACTGTTCTAGAACTACAACTCATTATTTCTTTTCGATTACATATATTTTTGAAATTTATTTTAGGTTTTTAAATATCATATATGTATGTGGATTTATTTTACCTTTTTTATGTTATTTTTTTAATTTATATTGGTTTTTTGTGAAAGTAAATAGTATGACTAATTTTGATATGCGTTAATTTTTTACGTACAGGTAATTTCAGTTAAATCTGGTGATTTTGATTAATTTCAAGTGCAATTTTGAATTTTTGCTGGTGGTAACACTGATGGTTTAGCACTGTGTGTGTGTTTATGTATGTATACGTTAATGTTAACCCTGTAGTAAGACTGGGGCCAAGTGTCTTTATGTCAACACTAAAACTCTAGTAGGAGTTATATTGTCTACAATTTCTCTTCTATTTGTCAGTATAAAAGAAAGAGAGAAAACAAATGTGGTATATTTCTGGTGGATTTTGCAACAACTTTTCAATATTCATATATTTGCATGTACGTAAGGTATAGAAATGTACCAGTAAATGTCTGGTTGTTATGTCTCCATGTTCCCATAAGAACTATGTGGTCACTACCTCGTCATTTGTTTTAGTGTTACTAGTAGATTTTCAATGACAAGCCATGCTAAATGTCTACAGCACAAATTATTATATTTGGAATAATAAGAGAGTAGTACTGGTGACAAAGCCAAAGCGACTCAGTACATTTTCACCATCGACATTTCCTTCAGGGAAGTAATTCTGTGTTTGAAAATTTTGTAGCACGTGTCAAAAGAAAATGATTAATTCATGTTTGTAATGATGTGGTGTAAGAGAGGCAAAGAAGAAATTCAGGGGAAATAAAATCATAATCATTTAATAAAAGGCCAGGATGTTATAATGACAATAAAAAAATTTGTTTTTAAGTACTACATTGGCAAGCAATAACACTTTGCCAAAAACATATGTATGTATGTACATATGTATGTAAATATGAATGTAAATATGTATGCATATATGTATGTATGTATGTATATATTTTATATTAGAAAGGGCATTTGCTTAATAAATTCAGTATAAAGTACGACTGTGACTCGCATACGAAGGGTTCCATATGGGCACTACATACTATACGAACTTTAACCCATATAATATATATTTAGTTTTGGAATTTTTTCGGGGTTTCGGAGTTTTTTAGTTTTAGCATTTTTTTTTAGTTTTTTCATGCGTTTTTGGCATTTTTTTCGAGTATGATGATTTATTTTAAGTTAAGTGATATATTTTAGTTTTGGGCCTTTTTTCTAAGCAAGTTCCCTTTTTTAAGGTGGAAATTGCACCTTAATAATGAATTTTACGCTATGGAATTAATTAAATTTTTACGAAAACTACTAATTTGTTAATATCCTTAGAGTCTTATAATATTAACTATTGTTGCAGCGTAAAAAATATAGCTCATTTATTCAAACAACGTCATAACTTAAAAAAAATCAGTTTATCTAAAAACCAATTTGAAGTTAAATTTTTATCTCAAGACTTGAGTAAACAAGATATTTGTATACACATATGTATATAAAACGATATGAGGATTAGCTCTGCATCACTAGTTGAAAAACTCTATTTTTTGAGTTATGACGTTCTTTGTGTAAGTGAGCGATATGGGGACCGTTTCTCAAAACTACAACTTATAAATCTACAAATAAAATACACACAAAACAACAATACTATTTGTATAAATGTTGTTGTTTTGTGTGTATTTTACTTGTAGATTTGTAAATTGTAGCTTGGAGAAACGGGCCCATGGTGTCTGTTATCTTTGAAGTGTCGTACAGCAAAAGTCAAGACTACCCATAAATTTTATAATAAAATAATTTTTAAGAACTTGTTATCACTAGTAGCAGAATAAAATAAAGGAAAAAAGAGAGGTATCTTAGGACACCGGGTTATAGCTATGCTGCTTAGTTATGTATATAAAACAAACTTAATGCGTTAAATAACAATGCAATAAAATTATATTATATGATGATGTCAAATGCCCCGCAAATATTTTAAAACGAGTCCATTATTTTTTTTTTCTAGCGGCGTACGATTAAATTAATGTATTGTTTGTGGCCGGCGGTGGCTGTTAGTTGGCTTACAGCCGATGTTGTTTGTGCTGGTGTGAAAAACAATGCAAAAACTAATTAAGCAATCTTTCTCAATCTTTCTCTTTGTTTTACTCAAAGAACGAAACAAAACATAATCAAACAATTTGTTTCGTTTATTTTCGTACTCTGCTTTTAAGTATAAAGACTGCCGACTATTTTTGCTACGAAAATCATGTCCTGACTCCTGTATCGCGCAATAAATAGCATAGCTATAAAAATACATAGAAAGCCCATTTTAGGGGAATTTTTCCAAAATTAGCCGTTTTCCCACTGGATCATTCCGAATCGAACGCATCGAATATTAATTATAAAGGCAATGCCTGGCAAACCGGAAAATCAAATTATTACATTCAATATCGAAAGTCAAATTTGCCCACCAAAACCTTCCCTTTTAAAGTTTTTTAAAAACAGTTCTGTCTTGTTTGCGCAATCTGAAGTTTTCTTTTGTCAAAATTTTAATATATGTATATCAACCAAATTTTACGATGGTTCTAAATTGAAAGAAAAAATATATTCGTAACTGGCTTTATATTGCAAATGTTTTTCGTTCAAGGCTATCTTTAAGACGACTCATTGTTTGCGCTGCAGATGTTCTTGAATGAAAGAATTAAAACACAGGACACTGCGACCAAAGTAGATCTAAGAGTATTTTTTCCCTTGCCATGTGCTAGAACACCCCATATAGACCTAATCTGCTGATGAATCTAATGTTGAGTCTAATGTTGGCAGTGCCCAATCCTCCAATGGGTGCTTGCCCAATTATGTTATTTTTTCTGTAGCATAACGCTTTACAATCCTTCAAAATATGCTCTGAAGCTTAACCATGTTAATCTCAATGCCAAGTCTGTTGAGGTATTTTCTCAGTCTGCAATGGCCTGTGAGGAAGCTTGTGTGCAGTTGTTCTTTGATCTTTGGAATCTTTGCCAACATCTTATAATAGTTGACACTCATATGCTTCCATCAAGGTTAGGTTAGTTTAGCAGGCTGCTGGTAAGGAAGGCTGAAAATTTAGAGTTCAGCTGACTTGGGTCCAATGATCCCTTTGTGCTACCTGTTAATTGAAGAGATGATAGTGAGAGAGGGTGATAGGGAAATGGTAGTGATAGAGAAGACAGGTGGTGAAGGAAGAGATAGAGGAAAGCTTCATTCTTTTACAACTCTGCTCTTTGCACATTTTTTGATAATGCAGTTTTGCAGCGCCATCTGGTGTCAAATGAGGCGTATTAAATTTTGAAGCTGTGTTTAGAAGCCATTTTATTGGTTGTTTTATTTCGCCAATGATTCTGCTACATAACGAAGGAGGGCGCTCTGATGTTACATTAGGATTAGTATCTGATGAAGTCGGTATAGTTTTTAGTGACCAGGGCCTTATGCCTGCATCACTAGAACTTTTCCCACAACAACTGATACAAAGGACACTAATGCATATCAGAAAAATGCGTGGTGTTGTGATTTTTAATGACTGTCGGAGAACGGGCTCGAACCCAGGACCTTCGGTTTTTGTAGTCAACGTGCTAACTACTTCAGCCAACGCCACCCTCTGCTTCCATCAAATAGCGTTACAGAGATTCTGTTTTGTTTCTGTTTTTTTTTTTTTGTCGAAATATCACACATTGAACTGCAATAATAATAAATACTTTTCTTACTAACTGTAATAAATTTAACTGGAAGGGGAATTTTCCTTGACCATAATTTCAAGTATGAAAAATTGCCTTCGTTCGTACTTTACCTTAAGTCTGTGCGGCAGTCAATCTAAGTATTTTTATAAATCTAAAATTTTTTGTTTGCAAGCAGTGATGGTATCTGTTTGATTAAAAAATTAAAAATGCTTCTAAAAATAAAGTTTAAACTTTCCTGACTCACTGACTTACTCGCTCTTGATCTTCAGTTCTAAAGGTAGAATCACTCAATCGTTGCGTGCACCAATATTGTTCTCGATTGTCGTATGGGGAAAAAGGTTGTCAAATCATACTATTGGCATATATCGTGCATTGCGGCAATCGTGTGATCCTACCTTTAGTCAGCATTGAACGCCGCGGCACCCCCATTTATGCAGCAATAATACGAGATCATGAGAATTATATTTTTGTGAGTGAAAACGCAATGTAAAATTAACACTTAAAATATAACACACACACACGTGCTTTATCTCAGATGCAGTGAAGCTTATTCAGCGTTTTTAAGAATGTTAAAATGCAATTTATATAAATTTTATTGACTTCTCGTGTTTGTGGGCATTTAATTTGTACTTAAACACATGTATATTGGCCGATTAAAAGCTGTATTGAAGACAGCCTTTGCTTAAATATTTATACGCAATTAATTTTTTTCTTATGCTTATGCTGCTGCTGTTACCAATGCTAAAAACAATAACAAATATTATTATCGTCTTGAATAAATAGTATTTTAAGCATTTGCTTTATGTGTATGTGTGTGTGCGTGTGTGTGTGTGTGTGTGTGTGTGTCTGTAGAGATGTGAGAAAGTTGCCGTATTTTTTCTTTTTATATAATTTTTTATATATTATGTCCGTTAGTGAGTTCTTGCGAAAATGAGAGATTTGACCGACTATTAAACGAACAAATAAGACAAGTACAAGAAACAATAACAACAAAAACTGTGTATACAGGTCAGTGTAGCTCCCTCCATATAACAGCATATACCAGCGGCACACGTGTCTACATTTGTATGTGCAAATAAATATTATAGTCTACGTTTGTGCGTTTTAATAGCTGTGAATAGTAAGTAGCTGGTTAGAGCATGTACATATCGCACACTAAAACATAAAGAGTCACAACTTAATAAATTTCAGGTGCTGAGTAGTGACAAACAACTGTTAATACGGTACAAATGAAGCAAGTATGTAACATAAAAACAAGCTTAATGGTATTTGATATTCTTCAAGAAGACTGTTATTTAAAAGAAATTGTTGCGCTCGTTAGAGATTTCTTGAATTAACTTGTTTATAAAAAAAAAAAAAACAAAACCAGTTTCATCATTTTGAGTTGTGACTGTTTATGATTTAGTGTGCGATATGTATGTCTGTATGTACATAAGAAAATAATGTAGAAAGTGGATTCATATCCACAAACATTATCAAAAATACATAAAAAAATATTATAACTCAAAAACAAACACACACGCACGCATGTAAGAATATAATATACCAAAAGCTATAATAAAATATTAAGCTCATACCAATAATACGTACATACATATGTACATACAACCATCATCATATTTAAGTATCTGTTGTAAAAGTATTGCTGTGGTATTTATACATATTGTAGTAAGTGTGTGTGTGAGTGTGTTTTGTTGGTCATATCATCTTAGCGCTATTACTGGATTGTGGCTTCTTGATTCGAATATAATAGAAATGATATTGTTTTTGTACATATTCATTAAATTCACTTTAACGCGCCTTTGTGGGAATGGAAATGTCAGTCCTTCAGATGCTTACGTTTTGAAACTTAGCACCGGACATGGGCATTGTAATTAAATATAATACATTAATGTTAATTTTTAACTAATTATTTGTTCAGTTCTTTCACAGTTCGATTAAAATACCTCATATAAAATTTTAAATCACACTGTATGGGATATTATGAGTGGCAGTTTAAGATGGTTTTACATTTTCATGTGCTTTGTATTTGGCGAAACAGGATTTTACCTATGCTAAATATTCGAATAAAAAGTATTAAAACTAAGACTACACGAATGAAATTTAGCCAAAAAAGCTACTCGATTAAAGCATATTGCAATAACTCCTACTCCTTAAAAAACAGAAACAGAGAACTCGAATAAACATTAATCGAGCAAGAATTATCAGAATAAACACTGTTTGATTAAAAGTGTTTTAAAATTACTTGATAAAAATTTTATTCTATAAAAAGAATTAAAAGAATAATGAATTTACGCCTGATTAAAAAATTATTGCTTGATTCAAAAAATCATTACACCTGGTCCTGACGAAACATAAACTTGGCAATTTTTATGTAAGCAGTTGTCAAATTTTTTCCTTAACACCAGTTGTTTGTGCAATAAAAATCAAAAGTATTTTAATATTTGCCATTATATTGTGCCACCTTCAAATATGACATACACATTGGCGATATTATTGTACAATAGGAAAAATTACACAATTATATGTTAAGAGGGTGGTGCGCTTACGCTAAAACTTCAGCATACTTTATGCAAATACAATTACTCCTCTGGAAATTGGTGCGAATGAGTAACATGTTAAACATACATAATTTTGATGAGCAAAATTCATAGCATACTTTTTGGATATTTTATAATGGTGGCGTATGAGTAATGAATATTTATGTTAAATTAAATTAAATTAAATTAAATTAAATTAAATTAAATTAAATTAAATTAAATTAAATTAAATTAAATTAAATTAAATTAAATTAAATTAAATTAAATTAAATTAAATTAAATTAAATTAAATTAAATTAAATTAAATTAAATTAAATTAAATTAAATTAAATTAAATTAAATTAAATTAAATTAAATTAAATTAAATTAAATTAAATTAAATTAAATTAAATTAAATTAAATTAAATTAAATTAAATTAAATTAAATTAAATTAAATTAAATTAAATTAAATTAAATTAAATTAAATTAAATTAAATTAAATTAAATTAAATTAAATTAAATTAAATTAAATTAAATTAAATTATATTAAATTAAATTAAATTAAATTAAATTAAATTAAATTAAATTAAATTAAATTAAATTAAATTAAATTAAATTAAATTAAATTAAATTAAATTAAATTAAATTAAATTAAATTAAATTAAATTAAATTAAATTAAATTAAATTAAATTAAATTAAATTAAATTAAATTAAATTAAATTAAATTAAATTAAATTAAATTAAATTAAATTAAATTAAATTAAATTAAATTAAATTAAATTAAATTAAATTAAATTAAATTAAATTAAATTAAATTAAATTAAATTAAATTAAATTAAATTAAATTAAGTAAAATTAAATTAAATTAAATTAAATTAAATTAAATTAAATTAAATTAAATTAAATTAAATTAAATTAAATTAAATTAAATTAAATTAAATTAAATTAAATTAAATTAAATTAAATTAAATTAAATTAAATTAAATTAAATTAAATTAAATTAAATTAAATTAAATTAAATTAAATTAAATTAAATTAAATTAAATTAAATTAAATTAAATTAAATGTAGAATCATATTCCTTAGAACTTAGAACTTTGTTTTATTCAAACGTGGAATTTTCTTGTGTAAAGCAGGGTCTACGTAAATCTTAATTGAAATCTGCAAGAGCGTCAAGGTATTATAATCCAGTGTTTCTAAGCAAAAGCTCCACTACTGCACAGCGCCAGTAGTATCGATCTTTTATGCAACGTAAAAAAGTAGTATCAGTATCATTATCTAACCAAAATCAAGAATGTGTAACAAGTATAAAAAATATTTAAGGAAAAATTGCATTAAAATAAAACGTGAATCATTTTCTAACAGTCTAGTGTTAGCATAGTATTTTTTGTAACTATTATAATGTACATGTAATTGCACTGGGAAAAATAAACTATCGGTATGGTCTTATAGATGATTTAAATTGAGTAAATATTGAGCATTATATTAAATTAATGTCAAATATTCTATTTGTTTGAAATTTTGCCTAAAGATAGATAATATGATAATCCTTGCGAAACGAATTTGAATGTAATTTGACACGCACATACAAATATGTATTGTATGACTTAGAGCGCGTGGAAGCTAAACAAAGGGATAAAATCATGTTGATACCAAAAAACACAGTTTTTCTAAAGCTTAATCTTAACGAATTCTTATCTTCTATTATATTAAATTTTCTAACAAGTTCTATGTATATATATATATATATACATATATACAGTTAGTGTCATTAATATTCGGCTTTCAGACTCACATTCAATAAAAAGTTTACCAAACAATGGTAACCATTTAAACTGAAAAATTTCTTTCATAATTTTATTTAACAATTGAGCAATGAATTTATAAAAAATTATCGAAAGAATTATATCAGTAGGTAAAAGCTGACAGATTACTTGACGTACTTCAAAAAATTTCGCGTCATAAATATTCGTTTTTTTGTTGAATAAAAAAAAAATTAAGGGAGTTTGAACCGTTTTGATTATAAATAGTCCTTTTAAGGATATTTATCTCATCAGAGGACTTCAATTAAAAAATTTGGCATATTTTGAAGAAAAAAAAAATATACGATATTTTTTTCCGAATATCATTTCAGTTTTCCTCCCTGTTGTAAATAAATTCCAGAATGTGTCACAGACTTTGCGGGATGAATTTGTCACTAAGACTTTGATTAAGAATAATATCTACCAATTCGTGGGTAAGATGAACTACTTTGGAAAAATTACATGCAGGGTCTACCCGAATGGGGGTATTTATTTGACAAGGGTCATATCCTTCGTAATACTGAAACGTGTTAATTAATTTTGTTAAAGTTTTGACTAGTAAGACTACGCAATGGCGGCAGAATGAAAGCAAGATAATGAAGGCAATATTACAGGTGTTGTTTCTGGACTGATTCCAGCATATCAATATAGAAATTATGCTCCAAATTGTAGAGTCATATTGTCAAACAAGTCTTATTAGGGATACTAATCGATATTTTTGTTACATAATAAGGATTATTAAGTTTTTTGTGAAATAGCAAATGCAACATATGTAAGTGGTAAAATTATGTTTTTTTGTCGAAGTAGATTCCAAGATAAAAAAATTAGGTTAGCTTAAGCTACCAAGCGTGGTTCTGCAACACACCTGCACTCGAAAAGGTCAAATACCATTGCTACTAAAGTATTTATGAAGTGCGAACTTTCAATTTATTTTACAAAATATAAGATTCTATGCATAAATTAATTAAGTTAAAACATAAAAAATAAAAACGGAAATTTTAATAAAAAAAATTAAAAAATATTGAATTTTTAAAGTTTGTTATGTAATTTCTTTAAGTGATATATGTAAGTATGCATACACACTTATTGAAGTTTAAGTAGCTGATGTTTTTCATTACAGACAATCTTGCTGGTATCAATAATGAACTTCCATGGTAATTGATGTGTCCTTTTTCTTACTGCTCTTTTCAGGTGATACCAAAACTCTTAAGTTATATTGGAAAATGGTGCAGGAGTTTCTTTTTTTGCATTCTTGCACTGTAAAGCAACCACTCTTTCACCAGCTAACAAGAATGCTTGGGATCAGTAGTCTACATAAGTATTGATTTTTTGCTCTAGACTAAACTTTTGCACGCTGGGGATACAACTTTCCTTTAGAATTTCTATATATTTGATTTTATAGATTCGAAACTTCCGTAAACTTCGGACTATCAACGAAACTAACGGCCAAACAAGCCATGTTACAAAAAATTCACTTCCATTTGTAACGGTTGGTTTGATACGAACTGACGACTTCTGTGTTTCCTTTTCTCTATACCTTACGTCGCCCCTCTCCAACAAAATCTGTAAGCTTATATTCATTGCTGAAAGGAGCTCTATCTTAAAATATTGTATCACTTAATACAATATGGTTGAATGGCATGGATGGTTTGATACTTCGATTTGTAACATTTATGGCTTTATGGGCACATCCAAACTACCTACTTTAATATTATGATTTTACTCTATCTGATAGTAAATTTTCACTGCACTTTGTTTTTGGCTTTCTTTTAGCGTTCGAGCAATTAACCTTTGTACTTTCTCGGTGAGCTGTGAAAGGCGTTGTTAACGTATTTTTTTTACATAATTTAAATTTTTTTCTATTATTTTATTGTTGCTTTCTTTAAATTGAAGAGTGGGTTTCCTTTTAATTTAATATTTGAACAACGTGTAGCAGATATTTTTTTAATTACTTAATATATTTTTAAATTCCTTAAAAAATTTCCGTACAGTTCGGTATTTGTAATAATTTTATTATAAATAGGCAATAAATTGAGGGTGACGCTGGCTGAAGTAGTTAACACGTTGACTAAGAAACCGCAGGACCAGCGTTCGCGTCCGGTATCCAACAATCATTTAATAACAACAGCACGCAATGTGCATTAGTTTCCCTTTGTATGAGTTGTTGTAGGAAAGTTCAAGTGATGAAGACATAAGGTACTGGTCACTAAAACTACACCACCTTCAGCGGATGCTAATCCTAATGCAACATCAGAACGCCATCCTTCGTCGGTATTGTGTAGCAAAATCAATACAATGGCTACTAAGCACAGCTTCAAAATTTAGTACGCCTTATTTGACACCAGAGGCGCTGCAGCAGTGTATTATTTAAAAAAGCGTGCAAAAAATAAAGCATTCCTCTATTTCTTCTTTCGCCATCTGTCCACAATAACACTACCCCTTCCCCATGCCCTTTTCGCACTATCTTCTCTTCAACTGCCAGTTAGCACAAAGGGATCATTGTATTGGACCCAAGTGGGTTGGACTCTAAGTTTCACCCTTATTTACCAGCAGCATGATAACTTAACCTACACTTTTATGCATATTTTCTTAAAGTGTATTTAATGTATAATTTTACAGGATTCTTGCAAGATTTTTAGTTTTTGTTTTTTGCTTTCTTTAAGTTGTTATGATGGTCTTACAAGCACCTTTTCTGCAAATAAGAAATCCCTTTATTCCACTACACATGTGTCAGCTGTGTGACTAGAGTTCTTGATATTATACTGCTCAAACGCATACCCTAATGCATGGCACACAAACACATACACACACACATACAGCAGAACTTAGAGTACTTGAACACTAAGAAATGCATACGCATCAACATATTTGACTTTAGGGTGGTTCGACAGAGGGAGGAAAGAGCAGAGAGCAAAGGAATGGCCATATAGTTTTATGAATAAAATGTGATGTTTTCCTTTTTTTATTCAGATGCTGCTGCTGTGTATTTCACTATTCATATTTGTTTAACTTTCTTAAAATTTCTTGTTGCCATTCTTATGCTGAGAGAAAAATTGAAAAATAACAGAAGTGAATCAAATAAATTGCAGTTGTCTTTATTTCTTATACGTTCTTTTTCTTTCTTTCTTTCTTAGACAGTTGGTTAAGTGGTCGTATTACAAGGATGCATGTAGTGTATAGAGCTTGCATTGCTTTGCCTGAGTTTGGCTGATTTAGTTTCATTCCAAGGACGTCTTTCAGCCACTTATAAATGAATCACGTGTCGAATTTTGTCACATTTTAATACAATGCGAATGATAAAGTAAATACAATACTTACATACAAACTATTTTTTTTAACTGATGTGTTCAAGTCTTATCGTAAGCATGGCAGGAGAAAATTGCAACGTAAGAAGTAAAAACTACTCTAATTGAAGGATATTGAAGGGGAGTGAATATAAAAATACAACAACTTCTATGATCAATTGTTACATAAATTTTTCTATTCGCTTGAAAATACAAAATGGTATGATATGATTTGTAGCTGATGTGTCAAATGGAATATTGTTATTGTTTTATGCTAATGGATTTAATGAATAAAAATAAAAATAATGCTATTGTGTTATAAGCAATCTTTTTTCAAACACAAAAAAATCAAAAAGATGCACTTCTTAATATTATTTAACCTCTTCATTGGAGAGATGGGTTTTAGTTTATTAAATTGTCCTTTCCATATTTTGGACATCTGCAAATTCACAGAGTGTGGTAATTTGGACACAAATTTTTTTTTTGGACCTCAATAATTCAGACTGCATTAATTTCTATTGTCTTTGCATTAAAACTTCAACTGTGTAGCTTTAGCTTTATTTTAGCTTCCACGTACAAATTAATAATAATAATAATAACTAATGTGTTATCTACACAGCACATAGCTCGGCTAGAGTATTTTTTAAGTAAATCAGTGCCTCGTTTCTGTAAGGAATGTGAGAACTTTTCGCATCGAACAAATTGTTATCATCCTGTAAAAAACAGAGTGAGTAAGAAAAAACTGTATTTTTTGATATTTTTTGTAAGTTTATATAAATTTTTATGTGAGTAACCCTATGTAAAATAGGACAACCAATATAATTATTTAATTTTTCTCGATGCGAGAACCTCTCACAAGTTACAGATATGGTGTACAGAATTCACTTAAAAATAAAAGTGCTTTTTATAAAAATCTTCAATTCAATCGACTGTCTGATTAGTGAAAAAAAATCACTTACATTTTAGCCTGCCACCAATTAACAAAAGAAAAAAATATAATTTTATAACTATTATTTTTCGAACTGTATTTGTTTCTTAAATTCTTATGAATTGAATTAGGCTACTGTTCGTAACACTTTTTAAGCCAAATTACATGTGATAATTATTAATGAACAAATAACATCAAAAGTTAGTTGTAAATATTCTGACAACAACACATAGTTGAACGGAACAGCCAGCCGTTTTCGAAGGCCACTAAACCTTCCTCATCAGCGTTCTTCTGTGTTTTGGTCCACCGTGTGTGGTGTCAGTTGATGTAGATGTCTGCCCTATATACGAAACTTTATTGCAAATGAAATATGTGAATTGGTTTGACTCATCGTATCATTATTTTGTGTTTTTCTTTACTATGTAAAAGAAATAACCATGGTGTTACTGTCATAAACATACATATAAGAAACACTAACAAATAAGTAGTTTTTGACGTTTACTTTTGGAGTAACATAGCAATGTTAAAAATAAACTAACAAATACATATCGCACACCAAATCATAAATAAACTAAAATCATAAATGTGAAAATGGTTTTGTTTTTTCATGGACCGCAAAAATTTCTTTTGCAGCAAAGTCTTCTTGAACGCATCTGGGATTTTTTTAAACTTATACATATATTTGTCCTTATCCTTTTGCTAATGCTTATTTTTGTTAAGCAAGTTGTAATATCAGCTCATGTTTTTTATAGCAAGATAAAAATCAATTCAAAATGAGTGTACTTTTATTGTTACAGATTGTTTGCCGACTTTTTAATTATTTTCCACATTTGTCTGATTTTTTTAGCAGATTTTTGGTAAAATTTTCTGGCAACAGTGTTGGTAACATTGTTCATATAGTCATACTTCCCTGCAGGAGATCGAACTAGTGTCCAACTGGTATTTTACTAGTACAGAAGCCACCACCACTACTTCCCAACCGTAAACTTTCCTATAACATGTTAATGCTCAAATTAGCATTGAGTGTGTTTAGAAAATTACTAGTGCCATTGGTACTAGTTTAGGACTAGTTAGGACCAGTTCTTTTGCAAAGAAAAATCCTATAAAATTGGTGGTTTTATTCCTTTATTACCCAGTGACAACTGCTAGTTAAAACTCGCAATTATTTATCAAAATTCAAAAATACAAAAGGTTAATTGTAATTATTTGATTATAATTATTTATAGGTGAACCTGAAACTTTAATAATTGTATAATACCAATTTTCTTACAGTGCAAGTGCTCTGTTAGACATTCAAAATTTATTTTCTAATGTGGTGCCTTGGAAATACTTCATATACTAGTACTCATCAGAACTAGTAATTTTATACAACAACTTTAACCCTTTTCCCACTAGTTCTTGCTGTTCTAGTAATTATACTAGTAGCTTTTAGACAATTGACACCTATTCTCCTGCAGGGTTGTTATCACAAGCTTATGCGTATACGTATTGATACGAATACATATAGCACATTTGTTTGATCGAACTAGCACCTATCGTTAAGTGCACTTGTTTGTGTTGATAGCTATAGATATGCATGACTGATATAATACTCATACTCGTTGGAGTATCGATATTTATTGAATATTCAAAGAGTAACTTTTTGACTTTCTCTGATGTCGATATGTATTGTGTTAAGAAATAAGAAAATTATGTTCAAATATGTAGTATGTACGTATTGAAATTTTCCCTTTTCGATTCAAGTACGTATGAGTGATAGTGTAGAAAAGTCATATATTACTCATACGTACTCATATGCAAAATGGTAAGCGGTGAATACATTTGACAATACGGAAATATTTGAGGACATTTTTTTATTATTTAAAACAATAACAAATCTGTAGCTATAACGCACCAGCGGCAAAGGCTATCCAGCTTATTATATTGACATGTCATATATCACTTAATGGGTAATTGAGTACATTTTAAAATAAAATTTTAGTACATATCATGGAAAAGAGTAACATTAATTTTGGCAATAAGGAATTATATTATTTATTTATTATTGTTATGTTCTAGTAAAAATTATTCGTTTTCAAGGAAGCGAATGGTATTTGGCAAAATTAACAATAAAACAAAAATACTAAAGTTAAAAGTGTCAGTCTGCTATTTAAGTGTAATTTGATATGTTCAACGTGTGTCTAGGAATTCTATTCGCATAAATTGCGAGTAAAAATTAAACGTATATGTTCAGCTTAACTGATAAACTTGACTTTAAATAAAGTGATATTCGCGAATACGAATACGAATATTTGAAATGATATTCGCAAATACGAATACGAATATTGTATGTGAAAGTTATAGACATTAAATTGGGGTTCTAATTACGACAGCAATATGAAATATTAAAAATAATTATGAAAAAGGACTTTATACTCCTGTTGGCGTACTTTAAAGTTAACAAAACTATCCAAAATTTTAATGATCGTCATGAAATAATATTTGGAAATGATACAAAGCACAAATTTCTATAAAAAATTTAATGGATTTGCGCAAACTAATATTTTAAGCCATTTATGTAAATTTCGTGTAGGATTTATGCATTTATTTATTTTATTTGTTTGGAAAAATATTCGTATTCGTATTCGCTTGAATTTGGCGAATACGAATATGTATAGATTACCTTTCCAACAGTTAAACAGTTTTATGAACTCAGAATTCTCAGAAGCAGCTTTGTAAGAGATTATTACAAAAAAAAATTGTGGTTTTGAAGCAAAAAAGTTTGGCGACCACTGTTGCACCAATTTTGTACTTTGTGTTCATATCCGTCTATTTGATTGTACTTTTATCATCCTGGAAGCTTAAATATACACAAAGCTTATAAATAAAACGCGAAATACATCATTTTTAACAAAAACTGTTCCAATAAAATGTTTAATCACTCCAGTAATTTCTAGGGAATTTTTAAACTATTACAAAAGACAAAAAACCGAGCTGTGCATGACCATAAACAAGTCTTATATTCCAAATAACTGCCATACCGATCCAAAACTTTGGCTGAAATTAATTTTGATTTAAAAAGGGGGTCAAATTCATAGCTGTTAAGTAATGATTAGTAATCGTAATGATTACTAATTTGTTTACTTTTTTTTAAGGCAAAGTAATGATTAAATTACTATTATATTCGGTTTCACACGATTACTAATTGATTACGATTCCTAATAATGGAAAAGTAATCTGAATTACTTAGAATGACTAAAAATAATCAAAAAGAATAAAAAAGTAATCAAAAAATAGTCCAATTACTGCTAATGATTACTTTTGATTCTTTTTGATTATTTATTAAGATTCAAAAGTAATCTTTGAAAGAAGTTGGATTACTTCTTGATTATTTTTGATTCTTTTTGATAATTTTTAGTAATTTTAAGTAATTCAGATTACTTTTCGATTATTTGTAATCGTAATCAATTATTTGTCAGCAATTCTTTTGAAGGCAATTATATAATCATTACAATTCTTTTTAAAATGTAATCTAACTAATTACTAATTGTAATAGAAATTTAACAGCTCTGGTCAAATAACCCAATGTACCGCGATATGTAGTGCACTAGGATTAAATATAATGTAAAAACAATTCCAAAAATACATTTTTTTATTTTTTGTAACGCCTACATATACCGCCCTTTTTGTTTTTTGTGCACTGTGTCGCCAGTTTTAGTCCAATCATTATATTTTATATACCAGTGTTCCTGTCTGTTTACTACCACTTCATATTTTAGTCATGACTTTTAAAAACTCACCCTAATGCTAAATATTTTTTAACGAAAATAACAACTTGAATATGAAAAACTATTAAAGACAGAAATTTAGCTCTTGCAGAGCCAGGAACACTGGTATACAAAATGTTATGATCGGACAAAAAGTGAAAGAGCTGTATTTTTAAAATATATTTTTTTGGAATTGTTTTTACATTATCTTTAATCCAAGGGGGTGACTGGTAAATTTTTTTTATTGAAGGCCAACCACTCTATAATACACATTGCCACATTGCACATTCTGCACGAGAGATTTGAGGGTCTGTTAATCTCACGTGTAGGTGGTGTGAACTAAACATTTGGAATGCGTGTCACCAACTAAAGCCACGTATATTTGTACGTTGTTCTATTCAATGCATTAGGGTATACATAGGTCAAGCGATTAAAAAATTTCGATTATATCTCACACGCTCTTTGCTTAATTTCAATTTAAAGACAAGAAGTGCTTAATGAAAGACCCTTTATTCTTGTGTGATCTTATTACGATAATTTGATGCAAATAATTTCGAAAGAAAAATCAAATAACTTGATAAATTCAGCAGGAGTAGGCCTAACTTATAAAGACTTAGGGGTCTTGATACACAATTATGCATCTTCTAAAATAAATATAAAATCTAATTATCATGTAGTAATAAAATATAATAGCAAATCTAGTAAGCAAATTGCTTCCCAAATAATTTTGGCACACGTATTTTTGAAGGTATTCTTCTGGGGGCAGCTTCCACAGGAACTGCCCCCATATGCCGACTCTGTCTAGAATTATGCCTTTAACTTAAAAAAAAATTTATTGGCAACCTTCAGAATTTCTGATGCTAGTGTGCGAAAATATATTTACTTGAAGAAAAAAAGAACTTGTAAACAAATTAAAAAATTTACGTTAAGAAAACATTAACAAAAAAAAAAATAAAAAATCCAAGCAGCTAGTTAAATTTAGTTGTTGTTTTTAATTAGATTTTTCTGTTTAAGTTCCGCCCTTATGTAAACTCTGTAACTAATTTTCAGTTTTTCAAGTATGTTTTTTTTCTTTTCTTTTTTTTTTTTGTGTGCTGTAAAAACTTTGTATGTTTTTTGTTTCTTCTTATGTTTTTTTGCTTATATTCATTATAATATTGTTTTTTCTTAATTTCGAAATAAATACCTTTCGATATTCCAGTATTTCAAGTTAAATTTAAAGAGAGTTTTGTTAGTGAGGCGAGTAAAAGCTTCAAAAGTATTCTATATGAATTGTTTTTTTTTTCTGAACTCTTAACAGTTAAGCGCCTGCTCATGCAAGTGAAAGTGAGCATCAGTATTTTCACATTCTCTCTTCTCTGTCTCTCTCTTGTTCTATCTGCCATTTGAGCTCTCTATCACCTGATTTTGTAATTCAGATGTTTGACAAAAAAAATATTTTATTAAATTTTTTTGTTAGTTTGTTTTTGTTGTTTGTTGTTTGTTGTTTGCTTTGTGGTATTCTATGCCATGCAGCAAATATGTGGGAGTAATAAATAGGACACACACACACACACGCGCGCACACACTAACACCGACAGCACATCTAATATTTTTTTGTAACTTCTTTGCTTCTTCTTGCTACAAAATTTCAGTAACACACAGCTGCTTTTGGCTGCTGGCTTTAGAATGATGAGGAAAACAAAACAAGGAAAAGCTGATTTGGAAAAAAGTCATGAAAATTAACCAAACGAAATAGAAAAATTTACTATGCAGAAATAAACGGGAGCTGGGAAATGTGTGTTAAGAGAACCCTAGCATGGATGGGTTTCATTGAAACAGTAGGTTAATGTTTTATGTATGTATAGAATTTCACTTGTACGCGTGTATGTGTGTGTGTGTGAGTACGTTTGTGTGCATGAGGTTTTTAAGTATACTATTGCCCATTAACAAGACAACACAACTACAACACAAAACGGCATTCTGCATGTTTTGTTGCTAAAATAAAAGAATAAGGAGAGGAAAAACTTTTTCCTTTTTTTCATGTTTTTAAAAAGGAAAAAAAGAATAAAAAATTAAAATAAATAAATCAAACAAAGCAGCGGTATTAAAGTTTCCTGTTGTACAACGTTTATTTTTTTCTCGTCTTCTCTTTTTTTTTCTTGTTTTATTTTTTTTTGAGCAGTGAAGGGTAATTTAACAAGCAAAAGGTTCTGTCAAAGTCATTTGCAAGGATTTACTAAATATTTAGCTTATAGCTTTAGCAAGTGTCCTTAGTATACACATGTAACTATACATACAAGTGCATGTATATTTAAAATAAAAAATTTGTGTGCGAGTTGTTTGGTTTCACTCCTGCAGTATAGAAATTGTTTCTGCTGCAGAATGAAAGTGTTTTTTTTTTCATACAACTAGTGTTTATGTGTTAAGTAGCAACTTGGCTTATATTTAGTACTTATGTTTATTTGTTTAGTCAAGGGACACAAAGTGTTATTAGAAATTAATAACAAAATTAATTTATTTATTAACATGTGCTTTTATTGCGGTATAAAACATAATTCAAATACCTTCATTCACATCTCAGGAAGTCTTCATTGTAAGATTATCATATTTTAAAATTTTTTGATTTCATTCTTTTGCCTCGCGTAAATACACACCCTTTAAATATAGGCCACAACTTGGCCCACATAAAATTGTTTTACTTAAATAAAAGTATTGCTTTAAACTATTTAAAACCTCGAAGAAATATTTTGATTAAATCAAAAAAAATATTGACAAAATTTCAACTGGTTTGTAGCTGGAACTTCTTGAACAGAATGAGTCGGGTATTTTTTTTTATTTTGCATAGAAGCTATATTTATTCTCTTAAGATAGTGAGGATGCCTTTTCAGAAAAAGAAGGGGACAGTGCACTTCAGTCTTAAACTTTTACGATATGCTAAAATTCTGAAAACATTTTTTTTCATCATCTCTAATTGGAGCGTAGCCGCGAATAACATTGTAAAATACAAGCTTTACAAAGCCAGTTATTTCACAGACTACCATTAATATTACTTTCTTGCTTTGTTCAAACATCAAACCATCCAAAATTATGCATCGTATCGCCCGTCAAAATACAATTACAAAGAGTCAGTCAGTTGAAGAACTTTGTGAGTAACTAACAAAATCATGCAAAAATCATGATAAATGTAAAAGAGATACAATAACAAAAATTAAAAATTAAAAAAACCCCCGATATATCTAGAAAAGATGTGATACCTTCCAAATGATTTTCTTCAAAAATAGCTAAGAACCCTTTCGTTCAAGTCAACTTTCAAACACAAAAAACTAAATCAAAATCGGTCCAGCGGTTTGGTCTGTACGTGGACACGGACAGACACACAGATACACAAACACACAGAGCCACAGAGACACAGAGACATAGACACACACTACAAAACTTATAACACCCCTTTTTTAGTCGGGGTTAAAAAGAAATGTTAGTGCTAATTATCATTATTTTCGATAAGCTAAAATAAAAATTAAACCAAAACAAACAATCTTGCATTAAAATACGTATTTTGGCTCCCCTGAAAATTATTATTTTGTCACTTACAACCTTCAATTAAATTTGAGTATCAAACTGGAAAAAATTTTATCTAAAAATTTTTCATATAAAAATTTTTCACATAGTAATTTTACATATAAAAATTTTTGACATTAAAATTTTTCATATACAAATTTTTTACATAAAAATTTTTCATATAACAATTTTTTACATATAAAAAATTTTTCGTATAAGAATTTTTCATATAAGAATTTTTCATTTGAAATTGTTTCATATAAAAATTTTTCATTTGAAAATTTTTCATATAAAAATTTTTTACATAAAAATTTTTCACATAAAAATTTTTCATATACAAATTTTTCACATAAAAATTTTTCATTTGAAAATTTTTCACATAAAAATTTTTCACATAAAGATTTTTTATATAAAAATTTTTCATATAAAAAATTTTCATATACCAATTTTTTACATAAAAATTTTTTATATAAACATTTTTCATATAAAAATTTTTCATTTGAAATTTTTTTATATAAAAATTTTTTATTTGAAATTTTTCATATAAAAATTTTCCATATAAAAATTTTTCATATAAAAATTTTTCATATAAAAATTTTTCATATAAAAATTTTTCATACAAAAATTTTTCATATAAAAATTTTTCATATAAAATTTTCATATAAAAATTTTTCATATATCAATTCATATAAACATTTTTCATATAAACATTTTTCATATAAAAATTTTTCATATATCAATTTTTCATATAAACATTTTTCATATAAACATTTTTCATTTAAAACTTTTTCATTTAAAACTTTTTCATATAAACATTTTTCATACAAAAATTTTCCGTATAAATAATCGTATTTTTATATAAAAAATTTTAATATAAACATTTTTCATATAAAAATATTTCTACACAGAAAAAATAATAAAAAGTTTTTGCTTTAAGAAAAAAAATTTTAAAATAATTTTCCTTATTTGAAAAAATAAAAATATTTAAAAACAATATTAATTTTTCATTCTATTAAACTTTTAAGAATTATGGTCTTAGTTTTACAATTCTGGTGCTACTTAAGTTAAAACATTATCAGATTTTTTGCATTTAGTAATTGAAAAAAAAATGAAGCTTTTGTCTACGTAATATTAAATAAATTAAATAAGATTATACCAATAAGTTCTGAATGCTATAAGGCAGAAATTTGGCAATGAAAAATAATATGAAACTCGACAAACAGAATTTAGGGGTTGCTAGCAAAAACTGTTTGCGAATTGTGCCAGTAGCACAGTCCTTTCACTAACTAACCATCCAACTAAAGTTTTACAAGCCCATATACATTTATTTTAATACAAAACACTACTACAACAGTGTCTTTGTATCTTCCCAAGTGCTGGTAACTAAACTAATAAATTCTGTTCGACCCTTATGTTATTTTTAAATGCAATCCATTAAAAATCTTAATTATCATGGAGAACATCCTTTTTTTATTATTTAGCTAACGATATCCCTTACTGTTTATTTTGCATAAAATCAGTTTCTTTTTTTTTTGGCATACATAAAATTAAAAAATAGAAAACAGCAAAAAAAATTATATCATATTAACAAGCTTATGGTGGTTGTAACGGGGGGCAAAATACATATAAAAAAAGAGAAAATAACAGCTCTTTTATGGCCGGATATAAAATAAATACAACTACACACTTCACTTTTTACACAACCATACACACAAGCACACACACACACACAAACACACACCCATGGTTACTAATAAAAATTTCCGTTATACTCCGTGATGTATTAAAATGCTTAGATGTTTTCCATTGGAGAATTCGAGTTTGTTTTTTATTTTGTTGTTGAACGACAACAACATTAAACTTGCTTTAAAAAAAAAACTACGCTGTAGGTGCATTTGGTTGATGGAAATTTTAAACTTTGATTTTAGTGGTATCCCAGCAAATGATTTGACTTAACAATGCAGATATTTGTAGGTTATAAATTGGCCAACGTGTGGTCTATTAAGGAAAGCCTACATTTTACTGCATTATATTTGATATTCATCCTTTAAGTTCTATTTACTTTTTAATTAAATTGATTATAAGTTTAGCTCTAAATTATACAAAAACAAGGCACAGCTTCCTTTTTTTTTTTTTTTGCTGGGATTTTCGCTACTTTTTTCCGTCATGTAAGACTTGCTTAAGTCAATTACTAACGTTTCATATTTACACGGCCATTTGACATAAAAAACATTAACTATAAAAAAATTGTTGTACGTAGAAAAAACAAAACGGGTGAATTAAAAAATGTTCCCAGGAAATGGCAGCAACATAAACCAGATGCACAGTATCAAATTAAAAGTTTTTTATGTGGAAATCTATTAAATCAATCATTTGAAAGCAGTATATCGTACAATCAAACACAAAAGGTGCAAGCTTTAAATATATTCAAAATGGAATTTTTACCATAAATAAACTTACAGTAAATATATTTCTATCTACACCGAAAGAATTTTGCTTCATAAGTCCAATGCAACAATTTCATTAAAATCTTTTTCACAAATCCAATGAAAATTTCATGAATATTGTGAAAGAATTTCATTGGAATTGCTTCGTTGGTATTCTGGTTTCGTAAGAATATTTTATTGGATTTATGACAACAATATTTTCTAATTATTAAGAAACCCCTTTATATTTAAGTTATTTTATTCTTTTCATGAAATTATTTTATTGTTTCGATGAAATTATAGCACTGCATTAATTACACTGTTAAATAAATTTGATGAAGTTTTCAATAAAATAATTTTAGCGAAACTGGTTTCATTAATCCAACGAAGCGTGACGTTGGTTGAATTTTAATGAACTTTTCATTAGAGTAATGTCGAATTTATGCCGACAATTCTTTCAGTGGATTATCTCCATTTAATGGTTTCTACAATATTGTTTTTTTTATGGCTTCAGGGAAAAAATTTTAGTTAATCAGCTTACACCAACATCGAAAAACTAAGACATTAATTTATAATAATTTTGTTTGCAATGCAGCAAAAGGACACGACTAATTTCCAATTTTGCTAGACAATAATATCGTCTTGTCTATGGGCGGGAGAAAGTCACATTTGTGATTCAGAAAATGACAGCAAGTACTCAAAAAAATATACATAAGTAAATAGTCCTATATTTAGCAACTACGCATAATCATAATGGTAGCGCAAACAATTTGTCTCTCAAGCAAATATGAGTAATGCCGATTCCAACATAGAAGAGGATCTGTATTTCGTTTATACAAAAAAAGACACATCGTATCAAACGAATTGACTCTCTCTCTCTCTCATACTTTGAGTCTGAGTATGTTTATACACAGGCTATGACTATTTAATCAGGAAAAAAAAACTCAATACTCGGAATATTTATTAGTCATTCGCCACCGTGTACAATCATTTGTGTACATAAAATGGAAAGGAAGTGTGTGGGTGTGGGTGTGAGTGTGTGTATAGCTGTTTGAAAACATGCTTGTGTTTATTGTGTAAATAAAATATCCCTGTATACACGCATATGTAGTCGATTTAATTGTCAGAATATTTTTATATTCGTGCGTGTGATTGTAGCTCACAGAGTTTGTAATATTTAGTTGTTATCGTTTGTGCTGCGTAATTTAAAAAATGTGTTTAAACATAGTTGTTGGATTTTATAGTTACATATACATACGTATTCAGTTTAAAATTAATGCATGTGCTTGCATTTTGCGTGTTTTTTATTTTTATCTGCACGCATTCGTGGTTTTTTGATGGCCAACACTCAAAAAGTACTTAAAGCGATACTTTTGTCATGCTCTATAACCTATACTTTGTGTATTTGTATTAAACCATTAGATTCAACACATATTTTTCATATATTTTTCATACGTTTTAACAACATGCTAAATAAAACAATGAAAATAATATACAAACTCTTAATGCAAAATATTTATAGAAAAATATAGTTTCAGTTTTTATTATCACAGACAACAACCAAATTTGGAGAAAATGATTTAGAGAATTTCAAGACAAACAAACACTTTCTATATCTTCTTACTGAAGTCTCTCAGGAATGTTTGTAATATTTTATTTATTCCCTTTTTATTTTTAGCAGGCGATATATAGTTTTACTCTGCTTGACTTCAATTTGTCAACGCTAGCAAATTGATCAAAGGCCTGGAAATGCCAACTGCAGAGCACTAATAATATCAAATATTAAAATCAGCGCACGGCTTTTATAACAAACCCAGATGAACATATAAACATATATTTTTTTAATTATTCACTTGTTCAGTTAGAGTTGAATTTAGTTTTCTTTCATACATTTTTATTATTTAGTTGAAATATAAAGAATTTTAATCAGGAGTATTTTTTTTTTTTTTTGTTAATCAGGCTAACTAGCTGTAGCCGGCAAATATTGTCTCACCTTCAAATATTTAAAAAAATTTACTACAAATTACTCCACGCAGTGGTCATTTGTTGGATTAAAACAAGACAAAAACCGACTGGATATTGAGTGGAATCTGTGTTGACAATTTCAGCCCCATAGCTCTTATAGTTCCAGAGATCATGCTTTCCTAACGAATACATAAAACGATTTTTTATAAATATAGATGAAATTAAATGAAAAGACCTTGTGCAAGGTAAGACAAAATGCTATAAGGCCGTATGTTGCGATGTTGAAAACAAACCTTGGAGTACAAGGTTGTGCTGAAGAAACTGAACAACTTTCGCCCACCAGCCACAACATGTGCAACCAAGTTGAAAGTAATACACGAAAGTTTTTGCCGCAGAAGACCATTATTACATATTCCATGCAAGATAGTGCGCCCAGTGATGCAATATCTGGCCAGCAGTCAGGAAGTTGAAGCAGCTTATAAGCTTCGATTGAAGAAAGCACCGGGAGTTGATGGCTTTTTAAATTTTTTGCTGTTGAAAGTAATCCTGAGGCATTTAGAGATGTGTGATACCTGCATCAAAGATAGCACATTTCCCCAGATATAGAAAATGCAAAGATTTGTGCTTATTCAAAAAGGTAATAACACTTAAGATGCATCGGGATATCATTTGCTCTATATGGTTGATACAGCCAGTATACTACTGGAGAGAATAATATGCAGAAGGCTTAAAACAGCATTAAAGAGAGATGGCCTTTTGGATCGCCAATTAGGTTCCGAAAAGTACGCTCTGCTGTAAGCGCCATAGAAGATGTACCGAAAGATGCCTTCAAAGGTGATACAAAATACTGCATTTGGATGTCGAAAACGTGTTAAATTCGACAGGCTAGGACATCTAATGATTCAAGACTTCATCAGGCTGAAATATTAACAGCAGCATTTATTTATAATGTCACTCTATGTACATGAAAGAGATTTTTGTGTAGATTAATAAACTATAATGTATTTATAAGTTTGGAGGACCATTATGCAAATACTAAATGTCACTATATCTTTAAAACTAGAGCTGATAAGGATTACGCCATCGTAAAATATAAGGATCTGCCATTTTTATTTAAAAATCCTAAAAAAAACCTTTACTTAGTAGTTGTGCAGTGTAATTATTAATTAAAGAGTTATAAGTGTATAATCGTTGGATAATTATACAATTTATTTAATTATAAAGACATGTCTATCACATGTGAATTTATTATATAGCGATTTATTTTTAAATATATAATAAATTTTTATCTATAAATATATAAAAAAAAAACACGTATCGAGATACCTACTGGAGCTAATTAAAGTTATTTATACTATAGAAATGAAAACAGAAAGTCATATACCGTATTAGCAGGAGTCTAGCAATGCTCGGTGTTGGCCGCAATGCCGTGAAACGTCATGTATGACGATAAATTGAGACTTGAGGTCCCTATTGATGTGCAGACGATTCATTGGTCTTGCAGACGATATTATTGGTCTTGCAGACGATATTACTTTAGTAATAACAGGTAAACACTTCGATAAGCTAGAAAAAACGGACAACGATGCCGTTGGTAAAGTTAGAAGCTGCACCACAAGCAAGCCTTAGGCTTGCTGATCATAAAACTTCGATCCTACTGGTAAGCAGTAGAAAGGAAATAAAAATCATCACAATAACTTTATGCTATCAGCGAATAACCTCTAAACGTGCAATCAAGTATTTTTGGGCTATGATTGACAACACACTGACGTTCAAGGAATATTTTAAATATGTTGGAGAGAAATATGCATCAATAACTTGCACACGTGGACAATTAATGCCCAACCTGGGTGGTACGAAGCAGGAAGAAAAGCTTTTGCTAGTGAGAACAGTCAAATCGACTGCATTATATGCAGCCCCCATATGAGCTGTTGCTACGATGGGAATAGATGCATCCTACAGAAAGAGTGCCCTCAGGGTCGTTTCTCCCTTGCGAACAGAGTTGACAAATGCAAACTTGGTGATTGCGGGAATGATTGCACAACAGCTGCTAGCGAATATGGAAAAGGAGCACTGGGGTAGCGTACCCCAACCAGTTGATATATGTAAAATGCAATGGAAAGATGATAACACCATTGAACCAGTCCTATAAAAAGAAGATGAACCAATAGACTCAGGCCAAGAATAGTGGTGAACTTTCATCTAACCCAGTTGTTAACCGGACACGGATGCTACAGCGCATACTTTTTCAAGTATGGACACGACAACGGAGATGTGAGCCCAGAATGTATAGATATAAGGGAAACCGCGGAGCATATCTTCTTTGATTGCCCGCGATTTGAGAACCAGAGAAGCTGCCTAGAAAAAGTTTTCCGATCCCAAATAACGTCTGAAAAACTTGTTGACTTGATGCTTTAATCAATTCAGACTTGGGATTATGTGTGTGTCCCCGCAAAAGAAGTTTAAGTGCAGCAGAGAATAATCTACCAGAAAACAGCATTTGCTGCAGTATCAACTGCCTAAATAATACTTAGCTGTGGTCCCGAGGGACGAAGGGATGAAAAAAGAATGACAAGGATAGGTTTAAGTGCGCAGGTGCATTGCTAAGGCTAAAAGTAAGTCTTGCTGCGAATCATACATACGAGTGTTTACCAGTTCGGGCTGCCAATATATTTTGAAGATTTTCTAGCCTTGAGCTTGTAAAGTTTAAAAAACATCGTCGCGAAAACGGTCAGACCTTAAAACGTCGCGATATGATTGAAAAAAAATTTTCGAAAATTGGCTTAAAATCTAAATTAAATTTTCTATAGCGAAATTTTTAAAAATTAAAAGTTCTAATAGTATAGAGTTGACTTTGCTAGCGTTAGCAAGAACTCCCCACATTGCTACAATGATTGATTGATGTTGATGTTACTGCACTCAGAACAAAACACTTTTCTGAGAAACCACTGTTGAGAATTTTTGAGCAGAGTAGTTATTATTTCTCTAAATATTTCGTTTAAAATTCAATCTTTTGTGTTTCCTTTCTCCAAAATAGAAAACGAAATCAATGTTGTATAATTACCAAGAATATTCAACAAATTAATTTTGTCTCTGCCAGGTTCTTAAGTGCTAAGTAAAGTGTTTTTATTTCACATTTTAAAGTGAAAAGGAAGGAAAAACGTGAGCATCGTAGAGTGGCAAATTGCTGCAACCAAAAGAAAATGCACTTTTTAATTTAATAATATTTGTTGATTCAATTGAAAAATTGTGTGGAGCACACTTCTATGTCTTTGCCGCCAATGCTGTTGGCTGTTGCCTGTCGCTCTATAAGTTTTCAAAAAAAAAAAAAAATACTAAAATATCAAAACTGATTAAACTAAAAATAATGGCAACAATATGCAATGATTATGGCATGTTGAATCCAAATGCTGGCAAGAGAAAATAAAATTAAAAAGAAATAATAATAATAACAATCAGTATTTGCATCAAAAAGAGAAAAAATAAAAAAGAGTTTAATGCAAAAACATTAACAAATAAATAGATTTATTAAAATTAATGCTGGTTCCACGTAGGAATTTTTATGAGCAAACCGGTTTAACGAATTCTTTAACTTTGAGTACCAGGATTAAAGATTTTCTTAGTAGTTATTAATTTTATGTCCACTGGATGCATTATTTTTAAAAGAAATACACACCTAAAGGTTTGTATCAGGTTTAATTTAAAGTTTCGAGAGTGGATGCGAATTTTAATTGAAATTTATTTGCTGCTGGTTAAGTATTGCATCTGTATGCATTTCATTGGTGCTTCGTCAAATCATCAGCACACTTCAACCACAGATTTTGAACAGTCACAAATATCTTTATTTTAATAATTTGTTATAATTTTTTTGTCTCTCAATTTTTTTCCCTCTTTTTACGCTCTCTCCTTGAAAACTTTTTAAGTTAATGAACACTTTCTAGTAACAATTGTTACAAATTTGTAACAATTTTTAGTAAATGAACACACCTATTATTGCAATTTATTTGCTACTGGTTAAGTATGTCTATTGGAATGGCCGTTAGTTGTATGGAGAATTTTTTTTTATTTCTTATCTTCTCTCCCCCCAAATCGGTTCAGTTATATGTAAAACTAAATACAAAAAAATTTCATAGCGATAAGTTGTGTTTTAGGGGGTACGTCCGACCCTTAAAGTTGGTCTTCAAGCCCATTTTCAATATAATTTGTTTACATAAAAAACTGTTAAAAAAACATTTTACAAGAATATTATATCTGACAATATAGTATATCTTCTAGTCAACAACATTAGTCTCAAAGAAAGTTTTTTGCTAAAATTAATATTTTGGAAAATAATGAAGAAAATAAACAACAAAATATTATAAATTATTTATGTACATAAAAATTATATTTATATGGAAATTATTTATATAAAGCATGTACAATAATAGCTTATATCTATTAAATTATTTCATACATATACATATAGTCAAGAGAAAACTAAAGAAAACAAAAAATAAGTAAAAGCGCTATATTCGGCTGTGCCGAATCTTATATACCCTTTACCAACGTATATATGTATATGTAGTATACAGAAACATACATAAGTACATATTTGTTTTGTGAAAAAAATTATAATTTTTTGTTATAGTGCAATTTTTAGTAAGTTAGAATTTGCTTGAATAAAGATCTTCCTAAAACATAAAATATGTTTAACTGAAAAAAAACATAATTTTTGGTTATTTTTTACCCAAATTTTTTTTCTAATTTTCAACCCTAATACCATTATTTAAATTTTTCTGGTTTTAATACGAGTACTAATTTATTTCTTTCTAAAATATAGCATATATTTAATTATCAAAGCAATAACTAGCTTCATTTAATTAGTTTTATATATCAAAAAAAGTGTACTTTTCCCAACCCTGGAATTATCCTTTTAGATTTTTTTGGTTCCTTATACCAATCTAATTCCTTAAAACATATAACATATAAAATATGTTAAGTGAACAAAGAAAAAAAGAAATAAGGAAAATACTAGTTTTATTTAGTTACTTTAATATTAAAAAAAAGTTGAAATTGTCCAGCTGTGGAGCTGTGGTTTTTATTTTTCTAATTTTCTGTACCCAACTTTTGCTTCCAAAATATAAAATATATATGTAAAGATTTATATATCTATAAAAAGTTATTAGACCTAGTTAACTTTATAAATCACAAAAAATTTAAGTTTCCCAACCCTGGAATCATAATTTAAAAATTTTCTAAATTCTTACACCAATCTTTTTCTTTTAAGAATGTAAGATATTTTAAATTTATAAATAAAAAGGAAAAATTAGTTTTAGTAGTTTATTTGTATATAACAAAAAAAAAAATTAAAGCTCACAACCCTGGAAACGTCCTTTTTATTTTTTTTATATTTTTAATACTAAACATAATATATATATATATATATATATATATGTACATATCAATTAAAATATAAAAAAAAATTATTAGACCTAGTTAATTTTATATATCACAAAAAGTGTAAGTTTCCCAACCCTGGAATTATAATTTAAAATTTTTCTGATTTGTACTGAAGTATACAATAAGTTTATTTAAAAAAAACTTTCAAAAATTTGTATTATCTAGTTACTTTTATATGGCAAAATCAAGTTTAAGTTTTCCAGCTCTGAAACCGTCTGCTCGATTTCGCTGATTTTCAACACCAATCTATTTTGGATAATTTTTGATACACCAGTTCAACACCTTTTCTGGGAGATCCAGAAAATCGATTTCACCTACACCAGACGGACGGACGGACATCGCTTATACGTGTTCCCTATTCATAGGGAGCCAGAATATATAAAAATTTTATAGGTCGCATATGATTATTATGGAAACTACACATGGAATGACAAACCTAAATATGTATAAAAAAAACCAAAAAAATTACATTGAATAAATGGGCTTGAGGGCCAACTTTGAGGGGCGGACGCACCCCCAAAAACACAACTTATCTCTATGAATTTTTCTTGTATTAGAGAAATAAAAAAAAACTCCCTACAACTAACGGCCACTTTAATAAAAATGCTTGGTCACCAGCAAAAAAATTTCAATAATAGGTTTGTTCGTTTACTAAAAAACTTTACGAATTTGTAACAATTGTTACTGGAAAGTGTTCATTAACTCTAAAAGTTTGCAAGAAGAGATCGTCAAAAGAGAAAAAAAAATTGAGAAACAAAAAAGATTCCTACAAATTATTGCTAGTAAAATTTTTACTTGCAAGAATTATCCAGACAGCTGCTCCGTGTTTTGTTTGCAAATTAATTATTTGGAAAATATCTGAAAAAGGGTAAATTGAAAAATGTGCATTTCTTTTTTAAAAAGCCTGTATATGTATGTATGTTTTTCTTTCATTAAGTCACATAAATTCAATATTAATGACAAATAATTTGGTTGTTTCTCATATATGATCAGAGATGGAAGGTGGCATTTTTGTATTTGTTAATGAATAAAATTAAAAAGTAATGGAAAATGCATACAAATAGTAAATAGTGCATGAAGCTGTGTAAAGTATTTCATATTATCATATCGATTTTTATACATTTTGAAAAAAAAAAATATTATCAAACAAGATTGTATCACGATTTCCATCCATGGTTCTGATATGAATAAAATGTTCTTGCAAGTTGTTACACGTAAAACGTTCATTTACTTTTTCTTATCTGGGGGAGTAATTTTGTAAATTGGCTGCCCTACTCTCTCGTTGCAAGTTTCTGCTAGGAAAGTAAATGAACACACCTAATATAAGCTTATGACAATGGGTAGTGTGAATAAAAAAGTAGTTGTGTTTTACTTAAAAATTTTTTTAAAAAAACACATACATATTTGGGGTTTTAAAACAGATTTTTAAATAAAAAGCAAATACTTTTTTATTCATACTACCCAATATGTAAAATAATAAATTTATTATATATATTATAAATATTATGGCATTTTTGGAGCTAATGCTTTTATAACTTTAGAAGCCGCCCACTTTATTGATGACCCGAATGCAAGTCGTAAAGTAAATTTGCATTTAAGTATTTTACTTTTTGTAAAATTAATTTTGTTAAAAATCATGATTTAAAAATTCTCGTCTGCCTGCTTGTATTGAAAACCAAAACAAAGCAATCGAATTTGTTGTTATTTTTTTCAACACAAATAGGCAGACGAGAATTTTCGATTGTCTTCTGTAAACTGGCAGTTTATTTTCCATCATTTAAATGTCCACAATAAGTCTTCAAAAGTCGAATATAGTTTCATAGTTATGCGAGAATAAAAAAAGTCAGTACTCACCTTGCAATCGTCGCACTGATGTACGAGCGAATACACTTGACGGCAATCGAAACGAAAAAGTATATCCGTTAGGCCGCACGTAATTCTCGACGCCAAAGCATCCAAGTCCATTAAATCATTCAGGATGCTCAAGCATCCGTTGCCGCCACCAAGTGTGGCATTCAATGCCAACGTATGCAAAGCACCGTACACGTTGCGTTCACAGCAATTGCGCAAACGCAAATGACGTATTTGAGCCAGACGTTCTCTGGGCGTTAGTAGATGGCATAAGTGCGAGGGCATTGTTTTATCACTGTCGCCCAAGTATTCAAGGCACTGTTGTTGCTGTTGCTGTTGCTGTTGTTGTTTCTCCGGTGGTATTATTTTTAAATACTGATCACTGTTTCGGTTATTGACAGCAACTACATTTGTTGTTGCCGTCGTTGTTGGTGATGCTGACGCAGCACCAGAGCGTTGTTGGGGTCTTTTGCTATTGCCGCTTTGGTGTCGTCTGTTATTGTTGTTGTTGTTGTTGTCCTTGTCACTAGCGAAAAGATCTTGTTTTATATGTTGATATTTCAATGGAAATTGTTTATTTTTATTATTCTGTTGCCTGCTGTGTTCGTGGTAATTTTTTGTTTGCAATTTCACTTTAACAATATCATTGTTATTGTGATTCTGTACATGCTGCTGATTTAGTTGCATGGCAATGGCAGCACTTGCTATTGCAGCATCGTTAAACTGCTGATCATTGTGATCAATTTGTTGCCTGTTGGCATCATTATCTTGTTGCATCAGCATATCGTGCAATAGATCATAATCTTCCGTTGAATGCAAGACCAGCGCTTGCGTTCGTGTGTCTTTGTCGAAGTCTTGGCTTTGTGTGACATTCGAAGAGTTTGAGTTTTGTTCGTCATCATTGCGATGTGATGCTGAAGAAATTGCAGAAGCGGTTTCTTTTGAATTTCTTCTGCTTTTTGGCATTTTGCTCTTGTTTTTACTGTTGTTGTTGTTGTTGTTGTTGTTGTTTATTTGATAATAATTAAAAGGATTTAAAAGTTTTTGTATTATGCTGCTGATTTTATCCATGTTGCTGTTGCTGTTGTTGCTGTTATTATCATTAATGTTTTTGAGATTTTTGTTGCTGTTGTTGTTGTTGTTGTTGTTGTTATCATTTGTGTTGACACTATGACTAGTAGTTGGCTGACTGTTTCTTAACTTAATATTAAAGGTGTTTGTTGTTGTTGTATAACCTACTAATTTGTTTAATTTATTATCGTTTTTATTTTGTTTCTTACTATTTTTAACATTATTATTCGAATTATCATTAATTAAATTATTAATCATATTATCCTTATTTAACTTATTTGTAAATGGCGTTTCGTCTTCTTTGCACGATTTTAGACACGTTGGCGGACCAGGGCCTTCATCGACCCACGCAACAGGCAGTGTACCAGCGGAGCATTCACCCTGAAAAATAGAAATAAAAATAAAAAAATTTTATAAGTTTAAAGTATTCGTTTATAAATAAAAGTGTTAAATTTTTTTAAACAAAATTTTTTATTTTAAATTTAAAAATTGTTTTAATAATTCTGTGTACAGTTTACTTAAAAAACTAAAGGTTACAAGAGAATTTCCCAATTTAACTGAAAAAGAAATAAATTTCTCAAAATCGACTTGAACGCTTAAAAGTGCTCTCCTGCAAAACCGTTAAATATGACTTAAGCACTTTTTCCTTATTGCCACAGAATTAGTAAAATATAAAAAATACCATAAACAAATACAACTGGTTATAGCTATGTTGCTTAGCTATATAAATGTAATAAAATTATATTATATGACGATGTCATATGCTCTGCAAATACTTCAAAACGTTTAAAATTTATTTGCTATTATTTTCTTTTCTAGCGGCGCACGATTAAATTAATGTATTGCTTGTGGCCGAAGGCAGCTGTTAGCCGGCTCTGTTCTCTGGTTTATGCTTATGTGAAAAAACAATACAAAAACCAATTGAGCAAACGTTCTCATTGTTTTTGTTTCTTTCAATTCCAAGAACGAAACAAAACAAAATCAAGCAATTTGTTTCGTTTATTTTCGCACTCTGGTTTTAAGTACAAAGAAATCAAAACAAATATATATTTATAACTATAATAGTGTCGATTATTTTGATTAAGAAAATCACATCTTAACTCCTGTATCGTGCCATAAATAGCATAGCTATAATAAAAACAAAACTTTAAAGATGTGTGGATTTGTAAAGCTAATGTTGTTTGAAAATGTGTTTTATTTCTAACCAACATTTATGTTTGTTACTTCATAGCTCCGTAAATAAAAAATCTAATTAAAAATTTTTTTGTCTAGGAAAGTACAGCTTCCATTTATTTCCATTATAAAGAAAGTGTTCTGAAACACTCCCGCTAATTTTTTTAAATTAATTTTATGTGAAACTTAGCTCACAACTTAGGCTTTTGCAATGACAAGTCGCACCTCTTTATATGAATCGAAAAGCAATTATCCGAACCTATAAAAACATTTAACTTATGCGAATTTTTAATTTTTTCTATGCGTAGCGCATTATATGAAATCTATAACTTTACATTTTCTTAATTATTTTTGAGCAAAACGAAACATAGTGCCTTTTTCGATATGGAAAAAGTAGGAAATCTTGGTCGTCACTGTTGGTGCAATTGTATTTATTTCTCTTTGAGTTGCTTAATTTTTAATTTCCCGCTATATGAAGTTCCTGATTTCCCGACAATTTTCGAAAATCGAGTTTCATCATATTTAAACATTTTGAGCTTCTGAAAGTTGATTGTGCCTATTTTTGCGATAATGGACATTATTATAGATGTTTCTATGAGCGTTTGTGTATGTGTGTGTATATGTGTGCATGTGCATGTGTAAATATCTGTGGCAATAAATTTTACTGTTTTGCAGCCCAGAGAAAACAGTGCCTACTAAATACCTCATACAATTGAACAAAATTAATAAGAAATCTCTATGGTTTTTTTTCAATACGGAAATCTTATTAATTTCATAGAGAAAACCTTTTTGAAAAAATCAAGAAGAAATCTTGTAGTTTTTATGAGGTTATCTTATTGATTTTTTCAATAATAAAATACAAACAAATTGCGTCTTTATTCTCTGTACTTCTGTATTTTCATTTAAATTCTATACCATATACATATGTATGTATGTGTGTATGTAGTATGTTGTAGATGTTATTTATTTATACATACATACATACACATTATGTTATTTTCTTAACTAATTTACTCAAGTATTGAACCAGCAAACTTCTACCTGATAGACAAGCACTCTACCCAATATGCTAACAAGCAGCCTGAATAAGGGTTGAAATTATTGTGCAAACATTCTTATACTTTTATTCTATTTATAGAAACGAAATAACAAGACACCTCATAAAATCAAGAAGAGTTCCTTATTAAAAAAATCAATAAGATGCTTTACACATACTCATATAGGAACCTACTAAAATCAAGAAGAAAACCTTATTGAAAAAATCAATAGGGCAACCTAATAAAATCAAGAAGAAAACTTTTTTTAAAAAAATTACGAAGGCAACCTAATAAAATCAATAAGAAATCCCTATAGTTTACAATTTGTAAGAAAACCTAATAGAATCAAGAAGTTTTTCTCTATGGATTGTTTTTTTGGTGCCAAAAATAACGGAAATTGAGTAAAAAAAAGTTGTGTATAATAAGATTTCTTCTTGATTTTATGTGGTTTTCTTCTTGATCAAATTAGACAGATTTACTATGAAAAAATCTTCGCTTCTTTCTGCTGGGATACCCCTTAGCCTAAAAACGTTTCATAGAGAAAATCTTATTGATTCTATGAGGCAGTTTTTTCTCTGTGAGGAGAACACTTTTAAGCATTCGAGACGATTTTCAGAAATTTATTTCTCTTACAATTAAATCGGGAAATTTTTTTAAGAACAAAAGTTTTTACTTATGCTACGAAATCCTAGAATCTATAGAAAAAAACTATTTTCTCGATGTTAAGGGTTAAACAAATTTTAAGCTTATTGTTCGATCAAGTTTATTCAAAATCAATTCAGCTCTGAACTTCAAATGGGTTCGTACCTTGCTGCCAATTAGACTAAAATACGAGAGATTCGTTTGAGTGATATTGAGCCTTATTTTCAATTTAATTGTAAGCGACAAAAATTCAATTTTTCAGGAGAAGGTTTTTTTTATATGTTTTTACATACTTAAATTGTCGCTTACGATAAAATTTCCCAGCCCGTATCATAAAAGTTATCAACAATTTTGGCATTTTGATAATTCTAGTATAAACTATGTCTAGGCCCATAAAATTTTAATTTCAATAAAGAAGTCCATTTTCAATAATATGTCGCTTACAATAAAATCGAAAATAAGGCTCGATATAGTTGACGACAAGTTTCCAAAAAAAAAATCTTTAAAATAAAATATAAAAAGTCTTCGTTAAATTGATTTTATGTATTCATTGCTGTTTAAAAACTTAAGAAGTGTATCGAATGCCGTAGACTTAACCAAAAATCTGCAGGTTAGTGAAAATTTTCAGGGATGCCTTGCAAGGTCAACACGTTCCCATCAATTTTTTTGTTTTTATTTCTATAAAAATATTTAAATACAAGTATATATTTATTGATTGCAGCTTGAATACATTTTTGCTTCAATTTAAACATCAATTGAGAATAAAAAAACAACCATTTGATGAAATGCCCTTGTAATACATAAAAACAAGAATTATATAAAAAAATACAATCTTAACTTTGATTGCATTCATACAAAACGCAAGTCAAACAGTACTTTTCAAGCAATTATCCAACAATATTGAAAGTAAAAAGTTTAGTTAGGGTAATCGGTTAAATATTTTTCTTCAACATAAGCATTTTAATAACCACATATCTCATAAAAACAAAATTAATTCTCTCCGGGATGTTCAGGTCATTGATTTTGCTTTATTCTTTTTATATATTTTTCATAATTTTCCTTTCCTTTTGTTTTTCGTCATATTTTTGTTGATCATTTTTAACCAGTTTAAAGTGAACTGTGAGCTTAAAAGAGCGCTCACCCAAAAGAGCCAAAAAGCACAGAACTAAATTAGAGTGAAGAAAAATTTGAGATTGTGGGGACATTTTTAGGGTTCCGTACACCAAAGGTGAAAAGGAACCCTATTGTTTTCGTTACGCTGTCCGTCTGTTCGTCACAGGGTGTTTCCTCAAGAACTGCAAGAGCTACGGATCTTAAATTATGACAAAATATGTATAACTTTTCTCGATACAACAACAACTACATGACAGTCAAAAATTAAAGTTTGTTCCAAAGCGAGCAACGAAAATTTTTAAAATTTCATGAAATATACATAAAGGGTAGTTTTTTTTATAGAGTGACACAAGTTTAAATCATAATAAAGCAAGGAAATATGTTTTTATGGATTTATTACAAAGACAATTTTATGAAATTAATGTTTAATTATGAGTTCTGCCATGTGGCCGCCACGGCTGGTGCGTAGAATGCGCAATCTGGAACACCAATTTTCAACAACTTTTCGCAGCATTTGCGGCCGTATTTCGCCCATAACTCTTCGATTGATGATTTGCATGTGTTCGATTGCTTGTGGCTTATCGACGTAGACAACTAATTTAATATAACCCCAAAGAAAATAATTCAATAGGGTTAAATCACACGATCTTGGTGGCCAATTAATTGGGCCATTAGGTGAAATAATTTGTTTATCAAAAATTTCTTTGAATAAATCAATTGTAGCGCCCACTGTGTGGCATGCGGCTTCATACTGTTGGAACCACATATCAACAAGATTAATGCTTCGTAATTTAGGTACGAAAAAATTTCGAGTCATGTTCTTATACCGTTCGCCATTGACAGTAACTTTCTGACCATCATCATTTTTGAAGACATGTGGGCCAATGACTCCGCCAGCCCATAAAGCTCACCAAACAGTAATTTTCTGGTGATGTAATGGTGTTTGGACAAAAGCTTGTGAAATCTCTTCAGTCCAAATGACACAATTCGTTAGCGCAAATAAGTTAATTTTTTTCAAAGAAAGTTATTCAATATTTTTTTTTTTAAAGAACTTAACCTTGTCTTTTTTTAGCAGTTTCACTTGATACATTATCCCAGCTAGCCAAGAGCTGTTTAATAGGCGATGATGTTTAATAAACAACTCCCAAACGAATCTTCTGCTGATTATTTGAAGAGTGATATTGTACCAGTTCTGTTTAATACTCTTTTATAAATCTTGCAATGTTTAATCGACGATTTATTTATGTAAAATATGTTTGTTCTTTCTTATTTTCATATTTACTATTATAGATTTTTGCTTCTTTTCTGCATTTCTTCGCTGATGCTTTCATTTGAGTTTTGAATAAGAATCTCGTCACAGAATCACACTTGATTTTTATTTTTTATAATACTCGCAATTAAAGATATATTAAAGTGAAGTACATATTAACTTTATATGTTTGGTATTTTCCATTAAATATTTATTAAATTATTGGAGGTACGTAAAAAGCTTTTAAAATAATATAAATCTAAAATTTTAACTAATTGAATTTTTCATAAATCTTTGCCATTCAAAGTTCTTGCAGCACCCTTGTGCGCACGCCAAAGATAGAAGCGGTAGACGATTAAAAAATCTAAATTCAACATAGTAATCATAACTTTTCTATGTCTAAAGACTGGGTGCATCTATATATATATATATATATATATACTCGTATATAGATAAAATAGTCTTTAATCAATTGATGAAGAAACGTTTTTTTATTAATATTTAACTTGCAAAATAAAATGCATACTGAGTATTGTACGATTCCTCAAATCAGTATCGGATGATTCTTTCACAACTCTCCCAATGTTCATAGAAGATTAACATTGAAGAGCCTCATACGATTCTTAATTTTCTTCAAAAAAGAGTTGTTAGATAATCTCTAGATAAATCTCAAGTGATTGCATCTACGACTAATAAAAACGCCTTCTGCGGCTATTGTACATGAATCGTCTTCAGTAACAGTTTTTGCCCTTGCGAAGCATTTTCCACGATTAAAATATGAGCTCGTCTGCAATTAAAAATGCTCTGCATGCGATACACAATAGACTCTTCTGCGATTGAAAAGGCTAGCTGGGATGTGTCATAAGGTTCCTGAGCATTCCCTAAAAATAAAGTTTCACTTGCTAGTGAGCAAGAGTTTTATTTTGTTGTCTTTCAGATAATAAAAATTTTGCATTAAATTTAGAAAATAAAAACCCATAAGTTTATTTTCTTCTTTTTTTAAAACGAACTGAACGCCCTTACGTTGCTTTTTTCGTTACAGTTGAAGGGAAGAGTTATGTGAAATTAATAACTATGCATTCACAGATGAAAAGAAAAAGTATCCTCAGATATATGTATGTATAGATTTATATATATTTTATATAAATAATTACTTATAAATATGTATAATGAAATATAAGAAAATGGAACAGTTTCAAACTCTATTTTACCCAAAGAGTATTACGCTTGTGTAAGCAGTTGCAGAGCTCTTAATTATTTTGAAACATTCTGCCATATGAAGCGGTCTGTATTCTCTATTAGTAACGCTAGAAGTTATGGGTAAAGAAGTAATGAGACCTAAAAATTAGTTTGGGATGTTTTAGTTCAGCTACGTCCAACCCATATGCACAATGTGCAAACTTTTATAAAGAGCTTTTTATGCTTTCACACAGACTAGAATACAACAGCCACAACAACAACACAGCAGACACCAATGCTTGCTCTTACCTTGCAAAGAAACAAAAACAAATTTAAGAGCTTTCAAAGCTGTTTACTTCAAATGAAAATATCAGTGTATGTGTGTTTGGACGTAGCTGCCTTAGTGTATTTCCTCACCGCTTGAGGGTAATTTTTGAAACTCACATACCCTAAATTTTGCATTTGAGGTAAACAGCTTTGAAAGCTCTTAAATTTGTTTTTGTTTCTTTGCAAGATAAGAGCAAACATTGGTGTCTGCACTGTTGTTGTTGTGGCTGTTGTATTCTCGTCGGTGTGAAAGCACAAAAGCTCTTTTGTTGTAAAAGTTTGCACATTGTGCATATGACTTGGACGTACATATCTGCTCTAAAGACAAAAAGATGAAGCGTTCGAGGCTTAAGATTTTCCACAAAAATGCTGCTCGTAGAACTTTCTATAAAAGTACCGAGGCGTTAATAACTAACAACATTTTTGAATTACTATATCTGGTACATACTTAGTTTAACTTACTTTAAAGCTTAAACTTTATTTTTATAAAATTTTGGCCCGCTATGACTCCATGAAAAACACTCTTAAAAGTGTTAAAATCTTCCACGAAAATGTTCCTGCTAACATTTCCCTAGAATAACCCCATAAAATCTGGAAATAATGTTAAACTTCAAAACTCTCCCTTTAAAGAATACCCTGATATGCGGTGATACAAATGATTTTAGCCTTTCCTCCCTTGCCAGAATAAAACGTCTACTAAATAAATAACTTTCATTGGAAGTTTACGTTGAAAAAAAGTTTCCCTACAATTTTTCACTAAATCACACTGAAATAAAAGCAAAAATTTTTTTTTTTTTGGATACGTTCGTTATTGTTTTGGAAAAATGTGGGTTTATTTTCGTGCAGTGTTATTTAAATCGTTTAATTATTATTCTAATAATTAGAAACAAATAATATTTATTTAAAAGCACACCTACTTAAACATTTCCATATTTATGTGGACAATGACAATATCCTTGGGAACAAAAAAATTAAAAAAAGCTTATTTGCCAAGACAACAATATATAAAAAAATATGTGTATGTGTACCTTTTAATCTCTTAAGACGTTTAAATTACAATTAAGAAAATCTTTTTTTTTTTGCAACGCCAAAAATGAGCGAGAATTCACACAAAATAACAAACCCTGCCACTTAATAAAAGAAAAAAAAAATTGTAAACAACATGCTGACGGCCAGGCCAGGCCAGGCCAGCGAAATCAACAACATACACAACAACGGTGACAACAAAAGCATCATCATCATCTTTCATTTGCACTTGTTGGCACAACAAGACTTTGCTTATGCAAGAACATCTAATACATTTTTAGTGTTGGCATTGTTTTCTTTTTGTTTTTGTTTTTATTTATTTATTTGTCTTTTTTTTTCTTCTTGCTGTTGTTGTTGTTGCTGTTGTACTTGATGTGGCCTATTGTTAAGTGGTTGTAGTGCCACTCATGGTTGTACATCTAAAGGTCTTATCTCTTATCCTCTAACCTGACTGAAAACAAAACGAGAAAAAAAAATAATGAAATAAAATGTCACGCAATTGCAATAAGAGTTAAAGTAACAAAAAAAAAAAAAAAAAGAAAGATCTTGATGTCGCTGTACGCCAACTTCACTGGCAGGCACTGTTGCCTTTTTAAACAACATCTAGATTTTATAAATTCGCGAGAATACCAGCAAATTTCTTAACATATCTGCCAATATAACGAGCAGTTGTGATTTAAGGTTTGTTTACAAAAGCTTTCTGTAAATTCTATTACCATGATTCGGAAAAATTCACGTATTCTAATTCAAATTAAAAGTATTTATGTAATGCTGAAATTTACACAAATTGACACTCCACTTATAGTGGAACAAATGTGTGTACGCTAAGCATAAAGTTGACAACAATTCGTTATTGTTTGTTGTTAGTGCTCATCAGAGTAAGAACAACTATTCAGTGTTTAATTCGATCCTTCAACATTATTTCATGACATTTGCTCATTTTTAATAATACGAATGTTATTGTAATTATTTTAACGGACTGGGGCCCGTTTCTCAAAAATACAAATTACAAATCTACAAGTAAAATACACACAAAACAACAACACTTTTACAAATTTTATTGTTGTTTTTTTTGTGTGTATTTTACTTGTAGATTTGTAATTTGTAGTTTTGAGAAACGGGCTCCTGGTATTCTTTTGACAATTTGTATTCACAAAAATAATAACATATAAAAAGTGAAGCAGCGTTTTCTTTGAATATGACTTTGCGTTCAAACTTTTTTCTTATACGAAAATAAGTTTCATATCGTATACAACTACTAACCAACTGAAAATAATATAAAAAAGTAAACTCTAAATAGTACAGTCAACTGTTGATAATTTGAAACTCCAAAATTTAAATTGTTTCCCAGGTCCATTGAAAATAACTTAAGAAATAAAAACAAAAATTAGTTCCCCTCTGAATGGGGTCATGCGAATATTGTACGGTTACTCCGAGACGCTTGACCGAAAATGCTGCTGCCTCTGTAACTATCGGTGGTATAAATATTAAGGAATCAGAAGCTCTTTATGTTCTAGGTATGAAAATCCAGTGTGATGTTCGATGCACTGAACACATTTTTTGCCAAAGAAGCATTCAAGTGCCTCGGATTTTTTAAACGGTGCAAACGATTAGATTAAAATAGGGGGATGATCTGGTCAAAATACCAGCACTGCGACACCTGATTGATCTTTTGTACCATAGATCTATGAATTAGATTAATTCATTCTCTGTATGACTCTCCTTATGACGGTCAATACAGATATTGGAGAAGCCCGCCTAATATCATCTGAACACAGAAACTCAGAATGAAAAACATGCCTTCTACTGTCACACAATACGATACGCTCACAAAGAATGTGTGTCATCGTCTCGTCATCTTCCAAGCACAAGCGACAGAAAGGTGAACGAACTTGGTTACTTTTCTACAGAGGATAGTTCAGTCCAAGGTTACCAGACAGAAAACCAGTAACAAGCCTTAAATTATTTCTGTTGAAGTTCAGGATGCACTTATATGTAAATGGCTGCATCAAAGCCTTGGCCTCTCTTAAACCAGAAGAAGACAGCCACATCTCCTTAGCGGTTGAAGTGGCATCTTCTTTGATCACAGACATTATAGTCGACACGCCAAAAAACGGCTCCGGGCCCATAAAAGGAGTAGAAGAGGCCCTCTTGGTCAGTTCATCCGCTTCCTCATTCCCTGGATGACCGCTGTGGCCAGGTATACAATAAATGGAAACCTTGTTCCGTATGGATAGCTTTTGTAATGAGTCAAAGCACTCTAAAACTAGCCTGGAACTGAATTCCCATGAAATGAGAGACTTAAGAGCTGCCTGACTATCGGAAAAGATAGCTATACCTGTAATGCCCCTATTCAAATCAATGTCAACACATTTGGCGATTGCCTATATTTCTGCCTTAAATATCGTAGGTCATTTGCCCATGGGCAAATAAGTTTTTACGTTGGGCCCAAAAACTCCAGCACCAACTCCATCCTCCGTTTTGTATCCATCCGTATACCAATATAAGCTTCAGGAATCCACAACAGGATCGTTTTCGTCCCATATTTCCCTGGGTGGAGTTGTGATATTAAATCTCCTGTCTCCTGTTATCCTATCACTAGGCATTCCTCGCAGTCCTATGCTGGGCATTGTACTCAAGACCGACGAATGCCCGTTGCCAACACTAGGAGCAGATGTCCCGAGACCCATCCTATAAGCGGCCATTGAAACAGATTATCTCATAAAGACCTGTGTGGGCGGTAGTCCAATCAAGGACTCAATGGCTAAGGTTGGACATGACCTCATTGCACCTGTTGCAAGAAGACACGCCGACCTCTGAACTTTACAGAATTTAGCTGTCGCCACAACCTGGCGAGTCTTTTGCCATCAAACTATCGCGCCGTACGTTATAATTTGTCTAACAATCATTGTGTACATCCACATAATAATTTTTGGGCTCATGCCCCCAGTGCACCCAGCACAACTCTTCACCGCCCAGATCACCCTAGAAGCTTTTTGTGTTACGAATTCAAGATGTTGGTTAGCTTACTATCAAGGGTAATCCCTAATTATTTGACATCGGTCGATTGCAAATGATATTTTATACCATACAAACTCCTTACTATCTATACCACTTATAGCCGACCGAAAATAGAATATAACTCTCATGTATGGGGCGGCACTTGAAAGTCTATTTTGGGGCTTCTCGACCGCAAACAGGAGAGGGCGAAGAAGCTCATCGGTGACAGTAGTGTACCGAACTCTATTGATTCATTGGAGCATCGACGCAATGTAGGGTGCATTTCCTTGCTTTATCTTTACTACAACGGAATGGGTTTTAATGAAATTAGGGAACTTGCTCTTGAGACCCGGACATTTATACGCACAACAGGTGCCTTATTCAGAGCATATCCCTTTGTGGTCGATTGCTCAATAAATTGCACTACGCATTACAGAGAGAATTCTTTTTTTAGCCGCACTGTTCGTATCTGGAACTAACTACCTGCAGAAGGTTTAAATCGAATGTCCACAGACACTACTCCCTCCAATCTCCTCCCCTATAACCTATTTTCTCCTAGTTTTAGCATAATGCATTGCATGAGTAAGGTTTATCCCCTGAGTGCTGGTTTGATTAAAAAGAAAATTATTTGAATATCATCGTGATTGTCACCAATCTATAATTTTAAACTTTTCCGCCTTACGCTCGATATATTTAAATTATTTAAATATGCTGTGCTATGCAACAACAAAAAAAATTTAAACAAAATATAATCAAAATAGTTTCTATGTCATGAATTTGGAATATTATGGCCTCGACTACAACAGTACTTTCAGCATAACTGTCTCAGTCAAAATAACAATATAAAATTACTTTGCTTTGCTTATCGCTTTTCCTCATTTGTGAAAATGATGTCTGGCAAAAGTGTAAATGCAAAATATTATTGCTTTCGGCCAGTGTCTTTGTGTCTTGAAGTTAGATTTTTAGATTCTAGCACACTTGTTATCAATAAGTGTTCAGCTTTTTTTGCCAAACTTTTCGTTTTTAATTTAAATAAAACTCTTGTTAAGATGAATTTACGATTATTTGAAATGTTTCCTCTTATCGCTTAAATTACAAATTATCGAGATCCGACTCTAAATAGTTTTTCTTGTGTATGTTTTCTTTACTCAGGAGATGCAAAGATAATCTCTCATTGTATTAGACAGTTTTACAAAATCGCAAATATTTATTTAAATTTTTTAAGTACTATTTGTCTTTAGTAATTTTGCTTAGAATTACCGTTTTATAAGTTTAGGCCGAATATTTTTATTTTAAAATCTTACGGCTAGTTCTGAAAAAAAAATTTGTTTAAACTTTAGGGGCCAAATTTACAGTCATTAGTTAATTATTAGTAAACTAAAATGCACTGTTTAACTAAAGTTCTTAATATGAGCAAAGAGTGGTAACCCTATCAAACAATTAAGTTTCACTATTGGCAGCTCTGCTATAGCATATGGTTTTTGTTTATATTTGCTATATGAGACCTTCTCCGAGAAAAAAAGACCTAGTGTGTCAAAAAAACGGGTGTGTTTCCAAATCGATAAAAATGAGAAAAACATTAAAATTTTATTTTTTAAATCCGTTTTTCTCAAAACTTCATTTTTACACACTAGGTACCTTTTTTCGGAGAAGGTCACATATTATTGCTTAAAAATGGATAAAACAGTGTGCCGTCGTCTAACTGTACCATGTAAAATATTGAATTATTGCTAAAATTGGTTCGTAAAAACCAAAAAATTGTAGAAAATTAAATAAAAAGAATGTGTTACAGCTAAATACAAAATACGATGCTTGATATCGTATGTGTGAAATGTGTATAACAATTTTTATAATACAACAATACCAACAAAAATTACAACGAATCAGCTGTTGTTTAACTATTTGTTAACCAATGACATTTGACGGTTTAACTAATAGTAAACTAAGAGCTGTGAATCAAATCTTATTGCTTAAACTATTGCTATTAGTTAGCTAATGACTGTAAATTTGGGACTAAGTGTTCTTTAGTCAAAATTAGTATGACAATTTTGTTCTAATGCAAACTTCAAGCTCAAATTATTATTTGTTTGACTTATAGACTTTTTTACCTAATAGTATGTTTCCACCGTTTTTAAATCAAATAGGTTTAAGTAAATCACTATGAAGTGTTTCCACAGAGCTTGTAAGCGATTTGTGGTTCGAATTTTTGTATTAAATTTTTGCACGTACTTTATAAGCTGGGCGCAGCAGCTTTAATGTAAATTTTATCCACATTAAGTTGACATATAAAATTTATTAAATATTTTTTAATGTAATTTTTTCGTAATTATCGATCACTCTTGATGAATGACCCAGGGATGGAGCTTGTAATTTTTAATTCAACACAGGGTTGCAAAAATAAATCTAGTTTGAATAATAGTGTTTTCGAAATAATTTAAAATAAACCAACTACTTTGAGGTGATTTATATATGTGCTAAATCATGTATAAATTAACAAGATTTGCTCAAATCATCATGATTTGTCTAAATCATACCAGGGGAAACATATTATAAGGCTTATAGATATTTTTTTTTAGTGTATACTTACGAATATATCAAATACTTATAGTCAGCGTTACATACATATGGGCAAATTTCAGGCGACGGATGCGACATTCGTACACTTTTATTTGAGCGAAAAACAAGAAAAGAATGTATAGATCCAATATATTTCTTAATTGTTTTAAAGCAATGAAGGAGTAGTTTTTTTTTTTTTGGCGAAAATTTTTTTTATAACTATCAGTAAGTTTATGTCCGACACTGGTCGGGTCTAATAATTATATTTTAGATTTAAGATTTGAATACTTATTGTTAGTTCTTATTTGAAGATACAATAAATAAAAAATATGTATTAAAAAAAATGTTTAAAACTTCATCAAATTTATTTAACAGTGTAATTAATGCAGTGCTATAACTTCATCGAAACAATAAAATAATTTCATGAAAAGAATGAAATAATTTAAATATAAAGGGTTTCTTAATAATTGGAAAATATTGTTGTCATAAATCCAACAAAATAATATTACGAAACCAGAATACCAACGAAGCAATTCTAATGAAATTGTTTCACAATATTCATGAAATTTTCATTGGATTTTTGAAATTATCATTAGATTTGTGAAAAAAAATTTAATGAAATTGTTTCATTGGACTTATGAAAATTCGTTCGGTGTGGAATAAACTGAAAATTGTATTGAGTAAATTTATTATGTTACGAGTAATTGGCTTACCTAGAATGCAAAATATTATCTACGATATTTATCTACGATATCTAAAATATTTGAGCATATTATATATGATATTTTATATTTTAATACGAAATCCGCCATAATTTCGCAGCAACATGGATTTAGGAATAATAAATCCACAATTACAAATCTTACAGTATTCACTGATTTTTGTTTTTCTCAAATAGAGCGTGGTTTCCAAGTCGATACCATATATACTGATTTTTCGAAAGCCTTTGATAAAATTTCGCATGAAATTTTATTAAAAAAGTTATACAACTTTGGCATCCATTCATCCTTTATAATTGGTTGTCATCGTACTTAAGCAATAGAGTTTGTGTTGTACAAATTGATATACATCAATCGGTTCCATATTATCAAATTTCTGGGGTCCCCCAAGGAAGTGTGCTGGGTCCATTACTTTTTAATCTTTTCATTAATGACATATTTCAATGTTTTAAATTTGCATACTTTTTATTATATGCAGATGACTTAAAATTTTTTTCTAGTGTTAAATCTTTAGATGATGTATCAAAGTTGCAAACTGATCTTGACTCGTTGATTATTTGGTGTGAAAAAAATAATCTGAAATTTAATCTAAGTAAATGTTTTCAAGTTACCTTTTCAAGAACTAGAGTCCCATTATCTTCTTCGTACCACTTGGGTAATAATAATATATCTAAAATATCTCAGTTTAGTGATTTGGGTATTTTGTTTGATTCTAAATTGACTTTCATTCCTCATTTAGATAAATTGATTTATAAAAAGAAATAGTAAAGATTTCACTGATCCATATACTATTAAACTTCTGTATTCTTCATGTGTTAGATCTAAATTGGAATATGGAGCACTTATATGGAGAGACGTTTTATTCGCTATGCATTGCCTCACCTTAATTTTATAAGCCCGCATCGATCGTATACAGCACGGTGTCTACATCTGGGTATGATATCTTTGGAAAACAGGCGTAAAGTACTGTCAATGCTATTTATCTATGATTTGATTAATGGAAACATTGACTGCCCTGAACTTTTAGAAAAAATTCAGTATTATGTACCTGCAAGATTATCAATTCGTTACAGGAAATTATTTTATGTCGCGTTGCATCAAAGAAATTACGTATTAAATGGCCCCATGATTAGATCCTTAAATTTTTTTAATTCATTACCAAATAACATTGGTTTGGAATTTACTGCATCAAAAACAATGATTAAAAATTTTATACTACAAAATTTGAATTAATGATGTTCAGTATTTTTACTTATTTTTTGATATAATAATTTTAAGTATTATACTAATTAAATTACTTATCAGTAGTCTGTTTAGGTCAACACCTTTTAGACTTATATAAATAAATAAATAAATAAATAAATGCAAAAAAATAGATTTACACGATGCCGACCTGATAATACAATAAAAATTTTTAATATCTTCTATTAAAGAACTCCAAAAATACAAATGGGAATTACGAAATATTTCGGGGGTACATTACAGCATTTGGTGCCAATCAAAATTATCATATATTTCTATACAAACTCTGTTGATATATTTTGTACTTTCGTGCGATATCGACTGACTTAGTTTGTCCCCTGAGCATATTCCACAAAAAAAAAATATAACTACTAGTTTATCCAATGATTGGGTTTATTTCATATTATTAAAAAAAAAATCAATCAGTGAAATACTCCAGCAGAACTGAAACACATAGTGTACAACTACAGCAGACATGATACTCTTCAATTTACTGGCAGACCGATAAATCTACTTCGATTGGACATTATTGCCATAGCAAAAATGCTATGCCGCTAGATTTTGCATGTTCTTTTGCCTTCAAAGTTCAAAAGTCTACTGAACCACACTATGTAGATTTTAAATCTAACGTTTTTATTTATTTTTTTTTTTCTATAGAACATTTATGAAGAAATGTTTAACATATTTAGCATTTCCCATCATTATTTTCTGGCAACACTGAGTCGAGATTAATTACAGGGCTGAAAACAACATCCCAAATAATAGCGATCTATTTTATCATTCTCTTTTATAATAAAAGTCCAATTTCTGCTTTATGTTAAGGATATTACGTAGTTTTTCGCTTATCTTTCTGTGGCATTAAAATTGTATTTTTAAATAACATGAAATACTGTACTAAATCATGAGATGCTTCTGTATAATTTTCATGAATACTTTTCACGAATTATTACCAACTATAAAAATTGCAACAAAGTTGATATGCAATCAAAGTTTTAGTATGACATAAAAATTAGTATATTTCTGTATAGTCGGGGTATGAGTAAAAATTCAGCAAATAGCGCACAATAACACACCCATACGGCTTTTAAATGACATGTATTGCAAAAACCCACACACACATACACAAATGCATAAATACATACACAATAAATACATACATTTCACGAAGAGCATGGAAATCATATTTTTCTTATTTAACAAAAATTCGCGTACATGAATCCAGTCTTAATGACAACACTAAGTCTCATTTGGTTTATGAATAGTTATGGATTATCAATAAAAACTTTATGCTCTAAATTAAATTTCACTAATTTTTTTTAACGGAAAATAAACAAATACTTTGACGAGGGTGGCGTTGGCTGAAGTAGTTAGCATGTTGACAACAAAACCGAATGTCCTGTGTATTAGTGTCCCTTTGTATCAGTTGTTGTAGAAAAGTTCAAGTGATGAAGGCATAGTCACTGGTTACTGAGCTATACCGACTTCAGCAGCTAATAATCCTAATATCAGAGTACCCTCCGTCGTTGAGCAGCAGAATCATCGGCAAAATAAAATAACCAATATAATGCTACTAAGCACAGCTTCAAAAACAATTTAATACTCCTCATTTTACACCAGAGGCGCTGCAAAAAGCAGAGCTCTCTATCTCTATCTCTTCCTTCACCACCTGTATTTTCTGTCACTATCCCTTTCCCAAAGAAGGTAACAACTAGTAATAGCAGTAGGCATTCATTGTCTGAGTATTATGCTAGGAACAGAACTGGGACGACGAACTTCGTCCACGATGACGAATTCGTTGAGTAAATTCGTCGTATGAAGCCCAATAACGACGAATGTACTTACCGAATTCCACTATTATAATTGATAAAGTTGGTTATTGTGTATGCAAAGAGAGAGAGAGAGAGAAAACATTATCTTTTTTTCGTTTGTCGGCGTACAAAATAGAAATAAATCTACCTCAGAACTCGTCACACACAACAAATTTCGTCTACGGCGGTGTTGTGTACATTTTCATATGCACAAATGTGTTTTATTTTTTATGACGAAAGTTCGCTCGGAAAAAAATCGTCATTTGTTCCAGTTGTGTTCCTAGCATTACTTCTCTTAAAAAAAATCGAAATTGCCCGAACATTATTTTATATTCACAATGGACCCAACGGAGGATCTCTGAGTGGAAGTGTGTTGCAATTAGGGATGTAACGAATACCAGTTTAGCGAATGCGAATGCGAAAACAAATAATACATTTTAATTTTTGCGAAAGCGAATGCGATAGCGAATGCAAATATTACAATACGTTAAAAAAATCACATGAAAATAAATTTGTCTAAGAACATGAAGTTGTGTTTTATACATAGATCCACTTGAGTCTTGAATTCAGAAAATATTTATTCAAAATTGTTAAACTGAAAGATATATGAAATCATATTAAAATAAGTATAGATAATAATTAAAAATAAATTTACAAAATGTTAGGCAATCAATACATTCATACTTTGGCCTTAAGACCTTGTACTAAGTTCAACATTTCCTGTAAAATGCTACCAAAATACATATTAAGAAAAATGAAGGAATTGTTCATGAAAAAATTTTGCAGAAGTAGTGCTCTGTTCATCTTGGGAAAAACATATGAAATATATCTTCAACATTTAAGTTTTCATGCGAAATAATATGAGTGGCACTTGTTTCTCAAAAAATTTACAACAAAGAATGATTAGTTAATATTTTTGCATTTCAAATTTTTTTGTACGAAGTATCTAATGATGTGCTTACCTTGGTCTTAAGTAGAAAATATTTTTGTGTTAATATTCGCTTTAAATATTCGCATACATTTTAGCGAATGCAAAAGCGAATGCAAATAGCAAAAGTAAGCGAATTATTTGCGAATGCGAAAGCGAATGCGAACATTCGTTACATCCCTAGTTGCAATACCCCGCCCCCCCTCCATTACATTTAAAGTTTCTCACAAAATCTGCACAGCAAAAAATATCGCTACAATTTGATGATTAGGAATCGTAAATAAGAACTTCTTGCAATGAAAAGCGTATGTACAAAGCCGTAAAGCTAATCCAAATTGGCACCACTTTCGGTATTTAATTAGGTGGAAGCAGCAGGTCAGCAATGCAACCTATTCTATTGTATTCTGATCCTTTTATGGAAAAACTTAAAAAGGGATCATACGTAGAAGTATACAAGTATTACTCGAGGAATGTTCCACAAATATTTTGTTGATGTCTCATATTTAAAGCAAAAAAGATAAGAAATTACCCATTGTCACAAAGTATTGTTTTCATGTAACTTTTATTTGATTTTCTTGTAATTACGAGTATCTGAATATTTATACACTGAAGGAATTTTCGGCCTGAATTCCATGAATTTCGACATTAATCTAATGAAAAACTCATTAAAATTCAACCAACGTCACGTTTCGTTGGTTTAATGAAACCAGTTTCGTAAAATTTTTTTTATTAAAAACTTCATCAAATTTATTTAACAGTGTAATTAATGCAGTGCTATAACTTCATCGAAACAATAAAATAATATCATGAAAAGAATGAAATAATTTAATTAGTAATTAGAAAATATTGTTGTCATAAATCCAATCAAATATTCTTACGAAACCAGAATACCAACGAAGCAATTCTAATGAAACTATTTTACAATATTCATGAAATTTTCATTGGATTTGTGAAATTATCTTTAGATTTGTGAAAAATTTATAATAAAATTGTTTCATTCACACAAAAAAGTAATGTGAATGATTTTGTAATATTAATTAAAATATTTGTAATATCAATTAAAAAATTAATTAAATTTTCACCTATAAACAATTTGATAGTACTAATTAAATTTTTTCACTCAAATTAATAAATACAATTAAAAATTTAATTGAATCAATTAAATTTTTAATTGAAAATATTAATTGGTGAATACTTTTTTCTGTGTTGGACTTATGAAGCAAAATTTTTTCGGTGTAATATAGATTTTTTCTACTGGGACATGTTTGCATTGAACATTGAGGTTTATGGCCAACTGTTGGCAACATTCTGATTAAAATTTCAGTAATACCAAGTTTTCTTTATATATATATATATTTGGCATCACCTTTTTTTAGTAATTTTTTAACATGTGCAACTGTGTACCATATACGCAAGAATTAGGCAATATCATTTTACTTTCGAATCGAAAGGTGCCTTCGAAAGGTTTTACTTTTCTAGCTTAATATCATTAATTTCATTTTGTAGTCTCCTCTACATTTTTAGAATTAAGAGTATCTCAAAAGTCTTTATAAACTACATGATAAATCATTTTGCAGTTTTTTTTTTTTTTTTTTGTTGCAATCATCATGTCAAAACAAGAAAAGTTGCACGAAAATAATGACGACGATATTGCTGCACATGATGGGTAAGGAGTGTAAAAAAATTTATGTTTAAAAAGTTGTAGGAAACAACAGCAACTACTACGCAAAACGTGTAAAAATATTTTAGAAACAAAAAAATTTAAAAAAAATCAGATATAAAAATCTTATTGTCCCTAATGCAAGTTTTCATTATAGCCCTGTAGCTTGTCTGAGTTGTCTAGTGCAACACGTTCATATGTGTTGCATAATATTTTTGAGCACATAAGCATAAGTATAAAGTGTTGGGATGTTTTATAACAAAAATTTATATTTATGTACATATATTTGTTGGCACTTAAGCAACATTTAAAGTGACATGTACATAAGCAAGAAGAAAAAAAGGAAAATATTTGCTGAAAAACAAAACCTTAGTAACTTATTACGTAAGACAAATTTTGCATTAAAATAGTGGCGGAAATATAAATATATACATATATATGTGTGTACATAAGTATATAAGTATATTTTTTTTGTCAACTTTCCTCTAAGTCCCCTGTAACCAAACTCATATGTACGAGTATATGCTTGTATAAGTATTATTGTTGCCCTGAGAAAAAAAAACAAAAGAAATTAAACGAAACTGCCTTGTAGCTGTTGCCAAGAATAAGCATAATTGTTTGTCACTTGATGGGGTCCTTACAATGTCTACTTATTTGCCCTCCTCCTTCCACCATTTCCTCTCTTCAACTAAGTATGTATGTGCTCCAAGCTGATATTTGTAGAGAAAAACATGTGTATATTTTTTTTATTCTTTCCTTTAACAAATACACGTACATACATACATACATACGTGCCAGCATGCATTCATACATTCATACACTCACTCATTCATTCATTCATTCATTTACTCACTCACTCACTTGCTCACTCACTCCCTCAGTCATTCTTTAATACATTTTAATGTTTCTTATGTAAAGTGTTTTTGTTGTTTAGAGAACATCATCAAAACAATGATAACTGCAGCAGTAGCAGCAGTAGCAGCAGTAGCAGCAGTAGCAGCAGTAGCAGCAACAACAACAACAATGTGAAAAAAGTGAAGTGTGTCAAATGCAAATGTCATATAAATATTTTTTCCGTTTATCCTCAGCTATGAAACAAGACCATTAAAAGAAAATGACAATAGCATTTTATGTACATTTGGGTGGATAGTTTTTTCCTTTTCTTTCTTTCAACAGTGCAATAAATAACTGCACCTGTAGAATTGAAAAAAACAATTTTTTTTTATTGATTACTATAATTATATTGACTATTTCATTTTGCAGAGGTACCCAACACTCTCACAGAAATTTACATGTATGTAGTTCCCAAATCACAAATTTTCAAAATTCAGCATTTTTTGATACTGCAAGGACTATTGCTAAGCTGTTGCAGGAATTTCTAAACACTTGGCATAATTTTAAATAAATGGTGTTTTTTTTTATAGAGTGACACAAGTTTAAATCATAATAAAATCAGAAAATATATTGTTAATATAAATGAAAAGGGCTTTATGGGAAGAAACATTTTATGAAATTAATATTTAAATATGATTTCTGCCATGTGGCCGCCACGGCTGGCGCGTTAAAGGCTCAATCTGGAACACCAATTTTCAAAAACTTTTCACAGCATTTGCGGCCGTATTGCGTCGATAACTCTTGGAATGTTGATTTCCAGGTGTTCAGTTGCTTATGGTGTATATACGTAGACAAGTGACTTAATATAACCCCAAAAAACTAATCCAATGGGGTTAAATTACAAAATCTTGGCGGCCAATTAATTGTGCCATTACGTTAAATAATTTTTTCATCAAAACTTTCTGTGAGTAAATCAATTATAACGCCTGCTGTATGGCATATGACTCTGTCCTGTTGAAACCACATATCAGCAAGATTATTGCCACGTAATTGAGGTACGAAAAAATTTGGATCGTTCCTATACCCTTCACCATTGATAGTATTATTGTATCATTATCGTTTTTGAAGACATATGGGACTCCGCTAGCCCTTAAAGCGCACCAAACAAGTGCATGATGAATATGACGAATAGCACAATTATTTTGATTAAAAATTTCAACAATTTGCACGCGTTGCTCTGGTTTTAGTCGATTCATAATAAAATTTCTTTTCCTTTTTTTTTTTGCCGGAGTTAAAACTTTCACAAATTTTTCTCTCTAGGTTTTTCCATACATTTACTTGACGCTCATCTATCTGACCTCAATTTTAAAGTTTCATTCAATATCGCTGCCCATTGCACGATAGGAATTTTTCAACAACAAGTTTCTTTCATAGTTACAGTTTTCAAGGATTATCTTAAACAACAATACATGATTCATAACCCACCATTGTCCATCTAACGTCAACTCAGTTCGGTTGTGTGGGAATCAACGCAATTATTATATTCGCATTGCTATTCTCAATCTAGATTAGGTTATGAGACCCAATTGGGTTCATTGTGATGTCCTTCTATTGCCCATTACTAGTAGTTCTCAATCTAAATAAGGGTTGAATTTCTAGTTGTGTTAGTCTACAACGCCTTAAATGAATATTTAATGTGATACGCAATGCTAAAAATATATATGGTTGTATGAGAGTTGAGCTTACTATCAAGCAACCAAACTGACTTGCGTTGCAAACGACAACAGGATCAGTAATGATAAATATTAACGGCTGTGCACCCATCCACTTTTCTTAATTTAATGTCGCTTAATATTAATAGTTTAAAGTAGTTTAATACATTCGTCGGAATTGCTTAGAATAAAGTACTTTAGTATTCTGCCACGCCTTTTAATGCTTAAAATTCTATTTTATGTACTTCCACCTAAGCGATTCTTATGAAAGTTAGATGGAAGTATATCAAATATTGAAAACATTTTTATATGCATTAAAGTCCTGCACAAGACCATTTATAAGAACTTTAAAGATGTGAGGGATTTTTCAAATGCTTTACTGCAGCAAAGTCTTCTACAACAAACGCTAAACAACACTGTTGGCAAGAAATTTGTTTCAGTTATTACAGGTATAGGAGTAGATAAGAAAATACTTCGTGACTGAAAAATTTTGGATTCTTGCTTCTTCATACACATGGGCGCGTATACAAACGTCATGCATGTAATACACATACACGTTGTGTGTATGATCTTTTATTTTTCTGTGCATACACAAACGAACACATGCATTGTTATAAGATGTCCGCGCTTTCTTAAAAAAACCACCCTTAAACACATAATAGCTTACCATCTACATATTACACACACACTCAAACGTACAATGTGCAAAATAACAAGCATCAACACTATTTCTTTTGGTTGTTTGTTAAGAACAAGAAGTCTTGGCGACATCGCTTGTTAATACTCATATATGTACATGAACATCAATACATCCATCGTGCTTTGCCTATAATACGACAGCATTTGTTATTGGTTTAGTATGTATAATACAGCCACGAGAATACATTTAAAAAACAAAATGTATTTACATTTCAAGACTGTTTAAGCAGGTCTCTAATAGGCATGGACAAGATCGTGCCGTCTTAAGAGCCCCAGGTATTTGATAATTTTTGTAAGAATAGAATACATGCAAGTTCGTCAAATTGTGTAGCCACAGTAGGAGCAACCAAACTTTGTTAAGCGTTTACTTATGCCACTACAAGATCCAAGGACCATGTACAATGAAGGAAAATAAATTTAGTGCGCGTCATCCAACCCACTTTTTTGACAAAGAGACCAATAACAAAAAGGTAATTTTTGAAATCAGTTAATATATGTATGTATGACGTAATTATAAAAAAGTATAAAAACGAATTTAAATTATAAAATCAGTTGTAGCTAGAGATGCTAAACGGGAAATCCCGAGCCCGGAAATCCCGGGATTTTCGGGACTATGCAAATCCCGGAGCCCAAGATTTTTTAATTTTAAAGACCGGGATTATCTGAATCCCGATTTTTAGCATAAATAATGTTTTTGACGGTCATATTCTATATTAAAAAATATTAGAAACTCCTTGTTAAAATTGTAACGATGGTTTTTTCTTAGCTGGGGTGATACTCGTCGATGTCCAGTGTTCGTCACCAAATTTATTTATTTTGAGACTCTGAGAGAAAGAAATAAGAATACAGCATCAGGTTTGGGTTAACAAAATAAGGATATCTTTATTTAATTTTGTATAGTATCAGTTTATGTCGCTCGTGAGTATGCCGAACACCTTGTCCGAGCGCCGAGGCCTAGTACCAAGTAGGCAATAGGGGAGATTCCCTGTCAGTTTATGTCGCTCGTGAGTATGCCGAACACCTTGTCCGTGCGCCGAGGCTCGTACAAAGCAGGCAATAGGGGAGGGAAGAAAACGCACTTGTCAAACGCCTTGTTCATGCGCCGAGGCTCGCACAAAGCGGACAGATCTTATTCCTTTTACGTCTTAAGATGAACAGCTTGTACGTACCCCGAGGCTCGTACCCGATGGTCATCTGCGTCCTACTCACAAACTCGCCGTGTGACTATCTTTCCAAGGCTATCACCTGGTTTTCTAAATATTTGCTATGCAGATTATTGTTTGTATCCTGAGGCTCGTACAAGAATCTGTCTTACAAGTTTGATAGCCAAACGTAGACTGACTCCTCTTCGCATTGTGCTGCCTTTTATACATGTGGTTTTGGCACACGCAACCATACACACACCGGAACTCATCTGTATGGGCGTTCATGCACTATGAACAGCTGTGCTTGTTTCAATGTTGTATTTAATACTATGTTAGTTTAATTTCGACACACAGGGGGTGACATTTCTGATTGGCCGTTAAACTTAAACTATGGTTTTGAAAATATGAACACAAGTTTACATTCAATATTTCGGCATTATTAATGCGGTTAATAATAATAATGAATTAAACATATAAAATAATAGATATAGAAAATCAAAATAAAAAAATTCATATAAAAGCAAAGAAGTATAATGTTCGAAAATAATAAGGGTAGAAGACTTGTGTCGGTAAAAACGAGTGCCGACTTTTATCGTTACAAAATAAAAAATTTGCTTTGAATAAATATTTTCGTAAATAATATTAAATGGTATATGTATATCTGTGGCAATAAATAATAATGGATTAAATTGACATAAGTGCTTTTTCATTTTATTACATATTCTTATTATTGTTCTCTTCTTCAAGATCTATCACTCAGCTAAATTTAAATTTTAAAATGTCATTAATATTATATTTTAATTTAAGTCTTCATGGAAAATAATACATAATTAAATTTAATATTAATATTAAAATGTTTGAGCATTAAAACTTGTATACATTAAGTTCAATAACTAACAGCCCATTCAAAATATTCCTCATAAGAAAAAAACTTATATTTAACTTTAACTTAATTTAAAAACTTATTTAAAAAAAATATCTTATCTCAGGTTTTTTGCAATTTTCAATTTAACCTAAAGCGACTTACTATCAAAAAAAATTATTTTGCCTTTCAATATAATAGCTTAAATTCACTTTAGCTTTTATTTTTCTGCCAATGGATTTTTTCATAACATCTTAACTAAAAAAACAAGGAATATAAATAAACTAATAAAACGTTTTCTTTTTTTTATAAAATTAACAGTTTTGTTCTAAGTAAACGTGCATCTTTTTCGGTGGCTAAAAATCTTATATAAAAATTAAACACAATTTAGACAAAACCCTTAATATCTCGCAACAAGAAATTTCGCCTTAAGCCATTATTATTTATTGCTTTAGATATATGGCGTTTTTTTTTCTAGGAAAAATGTTTACATACATTGCACTTTTCCATTAAAATTTGCAATTATGAAAATATCTGAATTATATAAGTACCTTTAAAAAAAAATAAAAATTAATTGTTAAATTTAAATATTTTAATTACTATAAAGACGCACATTTGTGGACAATTTTTTCGGGATTTTGTAAGTCCCGAAAATCCCGGGGTCCCGGTTCGGGATTTCGAGACCTTATCACTAAATCCCGAAGCCCGGGATTTCAAAAAACCTGTCCCGATTAGCATCTCTAGTTGTAGCAGGAGCAAGTGCTGAGCGAAATTTGTAGAGCATTGCTATTAATTCTATAATTTTATATTACTCATACGCCCTGGTTCATATTTATATTTTATATGCAAACCCCAAATGTATGCAATATTTTTCACATATATGGAATTTCATAGTTGCCAATTGCGTAGAATCATCATCGGCTTATGTTTGTGGCAGTTTTTCAAAGTTATGCAAATAGATGTTATTTAAATTATTTTTTTTTCTAAAATAAGTTATTTTAAGTTAAATAATTTTCACTTTAAAGGTTGGAAAACTGAAATTTAAGCACAACTGCGCACTAAGCGTTATCTTCATTGCATCCAAATATTTAATATAAATATACTTTGTTGGAGCTATTTAAAGTGCTATTATCCTTTGTAAAATTTTTTATATTTATATTACAGTGTTTATCAAATTAGACTGTGGTCTTGCCAATGCAAATAGCAATAGTAACCACAAAAAAATTATTATTTATATTATATTATATTTTTTTTATAAAACTTGTAGTTTTCTATTATCAAAATCACATATTAAAGTTCACAAAATTATTTCTCATTTTTGTGTCACAGAGTATTTTTATTGTTTAAAGCTTAACTTAGCATGCAACAAATACCAGTAGTTGTGAGAAGTGATGGACACTTGTTGTATCTGAAGCTCTTTTTTAAAGAAAGATAAACAAATTATATGACTGTATTGAAGAAAATACCAGCATGCGTGTATAATTTTTTTTTTTAATTTTTTAGCAAGGTTCACGGTGTATATAAATATGTATGTATATGCACTTATTTTTTTTAATTAAAAAGTATGTGTTTGTGTTTATAGTAAAACTATTACAAAAGTCGTATTTCACATATGTTGTTGATAGCAAAAATAAGCAATTTAATTATTTTGTATTTGAAATGAGTTTGATGATAATGATTTGCCGAAAATTTGGAACTATGTGCTTTACATGGTTTTCTATGTGAATTTTTGAATTTAAGCTTAGTGACTATATTTGCCACTTGCTTGCAGCCATATACATTAAATAACACCATGTATAGTATATGTATATATGGAAATAATATCGTATTTAAGGATTGAACAGAATAATGCTAGGAACACAACTGGGACGAACGACGAATTTTTCGGTGTGAACTTTCGTCATAAAAAATAAAACACATGACTGCATATGAAAATGAACACAACACCGCCATACAACGAAATTCGTCGTGCGTGACAAATTCTAAGATAGATTTATTCCTAATTTGTACGCCGACGAACGACGAAAAAACAATTTTGCCTCTCTCACTCTCTGTCTTTGTACACACAACAACCAACTTTATCAAATATAAGAGAGGAATTCGCTGCGTAAATTCGTCATTGTTGTGCTTCACACGACGAATTTACGCAGCGAACTCTTATCGACGAATTCGTCGACGTGGACGAAATTCGTCGTTCGTCCCAATTGTGTTCCTAGCATAACTCGGCAACTTTAAAGCAAATTGCTGTCAAATTAATAAAGCCTATATAAAAATTTATGGCAGTAACTACAAATACTATTTTATATTCTTTTATTTTACTTTGTTTTATTATTTTTTTTATTTTATTTTTTTTAGCTTATTTTATTTTATTTCATGTTATTTTATATTATTTTGTTTTAATTTAATTTTATTTTATTTTATATTGTATTTATTTTATATTTAATTTGTTTTATTTAATTTAATTTCATTTTATTAAAATTAATTTTTTTTTATTTATTTATTTATTTATTTATTTCATAAATAGTTTGCAAATTAAATTTGTAAAGTATTGTTGCACAAATATTGACGGAGCAACTTCACCATATCGCACACTAAATTTTAGAGAGTCACAACTCAAAATTATCAAAGTGGTTTTGCTTGATTATAAACCAGTTAACTGAAGAAATCTATAACGACCTCAATAATTTCTTTTGCAATACAGTCTTCTTGCGTCAGTTGAACAGTTGTTTGTATTTAGCACGTTGACTACAAAACCGCAGGTCCTGAGTTCGACCCCGGCATCCAACAGCCATTAAATAGCAACACCACACATTTGTCTGATGTGCATTAGTGTCTCTTTGTATCAGTTGTTGTAGGAAAGTTTAAGTGATGCAGGTATAGTCAGAGAACTATACTGACTTCAGCAGATACTAATCCTAATCTAACGTCAGAGCGCCGTCCTTCGTTGTGTAGTAGAACCATCGGCGAAGTAAAATAACTCATAAAATGTCTACTAAACACAGCTTCGAAAAAAAATTTAATACGCCTCACTTAACAGCAGAGGCGCTGCAACTCTGCATTATTAAAAACGTGCAAAAAGCAGAGTTGTAAAAGAATGAAGCTTTCCTCTATCTCTTCCTTCACCACCTGTCTTCACTATCTCTATCCCTTTCCTAAGGAAGGTAACACCTTGTAATAGTATTACTGCCTGAGTATTACTTGTCTTTATTAAAAAAAAATAAAAATAAATCTAGTCAGCAACTGAAATTTTTTGAGTTGTGACTGTTTAAGATTTTGTGTGCGATATGCCCAAGATGTTAATAACAGTTTTTTAAAGAGTTTTTGTGACTTTCTATACACGACCTATATCTTCACATGGGAAGTAGCAACGTGGTTGTCAACGAAATTCCACAACAGAACCTCAAGATTATACGTTATTCGTGGCAGATCACTCAACCAGTGCAAGCGAGACAAAAAACTTTCAAAGGCCAAACAACACACACAAGCCTGACCGCAGTTAAGAAATAACTACGATGACGCAAGAGCTGTTCTTTAGCCCAGAGCTGCTTAATGACTGTTTATTTTATTTTATTTTAACGTTATTTTAATATATTTTACTTTATTTTATTTTTAACCCCCGACCAAAAAAAGGGGTGTTATAAGTTTGTAGTGTGTGTCTGTGTATCTGTGTGTCTGTCCGTGTCCTCGTAATGTCCAAACGGCTGGACAGATTTTGATTTAGTTTTTTCTGTTTGAAAGGTGACTTGATCGAGAAGGTTATTAACTATGTTTGAAGAAAATCGGTGCAGCCATTTAGAAGATATCACATCTTTTCTAGATATACCGGGGGTTTTTAAAATTTTTAATTTTTGTTATATTTTATTTTATTTTATTTTCTTATGTCCTTATTTGTCTTTGTACCAAAACTTCAAAAGCATATGATTTTGTTTACAAAAATAATGAAATTTAATAAAAGCAGCAGAACACATTATTTTTAAAACAGAACATGTCCTACGAAGGTAATTAATTATTTTAATGTATCCGGCAAATGAATTATATTATTAATGTTTTTCTAATGAATTATATATTTCATTGCATTATATTACTTATGTTTATATAATTAATTATTTATTTACTAATGAAAAAATAAACATTTTATTTTTTTTTTGTATTTTGCTAGCAATTATATATATAGCGTCTAAAATACATAACTTTTAAATAAAATGTTGGCAAAGGTTATATATAAAATATTTACTTGATCTAGTTGCACAGCTGTCAGACACAAAATATGTTTCAGGCGGTGCATCAATAAGCTTTAACACGTGTTTTCTTTGCATTACCAAATGTTCTCTAAATTTACATTTGTCTCAATTAAGTGGAAGAAAAGTGGTTTTATTTACAGTTAGAGGTATGTATTAACTAAAAAAATTTTTGTTTGTGACCTGTGCTTAACTGTTATAGAAAAAAATAGATTTGAAGTTGACTATACCACTAACTGCTTGAAAAAAGCCAAAATAATAGACTTCCGAGGACCAGAACTTCTGATATTGGTGGGTATTGGTGCTAGAATATTTTTTTTTAATTACTATGTTGTCTTGTGATTGTAAAATATCCAAGTCATCTGCTACTTTATGCTACTTTACATGATATTGCATTTTTTAGGAGCAAAGTCTTTGCTCAGACGAAAAGTTTATTTGCTATGGCGCAACGAGCCTGTGGCAACTAAAAAATTTTCTGCCATTGAGAGTCATATATTTCATAATAAAATTAATATCAACATGTATAATGCTAATGAAATTCTTGTAATAAGCAAAATAATTTGAAATTTTGTAGCACAATTGGTTCAGAAATGGAAATTCAACCATAGAACCAGCCACAAATTTGAAGAAAACAACACGGAGTGGTTAGACGGACAACTTTTATTAGTTGATCCACTGACTCATCGTAGGAGACCCGATTAGATGTTCGACGAATGTTCCAACAAAACGAAATTAAGTAAAATTTCCCAAATTGTTAAGGAAACACCTTACAGTGAGCTCGTACTAGCTAAAACGAGCAGTTTATACAAAGAACATTGTGTACCTTACACTTGTGATTCATCTCGTAGTTCCGAATCGGAATAAAAATCTGTTATTACTATTGCAATTAGTATTGTTATTTTTTTGTGCATTATAATTTCATTTTTGTTATGAAAACAACTGAAATATATGAAGACTGAATAAGGCCAAAAATAGTTATTTCAAAATTTTAAACAAAAAAATAAATAAATAAATGTTAAAAAAAAGTTGTTCATATTAAAAGTTTAATATATTTTTAGTCCAAAAGAATGTGAAACATTAAATATATTAATTAATTAATTAAATATATTAGCTTTATCATGTTTTCCTGAATGAAATAAACAATGTCTAATTTATGAAAAAAAAATTGCAACTTTCACAACAACAAAAACAAATATATATATATTTAAAAAAAATTTTTTTTTATTTAATATTGTAGCTTAATCTATTTTTAACTAAAAAAAATATTACACAAGCAAAAAAAATTTTTTCCTAAGCCTTTTCGCCCACTGTGGTACGTGGACAAACTCAAACTTTTTCATCGAATAAGAATAGCAAAGTTTCTAGTTGGCATAAAGACAGTAAGAAATAAGAGATTTATTTTTTTAAGAAAGCAAACAATACATGGACTGCAATAAAATGCTCGATCAATGATATTTCTTTAAAATTTTGCACAAAAGCTAATGAAGCCATCCCACTGTGCGCACAAGCCATTGTGCATACTACAATAAAAAATTAAAGCCGTTGAATAAAAAAAACGAAAGTACTTACTTGCATACGATTAGCAAATATTAATAATACTCTTACAAACAAAACGAAAATAAACAACACCACATACAAACAGACAAACAAACAAATGAGCGTGGCATTAATACAACGCCTACACCTAATACGAGTATTATAATTTTTCTTCTAGAGTGCCTGTGCGAGAGTAGCAAGGATTAGATTAACGCCATTTGTTTTGAAAAACTGGGTAACAGAGAATTTAATTTTTTAGATGTACGTATGAGAATAGATACATACACACTTATCGTTACTTGCAACGCGGAACGCCCTAACTAACATTTTCGTAATTTTGCAACGTGTTTTTTGCAATTATATTGATAAAATAGCACGAAATTAATAAAAAAAGTCAATTTTAATTTTTTTGTTAGATCGGGCGTTTTGTGTTTTAGATAACGATATATAAAATTAAAATTTTTTTTATTTCCTTACTTGCTGAATTCACATCATTAATTTTTTCATTTATTTATTCATATATTGGCACATTTTTTACACATAATTTTTTTATGATATTCGACACACTCGTATAAGTATAACAAAATATTTTAAGAATTGTCAAAATAAATGTACACAGAGGTAAATATATAAACTTACATGCACTGAAACTAATTCATGTCAGATTTGATACAAAAAAATTTCCCAGCTACTTCGTTGGTAAAATATGCAAAACTTTTGTATATAATATGATATATATTTTGAGCAAAACCGTGTTAGTTGTTGTTGTTAGTTATTTTTAGCCCAGTTAACTTTACGAAAGGCATTTTCTGTGTTTTTACGATTAATATAATCTGTCAAATCATCAGGGATAGATTAACGCTTGTAAAAATCAGGCTTCAATTCGCCCAACTTATGCTTAGTACACATTAAGCCATTTCGTGACATCGCACAGTGAGACAACACCGGCATTAAATACAAGGAGTCATTGTAGAGCTTTGAAATTTTGCACAGGTTATTTTTGAGACAATTCCAGTTAAAAAAAAAAAAAATTCAACTTTCAAATTTGATATTTACTGTAATGTTGCATGCAAAAATTACAATAACACTCCCACTATTGCGCCATTGAAATGATATAAAAAAGAACAATTTTTTTTCATTCTGTCAATAATTTTTTAATAATAATAAACAACAAAAAAATAATTAATAATTAAAAAAAATAAAAGTAAAGTAAACATGCTAACATACGTATAGCGACAGAATGTGCGCGTTGCGTATTTTTTGTAGTATTTTGTATGTTTCAATTACTTTTGCAAACTTTTGCTATATGTCCTTTACTTCAAATGAAAGCTGAGACTTCAGTCTTTCATTTGATATAAGTCTGCACCTAGGGCGAGGGGCTGCTCTATATTTCCTAGTCCATTGAAAATGCAAAATGTTAAATTTTTACACCACAATTCTGTTGCTAAGAAATTTTTTGTTTGTGTTTTTTTTTTTTAAATTTCTTTTTTCATCTACTCATTCTACAACAACTAAATTAATTAACAAAATACTTTAAAGTTATATTTATTATGTATTTTTTTATTAATAAGCTTTTGAATATTACATATTGAACTAACATATTTCAAGCGCGTTGGCATACCTCAACTTTGACTTGCTCTAGACCAAAAAGTAATGAAGTTATGAGGCTGAAATTTCAGGGAATTGTTACTCATATATCTGTTAATATATTGTGAAAATTTCATCCAAATTGGACGACACGCCAAAAACCATTTTTTGCCGCGGTTACTATAGGGCTGTCTCACTGTGCATCGCAAGCAGACCTGATATTGTGTAAAAGTGGCAGCATTTGACGTTTCTGAAACTTGTAAATGGCAATGGAAATATTTTAAAATGATACCACAAAATAAAAACACAAGAAATGCAAAGTGTGTTACTGAGGCTTATAGGCGAATTCGTGTAATCAGCAATGACCCTCATTTTTGGCTAAAAGTTTTTGTTAATAAACAAAACTAAGGCTTATCGAGCCATAACTGTCAAAATGGATTAAGCGACATTTTTTCAACTTTCTTTTTTTTCTAAATAATAGATTTTCATCAAAAAGTTAAGTTCGAAAATTAGGTCGCTTAAGCTATTTTGGCAGTTATGGCACGATATGTGACAGCGCATAGAGAAAGGGACCTAGAGTAAAAAAAATCAATTTTTAATTTTTTTTTTTTTTTTTATGTGGACAACATCTGAGCATTGAATGAGACCGATCCCATGCCCCAAAAGTGTTCCCTCCCAGAGATATGCGTGTTTTATGAAATTGAAGTCGACGATTCTAAGGTTATGTGAAAAAAAATTTCGTACTAACAGAGTGATATTCACGATTTAAAAGAATTATAAATGAGTATTTATTATAATTCACAATTAATAATTTCAGAAAATAAACCTGGATTCGAAAAAATGCGAGCAAAATTGATGTCAAACTCATGGAAACAGCGCGCTAGGTAGAAAACAGTAAAAACCAACTACACAAAACAAGGGGTAAGGACGACCTACGCGCGTTTATAAGGTTGATCAACACCTTCCTGACGTCATGAGATATGTCGCTTTCAAATGAGACTAATACCAACACGCTCAGTGGTGGTACACCAAAGATACACGTATTTAAATCTTTAAAATGCCTCTCCTGAACAAACCCGGTTTTTAACCTTAGGTTCCTTTCTATTTTGCGCGTCACATATATTGATTTCACTACTCACATACAACTGCAACTACAACTCTTAAAATTATTCTCACATTATTGCATATTCTAATAGTTTTTAATAAACTACTGCTGTATGTAAGAGTTAAAAAAAAAAAATATTAAAACATGTCTTCTTGATTTATGTTGACAAAATGAAAATGGATCATGTTTATTCTGCTATTAAGCAATACAAACGTTGAACTGAAATGACAGTTGCTTGGAGTGGGTTTTATTCATTAAGCAATTATTAAATAAAAAACTATATCACACTATAAATTCAACAGAGGATAACAACATTTATCTGAATATTTAAACAAAAACTCATACATATTAATGTTAGTGGAAATAATATTTGTTATGGCAAGCATACTTGTTACATATACAAGCGCATAAATATAAAATACATAGATACATATGTACATTTACATAAACATATACAAACATATGTACAGGGTGTTTTTTTAGAGGTATAGAACTTCGAATTGAAATAAAACACAAGAAAATCGTTTTAATGTCCATCAATTTGGCTTTATTGGAAGGATAATTTTATGCCATTAATGTTTAAATATGATTTCGGGCATGTGGCCGCCGCGGCTGGCTCGAATAAAGCCAATTCTACAGGTCCAATTTTCAACCACTTTTTCGAGCATATGGGGCCGTATGTTGGCAATAACGCCACGAATGTTGGCTTCCAAGTCCCCTAACGTTTCTGGTTTGTTGGCGTAGACGAGCGACTTCACATATCCCCAAAGAAAATAACCCAATGTGTCAAATCACACGATCTTGGTGGCCAATTGACAGGTCCATTCCACGAAATTATGCGCTCATCGAATGTTTCCTTCAATAAATCGATTGGGACGTGCGCTGTGTGGCATGTAGCGCCGTCTTGTTGGAACCACAACTCATCCACATTCATGCCATCCAATTCGGGAACAAAATAGTCGGTTATCATGGCTCTATACCGGTCTCCATTAACGGTAACTGACTCTCCAGCATTATTTCGGAAGAAGTATGGCCCAATGACTCCACCAGCCCATAGAGCACACCAAACAGTCAGTTTTTGTGGATGTAATGGCGTCTCAAGGGTCTCACGTGGATTCTCTTCACTCCAAATGCGGCAATTTTGCTTGTTGACGTAGCCATTCAACCAAAAATGAGCCTCATCACTGAACAAAATTTTGCGATGAAAATCAGCATCGAGATCAATCTCATTTTCGGCCCATACACCAAAATCACGACGCATTGCATGGTCTCGCGGCTTTAATTCTTGCACAAGCTGGATCTTGTAAGGTCGCAAGCCAAGATCTTTGCGCAAAATCTTCCATAAAGTTGATGGACAAAGCTCCAATTGCTGTGCACGGTGGCGAATCGATTCATTCGGGTCCTCTTCAACACTTTGCTCTACAGCGGCAATTGTTTCTTCGGTGCGCACTGTTCGACGTCTCTGCGGATGCGTATTATCACATAGAGTAAACGTAGTGCGAAAACGATCCATGGTTAACCGAATTAATTGCTCTGATGGACGATTATGTCGACCATAAAATGGACGGAGCTTGCGGTAAACTTCGCGAACTGAACCATTATTTTCGAAATAAATTTGCACGATTTGCAAGCGTTGTTCTTTTGTCAACCTGTTCATGATGAAATGGCAAACCAAACTAAATATTAATCACTTGACAGCTGACAAAATGGCCGCTAGTTAAAAAAGTGATGCCAACTTAAAGTTCTATACCTCAATAAAAAACACCCAGTATATGTTTACTTTCCAGGAATAAATGATAAAAAGCTTACAATATGAGTATAAAAGTTTTATGTTACTTTTGTGTAGTTTTTTCTCTATATATATGTTTTTGTATCTATAATCAAACAAATTGTAAACATCCGATTGTTTATAGCCAAACCCTTTTATTAGTGGATATTAAAATGGCAAAACTATTGGGATTATAAATTAGCTATGGGGTTTTTATTTCACATCTGTATGTATGTGTATTATTTATGATATCAAATGCTAATTTTTATAACATGCATATTGCCGTAATCGTATTAAAGTGGCAACCAGCCGGTCGGTTTACTTTATTATTCACAAAAAGGTATGATATAAAATATGTATATAAAATTTATTCGTACAATCAGCTCTTGAAAACTTGAAACTAAAGCCGCCAGAGACTGAGTTCAATTAAGTTATCGCTAAAAACTATGGAAAGAGTTGCCAGGAACTTTTGGAAATAAAATCATTTCTCGATGGAAAAAATAACACATACATACATATGTATGTACATGTTTTGAACAATAAAATAATTTTTAAATTCCATTATAAAAACTTTAAACTTTAATTTATATTTTACATTATACTTTTATTTTCTTTCTTTACTGACTTTTTCAGCTGAAATTCTAGTTGTAAGAATTATGTGATAAAAATAACGGTAAAAAACAACAAAAACAACAACTATTCATTGCTTTTGCAAGAATAGAGTGTTGCCACACAAGTATTTTTGAGCGGGTGCAGTCAAGTTAATAATTGGTGTTTTTTTGTGGGAATTGTTACAATTAACTTGATATTTATAAAAAACATGTTCTGGTTTAAGCTTTGATATTTTTTAACCCCTGTGTATCTGTGTGTCTGTGTATCTGTCCGTGTCCACGTACAGCCCAAACGGCTGGACCGATTTTGATTTAGTTTTTTCTGTTTGAAAGGTGATTTAATCGAGATGGTTCTTAACTATGTTTGAAGAAAATCGGTCCAGCCTTTTAGAAGATGTCACATCTTTTCTAGATATATCGGGGGTTTTTAAAATTTTTATTTTTTGTTATTTAAATAAAATTTAACATAATATCTTTAATTTTTCTGTGAAATTTTTGTGTGAAGGTTACCTGTTGATCTGCATTAGCAACAGTGAAACGTGCATAGGATCCAGATAATTCTTCAATAATCAATTTAAATGCATTTTTAAGAAACAATTAATATTTTACTGAAGAAATTAAATATTTATTTTGGGAAAAAGTGCATTAAAAATGCTCAGGTATGTGATGAAAAATCATTTAGACACAAAACCAATTTGATGTGTTTGCTATAGTCTTTCTGTCAATCATTTTAACAACCTCTCTCTTTAGCCTCTCAAGCCTCTCAAAATCCCCACATAATCAGAGCTTGCTGTTCGGTTTTAACCTAAATCGAAACAGCGATTTTTTAGTTCAAAAAATTGAAATCGAAAATCAGCATGAAATCAGTAGATTTTTCGATTTTTTAGTGCTTGTTATTTTAAATTTATTTGTTTGTTATTTTATAAATTAATAATATCGATTTGAGAGTGGTACGTAGACAGAGCTCATGAGGTAATATTTCAAAGCTCTTTACAACGTGGATAAAAAATAATGCATGCATTTCCAAAAACTGATTCATTAGAAATTCTTGTATCAAAGCTCGCAATGGCTTGATGGGTTTTCAATTAGAAGTATCACATAAACTAAATTTATAAGATAATGAGTTAATACTAAATGGCTTTGAAAGAAAATAAAAAACTATACATTAAAGCACTACGTCTGAGCAATGAAAAAGCGAATGATCAAAAATAGAGTTTAGCAATGGATAAGTGGATTAGTACTAGAGTTAGTCAATATATAAATATCCAAATGCACAAATCATATGGCAAACGTTATAGTCTGGGTCTACGTAGAAATTTTAGAACATCTTATTCCAAAAAAAAAATCAAAATCAGCAGTGAATATTAAAGTTGGATAAGAAAATTCAGCAGAACTGTAGTTATGTTTGGCAACTTTTTTATATAAGGTGCTCCTTTTGACAAATAAAAAATGTTCATGCAGGTATACATACATATATCCGAATTGTATATGTGAAAGTTTTTAAAAATTCTGAAAAAAATATGACAGTGAAAAAATCATACTTCAAGTTCTACGAGGGAAATGCCCACTGTGCACAAACATTTCCTCATCCATAGAACTCGAAGTAAGATTTCTTCATTTCATATTTTTTCAAGTTTCTAAAAAATTTCACAAATAAAATGCAGTTTAAAAGAATGATTTCTTGTCCATACTTCCCTCACAGATAAAACAGTGCCTACTAAATACCTCATAAAATTTAACAAAATTAATAAGAAATCTCTACGGTTTTTTTTTCAATAAGGAAATCTATGAAATTAATTTCATAGAGAAAACCTTTTTGAAAAAATCAAGAAGAAATCTTGTAGTTTTTATGAGGTTATCTTATTGATTTTTTTTAATAAGTTTTTCTTCTTGTTTTTATGAGGCGACCTCATAAAAAAAAAATTATGTCTTTATTATTTGTGCTTTACTTATATGTATTTTCATTTAAATTCTATACCATATACTTATGTTTGTATGTAGTATATGTGGATGTTATTTATTTATACATACATATTATTTTGTATTCTTAATTAACAAACTCACCATACATACATACTATTACTTGAGAGGAGACAAGTATTGAACCAGCACACTTCTGTCTGATAGACAAGCACTCTAACCAATATGCTAACAAGCAGTCTCAATAACCATTGAAATAATTGTGCAAGCATGCTTATACAAAAACGAAAAATATTATGAAAAAAATTGTCTGTATGTCTATTTATAGATATGAAATAACCAGACCAGATAGCCTAATAAAATCAAGAAGAAAACCTTTTTAAAAAATCAATAAGGCAACCTAATAAAATCAATAAGAAATCCCTTTAGTTTACAATTTATAAGAAAACCTAATAGAATCAAGAAGTTTTTCTCTATGGATTGTTTTTTTGGTGCCAAAATAACGGAAATTGAGTTAAAAAAGTTGTGAATAATAAGATTTCTTCTTGATTTTATGTAGTTTTCTTCTTGATAAAATCAATAAGATTTACCACATAAAAACAATAAGGAATCTCTATGAAAAAATCTTCGCTTTTTTCTGCTGGGATACCCCTTAGCATAAAAACGTTTCATAGAGAAGATCTTATTGATTCTGTGCTTTAGGTTTGATTCGCTGAGGAAGATGGGTTTGGTTACAGTGATCATTTTTATTAAAGAAAAAGCAATTAATTTCAGTATTGAGTATTGCATGCAATATTTTTGTAAAACTTATTTAAATGGATTGAGCTTATCTTTACCCATATGATTTCTGTTTATGAAATAATTTAGTTTATTTTTGGTATTTTGTATGTTATACAAAAATAAAGTATTTTATTTGAATGAATCGCGAACTTAACTGCCCTTCTAAGCTAATCTTACCTATTACAATGGACCCAATTGGGTCGCCAAGTGGCGGTGGGGTATAGCACCACCCTTCCTACTTGCGATAAAGTGATATAAAATCCCATATTAGTATCTGGTATCCCGTCCCAGGACGGGATACCAGAATGATTACGGGATAAATAAAATAAGTTTGAATTCAAATTTAACTTACATTCGGTTTTATTTATATAAAAACGAAATATAATTTTAAAAATATGTAATATTGTTCTAGGTTACAGATGAGGAGTCTCCATGTGGTGTTTGTGAAATGACACAGTTGAGAGGAAAATAAGATAAGTATACATTTTGAATTATTAAATTACAGAAAAAATGGTAAATATAACTTTAGAGCATGATATTTTGTAAGAGGTAAGTAAATTCCTAAATAACTGAATAATAAAGAACAAGGCTCATAACTAACAAGTAAGTACAATTGCCAAAAGTATATAGCTATATTATAGCTCATTGAGAGACAAAGGTAATTTTAAATTTCAAAATAATTCAATTCAAATATGAGGTACATGCAGAAAAAAAAATACCAATGTAAAATCACCATGCAAGAAGTTTAAATCAAATTCATTCAAATTACATTAACTTTGCACGAAATAATATGTTGTTTGAGTGGGTTGGTGTTTATTTGCATTGTACATATGTAATTGCAATACAAAATAGGCAGTGTACTAGTCTTGCAGTCGGAGGATCGTTAAATTATCAATGAAATGAGATGTTAAATTAAAAGTTTATTCATAATGGTACATATTTAATTAAAGAATATTTAAAGTTGATGTTGCTACAGGGGTAAGAACATTGAGTTCAAATCTTAGCCGGCAAGCCATTTTATTTACAAACAAAAATTGTTCTGAGGTCTATGTCAACCACACGTAAGTTAAATAATTAGTAAAATGCAATTACTACATTAAATTCCAATCATGTTGTTCCAACTTGAAATAAATTTGATTCAACATGATCTTGCATTTTGATTTTAACAGTACGTAAATGTTAAATCATCATTAAATAAAGTTATTTCAAAAGGAAAAATTTGCTTTTAAAATAACTATAAATCATATTATACCGAAAGAATTTTGCTTCATAAGTCCAATGAAACAATTTCATTAAATTTTTTTTCAAAAATCTAATGATAATTTCACAAATCTAATGAAAATTTCATGAATATTGTGAAATAATTTCATTGGAATCGCTTCGTTGGTATTCTGGTTTCATAAGAATATTTGATTGGATTTATGACAACAATATTTTCTAATTACTAAGAAAACCCTTTATATTTAAGTTATTTCATTCTTTTCATGAAATTATTTTATTGTTTCGATGAAGTTAATGCACTGCATTAATTACACTGTTAAATAAAATTTGATGAAGTTTTCAATAAAATAATTTTGACGAAATTAGTTTCATTAATCCAACGAAGCGTGACGTTGGTTGAATTTTAATGAATTTTTCATTAGATTAATGTCGAAATTCATAGAATTTAGGCCGAAAATTCTTTCAGTGTAGATAAACATAATTTTTTAAGTAATTTTATTTTTATAAATGTGAAATATTTTTTAACAAACACAACCCGCGAAGCGATTAGCTTGTCTGCAGAAAACACCCAGGATCTATGGCGGGAATCAAACCCACGATCTCTGGACTGGAGGCTAGCTTCCTTACCACTCAGCTACAGGGGCAACCATATGAAGCAAAATCTTTGCTGAAAAAGATTAAATTAACCTTGCGTATGTAGATTTTAAGTTTAAATTTTTCTGTGTGCATAACCTTAAACAAATGCATTGTGCATCGTATGCAATGAATAATACGATAAATTTGCTAAAAAATATAGAATTTTATTTTTTTATTGTTCATTTTATATAATATTAATAAGTTTCAGTATACACATACATACATATGTATGTATGTATGCATATACATAATCATGCATTTAAGCTCGTGTGTATGTATGGACGTGCATGCGCGCGCGTGTACGTGCATGTTTGTGCTAAGGCAAAACATCCGTTATATAACATGACAAACCAAAAAACACCAACCAATACATTCTAACAACAAAAATTAAAAAGAATGTCAGTAAATAAAGCCACATAATGTCTGGTTAAATAGAAATATTATATTTTCAACATGAGTGTAAATGAGTGTAGCATAATAACTATGTGTGTGTGTTTATGTGTGTGTGTGTGTGTGTCTATGTGCATGTGGCTGTGTTGAGTATTATTTACATATTTGTTTATTTGTTGTTGCTACTGTTTTTATTGTGAATTTTAGTATTAGTTGCTCGTAGAACTATTTATGTACATATCGCACACTAAATCACAATAAGTCACAACGCAATATATCTCAGATGTTCAGTTGTGCCAAAAAAAAACTGTTCATACTGTACAAATGATGCAAGCATATGATATAAAAACTTACAAAACAGTTTTATTTCTTGTTCAGGAAGCCTGTGCTGCAAAAGAAATTATTGCGCTCGTTAGAGATTTGTTCAGCGAACTGGTTTATGAGAAAACAAAACTATTTTGATAATTTTGCTTAGCGACTGTTTATTTATAAAATCGTTGCTTATCGATATTTTCAAATGAAATTTTGCGGTTATATATAGAAATTTATGTCCTTAATACCCTGCCAGATCTCAGAAATCTTATGATATTTCCAACGAATCCGAGAAAATTAAATTTTCAATAATTTTTACCATAATTCCCATACTTGGCGCAAGGTCCATTTGCAAATTTAAATAGTAGCTGTTTATAATTTAGTGTGCGATATGCATGTGGTACATACATGCATCTATGTATTGACGGTTTGTTTATTCAGTTTGATTTAATGTTATTTGCACGTGTCACTGTCAATTAATTTTTTTTTTTAGTATGTTAACGTATGTGTATGTGTGTCGATATGTGTGTTGGTTTATTTTTGCTAATGTTCTAACTTTAAATTGAAAATGTGCTATTGCTTATTATTACTAATAAGATTTTTTTATGAAAATGCAAATTTCTAACACGAGACTATAAGTAATACGTTTTAATAGATAATAAAAATAATTATAGTATTTATAATAATAATAAAGCAAATAATTTAATTCTGAAGTTTATGAGTTCCTTTCTTCTTCTATTTTCTATAAATTTCTTTTTTTCCTTGTTTTTAATAGCTAAAGTCATGTTTTATCATTTTTATGATGAGTGAAGGAGTTTGAAATTACACTAGCTTATACAAGCTTTGGTGTAAGTAAAGGGTCTTTCATTAAGTGCTTTCTATCATTAAATTTAAACAAAGCAAAGTGTTTGTGAGATATTACCAAAGTTTCGGTTCTGTTGAAAGGCATATTATTAATGTCATTATGTATAGAGCATAGCATAGTACAAATATTTACCGCAGCTTTAATGCATAACACGCATCCGAAATGTGCGGTTGATATCCTGTCCAGGAAACATGATTCTGTCTCAAAAATTCCACATGCATAATGCACGTACTTTTTACCGTATACCGACACGACATACACACACAGGCAAACACCACCACTGATTTAAACCAAGCCACTACATGTCAACGCAAGGTATGATTCTCACTCAGGTCATATTTTAGTTGGCATAAGTAATCAACGTTTGTACAAAATGGACAACAAGTGCCGATACCGTACAAATGGTAATTATTAGCAAACCATTTAAAATTGTCGTCCGAACAACTTTTCCAATTCTTGTTCTTAGTAGTTAACCCGTAGATAAAACGTATTTTAGCGATCGTAAGATCTATCGAATTGACCTTACATTATTTCCCGTATTATTAATATTATTTCCTTAATTCGCCGAATACGAAGTCTGCCGAATTTACTCCGTGTGCTCGTTGTAGTTAGCTGTACGTTAGCGGAGCATAAAAGGCTCAGTTACCCGACTTTAATGTAAGGTAACTGCAACAGTAGGAAACAGCTGATTGGCATTGTAATGCGAAAAGTAATGCAACTGGTTGTAGATATGTAATGTAACCTAACCTACTTTTTATATAAAAGTATCGATCAGCTACTTCCTACGTTGCAGTTACTTTACATTACAGTCGGGTAACTCAGCCTAAAGTCTTACGAATTTAGTTTATATTCCTATTAATTGTATTTCGTGAATTAACCGGACATAATATCACCTCTCTTCACTTTTTAATAGTGTGAACGTTAGAAGTCGTGAGTATAACACTGATTGTATCATGCCGGTCAGTGCTCAAGTCTAGCACTGCGTAAACTAAGCTTATGACACACTCTATTGTGCAGTTTTTATTTTAATGTGCCACAATGCAGTTGAGTTTTTGTATAGTTCTAGAAACTCTGTCCATTTCTGGTTTTGAACTCTTAAAAAATCACGAGACAACTGAGCGTTTGCAAACATACACTACACAAAGCTCACTGCACAGTTTTCAAACTTGGACAAATATCAAAATCGTTTTGATATTTACTCAGTTCACTGCGTAAATAGCACAACCAGCCACATACACTACACACACGCACTGTACAGTGCCAGACTTGTGCAGTGATCTTGAGTAGTGTATGGCTGGCTAGTATGGCTAGTAGAGTAACCTCTACATACCTTCCTTTGAATAGGAAGCAGACTAGGTGAATTGAGTCATACCCCAGCTGGAAAATAAACTGTGTTACAATGCCTAAAACGCCCATCTTATCTAATTGTAGTTGGTAATCATCGACCTTGAGTGCTCGCGACCGCAAAAATGCCTCAGGTGCACGAAATGTTGTCCGAACAGAACAATTTTATCATTTGTTACATGTATCCATAGATTGTGATTTGATTAAACCCACTGCATAACTCACAGCCAATATGACAGATGTAACTTCAACCCGAGAAGAAAAATTATGGCATTCAATATCGTTAAAAATTTACATACAAACATAATTAAAATTTTATGAAAATTGTTTCGTTATTGAATATCGTAATTTTTCCCCAGAGCTGCTATTAACTAGAGAACGACCCATAATAACAGAAAAATATTGCATTTCTCCCAAATCCCTTCCCCGTTTTAAATTTGAGTACTATTTTACGTTTCAACATATTTAAACAAGAAAAAAATTCCATAAAGCAGCTAAAGCAAAAAACTAAACAACTATATGCTTGCATTAAGTGCTGATTTCAATCGGTCTTAACAAAAGGGGTATTAAAAACTTCAATCATAAATTATTATTTGTTTATTGTAAATAGCAATATGAGAAGCTCTAAAACTGCTGTCAGAGCTGCAAGATATAAAACTTCAAATTGATATTTTAAGTTGCACTTTGCTAATACTAAAATACAGCAAGAAGAAATTAAATAAAGGAAATAATTTCTCTTAACAACTAACTATTTATACGTTAAAAGAAAAGATAGAGCAATCGATATCCCTAAAAGAAATATATTGTAATAAAATAAAAAATAAAAACTTAATACAATAATAATAAAAGTGAACGCATAAGCTGGGAATATAATTCCGTTTTTCCTTTTTGAATAGAGAAAGAGAGAGAGAGAGAGAGAGCTTAAAAATTTGTGCCTGCAGCCATCGTTTATAAATGGAAAACAATAAAATTTAAACCATCAGCAATTGTTAACCAAAAGCACACTATTCCTTCCTGGCATCAAAATGTTACAGATGCTCGCTCGTTCGTCTGCTGCTTGCGTTGTTGGCCTTTCATTCAAACCAAATTGAAGAAAACCACCATTAACCGCCAATAAATAAAATACACTCTCCTTAAATGTGTGTGTGTATGTGTGTGTGTATGTGTGTGTAAGTGTAAGTGTGTGTGCATGTTGAGGGACAACAAAAAATTGTGGATCTCTTACAGAAAAAATATGAATTATAAACAACAAGAAAAATAATACAAGGAAAACTAACTAAACCTCGCAGAGTGTATTTATGTCAAGGATACTATAAAATCAATTATGTATATATGTATGTGTGTATGTATGTGTGTATGTATGTGTGTATGCATGTATATATACAAGAGAGTGTATAAGCGTATATGTGTGCGTAAAAGTCGACAAATAAGCAGGGTTGTCAGATACGGCGATTTTTCAACTTGTTTGGCGACTAAATTTTTGATTTGGCGACATGGCGATTTTTCTGGCGATAAATAAATTTGTTAGCGATTTAATGGCTATTTTTTAATTGAATTTGAAAATTTTAGTAATTCAGGAAAATTAGTTTGTTAAAGGAGTAGAGTTTCAAAAATAAATCCTAACAAAACTCGTCTGCAAAATATTCGGGTATGTTCTGTATACCGCGTGAAATTAAAGGGTGTGGAATACAGAACATATCCGATTAAAGCAATGTGATTTTGATGATTTTTCCTATATTAATTAATTACTAATGCGTTTTGAATTTAATAAAATAAATAAAAAAAAATTTGGCTTTTCGAAAAGCTGCTCATGACTAAATTGTCCACAATTTTAGCTGATACTGGGTGCATCCCGGACCATCAATTTGGCTTTAGAAGTCAGCATAGCACTATTGAGAAAACGCATAGATTGGTTCAAATTATAAGGAGGACTTTTGAAGAAAAGAAGTATTGTTCTGCCATTTTTATTGATGTTTCTCAGGCATTTGACAAAGTATGGCACAAAGGCCTAGTTTTAAAATTGAAGACATACCTACCAATAAATATACAAAAGCTTTTGGAAAGTTATATTCTTGATAGAAAGTTTACTGTTGTGGAAGGAGACTTCATGAGTGTACCCGAATCTATATCTTCTGGTGTGCCACAGGGTAGTATTCTGGGGCCAGTCTTGTATCTAATATATACTTGTGATATGCCTGTGAGCAATAACATCCACACTTCTACATTTGCCGATGATACAGCCTGTTTGAGTATTCACAAAAATCCTGATGAGGCATCCCGCAATCTCCAAGCACACATTACCCAGCTTGAAATATGGTTGAACTTATGGAGAATTAAAGTCAATGAACAAAAGTGTGTTCATATAACGTTTACCCTAAGAAAAGATACCTGTTCCCCCATTCGAATCAACAATCAAAATATTCCTCAACATTCTCAAGTCAAATACCTTGGCATACACCTTGATCGAAGGCTTACATGGAAATATCATATTGACTCTAAGTTAACCCAAATGAAACTTAAATTGACTCAAATATATTGGTTAATTGGCAGAAATTCAACACTCAGCCTAGACTGCAAACTTTTGATATACAAGTCGCTTTTGAAGCCAATATGGTGCTATGGAATTCAGCTGTGGGGCACTGCTTCAGCTTCAAATGTCGAGAGAATCCAACGAAGGCAAAACAAAATTTTACGTTTGATAACATCTGCTCCATGGTACGTTAAAAATTCAAATATTCATCGTGATTTAAATATGCCACTAGTGAGTGAAGAAATTGCAAAATACGCAGGCAAATATTTAACTAAACTCGAGTCACATCCTAATCCGCTTGCCCGTAATATTTTGAGCTTTACTGGACACATCCGATTAAAAAAGAGGGACACGAGGGCTCTTATAGCCAACACTCCAGATGGGACTGCTTAAAAATACTTCTTTTTGATTATCACTACTTATGTATTATTTATAACTATCACTAAGCTTATGTCCGATATTGGTCGGGCCTAATAATTATATTTAGATTTAAGATTTGATTACTTATTGTTAGTTCATTTTTGAAGATACAATAAAAAAAAAAAAAATATATAAAAACAAATTTATTATCAAATATATATTAAGAAGAAAAACCACATAAAATCAATTTTGGCGATTTTTGGCGATTTTTAAAATCAATTTGGCCAAATAGCTCGGAAAAAATCTGACAACCCTGCAAATAAGTTGGAAGTAAAGAAAACTACTTATATTAATAACACATACACACACACACACGCAAATACTCATAATCCCAGCTAGCATTTTGTATCATAATCGAATCTTTTCCGAATCAGCTTGACGGGAAAAATAACCGCATATGAGCTCATTTTTCGATCATAAATGATACTCCCGTTGTGAGAAAATGGTACCCTACAGATGAATCATACCAAGGAATCAGTTATGATACGATTTGCTGATTATTTTTTGAGTAATTTTCTGGTAGTATTAAATCATTAAATCACCTTATTGCGGTTTCTTCGCATTTTGTTCCTCTATTTTCAAGAAATCAAAATTTGATCATACAGATGAATCATAAGTGAATCCTCTTTCAAAAAATATTTACATTGGAATTCATAGACTAATAAAATTTTTAAGTATATGTATTTATTATTATATTATTGAAGCTTTGCGAATAATTGATTTTTTTCCAATTGTTAGATATTCATTTTAAAATAAAACGATTTAGTTAATTGCTGTTCGAATAGAAATTAATTTCGATAGCAAGAAATTTTCCGCTGATGTCACTAGATACCAAGCGAATAGAGTTTTTGTTTCAGTGTTGGAAAAAGGCAAATAAATTCATTTCACAACAATTAATAGTTTGTAAGCAAAAACATATTGTCAAAATAATAAGTACACGACGATGTTTTACTCCTTAATATAAATAAGGAAAAAAATTTTATTTTAGCAACAGAAACAATTTTAAATTTCTTTTCTGTAACCTTAATCAAATGTAACCCACCAGTATTTATAAGCTAAAACCATAAATTGACATCTCTACGGTATGAAAGATAATATATGGGTAAAAATTAGTGGTCAAAATAATAAGTACATTCTGAATATGATTAAATAATAAATTAAATTCAGAGTTACATTGCTATATTTTGGATATTTGCTTAATATCCAGTATATACTCCCTTATTTGGAAAAAAATTTTCTATTCGTCTTGGCATACTGTCAGAAACTTTGCGGCAGGGGTCTAATAGGATTTCATACCAAGTGCTTTGAACAAAGTTTGTAAGATTTTCTTTATTATGCAAGGTGTGCTTTGAAAGCCTTTGCTTTAGCTGTCGCCAAAGTTTTTCAATAGGTTTTATGTTCGGGGATTGATTTTGCAAGTTCACCAGGTTAATACAAATGGCTTGAAACCAATCCTTCACATAGCGTGATGTGTGCCTCCGGTCATTATCCTGCGGTAGGATCCATCGAAGCGGCATATTCTGATATTCCCGAATACGAATATTGTATGCGAAATTTTTAGACATTAAATTCGGGTTCTATTTGCGCCTGCAATATGAAATATTAAAAAAATTTTATGAAAAAGACTTCATACTCCTGTTGACGTAATTTAAAGTTAATAAAAACTGCCCAAAATTTTAATGATCGTCATTAATTTATATTTGAAAATGATACAAAGCACAAATTTATATAAAAAACTTAATGGATTTGAACAAAGTAATATTTTTATACGATTATCTAAAAATGGTCGAATATTCGACAAGTCGAATACGAATACGAATATTCGTGCATCACTAGTATGTACTAGAAGTGAGCGCAAGCCATGAAAAGGTGCACAGTATTGTATTTTTTTCAATACTCAATATTGTTTGTAGTGGTGTTCGTAATTGGAGTGTAATGTAGAGATGGGCAAATGAAAAAAATTTATCGATATATAGCGCATCAATATTTTTGAAAAGTATCGATATATATTTTTTTTAAACATCGATATTTCGATATATCGATATTTTTCCAAACTTAAAATAAATACATATACAAACATACCGTGCCATAACCTCCAAAAAATTTTAAGCGACATAATTGCTGAACTTAATATTTTGGCCACAATGGATAATTTGCGATCCTAAATTATTGAAAATAGAAAATATTTTTGTCAATTTTATTTAATGAAAAACAAACTTATTTATTGCAAGATTTAACAAGGAATGAATGCACAATTGTACTAAAATATTTTATAAATGAAAAGCAATGAAAACTCGTTTTGAATAAAAATAACGACATAGTGACTGCTTAAGGATTTGTTATACAAAAATACGGCAACCATAGCTGGAACCAAAAAATGTCAAAAGCACAAAAATAATTGTACCAAAATCAAAACAAAAGCGAAGTTTTTGACATTCTTCAGCTACAAAGCACATAGAGCAAAAAAATTCTCAGCTGAAGTAGCGCTGGTTTGGATACACCTTTGATAATGACAAATGTATTTGAGAAACAGTGCTACCAGACAGTTATTATTATTTATGTGTCGGTTTGAGCTTATGGCTCCATATGTACAAATATGTTACATGAACTTATAATTCAAAATCCATTATTTATTTATCAAATAAAACAATATAAAAAAAAAATTCAATCAATAAAAACAATAAAAAATAGAAACAAAATATTTAAGAAAAACAACCCTATAGGAACTCAAATCTATTTATAAGTAACTTCAAATTGGTTTCTTAATAACCACATCTAGTTTATTAAGTGACTTTTTTCCTTGTCACCGACTCACTATTTTAACACAGGCATGTCATCTGCATATCTGCATGACTTTTAAATTGACTACTAACTACTTATTTTTCAACCACTTTGAAGTCAATTAATATTATAGTTAAATAAATACATACATATATGTATATATATGTATGTACATATACATTTCTATACATACATACTATATTGTATTCTATTTATATATAGAAAAAACTAGTATTTTTATATTTAAAACAAAAACACATACATAGATTCATACGAAAGTTTGTCCTGGTCATAGAAAATATTATAAATATTAGTCTTGAAATTATTTAGTTTTTTTAACACAAACATTTGACATCTGACTTCATAGCAAGCTTCTTTTGTTTTTTTTTATTTTCTTTTCATTTACTTATTTCGTTGTTATTTATTTCTTACGTGTGCTTCCATGCAATATGTTTGGTTGATATCTGCATGAGATTTAAACCAATTTGTAGTCACTTGCAAAATAATAAATTTATAGCTAGTGTTTTTGTCAACCCATTATTTTATTTACTACAGGGAAGGTAAAAGGAAATTCATACTCATACATACATATGTACATGTATTTATACTCAGGCAATGTAAAATTGTATAGCAAAACTCGTTAATTTTGCCACTTATGCTATCTTCATGCTAGTTTTGTATTATGCATAGCGGCGTTAGTTGTTAGCGATTTCTTTAAATACTCGTATTAACAGCCTTATTTATAAAAATTATTGATGCTTTATTTCCCTAAAAAAGTTGGCTTGTTAAGCCTTTAGAAATCCTTAATAATTTTTATAAGTAAGGATGTTAATCATTGTTTAATGAATGCCCAGTGTTGAACACTTCAAAGTTCATCATTGTGGAATACGAGAAATATCCACTTTGCATTCATTAAACAATAATATTTAAATAAATCGCGAACAACTTACTTAAAATTTAATAAACTCCATGAGTGGAGAAAACCCAAATTGATACTGGCATCGAAAAAGGAAATAAATTTATTCATACATCTGTATGTTTAATTTGTATTATAAGATCATTTCTAAGAAAACTGCATTAATTTCCAATGCACAATTAGCCACTTTAAGAAATTTAATACAAAGGAACTACATATCGTTAGGTGAAATGCAAAAAGCCTTAACTAGCAAAAAAGTCAAAATATAGTTTTTGATTGATTATTATGAATACCATTAAACTACATGTCTTCGACAAAATTTTGCACTTCAGCGATCAAAAATTACGCTTTTATTGACAAAAAATAATAGGACTTATGTATATACAAGTTTGTTTAGTTTTTTTGTTTAGTTTTTTGCTTCTCCTGTATGATTATATTTTTGTTAGTTACGCCTTTTTGCATTTCAGCTAACGATATGTTAAGCTATATGTAACCTACTGTAGCTCCTTAAGGCTTCATTTGTCTTTACTTTCTTAAAAGTATCGAAACCCGATACTCGTAAATAAGAATCGATGAATCCAATTATCGGTTTTTGAAATGTCGGCGATATATATCGATATTTATTTTCGCAAATATCTATATTTTGATACATCGATATTTTCCGCCCATCTCAAGTGTAAAGCAAAGATATTGTAAAGCACTCGCGTGGCAGATAAACAAATACTGTTACATGCTTTTGATAAAATTGAATACCAGTTTAAGTGTCCTCATAAAAACAAAATCACTAAAAAGAGACAGCAATTCAATCATAAAGATTAAGCGAGCAAACAGTTAGTGCTCAGCTCTAGTAAGTACGTACATACACACGTATGTATATGCCAAAAAAGAAAACAGAAAATAATATAAATGTTATTTTCAATTTTTTTTAATTAATAACTTAATATAAATTAATTAGTGTAAAGTTAGAGAATAGAGCACTAGCCACATTTTCGATACTTTTATTGGTTGACCAGAAGCAGTTAATTTGTTATTAAGATGCTCCCAGAGTTGGTAAACTTTTTTATTTTCCCTAACAACTGTTGGGCAAAACATTATTTACCAAATCAGTGTGTTTTTTTTTTGTTATACTTAAAGTGAACTTTAGGTAGCGCTTAGGTGGCCGCAAAAGTGAAAAACTTCCAAGCAAATGAAATTAAAAAATTTTCGGAATATTTTTCACTTTTGCGCCTACCTAAGCGCTACCTTAACGGTCTTAAGAATCATTCCTCGGAAGTTCATATGTTCTAAAAACCTGTTTACTGAAAACTTCTGTAAATTTTTGTAGTTGATTGTTCTCTTGAATTTTGAACGGTTTGCTACCTATGGACCTGAACAAGGGAAAAACTTAAAAAAAATTGTTTTTTTTAATTTTTTTCCGATTTTGATCTTGAAGATGAAGTTTTTTGATTTTATATGTTCAGAATTTTTTTTCTAATTACAAGAGCTACAACTTTGCCCCAGAGAGTAAATCAAAATTCCGAACGGTTTGCAAGATATAAGCCTGAGAAATGCAAAAATAGCACCGAGGCCTCAAATCGTTGGGGGCCCATAAAAAAGTGCATGACCTGGACCAAAACTGGGAAATACGGGTCTTTTTAGGGTTCCGTACACCAAAGGTCTGTCCGTTTGTTCGTCTGTCCGTCACAGGCTACTTTCTCGAGAACCGTAAGAGCTACGGACCTGAAATTTGGATAGAGTGTGTAGACCTTTGGCCGCTACAACAACAAATACATGAGAGTTAAAAATTAAGGGGTGTTCCAACACGAGCAGCGAAAAATTTTAAAATCCCATGTAATAAACATACAATTGCATGTATGTACATATCGTCAGCTAAAATGCAAAAAGGCGTAACTAACAAAAAAATTCAAAATCGAGTTTTTGGTTGATTATTATGAATGCCATTAAACTACATGTCTTGACAAAATATTACACTTCTGCTATCCAAAATGACGCTTTTATTAACAAATAACAAGGGGATTTAACTACACGTTTGTTAATTTTTTTGTTTAGTTTTTAGTTTCTCCTGTAAAATTATATTTTTGTTAGTTATGCCTTTTTGCATTTTAGCTAACGATATATACAGTTGAAATTTGTAAGGTTAGTGTATTTTTATACAGACTACAACTATTAACACTAAAGTTTAAAAAAAAATTTAATTAAAGGGTGCTCCATCAGTTAATGCAATTTTGACTATGTAATTTTGTATCTTGGAAATCGTAAGTGCAAAACTCTTGAAATTTTAAAAAACAGTAAAACTAAAAAATTTAAAAATTATAAAATCGCCAAACCGAAAAAAATCGCCAAAAAACCAAAAAAAAAATCGCCAAAAACGAAAATAAGCGCCAAATTAACCAAAAAAATTCTAAGACTAAAATGAATCGCAAAAACCGTAAAAATCACCAAAATTAAAAAAAAATCGCCAAAATGAAACAAATCGCCAAAATGAAAAAAACCCCAAAACAGAAAAAATGGCTAAAAATTGAAGAAAAAAATCGCCAAAATGAAAGAAATCACTAAAAAAAAAATTGTTTAAACTGAAAAAAACGCCACCTTAAAAAATGCTCCGAATGTACGGTACCCTTCGTGCGCGAGTCAAGATCGCACTTTACTGAATTTATATTTTTTTGTCTTTCATCAGGTAGTGATGTCCGTACATGGTTATATTTCTATGACTTAATAGTTTTCCCATGACTATTTTATAACTTTCAAAATTATTTTTGCATATGAAAAGGTCCACTAATTTTTATTTTTTTTGGAAATTGGGAAAGACTAAGGTTGTCACAAATTACCCGCGCACCAATAGTTAGTTGATTATCAAATAACTTCGTCATTTGTGGACCAATTTAAGAAATTTTCTTTTTAGCAAAGGTTCACTATAAATGTTTTTTTTTTTTTTTGATTGTCATGAATAATATTAAAATAGATAACTACAGGCAATTTTTAATAATTCAAGAGGGGCAATTCTTTGGATCAATGCTCCCCAGAAAGACCTTTATATGCCTGTTTAAATTTAAAGCTATAAGCCTAAATAATACTTATATTCAAATTTAATCTTGGTTTAGTGGCCTAATCGCAATCCTGATCATTTGTCATGACTTTCCAATATAAAATACTTCACAAGTTATTAAAATATATCTTCAAATTTAATAACAAATGACAGACAATTGCTGCTGCTCTCATAACCTTTAATATATTATTAAAATAAATTTTCAAATAAAAGAGTTAAGACTATTGTTTATCGTCAGTAATCTAATTGACCATATCAATTGAATTAGTAAATAATGTGGGTGTGTCCAAAAACAAAATTGTGTCCTACTTGAGCAGGTGTTATGGTATTTTATTATTGTTCGAAATATCACATTCAATTTCCATGAAAAAAAATAACTATTTGCCAATAAATTTATCAACGCCACATAAAACTGACAACAGCTTCATGCCACAACTACTCGCATGATTGAAATTCAATATTCATTTGTCAGTCAATCAATAAATATTTAAATTTATTCATGTGTAAGTATGTGTTTGCGAATGAACTTATAATACATTTATAATTTCATTTAATCATCAAACACCAAGAGAAAATAAAAAAGTTACCGAGCGCACACACACACATATACTTACAAAAACACACACATACACTCGTACATGCAATCGCAAATATTGCACTATTCCAATTGGAATGCCAGAGTTAGATGTTGGCTGCTACACACATGATTCCTGAGCACCCAGCGAACATTTTTTGTTGACATATATGATGACAGACAAAATTTGGAAATTTACCCGACAAGTAACAAAAATATCCAGAGTCCCAAAAAACACAGAATAGCGAACTTCTGGCTAATAAGCGAGGACAGTGCTTAAAGGCTCAGTTAGCCGACTGTAATGTAATGTAATTGCAACATTAGGAAACAGCTGATTGATATTGTTATGTGAAAAGTAATGAAAATGGTTATAGAGATCTAATGCAACGTAAACTACTTTTCACATAAAAATATCGATCAGCTGTTTCCTACGTTGCAGTTACATTACATTACAGTCGGGTAACTGTAGCTTCCTTTTTTATTTAATCGGCAAAAATACAATAAATTTAAAACAAATCTTTATTAAAAAAAATTTATCTATCTTTTAATTTAAAATTGTATTATTTAATTATTTATTTACGGCCTGGCCCACGATGTCATGAGAAATATTTCGATCGACAACTTGTATTGCAAACAACAACAAATTTTCTAAAGTTATTGTTGTTTGCAATACAAGTTGTCGATCGAACGATTTCTAGTGATATCGTGGGCCAGGCCGTTAATTATTTAATAATTATATTCATACATAAATAGCTTTGGCTGCCACTTAACTTTGAATTCTAGTTTCTACAGATTTGTCAGCAACAGAACACATCGAAAAAGGAAAAATATTCTACACATGTACCCGTAATTACGAAAGTGGTCTAAGTCAAATATTTCTTTGGTCGAGATATTTTGTAGATTATATTTCAAAAAATTAAAAAATATTTTTATATTATGGAACATTTAAATTAAGAGTTGAACTAGTCTCGATTTATATAAATTGGTATTATGATATACAAATATTTATTAAATATTTGTTGTAATATTTTCAATATTTATTTAATATTTCGAAGCAAAACTGCACGTGACTTAGACCACAAATAACATATTTTTAATAAACCAGAACATACGAACTAATCCTGACTTAATAGTTGCTAATTTACTCAACCTACGTTAAAGATTAAATATTTTCCAACACATGTACTTCGCGGTGACGGAAACATACCGAATCATACAGATCCCAGAAGATAGTAAACTGGATTTACAGATCAGTTTTCAGACCGGTTATTTTCTATGGTTACGTGGTTTGGTGGAAGGCATTGAAGAAGGAAAGACGCAGGAGACTACTAGCTAAGGCTCAGAGGTGTGCCTTACTGGGCATCACAGGTGCTCAGAGGAGCACACCTCAGGCTACCTTAAATGTCATTCTCCACATCAGCTGGATTTACACATCAGTTGTCAGACCGGTTATTTCCAATGGTTATGTGGTTTGGTGGAAGGCATTGAAGAAGGAAAGTCGCAGGAGACTACTAGCTGAGGCTCAGAGGTGTGGGCATCACAGGTGCTCCGAGGAGCACACCTCAGGCTGCCTTAAACGTCGTTCTCGACCTTCTTCCTATAGATGAATTTGTGGTGAGAACGGTGACTAGAAGTCTCCTTAGACTCGTAGAAGCAGCTTTGGTGAGGACACATCAGTCTTAAATGATATCAGGAATCCGTAAACCCTGGGTTCACTAACTATAAGGTCGTCCGGCTGGTAATGCCGGATAGTTGCTATTGGGTCAAATCCCATAAGCTATATGAAGGTAATGTGGTATTTACAGACGGGTCCAAAATTGGGAACAGCAAAGGTGATGTCTATATCTTGGTAACGAGCATTTGTAGTTCTTTCAGACTGCCAAAGGAATGCAGCGTTTTCCCAGCTGAGATCTTGGCAATCCTCAGGCAGCGGAACTGGTGGCCAGGAAGGTGGCCGAAGGTTAAAAGGTAACCTTCTGCGTCCACAGACAGGCAGCGCTTAAAAGCTTTGAAGGAACACAATTTCAAATCGAAACTTGTGAGTGACTGTAGGAGAGCCCTCAACTTGCTTATGGACAAATACAGTGTCAGACTATGTTGAGTTCCTGGCCACAGCAGTGTTGAGAGAAATGAAATTACCGATGAGCTGGTAAGCGTAGGATCGACGTCAGATAAAGAAATGTGTGACAGATCAGTGAAATTACTGATAGGTCATTACTACAGGGAACTCAGTAATTCGGTAGAGAGCGGGACCAACAGTTCATGGCAAAGTAGGGAGGATTGTAGAGTTTCGAGAGCTCCGTCAGTGCAACAACCAGATCTCTCTAGCATATATAGGGCTGAAGAGGAACCAGAAAACATCGAACATATTATCTGCCACTACCCAAAGCTGCAACATCATAGGCTTAGATGGCTGAGCAGATGGTACCGTGAGATCATTACTGATATTGGGAAGTGTAAGCTTGAGGATATCAGGGGCTTCATCATGGATATTTATTAACTTAATGACGAATAATAGGGTGAGTTCTGGGTAAAAATGAAAGTAAATATTATTTCTAAAGGGCAACCTAACCTAACCTAAAGATCCCAGAAGCAGGTTCCCATTCAACTTTTCAGTTGGAAAAGACGATCTATAACGCATGGCGGATTCTATGTGACTTAGCCTTGAGGGATTCAACAAACAATTGAAAAAAGTTTTATGAGTTTACTTATTAACCATTCAAACAATTTTCTAGTTTTTTTAAGAAAGTTTTGGATAAAGGTTCTCTGATGGATCTGCATTAGCAACAGCGAAATTAGCACAAAATGCCGATAATCCCTCAATAATCATTTCAATATATTTTTAAGAAACAATTAATATTTCACTGAATTTATTAAATATTAATTTTGTGCGATTAGTATATTAAAACTCTATATTAGGGATCTAACTGATACCAATACCGATTCCGATATATCGGCGATACTTCTGATATGCCGATATATCGATATTGGCGATATTTTACTGTCGATACGACGATACTTCTTAAATTTTTTTAGACCTGTTTTGAACAAACAATTAAACTTTGAACGAGAACATAAGGTCAAAACAGAATTATTAAATTTGTTTCTTTTGTTATTCTTTGCACCATAATAGTGAAATGTTTTAGTTTTAAGTTAAATTTAATCTTATTATATATAATACAAAAGTACGTTTATTTGTTATGGGTAAACTCTTCAATGCCCCAACAGATTTTCGCCTTCCACCACGCGAAATATTCGTAAAAGACCTGTGCGTGTTTATATATATATTCTATCCCGGTTTTTTTTTTTTGTGTTTTTGCACCGTAACTCAAGAACAACTGAACCGATTTTGACCAAACTTCATATACATGCTCTATGGGGCGTGAAAAGTGTTTCTGTGTAGTTTGAAGTTCGTCCGACAGATGGCGCAGTATTTATTATTTTTGTGTTTTTGCACCGTAACTTAAGAACTACTGCACCGATTTTGACCAAACTTTATATACATGCTCTATGGGGCGTGAAGTGTGTTTCTGTGTAGTTTGAAGTTCGTCCGAAAGATTGCGCCATATTTAGTTTTTTTTTTGTGATATTTTTAATATAAATTTTAACTTGAGTTCAATTTCAATATGCGTATCGGTATCGGAATCGGTATCGGCGAAATTTCTTTTTGAGTATCGGTATCAGTATCGGATCGGCAAAACGGCGTATTGTTACATCCCTATTCTATATAAAATAAAACATTCCCAAAAACAAGCACAAACTTTCAATATAATTTCTTATTGACTTCTTTAGTTGTGCAGATTGACAGAATGCGACAAAATCCAAATGTTCGCTGGATATAAACTCGTAGATACATAATATCTACATACATATGTATGTACATATGTATGAGTATGCATGTAGAAAGATGTGCGTTTCCGTAGTTCTTTTATTTTTTTACTTTTATAATTGTAATTGTTGTTAGTTTGACATTTTACCATTCTGTCTAAAGTTTTAACTTTTTCCAGCTTTTTTTCACACATCTATTCGTTTGTTGTTTCACCTCTTGCAATATCTATTTTACTGGAAATAGAAAAATTAATTGAACTCATTGCCTTCATTGTGTCTGCAGGTAGTTACAATTACCGCACACATACACAGATGTATGTATGTGTATGTACATAATTGCATTTTCAAGAATAAGTAACAGTTGGCAAATCATTTCAGTGATGTGGATTAAGCTGGCAAGTATCAAAAAAACTAATATAAATTTTTTTATGCTTTTGTTTAAGTTAAAATAGGAAATTTCCATCTGTTTGTGCAATATTTTAGTCCTTATATCCTCCGCCTTAAAATTAAATTTTAGGATAAAGAGTTTTCATCAGATGACTATGTTTCCAACAGATGGGAATCTACTGTGAGTATTTGTACGATGGTGTTCATATGAATGTACCCATAGTTATTAGTGCGTGTCAGTACGTGTGTGCCCGTTGCTGATGATGATGCCACTCTTGGTTTCGATCTATTGGAACAATTTTAAATTTCTCTAATTTATCAATCCATCTATTGCCCAACTAGTGCTATCAGTCGTTAGAGTGCCAAAAATGCAATTGAAAAAACTTTATTTGTAATAAAAAATACGTATAATTATTATTACAACTCACAAATAGTTAAAATTAGGATGCTATCTGACGGATCATAGTTACAATTAAAAAGAAGGACGATTTAACTGGATTAAACGCTATCTAAAAAATAATGGCAATGATACCATTAGAACGCAATGAATAAGCAGGATTTCGAACTAGTAGATCCTGTGCAGACCACATTAATTCTCTTTGTAACATTATAGAATAGTACAAACAATACAACACACACCTTACCTCCTTTTCGTTGACTTTGAAAGAGCCTTTGACAAAGTCTCAATGGTTCACTTGTGGGATACTTTTATATCTAAAGATACTCCCAATAAAGTTATTATGCACATTCGAGAACTATACATAAACCGGTGCTTGCGCTGGATTCTTTATATCTTCTAGCCAAATACCATATCAATGGAAGACGTCTTAAGAGTTGCAAACAAGATAACAATGGAAAACAAAATAATGAAACTCAAATGGACATGGATTGACTAAATTTTGAGAAGACCTTCAGATGATATTACCTAATCTGCATTTCAATGGAACCTTCATGGCCATCATTGACCTGGAAAACCATGTACTGCGTAGATACGACCTGCCAAATAAGAATATAAAGTTGTTATTAAACCATGTGTTCAAGTTTAGTATCTTGCAAGGGATCGAAGAAAATGGAAGGTAATTGTAAAAGCCCTAAAAAAATTTATCCAGAATCGTTAAGCTAAAGAACTAAATACACATGCGTACGTACATAAATTATTAAATAAACATAAACAAACTGTAGCAGCAACAATAATGATATAGTTTCTGCTTGTGAAGAAGATACACATACATAAACAGTATTGTACACCAGAGCTGGCCACCGAGAGAAAAAAGAGAGTAATGTATAATCGTATGTGTATTCATTTGTATAAAAAGACACGATTTCAGCTGGATACCCGAAGAAACTCAACGGGGTCCAGGGTTATTTAATCTGTTGGTTTTTATGAGAAAGAATACAGTAATTATTTTCTTCAACGTTATAAAATTTTATTTTATTTTATTAATAACAAAAAATGTGATAAATAGCCACCTGTGACTATATCGTAACTGTGAACTTTAGTAAATGCAGTGAAGGAACTCTGGTGGAACCCATCGGCTGGCTTTGTAAACGTGATCTAATGTGATGTGATTATTGGCCAGTACACATGTTGTGAACCTGTAGGAACAACCTCCCATACAGGCGTATCAAGCCTTATGACACTGGCGCGGTACTTGTACACGTCTGCTGACGGATGTCACGGATGCATGAATAGTAGACCTTTAGGAATAATCCCCCATACAGGCCTAGAGAAACCTTTTCTGCTTACAGGCAACGGCAGTGTAGAAGAAAACTCAGTGTAGTATGTAAACAGTATAAGAACAAGCTCCTTGTAGTGTTTTGGAATGCACGATTAGTCTCAACTACAAACTGTTGATAGTGGAAAAACCAGCACTACCAAAGTAAGCTATTACAGCTAAGCGAGCTGTCCGCAGACTCCCTAATATTCTGTTCTGTCTAGACTTTTATACCCGAAATAATTCACATATATTTAACCAAAATTATGGCATTCTAAATTTTTGTAATAGTAATTATTGTACGATTAACCAAAAGATCCATTAGGTGTCGCAGTACCGGTCTTTGGACCAGATCTTCCCCCTATTTTATTCTAACAATATTGTACACAACTCACTTACTCTCTACTCTTTTATCTACTCTTTTATTTTTACTGGCTCAAGTCTTCCAGCTCCCATTGAATTTCAAGTAATTGAGTGCAAACCAAAATATGAATGTTTTCATGCAGCGTTCTTTTATACATGCATTGATCTAATAACGTAACTGTAGAATATTTCTTCATTTCATTCGTATGTACGGAGTATATAATTGGCTTTAATTGTATAGAAGACATGCAATGATAATTGATTTAGTAAAATGTATGAATATAATCACAACCCACTTGACCTGAGAATCGATATAAACGAAGAAGTTTTAAAACAAAATTTTTCGAAATTTATTCGCAAATCTAAGAAAATTCAAATGAACCGTAAAGCTTTGAACTTCGAACTTCTCTCGGTAGTTTCTCGAATATGTGACGTTAGCCGAGTGTATGTATGCTAGTCTGTTGGTATGGAGCAGAGCAGGCCAAAGATAGAAACGCCAGAGATATGTATTCGAGTCTATCTCCAGGCTGAGATCTTGGCGATCCTCAGGTGGCCAGGAATGTAGCTGAAGGTGAGACGGCAACCTTCTATGTCGACAGCCAGGCAGCGATTAAAGCGTTGTAGGGACACAATGTCAAATCGAAACTTGTTAGTGACTGCAGGAAAGCTCTCAACTTGCTTATGGATAAATATAGTGTCAGACTATGTTCGGTTCCTGGCCACAGCAGTGTTAAGGGAAATGAAACTGCCGATGAGCTGGCAAATGTAGGGTTGGCAATAAATGAGGGAATGATGGACAGAGCGGTGAAATTACAGATAGGTCATTACTATAGGGAACTCAGTAATTGGGTAGAAAGCAGGACCAACAGTTCATGGCGAAGTAGGGACGATTGTACAGTCTCGAGGGGTTTTTGGCCAAACCTTGACTCAGGAAGATCCAAACTGCTACTGGACATGGATAGGAAGGCAATGCAAATCATGATAAAGGCTTTGACAGCTCACTGCTTGGTCAGAGCAAGAACCAGCAGTTGGAAAACTGGCACTCCAGATTTTTGTAGGATGTGCGGGGATGAAGAGGAACCAGAAACCATTGAACATATTATCTGTCACTGCCAGAAGCTGCAACGTCATAGGCTTTCCATGAAAGCATTACTGATATCGGGAAGTGTAAACTAGAGGACATCAGGGGCTTCATCATGGAAATTCGGTGGCTTAATGATGGATAATAGGATCACTTATATAATAGATGCGATATAGCAACACCCTTCCTAACCTAACCTAGCAATGTGCATTCATGTGTATAAGAAGCCAATTGATCTTCGGCACTGTGGTGCTACTTTGGGCAGCTCATGTCTGCAGGAATCAAGTTCGAGCCATGACAGCGCTATAAGTTAAAAAATAAAATACCTATACTTATGTGCAATAATTGAATAGAAAAAAATTTGCACCGATAGCCTAATAAATGTGTGCTAGTCTGCTAGAATGGAGGTACCGTATTCAAATCCTGCAGCATAAGCTAAGAAAATAAAAAATAAATAAATAAATTAAGAGCGTTAAAATAAATAAATTAAAAAATAAAATTACTTTTTTACTTATTCTGCTGCCTTTTTACGATATCGTAACTAGTTCGATAACCTCTCGCTTTTGATATTGGTAGCGAACCTACGTAATCGAATGTTTTTTGGAACAAAACTAAGCGACATGTGAACTATTATCCGATTAATTTTATAGTGTCATTCTAGATAGTTTTACACGATAAATGTTGGAGATATATTTGAAATCGATATCATTAACAAAAGTCTTGGTCAACTGGGAATATACATACATACACGAACACATACATACATATACACATACCACACATACATATACATTTGCACAAATTGAGTTACCTGCATGATTGCGACTACGCTTCTTTTCCATTACTCTGCAAAGAGTAACAACAATTAACTATTTTCTATACCACAAACTTGGAAAGATTCTTTCACTTCAACCTTTTGCCCAGCATAGTAAAGAATAGAAAGGATATATGTGACGCGCAAAATAGAAAGAGACCTAAGGATAAAACCCGGTTTTGTTCTGGAGAGCCATTTTAAAGATTTAAATACGTGTATCTTTGGTGTACCATCACTGAGCGTGTTGGTATTGGTCTTATTTGAAAGCGACACATCTCATGACGTCAGGAACGTGTTGATCAACCTTGAAAACGCGCGTAGGTCGTCCCTACCTCTTGTTTTGTGTAGTTGGTTTTTACTGTTTTCTACCTAGCGCGCTGTTTCCATGAGTTTGATATCAATTTTGTTGGCGTTTTTTCGAATCCAGGTTTATTTTCTGAAATTATTAATTGTGAATTATAATAAATACTCATTTATAATTCTTTTAAATCGTGAATATCACTCTGTTAGTAGGAAAATTTTTTCTATTTGCGCTTAGAATTGTCAACTTCAATTTCATAAAACGCGCATATCTCTGGGAGGGAACACTTTTTGGGCATGGGATCGGTCTCAATCGATGCTCAGATGTTGTCCACATCAAAAAAAAGTGAAAATTGATTTTTTTACCCTTAGGTCCCTTTCTCTATGCGCTGTCACATATGTATATATACACATACACATATGTATTATAGGAATACGTATATACATATATGCATGAGGGCTAAAGTTGCAATGACTACAATCTGTTCTTTCACGCAAATGTATTTAATACTACCTTCAAGTTGTACAGGGTATTTCATTAAACACTTCTGTAAATGTAAATAGAACAAAAAGAGTGTGTTATAGCAGCGAATTGTTATTGGTTTCAAAGCCCTATCGATGCTATTATGTCCAGATCACATCAAGTCTACGGGAGATGCCACGGACCACAAATCCCTCATGCAGGAGGATGCGGCAGGAATCGAACCTGTGACCCTCTAGTTACTTGACTAGTATGCTGCCTACCAGCCAAGGGGCCAGTATACTGCCTGAAATGTGCGTGAAGTTGTGTGATCGACTGCTGCAACTAATTTAGAGGCCGTCATTTTAATGACATAATATTTCGTGAGTAACAGCAAGGTACGAGTACATGTATTATAATGACATATAAGTTTCGTCTAGGTCATAGCTTTATGTAAGTTTTCTTTAAATTTATTTTGGGACCCAAAAATGGATAATACACTTAGAAAGTTCACAATAGAGTTTTAAAATAATATTTTAATATTGGAACATTTAAATTTTAATACTTTAATATGGGCTGGCAAATTTGTTGTTTTTGTTGTTGTGTATAAATTAAATTTATTACCAGATGACAAATTTAAAGGTATAAAATTCATGTTATTTTCAATATGCTCATGCGGATATATTAAACTAACCCCCTGTTTGTGTAAGACGTTTGAGTTAGAAATCTTGACGTTTTTGTAATAGACTAAAGGAAACTTGTACAACTTTTCATTAATCTATTACAGAAACGCCAAGATTTTTAACTCAAACGTCTTACACAAACAGGGGGTAGATATCTTAAAACTGAAAAAATACTTATATTTTTCCATGTCCTTAGGCATTTTGCAGAACAAAAGTTATTTCGATCAATTTATTCAACAATAATCTTTAATTTAAGAAATTTTGTAATTTTAATACTTCAATACACTGTGTTTCACATCGTTGCCTGCTCTCAATCAAAATTTAAAGATTGTACAATGTTGGCACATTAAAATTTTATGAAACTCATTGTGAATTCCCTAATTATTTTCATAGTTATCAAATACATACTTCTGTGGGCAATAAAATGTCGTAAATACGTCATATTTCGATGGAAGTTGAAAAACTTTGTGGACATTGTGGACACTGCCAATAATCCCAATGAGTTTTTATGTAAAGCTTAAACTAGACCTGCCATAACCATTATCATACAAAACAGCTGTTTGAACCAAGCTAATGGGCAACACGGTGTTTGATTATGGTTGACTCGCCACAACGCCAAACCAATTGACTTTTGGTTTTGGTTATGGTAATGGCTATTGCAATATGGCCTGGCACTTCTAATTTAAGCTGAAGTCTTTCCTCAGTAAGTGTATCAGCCAGCACTTTCTCTATACACATAATAACATTTCTTTAAATCCAATAATGTTTCAAAAATTCTACTTTAATTATTGTATTGTAACCGCTCAAATAAGGACGAATTTCATTCACCCACTCTTCAAGTACTATTACAAGTATGTAGTTATTTGAAAATGTGTAAATAGTTTTTACCTTGTAACATAATTTCATTTGCATAGTTTTTGGCAAAAAGTTCAAACAATTTGTGGTTTGAATGTTTCAGTTTTAAACTTTGTTACAGAGCATGAATGAGGTTTATGAAAATGTATGATTATCTCTATTTGCAAACATTAAGGTGACTCCATCAGCAATTACCCTAAATATTCTAAAGCTTTCGAAAGAAAACAGACTTATACAATTTCAGGTTTAGGTTAAATTAGGTTAGGTTGAAAAAAGGGGAAGTAAAATTTTACCCAAACCGTTTCGGATTACAATTGCGCTCTTCATAACAAGTATTGGGGAGATACCCAGTAAAAACCATAAAAATATATTAAACTTAATCAGACTAGGAACTTAGTCTCCTCAATATACTCTCTTAGGTTCTTCCAGTCTGAACCCCTTAGATATCTCTCATATCTGATATAATTTCCAGATGGAGAATTTGTCTTCTAAGTTGAATGTGCAGAGAATGTGTATGTCCTTTTATTATGCTAACCAAGTTCTGAAGTATTATCCTTTTTGAACTTCGAATCACTATCGTCTTCCCACTATTTGGGGTTCCCTGAGAATTTCGGTCACTTTTCGGCAACAGTAGACTTCTGCCAATCTCTGGTGTGCTTTTGTTAAAGGTTTGGCATTTTCTAGTGTAATGCTATTCGGTAATGATTCCATCCTTGCAAGCATATACGCCTCTTCGTTTCCAACAGCACCCTGATATTCTGGAATCCATAGTAGATCGATTTCCCTACAATACTTGTACAAGTTTGTCTCATTCTTGCATTGAAGGACGCTTCGAGATCGAACTTCATCCATAAAGATACCAACAGGTAATTCGTTGTCAATCTCTTTTAGATATCTAGTACCTTCCATTAGACCGTATTATGATTCAGTAAGCGAAAGAATTAACGTATACTACAACTCATGTAGTAAAATTCACTACCCGATCGGTTTCCAATCTTTGACCAGTCAGTTTAAAGAATAGTTTCGGTGTATTCCTTATTATTGTGGCTCTCTCCTATTCTATTCTTTCAGGCGTTAGGGTGATGCATTTACTAATTAGGATCTTATCACACATGATGGTGGTAACGTATCCCCTGGATAAGGTACATATTCACCCTTATTCCAGTTGTTGACATCGACGTCAGGTCAACTCAATACCAAACACAGGCGCCTGTCTACCCATTGTCGACAACTGACAGGCTCATGCTATTTTCCAGAGCTTAGAGAACAGAAATAGACTGTCAATAGCACAAAACTTTTCTCGAGAGCGTGTAGACAAGCCCCAATTTTTTTTTTCTATTGTATTGATGTGACGTCGATGTTGACAACTGGAATAAGGGCGATTATACTTTGGTACTTGAGTGTATAAACTCTTGTTAGCCATTCGCCCGTTACCATCAGTCTTGGGGCGTTACCATCAGCTGCCCCATATTTAAGCTGTATACCAATTGGCACTATTAAAAGAATGGTTTCCATCACCTTAGTTGATGTGGTTCTTATTGCACCACAGATGCTACTACAGCAGTGTCTCTGAACTTTTTGAAGGGGTTTTACACTGACCCTCTTTTTTAAAGATGTCCACCACACTAACGATGCGTACGTTATGATTGGTCGTTCCACTTTCGTGTAAAAACAGTGGTGTCATCTTAGGATTTAATCCTTGGATGTTTTGCAAAAGATCCAAGCTTTGAGACTTAATCGCTCTGTTTTCTATATCACGCTACACCCACGGAATTTATAAGAAACATTAACGAAAGTCTAGTCATGTTGAAATTTCTTATTTGAAATTGGAAAAATATTAATCATCATTATTAATTTATTAATTTTAATATAGATACATTTTCTATTATATTGAAAATTATTGAAATAATGTGACGCGCTCTTATTTTTAAGTTGCAGCTTTTCCCTGAGTGTAGATACTTGAACTTTCTGGTAATTTGTATTGTTTTGTTTTGAAACACGGAAGATTCAAATGTTGTAATTTTCCAATTTCTCGTGAACAAACAAATTTCTATTTAATTTTAATTATTATTGTTTGAACTTCATTTCTTTCTTTCAGGCTTGTAAGCCAAATTAAATGTGATAATTATCAATGAACAAATAACACGGAAGTTAACTGTAAATATTTTGACAAAGACGTAGTAGAACGGAACAACTAGCTGTGTTCTTTTGTGTTTGGTCCACTGAGTGTGGTCTCAGTTGATGTAGATTTCTGCTTTATATACTCAGCCATTATTGCAAATGGATTATGTAAATTGTTTTGATTCGTCATATTCAATTTGTTGAAAGCTTTTTCGTAATGAAAGCTCAATTTTAGCATCTCTAACACAGATGCAAGATAAGTTAAGAGATTTTATTTAGTATTTTTTAAATTTGCCATATAAAAAGTAAAATTCTGTCAATAAGGGCCATGCTAATAAATATTAATTCACCGAATCATTTGAATGGTTTTTTTTTGCAGGTATGACTTTTTCAAGTTGGTTTTTTTTATTTAAAAATGTACAAGACACACATACATTTTTCCCCATTTTAGATGCTGGATGTACATAGATGAACTTACTTTGGTTTGTTTGGGGGAATTTTTTAGTTTTAGAAAAGTTTTCTATTTATTTATTGTTACTGCATAGCTCCGGATATTACAAACTGATTGATATGGTATGATTGAAAATTTATAATACCACAATTTTTCTACAAAAAACTTTTGTTAGTTAACAATGTATTAACAAAAAAGCTTTAACTTTTTCACAATTTTTCAAACATTTCCCAGCTTTAACCAAAAAAACAAGGCCCCAGCAGGATGCAGCAACATCACTTACATGGAATATTTGTGTTTTACGATATAGTGTAATTTTCCCTGGAAAATTAATGTCCAGTAAAGGTGGCATAAATTGACCTTCCCTCAGCCCTGACTTAACCTGCATGAACTTTTTCCTGTAGAGCTCTTACAAATCTAAAGTGAACCCCAGTAAAACGACTTCCTTGGCGTTTTAAAAATATATCCATCACCAAATGGCAGCCAGCACAAAACTAATACATACATATGTACATAGAATAATTGTTTAGACTTTACATACATATACTAAATGTTCCTCTTGATGTTTCACACACGAGTGGTACCTACTCCCATAAGCAATTTATTAATACCCTTAAGTTATAGATTTTTCGTGAATGGTATGGCAAGACAGCCCCTGGAGATGGCTTAATTTAATAAATTTTACTCTGCCAAATTCATTATTCATGGAGTAGTTTTTTAATTATTAAAATTTGCAATAAAATGTTTTAAATCTTTCTTAAATGGATTAGAATTATTTAGTTTTACTTATAATTGCAATTTACACTTGGCTCATTCCCGAGAGAAAAATAAAGAAAGGAAAACCAAAACCAAAGCAACAACAGCAATATAAACAATGACAATGATAAAACAAAATGTATCATACTCGTATTCATGGAAAATTGCAAAACCATGCACATGACAGTTTCGTCAACGGTTTTAGTAACCCGCATTTACGTGCACTCAACTAAACACTTATTTATACTCCCACAAGCATTCTGTCACATTTTCTCCCTTTGGCGAAAAACGTGCTCATCTTATGAAAGAAAAAAAAAACGAAAACTCATATTAAACGCTTTGAAAAACACACTAACACAAAATTATAATATATGTGTATACAGCAAAAGAGGGTGAACAGCAGCAAGAAAAGAAGGAGAGAAATTCGAGTTATAAAGGCCGGAAACGTGAAGGAAGAGCTTTGGACGTTAGATGAAGTTTAATATGTATGTACATATGTATATATGTATTATAATGGGTTTATTTATTTGAAAGTAAATAAAATTTGTCCTTAAATTAATTATTGTTTTTGTTGTTGTTGTTGTTGTTGTTGTTGTTGTTGTTGTTGTTGTTGCAAAGAAGCTAAAGTGAATAAAAAGAACTTGTTCAATATGTCAAATTTCTTGCGAAGCTCAGGACTTCTAACGAAATTAAAGAAATTTATGTGCATGTTTTACTAAGTTTCTAATATTTAACTAATATTAAGAGCCCTGCATAAAGTGCCTCCTATCCTGCTCCTTATAGCATAAAATGAACAAATTCTGTGTGAGGTATTATTTATTTGCTTAAAAGACCTTCCTTCCGATGCTATTATAACATCGTGCAAATGCCCAAGTCACTTCAGCTCCAGAGAAAAACTCGCTCATACAGCATGTCCAAAATGGAATGAACTGTGTTCCAACTACATGCTGTGGGTAAAAACAAGCTGGTAGTCATCGAGCTATAACACTCGGGGCAGCACGATGGGCGAAGTGGCCGCAAAGTTGCCCGAATAGAACAAGCATTTTATCGTTTGCATTTGTCGTGGAACTTTTTATTCATCCGTGATGATTTGGCAAAATAAACTAAATATATCAAAACCAATTCAACCGATGTGTCTCTAACAATATGCCCACCAAACTCGGAAGTCTCTTACAAGTCTCTTTACTTATATATCAATATCTTCTTAGCACCTAGCACGGGATGGAATTAATCTCAGTAGTTTTTTTTTCAATATTACGAATAATTTTTATATCAAACTGCCAATTAGTAGAAGGGGAAAGAACGGCCCTAGCTATCTTCATAGAAGAACCGGAGATCGAGATTTACTTCCGCTTGTCTGACCATAATACAATCTTCCAGGCGGAGGTTCGTGCTTTCACAGAGGCTTTAAAACGGGATCAGTATGAATAGTAGACCCACAAAGGTCAATATATTTACCGACAGCAAGTCGACAATTAGGGCACTCGCAACCGAAAGAGCAAACTCTATGATCATTTAAGATTGCAAAAATATGATAAACAATTGCGCAATACATGGCAACATTCATCTGGTATGGGTGCCGGCCCACTATGGCGTAACCGGAAATAAACTGGCGCAAAAGACCAGTAAGTTACGGACAATAACTCTAACTAATGCGAAGCCTTTTAAGGCAACGAAGATTGAGTTAAAAAATTGAGCGAAGATGGCCCACAGGACACGACTGCTTTCATTTTGCTCATAAAAAAGAACAAATACTTGATAGTTATTTTAGTCTACTAATAATTTTAAAGTTTTTTGATTTTTGTTAATTACCAAACTTTTTTCAATTTAAATTTTTTAGAAATGGGGTCAGTCAATCTGGACTCTCTCTCGATGGCAGAAATGTAACTAAAAATTGCGATAACTGTTAAGGATAAAGTGTGCTTTAACATAACTTAAATCTTTAAAATTATGTTTAGTTTTAAATTCAGAATGAGTCGTTTGCACAATACAGCTGCATTCTTGTAAAACGTATTCATGTACCCAGCTAGCATTTTGTATCATAATCGAATCTTTTCCGAATCAGCTTGACGGGAAAAATAACCGCATATGAGCTCATTTTTCGATCATAAATGATACTCCCGTTGTGAGAAAATGGTACCCTACAGATTAATCATACCAAGGAATCATTTATGATACGATTTGCTGATTAATTTTTGAGTAATTTTCTGGTAGTATTAAATCATTAAATCACCTTATTGCGGTTTCTTTGCATTTTGTTCCTCTATTTTCAAGAAATCAAAATTTGATCATACAGATGAATCATAAGTGAATCCCTTTTTCGATCACCCAAGTGATAAATCAGTCTTTAATCATCAAAAGTGATCTGAGGAGAATCATATAAGAGATTTCTGCAAAAAATTATCACCCAAATGCCAGCTGGGTACATGCAAGTATATGCACGAATGTCAGAATGTGTTTGTATTTCAATGTTCATTTTGCTAAATGTGTTGGTGTGTTTTTTTTATATTTTTCATTATGGTGACCTACAAAACGCATTATTTATGGTTGTTGTTTATTTTTTTCATTTTCTGTTTATGCTTCCATTTCTTTTTTTTTTTTCAAAGGAAAAAAATATTTTAATGAAAATTGGAAAAATGTAAAATAAATATTAAATAATAATAATAATAATAATAATAATGAAATTCTTTAAAGTCATAGTAGAAAAGTGGTGCTGGGCTGTAATACGTTATTTTGTGACTTTGAATAATGTGCATTTTAAAGTGATTAAATTTGATTGTGTGCTGCTCCTAGAAGAAAGATAATAGGGAAAAAAAGAAGAGAGGTGTTTTAGGACACCCGGTTAGAGCTATGCTGCTTAGCTATATCAAAAAAATGTCATGTGGTAAATAACAATGCAATAAAATTATATTATATGATGATGTCAAATTCGCCGTAAATATTTAAAAGCGTTTCCATTTATTTCCCATTATTTTTTTTCTAGCGGCGTACGATTAATAAATTGTTTGTGGGCTGTGGCTGTTATTGGTCGGCTTACAGCCCTTCGGCTACGTTCTCTGGTTTTTGATCATGTTCAAAAACAATACAAAAACAAATTAAGCAATCAATCTCATTATGTTTGCTTCCTTTTTGTTTTAATCACTTTAAACCAGAGCTGTTGAATTTTGATTACGATTCCTAATCAATTAGATTACATTTTAAAAAGAATTGTAATGATTACATAATTGGCTTCAAAAGAATAACTAATAAATAAAGAAAAACAATTAAAACAATGTGAAATTTATGTTTATTAACGTAATTATGCAGGTTTGACTATTTTGCTATGACGGTTATATACATCAAGTGTGATCAGTCAGACCTCAATAATACTACGTTTATACGCACGGCTTATTTGCAAATAAAATTGTAATATGTTGACATATTTATTGTTTTATTTGGAATAACTAATACTGTTTTCCAACTGACATGGTGTTAATAAAAGTTGGTTTTAACGCTAAAACAAACTGTTGAAACCATACTTGTTGTTGTTGTTGTTAAAATCAACTTAAAACCATTTTTGTATTGTTGTTAAGTTGGTCTTACGAAATGCAACCTTGTTTTCGCTGTGCTAAATGCAGTGCTGCCAAGTTAAAATGACCGGAACCAGCTGATAATGTTTATATCAGTCATTAACAACAGATGTCGCTTTAAAGATTTTTCAACTTAAAAATGGATGCAGCAGCAACAATAATCAAAAAGTTATGAAAAAAAGAGTTTTTTTGGTAAGAAAACAACGAAAATATTTTCATTGACCTCTGGGAAGTAAAAATAGACGATATGACTGACATCGATCCGCCGATAAAAAAGTTTTATTTTGTGATGTATTTGTACATTTTTTATATACAATAACTTGATTTCTAAGCACTTTTTCACTTTGTATTACCAGTTCCATAATTTTAAAATATGTATTTATAAAATATAAAATAATTTCGATTTTACAACTCATTGTAAAATTGTTCTACAGTTTGTCAAAGAAGTGTTATAAAAGCAGAAAAAAATATAGCAACAAACACACGCATTTCTGCAGGAGATTTCTTTTATTTTGAGCAAAGTTATTAGACAGTCTGTGAGTTAAAGCTTGAATTTAACAAATCCGCAGTGCGAATGCAAAATCAGCTTTTTATGGTTGTATTGTTAAAACCAGGTTTTAACTTTCAGTATGAAAACACTATAATATTACTTTATACATTTACACAATTTTTTTTATAAACATAAGTAACTTTTCTATAAAAGTGCTACCAAGTTTTTATACATTTACAATGTCGTATAAAAAGTGAGTTAATTTATTTGCAAATAGTTCGCGTATAAACGTAGTATATGAAATATGGCCGAGTAAGCACGTCGGATATACATATATGTTTCATTATATATATTTTTAATTAGTTAAGACAAAGATGCAAAATCACACGTATACAAAAGTTTACATTTTCCACATTTCTCTTAACAAATTGATAGAAACTTAAGTCTGGATCACTCAATCGGCACAACGTACCGATTTTCGACGGCTCACTGTAATAAAGTCATAAGCGGCATTATTACTCAATTAATTCTGGAACAAATCTATCGGAATTGAACTCTGTGACATCGCCGTATATGGCTTTATTATCAACACAGTGTGCTGTAAATATGTCCTTATTTTTCAATTAGTTGAGAAATAAGTCAAATTTAGCTTATTACTTATGATTTTGTTTAAGTGAGCCAACGAAAATCGGTACATTGTGCCGATACTGTGATTCATGCTTTAGATAGAGAAATCCATCACCACTGTCGGTCAAATGATCGATCATTTGACATTCACTGTTTTTAAGGAGCCATTTTCATATTTTTTTTTTCGTAAAAACGCTAATACTTTTTACATTTACGCTGTTATCGCTTGTGAGCACTAATATAATAAATGTGACTAAACAAATAACTAATAAAGTTAATATTTAACAGGCTTTGAATAAACAGTAGGTAATGGGGTACTTACGCTATTAAACTAAACGTCAATTGCAGCAAAAGTTAGACTAAATTCTTTTAATGATTTGTTAAGCCATATAAAAAAAAATTTGTACTCGTATTATTTTCATATTTTCACTTTTATTGTTTGTTACTTCTCTGCGCCCTTTAAGGTTCAAGCATAAGGGCAGCAATTTTTTGCAAACACTTTTATAGGAAACAATACCCTATTGGTACAAACAATAAAAACTAAGGGTGAATTTTTTCACAAATCAGGTTGTTTATAACTTCAATGCGTTATATTAGTTTTTCGATAGAATTGTAACTGATGCCCTAATTCTGTTCGAAGATTGTATCGTCTTGTCTATGGACGAAAAAAAGAAGCAGTTTTGATTCTTTACAACAATTTTAATTAATTTTCTATGCTAGTAGGTTTGTGTAGAAGCATTTTGAAACAAAAACGTCCAAAATCTTCTTACTAAATTAGGGCATAACTGTTGTTTTGAGTTTTTATAGCTATTGCTATTTATGGCGAGATACAGGGGTTAGAAAAATATTTTCGTAACAAAATTAATCGACACTATTACAGTTATAAATTTATTTTTGTTTTGATTTATTTGTACTTAAAAGCAGCGTACGAAAATAAACGAAGCAAATTGTTTGAATTTGTTTTCTTTGGTTCTTTGAAATTAGTGAAAAAATAACAAAACAACAACAATGAGAAACATCGCTCAGTTTGTTTTTGTATTATTTTTTTGCAAATAAGCACAAGCCAGAGAACATTGCCGATCGACTGTAAGACGAATAACAGCCGCCGCCGGCAACAAACAATATATTCATTTAATCGTGCTCCGCTAGAAAAGATAATAATGGGTTATAAATGCAAACGTTTTGAAATATTTTCGGCGAATTTGACATCATCATATAATATAATTTTATTGCATTGTTTTGCATTAAGTTTGTTTTAAACTATGTTCACACTTATGGTTTTAAACATGTTAAATACATCGTCAGCTGGTTTCTGGCTTGCGGCACAGTATATTCAAAATACATTATGTTTGCAGCAAACCAGAAACCAAACGACGACATTTTCACAATTATGCTTAAGACGAGTTTTCTAAGAACCAAAGTTTTTTAAGAACTAAACACAACCGTTCGTATTATATTTGAGATGTTTAAGGTTGACGTTTTGTCAATAAAAAATTGTAAATTATTTTATTGTAAAAAATTACGAATAATTATGCTTTTCAAACAACAAATGTTTTTGTAAATAATTGAGTATTTTTTAAGTAATTACTTGCTTACCAAATAATTTATCAGGTGCCGCCATTTAATAACAAAACAAAGGTGCCAGAGTTATCAAAAAACGGACTGAACATACTCTATTTAAGTGTTTAAGGAAGTGTTTAAATCTTAAATACTTCATTGAGATGTTTAACAAAACACTTCATTTGAGATGTTTAACAAAACAAGTCAATGTATGGTAAAAAATCTCAAAATCATCGTGTTTAAGCTCTTAAACACGAATGAGGCGTTAAAAACGTTTAAAAACATAAGTGTGAACATAGTATTATATAGCTTAGTAGCAATTGCTATAACCGGGTGTCCTAAGACACCTCTCTCCTTTTTTTTTTCTCTTATGCCGGCCATACACTACACAAGTTCAATGCTCAAGTCAGGCACTGCGTAAACTAAGCTTGTGACACACACTATACAACTAAACTGTGCATTCCTTATTTTAATTCGCCATAATGCTGGTGAATATTTGTATAATTCTAGGAACTAACTCTGTCCAAAATATTTGTTCTGCGCTCATTTCTTGTTGTGAACTCTTAAAAAATCACGAAACAACTGAGCGTTTGCAACATACACTGCACAAGCTCACTGTACAGTTTTCAAACTTGAGCAAATATCAAAATCGTTTTGATATTTACTCAGTTCACTGCGTAAATAGCACAACCACCCCCATACACTACACAAACGCACTGTACAGTGCCAGACTTGTGCAGTGAACTTGTGTAGTGTATGGCCGGCATTATTAATTATTGCAATAGGCAACAAAATTCGCTGATATATCAATAGTTTTAAATAAAACCCCAACTTTTGTTATTTTTCTTACAAATTTGAAATGCTTAGAAACGAAATTTTTACCATAAATTTTGATCATATTTTTTTTATTCAAAATATGAATACTTGGCATTAACATTTAAAAATTTAAATTTCTGGCAGATAGCCACCGTGGCTATTTTTTAATGAAATCCAACTTAAACATGCTTTTTATGAACAGCTTCATACAGATATAACGAGGTCAAGAAAGAGTGATATAAAAATAATCATGGGAGATATGAATGCAAAGGTTGCAGCGGATAACACAAACTTGAGTACTATAATGGGAAACCAAGGCCTTAGAAGTGAGCGAATTAATAATGGTGAAAGACTAATCGGCCTATGTGCTACTCACCACCTTTTTAATAGGTGGCAAACAATTTCTTCATCGTGATATTCACAAATACTCATAGACATGGGAGTCAAATGATAGTTTTACTAAAAAACTGTACTGTAACTAAATTTTAAGACTGCCAAGGCCAATAGAAAAGTTTTTAAATTAACACAGAAAAAAGTATTCACCAATTAATATTTTCAATTCAATTGAATCAATTAAATTTTTAATTGTATTTATTATTTTGAGTGAAAAAACTTAATTAATATTATCAAATTGTTTATAAGTGAAAATTTAATTAATTTTTTAATTGATATTACAAATATTTTAATTAGTATTACAAAATTATTCATATTACTTTTTTGTGTGAATTAATTGATGTGATTTTTAACTGCCAAAAAATAAATTTAATAATATTATACACTATAAAAACTCCAAATAAAGTCTTCTGCTTTATTTAAGTTGATTTTTTATTATTATTAATAACTGCTAACATATTTAAAAATCTCACAAGTGCCTTAAACTTTGAACCTTTCATATTTTATAATTTATATTTTATTTTTTATTTTTTTTAACACAAACTTGAACGATACACTTCTTTAGTCACATACTCAAATGCAGCCAGTTGTTAAGGGCATAATTTACTTAAACGTTTGCAAAATGTTTTATTAGGCAGTTACATATTTAAAACGTGTTTTATGTATGTGCATATCTGCTCATAGCTTTTCTTTCTTTATGTGTGCAACAGAGAAAGTCACTGTTTAACTTATGTATGTATGTGTGTGCGTGTGTGTGTGTGTGTTTGTGTGTGGGTGTGCACAACCCTTAAACTGTACATGTCATTGACAGCAAAACCCCTTTAAATTATTATCATGGGAATATAACTTCTGTAAAATTTTTATCGCTTCATCTTAAAGATAAAGCAGCAGTAACAACATTTAGCGACTATTAAGGAAAGAACAACATAAAATATTAATTTAAAAAAAAAAAAAATTAGATATCGATATATTTAGGTTGTTTAAGTTAATTTTTGCATAAAAAAAAATGAAAACATAGTTTATAATATTTTTTTTATTTAGTTACAAGAAACTTGTAACATCTATGCAAGCTTAAATACTTATGCCCTAATTCTGTTCGACGACCAAAAAAAGCCGCAGTTGTGTTTCTTTAAAACAATTATTATTTATTGTATATGCTAGAAGGTTCGTGTATTTGCTTTATGATTTTGTTCCAAACATTATATCCAACACAAACTTTTTCATAAATTTTTCAAACTATTAATACTTTAATTTAATTTTTATATTTTAAAACATGGCATTAATATTTTTTTATCATTATCCTAGACAACAACCATTTTTGAAGAAAATAATTCAGAGAATTCAAAAACCAGCACTCAAAAGTATTTTCAAACAAAAACGATCTAATATCATGAAAATGCTATACGTTCAATATTTATCACGATCTGCGATCTGGATTCCATAATTTAGGGCTTTCTGCGATATGGATCGCGATACATCAATACTGCATGCTACACGTTCAATAAATATCACGATATTGGATCGCGTTCAATATATATTGAACGTGTAGCAGTGCCCTATGAGAGCATCCAATAAAAATTAATTTGTATTAATTGTTTTAGTCACATTTGTATGGTAATTTTGTTAATTTTGTTTCCTTTTTTTATTTATTTTTTTCTCATTTATTTTATATACAAATGTTGTTTAATTTTTTAACCAAATTATTTAATTTTTAAGAGCATATTTTTTGACTTTAGCATATTTGCTTATTTTCAAATGCGCATAAAACACTTTTTTAGGGCATATTTCTGGTTTTCCTGGTTATGAGAGATACGGAAATACATCTAAGAAAATTATTTCTGAAGAATTTTAGCTTAAAATACTTTAGCCGATAAAAATCGGATAATTAAAAAAAAAAAGTTACAAGACTTAGAAATGTTATTTTTGAGTACTAAGTGGTAAATTTTGGCCCACTGTAACTCCAGCAGGCTGTCTAGATATGAAATATATTGTCAGAGTCCTCATGTAAAGATGTTGGAACTTTTATATAAGTCCCATTAGTAGTTTAGGAGTTCCACATTTCTTAACATTTATATTGCAAAAGTACCCACTGTGCATGGTAGGAATCACTGTGCTTTAATAATTGGCTGATTAATCATTGATACGAAGTCTGTTGACGCGGCGACATGTTGCGTGGGACAGGTCGCCGTGGGGATGCGCTGGCGTTGGTGTAACTCGTGCATTACCGGCGGCAATGCATATCCCCACGGCGACTTCTACCCAACGGCAACTATTGAAGCCGCGGGTAAGGGTGCCGCCGGTCCTTTGCTGATGGGCGGGCTGCGAAAAGAAAGAGTCGAATCGTTGTTTTCTTTGTCCTAACACACACGCAGTTTTTGTGAAAAAGTAAAAAAAAGAATTGTAATTTGGGTTTAAAGAAAAAAAAAAATAATAAACAAAATACAAGCATTTTTTGGGTGTTCATTCTTTGACAGAATATCTACCTCAACATTTGGTCCTTCTACCGGGAAAAGGTGAACAGGTACGTGGATTTAATTATATTGTGGAAATTGATTCGGTGGTAAACTGTGTCTCAACTTTGTGGCTCAATAAAAGTGAAATTAAAAATCAGAACCTGTTTTTTTAAACGAGCTGTTATTGTTGCCCTTGCCATAAAAAAGTTAGCGGCCATTTGAATTGAATTACGGAAAATTTGCATACAACGTATTTTGTATGAATTATTGCAGAGGTGCATACAAAAGAAGTATCAGGTCACCTTGAAAAAAAATAAGTGTCACTATATCGTTTGCCCTTTGTGACATTGGAAAGTTTTGTTGTCCTTTAAGTAGTTGTTGTACATACATTCATAATCAATTTTTTTTACAAAATGTCTCAGTACGAGCGATACATAAGAGCAGCAGAAGACTTAATAGGCCTTGAAGCACCACTAATAGCAGAAAATTTTTCCGGCTATACAGAGGATGCATTTGCCTTTGAAAGAGAGGAGATAGACAATGCTTGGGCCAGGTGTAAGAAGCTTTATGAGGAGTGCACAACAGAGACGGTGGAAAAGAAAAGAGAACTTGTAGCTGTTCAAACAAAACAACAGCAAGTAAAAAAAACATACGTCAATTGTATAAATATTCTTTCGAAAGCTAAACAAGGTGCTATTGAGAAAAATAAAGTGGCCCGAGATCCAGTGGTTCCCAACTCTGGTAGCTCCATAGCAGTACCTCCTTGTGACACAGGTATTTTTCATGGGGATTACATAACATGGCCAACTTTTAGAGACATGTTTACTGCCATTTATGTGAACAATAGCAAACTTAGCCCAGTCGAAAAGCTGTTTTATTTGTTTAACAAAACCGATGGTGAGGCCAGGGACATAAACAGAAACGTAGCACTTACAAGCGAAAACTTTGAAGTAGCATGGAATAACTTAAAATCACAATACGAAAATAAACGTGTTTTAATAAATAGTCAGTTAAAATTGTTATTTAATTTGTCACCATGTCTACAAGATACAGCGGTAGAAATAAAAAGGCTACAAAGGGAGATTAATAATTGTATGTCAGTTCTTCAACTATATAAGGTAGACATTAGCACATGGGACTCAATTTTTGTTTACCTATGTTCGTCACGTCTTTCGGAATGTACTTTAAGCCTGTGGGAACAATCAGTCAAAAATAAAACAGAGGTCCCCAAATGGGAAGAAATGAATATATTTCTTACAGACAGATTTCATGCGTTAGAAAGCGTTTCGGATATAATATCATCAAATTGTGTCGCCAGTGGCTCCCAAACCTTTTCACACAGCAGCAAAAATAGTCAGGCCCAAAATAAAAATAAACAGTACAAGACTCATCATACAAAAGTCACTTCTATGCAATGTAGCTTATGCAAAGCCAATCATAAAATCAGCTCATGCAGCAAATTTTTGAATATGGACTACAAAACTCGTATTTCGACTTTGAAAAAATTCCATTTCTGTTTCAATTGTTTAACATCAGGCCACTTATATAGTGAGTGCAGTAGTCCAAATTCGTGTTCCAAATGTAAGAAAAAACACCACACCCTAGTACATAAAGATTTAGCGTTTAGTAATCATCATCAATCTAGACAAAGTGAAAATCAAAATGGAGAAAATGAGTTACAGTCCACTAATATCGCTCCATCTTCAGTTGTCCAATCTCATCACGCTTCAGTCGCTAAAAAAGTAATACTAGCTACGGCCTGGGTTAACATTGTACATTGCGGTTCCATATATAAAGCGCGAGCTCTGATTGATCCATGTTCTGATGAAAGTTTTATATCTGAAAAGGTTCAAAAATTGCTGAGATTGTCCACTACTGCAATTTCAGCTGAGGTAACCGGACTAGGTGGCGATGTTATTAGCAAATCAAGCAAAATGGCCTCTTTTACAATTGAATCATGTTTATTTCAAAATATCTCCCTCAAGGTTCACGCGTTAGTAGTTCCACGTGTAACTGGTAATGTACCAACGCATTCCTTTAGACCCTTGAGTGGATATGAACTACCAAATTTAAATTATGCTGATCCAAATTTTTTCGAAAGTGGTGAAGTGGATCTTTTATTAGGAGGTGATATGTACCCCCTTATTCTTCGTGGAGGAGTTCAACATGGAATTTTTGGGTCTCTAGTGGCGCAAGAAACAATTTTTGGCTGGATAGTAACTGGCCCAACAAGTTGTGTATCTCCACGTACGGTGACAAGGTCACACTTTACAAAAATCTCTATTGACGACCAGTTAGCAAAGTTTTGGGAGTTAGAAGAAGTGTCTCGTAGACAGTTATTATCAGAAGAAGATAAAATCTGTGAGAAGATCTATCGTTCTACTACCACTAGAGACTCTAACGGGAGATATACAGTAAGTCTGCCCTTTAGAAGTAATATTGCGACGCTTGGTCCCAATAGGCACATTGCAGTGAGCCAGTTTTTAAGAAGTGAAAAATCATTAACACGCAACGCTGAGCGCAAGGCACAATATGATGCGGTACTAAAAGAATATCTAAGTTATTATTTGCCACATCATGGTGTATTTAAGCCAGAAAGTACAACAACAAAATTAAGAGTAGTCTTCAATGCCTCTAGTATAACTCCTAGTGGCAAAAGCCTAAATGATATATTGTACACTGGCCCAATTCTACAAGCTACACTCGTGAATTTAATATTAAAATGGCGATTTTTTCGCTTTGTGTTCAATGCCGACATTTCAAAAATGTACCGGCAAATTATGATAACACCTGAAAATAGACCCTTTCAAAAAATAGTTTTTCGTAGTTCAGAAGGTGGTGACATTGAGGACTACGAACTCAAAACGGTTACTTTTGGAATAAATTGTGCTCCATATTTGGCTCTTAGAACAATACTTCAATTGGCCAATGATGAAGAAAAATGTTTCCCTTTAGGCTCAAGAATCTTACGCGAATGTATGTATGTCGATGATGCATTGGTGGGCGCGCATTCAATTCCTGATGCATTAGTGGCACGTGACCAATTAATTGGCATTTTAGAGATGGGGGGCTTTGAGTTAAGAAAATGGACTTCGAACTCAAGAGATGTTTTAAAAGGTCTGCCCCCAGAGCATTTACTAAACTCCTCCTTCGTGTCTCTCGACGATAAAAGCACATAAAAAACACTAGGCATACACTGGAATGCAGCAGAGGACATGTTTTTCTTTACCGCAGAAAAATTTAAACTTAAATCAAGCTACACCAAGAGGGAGGTGTTATCTATTATTGCAAGATTATTCGATCCTGCGGGTTGGCTAGCCCCAGTAATAATAAATGCAAAAATTTTAATTCAGCAGATGTGGTTGGATAAAATAGAATGGGATGAACCTATAAAGTCAGTAGCGTTGCAAAAATGGAAAAATTTTATATCTAATTATGAACAAATTGAAACAATAAAGCTTCCACGCTGGGTTCAATATTCGCCAGGTTGTGGCATTCAATTTCACGGCTTCTGCGACTCATCTGAGTTAGCGTATGCAGCATCAATTTATGTTAGAATTAGCATAGGAGATAAAGTGTTATCGAGATTGCTCATATGCAAAACAAAAGTGGCCCCAGTAAAAATGCCGACTTTGCCACGACTAGAGTTGTGCGGTGCAGTATTGTTAGCAAACTTAATTGAGAGTACTATTCCAGCGTTTGGACTTAATACATATTCGCTATACTTGTGGTCTGACTCAACAATAGTTCTGGCGTGGCTCCGAAAACCACCATGCAATTGGAAAACGTTTGTAGCAAATAGGGTTGCTACAATATTAGAAAAAATTGGCAACAAAAATTGGTTTCATATATCTTCAAATAACAATCCAGCCGACCTAGCAACCCGGGGACTGACTCCTGCTGAGCTGCGTTCAAACGAGCTTTGGTGGTATGGCCCTGATTGGCTACGTTTAGAAAACTCACAGTGGCCCGAAAGTCCCGCTCCACTTGAAACAACTGAAGAAGTAAAAAATGTTAAGGTTTTTGTTGCTACCTCGGCTGAAAGGGAGGATATTCTGGACAGATTTTCTAGCCTTCCACGAGCGCTGCATGTAATAGCCTACATGTTTCGGTTCATCACTCTTTCCCGTAAAGCTAGGCGTGTGACCCAGAGATATGATACACTAAAAGTTCAAGCTGAAGAATTACGTTTCGTCAGAAATCGACTTTTTTCATTGTCACAGCAATTGCACTTTTCCAGTGAGTTCAATAGCTTAAAATTGAAGAAGCCAATTGACTCGCATAGCCCGCTGCTGACGCTTACTCCTTACCTGGACCACCATGACATTATAAGATCCAACGGTCGTCTTAGCCAGTCTATCTGTTTGTCGTACCACGAAAGTCACCCAGTAATTTTGGCATATAGCAGTAGACTTGCACGCCTGTATGTCGAATTTGTACATAAGCTTGTGCACCATGGAGGCCATCGTCGCATGCTGTCTGTGATTCGACAAGAGTGCTGGATACTTAAGGCAAAAAACTTGGTAAAAACCGTGGTCCATAACTGTAAGATCTGCGTTTTGCACCGTAAGAAACTCCAAGGGCAGATTATGGGCTCTCTACCTGAAGAAAGAAGCACATTAAGTCGTCCCTTTGCTAACACGGGAGTTGATTTTGCCGGCCCCTTTGAGATAAAAAGTTTCACCGGCCGATACTGTCGCCTAACAAAGGGCTATGTGTGTCTTTTTATCTGTTTCTCTACCAAGGCGATACATATTGAAGCTGTTAGTGACCTGTCCACACCCGCTTTTCTTGCTGCTTTAGCTCGTTTTGTTGCTCGACGTGGGTGCCCCAGCCGTATTTTCTCCGACAACGGTCGAAATTTTGTTGGCGCCGCACGGGAGATAAAGTCAAATTTCAATAAAGTAGTAGCAGAACTTAGGGACTCAGCAATTAATAGGTATGGACACCAGAGGTTAGAATGGCGCTTCATTCCTGCAGCTGCACCTCATATGGGGGGGCTGTGGGAGGCAGGGATTAAAAGTCTAAAAACATTGCTAAAAAAATCGGCAGGGCAGCTTAGATTCACGTTCGAGGAGTTCGCCACCTTACTAGCACGTATTGAAGCCTGTCTTAACTCTCGCCCACTCGGCCCTTTACCAGACAGCGTCGAGGAACTGTCAGCCCTCACCCCTGGTCATTTCCTAATAGGCTCTTCTCTACTCTCTCCAGCTGAACCTGAAGAATTGTCCTCATCATTAAGTATCGCTAACCGCTGGCGGAAGATAAAAGCTCTTCAACAAGAAATTTGTAGGCGCTGGAAGGAGGAATTTCTAAAGGAGCTACATAAACGGAATAAGTGGAAGGTGCCACAAGTCGATCTAAAGGTTAATGAATTAGTGGCTCTGAGAAGTGAACCAACTTGTCCCACAGAATGGCGTCTAGGGCGTGTAACAAAACTTTATTATGACCCTGATAACAGAGTACGGGTAGTTGATTTGAAAACTCAAAATGGCATCATCAGTCGCCCTATCCACAAATTAGTATGTTTACCACCTTGCCACAATTAAATCCACGTTTATAGATATCATATCTTAAATTCAAAACTGTGTCTCTAACCCTATTTAGCTCAAGATGTCTCTCCGTCTTTTCAACGAACAATACAAATGCCCCTTAGATGGCAAATATCACGCCATAAGACTCTGTACGAAATTTATGGTGATGTCAATCGAGGAGAAGCTGCGGGTCGTAGCTCAGCATGGGCTTTGTTATAATTGTTTGGCTCAATCACATACACGTACCAACTGCCGAAGCCGCGATCGTTGCATACGTTGCTGCACCGACCACAACAGTTGGTTACATCCGTTGCCCAAAGGGAGAGCCCAAGTCCAGATGACAGCGCGGGTACTTACCCAAACGGCAGCCGACAAAGAGAAGCGTTGGACTCGGGCATTGATCGACCCGAACCAGAAACTGTCATCGATCACCCGGATGGAGGCTAAGGAGCTCCAATGTCGAGTGCGCGATGGGAAAACCCACCTGACCCTCTTCCATCGTCGCTCGACAAAGAGTTTCGACGTGGAGCTGGTCGTCGCAGACAGGGCGTTTGGTCGCAGCCCCGAGGTGAACGTGAAAAGTGAATGTAGACGGGCGGGTATCGCAGCTAATCCACACTGGCATAAGAGCCGAGATATGTATGTCATATTGGGAGCAGACGCCATGGGCAAAATATTGATGGGGTGTGCCGAAGGCACCCCAGGATACCTGTATACCCAGGACACGGTTTTTGGAGTGGCACTCTTTGGCGAGGCTGAAATTTTATAATTATTATTTTTTGATTTATTGAAATGTATTTCTTTGATGCGTTTGTTGTAGGGCGGGGTAAAATAGCGTGACTCGTTGCACCATTGGTGCAAGGCCGGCGGTATGTTGACGCGGCGACATGTTGCGTGGGACAGGTCGCCGTGGGGATGCGCTGGCGTTGGTGTAACTCGTGCATTACCGGCGGCAATGCATATCCCCACGGCGACTTCTACCCAACGGCAACTATTGAAGCCGCGGGTAAGGGTGCCGCCGGTCTTTTGCTGATGGGCGGGCTGCGAAAAGAAAGAGTCGAATCGTTGTTTTCTTTGTCCTAACACACACGCAGTTTTTGTTAAAAAGTAAAAAAAAGAATTGTAATTTGGGTTTAAAGAAAAAAAAAAATAATAAACAAAATACAAGCATTTTTTGGGTGTTCATTCTTTGACAGAATATCTACCTCAACAAAGTCAATTAATCGGACGCACACTTCAAAAAATGCAATACATAAAATTAAAGAAACTAAATTTTTTATATATCGTCAGCTGAAAGGCTAACTAACATTAAGCTAACTTAAATTAATTATTACATCGATATACATAAATAATGAAAATTAAAGAACTTCAGTTGAATAATTTTTTCTAGTTTTTTCTCTCTTCTATAAAATTTATAAAAGTGTAGTTAAGTGATTTTACTTTTCAGCTTAGCTTAAACGATTGACTTATTTATTTCATCTAAACCACAAAATTCATAAACACAACACATCAAACATACATATAGTTTTTTCTGCATTGAAATGCCTGCGGTTATATTATAATTTCTTTTACACTAAGGCATTTCCTTGTGTCCTTTTTTTTAAAGGAATGATTGGCAACATTTCAAAAAATTAAGCAACTTGTGCACACTTCAAACGTTTTTTTTTTCTTCTTTTTTTTTGTGGGGGGCTCTTGTAGGCCTGTCAAGATGCAATTCACTACATGATTGTGCTTTCAATCTTCTTCAAACAAAAAAAAAAAAAAATTCAATGAATTTTTACTTCTACAGAAATTGAGCAATCGGGGTGTTTTTTGTTGTTACATGATTGCAACAATGTGTTGTGTTGTTTTGCATTGTGCTTTGTTGGCTGCTTTATATGTTGCCACATTTTGTATAAAAGTAAGTGGCAGGCTGTTGAACAATTACTAGATTTTGCTGTATTCGACTGCTTCTGCTAGACGAGTGGAATGACGACAATTTATTTATGAATGTTGAGTGGTGCTGCAGCTGAAGGGTATTGAATTGATTATGAAATAATTGCAAGCTATTTGTGCTAAAAGGTGGGTGCTTATTTTTTTTTTGTTCTAGCAAACCGGGAATGTAACTAGTTGTTTGAAAATCACTTGAAAATAACAATGGAATTATGATTAACGATACAGTACATATTGCTGCTATTTTTTAAACACCGAGCACTAGACTAAATTAACAAACAAAAAAATAAATGCTTTTTCAAACCAAAGATTTCGAGATGTATGCATGTATGTATGTATGAAGGCGTCCTTATATAAAATTTGATTCAAATATTTTGAGGACATTGTCAACAGTGAGCACGGAAATGCCAAAGTCAATCATTTGCCATTTTTGCTTTCGACTAGTAAAATTTATTTGCCCATAAGCCAGTAAAGTTTGTTATTAGATTATTTTCTCACTTTATCATATTATTTATTTGCATTATTTAAATATTCTTTAGTCATGCACAAGAGTCATAAAATCTGCATCAGAATATCATTGAACACTTTGGGATTTGATTATTTTATTTTATCACACACCTTTTCAACAGCGCACCCACCAATGATGTCGTTCCTTACAAAAGCAATAATAACAAGCTTTTGTTGAATGATTTTTCATTGTTCATACAAATGAACACTTTTACTATTTACAATTTAAAAGAAGACGGCTGTTAGAACTTTAGTTTATTACTACGTTAAAATAATCATCTTGCAAATGTAATAAAGACGGTCATCATTTGAGTAGAATTCTTGTGATTAGCTTTCGTTCGCTTAGAAATTCTTTTAATTTATCATAGATTTTTTATTTTAGTATTTTATTTTTATTTAATGCTTAAAGAATTAGACAGGGCCATGCCCATTAAATAATAATATTAGAGGTGGGGGCAATATTGGAGGGTGCCCCTGTGGCTGAGTGGTAGCAATGCTAGCTTCTCAGTCAAGAGGTCGTGGGTTCGACCCCCCCGCCCATTGACCCTGGGTGTTTGCTGCAGACAAGCTAATTGCTTCGTGGGTTGTGTTTGTTTAGAAAAAAAATTACTTTCCTAGAAAAAACTAGCAACGATAGAGTATGGCGAAAATTTAAAAAACTACTCTTCTACAAATCCAAAAAAGTAAATGAACGCTTTACTAGCAAAAATTTGCAAGAAAATTCTATTTATATCAGATACATGGATGATATGTTTGTAAAGACGAGAAAAATACAGCAAACATACTGAAAAAAATCATTTTTGGGATTTTTAAATTTTTTTTCTGGGAATTGACGGGAACTTAAAAACAAATTCTATTTGTTTTAACTTTTTCAGTATTATAACCAAATTCAGTAAGAAGATTTAGGACGTTGCTGTTTGAAAATGCTTCTGAGTTCTTGTCTTTGAAGTCTCTAAATTATTTGCTTCAAAAATGGTTGTTGTCTTTGATAATGGATAATATAAATATTATTGCCATGTTTTTGAAACATAAAAATTCAATTAAAGTATTATACAATAGTTTGCAAAATACATGAAAAAATATGTGTTGGATATAATGTTTGGAGCAAAATCATAAAGCAAATACACGAACCTTTTAGCAGAGACAGTAAATAATAATTGTTTTAAAGAATCAAAACTGCTTCTTTTTTGTCGTCCATAAGCAAGACGATACAATCGTCGAACAGAATTAGGGCAGTAATTGCATTATTTTCCACCTAAGAGAGAATCTTCAAGCGAAAATATTGATATATGCGAATTGTATAGCATTCATTTTTGTAAGACCTCTGTATTGTAGGAAAACTCTTTATATGTTGTAAGCAGTTGCAGGAGGTTATTATGTAATTTGATTCGAAACGAAAACTATTCGTATTTGTATGTTATTAACATTGCAATTCGAACACATTTCCGTTCGATTCGGATTACATAATAACCCCCCAGGTAATTATAAACGAATTAGTACAAATTTATTTTTATAAGAAAATTAATGCTTCTTTATTTTTTTATTGTTGTTGGTAGCTGTATCAATTGAATATATTCGTGTAATACAGTGTTTAAAAACTGCAGCTGAAATAGCAAAAGTCATAAAATTATGCTTTTTCCTCGACCTCTTTATTTTCTGACTGCCCAAGCACCACCTGTTGCTCATACTTCTGCTACTGAAATTCAAAGAGTCGTAGTCGAAGTTAACACAATAAACGAATAGGTATAAAAAACGAAGAGCTCCAACTGTCGTCATGTTCGTACAGTTTTCGGTTTGACTGACTGCTGCTTTAAATAAATACGAAGTTAACGAAGCCGAAATGTTTGTGTGTATGTGTTTGAAAGTGTGCTTTATGTGTATGAGTATTTTTTGCTGTATGTACAAATATAATAGTAAAACCAACAACAACAATATTTCTTCCAGCAAGCGATTAAATACGCAATTGAAATATCCCTCTTACACACGGAAAGTTTACTTTGCAAAGTCTTAATTCAGCTGGGAGAAAGACAGAAAGAGATAGTATTCCTCCCTCTGTCTTTCACACAGCTGAATTAAGACTTTGCAAAGTAAACTTTACGTGTCTTAAAGGGGTCAAACTGCAAAATCAAAAGAAAATGAAAAACATACAACATCTCTACTACGATAACTTCGGAATTTATTTAAAGCAGCAGTCAGACAAACAGAAAACTTTTCGAACATGTCGAGAGTTGAAGCTCTTCGTTTTGTATAGCTATTCGTTCATTGTCTTAACTTCTATTGCGACTCTTGCATTTTCAGAAGCAGAAGTATAAGCAGAAGCAAAAGAAAATACAGAAATGGGAAGTTTTTAAACATGTATGTATGTAATTATATAGCTATGCCTTCTTTTGAAAAATACCTAAGAAAATATAGGTAATTACACTTGTACACCAGACCATCCATATTGCCGAGAGACCTGGCCGAGGTCAAGAATGTACCGAATAAAGTTTGAGTGGCCACAAGTGAGTGACTTGTAGCTGGTATTTGATTGTTATTAATTTTAATTTTCCTAAATTATATTGAATACAAAAAGGAAGCATATTCATCTCTATAGAAATAGTTAAGATGATACTGACTGATAATGCTTAGCTTTGTAAGCTATTTTCATTATTTGATGGAGTTATTTCCACTATTCCCTTTCATTTTCATTTCATTATTTCTTTAAATTTTTAATCAAAAACACAAAGAATAAAAAAAGATTAGCAAAACAAAGATAAATTACATAAAAATAAACATATTGTTATGGAAGTATTCTATACTATTGTTACAATTTGCTGTAGTTGGTTAATTTTTTAAATTATTTCTTTTTTACAATTCTTTTATTAACTACCCTTGACCTTTTTTCACTATCATGCACTACTTTCAATTTATACAATTTGGGTATTCAAATCAGTGTCTTAAGTGTCATAGCTGTCACAATGTCTTAATATTTTAACATAGTTTAAACAAATTGTTGTTGCAGCTCAAACAAAAAAGTCATAAAATACTAAGAGTTTCTTAGCTTTGTTTATTGTAGAAATGTGAGAGAATATACCAAGGCGAATTCACATAAAATGATCTCAATTCACCAGCTGACGATCAGCTGATAATTTCTCTGCTGTCAAATCAGAGCAAAATGTTCTGAAATATTCTGACAGCAGGAAATTTTACACTAACAAATATACAAGGCGAATATGCAGAGTTGCAAATCGAGACCACACGGTGTCAATTCGCCTTGTAATTTACCAAGGGCCGTGAGATAAAGAGAGAGAGAGAGAGAGAGGGAGAGAAAGAGATAAGAACTGAAGAAAATACAAATAAGTACAATATTTATAATTGTAAATTATGAGGGGTTGCTCATAGCAATCATATTTTATCGTGTTATTACTTTAAAACATGTTAATTTATGTCTACCATTTGAATACCCCAAATGTTTATTTTTTGTGAAATGGTTATTCTCTCTCATTTGTTGTATTTAATTTTTTTTTTCGTTGCCCTCATGGAATTACTTAGTAACTAAAGATGATATTTGAATACCTGAAGTTAATTTTTATAAAAAAAATTTTATTGATTTTTATTATATCTTATCATTTATGAGTGACTAACTTGTCATTAAGCGTGACTGTTATCTGTTATAATATGATAAGGGGCTAAATATTTATTGTGTTGTTTGCTTAATGTTTAAGTTAATGTTCTATTAGAACTCTACACTGTTCTATAGTGCTGCGAACTGCTACCCCATTCAGCATAATCTCGAATAATTTCCAAATATGTCTGAGTGTCAAGTAATTGGGGTTAAATGAAGAGCTCATCTTTGAAACAAATGCCTATTTTGAGGGCCTCGTGAAATAATATTATTTCCAGCTAATAAAAACCTAGAAAGACCCTAGACTAAGCTCATCATGCTAAAAGGGGACTATGTTAAGAAATATAGTGCTGTTTTGCAGAAAAAAAAACTATTTTATATTAAAGCAACATGATGATAAAACTTTCCTTACAATAAGCAACATTTAGGTTTTTACTTGCATAAAAAAAACTTCAGCTAAAATAATTGCAACATTTTTAGAAAAGGTTACTGACCACAAAAATATTTTAAATATCGTTTAAAGGGCTTAAAAATATTCTTATAAAATACAATTGCACAATATCTTAAAACTCTTCACATCAAAAACAATTTAATATAACTTTGCCTTATCCTGCCACAAGGATGCTTTCACTTTAAGTCCAGAAGAACAAAAAGCAAACAAAGAAATAAATTACAAAACGTAATATAAATACAAAAAATCAGTTGAAAGGAAATAAAACAAAAAATAAAAAGAAACAAAAACAAACAAGCAAAACGAAACGAAGAAAAATCACTGACAGGAAAGTGCAGATATTAATTGTGTATTAAAGTCAAGCAAGGATTAATATTGTACATTGGGAAGTCCTTAAGAGTATATTTGTATTTAAATGCATAAGTAGAGTGTTCGTGTGTGTGTGTGTGTGAGATAGTTTTACATTTTGTTACTGGCATCATTATTGTCTGGAGAAGAACTGTAGCAGAATAACGAATTGCAGCTAATATGACAAACAGAGAACCGAAAAGGTTATATTTTATTATTTATTTAAACTCTGACATTAAATAGCATAGTGTTAGCTTAAGCGAAAAATCATTTAAATAGTTTTTTTCATAATTTTTTTTAGCTTCATAAATTTATTCATAAGACAATGATTTTTGTCTATAACAACGCATTCTTTTTTTAAACGAATTTTAAAACTGGGCTAAAAATATATTCTTCATTAATTTCGTGGCCTATTTCATTTCAGCTGACGATATAAAAATTTGTTGATTTCTGCTTTGCAACGTTAAGCAATTGCTCATTTAAAAAGAGAATTGCAAGTAATTAAAGTTGTTAGACTAGTGACTGATTGCAAAAAAAAAAAATAATAAATCCAAAGGACTTATAAACGACACTATTTACTAAGCGAGAGAATTTTATATTTCTTATAAGTGTGCATTTGTAAAGTTGTTTTTGTTTTTTGGCTGAAGCAGTTAGCACGTTGACTAGAAAACCAATCCTGGGTTCAAGCCCGGTATCCAACAATCATTAAATAACAACACAAGGCATTTTTCTGATGTGCATTAGTGTCCCTTTGTAGCAGTTGTTGTAGGAAATTTCAAGTGATGAAGGCATAGACACTGGCGTCAGCGAATACTAATCGTAATCTAACATCAGAGCGCCCTCCTTTGGTTGGTATTGTGTAGCAGAATCATCGGCTAGTAATTACGGCTTAAAAAAATTTAATATGCCTCATTGACACCAGAGGCGCTGCAACACTGCATTATTCAAAACGTGCAAAAAACTGAGTTATAAAATAGTGAAGTTTTCCTCCATCTATTCCTTCACCACCTGTCCTCTCTATCACTATCCCTCTCATAAAGAAGGTAACACCTAGTAATAGTAGTAAGCTTTCACTGCCCGGGTGCTACTTCACTTTAAAAAAAGTTTTTCGGCTTTATATTGTGGGACCATTTATAAACTTCTTCGAAAATAAGTGCTTCACACGGTCCTATACGCCAGATAATGGCCCTTCTGTTGACTATTTGCTGCATTTTTTTAGAATTCCGTATCTTTTATACAATCGAGTGTAAAATTTGGGTGTGACACGTTTTGCCTGATTCGTTTTCAGCCTGAAAACATGAAAACTAGTTTTCAGATGGAGTTTATGAATATTCAGTTAGATTAGAAAAAATTATACATTTCTGAGCCAAATGCCTAACAAACAATATATGAAACTAAGGCTAACTGCTGAAACATTTATTGCTTTGTATCCGAACAAAGTGTAGCGCCGCACAGTGGGGCCAAATGCTACTTTTTCGGGGATCAGTACATACCTTTACAACTACAATAGTGAGGTTCGTTAAATTGAATTGTGGTAGCTCTAAGAATAAAGAGGGTATGAGAGGGGGTAGACTGATACTTTCCATAGAAAAAAAATATAATTTTTCCTATATCTTCGGAACTACAATAGTGAGACATGCTTAATTTGCTTCAAACAGAATAAGCTTTTTCTGCTTATTTTTTCAGTTTTCACCTACAGTGCTCAATTTTAACACGTCACTAAAACCCCACTGTTGTCTACTTCTTATTTAATTTTTGCCCAATAATGTAGAATTTTATGCACTTTTAGCGAGTACTTTAAATTTTCACGGTACTTGAAGTTTTTTTTTAATTAATACGTGAAATTGCCGGCTTTGGACCCTCTGTGCGCCGCAATACAAACAAATTGCAATGCACACTCTTTCAAAATGTCGTCGACAACTATTTTAAGAACTCCACAAACAATCAATCACAATTAGTTTGAAAGTAAATGCTCGTGTTTCGCAAACCTTGTATCTAAGTATGCAAGTATACAAAATTTGTATCGATACGTTTTGGAAGTCAGCAAGGATATATTTAATAATTAATACATTAAATTATGTTAAAGCATTCATATACAATTTTCTGTGAGAGCTCTGAACACTCATAACTTGAAATTAAACTCCCTGCCTGTTTTCACAAACGCGGAAAATCGACTTGAGTAGAAAATTGTTATGAAAAGCACCAATTTTTTTGAGTGATTGTCATACAAATTTTCTAGAATAGTCGCTTGCCTGGTTTGAAAAGGGTGATTTTTTTAGCAGCTTTCTTTTTGGCAACACTATTTTCGGGAACTCATGTTACATGTTCAGCTTGGTCTATAATTTAACCATTAATCGACTTATAAATGAACAACGCTTGCAGATTATTCAAATTTATTATCAAAATTCATGATCGGTTAAGAAAGTGCATCAGCGTACTTCTTACATTTTATGGTCAGTTTGGGAAACCTTCTGAGGAGGCTATTCGGAATCTTGTGACTAAATTTTGCACCAAAATTACGAGTACATTATTGAACATTAAGTCACCATCACGCATACACAGAGTGCGCACAGAGGAAAATATCGCAGTTGTCTCCGCCAGTATTGTTGATGACCGTGAATTATCGATTAGGCGCCATTCGCAGCAATTAGACCTTGGTTACTTTTTTTGTTTTCGCCCAAAACGGAAGAGCTGGACTTGGCTGCAATGTGGTCTTAGCAAGAGGTTGCCATATACCACATGCCACGCGAAACAATGGCCCAAGTGAGAGGCGAGTCCGGTGAACAGTTTATTTTACGTTTGGGGCCGGCCAATTGGCCATCTCGATCGTGTGATTTAACGCCTTTAGACCCTTTTTTGTGAGGCTATGCTAAGACTCAATTATAAAGGAACAAATGTTCTGGCTGACGCACCGGAAGACAATATTGAAGAATTTATTCGGGCGATATGTCGGAGAGAATATTCCAAAATTGTACCCAACGTACACAGAGAAAAAATTGCCTCATAGAGTCAATAAGCTTTTCTCTATGAAACGTTTTTAGGCTAAGGCATATTCCAGCAGAAAGAAGCAAAGATTTCTTCATAGAGATTCCTTATTGTTAATTTTATCAAGAAGAAAACCACATAAAATCAAGAAGAAATATTATTATTCAATTTCCGTTATTTTTGGCACCAAAAAAACAATCCATAGAGAAAAACTTCTTGATTCTATTAGGTTTTCTTATAAATTGCAAACTATAGGGATTTCTTGATTGATTGATTTTATTAGGTTGCCTTATTAATTTTTTAAAAAGGTTTTCTTCTTGATTTTATTAGGCTATCTTACTGATTTTTTCAATAAGGTTTTCTTCTTGATTATGTGTAAAGCACCTCATTCATTTTTTTAATAAGGAAATCTTCTTGATTTTATAAGGTGTCTTATTATTTCGTTTCTATAAATAGACGTACAGAAAATTTTTTCATGATCTTTTTCATTTTTGTATAAGAATGTTTGCACAATAATTTCAATGGTTATTCAGGCTGCTTGTTAGCATATTGGTTAGAGTGCTTGTCTATCAGGTAGAAGTTTTCTGGTTCAATACTTGGTGAGTAAGTTAGTTAAGAATATAACATAATGTGCATGTGTGTATGTATAAATAAATAACATCTACAATATACTACATACATACATACATACATATGTATATGGTATAGAATTTAAATGAAAATACATAAGTACAGAGAATAAAGAAGCAATTTTTTTTTATTGAAAAAATCAATAAGATAACCTAATGAAAACTATAAGATTTCTTCTTGATTTTTTTAAAAAGGTTTTCTCTATGAAATTAATAAGAATTCCTTATTGAAAAAAAAAACCATAGAGATTTCTTATTAATTTTGTTCTATTTTATGAGGTATTTAGTAGGCACTGTTTGCTCTGTGTGTGAATCATTTTAGGCGTATTCAGAGTCAACAATTACATGAAATCATCTTTAAACATTTAATTATATAGCTCATTCCATCAACTCATATAAATACTTTTTTCATTTATCTAAATTTTATGTGTTTTTTCTTTAAATCACATTCGAAAGCTCTTAAAAAATCACCCTATAGAAGGCTCAGGAAAAAATATCTTATACATTATTTTTTTAACTTTCCTTGCAGAAAGTAAATTAACCTTAAGCTTAAGAGATAAAAGAAAAAACATAACGCACATACCTGCAAATCTGGTGCTGATGCTGGACCAGGCTGTGCCAGATCACAAGCTGATATCCAAGGATTAAGGCGTGTTAGTGCAAAACTGCTTTCCAATATCGTGTGATATTTATTGGCACTTTCTAGCTCTGCCGCTCTAGCTGTCGAACTTGAAAGTGTTGTTGTTTTTGTTGCTGTTGTTATTACTTGTCTTCTCTCTTTCTCCGAGTAAGTGGAGTCTGGTTCGGTTAGTAAAACAACTCCTTCGTTGTCATTGCCCACTAAATGGGAATTATAATTCCTATCAACAACACTAATAACTTCACTGGTTTTCTCTTTGGCCCCATCTTCGACATCGCCAGCATTTTCATCATTAAGAACACCTTGAATTTGTGAACCTGCGCTTGGCCTATGCAATTGCTGCTGGTGTTGATGTGTGTGTTCCAAGTCCTCGAGAGAAATTTTCTGTTCTGTTGTGTCATCCACATTGTCTGAAGCACCACTACCACTTGATGCCGCCTCGATTGCAGTCTCGGTGCCGGTACTATAGTCTTCTTCGTTCGTATCACCAATTTTGTCGTTTGTGAGTTTAACCAAATGATCAAAGGACTCTTCGGAGAGAAGATCGTCCTCAGCTACTAAGGCAAATATGTCGTCCTCGTCAAGGGAACTTGACGTTTCGGCAGCCGGTAGGGAAGAAAAGTGTACGGGTAGACTGCGTGCTAGTGTTGTGCGATCGCTGCTGCTGTCGACAACTGTTGTCAGTGAGGTTAGGGTATCGTCAGAGTCGTTGAGGTTCTCGGTAGTGTCGTCGAGCCCAGTACCGCTGCCTCTAAAGTTAACGTTAGAGCTGCGCGTTCTTCTTTTTCGTTTTCTTCGGCGAAATTTTGTGATAGCGCGACGCGTTTGTTTTGCCGAGTGCAAAACACTGTTCGATTTCGTACGAGCACGCGGATCGTCGTAATATAGTGTTAAGTGCGAGGGCAGCGGATACGTGTAGGCGAAATAGTTTGATGTTGAAGGATACGAGCTGTAGGTGTTGCGTGTAAAAAATGTATTAAAAAAGTTAAAGGGCACTGGATCTTTGGCGTTTTTGCTGAAATGGACTTGGTGATCGTCTGGTTGTGCTTTATTTATGGTGGAGCCGGACAAGCCGAAATTTTTGTAGATATTCAGTTGTGGTGTGGGTGGTTGTGACGTGGTGGTAACGGTGATATCGGTTCCAGCAGTTGATGCTGATGATGTTGGTGTTGTGTATGAAATAGAGGTTGACGAAGTCGGTGAAGTTGTTACGGTGGTTTGAAAGAATGCTAGAGATGTTGTTGGCGATGGTGTTGTTGTAGTGGTTTCTACAAACAGATTTGGTGGTGGTGACGACGTTGTTGTTGTTGTTGTTGTTATTATTGTTGTTGAAGTCTTTGAACTGATGCTGCTGGTGCTGCCACGCCGAGCCCCCGAAATAAACGCAAGCGCCATCACGACCAGCCCGGGTCCTGGCCGCATATTGACCTCGGGTTCGGCGGTGCTAGCATGGTGCAGGCCCGCTTGAGACGCGCTTGCGACTCCAACTCAATGTCGGTAATGATGGGCTCATCGCCCCATCATCTTTAGGTTTATGGTAAAATTTTCTTATCAACACCTCTAGTCTATGACTTAAAACACTTTGTGGAAAATTAATTTCAACCCCTGCACCTTCTCTATTCACTTGATTTCTTGTATATATGGAATTTTGAATTTTGCTTACGTTTAATTTTCCAACATTTCAATTTCATTGATCACTTTTATCTTGGAAGAGTTAAACTTATTGTTAAGGCATTTATTTTACACAAAAAATTGCACAGTGGCATTAAGCTGACTTAGATTAGTTTTCATAACCTGTAAAGAAAAGAAAAAAGAGAAAAAATAAATAAAATGTTTTTAATATTTTTCACGTAACTTAAAGTAAATATTCATGCGAGTGAAAGAAAATCGTTTGTAATCAATTGTGGCTTGAATATATGTACTACATGTTTTCTTTTTGTTAAAAGGAATTGCTTTAATCATTTTGATGAATTTTTTTTTAATCCTTATTACAGAAAATATATGTCCTGCGAAATATTGTCACTAAAGTAGGACCTCAAAATCCTAAAATGTCCTATCAAAATTTATCGGAATAAATAATAAAAAATTTTAATAAAAAACGATTCTCAATTCTGAAAACGAAGTTCAATATTTTTTTCTGTGAAAAAAGAATTAGGCAGGAGAAATATGAAATAAATCTTAAATTCCAAAAAAATCGGGGTCAAATATTTCCTATACTTTAGAAGAGAAACTCCTTATCCAAACTGAAGGAACTTACAGTAGGACGAGCTAAACAAAATTATTTGATGATCAGCCTACATGGTTTTGGGGCTGATTAATTTAAAAAAAAATAGTTTAAAAATTCTAGCTTAATTTTTTTAAATGAAATACGATAGAGCTTCGCTATGGTGAACTTCATTTCTATTAAGTTTTTATATAATATTAACAAATTCTTATTAACCTTGAATGTTTAAGTGATTTTTGAATTTTGAAAATTATTTTGAAATTTGTGTATCATTTAAACAGTGAAGTCCAGGTATTGCAAACTTTATGTTCGAGATATATATATTTTTTGTAAATCAGTAATCAAATCTAAATAGCAGAAATTTTTTAAGGTATAAAATATTTATGATTTACAGGTCAGTTAAGCTCTAACGAATAGAGATTTAAAAAAAAGTTAAGTAGCATTAAAAAACAATAACAATAATTTTATTAAATAAGAAATAATAATAATAATAATATCTTAGTAAAATAAAATAATAATTAATTTTATAAATATATGTAGGTAATATTAAAATGTATTACTCCGTGTTCTCGTTTTAAATGTTTTTCTAATTTTTTTCATAATATATATCCCTGACACCAACATCTGTTTCTCTGTCATCATTTTCTGGTACTGAGAGAAAATTTATAATTTTTTTTTTTAATTATTTGAATTTGTTTTCAATTAGCTCGATAATTAATAACACAGTACAACAGCCAATCTGGGGGGTGAGAAATTCCAAGTCAGGGTGATGGTACTAGGTCAGTATAGTAAGACCGTCAAAGGGTTTGGCGTTCGTATGTGTCAGTTTCTTTTATGACCTTTTAAATTTTTTCTTTATCTTGATGTTTTTTCGCTTAGTTGTAACATTTTGGCAAAAACGTAGTTTAACATAACTCGAGAACCACTTGTCCGATTTTGCTAAAACAAACTCAAAAAAATTTAGAATTACAATTTCTTTAATCCGTTCATATAACGTTTTTCTTTATAATCAACAGTTTTGCCGGTAAAAATAAATTTGTGGAGGCAAAAAAATATTTTTTTGCCTAAAAATTAAATTTATTTTTTTTAAATTCATAAAAAATCCAAAACGGAAAAAATGATCAAGTGTTATTAATTTAGTGTAAAGTCGCATAACCTATAAACCAAATGCGACATATATCATAGAAATCGATTAACGCGTTCTGTTTTGATTTACAATTAAGTGAAGGTATCCCATTTTGACAAGAATATTGATATTTGTTTTTATTCAAAAAAGTGTCATTTATCGCCTTTTTTATAAATTTTTCCCAATAACTCCAGACTTCTGGCCATAAACTACTAAAAAAATTCAGTAAACATTTTTATAATTTTTTATTTTTATTTTATTGATTTATTTTTATTTATTTTAATAAATATTGCCTAGACTTTTTCGATGGTGGTTGTTCGGGACTAGTGGCATCGCATTCATCGCTATCATCAGTTTCTGAACCACACATAATGTCAATGTGTGACTCCACTGTCTTATGCAGTAAAACCGCCTTCAAGCTGAGTTTTGAACTGTCAATAAATAATCTCCAGTCATCTGCTTCATATTTTATTTCCATTGCGTCCATCAATTTTCCTACATCCGGGCAATATGCAGAAGTTTTTCCATCATTCACAAGGAATAAACTTTGGAGTGTTGCCTGACGACTTCGATAAGCTGTGATTTTCACACCGGGTGCCAACAAATTGTTTGATTTCAAAATGGAAGCCAGCTCTTCCGATTTATGCTGTGTTAATTCCAACTTGGCAACAATTGAATCAAGCTTATTTTGATTTATTAAAATTGGCACATTTGATGGCTCATCGTAGAAGAGAAAATGTCTGGGCTAGAAGCTTTTGGCACAGGAATGTGGTCCGAATGAGGCAATGGTGTTGCGGGACTTGCAACACCAACGTAATTATACGATTTTTTTTGCGGCTCCTTTATTCGCACATGCATAGCAATTCAATGGATTGTGACCTTCGCCAGGATTAGTCCAAGTCATTGGGATACCGAATGGCATACTTTCACGTCTTCTATTTTTCCAATCCATTAGACGGTTGTAGCAGCTTTTACACACTATATTTGGTACCCAATTTTCGTTCACTATAACATTTTGGTTGAAGTACATCTCATATGTTTGAACAAAATCAATACTGAAATTTCCACTTTTTTTTATGTGTTGAGACATATTGACCACAGCAGTAGCAAAAGCTATTTATATCTGGCTTGCACAGTTCCATATTCTGTTCTCTTTTGTTCACTTTTAAAAAACTGGAGAAAAATCACTTTTACTGTTCGCGTTCGTCGGCACTTGTTGAATGACAAAAATCACAGAACCAGTGTGAGAAAGAGAAAATGTATAATGACAATGCATGTTTTATGTGAACATTACAGAACCAGTGTTGCCACATCAATATTTCTCTTTTAGTCCTGTAGAAAAATATGAGAGAGTTCGGCTTGTGAGTGTCAATGTTTTCTCCAAATAGTTTTGTGCATATCTGGAGAAAATTTTTGAAATTCATACATTTACCTAATTGTGAATAAATGAGAAACGCGTGCATCGATTTTCATGATCTATCCCTTTTTTTGCTCATGAGTTATGTGACTTTACGCGAAAGTAATTAGTTTTGGCACTTTTTTCCATTTTGGATTTTTTATGAATTTAAAAAAAAAATATTTAAATTTTAAGGCAAAAAGTACTTCTTTCCCTTCATACATTCATTTTTAACTTCGAAAGTGTTGCACATATAGAAAAACGTCATATAAACGGATTAAAGAAATTATAATTCTTAATTTTTTTAAATTTGTTTCATCAAAATCGGAAAAGTGGTTCTCGAGTTATGTTAAACTACGTTTTTGCCAAAATGTTACAACTAAGCGAAAAAACATCAAGATAAGGAAAAAATTTAAAAGGTCATAAAAAAAACTGACACATACGAACGCCAAACCCTTTGACGGTCTTACTATACTGACCTAGTACCATCACCCTGACTTGGAATTTCTCACCCCCCAGACAATAATCCCAAAAATGTTCCATAGTGTAATAGAAGAGTATCTGACGAAATAAAAAGTATGTATGTGAATAATATCCTCCATACTTTTTATCCTATCATATTTTCTGATGTGATACTCTTCTTTTATGGTTCTGTACACCACAGGTGTAAAGGAACCCTACCTATTGTTTTCAATACGCTGTCCGTCTGTCCGTCTGTCCATCACGAGCTGTTTTCTCGAGAACCGTCAGAGCTAAGGACCTTAAATTTTGAAAGAATATGTAAATCTTTGGCCCGTACAAAAACAAATGCAACAAAAACAGTTAAAAGTTAAAGGGTGCTGCATCAGTTAATGTAATTTTAACAACTTGCTGTATATTGGAAATCGTAAAAAGCAAACATTTGAAATTTAAAAAAAAAATAAAAAATTCCAAAATCGCCAAACTGGAAAAAATCTCCAAAACGAAAAAAACCACTAAAGTAAAAAAAATATCTAAGACCAAAAACCGAAAAAAAGTCGCCAAAATGAAAAAAAAAATTGCCAAAACGAAAAAATCGCCAAAATTAAAAAAAGTCGCCAAAATTAAAAAAGACGTCAAAAACCGAAAAAATCGCCAAAAGTAAAATAAATCGTCATAACCGAAAAAAATGCCAAAAACAAAAAAAAAAAAAAACGCCAAGACTGAAAAAAGCAAAAAAGCGAAAAAATACCAAAAACGTAAAAAAAACAAAACTATATATGAGGCTAAAGTTCGTGTGCGAGTCAAAGTCGCACTTTAATGAATTTATTTATAATATTTGTTACACTGCTCTGCCTCCTGAGCCTTTTGATAATGTCTCCCTCTAAGAACAGTAATCAAAACAAAACGTGCAGAACAATTAACCGAATGAAAAAAGTTGGGCTTTTGCCACCTTTAATTCAAATATTTCAGAATAGTTTATGAATAAATGTAAATTTTTGCATCAGAATTGTAGTGGCACTAATAATACAACAACAACAACCATGTTTAAAATTAACCAAAATTTTATAATTATTTATTATTTTATTTTATTTTACTGTCATTTTTAGATGTTACATAGATAGTTCTTTATTACAAAACAAAAAGAGCTTAATTGTTTAGAATTGGGTACAAATAAGAAATAAGCATATTCTCCAATAAACAGTCTACAACGTGTTAGAATTATAATAGATCGCGATAGAATTTTCTTTTGGCAGACTTCCGAAAATTATAAATATGGTTTTCAGAAAGACTTATAATTTTCGTCCAAATTTTGAACGCTAAATTAAAATGGATATTTTAGTATTTTTAGCAACAGTAACTTAATTTTTTAAACAATTCTCGCTTGGATATATAATCTATACAGTCTGTTTTTCTTGGCACGCTACACTAAAACTTGAGATTGAAAATATAAAAAAAAGATAAATTCGTTTATAATAGGCTTTTTCTTAGCTATCCAGAAGTGCACTTCTTTTCAGCGTGGAATGAAACGATCACAAAAGTAAAGCCGTGCTTGGAAATATCTCATAGCAAAAAATTCTTGAGCCCTCTCAGAGACTAACAAGACAAGAACTGCTGTTTAAATGGTTTTATCATACCATAAAAGAAAATATCCTTCCTCTCAAGCGAAGCGCTCAAATGTCTTAAATTTTCTTCCAAAGTCCAAATAACCAAATACACCATTCCAAATAGAATATTAAAATATTATGATAAGAAATCACGTGGATTCTATTATTGGAAGTTATTTTATGAAAATTTTTGACATAATTTAATTCCATAAAGTTTTTCTTCTAGGAAATGTTTTGTTAGCGAAGAGATTTTTGGGCGTATTAAAATTAAGATCCTGTCCCACAATGTCGACCAGTCAAACATTATCAACATCGTGAGATAGGCCCTAATAATAATTATAATAATAATACCAATGAAGTTATTGAATGTACTTGTAACTTCTTTTAGCTGTTAGGCCAGGAGGATAGTTGAGTTTATGAAAGAGACTTGGAGTCTATGCAGAAGTTGAAAGCGGAAAAAACAGTATAAACAGAAGTAAAATAAATGCTTGCAGGATCATAATAGTATAGTTGAAGACTACCAGCCTTATCAAGAATTTCACATGTGAAAATTTGCGAATAAAATTGTTTGTTCCAAAGATTTTAATTTTGTATCGTGAATTCCAAAATTAAAAGCTTGCATATTTCTACTTTTTTCGACTGAGAAATCTTTGTGAATAATTTTTTGCATAAGTTTTAAAACTATCTCGCAATCGTATGACTATTTTTGAAAGCAAATGCAAATTCCATATTTTGCCAAGTTTAAAAATTTACACATTCAGAAATTTTCATCATATATTTTATTCATGATAGCAACTTTTCAAACGTTGGGAAATTTTCATGTGAAGTTATAATTGTGATAAGCCTGTATGCTGAAGCAAGGAGTTTTGTAAGTGAACCTGGTGTTTGTAAGCAGATAATTTGAACATTCAAGGAGCCATATGAGACTTTCTAACTTATTCATAATGAAAGGAATGTGCTGAAAGAGGGAGGAGAAGGAGAAGCAAGTCAAATACCTCATGAGAAAATATGGGAATTAGCTAATATTGTAGAAAAATGGTTTGTTATCAGGATGGTGGCAGGACTGCCTTTTAGTGGTGGACGCGAATTTTAGGTATCCTACCCACCCGAGTGTAGCCGGCACTAATTAACGACACTGGCTCTAATGTTGTAGCAAGGCAGCTGAAATAGTGCTGATAGCATTGAAGTAAATCCACGAATAACGTTATAGGAGACAAATTTTTCAAAATCTGTTTTTTCAGATTACTGTTAACATCACTCTCTAGCGTTTTTATACATCAAACCACACTAAACTATGCATCTTATTACCGTCAAAATAAAATTAAAAATAGTCAGCTAGTGGAAAAACTTTGAAAGTAATTAATTATATTGAAATTTATTTGCTGGTGGTTAAGCATTTTCTATATATTTCATTGGTGCTTAGCCAAATCATCAATAGACTTCAACCACATATTTTGAACAAACATAAGCCCCTAATCTTATGCACAGACTTCTGAAAACTATTTGAGAATTCACAAATAATAATATTTTTTAAAATCACTTAAAATAAGAAAATAAGCATAGTAGGCTTAGAAACTGTAACAAAACCCAGCATATAAATTTCAACTTAAATACACTTATGACAATATGTCGAATAATAAGTTTCTTAAGTAATAAATTATAAATAAAATCTTCCAAAGTTATTGGTAGATATAATGAAAAAAATAGTTATGATTTTTGATAAGCTAAAGAAAACTAAAATAAAAAGTCCTGTTTTTCCCTGCAGGACCATGGTCTACCCCTAAAATTATTTATTTGTCACTTACAACGTTTAACAAAACTATAAAAAAAATATTCTAGTTTGTATTGTGACTTGCATTAGCTTAATTAACAATTTCAGTGAGCTAAACATATTGCTTTCACTTTGATATCCTTTATATCCGTGACGTATGTATGTGTTTTGACACTTATGGGCATAATTAGCGATTTTCAGTGTGATTTCCAACGATTTTCAAAACCATACGAAGCGAACTGCGTTTTAAAATTTTAAATAAAAATATTAATTTTGCTTTAATATCACAGTCAACTGCACTAATGAAATGGGCTGAACATGTTTTAATTGCATGTTCGAAAGTGCCAGCTCACAGTTGGCATCAATTTCTTTTTTCTGTAGTTTTTTTTGGCAGTAGTTTGCCTTTATATAAAACTCTTATAAACTTATTTTGCCTGACTTGTTGCAAATATTACTCGCATCCCTACACGAATTCAGACTATATCGTCACATAAAATTCAAAAGGCCGTAACAACCAAAAAATGCATAATGTGATTAAAATTCCACTCACATATGTACAAAAATGACGATTTTATTCATTAAATCCAAAAGACCCTAACAAATAAATAAATGGTCTTAAAATTATAATTATAATTTTTGCTGCTCCTGTAAAAAAGTAAATATTATACCTACGGCCTTTTGGTTTTAAGGTGACGATATGTAGAAAAAAAAACTGTTGCATGCACTTTTCTTTTAAAATGATTAGAACTGATACGCAGTGCGTATGAGTAATGCATAAATCTGCTGCCAAAATCGTTCATACTTAGAACAAAAACTATTGCATACTTTTCCGCGCTTGCACTAGCAACACATAACAGCGCGCTGCAGCGTTGCCAGAATTGCTGATTTGCCATATATATGTAATGGGTGTTTTTTATTGAGGTATAGAACTTTAAGTTGGCATCACTTTTTTAACTGGCGGCCATTTTGTCAACTGTCAAGTGATTAATATTTAGTTTGGTTTGCCATTTCATCATGAACAGGTTGACAAAAGAACAACGCTTGCAAATCGTGCAAATTTATTTCGAAAATAATGGTTCAGTTCGCGAAGTTTACCGCAAGCTCCGTCCATTTTATGGTCGACATAATCGTCCATCAGAGCAATTAATTCGGTTAACCATGGATCGTTTTCGCACTACGTTTACTCTATGTGATAATACGCATCCGCAGAGACGTCGAACAGTGCGCACCGAAGAAACAATTGCCGCTGTAGAGCAAAGTGTTGAAGAGGACCCGAATGAATCGATTCGCCACCGTGCACAGCAATTGGAGCTTTGTCCATCAACTTTATGGAAGATTTTGAAGATTTTGAATGTGGATGAGTTGTGGTTCCAACAAGACGGCGCTACATGCCACACAGCGCACGTCACAATCGATTTATTGAAGGAAACATTCGATGAGCGCATAGTTTCGCGGAATGGACCTGTCAATTGGCCACCAAGTCGCTCGTCTACGCCAACAAACCAGAAACGTTAGGGGACTTGGAAGCCAACATTCGTGGCGTTATTGCCAACATACGGCCCCATATGCTCGAAAAAGTGGTTGAAAATTGGACCTGTAGAATTGGCTTTATTCGAGCCAGCCGCGGCGGCCACATGCCCGAAATCATATTTAAACATTAATGGCATAAAATTATCCTTCCAATAAAGCCAAATTGATGGACATTAAAACGATTTTCTTGTGTTTTATTTCAATTCGAAGTTCTATACCTCTAAAAAAAACACCCTGTATATATCTGTTGATTTCTTAACAAAAATACGTTTTCGTAATAATTTCTTCTGAAATGAGTTTTTCAATGCTCAAATAAAAAAGTATAGGGTGGCGCAAAATTAATGAAGTAGCGCAAAGGTAATGCAATTTTATAATATAATTATATATTTTATTTTCTATATATCAACATCATAAATGTCAAAGCATAGTGACAGTTTGCAGTCTTTATTAATTTTGCACCACCCTGTACACACATTAGAGGTGGAAAACTATGGATGGGACTATAGATACTATCGTTAGGTAATTTTTTTGTGACTATCGATGTTTATATACTTAAATCGTTTAATGCTTGAAAACACTCGTAGTTATTTAGTCACTATCGATAGTATATGGTACAACAATAAGAGTAAAAAATATAAATATCTATGGCAATAGGGAAAAAGCGCTTGCTTAAGTCATATTTTACTGTTCTTCAGGAGAGCACTTTTAAACGTTTAAGTTGATTTTCAGAAATTTATCTTTAACCTTTATTTTTTTAAGCAAACATCGTTCTTTACACTATAAGTAATACATTTAAGTTATAATATCTAATAAAAGTTATAAGATTGTGAATTGTTGCGGTATCAAACTAACTAAACATTTTAAATAAACAATAATTGAAAAAAGTTCTCTTAACAAAAATTTAATTTTTATAAGTGACTTTTCATAATTCTGAAAAGCAGAAAAATCATAACCCAAGACTCTTCTATATAAAAGTAAACGATTGGGAAGCTTTTTACTTTTTTAATGGCTTAGCAAATTTTGTTCATTAATTATAAATAATTAATTTGTCTTAATACCAAAACAACAACCTAAAGCTCATTTCCAGACATTATACACACACACACACACACACACACACGCACAAACATATACATATATATACACCACTTAATAATAAATACTCACACTCTTTAAAAGTTGTTTAAGCCATTTATAAATTATTGTTGGTTAATCCATGGTAGTTTTGAAAATTAATTACAGCATTCAGTTTGCATGGTTTTCGGTATGAGAAAAAAAAACAATTTGGCTTTGAAACAAAATTCAAATCACACACTTTGTTTTAAACAAAAATTACATAGAAAAATACAAGAAAATCTGTAAAGCAGACACAATATGCACTGATTGATACACACTTTGCTTTTCTCTTATTCTTTTATAAAATATTTGAAATTATTTGGTATTTGTTTTCATAAGTATGTATTATGAATTTTCTTTATTGTTGTTGTTGGTAGTGTTGTTGCTTTATTTTATTAAACACCTTTTTGTGGGATTTACGAAATAACACATATTGTAAAATATTTATACATCTACACATTAATAACGACAATAACGTTAAATTACGACGAGCATGTTGTAGACGATGCAGGAAACGACAATAAGGATGAGAAGGACGACTTGAACGACAGCGTTAAGGACGACCACGAATAGCACAACAACAACATGAACACAAACGTATATGGGAGCGTTAAAATAAATTTAATATATAAAAAGTTTGACTTCAATTTAGGAAAATGTAAATTTAACTGAGGCTAAATAACACAATGTAAATTATATTTTTTTTGTTTCTAATTTCTTGTGTTTATTTGATTAAGATTTTTTTTGTATTTATTATGGTTTTGCAGCAAGTTTGATTTTATTTTCGTAAGGAGTGGTTTTTCTTGTAGTTTTCAATAGAAGGGCTTAAGCCTCAATGTGCATATTTTGTAAGAAAACTTGTGTGTTTTTGTTCAATTGTTTTCACTTTCTTTGCAAGTTTTATACTATAACTCCGTTGTTGTTTATATTCTGTTACCAGCTTTATCACATTACTTTTGGCTTTCCAACTTGCTTTTGTTTTTTAACTGCATTTTTTGCTGTATTTTTTTTCTCACTTGATAAAAAGTTGCCTTGAATAAAATTAGAAAAAATATAAGAAATTTTTTAACACTTTTTTTGTTTGTTGGAAAAATGAAAATTCTTTAAAAAAAAATGTTTAAAATGTTTTTATTATTAAGTGAAACTTAAAGTTATGCGTTAATCTTTATGCAACAAAATGCACTGCTTGTCTTTGAGCTCATTTAAATTTTGTTTTAATATTAATAAAGAAAGAAAGAAAATTTTTTTATGTCTATTTTATAATTTTTATTTTTCTTGTGTTGAAATATTGAGCTTTTTAATATTTACTTGCACGTTTGTTTTTTCATTTTTTGGGTGTTTGCTTTATATAACGGTTTACCTACATACATATGTATATATATTCTCTGTGTGGCTTTGCTATTCACTCTCATCATCTCTCTTACTCTCTTTTCTCATTTACTATTTATGTTTTACTTATAATTTTACTCTTAATATAACTGTTTTTATTTAGTGCTACTAAAATAGGGTTGTGAGCGAAAGCTTTATTTATTTAGATTTCTAGTATCCCAACCACTGTTACCCTTTTTATAAACTCAGCATTAGGACCTTTAATTAATAACACAGTGTGGCAGTAAAAATAAATTTCTATAAAACCTTAATGTAGCTTATGGGCCTATTTGAGTAGATAATTGTGTTCTGTTTATAAAAAATGATGTCACTCTCCCAGCCGAAAGTTTCAAGTATTTATGCTGCAGCTAAGCAATTAGCATTTTTAATTATATTCAAACAATTTTGTTGTGAGAGTTTTTTAAAATAAAATATGATCAAAACACTGAATAAATTGCATTACACCAAAGGTGAAAAGGGACAATATTGTTTTCGTTACGATATCCATCCGTCCGTCTGTATGTCGGTCACAAGCTATTTTATCGAGAACCGTAAAAGGTACTGAGTAGTGTCTTTGTGCCGGTCCTGGATCACTTTTCAGTACAAAAGTCTGCTCATGCCTGGATGGGAATGTCATGCATTTAAATTATGTTTCTTGCTTCATATGTTCTATGAGTTTTCCAGCCCTGATGGGAATGTACATGTTAACTGATAAAACCACATACCCGTTAACATTGGATCTATATCTGGTCTGTATCTGACCTGTATCTGATTTATATCTGATTTGTATGATTTTGTATGATTTTATATTTGATTTGCAAATGATTTGCAATCAGATATAAACCAGATACAGACCAGATATAAATCAGATATAAACCAGATACAGATCCACAGTTAAAGCGTATGTGTTCTTATCAGTTAACATGTACATTCCCATCCAGGGCTGGAAAACTCATATTATAAATAAATGCCCATAGAATATATGAAGCAAGAAACATAGTTTAAATGCATGACATTCCTATCCAGGCATCAGCAGACTTTTGTACTGAAAAAGTGATCCAGGACCGCCACAAAGACACTACTCCGTACCTTTTACTTTTATATTCAGGTGAACTCATTTTATTATCTGCTGGGTTTTGTATTAGTTTCAAACCCTACTAAGCTTTATTTTTTTCTTTTTTGATTTTAAAAAATTATATTATTTTATGAATTCTCATATAGTTTTTGAAAGTCTGTGCATAAAGTAAGAGGTTTGGGACTGTTGAAAATTGTGGTTGAAGTCTACTGATGATTTGGTTCAAGCGCCAATGAAATACGTATAGAGACATGCTAAACTACCAGAAAATAAATTTCAATTATTGTATGTATACTTCTGACAATATGTCAAATAATAAAATTCTTTAAATATGAAAAATATGTATATTAGGGGTATAACCAATTTTTTGGCATAGTACCATGAGGTCAACCATGTCCTAGTAACCACGAAAATCACAATCTTTCATTATTTTTTTCAAAAAAATTTCACAGACCAATTGGTTTTTCTAAACATTATATCTGCCAATTATTATTTGCTTGGTAGGCATTTTACTGAAATAATTTAGGCCAAAATCAATGTTTTGGGTTTTTCGCCTCATTATTAAACTATTTTTGAATATAGTAAATTTTTGGAAAGTGAACTTTGTTGACTTTAGCGAAAAAATAAATATGCGTTTCATTATAGTTTTTTATGTTCTATCGGACTATGCTATGGCAATTTTGATATTTTAAAAAATTTTTAAAATGTTATATCCCTTATATATATGACAGTCAAAAGTAAAAGATATTCTAAAGCAAGCAACGAAAAATGTTGAAATCCTAATGTAATGTAAATTAATGTAATGCATTTAAATTTCACATTTACTGAGTTTTTAATGCAGACTACATACAACAATTAACACTGAAATTAAAAAAAAAAATCTGAATTAAAGGGTTTTCTATCAGCTAATGTATGTTGATAAATTGCTGCATCTTGGAAACCGCAGAGGCAATTTCTTGAAATTTTCAAAAACGCTCAACCTAAAGAAAATCCGAAACAAAAAATTCCCAAAATAAAAGAAGCGCTTAAATGAAAAATATCACTACAAATAAAATAAATAGCTAATAAGCAAAAAAAAAATACAAAAAGTAAAAAGATCAAAAAAACTGAAAAAAAAATCGGAAAAACCGAAAAAAGCGACAAAACTAAAAAAATAAATTCAGTAAAGTGCGACTTAGACTCGCGCACGAAGGGTTCCGTACGTTAGGCTTTGAGCATTTTTTTAATACAGTGTTTTTTTACTTTTTTTCAGCTGAAATATTTTTTTTTTTTTACTATTTTTCGCTTTTTTCTCGTTTTTTGGCGATTTTTTTTTTATTTTCGCAATTTTTTTCATTTTGGCGATTTTTTTATTTTGGCGATTTTTTCACTTTGGCGATTTTTTTCATTTTGGCGATTTTTTTATTCTTGCGATTTTTCCGGTTTTCTGCGATTTATTTTCGATTTAGAAATTTTTTTTAATTTGGTGCTTTTTTTCGTTTTGGCGATTTTTTTTTTGATTTTGGCAATTTTTTTTCGGTTTGGCGATTTTATAATTTTGAGATTTTTTTGTTTTACCGGTTTTGAAAATTTCAAGAAGTTTGCTCTTACGGTTTCCAAGATACAGCAAGTTATCAAAATTACATAGTCAAAATTACATTAACTGATGGTACACCCTCTAATTAAAATTTTTTAAATTTTAGTGTTAATTCTTGTAGTCTGTATAAAAATACACTAACTTTACAAATTTCAAGTACATATACATACAATTGTATGTATATTACATGGGATTTTAACATTTTTCGTTGCTCGTTTTGGCACACCCTTTAATTTCCAACTCTCATGTATTTGTTGTTGTAGCGGCCAAGGGTCTACACACTGTGTCCAAATTTCAGGTCCGTAGCTCTTACGGTTCTCGAGAAAATACCCTGTGACGGACAGACGGACGGACGGACAGACGGACAGACGGACAGACGGACAGACGGACAGCGTAGCGAAAACAATAGGGTTCCATTTTCACCTTTGGTGTACGGAACTCTAAAAACGCTAAAACTATAAAAAACCAACACCGAAAAATCGCAAAAAACTGGGCAAAGTTTCTGAAATTGAAAAAAATTGTCAAAAAGATATAAACGCCATACGAAATGCTTCATGTGGGATTCAAGGTCGCACTTGCTGAATTTATTTTTAATTTTGAGAAATTACTTTTAGCATTTTACTTAAGTACTCTTCTTTTTTTTACTGCCTACTATATTTATATAAAACTTAAATAATTCAAATGCTGCGAATCTCTACAACTAAACTTTATTCAAGAAAACTTCAATACATTATAAATTTTGACTTTACCAACTCCTGGGCAAAAAAAAATGCCACGCTTCACAAAAACCATGGTGTCACAAAACAAGAACACTAGAGTTAATCAAATTTGCAAATAAGCCTGGCAAAAAATTACAACAAAACAAAACAAAATTAAAATTTAAAATAAATGTTTTTGTAAATTTTTATTAAACAAATTTTTTTGAAGCATTATATACACAAATTGCTTTTATGCCCCAATTCAGTAAGAAAGATTTAGGAAGTTTTTGTTTTGAGTCCTTGTTTTTTTTCTTCAAAAATTGTTGTTGTCTCTGATAATGAAATATATAAATTTTACTGCCATAATTTTAAAACATAAAAATTCCATTAAAGTATTTTACAAGAGTTTGAAAAATATATGAAGAAATATGTGTTGGATATAATTTTTGGATAAAAGTCATAAAGCAAATACACGAACCTTCTAGCATAGACACTAAATAATAATTGTTTTAAAGAATCATAACTGCGGCTTTTTTTCGTCCACACACAATCTTAAGAAAATGGTTGTTGTCTTTGATATACAAGTATTATACAAGAGTTTGAAAAATATATAAAAATATATGTGTTGAATATACAGTGGAATCTCCCTTAACGGACACTTCCTATATGCTAACAAACCCTTGAGACGGACACTTTTGACAGGTCCCGGCAGCGATCCCTTTAAATGTTTAGTTTTCTCTTGACCGGACAGTCCCCTTGTACGGACACATTTCAATGGTCCCTTCAGTGTCCGCTCAAGAGAGATTCCACTGTAAAAACCCCTATTGCGTATGTGGAGTCGAATATTCGTTTACGACAGTTTTGTCCTAGATTAAAGAAAACTTGTACACGTTTCCTTTAATCTAGAACGAAATTCTCATAGACGAATATTCGACTCGACAAACGCAAAACAGGTGAATGTTTGGAATAAATTCATAAAGCAAATACACGAACGTTCTAGCATAGACAATAAATAATAATTGCATTAAAGGATCCATAGACAAGACGGGGAAAAAGTGGTATAAAAATACTGATATCGATAGCATTTGATATGGAAATTAAGTTAAGTCCATTTCTGCTTACCTTAATAAAAAATGTTTAAGATAAACTTGGTATCAGTCAGTAACACTGTTCCTTTTTTGCTACAAGTAATTCTTATCTTATTACCAATGGTTCTTATTTTGTTACCGATTCTTCTTGATTTGATAAAAGATGTATATTTCAAGTAGCTGTTACCTATTATATTCAGTCACAGTAGTAAATAGTGATTTTTCAATCACTGTGATTAAGTAACAGGTATTGAAATATCGCTCATCTCTAATGGGTACGCATGAATTATATACGACTCTTCATCATACGTACTAAAGTCCTGCACAAGACCATTTATAAGAACTTTCAACAGCGAAATATTCCAAAACAAATGCTAAACAACACTGTTGGCTAGACAAACAACTGAAAATAAAAACTGCCAACAGTGTTGTTTAGCGTTTGTTTTAGCATATTTCGCTGTAGTAAAGCATTTGAAAAATCTCTCATGTCTTGAGAGTTCTTATAAATGGTCTTGTGCAGGACTTTAATACGTACTGATATGCAAAAGGGGAAATTGTGAATAAATTTGGCCATACGAACATATTTGATTCTATATTTTTTATTGTTTAAAGCAATACATATCGCTACCTTAATATAGAAAGTCCCTAGCTCATTATTTTTTTGAATTCGAGTTTTTTGTATTTTTCGATAGAGGAATATCTAATTTATCGAAAAATGCAAAGATCTCGTTTTCGAATAAATAATAAGTTATGTATATTCTGCAGTGGCAAGTTTTTTTTTCGAATGACGGGGGCACTCCCTTAGTCCAATTAAATAAAACATTTAGATTTTACATACATAGTAGATTTAGACAGATTGGTGAAACATTTATTTTCTTCATCAATAGATTCGAATTTTAAAAATAAATCACTGTTTTCGCCGTATGCTGGTCTTAGGATGCCCATATACATCAATTTCAATATTATTTAGAGGATTTTTCTGAAGCATTCTCCTTTCAAATATTTAAGATCAAATTTATTTATTTCAAAAATCTTTATTGAAATTTTTTAAAAATTGACAATCTTTTCTTGACGAAAAATGTAACTGTTTGTACAAATTTTAAGAACCTGGATTTTAGATAATTATCACAACTACCTGAATAGAGAGAAAAATAAATTATTTTATTAATATTTTATAACTTCTACAAATTTTCTAAATACATACATACATACATGCTTCTTTTTTATATATAGAAGATACCAGTGAATAACTAGACTCATTGAAGGACAAAAATGTTAATTTTTTAATTGGAATGAAAACATATTCAACTTGTACATTTCTTACTTCAGATTATATTTCAAACAGGGATACCAAGCTTAAGTCCTCTTCTACCACTTTAGAATACATAATTTTGTACTTGGAAAATATGTATTTATTACCACTTTTTTGGGCTTCAGAATCACTGTGCAATAACAGTGATTGTAAAAAAATTAGTATATTTTTCTGTGTTTGCATATTCATATCTTTGCGCGACTTCGGTCGCATCCAGAAAGAAACCAAAAATTACTGAATAATTAAAATAAGAAAGAAAGATCGAACTAAACTTTTTGCTGGATATTATAAAGCTCTTTAGTATTAGATATATATTGATGGCCTATAATGGGTTAATCGATGTGAAAAATATTGAAACTTTTTGCTCAAAGTCCTTTTTCATTCTGTTACCATAAATATGACCCTGATTGGAACTTTAATAATTTTTAAGAACAATACAGGTCCAAAATGGGTTACACCGTGTAATTTTTGCAAACAAAGGTATTTCAATACAATCTTTAACCGAATTTTATTAAAATCCCTTCAGCGGTTGGTTCTTTCGTAAGGCAACAAACAAACGTCCAAACATGTAAGCATCCAAACATACAAACTTTCTAAATGACATATCGAGCCTTTTTTCGATTTTATAGCAAGCGACATGTTATCGAAAATATACTTTTTTTATTGAAATTAAAATGTTATGGACCAACCTATAGTTTAGAATTATCAAAATGCCAAAATTTTTGATAACTTTTAAGATACGGGCTTTAAAATTACATACAGTAGAAAAATATATTTGAATATTACAAAAATCTTCTCGTTAAAAATTTAATTTTTGTCGCTTACGATTAAATCGAAAATATGCTCTGTGATAAAATAAAAATTATAACAAAGGAAAATTTTTACATTATTTAATACACAAAAATTGCCATTTGTTATAATTTTGTTATTTGTTACTCTCACTATACGAGTAAACATATGAATATAATAACAAAAACCACATTGAATTAATAAGAAACATTAACGACAGTCTAGTAATGTTGCAATCTCTTATTTGAATATGAAAAAATATTAATTTACAGTAAAAATTTATAACAATTTTATTATTTTTCGATATTTCGCTTCAACGTTGTAGCTTTATACCTATGGTCTGTCAAATAGTCATGACAACTGTGAAAACGGCGGGTTATTTAAAATGAAACATCTTAATAGAAATATATATGCAATTATTAATATAAAACACGCTTTACTGAAAAAAAATCAGATTACTGAAAGCGATACAAATCCCCACACTGATCTTAAGCTCAGCTAGTCTTATTCACTTCGCTTTAGTGAAACATCGCTTTAGTGAAAATATCGTATTACTGAAAACCAAAAGCAAACCCACAACTACGTTTTGTATGAAACATACTTCGCTTTAGTGAAAAAATAAAGAATGACAAATTTATTTATTAGAAATCGATTGCATAACTTAAGGCTGAAAAAATTGCGTATATTTTGTCCGTTAAAAAATTAAATGGCAAAATGTACTTTATTGTATTTTTCTATTATATTGTCAATGCAAGTGGCTAGACATTTTCGAGGAATTCGTAAAAAATTTCAACAACAAAATGTGCACATATGCATGTGTATGGTGTGCATTAAGTTAGTATAGGTATATGAATATGTTTCTATGAATAATAGAATAATATTTTTTTACTTATTTTAAGCAGTGCGCTTAACTGTAACAAATTTCAGTAATCCGAACTACGTTTTAGAGAAAAAATCGGATAACTGAAAAAATAGGGTTTTGGTTATTTCCAGTAAAGCGGAGTCGACGTATAATCCCTTCATTTTGCAAGTCGAGCAAGGTTTTTCTTGGCAGTTTGAAATGAAATAAGATCCAATAAAATTAAAAAGTTTTTACTAGGGATTTATTAAATTATTTTGGACTTTATTTCATCTTAAGTTTGGTTTGGCTTTATTGAATTTTTTTTTAGCTTTATTTCATATTGATTTTAGTTTCATTGGGCTTTTTGAATTGATCTTTATTTCATTAACATTGGGCGTTTTTTCATAAATTTTCTCTTGGGCCTTATTTATTTTTTTGGAATTTACTTGATTTGGTCTTATATCATTTCTTATTTGGGTGTTATTTCCTTGGGCCTTATTCATAGCACCGTTGTATTCAGGTAGAAGGGCTATAAGAATTTTAATCCTTAAATATATTATTTTCGTTATTTCACTTTCACTTTCAAAATGAATGGCTCATATTTTGGTGCAGGCAACCTTGAAATTTTCGGATGTGCATATTCTTTAATAATATATATTATTGCCATACAAACAATATACACATTATCAGTTTGATTGAAAGTTAAGAGTTTCCAGAAACCATTGAAAATATTATCTGTTACTGGCTGAAGCTGCAACGTCATAGCCTTAGATAGCTGAGCAGACGTTTCCATGAAAGCATTACTGATATGGGGAAGTGTAAACTAGAGGACATTAAGGGCTTTATCATGGGAATTCGGTGGCTCAGTGACGGACAATAGAGTCACTTCTGGCTGCAAATGGGGGAGTAAATATGGCAACAGAAGGGAATCACAACGAACCTAGTTAATTGGGCCTCCGATTGGAGGTGCGGTATAGCACCACTCTTCCTTACCTACCCTAACCTAAGCTGTTTCCTTCACAAAAAAATATAACTAAAGAAACGTCTAGTAAAGAAATAATGTTTTCAGTAAAAAATACATTTTTAATAATTTTTAAAATTAACTTTGATTAGTTCATTTTCATTTTGTATACAGTACATACATACATACATACATATGTACATATATGATGCTATATCACACATAAATTATTATTATATGGTCACACTGATTTAACTGTTACTAAGACTCTCACTGTGACTTTCTCTCGACTACTCTCACTTGCTCTGTCTATCACATATTGTCCTTAGAAATTGTTTGTTTTACTTGCTTATTACTTTTTTATTGACTCTTTAATATATATTTTTTATTTATTATTGTTATTTTTTTATATGCTTTTTATATAGATATTGTTTTTGCATAGTTAAGGGTTGTGTTGGCAAAAGCTTAAGCTTATTTTCAAATACTCGTAGCACCACAAATAACATGAGAGGGAGATAGAGAGAGAGAGAGAGAGTTGCTGCTTTCGATTAATTTAACTTTCCAATGCAAAATGTTGCCATATGTTATTTATTTGATTTTTTAAGGCTGTTTGCACTTTGCAGTATTTTATACACATACATATACATATGTACATACATACATACATACGTGTATAAGTATATACATGTATTTTATAACATCTTTTGCAATTCTAAGATTTTATTATTGGTTGTTTTCTTTCACTTATGGGAATATTAACGATAGCACAAAAACGAATTGACGATGGCAGACGAATTGTCAAAAACAAATTTAACGAACTAACCGTTTTTTGTGTGTTTTTCTTATACCGAGTAACGGTATCTGTATATAAGAAAACACAAAGGACACTCAACACAGAATAAAAATCCAGCACAGAAAAAGGGAACAAAAAGAGTCTGGGCGAGAAAAAGAATTTAAATATAATTTTAATGCAATTGCTTATTAAAATTATAAATGTTTGAATGCCAAAAATAATTTAAGAATGCATACATTCATATGTATGTATCTTGGTTGCATTTCAAATTTTTAAGTTTTTTTTTCTATTTCATTTAATTTATTTTTATTACTAAAAATTTTTTTATTCCAAAGGTTTATCTTTTATTTCACTTAAATTATGTATTATTTTATATTTTGCATTTTTGTTGCAAGCAATTTTATGGCTGTTACATACAACATACCTTTAATTATATAACAGTTTTATTTGCTATCTAGTTTTGGCCATTTGGCTGCAATTTCTTGTTATAAAAAAGACTCAAATTTTTCTCTGACAAAATAAGATTTGAATAAAAACAACAAAAACTCAAAATCACTTTATACTTCAATATAAAATCATGATCAAATAATTTTATGTAACTTTAAAAAGATTTCTTTTCAATTGCTTGTAATTATTATTTTCGTTTTTTTTTAACTTAGTTTCCTTTTTGTATAATCTTCTTAAGGTTTTGATGTATTAAAAATTTTTTTCGTTTATTTTTCGTTATACGTGTATATGAAGATGCGCAAGCGAAAATTTCTTTTGTTCTTTGGCGATTTTTTTCAGGTTTTTCTTTTGCACCCACAATTTTCCAATTTTTTTTTCATAGAAAAGATTTTTTTTTGTTATAAATTTTTATGTTATATAAACTTTACTTTTAGATGTTTAATTTGAAAATGATTTTTACTCAAATCTTACTTTATTTCTTTGGAATACACAATTAATTATCCACCTCAATTGATAACCATTACATATAAATGGGTTTTTAAGTAACAATTAGATTTGTTTCAATTTAATTTAAATAACTTTGTAGGTATTCCATTTTTTTTTTTTTTTTTGCTTTAGTTGTTGGCTGGCAATTTTTTTGTGGTAGAAAAAAGAAATAAGGATTGCGCGTTGCAGGATTCTAGCCGTACTATCCTGCTTCTTGGCTGATGGCCCCAAATGGCACTGACTATAACACAATTGCAGATGGCGCTTAACTGGAAGGTAATACAAAAATACTATACTACGCCATTTTCGAATGAATATCAAAGAGCTTTCAACCTAAAACTCTCTTGAGCACTTAAGCTTTCTCTCGCTCCCTCTCCCTCTCCCTCACCCTCACCCTCACCCTCTCTAATAGTAGTAATTTACATATGTTGTTTTTAACTCTTAAAATCACTGCTGCTTTTACTTTCATACTTACTTTTGTTCAAAGCTTTTTGGCCCTGCTCTTTGTTACTTTCGTTTGCTACTTAAGCTAATTTTTTTGAAAACGTTTATGTCTTTTTTTTGTATTTTCTTGTTTGCCAATTTACTAACAATTCCCAAATTTTCATATATTTCTGCCACCGATTCAATTTATTCTCTTTTGTTGCCCTAATATTTTTATTTAAATATTTTTACTTTGTTTACTCACTGTGTTTCTTTCTCCCAGTGACAGATGTTCACTCACTCTAGCATGTGCTTTTTTTAAAAAGTCTCTATGTTGTTGTTGCTGTTTGTTTTTTTTTGTTCCTTTATCGCTGTCATTTGCATATGAAGTTGATTTCGGTTGATATTGCAATAATTTTTTGCAGTTTTATTTTTTTATAGTTTTTGCCTTTAGCACTTGGCCTATTTGCCTAGCCATCATTAAGCCTTCTTAATCCTACTTGTGTGTGTTTTTCTTGTTTTTATTTGTAACTATTTCTTTCTAATATGTGTTCTTGTTATCGCTTGTTTTTTTACATGTTTATGCATACATATTTATGTATGTATATGTAAAGCCGCAGCTTAAAATTTTTTTGGTTGTCATACATACATATATATATTTTTTTAATATTACGCGCTACAGTCGAATCTTGATGTTTTGCAATTCGTTAATTTGAATATCTCCAATAAGACTTGCTTAGTGTAAATTAGGACTTAAACTATTTGCCAGGTTAAATAAACTTATATTAATCGAGACAGGAACAACTCTAAATTAAAATGTTGCATAATATAAAAATATATTTTGATTTGTTTAAATGTAATTTACTAAATATCTCGACTAAAGGAATATATGACTTAGACCACTTTCATAATTAAGGGCATTTAAAATAAATTTGTAACACTTAATCATACAAAAAAAAATTATCAATCAAGCTCACGTCTCCACACGTGAGCAATTACAATTTCAAAAGCTACGTAATCTATCAAAGAAAAAATTTTCTTATCACTCACGCTCCCGCCCACTCACGTGCGGCAATTTTTGCTAAATGCTAATAATTGTTTTTAATTTTCAAAAATTATAAATTTTTGTTTTGTTTTTTTTTAGGAAGATATATTCTTATAATGATCAAACTATAAACTTTCAATCATTATATTAAGTCTCATACAAAAAACTTGATAAAACACAAGTCGAAAGACATATTCAAAAAAAACCTGTTTGGTTTGTTATTCTTTTTATTTAAAGAAAAAAATAATTTTTTACTCACACTCACGCATTACCACTCGTAATATTTTTACATACTCCTTTTTAAGATATTTTCAATTGCTTTACCCAAGCATCAAAGAAACATTTGCTTGAAACTGGCTTTAAAAAATTTTATTTTTTTCTCTTCCATGTACAGTAAATTTTTAATGTAATTACCTAGAAAAATGGGTTTTATTTTTGAAATGCAAGTACTCGCAGCTGAAATATTTCAAATTCGAAAGATAACTGATTTTCCTAAAGACTTATGATGCTATTAATACTACGGATCTGCTATCATTTCTTTAAAGTCAAATGAAACAAGTAAGTTGAATATAAAAGCTATGCTGAATCTTGTATACCCTTCACCGACGTACGTATATGTAGTATACACAAACATACATAATTACATACATACATATTTGTTCTGTGAAAAGACTTATAAGTTTTTGTTTTAGTGCAATTTTTACTGAGTGAACCCTCGGTATTTTTCGACTAAATAATTTGATTCAAATATTTCATTTTTGAATAAGCAATAGCTGAATATTTTATTCTACACTCTGTATTAAAAACATATCTTTCATTCAGCCCTATTCCAAGAATCTAGTTCTTTAGAAAATATAGAAATTAAAAAGTAGTTTCATTTAGTTACTTTAGTATCCAAAAAAAAAAGTTAAGATTTTCCAGCTCTGGAGGTGTGGTTTTTATTGTTTTAATTTCATATATCAAATGTTTCTTTCCAATATATAAAATATATTTAATTTTTAAAGAAAAAGAAAAAAATTAATTAGACCTACATAGTTACTTTTATATGTATATCATAAAAACTGCAAATTTACGAACCCTGGAATTATCCTTTTAGATTTTTCTGATATATTACACTATTCGATTCATTTTAAGAATGTAAGATATGTTTAATTAATAGAGGAAACAGAAAAATTAGTTTTTGTACGTTATTTTTATATAAAAAAAAAGTTAAAGTTTTCCAACCCTGGAAACGCCTTTTTAATTTTTTTTTATATTTTTTTATTTTTAATACCAATTTTGTTTGTACTGAAACATAAAATAAGTTTATTAAAAAAATTAGTTTTAGCTAGCTACTTTTATATGGCATAATCAAATTTAAGTTTTCCAGCCCTGAAACCGTCTGCTAGATTTTTAATACCAATCTATTTAGGACCATTCCTGTTATACCAGTACTAGATCGAAGTCTCTAGCTTTTCTGGGAGCTTCGGAAAACCGATTTCACTTACATCAGAGGGACAGTCGGACGGATGGACGGAGGGATGGTGGGACGGAGGGATGGAGGGACGGAGGGACGGAAGGACGGTGGGACGGTGGGACGGTGGGACGGTGGGACGGTGGGACGGTGGGACGGTGGGACGGTGGGACGGTGGGACGGTGGGACGGTGGGACGGTGGGACGGTGGGACGGTGGGACGGTGGGACGGTGGGACGGTGGGACGGTGGGACGTTGGGACGGTGGGACGGGGGGACGGGGGGACGGAGGGACCGTGGAACGGAGGGATGGAGGGACGGATGGAGGGAGGGACGAAGGAACGGAAGGATGGAAGGATGGAAGGATGGAAGGATGGAAGGATGGAAGGACGGAAGGACGGAAGGACGGAAGGACGGAAGGACGGAAGGACGGAATGACGGAAGGACGGAAGGACGGAAGGACGGAAGGACGGAAGGACTGAAGGACTGAAGGACTGAAGTACGGAAGGACGGAAGTACGGAAGGACGGAAGTACGGAAGGACGGAAGGACGGAAGGACGGAAGGACGGAAGGATGGAAGGACGGAAGGACAGAAGGACGGAAGGACGGAAGGTCGGAAGGATGAAAGGACGGAAAGACGGAAGGTCGGCAGGACGGAAGGATGGAAAGACGTAAGGACGCAAGGACGGAAGGACGAAAGGACAAAAGGACGAAAGGACGGAAGGACGAAAGGACGAAAGGACGAAAGACCGGAAGGACGGAAGGATGGAGGAACGAAAGGACGGAAGAACGGAATGACGGAAGGACGGACATCGCTTATTCGTCTTGCCCATTCATAAGGACCCAGAATATACATAATTTATGGGTCGCCTATGAATATTATGGAAATCACAAGAGAGAATGACTAACATATGTATATAAGCCCATTACAATTTCTGGTGAAGGCTATAAAAACTGATATAAAAAGAGAAAAAATCATTTTTTTAATTCGAAGTTTATATTACAGATGAATAATGCATAGGTGAGCTGGTTGCCATCGGATTTAGACCAAATGTGAGTTGACATATTTTGAATATTTCTTTCAAATTCTGAAATAATTTGAATTTAATGAATCAGCTGTTTGTGTGACGTAGACAAAGACCTCAGTCTTATGCGTAAAAAATATTTTTGATTTATACAAGGCTTATGAATCCATTTTCCATAAAAAATTTGTTTGCCTAAACCTTTTATAAACCAAAAATATTTCCTATGAATAAGGCAGTAATTTTTTACATTAATAGGACATTTACATCAGCACAAAATCTAGCATATTTGGATTAAAATCTTAATGAAAATCTATACCGTTTATACCAACTTTTTTTGACATTTATCAAAATTTTTTTTATTCAAAACAAAAGCGATCAACTGAATTTTTTCCAAAACTACAACCAAAACAACTGCAATGTAGCCAATTCACACACTTTTTTAAGCAGACGGTAGCTAATTCACTCACCTTTTGTCGTAGAGGGTAGTAAAGAATAATTAAAAACATTAGATTTTTATTAGATTTCCTACAAATCTTCTGAAAAATTAGATTTAGTTTTGTATGGGAAATCTGGAAAAAAGCAGTTTGATTTAGCTCGAAATCTCGAAAGTACTAGATTTCGAGACAGTGTGAATACACTATAAAAGTGAAAGTAAATAGTAAAAAAAAAAGAAATTTAAATTAAAATAAGACGTGCAGTGAAACATTGCAATAATAAAAATAATAAAACAAAACTGTGAGCAAATAAGCTTTTTTAACCTTTCGTCGGATTCTAATTAAATTGGACTCATGATATAATTTTATGCAAAGCAAAGTTAGCGAGCTAAAATGTTCGTTCTATAATTAACATTGAAGCAAAATTAAATTTTCTTATATCATTATTGTTTCAACATAAAAATAAATATACGAACGTACTCCCTTGACATTGCTGAACGGGTCCTTACCCGTATAAAACGACACAATTTACAACATAATTACAAAAAGTAACCCATTTATGAATCTATATTTTTATGCTCAAATATGAGAGATTTCTTTTTTCATCCTACGACAACATTTCTCTCATTAGTAACGGCTATACCTAAAGCATTGGCTTTAATATAATAAAATAAAATTGCTTATATAACAAACGCTTTTTTCATTTATTTTTTCTAGCAAAGCCATTTTATTTTTTTAGAAAAATTCTATGCTTAACTCTAAACTTGCGTTGACATGTAAAAATAAGAACAAGAAATCTAGAACTTTTATGCAAAAAAAAAAAAAAAAGAATGGAGAAAGTAAACATAACAGAGGACTGAAAAATATCTTTTATCTTTTTTTTTCTATCAAAATGAAATAAAACCATCATCATTACTTTATTACAATTACAAGTGTGTGTTTGCATGTGAGTTCATTTTTTATTATAATAATTTTTTTTATAAATGTATGTATGTATGTATATATGTATATATGTATGTACAATATACATCTACATTAGACTGGCCGCAAAAAAATTTTTTATTTAATATGAGCTTTGCTGTCATAAAGGCGGTCTTAATTTTTTTTAGCACGATCCGACGGGTCTAGAGTACCCAATACACAGTGGGGATGTTGTTTAAAAAAAATGAAAATAAATCAGCAGTTTCTAAACAGTCCTATTAATATAAAATTCCATACAGCATTTTAGGAAGTGCCAGAAAGCTTAAGTCTTGAATTAAAACAATAATGCCCTTATGCAAAAACGATTGTTAAAGTTAAAGCATGCTTTAAAACCAGTTTTGCCATACAAAATTCGCTTGTTGGACCACCTTTAAGCTTAACAATCGTTTTTGAATAAGGGGTATATCTTTAAAAAGGACTGAGCCACATAGCCCGAAAGTGGGCAACCTTGGGTTAATGAAAAATTAAAACTGATATTTTTGATCTGATAAAAAATAGTTTTGCAAGTGGATTTTTTTCCATCCAAGAACTAAAAAAGTCTGCTACATTTATGGGTTTTTACTTACAGTTTACGAAATATACGAGAATAAAAATTAAAATCTTAGCTTTTTCACCAACCTTGGTCGACTGTTCTACTAATGGAGAAGTCGAAACTTGTTCGATTTAGAAAAGAAAACTTATTATGAATTAAGAACAAAATTTATAACATTAAAAATTTTTTGAAAAACATTAACCGAACCACGTCGTTCGGAAATACACCAATTTTTGTTATAAATATCAAATTTAAGGCCTTTTTTCTCAAGGTCCAAAGCTGAAACCAAAAAAAAATTTATCATGCCACCTTAAGACATGATATATTTTTGAATATTTCCAAAAATATAATCTGCGCCCGGTGAAAAATAAGAAGTACACAACAAAAATACTGACAAAATCCCACTTTTGGGATTTTGCGAAATTTTTTTGGGAATTGCCGGGAACTCAAAAGCAAATTCTAAGCGAGCAATTTCATCCAAAAATATTAATAAAATTTATTTACGAACAGCAGGAGGCAAATCACGGCATTCGATACGACTCGTAATTTAAAAATATTTCAATAGAGTTTATATGGAAAGAATTTTAAATTACGAGTCGTATCGAATGCCGTGATTTGGCCCCAGGATAAATTTTAAATACATAACAGAGCTTATAACCACTTGGTATGTGATGTTTTGATCCTTTTATTATCACTTATCAGTATTTTCGGCTGAAAATGCTTGTTTAAGCATGGTACTCTGTACGAAGTTGTGAAAAATTTTCAGTGCCATTCATTATTTCGTGTGAAAAATTTTACATGTACTAAATGTAGCCCAACTGGCGGGTTTTTTTAATAAATTTTTCGCTTTTATTGCTTGAAAGTATGCAACATTGTTAAAATTCCATGCGAAAAAAAATACTGCTCATGTTGTTTCGCAGCTAAACTAAAATGATGCCAGATTAATTTGGCATGGAAAGACATGATTTTCCGTGTTTTTCACACCAAGAACAGAGTACTACTCTTGCGAATTTATTTCATACCAAATACTTTTATATGTAGTTTGACAGCATTTCCCACGAAATTGTGAACAGAGTATCAGGCTTTAGGTGGGAAATTATATAATTAATTGTTCCCAGCAATTCCCAAAAAAATTTAACAAAATCCCATAATTGAGATTTTTTCAGTATTTTGCTGTATTTTTCTTATCTTTCGAAGGGTACAGATAATATTTTTAGAAATATTTAGAAACATTTTATGTCTTAGGGTGGCATGATGAATTTTTTGGTGCTAGCTTTGGAATTTGAGAAAAAATGGGTTAAATTTGATATTTATAACAAAAATAGGTATATTTCGAAACGATTCTGATTCCTTCAATAACAAAATTTTTTTAACAAAAAATTTATTTGCAATATTTTTTATAGTATTACCTTTTGAATAAGTTAAAATATGTTGTTGATATATTAGCAAAAAAAATTTTATATTAGCGAAATAATTAAGACACTTTTTTCAGCAAAAAATAGCGAAAAATTTACTTTTTCAAAATTTTAATATAAGTCGCTTATAAATCTTGACTTAATTATGCTTTTGATAGGATTTTTTTTTAATATTACTATTAATAATATAACTTTGCTTTTCTAAAGCGAATAATATTCAAATTCTTCATTAGCAGAACAGTGGGCCAAGATTGGTAAAAAAGCTAAAATTTTAATTTTTTTTCGAATATTTCCTAAACTGTAGAAAAACCCATAAATATAGCAAACTTTTTTATCTCTTGGCTAGAAAAATATCCACTTGCAAAAAATCTTTTTTAACGCATCAGAAACATAAGCTTGGCATTGGTTGAAATTTTTCATTAACCCGAGGTCTTCCACTTTGGTACTTTTTGGCTCCATCCCCTTTAAAAAAAATAGTTCAAAAAAAGATATATAGTCCAGATTCCAGACTTATGCCCTAATTCTGTTCGACGAATGTATTGTCTTGTCTATGGACGAAAAAATGAAGCAGTTTTGTTTCTTTAAAACGATTATTATTTATTGTCTATGCTAGAATGTTCGTATATTTGCTTTATGATTTTATTCTAAACATTATATCCAACATATATTTTTTCATATATTTTTCAAACTATTGCATAATGATTTAATTTAATTTTTATGTTTTAAACACATGGCAATAATATTTATATTTTTCATTGTCACAGACAACAACCATTTTTGAAGAAAATAATTTAGAGACTTCTAAGACAAGAACTCAGAAGCATTTTCAAACAAAAATATCCTAAATCTTCTTACTGAATTATGAATTTTTTATCTTATTATGCTGTATGAATTTTTATGTTAAGGGCGCGGCTCTTAAACTGTGTATCGGGTACTTTAGGCCATACTAGGGACCAAAAGACACCGTCGGATCGATTTAGAAAAAATTAAGACCGCATTTATGACAACAAATCTCATATTTAAGACGGTGCATATATTAAGAATAAAAAATAAATTCAGTAAAGTGCGACTTTGACTCGCGCACGAAGGGTTCCGTACGTTGGGCCTTGAGCATTTTTTTAATACAGCGTTTTTTTATAACTTTTTGAGGTTTTTTTCAGCTGAAATAAATTTTTTTCTTTATTTTTCGCTTTTTTCTCATTTTGGGGATTTTGTTTAATTTTGGCGATTTTTTTATGTCGACGATTTTTTTCATTTCGGCGATTTTTTTCATTTTAGCGATTTTTTTTTATTTTGGGAATTTTTTCATTTTGGCGGTTTTTTCATTTTGGCGATTTTTTCATTTTGTAGATTTTTAAAATTTGGCGATTTATTTTCGTTTTAGAAATTTTTTTAATTTGGTGCTTTTTTCGTTTTGGCGATTTTTTTCGGTTTGGCCATTTTATAATTTTGAGTTTTTTTTTGTTTTACCGTTTTTGAAATTTTCAAGAAGTTTGCTCTTACCCAAGATACAGCAAGTTGTCAAAATTACATAGTCCAAATTACATTAACTGATGGTACACCCTTTAATTAAAATTTTTTTAAATTTTAGTGTTAATTGTAGTCTGTATAAAAATACACTAACCTTACGAAATCCAAGTGTATATACATACAATTGTATATATATATATATATTACATGGGATTTTAAAATTTTTCGTTGCTCGTTTTGGAACACCCTTTAATTTCGAACTCTCCTGTATTTGTTGCTGCAGCGGCTAAAGGTCTACACACTGTGTCTAAATTTCAGACCCGTAGCTCTTACGATTCTCGAGAAAATACCCTGTGACAGACGGACGGACAGAGTAGCGAAAACAATATGGTTTCTTTTCACCTTTGGTGTACGGAACCCTAAAAATACCATACAAGCTGCGACCAGTCTACTGTACATATATACGTATACTTATTTTTATATACACTTACACACATTATCGTGCAAACAAGTACTTATCCAGTCAGCATTTTATGAAATTAATGATCATATTCGAGACTTTTTCGATTCCTCCGCGCGATTAAAATAAGCATTTATGCGCTCGTTTTCGAGTCGAAAATGACTGTTCATTCGGGAGAAAATGGTACCCTATCCGGGAGTCTTCTAAAAGAGTCTTTTATGACTCGCGTTTCTAATCAATTTAGACTCACTTTCAAGACAGTTTGTGGTATTACTTACAATCACTTTTTATTTTTTTGATTTTACTGCACGAGCTTGCTGTTTGTTTTTATTTTTTAAACAAATCCCTTTTTAAGTATTTCTGGGAATCATTTTCGAGTCTTATTTTAAGCGCAGAACTGATTAATCAGTTTTTGATCATCTAAGGCAGTCGAAAAAGACTCAGTTTGGTGAAACAATCTTCCACATGCTGACTGGGTACACATGTGTGAGTATGTATGTATTAGTGTAAGAGTATTGACGGGCTAGTCAAACAATATCCGCTGTGTTTAGTGTTACCAGGAAATAATAGTACAATAATATAATAATATGGAGTATATAATATATATGTCTGTATATAAACATTTTTTTTTAATTTTCATGTATTTGATTTTGTTTAGTTTCCATTCCCTTTAAGTTTTCATAAAATGCGATGAAGTTTTTAGTAAAAGAGTATTAGTATTCTTCTTACTAAAATTATATAATATTTATGTAACAATACTTTTTTGTCATTCCGACAGTTGTACATACACACAAGGTGCAAAAACTTGCATCCTTGTATATAACGAGTGCTTTTCGGATTACTCCTACGTACCTATGCACTGAGGATACTTTTTCACATACTAGCATTGGACCTACGAGTAGTAGGGAAGCAGATAGCAACAACCTTAGCAATCCATCTTCGTTGTACTTCTCTGTGGAACAAAAATGGTACCGGCCACTGTAGAATGCTCGATGATGAACCTTGCGGATGGAGGATTGACCAAACCTCCCCTGCTCTGCTACACGAACGTCTACATAAAACCGGGATACCATTTACAGAATTGTGAATGAATGGAACTCTATGTAATGGGTGTTTTTTATTGAGGTATAGAACTTTAAGTTGGCATCACTTTTTTAACTGGCGGCCATTTTGTCAGCTGTCAAGTGATTAATATTTAGTTTGGTTTGCCATTTCATCATGAACAGGTTGACAAAAGAACAACGCTTGCAAATCGTGCAAATTTATTTCGAAAATAATGGTTCAGTTTGCGAAGTTTACCGCAAGCTCCGTCCATTTTATGGTCGACATAATCGTCCATCAGAGCAATTAATTTGGTTAACCATGGATCGTTTTCGCACTACGTTTACTCTATGTGATAATACGCATCCGCAGAGACGTCGAACAGTGCGCACCGAAGAAACAATTGCCGCTGTAGAGCAAAGTGTTGAAGAGGACCCGAATGAATCGATTCGCCACCGTGCACAGCAATTGGAGCTTTGTCCATCAACTTTATGGAAGATTTTGAAGATTTTGAATGTGGATGAGTTGTGGTTCCAACAAGACGGCGCTACATGCCACACAGCACACGTCACAATCGATTTATTGAAGGAAACATTCGATGAGCGCATAATTTCGCGGAATGGACCTGTCAATTGGCCACCAAGATCGTGTGATTTGACACCATTGGATTATTTTCTTTGGGGATATGTGAAGTCGCTCGTCTACGCCAACAAACCAGAAACGTTAGGGGACTTGGAAGCCAACATTCGTGGCGTTATTGCCAACATACGGCCCCATATGCTCGAAAAAGTGGTTGAAAATTGGACCTGTAGAATTGGCTTTATTCGAGCCAGCCGCGGCGGCCACATGCCCGAAATCATATTTAAACATTAATGGCATAAAATTATCATTCCAATAAAGCCAAATTGATGGACATTAAAACGATTTTCTTGTGTTTTATTTCAATTCGAAGTTCTATACCTCTAAAAAACACCCTGTAGAAGAAAAAGTATTGATTTTTATACGGACGGTTCCAAAACACAAGAAGGTGTAGGTTATGGAATCATTTCAGAGGTTTTAGGTCTTCATATTGCAAAGAGACTTCCGGATTACTGCAGTTTCTTCCAGGCAGAGATCCTTGCTATAAAAGAAGTTGCGGATTGGTTGAAACGACTCCAACGACTTTAATTAACATATACACTAATAGCCGAGCAGCTATTATGGCCTTGGAATCCCCACTTCTAAGAACAACAACAGCCCTCGGCTGCTAATCATATCTAAATGAGATGGCAGAACAGTTTGATATTAGGATCCTCTGGATCGCGGGGCATAGAGCCTTTCAGGGACCTCTAGGGCAGATGAGCTTGGTAGAACTGGAACAATCTTACAAGTTCCACCGGATTCGGAATGTGTAAGTTTATCTCTACTCTCTTGTAAACTCAGACTTAGGCGCAAGACTGAAGAATGAAACAAATAGAAGGTGTGTCACAAGAAATGCTCGCGTGATCACAAAGCAGTTATAGACTCAGCTAAATAGGAAAAATACAGCTTGTTTAATTTTAAAAAAATTGGAAACAAATCTCGATTCTAGTGTTCGTGCTAAGCGGACACTGTCTCATAAGTTAAAGGTCGAACAAAATGATTTTTGCCGCAGCCGCCAAGATATCGATGAAGAGGAAAGTGTAGAACATTTCTTGTGTCACTATCCTGGACTTGCAATAAAAAGAATGGCAATAATGGGCGCTCTTGAGTTCGGGGAACTTTCTGACATTGCTGGTGTCGAACGGCAACGTATTAGTAGCTTTATGTTGAAATATGGTTGGTTTGATGGTGGGGACTCCGCATAAGCAGAGTCTCCGTGGTATCACAATGGACCAAAACGATCAAAGTGATTTCGGGTTTCTGACTGTCACTCCTACCTAAGCTATTTAAAACAAAAAATTGTGAGTGCTAGTTTTTGAATTTTCTAACAGGGCATTAACATTCATCCTTATACCAGTTGTCGACATCGACGTCACCTTAACACAATACCAAATAATTGTGGCTCGTTTACTCGCTCTCGAGAACAATTTTGTGCTACTGACAATCTATTTCCGTTCTATAAGGTCTAGAAAATAGCATAAACTTGCCAACAGGAGTCAGTTCTTTAAAACAACGGCTCCAATTTTTTGGTATTGTGTTAAGGTGACGTCGATGTCGACAACTGGAATAAGGGTAATTGTCTCAAAATCTAGTACTTAGGAGATTTCGAGCTAAAGTTTGCTGTTTTTTACTAGATTTCTTATACAAAACAAAATCTATTTCATCAATAAATTTTTATAAAATCTATTTAAAATTTAATATTTTTACTTCTTTTTTACAACCCTGTACAACATACGAGTATATAAAAAAAAGATGATAGAATTAGCTACGGTCTGCTTTAAAAAGTGTTTGAGTTGGCTATATTAGAGTTGTTTGGTTGTAGTTTTGGAAATTTTTAAACTTTTCTGATAAAAAAATTTTGATAAATGTCAAAAAAAAAAGTTGGTGTGCATGGTATAGATTTTCACAAAGATTTTAATTAAAATTTGCTAGATTTTGTGAAGATGTAAACTGTTTTCTTCAGAAATGATTGTGTTGTCTTTGATAGTAAGAAAATATATTAAATTAAATTTACATGGCTTCGAAATCTAATACTTACGAGATTTCGAGCTAAATCTAGCTGGCTTTTACTAAATTTTCCATACGAAATAAATTATATTTGTAGGAAATCTAATCAAAATCTAATCAAATTATTTATTTTTTACTACCCTGTACAACATATTTATAAAAAAGATGAGTGAATTAGCTACGGTCTGCTTAAAAAGGTGTGTGAATTGGCTTCATAGCAGTTATTTGGTTGTAGTTTAGGAAATTTTTCAGTTAATGGGTTTTGCTATGTATAAAACAAGTCTTGACAAATGTAAAAAAAAATTGGTGTAAACGGTATAGATTTCCATAAAGATTTTAATTAAAATCTACTAGATTTTGTGCAGGTGAAAATGCTCTAATATACAATTGTTTGAGATATTTATGAAAACTATATCTTGGATACAATAGTTTGGAATAAAATCATAAAGCATATACACGAACCTTCTAGCATAGACAATAAATAATAATTGACCTAAGGAAGCATAACTGCGAATTTTTTCATCCATAGACAAGACGACAAAATTGTCTAGGAAAATTAGGTCATAAGTAAATAAAAAAAAATAGTTGTGTGTTGTTTATTTTTATTTTTGAGCAATCAAAAGAACTCAAATATTTAAAAAAAAGAATAGAGGTGTCTTAGAACACCTGGTTATAGCTATGCTGTTTAGCTATATGACTTAATGTGTTAAATAACAATGCAATAAAATTATAAATGCTGATGTCTAATTCGACGCAAATATTTCAAAACGATTCCATTTATATCAAAAATTTTTTTTTTGTTGTTTGGTTGGTTGTTTTCTCTGGTTTGTGGTTATGTGCAAGAACAATACAAAAACAAATTGAACCATCGTTCTCATTGTTTTCGTTTTGCTTTTGTTTCACTCACTTCAAAGAACGAAACAGAAAAAAATCAAACAACTTGTATCGTTTATTTTCGTACTTTTAAGTACAAAGAAAGCAAAACAAAAATAAATTTATAACTGTAATAGTGTCAATTATTTTTGTTATTTTTGTTTTTGTCGCGCAATAAATAGCATAGCTATAAAAGGAAAACGTAACAATATGCTTTCCCGCACATCAAGAATGAGTCCAAAATCTATCACAGTGCGTCTTAGTTACGTCCTCCATATCGGATTTATTTTTTTGGTTCCTTCGCAATAAAATGTTACTGTAGTTCAACTTTGAAATGCATTTAAGGATCAATTTCATATACATATATTAACACTTACATTTAAAATAAAGTGCAGCAGTTTTATATGAAATCCTACCTGAAAAATTTTTGTGCAATATTTTGATCCATTAAGCCTTCTCTGTAAGGGAATTTTTTTAATTTTCATAAGACGGGACAATAACTATAATTAAAGTTGTGCGATGAAAACTTAATTAATTCAAAATAAACACTTTATCTTTTTTTATTTGCTGAACATATATCCACGTATATACATATGTATGTATGTAAAAAAATAAGTACTCGTTTATACATCGAGCCATAACCGCTAAAATAGCTTAAGCGGCACAGTTTTGGGACTTCGTTTTTTTTGGCGAAAATCGACTATTTACGATAGCAAATAAGCGATTTTGCTAAAAAAAATGAGGTTCGAAAATTATGTCGCTTAAGCTATGTTGGCGGTTATGGCACGACATATGCATATGGACATACATTTACTTTTAGTGAAAAAATTTAACGCATACTAACTGAACAGTAACTAAAAATCTTCATTGTCATTAAAATCAATACCCTTGTCACATGCTACGACGAGAAAGGCGATGGCAGCAACAGCAACAGCAACAGCAACAGCAACAGCAAAAAAAAAATAACAATTACGGCAGCCACAAAAACAAAAACAAAAACAACAACAACAACAACAATAGCACAATACCAGTACAATAAAATAATAATATAAAATAATAATAACAATAATAATAATAATAATAAGAAGCAGAGGCACAACAAAAAATACAACAACTTTAACGACAAATGGATTGAATCTTGGCAAATGAAAAGGAAGTCATAGCTGATGAGCAGACAGCAGGGACAGAGGTGAACAACAATCCTGTGTGAGTGAGTTATAAGTGTAATTGTTCGTCGGGCCACCGGTAGGTGTGTGCTAAGAGATGGCATGTAGAACGATTACAGGAAACCGGAATGAATATGTCAAACTTATTTGCAAAGCAATTGATAAAAAAATAGAAGAATTGAAAACAAAAACAAATAATAAAAATGAAAAACACACTTAAGGAACGTAATAAAAAAGATAAATAAGTTAAAAAAAGTCCCTTGCACACACCTCATTCACTCACACAAACGCACATTTACATTTACTTGCAGACACATTTATTTGTAGTGGTAATAAGACACGCACACTAGAGACTAGAGATGCCAATTTTTAAATAAAATTAATTCTTTTTGGTATCAGAGGGAACATTTTCTGCGAGTGGTTAAAATTATAATGGAAATTATATTAGAAATAAAATTCGTTCGTCTAATATTTATTAACTATAATTCTATAACCTTATTTATAAAAATTATTAATTATTAATAAAGAGTTTATAAAACAGATTTTCATACAAAACTTTTTTTATTAAGCCTTTATAAAGCCGTAATATTTTTTTATAAATACGGCAGTTAATAACGAGCCTTTTTTTCGATTTTATCCTAAACGAGATGTTATCGAAAATATACTTTTTTATTTATTTATTATTTATGTATTAATATTGATATTATAGATAAATACAATAACCATATAAGAGGGGTAGAAGCACTAGCTACTAAGGCCATCGGCTAAAGAATTTTTTATTTAAATTTTAATTTCATGGGCCTATCCATAGTTTAGAGTTATCAAAATGCCAAATTTGTTGATAACTTCTAAAATAAGGGTTGCAAAATTTTATCATAAGCGGCAATTTACGTACAAAAACATATTTAAAGATTTAAAAAAAAATCTTCTCCTGAAAAACGAAATTTTTGTCGGTTACGATTAATTCGAAAATAAAGCTCGATATATACATACATATGTACATATATACTAAAAAGAAGCTGGTAATATTACAGTAATTAACGCATGACGTTTGGCGTTAGCTGAAGTAGTTAGTACGTTGACTACAACCCCGAAGGTCCTGAGTTCGAGCCTGGTAAGCAGCATGCATTAAATAACAACACTACGCATTTTTGTGATGTGTAGTAGTATCCCTTTGTATCAGTTGTTGTAGGAAAGTTCAATGATGAAGGCATAGTCACTGGTCACTACACTATACCGACTTTAGCAGATACTAATCCTAATGTAACATCACAGCGCCCTCCTTCGTTGTGTAACAGAAGCATCGGTGAAGTAAAATAACCATTAAAATGGCTACTAAACACAGCTTCAAAAAAATTTAATACGCCTGGTTTAATACCAGAGGCGCTGCAAATACTGCATTATTAAAAAACATGCAAAAAGCAGAGCTGTAAAAGAAGGAAGCTTTCCTCTATCTCTTCCTTCACTTCTTCTCTACCACTATCACTATCCCTTTCCAAAATAAGGTAACACCTAGTAATAGTAGTAGGCGTTCCTTGCCTGAGTGTTACTTCTCTTAAAAAAAAGAAGAGAGGTGTCTTAGGACGCCTGGTTATAGCTATGCTGCTTAGCTACATATATAAAACAAACTTAATTGTTAAATAACAATGCAATAAAATTATATTATATAATGTTTTCTAGTTCGCCGCTAATACTTCACAACGTTTCCATTTATTTCCCTTTATTTTCTTTTCTAGCGGCGTGCTCATATGCAAAACAAAACAAACAAAAATGTGAGCAATTCTTCTGTTTTGATTTCGTTTCACTTACTTCAAAGAACGAAACAAAACAAAATCGAACAATTTGTTCCGTTTATTTTCGTACTCTGCTTTTAAGTACAAAGAAATCTAGACAAAAATAAGTTTATACCTGTAATAGTGTCGATTATTTTTGTTACAAAAATCACGTCCTAACTCTTGTATTACGCAATAAATAGCATAGCTGTAAGAAATCATTTTTTTTTACTTAGCTCATTGGATGAATTATTTATGCGATACTTTGTTGATTGATTCACTAAAGCAACTGCATGCTTATTTGTTGTAAAAAAGCAAAAATGCTTAAGTCGAGATAATCTGATTTTTAGCTAATGGCCCCCTTGAAATCTTGTAAAAAATTTCAGTTATTTTACACGATTTTCAGGAAGTTACAGCGTAATAAATTGCTGCTTGTTTTATTTTCTACTAATAATCTCATATGAAATAATAGCTTAATCTAGCTTATAGTTTGGTATCTTTCAAATGAAATGTATTAGTTATTAAAATGCGTAGAACAACGTTTACCTAACAAGCAGTAATAAAAAAAATAAAAAAATTCGACCAACTTTGAACTTACGGTTCCTATCCTAAATGGTCATTCGAAATGAAAAATCATAGGAGAAACTTAAAGATGATCTTAAAATATCTGTCGAATGATACCGATTTTGATATAGTTCGCCGACTTTTTATTTTTTTTTTTTATTTAAAAAATGGCGTCTGTTGGCCGCCATATTGAATTTTTAATACAGTCATCTCTTTAGTGGCACTCTCAGGATTAAGAGAAATCGATTGATGTAAGAATCATACAATTGGGTACACGCGTTCGGTTTACATATTCCAAAGGATCACACATACATACACACATATGTACATACATACATACATACGAGTACATACACACAGACATAGGCTGATAAAAACAATAGCCTTCTTTGCGTTGCGCAATCGGGTAAAAAATCAAATTGAATACCGATGTTTCCAATTTAACTGTGAACAAAATAAATTTCTGAAAATATACTTGAAAGTTCAAAAGTGATCTCCTAAAAACAGTAAAATGTGACTTAGGCACTTTTCCCGTAATGCCACAGAATTAAACAGGTAAATTAATTGACCGGAAATCAGTTGTATTGTAATAATAGAAATTGGTTGCAATTTAATAATTTAAATGCTAATTTATAATTTTTCTAAAACTAGCTAAAATGATTAACAACACAGAAAAAAAACAAGCATACATAAATAAATAAATATGTACGAATTAGCAATATAAATAAAAATATATTTGCAAATATTTATTGTTTGTTTGCATGTGCCAATTACAAACATAAACGAATTAAACACCAAGACAGACGCGCACTCATGAATACAGCAGTAGGAAGGAGGATGACAAGACTACAAAAAACAAACCATCAATGGCTTTGCAGGACATACAGGACTTCAGGCAGCAGACTCAATTAACTGTGCGATGGGTGCAACATTTACCAGACAAACACACGAGTAGACACACAGAGCATTAGTGTTTCATAAATATCTATAAACACGTTTTCTTCTCATCTTTCGTTTGAAGTTCTAAGTTGTTTTTTTTTTTGTAATATTTTTATCAATATTGTTTTATGTTTATTAATGTCTCTAGCGAGTAGCAGACAGTAAGTGAAAAAGAAACTCATCCTTCACACTCACTTACATACATTCTGCACACCGAACAGTAGTGTGCTTATAGAAACAATGAAGGATACTTCATGTATTGATCACAAGGACAAATTATTAACTTCCGTATTCTAAAAATATAATTTGGGCTTGAAGTGTACGTTAAAATAAAATCTTCATACAATTTTAAAAATTATTATTTTTTTAATACTGAGGCAACTCTTTAATTATTCAAATATCTGAAGTCTCAAGTGGTCGTGACAAATTTTCACACCCTAGAAGGAAAAAAAAAAGAGTGACAGGAAGATATTTAAGTGACCGTTAAGCAAGCGTTAGATTGCCTGCGTTATAATGTTTGCTATAACGTGGCTAAAGTAGGAGTCAGTTAACAAAATATAGATAATCTGAAGCTAGTTTATTTAATGACATTATCTTACACTTTTGAAACCTTTAGGTGGTTAGGTTAGGTTAGGTTAGGTTAGCAGAATGTTGGCAAGGAAGTGTGAAATTTAGAGTCCAGCTCATTTGGCTCCAATAATAATGATATCTTTGTGCTACCTGTGAGTTGAAGAAATCATAGTGGGAAAGTGTGATAGGAAAGGGATAGTGATAGAGAAGACAGGTGTTGAAGGAAGCTTCATTATTCTTTTACAACTCTGTTTTTTTAATAATGCAGTGTTGCAGCGCCTCTGGTGTCAATGAGGCGTATTAAATTTTTAAACTGTATTTAGTAGTCAAGGAGGGCGCTCTGATGTTACATTAGGACTAGTATCTGATTAAGTCGGTATAGTTTAGTGACCAGTGCCTTAAGCCTGCATCACTAGAATTTTTCCTACAACAACTGATACAAAGGACACATCAGAAAATAGCGTGGTGTTGTTATTTTTAATAACTGTCGGAGACCGGGCTCGAAGCCAGGACTTTCGGTTTTGTAGTCAGCGTGCTAACTACTTCAGCCAACGACACCCTATAACTGTAATAGTGTCGATTATCTTGTTTTGTGATATAAATAGCATAGCTATAAAAATAAAATAAATTTGTTTATTTAAATCAAGAAACTCACAGCCTTACTTACTCATAACAAAAAACTCGCATAAAGATATAATAATGTTATCACCAAGTCTGAATTAGCTGTTGGGAAAACACTAATGATACCAATTTTTGAGGATCCAATGTTTTTCGAAATCTTTGAAGGTCCATTAAAAAAATTTTATCACTAAAATTGCCAAACTGAGTAAAGGATTTTATTACCCTTTGCTACTACTATCGAAACTGTACTGTCCAGTCCGTGTGTTTTTCCAAAAGTCATCATTTGTTGCATAGTGTTATTGTTCATTCAACTTGAAACATTTCGCAAAATAGAGGACCACTAAAGAAAATTCCAAAAAAAAGTATTATATTATTTAAAGTATTAGAAATAATTTTTCCAAAAAGTATCTTTTAGAAAAGCACTTTTCGTATAAGTTATTATTGCTAAAAGATACATTTTACAAAATTTACTTGCTACAAAAAATACATTTCACGAAATGTACATTTTATAAAAGCAACTTTTTTCAAAAGCTGCTTTTTACAAAACGAGCTTTTTATAAAAGGTGCCATTTTCAAAATGTGGTTTTTGCAAAGTACTTTTTTCAGAAAGTACTTTTTACAAGAGGTATTGATTGAAAAAGGTTATTTAAAAGAAAACTTTTTACAAAAAGTACTTTTTACACAAATGTACTAAATGTGTTTTTTTCAAAAGGCACTTTTCACAAATAGTACTATTTATAAAAGGTACTATCTCAGATATGTACTTTTTATAAGACATTATTTCATTAAAAAGTACTATTTACAAAAAGTACTTTTTACAATTATATACTTTTAATAAACGCATTTCTTACAACAGGTACTTGTACAAGAGAAAATTTTAGAAAAATGTACTTCTTATAAAATGTGCTTTTTCAAAAGGCACTTTTTATAAAAAGTACATTATAAGAATGGTGCTTTTTACAGAATATACAAAAATGTGCTTTTTGTAAACTGTACTTTTTACAGAAAATATTTTTTGAAAAAAATTTAGTTTCTACGAAATGTATTTTTTACAAAAGATACTTTTTAAAAAGATAACAATAATTAAAGGTAGTTTTTAATACCAAGTACTTTTTTCACAAAGTATTTTTTACAAAGGGTACTTATTGAAAAAGGTTATTTAAAAAAATACTTTTTCCAAAAAGTACTTTTTACACAAATGTACTTTTTGCAAAAAGTACTTGTTATAAAAATACTTCTACAACAGAATACTTTAGCAAAATGTACTTCTTACTATATGTATATTATTCAAAAGGCACTTTTTACAATAAGTACTTTTTACAAAAACTACATTCAAAGATTGGTTCTTTTCACATAATATACAAAAATGTATTTTTTACAAAATGTAATTTTTTTAACAGAAAATATTCTTTGAAAAAAAATTTACTTTTTACAAAATGTATTTTTACAATAGGTACTTTTTACAAAAGGTATCTTTTACAAGACACATTTAATACAAAATATAATTTTTATAATAACTTATTCACGAATTATACTTCAGAAATTTCAACATGCCTATTTGTTATGAAAAACAGTAAGAGCAAGGTCATTTTTACGAATGCTCTTTAGCAAAATGTCCTTCTGCAAAAAGTACTTTTTATACAAATGTATTTATTAAAATAAGATATTTTTAACAAAGGGTACTTTTTACAGAAGATAGAATTACTATTTTTTACAAAATGCAATTTTTACAGAAGATAGGAGTACTATTTCTTACAAAATGTACTTTTTACGAAAGAATAAGTACTATTGCTAACAAAAGGTAGTTTTACAGAAAATATAAGTAATATTTCTTACAAAAGGTACTTTTTATAAAAAGTACTGGAAAAAAACTATACTTTTTATAAACATAATTGTGATGTGTCCATTTTGTTCTAGAAAAAAAGTAAAAGAGATTTACAAGTATTTTTATACCCCATACTTCATACCCAAACACTTTTTCTGCTCCACAAGGAAACAAACAAACGAGTGACTGCAAATAAGCACTTTCATAAATCTCAAAGGACATAGTAAGGAAAATCCAAATAACTACTTATATTATCTTTCAACAAATGCTGTCGTAAAGGAGTCGAACAGTAATGAACTAGCGGGATATGAATTGATATGCATAACAGAAACAACCTCATCATCTTCATCATCATCTAAATAAAATCCCAGTCTCTTTGGAATTTTTTTGTCGCTCGCATGCATGCGTATGTCTGTGCGTATGGGGGCCAATAAACAAAATACTGTAAACGGTTACAAGGGCAAACAGTTGTTTTTTTAATCACAGAGAGGAACAACCAACATTCTGTTTTACTTTGGAAGCAACATCAACCGTAGAAATAGGTTTCCATAAAGAACGAGTAAGCATGCATATAAATCAGAGCTGTTAAATTTCCATTACGATTAGTAATCAATTAGATTACATTTTAAAATGAATTGTAATGATTATATAATTGCCTTCAAAAAAATTGCTGATAAATAATTGATTACGATTACTAATAATCGAAAAGTAATCTGAATTACTTAAAATTACTAAAAATAATCAAAATGAATCAAAAGTTTTAATTCTTAATAAATAATCAAAAAAGAATAAATAATCCTTAGAAGTAATCGGATTTTGATTACTTTTTATTATTTTTGATTATTTTTAGTAATTTTAAGTAATTCAGATTACTTTTCCACTATTAGTAATTGTATTCAATTAGTAATCGTGCGAAACTGAATTTAATCGTAATTTAATCATTACTTCACCTTTAAAAAAAGTAATCAAATTAGTATTCATTACGATTACTAATCATTACTTAACAGCTATGATGTAAATATACATATGTACACACATATATATCGATGGATTAATATAAGAAAGGCGTGACTCGAAGAATTTTGGATATTTCACAGGAAAGGGGAAAAGCTGAATAAAAATTAAAGGTTTTGCATGAAAAAGCTATTTTTTAGCAGATATAATTTTTATTTTTAAGTGTTACTTATTTATTTTAAAAATTAAAAATTCGATTTCGAAAAAAAAATTTGAGAGGGCTTGTTTTATATTAGGCCATTGAAAATATTTATTTTTAATTTTGGCAGGCAAAAGAAAAGCTTTATAAAATTTTTCAAGCAATAGTACTGGAGTGATTTGTTTTTTGTTTACAATGTCGCCGCTGCACAGTAGTCCAAAATATCAATCCAGCTGGAAAGAAATATGTTGTCTTAATATTTCTGTGGCAATAAGGAAAAAATGCTTAAGTCATAAGTTACTGTTTTGCAGGAGAGTAAATTTTAAGCCTTCAAGTCGATTTTCAGAAATTTTAGCTCGATTCAGTAACTTTTTGCGAACCGAAAATCGTAATATTTATCGATATGTTTAATCAATAATGTTATTCTGTAATTTATTTTTATTGATAATGTGCAGATAGATGTATTTAACATACATACATATATAAATATTAAGTGGCATATCAGCATACAAAATGTCAAAAGAAGCGAATAGCACAAAGAAAAATAAAAAAAACAAATTGTATTTAAATTTATGATGTTATTTTTTTGTTGGTACAACCGACAGCGAATATCGTTAAAATGTATGTTCTGAATAGTAAAGTCGATAAGTTTTCGTTTTATTTATTATAGCGATACAATTATCGTAATAAAAGTTAGTGAACAGTGGTACAGGGATACTTTCGAATATGGAGATACCATTAACTCAAAATCAGCTTATCTCGACTTAAGTACTGTTTTCTTTTTGCCACAGAAATATCTTTGCTCAGCTCCTGCATGCAAAATAAAATAATAATTTTCCATTAAGGTGCGTGTAAATTGCAAGCTTTTTATGGCAGTTACATTACCTCGAAATCTAGTACTTATGAGATTTCGAACGAATAGGGCACTTGCAGCAGCACAAAATTTAGCATATTTTGATTCAAATCTTTATGAAAATCTATACCAATTACACCATTTTTTTTTTTTACATTTATCAAGATTTGTTTTATCCAAAACAAAACCTATCAACTGATTTGTTCCCAAAACTACAACCAAACAACTGAATTTTAGCCAATTCACACACTTTTTTAAGCAGACCGTACCTAATTCACTCACCTCTTATTGAACATGGTAGTAAAGAATAAATAAAAACATTAGATTTTTATTGGATTTCCTACAAATCTACTGAAAAAAAAGCAGCTTGATCTAGCTCGAAATCCCGAAAGTACTACATTTCGAGACAGTGTAAATGCACTAGAAACTTGGATGCTTTTTACTAGATTTCCCATACAAAGCGAAATGTAATTTGCCAGTAGATTTTTAGAATATCTACTCAATATTTAATATTTTTATTTTATCTTTACTACCTTGTACAACATATTTATATAAAAGATGATTGAATTAGCTATTGTCTGCATAAAAAGGTTTGTGAATTGGCTACATTGCAGTTGTTTGGTTGTAGTCTTGGAAATTTTTCAATTAATGGGTTTTGTTTTGGATAAAAAAAAAAGTATTGATAAGTCCTCGGTTGGTTTCTGGTTTGCGGCACAGTATATTCGAAATACATTATGTGTGCATCAAACCAGAAACCAACCGACGAAATATCAAAAAAAAACTTGGTGTAAACGGTATAGATTTTCATAAAGATTTTAATTAAAATCTACTCGATTTTTCGCAGGTGTAAATGCCCTATTAAACTCGTTTTCTGGCGAACAAGTTTTTTTTTTTTTTCATTATGACTTTGGTTTAGAGAACCAGGAAATACAAATAGTTTTTAAATTTTGTATTTTTCAATTACTTGTATGTACATATCTGTGACAACTTATTGTCACGATTTTTAGTGTTGCATACACCAGAGTTGAAAACGAACCCTATTATTTTTGCTAGTATGTCCGTCTGTACATCTGTCCGTCACAGGCTATTGATTCGAGAACCGTACGAGCTACGGTTTAGGATTTTTCACAGAACATGTAAAATTTTGGCCACTACAATAAAAAATATATGACAGTTAAAAATTAAAGGGTGCTCTAAAGCGAGCAACGAAGAATGTTGGAATCCTAATGTAATATACAGACAATTATTTATAAACTCTTGATATTTGCAAAGTTAATGTTTTTATGCAGAATATGCCAACTAATACAGAAATTTTGTTGTTGCTACGTCAATGTAATGGTGAGTAAAAAAGATGGATTTTGTAGAAAAATTTCTCAAAATAATTTAAATATACATATGCTTAAAAATTCATTTACATGTCTTGGTTTTTCATGCATGACAACGCACGTTGACAAACCAAACCTTCTGTTCTGCTAAAATAACTTTCTGAAAATAAAAAATTTAGTAAATTCTTATCGCACATATTTTCTTATTGTTGGGGAAAAAATATTTCTCTGGCAACACTGGTTCTTAAGAGTATGTGATACATACAACTTGTTCTCAACAATGCGTGTGCGTACACATACGTAATACGAGGGCGGTTCGGAAACTTCTTAGCCTATCAATGAAAGAGAATAGTTAGTTTTTCAAAAATATTTTTATTTTTCAATATAATCTCCTGAAACTTCAATACACTTAGTCCAACGCTTTTCTATCAATTCTATCCCTTGATTAAAATAGTTTTCCTCAAGGTCTTCAAAATAGTGGTTTACAACTGTAATTGCATCTTCATTTGAGGTAAAACGCTTGCCAGCAAGCAATTTCTTTAGATTTGGGACCAGGTAAAAGTCACTGGGAGCCAAATCAGGAGAATAAGGTGGGTGGTCAATCAACTCGTACTGTAATTCGTTGATTTTAGCCATTGTTAAAACACTCTTGTGCGCTGGTGCGTTGTCTTGATGAAAAATTATTTTTTTGTGTTGTAAGCCAGGACGTTTTTCTCGAATTCGTACACTTAATTGATCCAAAAGGTTGCAATAGTACTCTGAATTTATTGTTTTACCCTTTCGCAGATAGTCAATCAATAAAATACCTTTGAAGTCCCAAAAAACCGTTGCCATAACCTTACCAGCCGATTGAATTGTTTTTGCCTTCTTTGGGGCACTTCCTCCAGCTTCAGTCCATTGTTTGGATTGTTCTTTTGTCTCTGGAGTATAGTGGTGGATCCATGTCTCATCAACAGTTATGAAACGACGCTTAAAATCCATTTTATTTCGCTTAAAACGATCCAAACAAGCTTGAGAAATTTTCATTCTTATGCCTTTTTTGGTCGACTGTTAACAAATGCGGCACCCATCTTGCAGAAAGCTTTTTCATCTGTAGTTCTTCATGCAAAATTAAATGGACTCGATCATTTGAGATGCCCATGATATTAGCTATTTCACGCACTTTTATTCGTCGATCATTTAATACCATATCATGCACTTTGGCTGCAGTTTCTGTTGTTGTTGCTGTTTTTGGACGTCCACTACGTGGTTCATCTTCAATGCTTGTACGACCACGTTTAAATTCAGCAACCCAATTTTTTACTGTTGCATATGAAGGAGCACTTTCACGTAACACATTCACCATATCATTATGAATTTCTTGTCCCGATAAACCTTTTTTATGTAAATATTTAATGACACCACGCATTTCTAATTTTTCCATTGTTAAAAAATCGCGGATGCGTCTTTTGTGAACACCTGTTTCTATATGAAGGAGTTGCCAGATCGAAACAAAATTTAACATGTGTTCATAGCAGGGATGGAAGTTTCCAAAACACTTAACTTTTTTCTGTTTATACCGCGCTTTTTGTGCTAGGCCAAGAAGTTTCCGAACCGCCCTCGTAGAAGAGCATATTAAAAGACCCGATGCTCTTAATTTGCCGACCATGGCTTTAAAGACAATTGAACATGATTATGATAAACACTAGCAGAACGGAACAACATGCTGTTTTCGAAGGCCGTCACACCTTCAACATCAGCATTCTCATGTTTGCTTCACTGTGTGTGCCGTGAATTGGGGTAAACTTGAACTATACATACATATTTGTCAATGCAAATGTAATATATTAATTGTTTTGATTCATCGTACATAAATTTGTTGAAAGCTTTTTATGTAAAGAAAGCTCAAATCCTAAAATCACTCATTTGCAACAGTTGCCGTTTTACTGTTAATTCTCTTAGTTTTGGTCTACTATAAACAAACTATTTTGGTTTGCTATTTTAATGTTTGCCATTGTTTTAGATATTGTTTTTATAAATTTTACTGGAAAGCATTATAGCTACAACTTTATTATTTAGGCCTTCTCTGCTAAAGTGTTCATTGTGTGAACAGTAACAAACATAATGGTTATACTTGAGCCAAAACTCGAAAAAAGTCAAGTCAGCCAAACAAATATTTCATATGTTGGAACTTAGCCATAACACACAACCAAACACACATATACATAAATAAACAACATCACACCCACTAGTATATATTTATTTACTTGTAGGTATGAGTGTGTGCGTGCCTTCATAAACGTATCTATTAACCAGTCTATGACTGCAAACACTTTTCGACAAATCTATATAACAAAATACAACAACGAAAAATCGCTCAAAATGCCATGAACTGAAAAAATAAAAACAATATTGAAAACAACAACAATAAATAATAAATTAAGTATACAAGTGTTGTATCCTTAAATCTCATTATAAGGATTTTGCGCACATCCACTCTCGTGACAAAAATCATACATTCTTACATTCAAAAAATATCTATTTTTTTTTCATTATTTTTGTGCAGCAATTTTCATTTTCAATGTCTGATAATTTCTGTCAGTTGGGATGTTGTTGAGGCTGCTGTTACAAAAGAAGAGAATAAAGAATGCGTAATGTTTGAAATATGGTTATTCAAGGAAGTACTTTTCATTTCATTGAACGAAAGTATTGCTGCTTTTGTTTGTTTGTTGCGCTGATTTGGTGGTTGTAAATTATGAGCAGGTTGTAGCATTTTCCACACTGAGAAATTTAGTTGGAGGCTGCCAAGGAATCAATTAATTTTTTCATACATTTAAATGCATTTGAATATAAGCGGGGATTCCCTTCATTACTTGTTTTAAAGACAAGTCAATGACTCGAATTTGCGCAATTCAGCTTAATGTTGCAGTTATTGCAGATATTGCAGATATTGTTGCAGTTACTTATGTTGTTGTGTTGTTTTCTGAGTAATATTGGGAGTATAAAATAATTCGTTATGTTGCTTCTATTTTATGTAGGAGATAGATTGAACAATATATATTTTTTTTTTTCATTAAAGAATATAATGCAACAATTTTAGTTTATTTTAGAAAAAGTTGTATTGAAAAGCTTTCGTTTGGTACAATGTATAAAAATAAAGAAAACATTCGACAAACGTTTCCTGCAAGGACCAAAACTTCCCATAGTTTTCTACATGAATAAAAACAAAACAAATACTTTTTTAACGACAAACAAAACAATTGAGTTTTAACTTGCAAATAAAACAAAACCGAAAACGTACATATTTAATTTTTAGTGATAAAAATAAATAATTATATATATAACAATATAAAAAATAGAATCAGACCATGCCTGAAACATTTGCAATTGAGGTAAACAGCTTTAAAGCTGTTAAATTTTTCCCTGTCGCTTTACAAAGTAAGAGCAAGATTTGTGGTCACCGAAATCTCATTGGCTGTTATAATCTCGTCAGTGTGAAAGCACAAAAGCTCTTGTGTAAAAGTTTGCACATTAAGCATTTGACTTAGCTGCTTTAGAGGCACACGATACACAAATCACACTTTCAAGGTTTAAAACAAGATATTTTTTTTTTCAAAACTTTTCGTCAAAAGCTTTATTCAAAGTGTTAGCAATCGATGTTTGTTTTTAATATTAAGAGCTGATAAGGTTTTGAACTTTATCGACTAAGTAGTTTAAAACGAAAAGTTTTGTGAAAATTCTATTTTTGAAATCTATCAAACCAATACGATACACCATCTGACGACATCTTTCGAATGCAACATTGCTAACAATCCGTTGACCCATTCATTCTTAAGTTATGATACGTTTACATGCACACACGCGTATATACACACAAAACTTCGAAATCCGATGAAAACTTGAATTTTGAAAATTTATGCAAAACAGTAAAATTAATTACTCCAATTTTTTATTTTAAAACGAAAAATATTAGCAATTCCAACAAAAATTAAAAACGATTTTTCAAATGCTGGAATTAATCTTGTTGAAGGCTACAAAACGTTTAATTTATATTTGGCAAGAAATAGCTTTATTTGCGACAGTTAATATATATTTATGTACATCCATTTGCACACATGCAATGTAAATCTCAAAAATCTCAATTATTTCGTGCGATTTTTCAGGAATATATAGCGCAATAACTGGCTGCTTAACTTTTTTCGAATACTATTCTCATATGGATTAAAACAGCTACGTCCAGTCCATATGCACCATGTGCAAACTTTTATGAAGAGCTTTTTGTGCTTTCACACCGACGATAGTCCAACATCCACAACAACAACACAGCAGACACCAATGCTTGCAAAAAACAAATAGCAAATTAAGAGCTTTAAAAGCTGTTTACTTCAAATACAAATATCAGTGTATGTGTGTTTGGACGTAGCTGAATTAAAAGCTTAATTTAATGGGAAAATTTAACAAAGTGGCTTTATTTCGTAAACTTGAAAGTTTAATGATTCCAGACCTTATACTAACATCATTCCTACAAACCCAACGAAGAGCTTGAATTTTGATGCCTCTCGGCAAAATTTTTACTTAGGCTCCGTTTCTCAATTGAAGCATTTCCTAACGAACTAGTTATGACGTGAACCTTATTATGCTTTTCCGCATTATGCCATCTCTTATAAGCTTCTTAAGGCATTAAAATTTTCATGTTACACCATAGTATATTAAACTTTTTGTGGTGTATATAAAAGCTTCATTTAACTTAACCACTTACCATAACTTTTTTTATTATCTAAGACATGCACCTAATACTTCATTTCCCCTTTACCCAACAGTGATGGGAAATATATCACAATTGTGCCATTTTTTGCCCCTATTGGATGTTAGCTGGCACTGTGGCACTCTCGCTCGTTTTCTGGCACTTTTTAACCATTTTAGCTATAACAGTGAAAAAATTTTTTAAAATTATACCTAATTTTTTTTGTGATATTAATGGAATTTTTTAGCTATGCGCAATAATGTATCATTCAAGGAACATAGATAGTGTTTTAAGCGAACATCAAGTGCCAACATTTAAATTATACAAAAAGTGGCTTGGCACTGTTCAAGTGATTTTGGCACTATTTAAAAAGAGATTCGGCACGAAATCAAGCTTTCTAGTTTCCATCACTGTTCCACTGTCATAATCCGTAGAAACGCAACGAATGAAGTTCAAGTGACAATATTTAAATAACAAGCATACATATAAAAAAACCGGTTTGGCACTATTCCTAGTTAAAAACAGATTCGGCACGAAATCAAGCTTTCCAACATAATGTATATTGTTTTTTGTACTTTGACTGCGACTGTTTTAATTTTAACGGGCAGAAAGCAGTCATAGGAAAGTTGGTACGATCGTACTATTTTTGATACTATTTGACATGAAAAACTACCATAGTACTCCCCCAAGACATTTGATACTAGTCCACTTAGAAATGCAGTCGGAAGGCGAGCGAATACATATATTTTTGCCAAAAATTAAATTTCTTTTTCGACAAATCGCACAATATTATTAGTAAAGATATTTAAGAAAAGTGTAACCTTTCACAATTAAATATAAACGAAAACAGTCTTTCACTCTATGATATTTTCTGTGGCCCAGAAGTTGATCTATCAAATGCAACTCATGTTGAAATAACTGTTTTAAATCGGTTTTAAGAAAATTGTAAATACTTAAATATTAAATTATGTCAAGTTCTACACAGAGAAAAAACTGTCTCATAGAATCAAGAAGATTTTCTCTATGAAACGTTTTTAGCCTAAGGGATATCCCAGCAGAAAGAAGCGAAGATTTTTTCATAGAGATTCCTTATTGTTTTTATGTGGTAAGTCTCATTAATTTTAGCAAAAAGAAAATCACATAAAATCAAGAAGAAATCTTATTATTCACAACTTTTTTTACTCAATTTCCGTTATTGTTAATTGTAAACTATAGGGATTTCTTATAGATTTTATTAGGTTGCCTTATTGATTTTTTTAAAAAGGCTTTCTTCTTGATTTTATTAGGCTATTCTATTGATTTTTTTAAAAAGGTTTTCTTACGATTACGTGTAAAGCATCTTATTAATTTTTTTAATAAGAAAATCTCCTTGATTTTATGAGGTTTCTTGTTATTTCATATCTATAAATAGACATACAGACAATTTTCTTATGATCTTTTTCATTTTTGTATAAGAATGTTTACACAATAATTGCAACGGTTATTCAGGCTGCTTGTTAGCATATTAGTTAGAGTGCTTGTCTATCAGTCAGAAGTTTGCTGGTTCAATACTTGGTGAGTTAGTTAAGAATATAACATAATGTGTATGTATGTATGTATAAGTAAATAACATCTACAATATACTACATACATACATACATATGTATATGGTATAGAATTTAAATGAAAATACATAAGTACAGAGAATAAAAACGCATTTTTTTATGAGTTCGCCTAATAAAAACAAGAAGAAACCCTTATTGAAAAAAGTAATAAGATAACCTAATAAGAACTAGCAGATTTTTTCTTGATTTTTTCAAAAAGGTTTTCCCTATGAAATTAATAAGATTTCCTTATTAAAAAAAACCATAAAGATTTCTTATTAATTTTGTTATATCTTATGAAGTATTTAGTAGGCACTGTGTTCTCTGCGCTTTGACAATAAAATGTTAGTTTGGTTGTGGAATTTTTCGCCTGAAAATGCTTTATCTCGTAAAACCCACGGCCTTATACCACTTTTAAATAAAATTTTTCCCGGCGAAAGCAAAATTTTTAAAATATTAACAACCAATATAGAATATTGGATGATATGGAAGAACTGAAACCATTAACAACAGAAAATATATGATGTTTCTGATCTACAGTGCTTAGTGGGGACTTTGGCAAAATAAATTTTAATATATCTGGAAATTCTATTTATATTCTAGCAGGCATGTTCTGAAAATCATATTCTTCAAATCACATGATATTTTAAAAGTAATAATGGTCCTGCAGACTTTTTTTTAAGCTCATATACGATAAATTTCATTCCGAAATGATATTTGATGCTCTGTACAATAAAAAAAAAAGATTTAAAAATATCTGCATGACCATTAATAATTTTAAAATCACATGTGATTTGGACGACTTTCAGAACCTGCCTGTATATGTTTTAAAAAAAAAGTTACAAGACTCAGAACTTTTCTTGAGACCCAGATGGTCAACTTTGACCCACTGCAACTCCTCTTTAGCTTAAGCCAGAAGACTTGAGTTATAAAGCCTAAGGGCTCCCCTAAAGATGTTCCAAATTTCAGATAAATCCAGTCAGTAGCTTAGACTTTCCAGATTTATTACCAACTATTTTCCAAAATCCCCACTGTGCAGTGGCTAAAACTAAAAGCGCATTAGATGAATACTTGTTTCCTGTTATATCCAGAGTAGCTTACGGACTTTGTCCATACCAAAATCTCTTGAAAATAAAACAAAGGAACAGGCTTTCTATTCCAACAGTATCAAGTCTTATCCAAGCTAAAGATTTATTGTAGTCAGACATGTATTTATTGATTTAAACGGTTTCCAATCATGTTGGATTCTATAAAATTGTCTATTAGAACTATCAAACTATTTAACTTAATAAATGCATGTCAGAATCAAACAGTTTTTCATTAGCAATTAGTGGTTACGCTTTTTTTTACGCTTGTATTGCATGTTGTTGAGTGAAATAAATAAATAGAATTGAATCAGAAAGCTTCAAAAATGCTTTCAAGATCACCTAGTGATATTATTTTTCTTCTCAAATAGTTTTTCCCACAACCATTTAGCTTGTTTGGTTGCGCACTTAGATAGATTACTTAGCTAAGGCTAAGACCAAGACTTTAACTAACTCCTCAAAATTATGCAGAGTTTAATATTCCAATGAATAGTTTCTATTTCAAAAGCACAACAGTGTCACGTTTCTGTAAGGAATGTGAGAACTTTTCGAGTCGAAAAAATTGTTACCATCCTGTGAAACACAGGGTGAGTAAGAAAAAACTGTATTTGTTGATATGTTTTGTAAGTTTATATAAGTTTTTATGTGATTAACCTTGTGTAAAATATGACAACCAATATAATTATTTAATTTTTCTCGATTCGAGAACTTCTCACAAGTTACAGAAATGGGATACTGGTAATTTTAACTAAGTGCTTTCCCTTCCCGAAATTTGAGACGGTTCAGACTCTAAACCTGAACTTCAGAGTTAGTTGAATATTCATTGCAACTCAACAAATTTCAAGTACAAAACAAACTAAAAACGTGTGGGAATGGGACAAACGAGAAAATAATTGTTGCCAAATTACACAAGAAAAGAACCAGAAGTAGGAGGAAAACGATTTACTTACCTACTATGTACATACATACATATGTACATATGTATATTTTTTATAAGATTTTTTAACGAAACGACCGAACCGATTATATAATTAAAATATTAAATTAAATAATTAGAAAAACACCGACTAAATAAATTATTTAGATTTTCAAACAGACATTTTTTCCATTCACCTATTGAAACATACTCTGCTTTAATATTAGTGGGCAATGGCCTCTTTATTTTTTACTTTTCATTGGACATATTGTCCTTTAATAAATATATTTAACTTTTCACATAATAAATTTACTTTTTATTTAATAAATTTAACTTTTTAACACCACACAAATAATTTTACTAACACACACACACACATCTGCATGCAAAAAAATTAAAAAATAAACTTTTCCAAGACACCGAACCGTACGCGAAAAAGATCTTTCTGGAACTAAGTTCATTTGCTTATTTTCTCAGCTCTCTCACCAAAAATTTAAAACTAGAAATTTAGCGGTAAATATGTAATTATGTGTTTGTAAATAAGTAACCAGGGTGACCGATGACATTTTTCTAAAAGTGGCAATAAATAGGGGATTTATCAAAATAAAGGGGCAACATTAAGAAAAATCGACACAACTACACTAAAGTCCTTATTTTTAATGTATTATCAGGGACCGTAACGGTTATAATTTTTATTTTAAAAATCACTTTTTAATCATTATTTCTTGATTTTAATTTATCCCTAAAAATATAACTCTTATTTTGTGACTTTTATTTATTCCTCAGAAAATAACAGTTATTTCTTGAGTTTTATTTATCCCTCACAAAATAAGAGTTATTTTGTGACTTTTATTTATTCCTCACAAAATAACAGTTACTGTTTGATTTTTATTTTTTTGCTTAACTTTTAAAATGTAGAAAGCGTAATTTTTGCGTTAAAATTAATATTAACCAATTTAAAATTGAACTTATCGCCAGAGTCTTTAAAAAAACTTTTATATCTTAAATTAAATTTACTTTTTTATTATTTATTAATTTTAAAAATTAAAATTTTTTGAGCAAAAAAATAAAAATCAAAAAGTAACTGTTATTTTGTGAGGAATAAATAAAAGTCACAAAATAACTCTTATTTTGTGAGGGATAAATAAAAATCAAGAAATAACTGTTATTTTCTGAGGAATAAATAAAAGTCACAAAATAAGAGTTATTTTGTGAGGAATAAATAAAAATCAAAAAAATAAAAATCATTGCATCTACAGGTAGTCCATGTAACATGGAGTATCTTGGTATATTCCTTGTGCACGTAGCACTTCTTTATTATTGTGATTTTTTCACTTTAAATTTGGAAAATAATCGTTATTTGCGATCCCTGTGTATTATTATATAATTCACTTTAGAAAAAGGGGTACAAAAAGAGGCATGGCAATCGAAAAAGTGGCAATTTGCCACTTTAGTCGATCAAACGGTCACACTGTACGCTACAGCGACAGCAAAGACTATAAATATATAAAGATGTTCTACGTCCATACATTGTACTGCCAGTGCTTAATTTGCTGGTGGATTTACTACTAAATCAGCGTTGTCCACAAAGAGAAACAGCTTCAAAATGTGTGTGTAGTGGTGAGTGCACTGGGAGAAATTTGCTGGTAAATGTATTGAATAATGTTTTTGTATACAACATTTTTTATGTTTAATTAATAACATGAACTGAAGTATGAATGCAGCATTAAAAAAAATCAAATAGTATATCCATGAAAAAGATTAAGTGGAAATAAAAAATAAGTTCAATTACGATTGATTGTTTTACGTAATGTAAAGCATTTGCTTTGTCGAAAAATTTCAATTTTAAATAAAAATATGAATTCAAATACGATTGTAAAAAAAAATAATATATGTATGTATGTATGTATGTGTGCATAACATATTCAGCCATGTCACAGAGCTTAATTCCGTTCGGAATCTGAATCCGTGTTTTTGTGCTATAGAACACCAAACAAAAAAATTTTACGGAATAAAATAATTTTTAATTCCTTAACCATCCAAGAAATTAAAAATGATTTCATTCCGTAATATTTCTTTCTTTTGCGTTCTATAGCACAAAAATACGGATTCCGATTCCGAACGGAATTAAGCTCTGTGACATGGCTGATTTTATTAGTTTGAATTTGCTCACATAATAATAAGTTTTTACATATAAAATAAGTTTTTTTAAGAATGAGTTCTTAAAATTTATATAAGTTATTTATTAGAATTAACGAAATCAATAAGTTCGTCTATGGTTATATCTTCTTCATAACATTTTATTTTTAACAGAGTTTCTAAATGACAATCTGTTAATTTGTTTCTATATTTGTTTTTTATATACGTCATTGCTGAAAACGTTTGCTCGCATATGTATGTAGTAGGAAACATTGAAAAAACTTTTAATATTAAATCTCTAGTAACACCATATTTATTTGGGCAAATATTTTTCCAGAAATTAATACCGGTTTCCATTGGAATTGTTAAGTCAGTACGCATTAGCAATAGCTCTTGTTTTATGTTTTCAGGAACGTTGTCCATTGAACATGAAATAGGATTTTGGTAAATATTGATCGCATATTCAATTTCTAGCATATCATGAAATCTTTTACCGAAATTTTCTAACAGTTTCTTTAGCTCTTTGCTATATATATTTAATTTTACTGGGTTTGAAAATTGTTGAAATATTTCACATGTGTTTGGAAAATTTCGCAAATCCTGTTTTTCAAGCTGTTTTATCAAAATTTCTAACTTACTAGAAAACTCTTTTACCGCAAAGAATAGATCACATATATTTTTATTTTTGCCTTGCAATACTAAATTTAAATTATTAATTTGAAGCGTAATGTCGGAAAGAAATGCCAGATCAAACAAAAAATCGGTAGATGTTATTGAATTTAATAAATCGATGTCTTTAGGCAAGGCCAAATCTTTAAGGAATGATGCAATTTCCTCTCTTAGGCAAAATAGGCGCTGAAGACATTTTCCACGACTTAACCATCGTACCTCAGTAAACATCAATACGTCATCATAACATGCCTCTACCTCTTTCAAAAACGCCACCAGTTTCCTGTGGGTTAGTGCGTTATGTCCTCCTTTTAGACGATTTATTATTTTAATTGCGATTTTGATCGCTTCATTAAGGCCAATTGTTTTTGCAAATAAAGCTTGCTGATGAATTATACAGTGGAAAGTAGGCACCTTTATTCCAGCTTTAATTAATTGTCCAACAAAACCGTTCGTTCGACCAAGCATAACTGCGGCACCATCGGTGCAAACGGCAGAAAGCTTGCTTTTATCAATTAATGATAGCACATTTTTGTTAAATGAATTGAAAATAATTTCACCTGTTACGTTTCCGTAAAAGGACTCAAGTTTTAAAATTTGCTCATATGAATTAAATGCGTTGTCCACAGTTCTGATGCAAATTATCATTTGACTAGTGTCAGTATTGTCTACACTTTCATCAAAACAAACGGAAATATAGTTTGCATTTCTAATTCGGTCATTTGTTTTTTTATTTAGAAAAAGTCCTATGTCCTCAGTTCTTCTAGTTATTGTAGTACGAGACAGAGGCAACTCACTTACCATGGTTTCAACCTGTTGTCCTGCTTCACCAAATAAAGGCAGAATAGACAAACACATTTCCTTAAAAAATACACCATCTTCAAATGGCCGCCCCTTTTTTGCTAAACCTAAGGCAATTAGGTATGTAGCCTTTAATTGGCTGCATGTTGCGGTATTTGTATTGATTTTACAATCACGCAAAGCTTTATTATTTTTCAATTCCAAATTCTTTTTTAATTTTGTTATAAGCCTATCTCTGTCCTCCCCTGACAAACTACACATTTCTAAATGACAACTTTCATAATGACGCTTAAAACTGTATGCACTTATTCTTTTTAATTTTTGATTGCATACAAGGCACTCAGCTTCATTAAATATGTTTAGTGAAAATAAAAAATTTTTTTCATAATATACCTTCCACATTTCAAAATAATAAAAAAATGGTTAATATGTAAACATAAAATTATTCCAAGTGTACTGAAATGCTGGAAAAAAAATCATAAAAATACTCAGTTGTTCTTCTCTTTTTCTCTAACTTGTAATCTCAACTGTGTATTTTGTTGTTGTATCATAACAAATCAAGCGACATCAACCTTCTTGCTTAAAAGTTGGCATACAACCAGTGTTGCCGATGAAGAATTTGGAAATTACACATCACTGTTTCCAATATTACACATCTGAAGAAAAATTACACATGATTTTTTTTATATATGTACTATATTCAACCAAAAAATAAAACAAACAAAAATAATAGTAATTCAAACTTGAACATTACATTTAGAGATATATGTAGGTACATATGGAATTATAAAAATAATACTTTATGTATACATATGTAAGTATTTGGTATATACAACACTTTTATATAAAAAAAAAATATATGTAAGTCATAATTTTGTAAAACGCAACGCAGCAGTCAGAATTTTTGTGACAGAAAATAACAAATTTGAACATATTTTAAATAGTTGTTGGTTTGTTGAAATTATTTGAATAATTATTTAAATAATTTCAAATTTGTTATTAATTATGCCCATAATTTTTACAAAATCAATTTTTCCCATTTGGCTTATTATACATAGTTTGCGTAGGTTCGAAGTTTCCATTTTCACTTCTCCGATTTCCTTCTTTGGTAAAAAAAATGTCCGCAATTGTTTCTGAAGATAACTTATTTCTTAAATCTGTTTTACAATTTTTTAAATTATTAAATATTCTTTCTGCTGATGCATTAGAAAATGGTAATATTAATAGAAATTTAATTACTTTTTGTAAATTTGGAAACAAACTTTCACCTAATGAATTTTTTAATCTAAAAACATTTGGCCAGTATACTTCTGGTTCTAAAATTACACTAAGTTCAAATTTTTCATGTCTTTAACTGAAAGTTTTGAGCAAATTTTGGACGAACGATGTCGACAATTGTATATATGTATTTCATTTGAAAAATCAAATTTTAATTTTATTTGATGAATAGCTTCTATATAAAACTCTGTACAGTTTTGAAGTATAACTTTTTTTCGGTACTAGTGCAGTTAGACAAAGATTCATATACAGCTATTCCAATATAGATTTCTTCTAAATTTAGAAACAAATGCTCTTCACGCTCATCAATTTCCCATTGACTTTTTAATTTTAATTCAGATATTTTAATATAATTTGAATAATAAGTCTGCAATATATTTATAACTTCATCTTTTATTGTATACAAAATAGGTTTTTCAGATTGAAAAAGTGCGTTAAAAGAAACCAAAATATCTAAGGCATGTGATAAAAATTCTAAATAGATTTTAGTTGCTGGATTATCTAATGCGTCTAGCATTGAACTAGTAATTTTTGAAGGATCTTCAAAAACCTCAAGCCTGAAAAAACTTCTTAAAGGTTCATATTGTTCTAAAACACGATTAACACATGAATGAATTGAGAGCCATCTGGTAATCGCCGGGGATAATATTTTATGCACATCAGTTTTGAAGTAGTCTTGAAACTCTTGAAGCTTTTTTTTTTGGCGAATATAGCTTCTATTAAAATAAGACCCGAAGTTAATGGGCAATTTTAAACAAGATTTTGATGCTACCAAATGAATTAAATGGCAAGAGTATTTGATCAAGACAATATCTGATTTTTCATTTTTTAGTAATTTAGCTACCGAATTGTATTGTCCAAACATTACATTAGGAGTATCGAATGCAAATCCGACCAAATTTGTAAAAGGTATATCCTTTTCTTCAATAGAGTTTTTCAAAATATTAAAAATGTCGGTTGCAGTAGATGATATACATACATTCTTTAAAATCGAAAAAGGAATACTGAGCACTGGATGTATTTTCATTGTAAAAAATAGTTGTTATGACAATTTGTTTTATGGAGCTAATATCTGTTGTTTCATCTATTATAATAGAAAACATCGTGTTTTTTAGATTGTCATACAAATCTTGAGCAAAACTTGGACCTAGATTATTTTTCATTAATGCAGTTGCCTTTGTTATGTGAAGACTTGCATCTTTCAATATATTTGAATCTGGAATTGATGATTTTAACACAGGTACAAGGTCATATATTAGTATAAATGGCAAGTTGTTAATAGCTAATAGTCCAGCGAGTTTTAATTCAGCTGTTTTAATAGTCACTTTAGTTGCAATAGTATTTTGTAAAGCAGTGCAAACATTACAAGTAGATCTTACTGCAGAAGCAGCGGCTTTGTGAGAAGTTGTTTCCATGTGTCTCGAAAGGACTGGATTATGGCAAATTAGTTTTCTATTGCATAATTTGCAAAATGATACATATTTTCCTCTATCTGAAATTTTGATCAGCCATCCTTTGAACTCTGTTTTCTGAAGCCATTCAGTTTGGAATCTAAAGGTTTCGGAAAAATAATTGTCTTAGTGTTAAAAACTAAAAGCAGATAATGATAATATCAGGGTTTGAAAAAATTTTAATTTTGGAAGTTTCTCAAAAATATAATATAAAGCGAAACTACACGTGAATTACACATAAAATCAATTACACATGCGCTACACATGCAAGTGAAAATTACACATGATATGTGTAATTACACACAAATCGGCAACACTGCATACAACTGAATAAAATTATAACTTTTGTACTCTTTGCAGTGCGCTTCGTCAACATTCCTGTTGTGTATGTGTAAATCGCGAAAAGTGTTCGGCCCCCGGGGGCATTGTGTGCGCATCATTGTACTAAATCCATTTGTTTCAAAGAGAGTAATTTATTTTCTCAGAGCACTTATTATTCTCAAGTCTTCGCTATTCATCTGCACAGCGATGCCAACTTAGCTATTTTGGAGCTAGATTTAGCTCTTTTTAATTGCTTCTAACTCGAAATTTTTCTCTTTAGCTCTTTTTTTAAAAAAAGAGCTAACACAGCTCTTTTCAATTGTGGAAACGGCACCTTTAGCACTTTTCGCATTTTATAGTAAGTTTTCCCGTTTTTAGGCTATTGTTTCGTCTTTGAGGCATTTACGTTTTTGTAACTATGTAAGATGTATTTATGTATGTACTGTGTGTTTCTGAATAATTAGAAAATGGTTGAAAAATTATTGAAATGGATTATTACTGCCAAAAATATATAAATCTTGGAAATCAAATCCCGCGTTTAAAAATGGATTAAAACAACAAAAGGTCCATCTAAAGGTTTGTGCAAATATTGCAATTCAATTATAAAAGCGAAATTTTGATTTAGTACGCCATTAGGAGACTCAAAAGCATAAAACATGTATGGCTCAATTTAACGATTTTGTGCTATCCTAACCAGACATATCATTCTCACCAGACGTTCCAACACAAACGAGAATTGCGCACGCAAATCTTGCATTATATGCTGCAGTACATACACCGTTTTTAGCAACGGATCTTTCTATTTTTATTAATGTTAAAAAATCTTGAAGTACAAATTGAATAATAAATAATTCATAGATTTTTATACGCAAAAATCTAAAATTTTTAAATTTAGCTCTTTTTAGCTCTTTTTGACTACTCGGTTGGCTCGTTTTGCCTCTAAATTGTTGGCATCACTGCATCTGCATACGCATGCATGTGTGTGTGCCTTTGCATGCGTAAGTATGAATGGATGTGTGTATTTAATTTAAAGCAAAGAAAAAATTTACACAAACAAAAAGAACTTGTGTTTTCGCACATATGCATAAGTGTATGGACATAAGCTACATAAAATTTAATGTTACCGATTGTCTATTTATAGGGCAAAAATATGTATTTTATTGTTGTACTTTTGCAAATACATGGATTCGCACCGAATATAAATTTACTTATTTAATTTAAATATAAGTCCAAACGAAAAACATTTTGCAAAATGCTCCTAAAGATAAATAGAGGGACAAATGCGCGTTGGGAAGAGCATGAGATAAGCTTTTCTCAAAGTATATTTTAAAGATCAACCTCCACGTACTTGTTCTTAAGAAATATATTGAAATTGAACCTTCAGAGTCCTTCATCCTTTAGTGGATGGAGTAGCATTAAAAATTTGCAGCCAGGTAACAATTCATGTATATACAATGCGCTCACAGAAACTGTGAAAAAGAATGCATTTTAATTTTTGATGAAAGAAAAAAATTTACTTATAATAAATGTGCAGATGTTATAGATGGAGTTGTCGATTTAGGATATGAACGAGTGAATCAAATGGGGTCCCAAGTTTGCGTTTTTATGATAATTTGTAAAAAGTTGGAAGTTCGTTTTAAACTATTTTGTTACTTCCAGTTCAATAAAAGGTGATGTACTAAAAAAACTTGTGGAGTCAAACTTTGACATTTTAAGAGAAATGGGACTAAATGTGCGTGTGCTTACGTGTGATCAAGGACCCAATAATAGAAAATGCTATAATATGCTAGGCGGATCTTGTGAAAAACCTTATTTTATTTATAAAAATGCAAAAATTTACCTGATGTACGACGTACCCCATATTTTCAAATCCATAACAAATGCTTTCATCAAAGCCGATTTTAAAACACTGCATGGCGTAGCGCGATTCGACGTTGTTAGAGAAATATTCGAGTTGGAGTATGGAAAAGTAACCAAAATGACAAAATTAACAACGGTGCACATAAACCCAAATAATTTTCAGAAGATGCGTGTTGGCCTAGCTGTCCAAACTTTAAGCAATTCAGTTGCTGCTGCAATCCAATCTGTAAATGAAAATCGCCAGTTTACACGAAGTTCCGCAACAATAGCCACTTCAACGTGCTCTTTTATAAAAAAAACTCGATAGCTATTTTGATTGCTTAAACAGCATGTATTTTAACGATGCAAAGCCCCTGAAGCGTGGCCTGAAGCCGAAAAGCACAACTTGGTAATTACTCGAAGAGCTAATTACCTATATGAAACAGGTTGAATACGCAGGAAATAAAATATTTTCAATTGATGGCCTAATTCAAACTACGAGAGCTATTTTATCGTTATCGTGAATTGTTTGCGGAAAACTCAAATTTGATATGCATTTTAACGAGCCATTTTAATCAAGATCCATTGGAAAACTTGTTTTCATATATACCTACGTCCCAAGGGCGGACACTGCAAAAATCCTTCGGTCTATGAATTAAATGTCGCAGTAGCTAAACTGCTATCTCTTAAAATAACGCAATTTAGTACCTCTTCAAATTGTGCAAACGACGATGCGATATTTTTACCTGTTGAGTTCCAAACAATTTTAGAAGATACTCAAAGAAGTCGAAGTACAGCAGAAAGTAGTCGCACACCTGACGTTAATGTAACAAACATATTCGATGAAAATGAAGATTATTTTAATGAAGATGCAGATTGTTTTAACTCTAATAATGTTCCAATAGAGTTAACATCAAGCCGATATTTTGTTGGTTATATATGTAGCTCAACGAATTACTTGCGCTAAATGTCGTGTGGATATAATTAAACCAGCACAAGTTTTGTAATATCCCTCAGAAATGTTTGTTCACGCTAAAAATTATGATAAAGAAACAGATAATATGTAATTGAAATATATAATTGATATACATATAATTGAAATTTCTAAATAAAATAATTATAGTTCGGTGCGAATCAACTTATTTTTAATTTTACAACAATAAAACACGTATTTTTACCCTACAATAACACAATCGGTCGCATTTGATTTTCATGATTTATTTGCACATGAATGTATCAAAACAAGAAACTTCTTTTAGTTATTTCATATTTTTGCTCCTACTTGACTGCGCTTTAAACAAGAAATATAACACACACACCTATAAATTCCTCTATAAGCTTCAATTATGTGTGTGCATACATTGTATGCCATACAACATTACTACATACATATTTATATAAGTGTGAATGCTCAAAAATTTTGTGCTCTCTTTGTGGTTTCGTTCAAATAACAAACAATTTATTTTTCCCTTGTTACTTCCCCCACAGCATCTATAAACACAAAAAATTTTAGTTTTCATTTAATGTTCTACGTGGAACATCTTTATATATTTATAGTCTTTGGTTTGACGTTTAATTTTGCAGTAACTATACCACCAACATAACAATGGTAAAAAGAAACTAGCTAATCTGTGCAAAGATGAATGTATATACATACATATCGCACACTAAATCATAAACAGTCACAACTCAAAACTATGAAAATTGTTTTGTTTTTTCATAGGCCGAAAAAATTTCTTTTGCAGCAAAGTCTTCGTGAACAGTTTTTTGCCACTCCTAAGCAACTGCGATTTTTTGAGTAGTGACTGTTCATGATTTAGTGTGCGATATTTTGCACAGATTTGTATGTATATGTCCCATTATTTTAAAGAATTTGTAATATCGGCATATGTTTTTGTACAGCAAGATAATTTATGTTAATTCGCAAATTAAATAAAAAATGCATACATGACCAACATATAACCTCCTCCTTAATTGAAGTCGGTTAATAATTCGAGAACAAAATGAAAACCAGTTCAAAATATAGGTGTTTTTATTGTTGCAGATTTTCTCCCCCGATTTTTTTAAACTATTTTGCAGATTTTTTAGCCAATTTTTCCAGATTTTTTGTAAAATGTTCTGGCAACAGTGAAATTTGTGAACCCATGAAATTTTCATTCCCCATGAGGGGAAATTTGGTATCGGGAACTTCATGGGAACGTTTGTTCCCGTTATCGATTTGCAGTGAATGTAAAAAATTAAATAAAAAATAAGGTTCGATATGTGTTATAATTATTTATCAAATAATACACTATAACAAAAGAAATAAGTTCTTTGTAATAAAAATAAAATGTAATTTTATAAATATTAAAATATACATATGCAATATCGAGGTGGTACTAAAATCCAGCTTCCTACATTTAGTTTTGATAGCTACGAAAATATCCTTTCAGAAGCCGATGAGCTGTGTGGCAATCAATTCATGTGTTTATGTTTATGTTTGGAAACTTTGTATCAAAATATTTAAATTTTATTTAAATTGGGAAAATCTGAGTAATTGCTAGTGGGATACAATTTCTTCTTCTTTATCATGTACTAAATTTGGAAACCACATCCAAATTAGTTTTTAAGATACAAAATTCATTTAAAAATATGGTAATGCATCACGATATACAAATTTAAATACCATATAAAAATTGTTAATTTTGTGTTAAAAAAAGTAACCAAAATGGAAAAAACTACACAAGTACACATTGGAAAAAAAAGTAACCAAATTTGGTTACAATTAACCAAAACGGCAACGCTGATCATAGCATACGCTGTCTACGAGACCAGTGTTGCCAGAAAATGATGATGAGAGAATGCTAGATCCGTAAAAAAATTCTGCTAAAATGTTCTACAGAAGAAGAGTATAATGCCAGATTTAAATTTAAAAAAAATTATTGAAATAGCTTTGAATTTCATGTTCAATCCTGATTGAACAAAATAAGTATAAATATAATACAAATGTATATTTACACTATGTTAACATCACTGAAATTTAGTACAAACTTCCAATAATGTAGCTTAAACTTAGCGATCGTTAAAATTTAATCTTTTGTCTTACGGTCACTTACCAGTTTTCTTTTGTATCAAAAACATCTATCGATTTGCTTAACTATACATATACAACGCACATATATCTCTTTGTAAATTTATATTTTAAAGAATTAATTAAAGTGAATTAAAATATACAAAATCTCTTTTTCATCATAACCGGTGAGCATTTAACTGCAGTTGCATCAGTACAAAAAGGGAAATTAACTAAATCCTTATTTCTAAACCCACAATTGTAACCGCTCCATCCCATGAGTCTTTACAATTAAAATCCTTTACAGATTATCCATACCCTATTCCCTCAAGTTTGTAAAGGAAAACTTAACACGCCTGTGTACAACAAAGTTAATACTATTAACAGATTTTATTATCCACCCTGCAGCAAGGCGGGGCCAAGTGCATATGTCAACACTAAAATTCTAGTAGTAGTTACATTGTCTACAATTTCTGTTCTATTCGTCAGTATAAAAGAAAGAGAGAAAACAGATGTGGTGTATTTCTGGTGTATTTTGCAACAACTTGTCAATATAAGTAAATTTGTGTGTACGTAAGGTATAGAAATGTACCAGTGGTTGGTATGTCTCCATGTTCCCATAAGAACTACGTAGTCACTACCTAGTCAATTGTTTTAGTGTTACTAGTACACTTTCAATTACAAGCACATGCTAAATGTCTATAGCACAAAGTACTATATGGGGAATAATTAGAGAATAGTACTGGTGACAAAGCCAAAAGCGACTCAGTACATTTTCAGCATCGACATTTCCTTCAGGGCATATTTATGAATGTTTATGTATTTTCAAACAAATGTTTGTATGCATTATGTATGTATGTATATCGAAACCTATTTTCGGTTTAATTGTAAGCAATATGTTGTAAAAAATAAACTTTTGAATTGAAATTAAAATAATAGCCTACCCATAGTTAAGAATTATCAAAATGTCAAAATGTTTGATATCTTTTAAAATACAGGCTGTAAAATTTTATCGTAAGCGACAGTTTATGTATGACGTAAAACATATTTGAATACTATAAAAACCATCTTCCGAAAACTTTAATTTTTGTCGCTTACTGATAATTGAAAATAGGGCTCCATATACACACATATAATTACATATAATACATAGTATATAGTACATAGGTATTCATTGTATCTACATTGCGTAGTAAACACATAATTGTAAAAAAAAATACATTTATAAAAGGAATTATACTCAACACTGAAAAAAAATTAAACAAATTAGCATTTTTTATTTTAAGCAAATTCTGCCAAAAAGCATTTGGCAGAATTTTTTAAAAGTTAAATGCTTTTCGGGAAATGAAAATGCCAGATCTGGCAGCGAAAATGCCAAAATGGCAACAATGATAAATACACACATGCTTTCGCTCCAGTGTTACCAAAATATATATCCAAAATTACACCTCGTAGGAGCCAAAATTACCCGATTTCAAAGGAATTACACCCAATATTAAAATAAATATATTTGACACATTTCAAAAATCTTGTTTAAGGTCTACTTATCATTTGGTATCAGCCCCAGTGAAGTGCAACATATCGAGAGCGTGTATTCAAAATACGTCAACTCAAATTTTCTCAAAATGAGCTTCCGATGGCCAAAAACTCTCCTATAGAATATTCATCTGTAATATAAATTTCAAATCAAAAAAATTATTTTTTCTTTTTTTGTATAAATTTTTTTTATTCTGCTATCTAAAAGTATGATTTTTTGGTGAAAATAAATGCTAACTTTCATGTAAAAATAAGTAGTTCATTATAAATCTACCTCATATCTTATTGCTTATTATTATTATTGTTTTTTTGTATACCTTCTTTAAATAATAAAATAGCATCAACGGTACTATAATTTATATTTTATTTTGTTTATTTATTATATTATATATGTATGTATTCGTGTGTGTTCTGTCTTTCACATCGTTTTCACATGTTTTCTTTTGAGTTCGGATGTTAAAACACATGCTACGCGTGTTTAAGTTGAAATTTAGAAAATACAGATTAATAGTATGTGTTCTGGCATCCGAATTTAGAAGAACACAATTTGGAAATTGACGATTTCAAACTTTTAGATTTTCTCGTTTTCGATTTTGAGCAAAAAACTCGTATTTTTTCACTGTTAACAAGTGAAATTCGTATTTTTTTCACAAGACTGTTAACAAGTGAAAAGAAAATCGCAAACGAAAAAATCTAAAAGTTTGAAATCGTCAATTTCCAAATAGTGTTCTTCTAAATTCGGATGCTAAAACACATACTATTAATTTGTATTTTCTAAATTTCAACTTAAGCAGGCGTACCATGTGTTTTAACATCCGAACTCACAAGAAAACGTGTGAAAACGATGTGAAAGCCAGAACACACAGGATTTATTATATAAAACAAACGAATTTCAAATTACCCGTAAATTACACCTGAGAGCAATTACCCACGCGCTACACTTGCATATAAAAATTACACCTGATTCGGGTAATTACCCGCGATTCGGCAACACTGTTTCGCTCTCAACAATGCGAGCGCAGCATACACTGCAGAAAGAAATGAGAGTACGTATGCTGACGGGTAGTACTGGAAACAGGGAAGGAAAATGTCTTCTCTGATTTTGTACCAACTGTGAAAACAAAATGTACTTTTTGGACCACCATAATTTTTAATTTTTATTAATAGGAACGGAAACGTAAAAAATTGTGTAAAAATGCAGAAGTAAACAATAAAAAACAGAAACTTAACATAAATGTGTATAAGAATTCAGCATAAAAAATAACAAAAAATATATTCTATATAACATTGATAAGGGTACATTCGTAGATTAGACTTGTTAGAAATCGGTTATTTTACAAATTTTGCTTATTAGGAAGCCTGTTATTTTCATGCACTATAAAATCTAAGTTATGCGCATAAACAATTCGCGATAAAACCTAAAACACATTATTGAAGTAAAGTAGCGATATGTAGTTAACAAAAATAAATATAACCACAGCCAAGGCGAGTTCATGTACGAGTTGCTGTCAAGTTAACAGGTAGAGTTAAAGTACCAGACAGATTTTCTTTTAGCAGACTTGACACCACCTGGTACATGAATTTGCCTTGACAACAGCATTGCAACAAAAACAGAGAGGCTGACCGTCTAAAATAAATCACACAAAAAAAAAATTAAAGACAACAAGGCAAAATTAAAGTTACCATATAGTGAAACATTTCCATCCGTGAATGGAATTACCCTCATAGAAAATTTTAGCTTGTATGAGATGCGCATTCTATATGATTTATATTCTTTGTTATTATCCGTATGGACATGTCCGTAGAGTTGCAGTGTGACCATATTAGCTTATTGTGAGCTACATAAATTAAATTAAACGATGATTTGAAGAATAATTAAACCGGCTATTATATGTTCGTTTGTAATTTTACATATTCTAATTTTATTAAATTTTGTGTTCGTACCATTTACATATACAAATGTGTGATATCTTTGGATATGTAAAATTTTTTATAAAAAGATTATTCATATACATATATGTTAAACTATTATAAAAAATATATTTTAAGTATTAATGATCAAACAGAATAAGTCCGCAACTTCAGGAAAAATCGCTGTCAAATTAACAAAGCCCATAATAAAATCTAAGGCAGTAACTTCAAATGCTCTCTAATTTTTGTTTTATTTTCTTTTGTGCTTATTTTTCTTTGTAGTTTTGTTCACAAAATTTTTTTTTTTTTTTTTTTTTTAATAGTATATTTATTTATTGTATCTTCAAAAATGAACTAACAATAAGTAATCAAATCTTAAATCTAAATATAATTATTAGGCCCGACCAATATCGGACATAAGCTTAGTGATAGTTATAAATAATACATAAGTAGTGATAATCAAAAAGAAGTATTTTTAAGCAGTCCCATCTGGAGTGTTGGGTATAAGAGCCCTTGTGTCCCTTTTTTTTAAGCGGATGTGTCCTGTAAAGCTCAAAATATTACGGGCAAGTTGATTAGGATGTGACTCGAGTTTAGTTAAATATTTGCCTGCGTATTTTGCAATTTCTTCACTCACTAGTGGCATATTTAAATCACGATGAATATTTGAATTTTTAACGTACCATGGAGCAGATGTTATCAAACGTAAAATTTTGTTTTGCCTTCGTTGGATTCTCTCGACATTTGAAGCTGAAGCAGTGCCCCACAGCTGAATTCCATAGCACCATATTGGCTTCAAAAGCGACTTGTATATCAAAAGTTTGCAGTCTAGGCTGAGTGTTGAATTTCTGCCAATTAACCAATATATTTGAGTCAATTTAAGTTTCATTTGGGTTAACTTAGAGTCAATATGATATTTCCATGTAAGCCTTCGATCAAGGTGTATGCCAAGGTATTTGACTTGAGAGTGTTGAGGAATATTTTGATTGTTGATTCGAATGGGGGAACAGGTATCTTTTCTTAGGGTAAACGTTATATGAACACACTTTTGTTCATTTACTTTAATTCTCCATAAGTTCAACCATATTTCAAGCTGGGTAATGTGTGCTTGGAGATTGCGGGATGCCTCATCAGGATTTTTGTGAATACTCAAACAGGCTGTATCATCGGCAAATGTAGAAGTGTGGATGTTATTGCTCACAGGCATATCACAAGTATATATTAGATACAAGACTGGCCCCAGAATACTACCCTGTGGCACACCAGAAGATATAGATTCGGGTACACTCATGAAGTCTCCTTCCACAACGGTAAATGTCCTATCAACAATATAACTTTCCAAAAGCTTTTGTATATTTATTGGTAGGTATGTCTTCAATTTTAAAACTAGGCCTTTGTGCCATACTTTGTCAAATGCCTGAGAAACATCAATAAAAAGGGCAGAACAATACTTCTTTTCTTCAAAAGTCCTCCTTATAATTTGAACCAATCTATGCGTTTGCTCAATAGTGCTATGCTGACTTCTAAAGCCAAATTGATGGTCCGGGATGCACCCAGTATCAGCTAAAATTGTGGACAATTTAGTCATGAGCAGCTTTTCGAAAAGCTTTGAAATTGTTGAAAGTAAGCTTATAGGCCTATATGACTCAGCCTTGGTAAGATCTTTGCCTGGCTTTGGAATCATTTTAATCTTGGCAAGTTTCCAGTTATGTGGAAAATACTGCATTCGTAAAATGGCATTAAAAATAAATAGCAAAATTCTTATTGCAATATGAGGCAAGTTCATCAGCATCTTGTTACTAATGCCATCAATACCTGGAGCTTTCTTAGGGTCGAGTTCAGCAACTATTTTTTGTAGTTCACGCATCTTAAACCTTAAGGGACGAGGGGGTAGAGAGACTACACTCGGTAAATCGGCAGCACCCGTACATGAATTGGGAGTGAATACAGATTTTAAATGCTCAGAAAATAAGTTACCTTTCTCACTATCGCTTCTTGCCCAGCCTCCAGTCGAAGTACGCAATGGTGAATTGAGATCAACGGGTCTTTTAAGATTTCTAGTAGCGCGCCTTAAAGAGTAATTAGATGTTGACGTTACATCAAGACCTTCTAAATACTTTTCCAGTAATGCAGTCTTTTCCGACGATAGCAGCTCTTTGAGTCGTTTAGTACATTCTTTAAGTCTGATTTTATTTAGGGGTGATCGGTGTTGTTGCCATTCTCTTCTAGCTCTCCTTTTTTCACATACAAGACGTTCAATTTCCGTAGAATAAATTCTATTAAAGCCAGTCTGCGGATAGGAAGTAGTGGCATGTTCAGCAGCCTGTTTAATATATTCGTTAAGATTGGCAATATTAAATTCAATATCATCAGGTGATCTTAGCTGAATGTTTTCTACGCAGTGACTACTAATATATTTTTTGAATCCTAGCCAGTTGACCCTGTTAATCGTTTACGCATATGAGTTAGTTAAATCACTCCTTAGTGGGTTGAAAATTGTAACTATTGTGGGAGAGTGATCGGAGGACAGATCTACAGAGCCCTCTACGTGAATTAAGTCCCTATGGATATTTTTCGTGACGCCAAAATCTACAACATCTGGAATTTTTCTTACGTCAGTAGGCCAGTAAGTAGGCTCCCCACTCGAAATGACATCTAAGCCCATTTTTGAAATTGTATTAAACAACGCTCTACCTCTAGGTGTAACAAGACGCGAGCCCCAGTACGTATGTTTTGCATTGTAGTCACCAGCTGCCACGAAACAAGATCCAAGCGATTTGTAGAACTTCTCATACTGATCTTCGGTAACTGAAAATCTGGGAGGTGAGTAAATTGATGATATCACGAAGTTCGCACAAAAATTTTCTACGAAAATATTCGTAGCTTGCATATATTCTTCACTAACGTTCTCAAGGATATAGTGCTTGAGTCTTGACTTAATTAGAATTGCTGATCCACCGCATGCTCTCCCCCTCGGGTCCTTTGAATCATATAGAGTGTAACCATTTATTTTAAAGCAGCTTCTCGAAGTCAAGTGAGTCTCAGAGACCATGATTATATCAATATTTTTTTCCGTGAGGAAGTGCTCAAGTTCATTTTTATGTTGGCGAATGCCGTTTGCGTTCCAGAAACATATTTTTAACGTGTTCATGGTTTGTTGACTAATGCTTGAAGCAGAGTATTCTGCATTCTCAGCACTTCTTGCATCATGCTAGTCATATTTGTTGTAAAGTTGTTTATAGTTAGCACCAGATTCTCAATAGTAGCTTCAAGACGACTAAAGTTAAGGCTAGAGTTTGCATTCGTTGAATTAATTGGCGGTGGAACATTTTGTGTGGGAAAAGATCTAGTCTTAGCAGCATCGGCATACGATACACGTGAAGTAACGAGTTGGATAGTTTGAGCAAGAGTGGCGGAGTAAGCATTTGCTGATTGAACTGGAGCTAATTTAGATTTTTGACCCATAGCCTGTTTAACGAAAGAATATACACGGCATCCTCTGTAATTAGCGGTGTGATTTTCTCCACAATTACTGCATTTTTTTTCAGCTTGTACTTTTGGCTTGGTACAGTTAGCAGTACCATGCAATTCACCGCAGATAACACAAACTGTAGGTAATTTGCAGTAGGTTTTTGTGTGGCCATATTCTTGGCAATTATGGCACTGTACGGGACCTGAACGCTTACGTGGCTCTTCAACTGTGATTTTTCGGTGTAAAAGGTATTTTAGACTATAAATTGGGTGCGTCTCATTTTTCTTTAACTGTATATCATTCGGCTCCAGTTCAACACGAAATAGAGGCTGGGGAATCTTCTCTCTATTGATTATATTGGTAACATTTTTTACCTTAAATCCTTGTTCGATAAGTGCACATTTTACTTCTTCAGGCTCAACATATGAATCTACGCCCTTTAATACTATTTGTAGGCCTTTAGCACTCTTAAGTTGATATGTATAAAAATTTGTTTTATTTTTTTCAAACTCACTAACAATTTTTCGGAAATCTTTTTCATCATATATTTGGATTTTAGTTTCATCAATATTACCTCGTTTAATTGGAATGATGTGAAAAGCATTTTCACCAATGGTCGACAGTAGATTTTTTAGAATCGCGTTTGAATTTTTTTCTCTCAGATAAATAGGTGGTGGCTTAAAAGACTTTTGTGATGATGCAGCGGGCTTGTCGTTTTTGTCTTGCAATAATGAAAAACGATTTTGACGATTGATAGAAGATGTGCTGTTATCCCTAGACATCTTTGGGGTGGATCCAATTTTAGTAGAATTTGGGCTTCGCCCGCGCTTTAAAATGGTTATATATCTGTCCATTCCTACTTGTACCTTTGGTTTTGTACTACTGTTGTCTTCAGTAACAACTTGTTTAATTGTTGACCACGAGCCCGAAGCGGATGATATCGCTGAGTTAAATTTAGAAGTACTAGGCAATAATGTCAACGATTCACTAGTTGGCATTGGACAAAGCGAAGTTGATCGCTGACGAAACTGTGGTTTTGCCGTTAGTAAAAGTCTATTATCAGATTTTTGATTTTTATTAAGAGCTTCAGAACTCACAGCAAGTCTATTATCAGATTTTTTATTTTTATTGTTATCATTATGAGCATCAAAACTCACAGTAAAATAGGCATTTCTGCCGTTAGAACTCACTTCACTATTTTTTTCCTCTGGGGTACTCATAAAGAGTATTCCTCAAGGGTATTTTGTATGTTTTTTTTGTTTACGGTTTTTTTTTATTTTTGTTATTTCTATATGTAAAAATATTATCAAAGCAAAAAAAAATGCTTATTTATCAAAGTTAATATGTACTACGAATATTTTTTGTATGCTTTTTTTTTGTTTAGTTTGTATATAAGAAAAATTCCGCTATTACGTCTGTTCACTATGAAGGTACAACGAGAACTTCTCGTTTGTTCACAAAATGTATGAAATTTATTGAAAGTATGGTAACGTGTTTGAGAGAATATTTATTTATATGTGAGAGCATAAGAAAAAACCTTCTCAAAATAAAATAGATCAGTGGTGTCAAAAATAAAACTATAGTTGTATGTGTGAGAAAAGTTGTCTCATTCGTCTATGAAGTACATAGGAAAAAATAAATATTTGGAACAAATGCAGTTTAGTAAAGCAGCTAAAAATAAATAAAAAGGAGCCTATGTGATAGAAAATTAAAAAATAAGATGAAAAAATTAAATAAAAAAGTTGGCGGCGACCCATATTTTTCAAGTTATCGGGCTCTGAACTTTTCATAGGAAACTCTGAAAAATCTCAAAAAAATAATTATCAGATAGTAATGTAAAAAATAAGAAAAAAAACTTAATCAAAAAAATTTGCTGCAGGCCATATTTCCCGAGTTATTGGTCTTTAAAGTTTAAACAGAAAGTGCAGTTTAGTGAAAATGCTACAAAAAAAGTCAAAATGTCTTTTAAATACATATTAATTTCTTTCCTTAAACTTTTTACAACAGCAAACACATTAAATATCGCGAAAAGCATTGGTGATCATAGAATATTTTTCGCATACCACTTCTTTTCTTTCACTGTATCTGCAAACAAATTAATACACCCGCTACGCATGTGTTCACATCGCTGTCTCATCGACGACTAAATGAAAGAGAATAAGAATGTGTGTGATTTTACCTAGCACAATTGTGCTATGAAACTGACATCAATGAAATAGATTCTATCTATTGACTGCTTTCTGAGGCCAGTTTTTTGTGTCATTTTGTATGGAAAATCTGCTTATGCCATAATTCTGTTTGATCATTTACTTACATATATTTTTTTTACTTTTATATATTTGTGGTTGCCAGATTTTAATAAAGAATCCCTGGGGAAGTTGGAAAATACCAACGAAATGTAGGATTTAAAATTGAAATGACCTTGAAAGCCCGAAAATTTTTTAAACTTTCGAAAACTTTCGATAGTGACACTATCGATAGTCTTCCACCTCTACCTCAGAATATGTGCTAACTATTTAATTTATATTATTTTACGATAAACAAATTATTGTTGTTCTTATTATATTTTTAATAAATATGTGAGTGCCCCGGTAGCTTAGTGGGTAATATGCTAGGCTATCAGTGCTGCGGGGGATGTGGCTTCCATTCCAGACTTTTCTCAGTAGCGCTACAATGGGTGAAGGCCTTTGTCACTATGCTCGTCAAAATAAGTTACTATATAATTTGTAATTATTTTTATAACATTTAATAAATAAATAAAATAGAGTACATACTTGTAAGCGACAAGTAAAATAAAATATAGCTTAGAGTTATCAAAATGACAAAATTGTTAATACAGGCTGTAAAATTTTAACGTAAACGACAATTTACCTAACTAAGATATATTACAATATGAAAAAAACCTTCTTTTGTTGCTTACGATTAAATGTACATACACATATCGTTGGTTTCAAGTAGAAAGCCTTAACTCAAACAATTCTAAAGTAATATTCACAATGTAAGTTTTTTGTAAAATTGCTTGTAAAAGCGTTATTTTTTACACTATTGCAATTAATTTTTGTGAAGAGATGTATTTGGGTCAAATGTATTGGAATCACTGAATCACAAGAGTGAAATGCGCATAGAATCCAGCTAAACCCCTCAATAATAAATTTCAATGTATTTTTAATAAAAAATTATTTTACTGAAATAAGTAAAAAATAATTTGGGATTATTAGTGCGTTAATAAAAGTTAAACTTAAAAAGAGTTTTAGTTAAATGATTATGATTTTGAGCCTGATTAAGAGAAAAGAAATATATAAAAACTTAAGGCTTTATAGATAAAAATTATTAAGGAATAATAATAAAATAACAAATTTTTTTATAATAATTTTTATAAATAAGGCGTTCATTTGTTTAACTCATTTTAGCTTCCTTTCAAACGTGATTTAGCTTAGTGTTATTTTAGAATCTGGTCACACTGCTTGCAATGCAAATATATGAGAGATCTTAATCAAACTAAACAAAAACAAAAACAAAACAAATTCTTTCGGCAACTATATTTTGTCGGTTGGTTTTGGTTTGCGGCACAGTATATTCAAAATACATCATGTTTGCAGCAAACCAATAGCCAATCGACGATTTGTTGGAATAGAGAGTATGTACAATAAAGTTTAATAGCGCTGCACACAGGGTGACCGATGACATTTTTCAAAAAGTGGCACAAAATAGGGGATTTATCAAAAGAAGGGGCAAAATTAAAAAAAAAAAACGAGAAAACCACACTATACTTGTTATTTCTAATGTATTATTAATTAATTATTAAATCACTTTAAAAAAGGGGAAAAAAGTGGCAAAGCAGTCGAAAAGTGGCAATTTGCCACTTTAGTCGGTCAAACGGTGACGCTGGCTGCACAGTGCAGCGTTGTCAGCCTTCAAATTTCAAAGAGCACTGAAACCAGGAAAAAAGCGCGTAATTTAAATAAAATATCACTAAATTTAAATTTTTTATCTTATATAAAAAGTTGTTATAGATACATACATATATATATATGTATATAAAAATATAGGAATCGGTTGACCTTGTATTCCATCCCTAAAACTTCATATTTTGGGCAATCGATACACATTTTAATTCCATAAGAATTAGTGAATTCTCAAATTAATTTGACGAAACCTTTTCAGTTCAAGGAACAAACGAATCCCTCGAGTTTAGTCAAATTGGCAGTAGTCGACAAATCCTTCTGAGGTTAAGAGCTGATTACATTTTGAACTCGATTAGATTAGTTGTTTAATCAAGGATTACAAAATTTGGTTTTTATTGAATTATTACATATATATACGAAATATAACATTATTTCTGCTGCAGCTGAACTATGTGATAAAAGCATTAAAATTTCCTCGAAATAAAAAAGGTGTGCAAAGTGTTATGCAGCAAGCATCAAAGTTAATAATTAAAAAAAGTGATTTTAAAATTTTCAAATTATATAAAATAAATATTATCGGGCCTGTTCTGCGAATCACGACATGTCAAATCATTGATAGCCACTAAATCATTGCTTTTGTAAATGTTACGATTTATAGATATGGAAGTTGGAATAAAATATGCTATTATACATGACAAAAACTTAAAATGCAATAAAAATCCACTAAAAAGTTTGTTTGAAATCACCGTGATTTTCAGAACAGGCCCGTATATATATGTATGTATTATTATTTTAGGAAAAAAATATTCGACATTGGGAAAAAGTTACCAATTTTGGTTATAAGTAATTAAAAACGGCAGCTCTATTCACAACACAATTTTCTCGTTTCAGGCCAATTTTTCCTACAAAGCAAAGCGTTAACCAAGTGTAAGGACATTTTGTTACGTCCCAGCAAAAAAGTTTGCTTACTAGAATGCAAAAAAGTGTATGTACTCTTCAGTCGTAAGTACTTACAATTTGACTGAATAACCCATTATTTTTGTTTGAGAAGTTCAAAAAGTATGCGGTACCCTATACTTTTTGCCTACAAATATCCAAAAGTTAATAGATTACTGATTGACTAAAAGTATTCAAAATTTAATGGGTTATTTTGTGGATTACTTTTTGCCTAAAATTTTCCAAAAACAATTTTTTGCTAATAAAAATAAAAAGAATTTTTTAAAAATCATAATTTTGCAAAGCAAATATATGGAGATGTATGTTGAATAATATGCAAAAATACTTAAATTTTGTAATAAATTTTTCTCTATATATACTTCATTATTAACTGGAAAGTACTACAATAAGTATTTTCACGTAATGATATAAATAAGTACCACTCATTACTTTGTAAGCCATTAAAAGAGCACTACACATTACAAAATCTTGAAAATTTTTTGCTGGGGTATTTTAGACGTAGATAATCATAAAAGGTAAGAACGCGTTCAACTTCTGCATTTAAATATGGAAGTGACAGAAGTTTGATGGGAATATATTTTTTGATAATACCTCAAACGTGTTCATGTCAACTGACTTTACTTCTGCCTAAAACTCGACGATGGATTCAATATTTTCCCATTGTGTTAAGTGAATCCTGTTCCATCCATTGTACACACTAGGCAAAATATCGCTGTTAGACTATATATATTAACTATTTGCATTATTCCTTATTTGATATGAGGCAAAACACTGTTGGTACATTAACTATGCTTAAAATAGGCTTGTACAATCTTAGTAGAATTTGTTTAAATGCTCCATTTGAATTCCTCAAAAAAAAAAATAGAAAATTTGAAATACTATTAAGTATAATAAGTGAAATTCACAATTGAATATTTTTACAAAATTAAATGAAAGATTTTGTAGTGTTGAAATAAAATACATAATGTGTAAAAGATTATTAGTATTATATAAGTGATTAAAATAAGTTTGCAAATGATTACAGCAGCGTGACCGCTTGACCGACTAAAGTGGCAAATTGCCACTTTTTCGATATATGGATTCCACTTTTCCACTTTTTCGACTTCCTTGCCACTTTTACTCCTATTTTTTTTAGGGTGAGTTATATAAAAATACATTAAAAATAAAAAGTTTAGTGTAGTTTTCTCGTTTTTTTTTAATTTTGCCCCTTTTTTTTTGATAAATCCCCTATTTGGTGCCACTTTTTCAAAAATCTCATTGGTCACCCTGGATACACACTCAATTTTAAAAATGTTCACACAAAAATATTAATTTTGAGCTTTAAGTTTTTTGAGATGCCAACAAGTTTTTTGAAAATATAAAGTTTTTTCGAGTTTTTTATAAATATGTCCATAATTGAACTTTTGCAGTATATTGAATGAAAATATTAAGTGATGTTTGTATGCAATAAAACGATCTTATATTTTCTCACTCCCTTATTACTGCAACAGTGTCTAAAGGGTCAGTTAGCCTAACCATTTTCATTACTTTTCACATAACAATATCGATCAGCTGTTTTCTTTTAAAATTTTGGTACTTTTGTAGAAAAAAAAAGTTTTTGTTTTGGAAAAAAAGTTTTTTTTTCAGATTTAGCAAGTTTTTTAAAAAATATATATGGTAACGCTGCAGAAAGCACACAGCGAACGAGACCACAAAGTATAAAAAGGAAAATACATTTGAGCACATGGACATTTGTACAAAATTGAATGGAGGAACTTTTTGTGTTGAATTAAAAAACATTATGCGATAAAAGTTGAATAAGGCAAGTTTAACGTATGACGGATTCTATGTGCCTGATCCTTTATTTAGTCTGCTACTAGCTGCCAGCAACATAAGAACGGCATTACACTTGCATTTAGACACATCTACTAGGCAGACTAATAACAGCACAACTACTGTGTACTATTGTGTGGCCGATCTCCTTGGATCTCGTCAAGATTTCAATTTCAACGTCTTGCACAAACAGGCTGTAAGTTAAGTTTCGGAAAAGCTAATTATAAAAAGAAACTGAGTTTTATTTCGAACCCGAAAATTGGACCTCTTAAGAGTGGTTGCGATGTCATCAGCATCGCATCAATCACGTGAGCTTGCGGTGTCTGCTCTTCTTTATTTTGTTATATTATGTTCACACTTGTGTGTTTAACGTCTCATGCGTGTGTAACAGCTTACCATACATTGACTCGTTTTGTTAAGCATCTCAAATGAGATGATTTAGATTTAAACACTTCGTTATACATGTAAATGGAGTATGCTCAGTGTGTTTTTGATAACTCTGGCAACTTTGTGTTGTTATTCAAAGGCGGCACATGAAAAAATTATTTGGTACACAAGTTAAAAAATACTAAATTATTTACCAAAACATTTCACTAAATCATAAACAGTCACAACTCAAAATTATCAAAGTGATTTTGTTTTTTTAAAAATGGGTTAATTTAACAAATCTCTAACGACCGCAACAATTTCTTTTATAATACAGTCTTCTTGAAGAATATAAAATACCATTATGTTTGTTTTTATGTTACATACTTGCGTCATTTGTACAGTATCAACAGTTATTTGTCACTACTCAGCATCTGATTTTTGTTTTGCTGTGACTCTTTATGATTTAGTGTGCGATATATTTTTATTCAAAACTACACCCAGCATGGAAAGTTCTTAGGATTTACAGAAAAAATGACAGAAATCTTTGTTGCGGCATATCCCAATCATAACAAAAATATTGTTCACTGCCCTTCAAGTAGGTCAAATTAGTGAATTTGCCTAGGTAAATATAAAAGGGGCAAAAATAACTTTATATCTTCTTATTTATTCAAGATATCGAAAAATAGAGAACGAATTTAAAAAATTAATGTGTCAATCATATAAAATCGATCATTAATTATTGTTTTTTAATTTTTTATGCGGCAAACCAGCTAGGACCCCACTAAATATAAACTTAAATAAAACACAGAAGTGCGTGTGTTTTGGTTTATTTCAGCAAACAAATTGGCTTTATGTATTTGTTGTTATATATTCTTCAAAACAGTTCATATATTTGTTAGTATATTTCTTTTATTTATGATTTTTGAGTAGACTATGCAGCATAACAATTGTGAATAATGATATGAATACTTTTACATTGGAAGTTTGCCTCATATCATAAAAAGTGACGAATGACGCAAAACAATTTTTAAAATACTTAACAATTGTGGTTGTGAGACAATATTGGAACTCTATATCTCCTGATATATTCAATATATCGAAAAACTGAGAACCAATTTGAAAAAGGACACATTTTTCATAAATAATCAATCAATAACTCAACTTTTTTTTTTAATATCCCATGCGCCAAACCAGTAACCACCCGACGACATAAGTGTGAACATAGTATAAACATATTTTCTCATATTCGGCAATAGTGTTCATAGTACTCTTAAAAAATAAAAATTATATTTGTACAAGAATGTCAGGAAACACATATTAATTTTAGCTTTGTGATGATGAGTGGAGTCGGTAGCAAAAAATGTTAAGCATGCATGTAATCAGTCATTTAGATTGGCACCGCATTGCTATTGCTTTTGCTTGTAGCATGCTCATTGATAGTCTGCTGTTTTTCAATTACTTTTTCTAAAACTTTTCTGAAAACGTGTTTTTAAAATACAATATAAAGTATATAAAAATATAAGTTTTTAAGTTCTTTAATTTTTCCAAAAACATTGTTTTGTATTTTGTACTTGTGCCTTGCAGGCATTGCAGCAAATGTAAAATTTTATCGGTGCATAAATACAAATTATGTGTTTTTGCATGAGCGTAAGCCGTGTAAGTATTATGAGTTAGCATTGTTTGGGTACAAAAAGCTAAAAACGAAGTATAAAATAATTAATCGAGTACGAAAATAGAAAATACTAAAAATGTTTCTCATTCCGATTAAGTATTTTGCTGCTTCCGCTTTTTGAGCTCTTAGCTTTTGTATAAAAGAAATGTGCAGACAACGCAAAGTACTGAATATATTATCATGGCATGAAGCTGTCAACAAATAACCGACGAGTCAAATCAACACGAAAAATATTCTTCCGGTGTTTAGGTCATTCTGCTATGAGTTGCTGTGCACTCGTGCAGGTCACTAGTTGCGGTGTACTCACGCAGCTCTCTATGAAACACACACAATAAATGCACATGCATACATTTGCATTTGCATTTAGTTTTTTGTTTTCATTCGTACGGGTTAAACGTGTTAAGTGATGCGCTCGTTAATTTTTATTAATAAAAGTGTTAAAAAGTGTTTAATTTGTTAATAAAAGTGCATAATTGTATAAATAAATATCTCTAGTTTAAGAATATATAAAAAGATTTTCATTAAAATGTAGGAAAATAAGAAAATTGTATATGTAAATATATGGGCAATACCTAAGAAAAATATGCAAAAAAATATTCGTTGTGTTAGTGATGTGAAGTTTTTGTTTACATGTTTTTAGCAACAAATAGTGATATCGATAACGAGCATTATATTGTCAGCTTATAGCTACAAAAAAAAAACAAATGAAAAAGAACCAATGCGGCAGTACATATTTAAATGAGGCAACATATGCCTTTTGGAAATGTGAAAGTTAATAAGGTATGTTGCATTTAATACATAAAACATATTGATGACATTTATAAACGGGCTTACAGCAAGCAACCAGTTTAAATTCTTAAAAAAACTTAAGCAATTTTTAACTTTACAGACGTTCTACATTGACAACAGTTGACGTTTTATTCTACATAGGGTTAGGAGTAGGGAAGAGAACTTTACCAATTCGTCTGATCTTTTTTTATGTGTGGAACTTCATAATTCCTTGATTTTTATACCGATTTAACTTCCATTTGGCCCTATTGCAAAAAAAAAATGGGCAGGACTACGCCCATTAAACTTTTTCTTTGATTTTATGTATTATGTAAAACATACCCTGGCCTTTCTTGCATTTAAGACAATGGGGACTCGCCTATTAGCTTTAAGTATTAAATTAAATGTACTTGTGCTTATCATTATACGGCGAAACTTGGCTGGCTCTTGAAATAGCACACTCTTGTGCTTATATGTTTGAGTCCATGCCCATTAAAATTTGATATTATGTATCACCTGGTTTCACTTGACCGATTCTTGCAAAACTTAGCACACTCCTTGATCTCTATGAAGGTGACGATATATTGCATTAAGAAAAGTGGGTGGGACCTCATGTACATCAAAAAATGGGCGTCATAATGTCCTAAAATTTTAAAATGCGAACTGAAAAGGAAAAAACTAAAACTTTAAAAAGAATTTAACCGAGTTGAAAAATAAGCCCTACTAAAAATATGTGGTTAAAGTCCACTAATGATTTATTAAAGCTACAATGAAATGCATATAGACAATGATTAACCACCAGCAAATAAATTTTATTTACTATTATAATGTCTATAAATTTAAAAACCATCAAATTCAGTTAAATATAACACTTTTGTATGCGCTACCCCTATAGTACCAGAAAAGCTCTCAAGTGCAAGTGTTTCTTAATAAGATGATATAAATAGGATATAAAATATAGTTGTGGACACTGTTGCCAGATTTGCAGATTTCTCTGCGTTTTGATGATTTTTCATTGCAAAAATCATAAAGTGAGATTGGCCCTAAATATAACTCCTCTTAAAGTGGTTGCGATGTCATCAGCATCGCATCAATCACGTGTGCTTGCGATGTCACACTTGTGTGTTTTAAGTCTCATTCGTGTGTAACAGCTTAAACACGACGACTTTGAAATGTTTACCATATACTGACCTGTTTTGTTATACATATGTATCAAATGAAATGTTTTAGATTTATACAATGTTCACACTATAGTGTTTAGCGTCTCATTCGTGTGTAGCAGCTTAAACACGACGGTTTTGAGATGTTTTCTCATACATTGACTCGTTTTGTTAAAGATCTCAAATGAGATGTTTTATACTATGTTCACACTTATGTTTTTAAACGTGTTTAACGCCTCATTCGTGTTTAAGAGCTTAAACACGATGATTTTGAGATGTTTTACCATACATTGACTTGTTTCGTTAAACATCTCAAATGAAGTGCTTAAGATTTAAACACTTTATTAAACACGTAAATGAAATATGTTCAGTGCGTTTTTTGATAACTCTGGCATCTTTGTGTTGTTATTAAATGGCGTCATGTGAAAAATCATTTGGTAAACAAATAGTTAGTGAAGAAATACTAAATTATTTACAAAAACATTTGTTGTTTGAAAATAATAAACCAATATAAAAGCATAATTGTTCGTAATTTTTTACAAATACAATAATTTACTCAAAAAACGTCAACCTTAAACATCTCAAATGTAATGTGAACGGTTGTGTTTAGCTTTTTAAAACACTTGCCATAAGTGTGAACATGGTATTAGATTTAAACCCTTCGTTAAACATGTAAATGGAGTAAGTTCAGTGCGTTTTTGATAACTGTGGCAACTTTGTGTTGTTATTCAAAGGCGGCACATGAAAAAATTATTTGGTACACAAGTTAAAAAATACTAAATTATTTACCAAAACATTTCACTAAATCATAAACAGTCACAACTCAAAATTATCAAAGTGATTTTGTTTTTTTAAAAATGGGTTAATTTAACAAATCTCTAACGACCGCAACAATTTCTTTTATAATACAATCTTCTTGAAGAATATAAAATACCATTATGTTTGTTTTTATGTTACATACTTGCGTCATTTGTACAGTATCAACAGTTATTTGTCACTACTCAGCATCTGATTTTTGTTTTGCTGTGACTCTTTATGATTTAGTGTGCGATATATTTTTATTCAAAACTACACCCAGCATGGAAAGTACTTAGGATTTACAGAAAAAATGACAGAAATCTTTGTTGCGGCATATCCCAATCATAACAAAAATATTGTTCACTGCCCTTCAAGTAGGTCAAATTAGTGAATTTGCCTAGGTAAATATAAAAGGGGCAAAAATAACTTTATATCTTCTTATTTATTCAAGATATCGAAAAATAGAGAACGAATTTAAAAAATTAATGTGTCAATCATATAAAATCGATCATTAATTATTGTTTTTTAATTTTTTATGCGGCAAACCAGCTAGGACCCCACTAAATATAAACTTAAATAAAACACAGAAGCGCGTGTGTTTTGGTTTATTTCAGCAAACAAATTGGCTTTATGTATTTGTTGTTATATATTCTTCAAAACAGTTCATATATTTGTTAGTATATTTCTTTTATTTATGATTTTTGAGTAGACTATGCAGCATAACAATTGTGAATAATGATATGAATACTTTTACATTGGAAGTTTGCCTCATATCCCAAAAAGTGACGAATGACGCAAAACAATTTTTAAAATACTTAACAATTGTGGTTGTGAGACAATATTGGAACTCTATATCTCCTGATATATTCAATATATCGAAAAACTGAGAACCAATTTGAAAAAAGACACATTTTTCACAAATAATCAATCAATAACTCAACTTTTTTTTTTAATATCCCATGCGCCAAACCAGTAACCACCCGACGACATAAGTGTGAACATAGTATAAACATATTTTCTCATATTCGGCAATAGTGTTCATATTACTCTTAAAAAATAAAAATTATATTTGTACAAGAATGTCAGGAAACACAAAATAATTTTAGCTTTGTGATGATGAGTGGAGTCGGTAGCAAAAAATGTTAAGCATGCATGTAATCAGTCATTTAGATTGGCACCGCATTGCTATTGCTTTTGCTTGTAGCATGCTCATTGATAGTCTGCTGTTTTTGAATTACTTTTTCTAAAACTTTTCTGAAAACGTGTTTTTAAAATACAATATAAAGTATATAAAAATATTAGTTTTTAAGTTCTTTAATTTTTCCAAAAAACATTGTTTTGTGTTTTGTACTTGTGCTTTGCAGGTATTGCAGCAAATGTAAAATTTTATCGGTGCATAAATACAAATTATATGTTTTTGCATGAGCGTAAGCCGTGTAAGTATTATGAGTTAGCATTGCTTGGGTACAAAAAGCTAAAAACGAAGTATAAAATAATTAATCGAGTACGAAAATAGAAAATACTAAAAATGTTTCTCATTCCGATTAAGTATTTTGCTGCTTCCGCTTTTTGAGCTCTTAACTTTTGTATAAAAGAAATGTGCAGACAACGCAAAGTACTGAATATATTATCATGGCATGAAGCTGTCAACAAATAACCGACGAGTCAAATCAACACGAAAAATATTCTTCCGGTGTTTAGGTCATTCTGCTATGAGTTGCTGTGCACTCGTGCAGGTCACTAGTTGCGGTGTACTCACGCAGCTCTCTATGAAACACACACAATAAATGCACATGCATACATTTGCATTTGCATTTAGTTTTTTGTTTTCATTCGTACGGGTTAAACGTGTTAAGTGATGCGCTCGTTAATTTTTATTAATAAAAGTGTTAAAAAGTGTTTAATTTGTTAATAAAAGTGCATAATTGTATAAATAAATATCTCTAGTTTAAGAATATATAAAAAGATTTTCATTAAAATGTAGGAAAATAAGAAAATTGTATATGTAAATATATGGGCAATACCTAAGAAAAATATGCAAAAAAATATTCGTTGTGTTAGTGATGTGAAGTTTTTGTTTACATGTTTTTAGCAACAAATAGTGATATCGATAACGAGCATTATATTGTCAGCTTATAGCTACAAAAAAAAGCAAATGAAAAAGAACCAATGCGGCAGTACATATTTAAATGAGGCAACATATGCCTTTTGGAAATGTGAAAGTTAATAAGGTATGTTGCATTTAATACATAAAACATATTGATGACATTTATAAACGGGCTTACAGCAAGCAACCAGTTTAAATTCTTAAAAAAACTTAAGCAATTTTTAACTTTACAGACGTTCTACATTGACAACAGTTGACGTTTTATTCTACATAGGGTTAGGGGTAGGGAAGAGAACGTTACCAATTCGTCTGATCTTTTTTTATGTGTGGAACTTCATAATTCCTTGATTTTTATACCGATTTAACTTCCATTTGGCCCTATTGCAAAAAAAAAATGGGCAGGACTACGCCCATTAAACTTTTTCTTTGATTTTATGTATTTTTACTTATCGGATCGCTGCAACACCTAAAACATACCCTGGCCTTTCTTGCATTTAAGACAATGGGGACTCGCCTATTAGCTTTAAGTATTAAATTAAATGTACTTGTGCTTATCATTATACGGCGAAACTTGGCTGGCTCTTGAAATAGCACACTCTTGTGCTTATATGTTTGAGTCCATGCCCATTAAAATTTGATATTATGTATCACCTGGTTTCACTTGACCGATTCTTGCAAAACTTAGCACACTCCTTGATCTCTATGAAGGTGACGATATATTGCATTAAGAAAAGTGGGTGGGACCTCATGTACATCAAAAAATGGGCGTCATAATGTCCTAAAATTTTAAAATTCGAACTGAAAAGGAAAAAACTAAAACTTTAAAAAGAATTTGACCGAGTTGAAAAATAAGCCCTACTAAAAATATGTGGTTAAAGTCCACTAATGATTTATTAAAGCTACAATGAAATGCATATAGACAATGATTAACCACCAGCAAATAAATTTTATTTACTATTATAATGTCTATAAATTTAAAAACCATCAAATTCAGTTAAATAGAACACTTTTGTATGCGCTACCCCTATAGTACCAGAAAAGCTATCAAGTGCAAGTGTTTCTTAATAAGATGATATAAATAAGATATAAAATATAGTTGTGGACACTGTTGCCAGATTTGCAGATTTCTCTGCGTTTTGATGATTTTTCATTGCAAAAATCATAAAGTGAGATTGGCCCTAAATATAACTCCTCTTAAAGTGGTTGCGATGTCATCAGCATCGCATCAATCACGTGTGCTTGCGGTGTCACACTTGTGTGTTTTAAGTCTCATTCGTGTGTAACAGCTTAAACACGACGACTTTGAATGTTTACCATATACTGACCTGTTTTGTTATACATATGTATCAAATGAAATGTTTTAGATTTATACAATGTTCACACTATAGTGTTTAGCGTCTCATTCGTGTGTAGCATCTTAAACACGACAGTTTTGAGATGTTTTATCATACATTGACTCGTTTTGTTAAAGATCTCAAATGAGATGTTTTATACTATGTTCACACTTATGTTTTTAAACGTGTTTAACGCCTCATTCGTGTTTAAGAGCTTAAACACGACGATTTTGAGATGTTTTACCATACATTGACTTGTTTTGTTAAACATCTCAAATGAAGTGTTTAAGATTTAAACACTTTATTAAACACGCAAATGAAATATGTTCAGTGCGTTTTTTGATAACTCTGGCATCTTTGTGTTGTTATTAAATGGCGTCATGTGAAAAATCATTTGGTAAACAAATAGTTAGTGAAGAAATACTAAATTATTTACAAAAACATTTGTTGTTTGAAAATAATAAACCAATATAAAAGCATAATTGTTCGTAAATTTTTACAAATACAATAATTTACTCAAAAAACGTCAACCTTAAACATCTCAAATGTAATGTGAACGCTTGTGTTTAGCTTTTTAAAACACTTGCCATAAGTGTGAACATGGTATTAGACTTAAACCCTTCGTTAAACATGTAAATGGAGTAAGTTCAGTGCGTTTTTGATAACTGTGGCAACTTTGTGCTGTTATTCAAAGGCGGCACATGAAAAAATGATTTGGTACACAAGTTAAAAAATACTAAATAATTTACCAAAACATTTCACTAAATCATAAACAGTCACAACTCAAAATTATCAAAGTGATTTTGTTTTTTTAAAAATGGGTTAATTTAACAAATCTCTAACGACCGCAACAATTTCTTTTATAATACAGTCTTCTTGAAGAATATAAAATACCATTATGTTTGTTTTTATGTTACATACTTGCGTCATTTGTACAGTATCAACAGTTATTTGTCACTACTCAGCATCTGATTTTTGTTTTGCTGTGACTCTTTATGATTTAGTGTGCGATATATTTTTATTCAAAACTACACCCAGCATGGAAAGTTATTAGGATTTACAGAAAAAATGACAGAAATCTTTGTTGCGGCATATCCCAATCATAACAAAAATATTGTTCACTGCCCTTCAAGTAGGTCAAATTAGTGAATTTGCCTAGGTAAATATAAAAGGGGCAAAAATAACTTTATATCTTCTTATTTATTCAAGATATCGAAAAATAGAGAACGAATTTAAAAAATTAATGTGTCAATCATATAAAATCGATCATTAATTATTGTTTTTTAATTTTTTATGCGGCAAACCAGCTAGGACCCGACTAAATAAAAACTTAAATAAAACACAGAAGCGCGTGTGTTTTGGTTTATTTCAGCAAACAAATTGGCTTTATGTATTGTTGTTTGGCTTACAGTTATATATTCTTCAAAACAGTTCATATATTTGTTAGTATATTTCTTTTATTTATGATTTTTGAGTAGACTATGCAGCATAACAATTGTGAATAATGATATGAATACTTTTACATTGGAAGTTTGCCTCATATCCCAAAAAGTGACGAATGACGCAAAACAATTTTTAAAATACTTAACAATTGTGGTTGTGAGACAATATTGGAACTCTATATCTCCTGATATATTCAATATATCGAAAAACTGAGAACCAATTTGAAAAAGGACACATTTTTCACAAATAATCAATCAATAACTCAACTTTTTTTTTTAATATCCCATGCGCCAAACCAGTAACCACCCGACGACATAAATGTGAACATAGTATAAACATATTTGCTCATATTCGGCAATAGTGTTCATATTACTCTTAAAAAATAAAAATTATATTTGTACAAGAATGTCAGGAAACACAAAATAATTTTAGCTTTGTGATGATGAGTGGAGTCGGTAGCAAAAAATGTTAAGCATGCATGTAATCAGTCATTTAGATTGGCACCGCATTGCTATTGCTTTTGCTTGTAGCATGCTCATTGATAGTCTGCTGTTTTTGAATTACTTTTTCTAAAACTTTTCTGAAAACGTGTTTTTAAAATACAATATAAAGTATATAAAAATATTAGTTTTTAAGATCTTTAATTTTTCCAAAAAACATTGTTTTGTGTTTTGTACTTGTGCTTTGCAAAAATTGCAGCAAATGTAAAATTTTATCGGTGCATAAATACAAATTATGTGTTTTTGCATGAGCGTAAGCCGTGTAAGTATTATGAGTTAGCATTGCTTGGGTACAAAAAGCTAAAAACGAAGTATAAAATAATTAATCGAGTACGAAAATAGAAAATACTAAAAATGTTTCTCATTCCGATTAAGTATTTTGCTGCTTCCGCTTTTTGAGCTCTTAACTTTTGTATAAAAGAAATGTGCAGACAACGCAAAGTACTGAATATATTATCATGGCATGAAGCTCTCAACAAATAACCGACGAGTCAAATCAACACGAAAAATATTCTTCCGGTGTTTAGGTCATTCTGCTATGAGTTGCTGTGCACTCGTGCAGGTCACTAGTTGCGGTGTACTCACGCAGCTCTCTATGAAACACACACAATAAACGCACATGCATACATTTGCATTTGCATTTAGTTTTTTGTTTTCATTCGTACGGGTTAAACGTGTTAAGTGATGCGCTCGTTAATTTTTATTAATAAAAGTGTTAAAAAGTGTTTAATTTGTTAATAAAAGTGCATAATTGTATAAATAAATATCTCTAGTTTAAGAATATATAAAAAGATTTTCATTAAAATGAAGGAAAATAAGAAAATTGTATGTATATGTAAATATATGGGCAATACCTAAGAAAAATATGCAAAAAAATTATCGTTGTGTTAATGATGTGAAGTTTTTGTTTACATGTTTTTAGCAACAAATAGTGATATCGATAACGAGCATTATATTGTCAGCTTATAGCTACAAGAAAAACAAATGAAAAAGAACCAATGCGGCAGTACATATTTAAATGAGGCAACATATGCCTTTTGGAAATGTGAAAGTTAATAAGGTATGTTGCATTTAATACATAAAACATATTGATGACATTTATAAACGGGTGTTTTATTATACATAGGTGTAGGGGTAGGGTGGAGAAAGTTACCAATTCGTCTGATCTTTTTTTATGTGTGGTACTTAATAAATCCTTGATTTTTATACCGATTTAACTTCCATTTGGCCCTATTGCAAAAAAAAAATTGGGCAGGACTACGCCCATTAAACTTTTTCTTTGATTTTATGTATTTTTACTTATCGGATCGCTGCAACACCTAAAACATACCCTGGCCTTTCTTGCATTTAAGACAATGGGGACTCGCCCATTAGCTTTAAGTATTAAATTAAATGTACTTGTGCTTATCATATTACAGCGAAACTTGGCTGGCTCTTGAAATAGCACACTCTTGTGCTTATATGGTTGGGTCCATGCCTATTAAAATTTGATATTATGTATCACCTGGTTTCACTTGACCGATTCCTGCAAAACTTAGCACACTCCTTGATCTGTATGAAGGTGACGATATATTGCATTTAGACAAGTGGGTGGGACATCACGTACATCCAAAAATGGGCGTCATAATGCCCTAAAATTTTGAAATTCGAACTGAAAAGGAAAAAACTAAAACTTAAAAAAAAATTTAACCGAGTTGAAAAATAAGCCCTACTAAAAATATGTGGTTAAAGTCCACTAATGATTTATTAAAGCTACAATGAAATGCATATAGACAATGCTTAACCACCAGCAAATAAATTTTATTTACTATTATAATGTCTACAAATTTAAAAACCATAAAATTCAGTTAAATAGAACACTTTTGTATGCGCTACCCCTATAGTACCAGAAAAGCTATCAAGTGCAAGTGTTTCTTAATAAGATGATATAAATAGGATATAAAATATAGTTGTGGACATTGTTGCCAGATTTGCAGATTTCTCTGCGTTTTGATGATTTTTCATTGCAAAAATCATAAAGTGAGATTGGCCCTAAATGTAACTCCTCTTAAAGTGGTTGCGATGTCATCAGCATCGCATCAATCACGTGTGCTTGCGGTGTCACACTTGTGTGTTTTAAGTCTAATTCGTGTGTAACAGCTTAAACACGACGACTTTGAAATGTTTTACCATATACTGACCTGTTTTGTTAAACATATGTATCAAATGAAATGTTTTAGATTTATACAATGTCCACACTATAGTGTTTAACGTCTCATTCGTGTGTAGCAGCTTAAACACGACAGTTTTGAGATGTTTTATCATACATTGACTCGTTTTGTTAAACATCTCAAATGAGATGTTTTATACTATGTTCACACTTATGTTTTTAAACGTGTTTAACGCCTCATTCGTGTTTAAGAGCTTAAACACGACGATTTTGAGATGTTTTGCCATACATTGACTTGTTTTGTTAAACATCTCAAATGAAGTGTTTAAGACTTAAACAATTTCTTAAACACGCAAATGGAATATGTTCAGTTAAATGGCGTCATGTGAAAAATCATTTGGTAAACAAGTAGTTAGTGAAGAAATACTAAATTATTTACAAAAACATTTGTTGTTTGAAAATAATAAACCAATATAAAAGCATAATTGTTCGTAATTTTTTACAAATACAATAATTTACTCAAAAAACGTCAACCTTAAACATCTCAAATGTAATGTGAACGGTTGTGTTTAGTTTTTTTAAGCACTTGCCTTAAACACGTTTAAGACCATAAGTATGAACATGGTATTAGATTTAAACACTTCGTTAAACATGTAAATGGAGTAAGTTCAGTGCGTTTTTGATAACTGTGGCAACTTTGTGTTGTTATTCAAAGGCGGCACATGAAAAAATTATTTGGTACACAACTTAAAAAATACTAAATTATTTACCAAAACATTTCACTAAATCATAAACAGTCACAACTCAAAATTATCAAAGTGATTTTGTTTTTTTAAAAATGGGTTAATTTAACAAATCTCTAACGAGCGCATTAATTTCTTTTATAGTACAGTCTTCTTGAAGAATATAAAATACCATTATGTTTGTTTTTATGTTACATACTTGCGTCATTTGTACAGTATCAACAGTTATTTGTCACTATTCAGCATCTGATTTTTGTTTTGCTGTGACTCTTTATGATTTAGTGTGCGATATATTTTTATTCAAAACTACACGCAGCATGGAAAGTTATTAGGATTTACAGAAAAAATGACAAAAATCTTTGTTGCGGCATATCCCAATCCCAACAAAAATATTGTTCACTGCCCTTCAAGTAGGTAAAATTAGTGAATTTGCTTAGGTAAATATAAAAGGGGAAAAAAGAACTTTATATCTTCTTATTTATTCAAGATATGGAAAAATTTAGAATGAATTTAAAAAATTAATGTGTCAATCATATATAATCCATCATTAAATATATATTTTTTTTAATTTTTCTTGCGGTAAACCAGCAACCACCCGACTAAATGAAAACTTAAATAAAACACAGAAGCGCGTGTGTTCTGGTTTATTTTAGCAAACAAATTGGCTTTATGTATTGTTGTTTGGCTTACAGTTATATATTCTTCAAAACAGTTCATATATTTGTTAGTATATTTCTTTGATTTATGATTTTTGAGTAGACTATGCAGCATAACAATTGTGAATAATGACATGAATACTTTTACATTGGAAGTTTGCCTCATATCCCAAAAAGTGACGAATGATGCAAAACAATTTTTAAAATACTTAACAATTGTGGTTGTGAAACAATATTGGAACTCTGTATCTCCTGATATATTCAATATATCGAAAAACTGAGAACGAATTTGAAAAAGGACACATTTTTCATAAATAATCAATCAATAACTCAACTTTTTTATTAAATATCCCATGCGCCAAACCAGTAACCACCCGACGACATAAATGTGAACATAGTATAAACATATTTGCTCATATTCGGCAATAGTGTTCATATTACTCTTAAAAAATAAAAATTATATTTGTACAAGAATGTCAGGAAACACAAAATAATTTTAGCTTTGTGATGATGAGTGGAGTCGGTAGCAAAAAATGTTAAGCATGCATGTAATCAGTCATTTAGATTGGCACCGCATTGCTATTGCTTTTGCTTGTAGCATGCTCATTGATAGTCTGCTGTTTTTGAATTACTTTTTCTAAAACTTTTCTGAAAACGTGTTTTTAAAATACAATATAAAGTATATAAAAATATTAGTTTTTAAGATCTTTAATTTTTCCAAAAAACATTGTTTTGTGTTTTGTACTTGTGCTTTGCAAAAATTGCAGCAAATGTAAAATTTTATCGGTGCATAAATACAAATTATGTGTTTTTGCATGAGCGTAAGCCGTGTAAGTATTATGAGTTAGCATTGCTTGGGTACAAAAAGCTAAAAACGAAGTATAAAATAATTAATCGAGTACGAAAATAGAAAATACTAAAAATGTTTCTCATTCCGATTAAGTATTTTGCTGCTTCCGCTTTTTGAGCTCTTAACTTTTGTATAAAAGAAATGTGCAGACAACGCAAAGTACTGAATATATTATCATGGCATGAAGCTCTCAACAAATAACCGACGAGTCAAATCAACACGAAAAATATTCTTCCGGTGTTTAGGTCATTCTGCTATGAGTTGCTGTGCACTCGTGCAGGTCACTAGTTGCGGTGTACTCACGCAGCTCTCTATGAAACACACACAATAAACGCACATGCATACATTTGCATTTGCATTTAGTTTTTTGTTTTCATTCGTACGGGTTAAACGTGTTAAGTGATGCGCTCGTTAATTTTTATTAATAAAAGTGTTAAAAAGTGTTTAATTTGTTAATAAAAGTGCATAATTGTATAAATAAATATCTCTAGTTTAAGAATATATAAAAAGATTTTCATTAAAATGTAGGAAAATAAGAAAATTGTATGTATATGTAAATATATGGGCAATACCTAAGAAAAATATGCAAAAAAATTATCGTTGTGTTAGTGATGTGAAGTTTTTGTTTACATGTTTTTAGCAACAAATAGTGATATCGATAACGAGCATTATATTGTCAGCTTATAGCTACAAGAAAAACAAATGAAAAAGAACCAATGCGGCAGTACATATTTAAATGAGGCAACATATGCCTTTTGGAAATGTGAAAGTTAATAAGGTATGTTGCATTTAATACATAAAACATATTGATGACATTTATAAACGGGCGTTTTATTATACATAGGTGTAGGGGTAGGGTGGAGAAAGTTACCAATTCGTCTGATCTTTTTTTATGTGTGGTACTTAATAAATCCTTGATTTTTATACCGATTTAACTTCCATTTGGCCCTATTGCAAAAAAAAAATTGGGCAGGACTACGCCCATTAAACTTTTTCTTTGATTTTATGTATTTTTACTTATCGGATCGCTGCAACACCTAAAACATACCCTGGCCTTTCTTGCATTTAAGACAATGGGGACTCGCCCATTAGCTTAAAGTATTAAATTACATGTACTTGTGCTTATCATATTACAGCGAAACTTTGCTGGGCTCTTGAAATAGCACACACTTGTGCTTTAAAAAATGGTTGGGTCCATGCCCATTAAAATTTGACCGATTCTTGCAAAACTTAGCACACTCCTTGATCTCTATGAAGGTGACGATATATTGCATTTAGAAAAGTGGGTGGGACATCACGTACATCCAAAAATGGACGTCATAATGCCCTAAAATTTTGAAATTCGTACTGAAAAGGAAAAAACTAAAACTTAAAAAAAATTTAACCGAGTTGAAAAATAAGCCCTACTAAAAATATGTTGTTTACAGTCCACTAATGATTTATTAAAGCTACAATGAAATGCATATAGACAATGCTTAACCAGCAGCAAATAAATTTTATTTACTATTATAATGTCTACAAATTTAAAAACCATCAAATTCAGTTAAATAGAACACTTTTGTATGCGCTACCCCTATAGTACCAGAAAAGCTATCAAGTGCAAGTGTTTCTTAATAAGATGATATAAATAGGATATAAAATATAGTTGTGGACACTGTTGCCAGATTTGCAGATTTCTCTACATTTTGATGATTTTTCATTGCAAAAATCATAAAGTGAGATTTGCAGATTTTCACCACAAAAATTTCTTCTTGAACACTTTTTTCCACTCCTGAACATCTGCGATTTTTTGAGTTGTGTCTGTTTATGATGTAGCGTGCGCTATGTATGTATGTATGTGTATTTCTTTTAAGTTTTTTAAGTTTTATTTAGAAAACTTATGCATATCTTACTTATCCTTTTTAGGGTTTCGTACACCAAAGGTGAAAAGAAACTCTATTGTTTTCGCTACGCTGTCCGTCTGTCCGTCCGTCTGTCACAGGGTATTTTCTCGAGAACCGTCAGAGCCACGGCCCTGAAATTTAGACACAATGTGTAGACCTTTGGGCGCTATAACAACAAATACATGAGAGCTGGAAATTAAAGGGTGTTCCAAAACGAGCAACAAAAAATTTTAAAATCCCATGTAATATATATACAATTGTATAATTGTATTTGTATATACACTTGAATTTTGTAAGGTTAGTGTATTCTTATACCGACTGCAACAATTAACACTAAATTTTAAAAAATTTTAATTAAAGGGTGTACCATCAATTAATGTAATTTTGGCTATGTAATTTTGACAACTTGCTTGTATTGTATCTTGGAAACCGTAAGAGAAAACTTCTTGAAATTTTCTAAAACGGTAAAACAAAAAAATCCTAAAATTATAAAATCGCCAAACCGAAAAAATCGCCAAAACAAAAGAAAAATCGCCAAAACGAAAAAAAGCACCAAATTAAAAAAAATTTCTAAAACGAAAACAAATCGCGAAAAAGCGGAAAAATCGCCAAAAATAAAAAAATCGGCAAAATTAAAAAAATCGACAAAACGAGAAAAAAGCGAAAAATAAACAAAAAAAATTATTTCAGGTGAAAAAACGTCAAAAACTTAAAAAAACGCTGTATTAAAAAAAATGCTCAAAGCCCAACGTACGGAACCCTTCGTGCGCGAGTCAAAGTCGCTCTTTACTGAATTTATTTAATGCTTATTTTTTTTTAGATTTTTTTTTTAGATTTTTTAGCCAATTTTTGCAGATTTTTGGTAAAATTTTCTGACAACAGTGGACCTTAGGCCGGGTTTACATCTGTGTGTCATGTGCCCGGGTTTACATATGTGTGTCATGTGCCCAAAAAAGCAAGCAAAAAAGCAGACATGTATTTATTAAGTTAAACAGTTTCATTAGTAATTAGTGGTTACGCTTTTTTGAGCAAATAGCGCTCATGAAATGCCAGATGTTAACTCAGCCTTATAAATTCTTACTTCCTATCCTATATCCTCCTCTCCATAACCTATTTGCCTAGTTCTAGCACAATGCATTTCATGAGTAGGGGTTATCTCCTACCTAAAAAAAAAAGTTATCGATATTTCGGAGCTTCTAAAGGAAGTTCCTCTTTTGCTAGTGTCCTTGTAATTTTTGGCTTAGTTTGGAATACAGAGTCCAAAAGAAGTCAGCAAGCTGAATCTATAAAAACCAACTATGTATATATTTTAGAAAAATATACGAGAATGAATCCAAGAAATTATAAGAGAAGGGTACTTTAACAAGTACAGTAAAAAACGCTCCATGGTGGAATAATTGAAGTTTAGCGTTCGAAAATGAAAATTTAGCAGTATGTACTGAAAAATTTCTAAAAAATACAATTGCAATGTCTGTCGCAAACCTCAAAAGGCGCAATAAATTATTTTCTAATACAATAAATTGCAAAACACAAAATAAAATTTCATTGGAAATTCGGGGGTGTCATAAAAGCCAACTTGGCTTTTGTTTTTCGTCGAACTTATTCAGTTGCTTATTTTTTTTTTTACAGAAAATTTTATAAATTGTAGTGTTGTGCCTAAAATATTTTTAATAAATTGTCTTTTAAATAAAAAAATCACTAAAAGTAAAATAATGGGTCTAATTATTCATTCCGTTCCGCGATTGCGGAAAGCATTTTTTCTGCGGAAGCAAAATGTGCAATTATTCATTCCGTTGCTGCGGTATTCTTCTCTATTTTGCTTACGCTCAAATTTTCTGACGGAAAGAGCAAAACTGTAAGAAAAATATACAAATTTGCAAAATTAAAGCTTATTTTATTTAAATTTGTTTGTTTTATTTTTATAAGAAAATTTCTTTATTCCAACTTACTCTCTATGATTAATCTGTAACTTTTCTTTCTTTATGTCTGTATGTATTTACATATGTGTGTATGTATGTATGTATATCTTTTAAAATGCTTTTTTAACAACCGCCGACACTACACCACGACAGAATTAATACACACATGGACATTAAATCAATTTCACGGAAAGCGTATACCGCAGGAATGAATAATTGCAATTTGCATATCGATCGATAGTTCTTTCCGTAGAAAATTTCTTTCCGTGCGGAATCAATAATACAACCCATTAAGTGACAATAAAGTGAATAAATTGAAATCCCCTCTGTCGCTGTAGCATTTATGTTATATGAAGAAAATCCCTAAGAAGTTGGAAAGAAACACTTAGCCAATAATTAGTTGCAACGAATAAATCCATATAATTATTCAAATTCGGGTCCCATCTTTCTTTTGTATGTAACGTCAGCATGTTCAGACAACCCTTCCTTAGGAAGTATAAATGAGACGACCAGTCAACAAAGTTATTTAATTAGAGAACTGTGAATATAGCATTGAACTTTTCTTGTTAACGCCTAAGAATTCAGTTTTTCCATAAGAAAAATTTGCATTACGATTGGCGATTTTCATGAGTAATTTCTAGACTTGGGTCGAACTCGTTCACTAGTTCATTTTTGCCACAAACCAATTATCAAACCCATTTAAATTACATGGGTTTGATCATTGGTTTGTGGCAAAAATAAACTAGTGAACGAGTTCGACCCAATTCTAGTAATTTCATTAAGGATGAATACAGGTAATTTTGAATAATTCAAGGGGAGGGGGAACAGAAAAAGCACTTTGCATCAGAAATTCAATATGGAAAATATGTCGTTTACGGTATTTTTGCGGTTGAGTATGGATTATTGCGTTTTAAACTTGGGCCCAAAAATTGACTTCTCAATTATGTGTCCTTTATCTTTAAGTGTCACTTAAGTACCCAATTCATTTTTTCAGTTCAAAGTTGAGAGACATTTAAGTGATCAACCTTGTGTACTTAAATCACACTTAAGTTTCACGAGTATACCATATGTTATTGTGCGTGCTTATTGAAAACATGTACATGAACATCATGTGGTAGTATTAAAAAGAATTTCGTTTAATTTTCATAAATATATAACATATACAATATATAGTTTCATATCATGGAAAAATATATAAAAAATAAATTCTGATGCTCTTTTTGTTTCATAAAATGTGTTTTTATGCAATTTTAGTTTACTTCATTTTGATAACCTAACTTTTTTATTTATAATAAGCAGCTGTTGTTTAAAAAGCCCTCCATAATACTGGGAAATTTTGAAGTGCTGCCGTACTTTCAACGTAATTTAATAAGAACTTTAATTAACCACTGAAAAAATGAGGCTACATTTAAGTGACACTTAAATTTAAGTGGCAACTAAGAAGCTGGGAGTAAATTTTACCACACCCTCCGTTCTTTTAACTACTAATGTCACAATTATGCTCTAGTAATTTGGTCTGTTTAGTATCTCCCTATATCATTGTCCTTCATTCTATAGATCAGGGAAGGAAAATGACTTCTTGGATTTTGTACCAACTGTGAAAACAAAATGTACTTTTTGGACCATGACGGTACCATATTTTTAATATTTATTAATAAGAGCGGAAACGTAAAAAAATTTTTAAAAATTCAGAAGTAAACAATAAAAAACAGAAACTTAACAAAAATTTGTATAAAAATTCAGTATAAAAAATTAAAAATAACATAAAAAATAATAAATATTACATTCATAGGGATCGGTTATCCTAAATAAAACACACACAAAAAAATTAAAGACAACATAGGCAAAATTAATGTTACCATATCATCGGGTGGTTTCTGGTTTGCTGCAGACATAATGTATTTTGTATATAATGTGCCGCAAACCAGAAACAAACCGACGGTATAGTAAAACGTTAGCATTTTTAAATTGTACCAAGTAACTCGCGGTAGGACCACGGTACCAACCATGTCATAAGTGTACCATAAAAAGTACAATTGTACCATGATTTCCATCCGTGCTATAGGTTACGTAAATAACTTGTAATTTAGGATCATATCAAAAAACACTTTAAGAATCTAAAACCAGTATTTTGTATGGTAATACTGGTTTTAACATCTTAAAGTGTACTTTGTTTTGACTATGACTACACGCCAATGTCTTTAAATAATGCAAGCAAAAATCAGCTCAGGAACAAGAAATAAATGTTCATGTCGAGAGGCGCGGGTTCTTCGCAAAATTTTCTTAAAATTATATGTAGATTTCGTTTTTACTATACGATTTCTAATACTTTTTCATCCATACAAATTGAACCGGCCTAATATACACGTTAAAAAATTCATTTTGATTTGTCCGATTTTTCGAGTATAAAATGACGATTATTTTATAGTTTATCGGAATTTCGAAATTTTTTCGATAATTTTATCTGGCAGCCCTATATGTCCAAAAATTTCACCCGGTAGTCAAAGGCGAATACTATTTGGTTAGTGTCTATGATAAATTCAGTTGAGACATTGCTTGAAGTTCCCCACCATGCAATTATCGAACTCAACAACCAAAAGACATCCATACACAGAGCAAACGTACAAATTCTGTGGTGGTGAGTATGTATAAATTTAGATTTTTGTTCTTATTCGTATTGGACGTGTTAAGTCGAGCCTTATTTTCGATTTTATCGTAAGCAACATGTTATCGAAAATATAAATATAATATTTTATGGGCCTATCCATAGTTTAGAATTATCAAAATACAAAAACATATTTGAATATGTAAAAAAAACCTTCTCCTGAACAATTTAATTTTAGTCGCTTACGATAAAATCGAAAATAAGGCTCAAAGTCGTTCGCAAAATTTTTATTAATTAAAGTGTTAAAAAATGTTTAATTTTTTAATACAATTTAGTAATTTTATAAATAAATATTTCTAGTTTACGAATATATGAAAAGTTTTTTCTGAAAAGAAAAATAAGGCCAAAAAATAGTTGTTGTGTTAGTGATGTGTAGTTTAGCCATATCGGTAACGACTATATTAATTTCAGCTTATAAAAACAACAAATGAGAAAAATCGAACCTTATTTTCGGATTAATCGTAAGCGACAAAAATTAGAGTTCTCAGGAGAATAATTTTTTATGAAATTCAAATTTCTTTTACATGCGTAAATTGTCGCTTACGATAAAGTTTTATAGACCATATTTTAAAAGTTATATCAGTTATCATTTGATCTAGAATAGTTTTAAATTTTTCTGAAAAAGACAATGAATGTCATGTTGTGCAGTTTAATCCAAAATTGATAATTTCTTTGCATTTTACCACGCCTATACCGCCCACCATTTGCTGAAATAAAAGAAAAAGTCTATTGTTCCACATTGGATTCAATGTAACAATAAGTAAGCACAATTACATGGCATTTTTGTATATATAGGCAGTTCTGTTTACTTAATGGTCTACTTTCATTTCCTATTGGAATTGTTAAGGCCCATACAATTTTGATTAAAAAAAGTATATTTTTGACTAAATGTCGTTTACGATTAAATCGAAAATAATAAAGCTCGATATAAATGGGGTGACATATGCATACCCATGTATAGGAAATCAAAAAGGTATGTTGCACTTAATACATTTGAACCGGTTCAGAACGAGCATCCAGCGCAAATTCTTTGCAACAGCCTTGTAATTTTTAAATTTATAAACGTTGCACATTGGCTAAGCTTGTCGTTTTATTCTACACATTTTCCCGTTATAATTCAGAAAGCATCAATTGTAATTCAGAAAGTGTCAATTATAATTCAGATACCGTCAATTACAATTGACGCTTTCTGAATTAGAACCGGAAAAGGTGCAGATAGGTGGAGGTGGATGGGTGATCATAGAAGAAACAAATTTATATTAGTACTTTTATATACTGCTCACTAAAAGAATTAAATTTAAATTAAAATCATAAAGTCAAATCCCGATAATTCGTACCCCGATAAATCGTAATTCCCGATAATTCGTAATAAACAGTCGGTCCCCTCGATAATTCGTAATTTTTTTTCAAATAAAATCTCCTTTACCTCTTATAAATCGTAATTTTTTGCTAACTACCACTTATAATTCGTAATAAAAACAACAGAAACATGGAAAGAATGATTTTTTGCTTAATGCTATTTTTTTCGGTTGGTTTTTGCTTTTGCTTGTGTGTGTGTTTATTTTTTTAAGATCAGTTTTTTACATGAATAATAAAGAAAAATGTCAAACCGCACGCATAAAACTCTGTCGGTGTTACAAAAACAACAAATTTAGTAAATAAATTGAAAACCCCCCTTAATTCGTATTTATTTTATTTTAACCCCGTTAAATCGAACCCCCGCTAAATCGAAAACCCCTATAATTCGTAAGAAATGGCCGGTCCCTTGCGATTACGAATTATCGGGATTTGACTGTAGTTCATTTACACTGTCTCGAAATCTAGTACTTTCGGGATTTCTTGGTAAATCAAGCTTTTTTCCAGATTTCCCATACAAAACGAAATCTAATTTTTCAGTAGATTTGTAGGAAATCTAATAAAAATCTAATGTTTTTATTTATTCTTTACTACCCTGTACAACAAAAGGTGAGTGAATTAGCTACGGTCTGCTTAAAAAAAGTGTGTGAATTGGCTACAATTCAGTTTTTTGGTTGTAGTTTTGGAAACAAATCAGTTGATGGGTTTTGTTTTGGATAAAAAAACTTTATAAATTTAAAAAAAAATCTGGTGTAAACGGTATAGGTTTCCATAAAGATTTTCATCAAAATATGCTAGATTTTGTGCTGATGTAAATGCCCTATAAATGTCAAAAAAGTTGGTGTAAACGGTATAGATTTTCATAAAGATTTTAATCAAAATATGCTAGATTTTGTGCTGATGTAAATGCCCTATAAATAAATTTTGGTACTGGATTATAGAACAAATGTTGCTATGTTCTTTAGCCTGTTTCAAGAATGTCATAGTCAAAAGCAAAATACGCCAACTACGATAAATCAGCCCCCGTATTCCGTTAGTTGCTAAAGCTAAATCTCTTTCGCTAAAAATATATAAAGTCAATTTCTCGATTTTCGGCTAAGAATACAAATTTCAAACGTCTATTGATAAATCAGGCAATGGCTTAAAAATTTAATTCGCCGAAATTTTAGTGTTCTATGTCATAGGAAAAAATTTTTAATTTTCTAAGTGTTCAGCATTTTAGCGATCAAATTTAGCTTTAGCTTTAGCGACTTACGGAATATGGGGGCAGATTACATATTTGAAAAATGTATAAGAATTTAATATTACCATGCGTAGAAATTCTTCACCGGAGAATTTTAAAAGACTTTCCTTCAATTTTGTTTAATTTTTTTCATAAAAATTTCACTGTGGTGAGTTTTTTTTACAAGTGGACGTCAATATTATTTAAACAAAACAGAAACTAACGGCCTGGCCCACGATTTCTAGTGACATCGTGGGCCATGCCATAAGTTTATTCAACAGAGCGATTTTCTAATTTCTTTCTAATGTTGTAGGATTGTAATATAGTGGTAAAATACAATAATGAAAATTGTAATTTTTTTTAAAGACTTCATCTTAATTTTAGACGGACTTGACAGATATTTTTATTTTAAACAATTAAGAACAATTTTTCTGCCTTATACTGTAAAAGTTTAAGCAATTTTGCTTCAGATTATATTTGAATTTTAATTAATCAGGAATAATATCTTAATCTTGGTCGTGCGTACAAACGATGTATGTGATATCGATAACATTTGTAACTTAATTCGCCTTGGATTTGAAATTAACTAATTAAGTAATTAACATACATACGCATTTTATATCATGATATTAGAAATCGGATTCATTAAATTAATACCCCTTATTGTGAATGGCGTCGTCGATATCACATCAAGACGACAGTAAATTTGGTCATTTATCTACTCTTTATCGGCAACAATTGGCGCTTATGGACAATCTCTTACTAATCTCTAAGGCTTTGTAAATTAATGTTGCATGTTAATAGTAGTCAATTCTTGTCGACAAAGAGTAGACAAGTGACAATTTTTACTGTCGTTTTGATGTGACGTCGATGACGCCATTCGCAATATAGGGTTGCATGAACAACTCCATCCATGAAACTACTGAAATGTTTGTTCACTAAAACCCAACTTCGAATAAATATTTTAAACTGAACAAAGTGTTGCTTTTATCATAATGTGAGTGAAAACATTTCGCTTCATACTGTTAAGACAAAGAGATTGTTCATTGAAACGAGTATTGTTTCATGCTGCTTTCTCTCATCTCATTTTTTGTTATTAATACGCAATAAAAGTGTTGCCAGAAAATGATGATGAGAAAATGTTAAATCTGTAAAAAAAATTCTGCTAAAATGTTCTGCAGAAGAAAAGTATTGTACTTTTCATCAGATTTAAATTTAAAAATAAATTGTTGAAATAGCTTTGAATTTCATGGTTATACAATCTCATTAGTATTTACAGGTATTTTTATAGCACATACATACATATGTACATATGTATTTTTATTATCCATAGATATGCATGTTTATGTTTTTTCAAATAGTATTTATATTGAGAAGTGTGAAACACAAAATTCCATCGTTTCTCTATTTGTGAAAAAATTGTTTCTGTATTTGAATGCGAAAACAGACAATACTGATTCTGTTTTTACAGGAATATTTCCAGTAATTGCGTGCCATATGAAACAAAATGTCACAAAAATATTATTTAAATAACGAAAAAAGAAATAATTTACAAAGAAAAGAAAATAACATAATGAACAAGAATATAAAATTAATGTAAAATGCTTGAAATAAAAAGTTTTTTCGATAAAATGTCCATACATAGGACAATTACACAAACAAATTATGAATAAATATAATAATATCGACCTGTTAATAATAATTTTAGTTAAAAAATTCGATGTATATCTTTCCAACTAGTTTGGGAATTAAATAAGTCTAAATTTCCTCTTTTATACCAAGTAAGCTCTAAGATTTTTTCATACCAGCTAGCAGTGAGTCTTCGGAACGGGTGTTTTCGGCAGCAAGAAATTTACTTTCTGAAAAACGTTGCATCATTGGGTGGAATACAGCGTCAGTCGAAAAAATTATGTTTTTACATCATAATATAAAAACACAGAATTTCGAACGTGATGCTTAATTCATATGAAACCTTTTTCCATTAACACTAACTGAATTTATAATTTTTTATATAAATCACGCATTGGTTTTTGGTTTTCTTTGCAATAATATAATTTTAAAATCATATTGAATTTTCCTGATAATTACTCTTTTTTCAAATTGCATTTCAATAAATCACATAAAATAATGATCATTTGTGTTTTATTATGTTCTCTTATTATGATTGAGCGAAATTTACAAAAATGTCGAACCAGCGTAAGCACATGTACTGAAAAAGAAATTTAAAGTAATAATGTTCTGTTCTTTAGTAATCAGGTACCTCCGACCAAACAAGAGGAGTTTTATAAATTTCAAGTGTGCATCTGTGTGTCAGCCTACGCATTCGCAGAACCAAAACGTCTGTACCAATTTCCATTTAGTTTGTTATTGTTTGAAAGGAGAGTTTATCGAGAGTGTTGTAAGCAATGTTTGAAGAAAATCGATCCAGCAGCTTGGAAGTTATACAGTTTTTAATTAACTTTGTGATTATATTTTAAATTTTATGTACGAATTATTTAAATAAATAAGAACTTAAACCAGTTCATAAGGCTGAGTTTACATCTGGCATTTCTTGTGTGCCATTTGCAAAAAAAAAGCGTAACCAACTAATTAGTAATAAAAGCTGTTTGATTCAGACATGTATTCAGACATGTTTCCAATCATGTTGGATTCTATAAAATTGTCTATTAGCTATGTATGGAACAATTTAACTTACGGCCTGACCCACGATATCGACAACGTTCGACTTGTCGCACACTTACATTTGAAACAACAACAAAATATTAAAATTTGTTTTTGTTTTGAATGTAAGTGTGCGACAAGACGAACGGTGTCGATATCGTGGGTTTGACCCTTAATAAATACATGTTTGAATCAAACAGTTGTTCATTAGTAATTAGTGGTTACGCTTTTTTTACACTTGTGTGGCACATGGCACACATGTGTAAACGCGGCATAATAGTTTATTAGTTGTGTGACAAAAATTAAAGAAAACACAACAAAAGTACTCCTTTCCAAGCGAAAATAACTATTTATATCAGGGACCGTAACGGTTATAATTTTTATTTTAAAAATCACTTTTTAATCATTATTTCTTGATTTTTATTTATCCCTCACAAAATAACTCTTATTTTGTGACTTTTATTTATTCCTCAGAAAATAACAGTTATTTCTTGATTTTTATTCATCCCTCACAAAATAAGAGTTATTTTGTGACTTTTATTTATTCCTCACAAAATAACAGTTACTGTTTGATTTTTATTTTTTTGCTTAACTTTTAAAATGTAGAAAGCGTAATTTTTGCGTTAAAATGAATATTAACCGATTTAAAATTGAATTTATCGCCAGAGTCTTTAAAAAAAACTCTTATATGTTAAATTAAATTTACTTTTTTATTATTTATTAATTTTAAAAGTTAAAATTTTTTTGAGCAAAAAAATAAAAATCAAACATTAACTGTTATTTTGTGAGGAATAAATAAAAGTCACAAAATAACTCTTATTTTGTGAGGGATAAATAAAAATCAAGAAATAACTGTTATTTTCTGAGGAATAAATAAAAATCACAAAATAAGAGTTATTTTGTGAGGAATAAATAAAAATCAAAAAAATAAAAATCATTGCATCTATCGGTAGTCCATGTAACATGGAGTATCTTGGTATATTCCTTGTGCACGTAGCACTTCTCTATTATTGTGATTTTTTTACTTTAAATTTGGAAAATAATCGTTATTTGCGATCCCTGATTTATATACTTCCAAGCAAAAATATAACTAAAAATTATTTTTGAAATTAATATTTGTAATAAAACTCAAACAATTTTATTATCACCCTAATGCAAAAATACGAAATTTTAAACAACAATAATATTGCATTTAAAAGAAAGATAATTATGTGTACATTTAACTTATGTCTATGAATGAAATATTTTACCGAGGTTGCTCTCACTATTAAAAACTAAATTTAATTTAGATCTCGTTAATATCTTTTAACTTCCTTTTCGGCGATTATTCTAGTATTTTCCTTCAACTGGCAACACTGATCTTTAAAAGCATATTGTTTTTGCATGAACTTAATCGAGATTTACTCAACGCATGTTCTGTTTCACATTTGTGAACAGGGTGACCGATGACATTTTTCAAAAACTGGCACCAAAAGGGGATTTATCAAAAAAAAGGGGCAAAATTAAAAAAAAACGAGGAAACTACATTAAAATATTTATTTTCAATGTATTTTTATATAATTCACTCTAAAAAAAGGGAGAAAAAAAGTGGCAAGGCAGTCAAAAAAGTGCCAAGACAGTCGAAAAAGTGGCAATTTGCCACTTTAGTCGGTCAAACGGTCACGCTGTTTGTGAATGTTTGTATGCTCTTGTATATATGAACAAACCAACATCGTTTTACTGCGTTCTTAACTATTGAGTGTTCATTGTTATTGTTTCATAGTTATTCATCTGTATGAAATAGGATGAAACGAATAAAAAATTTTAGCGAACATTTCATAAACATCATTATTAAGTTTCATGCAGATGTTTAATTCGCAATAACGGGGGGGAATAATTTATTTAATTTCAATTTATTTATATCAATTTGAGTCACCTTGTTTCCCCTAAACCATTTTTCAACATAGCGACATAAAATATTTGTCTGTTTACCCTAGACAAATACTTTCATCCAATGTAGCAACCCTCTGAATAGTATTATATTTGACAATGAGATGGCAGTAATAGAGCAGTAAATTAAGTGAAACCACAAAAATATGAAAACTATTGCAGCTACTTGCTAACACCAAGGTTCCTTTGAGTTGTGGGCCTTTCCAGAATTCGCTGTTGAAGCCTGGGTCATCTGAACTGTTTCCTTATGTAAAAAATATTCTTAGTTGTTTGCAAGATTATTTATTAAAATTTCATTATCTAAACAAAACTATAACGCATAAAATATTGCAAATAAATTAAATACAGTCAGCTAAAACCGCATACATATGTATATAGCCTTTGATGCAAGACAGTCTTAACTCAATAAATGCTTTTTGTGTAAAAATTGCATACAAATACTTTGTATAATCACCTATTTAGAGGAAAATTACATTTTATTTTGCCATTAAATTGTCAGTAAATTTAAAACTTTAAACTCGTTTTCTGTAAAAGTTTTTTTTTGGCAATTGCAATTTGTATCCTCAACGAAACGAGTTGTTTTTTTTCAAGAGAAAAGTAACACTCAGCCTTCTTTAGGAAATAAAAGAATTTTGAAGAGGTTGATGCACGGATATTGCAACATCTTAAGAACCACTAGACGGATTTTTATTTAAAAGTTCCTAAAATTTAAAATTTTGGATATTTTTTTTTTTAACTCAAAAAATGGATGCAGGATAGATTTTGTAGTAGACTAAGGAACATTTCAAAATATTTTCCTTAATCTAGTACAAAATCGTCGTAGTCGTAGTCAAAATACGACACTAGTAAATGAGTAAATGTTAAGTTTATGTTAAGTAACATGTCTAATGTAATGTGAATAGGAACGGAAATGTTAACAACATACGAATCCGAACAGTTTTCTTTGCGAATTTTTGTATTTAACTTGAATTTTAAATTTTGTTTATGAATTTTTACTTTTAACTGCATAATAGATACAATTCCTGCAAGGAAAATCATTTTATTTTTAAATCTTCTCTAACATACAGCCGAGTACATGTATTCGTATTTATATGCATATATTTTCTTATTTATTTCCTCCATTTGGCTATAATTTATGTTCTCATGCATTTCATTTCAGTTCTTTGCATATTTTTTGTTGTTGCTATTTTTGTATTTATTTGCACAATTACTTAAATGCCAACAACGCATGCGTGACATTTTTAAAATAATTTCACCTTCCTTCCTGTGGCGGTGAAATCATTTAGCAAAAAAAAAAAGAAAAGAAAAATATTGAAAGGGAACCAAGAAAAATAAAATCAAATAGTTCCATATCTGTATGTATGGAATACAAGCTGATTCTTATAGCTACCCTATACACAAATGTTTAATCAGAATAGTCTTAGTGCAAAAGTAATAAAATTCTATTGATAAATTGAACAAGAAAAATTTCTCACATATTTACGTATAAAATTTAAGCATTTGCCATTTAAATACAAAATTCTGTGACATGACCGTATATTTCAAGTGGCTCTACTTAACCGATTTTTACGAAACTTACCAAACACCTTGAACTCAAAAATAGACACAATATTTAATTTGAAGAAATGGGCGGAGCCACACCCATTTAATATTAATATTTTATTTTAAATGGTTCTACTATACCGATTTTTACACCCTGAGCTCTAAAAAAAAACACAACAACTTGCATTTAAAAATGGGCGGAGGTACGCCCATTGAATTTTAATTTTATATCCCATACATTTTTTTTTCGAAAATGTCATCAGATCTTTGCATTGAAGTCGGTTTTTTTGGTTAGAATTATGTAATTTTAAGATTATTTCATTACAAGAGCCCATAGTAATGGAAGCAAACAAATATACTGGAAACAACAAACGGAGTGAACAACTTATTCTACTCCCTCTGCGGTGAAGGGCATAAAAATTAATAAAATAAAAATACGATCAAAACCATCAACAAACAAGTATAACAGCAGCAACAAAAACAACATTTTGCAACATATCAAACCAGTGTTGTCAGATTTATTTTCAGCCTCCTCGCCAAATGAATTGTTGAATATCGCCAAATATCGCCAATATAACAAAACATTAAATTTTAGCTACAAAAATATCTTTATTATGTACAAATATCGTTAAATTTTAAATTCAGTAGGTAACGTCTATCGTAAAACATAAAAAATTTATTATTTGAAGAGGCCCACTTGCAATATAATTGTGCAATTTTTCGTATTGTAAAATAATATAGCCAATGTGTATATCATATTCGAAGGTGGCTCAATATATTGGCAAATATCAAAAGACTTTTGCTTTTTATTGTACAATCAAGAGAATTGTGTAATGTGGTGACAATATTGTTCAATGTTGTTTACTTTTTCACTGTCAGGAAAATTGGGCAATATGTTTTTTGTAGAACAACATATGCAATAATATTGCAAAGTATGTAAATTAACATTTAAAAAATACTGGCGTTTAAAAAAGACTTAAAAAATAACTTATTCGAAAAAACAATATTAATAGGATAAATTGAACTTGAACACCAAGATCAAAATTATTATACAAATCTTGTGATAAAACGGAATTAACGTTTAATTAAATGTGTGTTAAAGTACACATATCATATCCTTGAAGTAGTAAGTGCCAGAGCATCATCGTAATCATACAATTTAGGTAATAACTTTTGCAGCCTTTATTTCTGCTTCATTACCAAAATGTTGGTTCCAATTTATAAAAGCGAGTTTTCCCCACTATGTTTTATAAACACCAAATGAGATTTTTTGGTCCATATTTTTTTTTTAACTTCTTGAGTTTCAGAAAATTTTTGTTTGAGATAAAGAGTCACAACATTTAGAATTTTTTGCACGAAATATTTTATGTTGGAGAAGAAATTGCTTATATAAAAAATTTTATATTTTTAACATTATTCTATGTTATTGAAAACGAAAAAATATAGCCAAAAATATCGCCAAGGAGTTCAATTATCGCCAATCGCCATTTCAAAATTTTCATCGCCAAAAACAAATTTTTGTCGCCACGTTTGGCGAGATATCGCCATATCTGACAACACTGTATCAAACAAACAAAATTTATATTAAGAAGGTAAAAACGAGAAATGCACAGAATAGTATAAAAATGTTCATACACACACACACACACACACACACACACACCTTAACAAATGTACAAGCGAGTCGTTCCAGCTCAGATTGTGCACCTTTGCCAAAGTAGGAAGGAATGCAAAAAAAAGGGCTAAATGATTTACTTTATTCCACACACAAATTGGACTTGGACTATTTTTAAAGCCGAAAAGGCACGTACGAGCACATGCATGAACAAATGGTTACTTGGATCGTTGCATCGGCCGGTTGCCTGCTTAGCTGGATGACTGGCCGTTTGACTGTTTGGCTGAGTTGTAAAGAGTTTGCATAGATGTGCTACATACCCTCTAGTCAGCCTAGAACCATATGTCTCTATGTCAACACTCTTTTCTCTAGCAACAATTGCACTAGTTGAAATGTCGACAACTTTCCTTTTACGCGCGAGTAGAGATACGTTAGAGACAACAGTTCTAGTGTATTTCTGGTGACATTGTCAATGAACGCGTCAATAGTTTGTTATTCTTTTTTATTATGCTATGCAGTAATGTTAAAAACTTACGTACATATGTATGTATGTATTTAGGTTTGTTGTCCCAACCCTTATAAAATTGTAGACGATACACACTAAAATCTATTAGTGAATTTTTAGTTCAAATGTCTCCATGTGGTCGTAGGAGAATAGTGCTAAAGTATACTGGTAGATTTTCAATGACAACCCTATGTTATATGTCAATAGGCGATTACATTGGTTGGGGTACACCTAGTCAGTAGTACTATTTACGATGTCACTAGCAAATCACTAAAATTTTACTATTGGCATCGAGCGAGAAAATATTGATATTGTAGACTAGAGCAACTAAAATTTACTAGTGAATCTTTGGTGCCGTTGTCTCCATGTGGTCCCAAAAGAACTAATTACTCAGTAGTGCTACAGTCTAGTGGTGGATTTTCAATGACAAGCTAATGTTAAATGTCAATAGATGATTATTTTGTCTGGGGTACACCTGGTCAGTAGTACTACTGACAATGTCACTAGTAAACCACTACAATTTCACTATTCGCATTTCCTGCAGGGATATTTATATGTATGCATGTGTGTATGTGTGTGTGTGTGTGTATGTGCTTACATCTGCCAACTAGATGATGATAAATAAAACACAAATGTATGTAAGAGAGCTTATGTGCGTAACTGTGTCCAAATGAATATAGACCGCAGGCGAGTTAAAAAGGGCAGCTTACGAACGTTCACACACAGTTGAGAATTAATGCAAAAAATACAATAAGTAAAATATTACTGTGTTAAAATAACAACAACATTGTAAGAGAAAAATACAACACATGCAACTTAAAATAATTATAATAGCAGAAAGAAAACGAAAGATGAACAAAAATAGAAAAAAAAAAAAAAAACAGCCAACCAACGCACGCAAATAAACAATTGTAAGAATTTAAAGTTTTGCAACATGTTGCAAGCGTAAATGAAATGTAATAAAACGTGCTGGCAGGGTGGCATAAATAAACACGTTTGTACGTTTGTACGTTTGTAACAATGCCATTTCGTTTTTATACATGAATGTTTCAGCCAACAAACGTGTCCCTAAAGCAAACGCTTTTCATTAATACGTTCATTTTACTCAATAACTCACATGTACGCTTACCACCCACTCATACTCCCACAGCGTGCATGTATTTAATATAAAAATGTTGCACAAATTTTTTTTCTTGCAACTGAAGTTTGCTTAAACCTTTTGGCTTTGGAAATTAAAAAAAAGATTTTTTTTCAACAGAAAATAAAGCGAATTGTGAAGCCTTTTATATACCCGTTGTAAATTTTTTAACACAAATTTTAAACATTTTAAAAGGAACCTTGTAAACTTAAATATTTATTTGTTTGTGGAAAGAAAAAATTACTCAACCTTAAGATTCCACTGTACAAGAAAATCAAACTTTCTCCAAAATAACTAGAGTCCAAGGACTGATTCTGACAGAAGTGACTTTAATATTGTACGTGAATACGCGTTTTGAAATTTAACATCTGAGCATAAAAGCAGAGTTGAATACCCCTCTACCTTCCTTCGTTATTTATGCACCTTAGCATAGTGAATCCTCATCAAATACCATGTTATTCTTACATTATGGATATAAGATGTGTTTGTGTAAAACCTTAAAAGGAACAATTAATTTTCTAAATATTTTCCAGATGCGTCTATTTTGCCCCTATCGAAAGGACGGGCAACAAGAGTCACAAAACCGGTAAAAATACAGTACGAAGAAAAAAAGTTTTATTTTCCACTTATAAAGTGATGTTTTGAGCATAATTTTGCACAATTCATGTTTCTTACAAGATCCCATGCTTTTTATGGAAACTACAAGAACTAATATATACATATATGTATATTTCTTATAAAAAAATAGTTTTTCTTTATGATACGAGATAGTGAACCGAATAAATCCATTTGCGTTTTATTCCAATTCAAAAATTTATTGCTCTTGCATTGCCTTTAATCGACAATAGCTGTGTTTGATGCAAATGCTCTGATGTAAGTGTAATTTTTTTTGGAGTTTTTGCGTTTTTTCTAAGCTTTGGCGTTACATTTGGTGTTTTCGTTTTTTTGCGTTATTTTTATTTTTGGCGTTTTTTTTCTTAGCGATTTTTTTTGGTTTTTGCGATTTTTTCGGTTTCTTTTTATTTTGGATTTTTTTTTGGCTATACTCCTATTTTCAGTGACAATGATTACTTTTCAGTTTAGGCGCTTGTTTTTTTTCTACAATTTGTTCATGTTTTGGCGATTTTTTTTGTATTGATGCTTGTTTTAGTTCTGACGTTTTTTTTTTTCGTTTTGACGATTTATTTTCAGTTATAGCTGCTATAGCGGCCAGTATTTTACATATTCTGTGCAAATTTCCGTAGCCGTAGCTTCTACGGCTCTCGAAACAGTCTGTGATAAACAGACGGACGGACGGACATTGCAGCAAAAAAAAAATAGAGAATTTTTTAAATTTGGTATACGTAATTATATATTTGATTAAAACACATCATATATCAAAATTTCAAACAATGTATGCTTAAACAAGAATTTGTTGAAAAACGTGGCATTCATCCACACTTGCAATAAAAGTAATTGTAATTGCAATAGTGACAAGTCCACACGGTCTTGCCAGTATTGTTTCTATAGTATAGATATACAGTACGAGTATATACTCAGTTTGGCGATTTTGGTGACCAATTTTTTTTATGGGCCGCCAAAGATTTTGAGAATCAGTGTGTCATCAAAAAATGATGCCATCAGTTTTTGACCCAGACCGTGTATTTTTCAAAAAGTCTTTATTGACATAATCCATTCAAAAAAAGTTTACATGAAATTTTCATGAAATAATGTTGCAAAAGTTGTACTCTGGTCAACTCGTGAAAAATGTATGAAATGTATCTGGCAACATTTTTTTGCTATCAGCTGATGTTTTTCTTAACAAAAGTGTTGCTACTTAAATATAATAAACACGAAATTTTTTTCAGAAAAAGTAATATGGGCATCACTTGTTAAGTGTAAATTTTTTCACAAGAAATAATCAATGTTGCTGAAAATTTTTCACAACTTCGAACAGAGGGCCAGGCTTTATCAATGAAAATAAAAGTTTACTCAAAAACTTTTGCTTTGATTCTCTAAATTTATTTGATGGCTGAAAAAAATATATTTTCAATAAAAATGCAGTTATCGTCACCACAGAAAATTCAATAATTTTTTTTTACTTAATCGTTGATTTTCATATTCAACTATTAAAATCATTTTTTCGGTGCCTAGAAATATATTCTGAAAATATTTTTTTCAAAATACATTCCTAAAGATAGCAAAATATTTTCCTTGACAAAAACCATTCCAATCATTCGTTATTCATATTGTGAACATGGGGCTAAGCTTTTGTGATTGTCTTAAAAAATATAAAATAAAGCAATCACACCGTTTGCTGATACTAGAACTCGTTTACTACCTGTTTTCATAAAACGAAAGGTACGTTTCATTCTACGATTTGCATTGTTTTCAGGGCTTAAAAAAATCGTTTGGTTATTTATATTGCAAGCGGAAAGAAATTTGTTTAAACATACTGTTCTCAATATAAATTTGCCGAATGAAATTTTTTCATTCGCCTTATAAAAACACACCGTTCAATAAGTTGTTAAAGGAAATTTATAGTTTTGTGTATAAAAACCCTTACATAGGTTTCATTTTGCTTTACTTTATTTAAGCAAAATTTTAAACTGCTGATTACAGCATAATTTCATTTTAATTCCATTTTAATTAGGCTCTGAATAAATAGAAAATAATAAAACAAAAAATTTCACTTAAGCATATATGCATATTTTTTTATATTATTAATCAACCTGAATAAAAGGACTCAAGTGAAACCAGTTTGAAGACAAAAATTGTGCCGCAAAGCACAAAACGAAAAGTTTACCAAATGCAGAAAAAAAAAGAAACTGAAACTTTTGAAATTAAAAAATTAAAAAAGAAAACAATTCAACAGAACCACTTTCTCAGTCAAAATCATTGGAGTAGAAGTTAAAAGTTTTGCTAATAAATACTCGTACCATACAACTACAACAACATAAGCAAATAAAATTAAGAAAAGCACCAGCAGAACGAGTTAAAGGACAGTGAAGAACGACATTTACTACTGCGTTGGCCAAAAAAGTGTTTGGCTGATATGAAAACAGAATTGTAAAGAGCAGAGACGTTTACAAAATTATGTAAAGGGGGATCAAAATTCTTTTTTTACCCACCAACTAGGGTATGAGGACCACATCTATTTAAATAAAACCAATTTTTGTTACATATGACTACTGTTTAATTTCCTTTTTCGTTAATGTCATCATAACAGCTGTTCCAAAAAACAGTGTTGCCAATTAAAAATTATCCCCTGTTAAATCAAATATAGTTTACTTATTTTTATATTAATAAAAAGTTAAACATGAAATTTATTGATTAAACGAATTTTAATAACAAGACGAAATTATAATAAAGTTCAATATTAGTTTTGTAGTATAATTATTAGAATTAGTGCTGTGACAATAATGGATGGGATTTCATTAGTTCAAATATTCTCCCTAATTTACATCTTTTGCAAATGCTACGTCTTTCTACTGTCCATCATTCTCTTATTTTTGCGATAAGTAACATACAGAAAATAAAAGGAACTCATCATGCCATAGACATTATATTTATTTAGTTATTTTTGTGTTTTGCAAAAGTATGTACATTAACAGATCTGCAAAACTATTAATTCATAAATGAAAATAGGATTATAAACAATTATAATAAAAATGCGAGGAAAAATTGAAACGGAATCACTGTTTTAATAGAAATAAGTGAGGGTGAAAATGTTTCGACACTGATGTGGGTTTACATCCTCTGCTGCCTGTTAGGTGCGATTGCAACGAGTTGGTAAAAAAACCCTTTATCTTATGAAGTTGTTTTATCATTTCAAAGAAGTGCTTGTAAGAATTTTTAAACAGGGCATACAATTTTATAAAATGTCAGCTCTTAACAAAATGTTGTGATGGCACCAGAGTTGATTACCTCTGACTGGAAAAAAACATTCCTAACTTTGCAATCTCTACAAATGTTTCAATGAATTTCACTTTATAAAATAAAACTTAAAATAATTTAAGTTATTTTATTACCAATTATATGTGTATAATTAAACTTCTTGTAACAGGGGTTACCTTCGGGTTAATTATGGTCAATTCCAATTGTAAATAAAATAATAAGAGTTCGACTTATTTTGATCTTTACATTTAGTAAAACAGACATAAAAGAAAAATAAAAAGAAAGGAGGTGTCGTAGGACACCCGGTTATAGCTATGCTGTGATAATGTGTTAAATAACAATGCAATAAAATTATATTATATGATGATTTCAAATTCGCCGCAAATATTTCAAAACGTTTCCATTTATTTTCCATGATTTTCTTTTTCAGCGGCGTACAATTAAATTAATGTTAGCGGCTGTTAGCCGGCTTACAGCCCATCAGCTGTGTTCTCTGGTTTGTGATCATGTGCAAAAATAATGCAAAAACAAATTGAGCTATCCTTCTCATTGTTTTTTTTTTTTGTGTCACTCACTTCAAAGAACGAAACAAAACAAAATCCAATAATTTGTTGCGTCTATTTTCGTATTGTGGTTTGAAGTACAAAGAAATCAAAACAGAAATAAATTTATAACTGTAATAGTGTCGATTATTTTTTTTACGAAACTCACGTCCTAGCTCCTGTGTCGTGACATAAATAGCATAGCTATAATAAGAATAATAATAATAATAATAGGCCCCCCCAATTTACAATCTTGTGCAAATAGTCTTGCATTGTATCATATGCAAATTAGCATACTCTTAGTCCACACTAACAATAGCCCAATACACAGTCTTTTGCAAATGGTCTTGCATCGTAGCATGTGCAAAATAATATAGTTTATTGATACTCACCACTAGGAATTGTTAAGTGGCGAGTATCAACATACTATACCATTTTGCACATGCTACGATACAAGACCATTTGCACAAGATTGTGAATTGGGCTATTTTATATTTACTCTACACTTAAATAAAAACCAAAAGCTTAAAATATATAAAATCAATAAAATAAAAAATTACAAAATAGAGGATAACATAATTAAAACGCGTTTGAAAAGGGAAAGACCGAGCGGATTAAATTATCTTCAGGAAGCAGCAAAAATATGTAGAAGTAAGAAAAATACGTTTTTTGGGTCTATTTTATGTACAATAAATTGTAGATTTAGTATTTTGGAATCAGCATTGCAAGGTAAATCAAAAAAATTCAATAACGTGTTCTTTTTACTCGCACACGAAGAGTTCCGTACGGACGCCACATACATATGTACTGAACTTAGCCTATATAATCGAACGTTAGACTTGTCGACGTTGACAAACTGGTATTAAATTTTTTTCGTTTGGTATTTTTTTTTTGTTTTAGCGTTTTTTCGGCTTTGGCAGTTTTTCAGTTCTTTTTTTATCAGGTATTAATGCCTACTACTATTACTAGGTGTCACCTTCTTTAGGAAAGGGATAGTGAAAGAGAAGACAGGTCGTGAAGGAAGAGATAGAGAAAAGTTTCATTCTTTTACAACTCTGCTTTTTGCTTTTTTAATGTTAAATGAGGCGTATTAATTTTTTGAAGCTGTGTTTTGTTGTTTGATTATTTTACTTCTCCGATGATTCTGCTACACAACGAAGGAGGGCGCTCTGATGTTACATTAGGATTAGTATCTGCTGAAGTCGGTATAGTTCAGTGACCAGTGGCTATGCCTTCATCACTTGAACTTTCCTACAACAACTGATACAAAGGGACCCTAATGCATATCAGAAAAATGCGTGGTGTTGTTATTTAATGATTGTTGGATACAGGGATTGAACCCAGGACCTTCGCTTTTGTAGTCAACGTGCTAACTACACTGAGAAAACAGTGCCTACTAAATACCACATAAAATAGAACAAAATTAATAAGAAATCTCTATCGTTTTTTTTTTTCAATAAGCAAATCTTATTAATTTCATAGGGAAAACCGTTTTGAACAAATCAAGAATAAATATACATACATATATATGTATGTACTATATTGTATATGTTATTTATTTATACATACATACATACACATTAGGTTGTATTCTTAACTAACTTACTCACCAAATACTGAACCAGCAAACTTCTACCTGATAGACAAGCACTCTACCTAATATGCTAACAAGCAGCCTGAATAACCATTGAAATTATTGTGCAAACATTCTTATAGAAAAATGAAAAAGCTCATGAAAAAGTTGTCTGTATGTCTATTTATAGAAACAAAATAACAAGACACCTCATAAAATCAAGAAGATTTCCTTATTAAAAAAATCAATAACATGTTTTACACATAATCATGTAGGAACCTACTAAAATCAATAAGAAAACCTTATTGAAAAAATCAATAAGATTGCTTAATAGAATCAAGAAGAAAACCGTTTTAAAAAAATTTATGAGGCAACCTATTAAAATCAATAAGAAATCTCTATAGTTTACAATTTATAAGAAAACCTAATAGAATCAAGAAGTTTTTCTCTATGGATTGTTTTTTTGGTGCCAAACATAACGGAAATTGAGTAAAAAAAGTTGTGAATAATAAGATTTCTTCTTGATTTTATGTGGTTTTCTTCTTGATAAAATTAATAAGACTTACCACATAAAAACAATAAGGAATCTCTATGAAGAAATCTTTGCTCCTTTCTGCTGGGATACCCCTTAGCCTAAAAACGTTTCATAGAGAAAATCTTATTGATTCTATGATGTAGTTTTTTCTCTGTGTACTTCAGCCAACACCACCCATTTGTTCAGTTTTGATCGTTTTCATCGTTATGACGATGTGTTTTAATTTTTGGCGTTTTGGCGATTTTTTTCGGTCTTGGCACCTGTTATATAAAATGTTCTTTATATTTCATAAATAGAACTCCAAAAACTTTTAATAAAAACCTGGATTAAACACTATTTAAACTTTAACCCATTGCTGTACAACTTTAAAAAAGCATTCAAGAAAGATTCCTAATGCATTGTAAAACATGTATTTCCCAAAAAAAAATATAAATACGAGCATACTGAGAAATGATTGCACTCGCTTAATGGACTGGATGTACTGTGTCCATTGTCTGTTGCCTGGTGGTGGTGTTGTTGCATGTTTTATGTTTTAAAACAGATCATGGCATCATCATCATCATCATCATCGTGATCACCAGCTACATTGCAACATTACCATAGCCAGGCGTAGTCGTCACCCAGATTATCAGGAAACTGGAGGAACCAGTTTCAGCAGCCTAAATTTAGAACATTACAAAAATACTTCTACTTCTCCTCTTCTTCATTGTATTTTTTTTTGTACATTTTGTTGGCTTTAAATTTTTTCTATATTTTTTGGCCAACAAACTATAGATTCAATGTTTATTTTATGTGTATACAATTTTACTTTATTTAGCTTTTTTTCGCTGTGGGATTTCGTTGGACGCTAGTTGTTGTTCCTGCATTTGGAGGCTTTTATTTGTTAATGTTGGATATTTTTGGATCTTGCTGTTGTTTACAAGTACAGCAGGAGTTTGGGCGGGTATTCATTACAGTTTGCATACATACGTATGTACATATGTATGTATGTAAGAGGTCATGTATATATGTGTGTGTGTGTGTAAGAAATCCTAAGCAAAGTCATTTGTAACTCTTCTAAATACAATCAAGTTCCTTTAGTAATTTTTAATGTAATTTAAAGTCGTTTTTATTTTATTTTTCTTAAAAGAACCCTTGTCTAATATTCGGCAGCAGGCGCATTGTAAATTGTTCCTTGGAAGTTACATAAAAAAAGAAGGAACATACATGTTATAAAATTCACTGTGAAAATATACACCAAAAAATTTATAATAATTTAACTTCATACAAGATATCCAATTTCAATGATATTCAACATAAATTTTATTCATAAAAATATTTTGAAAAAGTTTGAATTCTAAAACCCGAAAAAATTGTCAAAGTTTAATTTTAGTGGCCACAAAAAACCACATAAGTAAAGCTTCTAAGCTTTAAAAGTAAGAAAGTTTTATTTGATGTTATTTTATACGTTTAAATAAGGCTTTTGCTATGGTGTGCATTTCGATTTTTTCCATGAGAAGTTCAGAGGTAATTTTTGAAGGTCTTGAGACCAAAGGCCTTTATCAGTTTAAAAAATTATTTATTAATTTCTCTACTACACTTCGACAGTTTTAAGGTGGTGTCTCCAAAAATCTTATATAATTTAATTAAAAATAAGGGCTGTATTTTTTAATAAATGTAAATCAAACTTTCGTTCATCTTTTTCACCATTACTCCAAAAAATAGGTTAGGTTAGGTAGAGGTGGCAGTCAGAAAGCCGGACTCACTTAGACCGTTTTGGTCCATTGTGATGTCACAGAGACTCTGCTTATGCGGAGTCCCCACTGTCGAACCATCCAGAGCTCAGTATAAAGCTACTAATACGTTGAAGTTCAACACTAGCAACGTCAGAAAGTTCCCTGAATTCAAGAGCGCCCATTGTGGCCATTCTCTTTCCTGCAAGTCCAGGGCAGTGACAAAGAAGATGTTCTATGCTTTCCTCTTCATCGATGTCTTGGCAGCTGCGGCAAAAGTCGTTGTGTTCAACCCTAAGCCGTTGTGCATGCCTACCTATGAGACAGTGCCCGGTTAACACGGATACTAGAACCGAAATTTGTTTCCTATTCTTCGAAATTAGGTAATCCGTACCTTCTCTATTTAGGTGAGTCCATAACTGCCTTGTGATCACGCAGTCATTTCTAGTGACCCACCTTCTATTAATTTTTATTACAGCCTTTGGTGTAGGGAACTTTTAAAAATTTAACAACTTACATATGGGCATTTCCACAGAAAGGTTCACCGACAAAAAAAATTAAAAGTTCTTGAAAACACTTTGTTAAGTTATACTTTCATAGGAAATTCGAATTTGCTTCGAGATATTCGAATGCAAAATTAGAAGAGTGCAACTTTTTTCATTTATATATTTCCTTTGAACGTTTCTTTTTTTTTTGATAAACTTTCTTAGAGGGAAACATTTTCCATTGATTTTTACCCTCCAACATTTTTCTGAGAGTACAAAGAGTCAAAAAAGAGTGCATAAGAAACTATGCAATTGCAAATAACTGTAAATTCTTTGTTTCCGAGAATAGCATATTTCGTTGTCGCGTGCGACATTGAAAAACACTATTTGTTATCACTGCGTCGAAAGTACACACATAAAGCTGATCAAATATTAAGTACAAACAATTAAAATTAAGAACAACCTTGTTGAAAAATAAAAAGATTTGTGATCGTAGTACATACACATACATATATAGTTGGTCACGTGTGACATTGTAAGTGTAAGATTGAAAAGAGAACTTTACATGAATTATTTAAACTCAGATGAGCAAAATCGGCGAAAATAAAATAAGGTAACTAAATATGTATATAAATTAGGTCACGTGCGACATTGTAAGTGTAAAATGAAAACTAAAGAACTTTACATGAACTATTTAGTTTAGATGACCTAAACGGCGAAATTAAAATAAGGTACCTACATATGTATATAAAGTTGGTCACGTGCGACATTGTAGTGTAAAATTAAAAAAAAAACTTTAACTGAATGATTTAAATAAAAATGACCAAAATCGGTGAAAATAAAATAAAATGTATATAAAGTTGGTCACGGGGGACATTGTCAGTGTAAATATTAAAAAGAACTTTACATGAATTATTTAAATTCAGATGAGCAAAAATGGTGGAATGATGGAAAAACAAAGATATTTAATACAATTTAAATTAAAAAGCAATCCTTCTGAAAAAATAAGATTTATGATCGTGGTACCTACATATGTATATAAAGTTGGTCACGTGCGACATCGTAAGTGTAAGATTGAAAAAAGAACTGTACATGAATTATTTAAATTCAGATGCGCAAAAACGGGGGAAATAAAATAATGTACCTACATATGTATGTATGTATATAAAGTTGGTCACTTGCGACATTGTAAGTGTAAAATATAAAAAAAAAAACTTTAACTGAATTAGTTAAATTAAAATGAGCAAAAAAGCGAAAAAAGAAGTAGGGTTGCAAACGGTGGGGGGGGGGGAATTTAAGATATTTAGAATATTATTACAAAACCATAAATAAAAACACATTTTTTTTTGTTAAGTTTGTTGTTATAACTTTAAAATAAATACGTTGAGTAGTGCTTTTGATTTAGGAGCATTTTTACTAAGCCTGTTCATTTAAAATTTCGTAAAAAGAGCAACAGAAATAATTTAAACATGATAATGGGAAGAAATGTCACGTGCGACTATGTTTAAAATTGAACTAAAAAAATGTTTAAACAAGCCTTGGATAACAGACATCAGTGCTCAACATTATTAGGTTAGCTACATTAAAATATCGTTCGAGGCTTTGCTGAAATCATCATATTTTGCGTTGGCAGCAAAATTTATTTTTTTGTCACAAGCGAATACTTTGGTTTTTTTATCTTTGCAAACGATATACTGCTCAAAATCAAATTTAGTACCAAATATAGGGCTAATTAGAGCTATACGTTACGATTGTTGGCAAAATAAAAATCCATTTTATTTTAGCTTTTTCAATTTAAACGTGTACCACGGTCACGTTCAATTATATGAAAATGGGTTAAAAGACATTAAAACTCAAGTCCTCTAAAATTAGGCTTTGAACTTTTTATTATAAAATAAATAAAAATTTACAACATATTAAAGAGTTACACCCATACGCAAACAAAAATAACGCTTGTTTGAAGTGTACGTTAATTTTTTTTATTGATTTGGTGTATAATTCAAGCACACGTTATTTCTTTTGGGTAATTTAAAAAAAATGCAACCAATAAACAAATTTTTTAATTTTGTTACTGAAATATGGGACTGTAAATTTTTTTTTTGCTGCGCTTCTTTTTGAGTGATTATTTAAAGTAATAAATATTATATTTTCTTTTTTTGTAACTTACAAATTTTCTTCTAACAATAACCTTACTCATTAGCTAGCACAAAAGAAGGGAAACGGAGTTCTAATAAGGAAAGTTTTTTGAGTTTGATTTCACTTATACCTTAATGTCGCATCCGTAGTTTAAAATCAATATTTATTAAATCAAGCAAATTAAGTAAAATGTGCAAAATTAGTAAAGAACAAACGACAATGGCAAGACTGTTGTAAATTTAGAGATGGTAAAATTGAGCTTTAATTACAAAAAAAAGCTTTCAGCAAATTGTAATACTATGAATCAAAACAACTCACATATTCCATATAAAAGCAGAAATCTACATCAACTGACACTACACAGAGTGGACCAACAACAAAAAAATGCTGATGATGAAGGTTTAGTGGCCTTCAAAAACATCTAGTTGTTCCGTTCTACCAAGTGTTTGTCAGAATATTTATAACTAACTGTGGTGTTAGTTGTTCATTAATATTTATCATATGTAATTTGGCTTACAAAGCGATACGAACTTTAGCCTAATCAAATCATAAATACAAAAACAATCGAAATTCGAAGAATAATAATAAAACTAACCAAATTTATTAATTTTTAAATAAATAAATTATTAATAAGTAAATAAGCATTTGTTTTGTTTAATTTCTTTTGAATTAAAGTTCAATCAATATTAGCAAAGTTAATGCGTTTAGTTCTTTTGGAACAAAATTGTCGAGTACGTATTTGTGCTTTAGCCGTTAAAAAAAAAATTAAAACAAAATTTTCATATTTCATAAATCTACACATAAACGATCTTCTTTCACCTTCATTTGCAAATTCAGAAAAAAAATTCTTCATAAACTTTTACTGGATTATGTACCTATATTTCTATAAGTGCACAAAAATAACTTCTATTTTTATCGCTTCCATTTCTCGCCAACATTCATTTCTTAAATATACTACACCCTCATTGCTTAAGATATAAATTGGATTTCTCAATTCCTTTGTTGTTTTTTGCTCAACTAAAAGTACACGCGTCCGTTGCCTGGGAATTGCCCATATGTTGGTTTATCTTTTTATTTTTGACTAAATGCAAGTACCGAATACTTTTATATAAATATAAAAGTGTATTATCATAAGATCCCAAAATGCGAGGGGATGAACCCCCCCCCACTCCTTAAGATGTGCAACAAGTTCCATATGGTTCGATTGAGTGATAGATATCATGTGAAATATGGTAGTACATTTTAAAGGATGCACAAATCCTTTTAATAGTGACACCGTTTTATTGTTTCAGGTCATTATATGCAATATTTGTATCTATAGCTTCCCATTTTCAAGAACTCCTCTTTTCATTCACACTTACATATCGTTACCTTAATATAGAACGGCCACAACGACAAATGTATTTGATTTTTGACCATCTATTTTATATATAAATATTTTTTATAGTGTATCTTGTTATTAAATGTTTTTTAAGAAATTATCATAATAATTTTTTATGAACTTATCTAAAGTCAAGTACATTTTTGCTTCACGAATAATTAAAATCCAATTGCATTGTTTTTATTTTTCTATTTGATCGCAATTACTCGTCTTGGTTTTGTCCTATTAATTTTATTTCAACCATAAGATACTTTTTGGTTTGTATATCTTTTGTTTTCCACACGAAAACAAAATAATCAACAGGTAAGTAAAAACAACAAAAATAAATTCCATTCGGCGTTTTGTTTAAATATGTATATTTCTCATTTTTATTTGTCAATGAGCAGACACGTTAAAAGAGCACAAAGAAGTTTGGCTCTTAAAAGATAAATTCGCTTGAGTTTTATTGAGGCGAATATAACTATCAGTTTGATAAAAAAAAGTAAACGAGTTGCCATCTTTGTAGGAAAGATAAGGCAAAAAATAATTTGTGAAAGAATAAATAACTATTTAAGACGTGGATGTTAGCAAATTTTCTGTTGCTTGTTGTTTATTTTTATAAAATTATTCATTCATTCATTCACGAGTTCTTCAAGCTTAAATTATATTCTAATGCAGTAAAAAAATTTAAACCGTTTATTGTTTCAAAATTTTTTTTGAGTGTTTGGTTTTAAAGTCTTTAAATAATTTTCTTCGAAAATGTTTGTTTGTCCTTGATAATGAAAAATAAAAGTATTATTACACTATATTATTTTTAAAACATAAAAATTAAACTAATAGGACATTTACATTGTCTCGAAATCTACTACTAACGAGATTTCGAGCTAAGTCTAGATGATTTTTATTAGATTTCCGATACAAAACGAAATCTAAAATATGAGCAGATTTGTAGGAAATCTACTCAAAATCTATTAAAGGGCATTTACATTGTCTCCGAATCTAGTACTTACGAGATTTTCAGCTAGATCTCGCTGCTTTTTACTAAATTTCCTATACAAAACAAAATCTATTTTGTCAGTATATTTGTAGCAAATCTATAATATAATATTTTTATTGATATTTTACTAGCCTGCACGACATATTTATAAAAAAGATCAGTGAATAAGCTACGGTCTGCTTAAAAAGGTGTGTGAATTGGCTACATTGCAGTTGTTGGGTTGTAGTTTTGGAACTTTTTCACTTAATGGGCTTTGTTTTTTTGGATAAGAAATCTGCTGTAAATGGTATAGATTTTTATAAAGATTTTAATTAAAATCCACTACATTGTGTGCAGGTGTAAATACCCTATTACATATTTTTATTTATTTTGGACTACCCCGCACAATATGGTTATACAAAAGGTGAGTGAATTAGCTTCTGTCTGCATAAAAAAGGTGTGTGAATTGGCTAGATTGCAGTTGTTTGATTTTAGTAAAAAAAAATTTTTTTGTGTAAACAGTATACATTTTCATAAAGATTTTAATTAAAATCCACAAGACTGTGTGTAGGTGTAAATGCCCTATATGATATTATAAAAAAAGGAAAAAATGTGCGTTGGATATAATGTTTTAGCACATTAGCGTAAAGCATATACTCAAACCTCCTTCGTTTTATGAAATATTTGATGGTTGTTCTCTAAGTTTTAGAAAACTAGACGCTCAAAATTAATATCATGGACAGACTTAAAGGTTTTGAAATGGTATATTACGTAGACTGTATCAAATGGCAAAACGAGCTTGTATTGGACATGTTGTAAGTATGAAAAAAAATATTAATTCATGTAATTAATAATGGAAAAAACATGGGATAGGATAGGAAATATCTCCAGGATGCGAACCTGTGATTGTGCGACTTCCTACCAGCCAACAACAGTTTGTCGGCTGTTAAAAACATCAAAAACAATAACAATACAAAAACAACTCACACAACTAACCAATTAAGGACAGAAGTGAATTGCAGCTATGAACAAAACAAATAAACACCAACACACCTAAACAACATATTTCTTGTAAATTAAATCAAAATTTTTGCATGGTGATTTTACATTGGTATTTTTTTTTGTGTGTGTAGGTTTGAGAACTGTTGCACTGCACTGTAACATATGTATGTATGTCTATATAAATCATTCCAAATAGTATATTTATAACATAAGAAATTTATTATTCGACATATTGTCATAAGTTTATTTTAATTTGAAATCCATTCGCTGGTGGTTCAGCGATGTCTATATGCACTTCATTGTTGCTGTAACAAATCGTCAGTAGACTTCAACCACACATTTTGAACAGTCACAAACCTCTTATCTTATGTACAGACTTTCAAAAACTATTTGAGAATTCACAAATAATAATATTTTTGAAAATCACAAAAGAAAAATAAGCATAGTAGGCTTATTTTTCTTTTGTGATTTTCAAAAATATTATTATTTGTGAATTCTCAAATAGTTTTTGAAAGTCTGTACATAAGATAAGAGGTTTGTGACTGTTCAAAATGTGTGGTTGAAGTCTACTGACGATTTGTTACAGCAACAATGAAGTGCATATAGACATCGCTGAACCACCAGCAAATGGATTTCAAATTTATAACATAAGTAAATAAAATTAAAAAAAAAATATCTTCCATCTATTTCTAAAATGATAATATCAACCATCAGAATTGCATTAACTGAATATGTCGGTATTTTGTTTTCAAATTAATAAAGTTTGTTTTTCTTACTAAAATATTATTAAATATATTCATAAAATTTTAAATTAATTTGAAATTTTTCATAAAAAATTTTCCTAAAATGGATTTCAAATTCATTTTATTTTTTTTATGAATATGGGGGATACTATATATAATAATTTAAAGTGTTTAAAACATATATTGAAAATAAATTCAAATACAATAATTTTTAGTCTAAAGATTGAATTAAACATTTCAATGAATGAAATGTTGACCGGAATAAATTAACAGTTGCACTAAATAGTTTCAGTAGGTTAACTGACTTAGTCATGTTATATGCTGTATAACTAACCTGACCAGACATCCCGCTTTAGGCGGGATTATCCCGCTTTTCTGAGGTTGATCCCGCCTTGAATTTTTATCCCGCTTTATCCCGCTTTTTAGAGTTTTGAAATTTCTTATCTCTTAATATATTTTTATTAATATGTACTGATAAAAATTTATTCCAAATATTTTTTAGTGTAGTTATTGTTTATTTTTTTTGGATCTGGCAGCTCCTCAAATGAAAAAAATAAAAATACAAACGTACACACTCAAAGATCCTTTTGTTACAGTGCTTTATATGTGCAGACATTCTGCTGCTTTAGGAATTTATTACCAAGAGGGCTTATTAGGAGAATAACAACTGACATTCACCAAACTGTCAATAATAAAATAAAAAGTTCTTGCTTATTTTTTTATAAAGAGTTTGACACATTGGTGTAGTCAGTTGATGATAATATGGACTAACAAGGCCACTTGCTATCATTCGCCTTAAGTTTTTGTACATTGTTTTGTATAAAAATCGTATTTTGTTTTGTAAATGAAGTAAAAAAATCTTTAATTTTATTTATTTTACGTTACTAAATAAAAATTTTTGTTAATAAAAACTTTTGTTTATTTAAAATCGATTCTTTGGAGTTAAAAACTGTGTTTCCTAAGTACATACGAAACTTTTTATGTGCGTATTACACATCCCGCTTTCAAATAGTTGTTTATTTAAAAATCCCGCTTTTTGGCCGTATTTTCGTCAAAATCCCGCTTTTGAACGATCGTGTCCCGCTTTTTGTAAAAAGCTTCTGGTCACGTTATGTATAACCCAAAACCTTGGAGACCTAATATCTATATATAATAAATCCAAAAATATAATAATGAACTAGTAAATATATGTATTAACAAGGCAAGCTAACATCATGTTTTGTACTAATTAATCAATTGGTTGAATAAACTGTTATTTTAATTAAAATGTTTTTCCTTTTTTTTCAATTAATAAAATGTTTAAAAAATTCAATTAAATTTAGATACTGGACGGTCTGAACTGCCTTTTAAAAATTTATAGTGCTATGGCAACTCTTCTATGTACACCAGTACTTTTTTTAAACAATTGCTCTTACACAGTCATGCTTGCAGTCAAATAAATTGACTACATCAAGCAATATCTTGTGGCTCCAATACTTGAAGATCGTTTTGCCTTAAAAAAAATGTCTTCTGTGTGAAGAAAAGAGAATAAATATTTTCAACTTCATTTGCTTATTTGCATTGAACGCGTTCGGTTTATGTCAGAGGTTGCGCTTGTTGCCTCTTTCACACATTAAAAACAAAACAAAAGCAAGAAAATCGCCTAAATAAAAATATTGTTTACAATATATTTAACACAAATGAAAAGAGGATAAAAATAAATTTAAATAATCAAAGTGCAAAAAAAAAAAAATAATCATCAACAAAGAAATTAATTACAGAACAAAAAAAAAATAAAGATAAAAAATAAGAGCAAAAAGAAAAAAATAACGACAAGAATTCAATTTGTTGAGTGATAAAAAAAATAAATGCGAAAAAATATTATATCTAAAGCAACAACAACATATACCAACAACTAAATAAAGTTTAAATGTATTAAAACACATCCAACTAAACGACAGCAACAACAACAATAGTAGCGGCAACAAACAACTGATAAGATATTTTTGTATATCTTGTGAATTCATTCACAAAGGAATTTTCAGATACGAGTTTATATCAAAGTAATTATAAATTTGCATGATTTTTGAAATATTTATAATTAAAAATTAACATGTTGGTTATTATTCGTTTAGTTGGCCAATATTTTTGGTTTTTTGTTATAAAAAGTATAGGTTTTTTTTTTGGTTATCGTGGAAGTTGAGTTTTGCGAATTAAAGACTGACATTTTGCAAAACAAAAAGGAATAATTAATTTTAAGTTATTCTTATAAAACCAATTACTCACAGAAAATCAACTAACGTTTTATGTTACACATTAAATGCAAATTTAATTTGGTATTCGTTCAAGGTAATAAAAATTATCATAAAAGATCTACACTTCTCACATCGTGCCATTAAATATGAAACTTTAACTAAATACAATTAAAAAGATATAAATTTTGAGTAGCATTTAAATGATACAAGGACGACGACAAAATGTATTTATTTAATTAATTTTTAAGTATAAAACAGGCGGACCTTTAAATTCCGGAAATAGGACTAAGGACTATTTTTGTAAAGTTAGCACGTTGAAGGTCCTGGGTTCGAGCCCGGTCTCAGACAGTCGTTAAAAATAACAAACACCACGCATTTTTCTGATGTGCTTTAGTGTCCCATTGTGTCAGTTGTTATAGGAAAGTTCAAGTGATGAAGGCATATAGATACACTGTCCACTGCAGTTCACCGGCTTTAGCGGATACTAATCCTAACGTAACATCAGAGCGCCCTCTTTCGTCAGTATTGTGTAGCAGAATCATCGGCGAAGTAAAATCGCTACTAAACACAGCTTTGAAAAATTTAATACGCCTCATTGACACCAGAGGCGCTGGAACAAGTGCAAAAAAGCAGAGTTGTAAAAGAATGAAGCCTTCCTCTATCTCTTCCTTCACCACCTGTCTTCTCTATGATTATGCCTTTCCTAAATAAGGTAACACCTAGTAATAGTAGTAGGCATTAATTGCCGGAGTGTTATTATAGCTATGCTATCTATTGCGCTATACAGGAGGAGTTAGGACATGATTGTCGACACTATTACAGTTATAAATTTAGATTTTATTTGATTTCTTTGTACTTAAAAGCAGAGTACGAAAATAAACGAAACAAATTGTTTGATTTTGTTTTGTTTCGTTCTTTGAAGTGAATGAAACAAGAACAAAACAAAAACAATAAGAAGGATTGCTCAATTTGTTTTTGTTTTGTTTTTGCACATTAACACAAAGCAGAGAATACAGCCGATGGGCTGTAAGCCGGCTAACAATACATTAATTTAATTGTACGCCGCTGGAAAAGAAAATCATGGGAAATAAATGGAAACATTTTGAAATATTTGCAGAGTATTTGACATCATCTTATAATATAATTTCATTGCATTGTTATTTCACACATTAAGTTGATTTTATATAGCTAAGCAGCATAGCTATAATTGTTTATTCAAAAGTAAAAAGAAAAAGAAGTTAAAAAAACCCGTCAAGAATGGTACATTTAACTTTCGGCAATAGCTTAATGGTGTTATGAAAAAGGAGCTATACTTATATGAAAACGACCAGTTCTTGTTTTAGGACTGTTTAAGCGATCAAGGCATACAAGTGGTCTCTGTGCAGTACCGGCTAAAATTAATATTACTCAACCTGAAATATTTTTAATTTTATAGTGCTTACTTTTGCCAGTCAGTGCAATGTTTTTAAAAGCTTTATATAAAACTTTTAAGTGACATATTTTTAATTTTAAGAGGCGTGATCACGCCCACTTTAGCCAATATCAATAGCCCCATCCACTTCTCTAAATTAAAGATATCAGAGCTCAAGATGAGTGTCAAGTTTCGTAAGAATCGGCCAAGTAGAAGCATGTGAAATATAATAATAAGTGTTAATGGGCATGGCCTCGCCTACTTTTTGAAGCACAAGATTATATCGTTCCTAAAGCCCAAAGCGCTTCCCAAGTTTCGTGGCGATCGGGTAGCTAAAACTACATATAATTTAATTTGTATTTGACTTAAATGGGCGTGGCTTCGCCCACTTTTTCAAATGCATTCTAAGAGACCACGCTATTAGCCAAATATCATTGGGATCGGATAATTAGAAATATACAAATAAATACTAAACTTTAATAGGCGTGGCCTAGATCATGGTATTTTCAGAGCTTAAAGTAACTGACAAGTTTCGTAAGAATCAATTAAGTAAAAGCACGCGAAATATAGTATTAAGTTATAAAGGGCGTGGCTTCGCCCATTTTTTTACAAATCTTGATTGTGTCATTTTTAGAACCCGTGATGTATGCTAGGCTTTGTAGCAACCCGATAAGTAAAAGTACATAAAATCAATGAAAAATATTTAATAGGCGTGTTCCGTCCATTTTTGTTTAGTAATGTGACCAAATAAAAGCTATACTCTTTCAGAAAAATAAAGAATTTATAACCCCCTTCTCTTTTTTAAAGACGGCTAAAAATACTACCTTTGGTCTAATCGTTGCTTTCGGTAATGACCTGAAGCGATTTTTTTTTGTTGCAGTTCAGGGCAATTATGAATAAAATTCCGCGGGAAAATTTTCTCCCTTGTCATATTAGAGTTTTTTGTTTTCCCTATTACTTGCTATTAGTTGGAATTGTTCCCCAGGAACAATTTCTGGCGGAATTTTATTCATAATTGCCCTCTATGGCTTTCACTATCGAACAATATAATAATATTGCCATAATTTCAAACTGAAAAAATTAATCGAAAGGGGCGATTATACCCCTCATTATATTTCCTGACCTTAAACCGCATCGTACAGCCACGTTCTTGTAATAAAATTTTATTCGACAGACACATTATAGATAACAAAGAGTGAAGCTAATGTTTCTTGAAAGACTTATGCCCAGTTTTTGAGTTGGTAATTAAACTGTAATTAATTTTAAGTTCTATTCAAATACGAACTTGTGCTTTTGAATGCATATTTAAATAATACTTAAATGCCCAACCTTGTGTAATTAATTATTACTTAAGTTTTATGAGCGCACCATATGTTTTTATGCATATATGTGTTTATTGAAAACAAACACATAAGTATCATATGGTCGTATTGAAAACATCTTGTGATCGTATTAGAAAGAATTTGGTTTAATTTTCATAAATATATAACATATACAAAACATAAATTCATATTGTGGAATAAATAAATAGAAAAATGCATTGTAATGCTCCTTTGGTTTCTTAAAATATGTTTTTATAAAATGTTAATATTCTGCATTTTGCTAACCTAACTTTCTTATTTATGTAAAACAGCTGTTTTTTGAAAAGCTTTCAATAATACTGGGAAATCTTGCAGTGCTACCGTACTTTCAACGTAATTTAATAAGAACTTTAATTAACCACTGACAAAATGAAATCGTATTTAAATACAATTTAAATTTAAATAAAGATTAGCTAATTGCATACTTAAATATTAAGTGTAAAACTAGGGCTTAGTCATGGGATAATGTGAAACTTATTTTGTAAGAAAATTTTTATAACAAGTTTGTACTAAAACTCCTATTTTTAAGTAAAGAAAGAACCAAACAATTTGAATTATGAAATCTTGTATGATAACTTGCTGTAGGGCACTCAATGTTTGACCTGACTCTGTAATTGTTATTGCAACTCATAAAAAGCCGGTTTTTTTTTTGTTAGCAAAAAGATCTTCTTTATTATTGTTGTTTACTTTTTCTTTATATTTTTGGGAATATAAGTCTTGCTTTTTATATTTTGTTGCTACGTTTTTTTATATATTGTTTGAAATTGTATCCATATCAAAAATAAAATATCTAATTTGTTTTTTTTTTTCAACGAAATTGATTGATGTGATCCAGTTTCATAATCTTCACTCGCCCACTCTCTTTCTCTATGAATGTGAGTATCTCCCCAATATAAAACTGATTGAATCAGCTTGTTAATTTTATTAAAATCTGAATATGCGTTTATAAAAAAAAAAATTGATTTCTTTGAAAAAGACGTTAATTTATTTTGGTGCAAAGAAAGTTGTTTTTGCTTCCATTCGAATTTGAATTTGGTAAAATGTGTTTATTTCGTGCTATTGGCATTTAAATACATACATACATACATATAAATATAAATATAAATATAAATATTATGTAAATTTAATTTTATATAAGATATTTGCATAAGTGTGACATGTGTCGTCTGTCTTCTTGGAATGTGTATAATGAAAAGGAAATAAAAACAAATTTGATTGATTTTATATTGAGACAAGAAATAAATTATTGGTGGCAGCTTAAAATGAAACATATAAATAACTCATTTAATAACTGTCAAAAGTCATAATAAACATTATTATTTATTTTTTATTATTATATTAATAGAATGAGGTGTTAATTGCCTCTAATTTGTAGTGATTCCGCGATTTTTTATGGCTGTTAGTTATTAATTATACCCTGCAGCGAAAGTGTTAAGAGTATAATGCTTACATATGTACTCGTACTCGTACATTAATGTATGTATTAGAGATCGACCGAAGGCGTTTTTTTTGGCCGAAGCCGAACTTCGGCTAAAATCCTAAACTTCGGCCAAAACCGAAGCCGAAGCCGAATGTTTTAAATTTTAAAAATGATACTTGTTTTATATGAATTAAGAAAAAAGTTTGCTTTTTTGAGATCACTGAAATAGCTGTAATATCTATTGGATACATAACAAGAAAAATAAAACTATTTTGCAATTTCTAGATTGCTTTTTCATATGATCACTCACAAGAACGTCCAAGTAAAAGAAAATAGAAAGCAACAGGGTTGTATTTCAAAGCAACCCTTTCAAAACGTTAAACACAATACAAACTGTCGGCGAGCAACGACCAAAAATAATGTTATTTTTCAAGCTTGGAATGAAAAATATTCGGCTTCGGCTAATCGGCCGATTTTTGCCGTAGGCCGAATGTTGGCCGATTACCAATTTTTGGCCGAAGGCCGAAGCCGAAGCCGATTAATCGGTCGAACTCTAGTATGTATAGATAGGTTTGCCATTCCGTGTGCATTTGCAACAATACATATACATTAGGGTGGCTCTCAAAAAATAAATTTCCTTATTTTTTTCTCAGAACCAGGTTTCAAACTTTTGCTTAGGTAAAAAATAGGCCTGTTAAAATATCAGCTCATAATATTAATGATACGATTTACATGGTATGAATTGACTTTATTCATTCTGATTGTCATAAGTAAAGAACGGAATGTGCTACAGTAAACTTCTTGGTACGCTTTTGTAGAAAATTGAACGCTCTATAAAAGAATTTAAAATAAAAACTAAATGATCAAACAGAATATGTCCGCAACTTCAGGAAAAATCGTTGTCAAATTAACAAAGCCCATAATAAAATCTACGGCAGTAACTTCAAATGCTCTATAATTTTAGTTTTATTTTCTTTTGTGCTTATTTTTATTTGTAGTTTTGTATGAAATTTATATATATGAGAGCATAAGAAAAAACGTTGTCAAAATAAAATAGATTCTATCTATCGACTGCTTTCTGGTGCTAATTTTTTGTGTCCATTTCGTATGGAAAATGTGTTTATGCCGCAATTCTGTTTGATCATTAAAGCTGTAAAAAAAAATATTTTTAGTTTTCTATCAAATCACTTTTTACAGTTATGGCTAAATTAAATTGAAAAATTTAAGTGTTTTAGTTTTCTCTATTATAACGAATAAACTAATTGTTGGCACTGTTTAAAAGGCCTGTTTGTATTTTGTATGCAAGTTTGGTAAAAATTTTCTGGAATAACATAATATTTCTGCTGTTTTCTGGAAAAATCTTATAAATTTAGGATAAAATTTCGAAATTTTGAAATAAAATTTACAGGCTAGACCACGATGTCGACAAGAAATTTTCGATCGCCGAATTGTATTGAAAACAACAATAAAATAAGAAAATTTGTTTTTGTTTTCAATATAAGTAAGTGATAGAAAGTTTCTTGTCGACATTGTGGGCCTGGCCGTTAGTTTCAGTAAGTATTTTTTATTGTTCCAGTAAATTATTTGTTCCAATTTAATTTTTTGCAAAAAAAACTATATAGAGTGCGAAATTCTCATTCATATAATTAATATAAAGTAAAAACATTTTTTTACAAGATTCTTAAAAGAATATTTTCATTTAAATATGAAACAAGCCCGATTCTTGCAGTTTGTTTAAACACAAAAAATTTAGCTACACAGCTAAAAAGAATAAATTATTTTGCTTCAATAAATTTAAATATCGATGTTTTAAAAAATATAAATTGATACTATACATGTGATTATTATTAATGAACACATAATACCAAACTTAATTGTAAATTTTTTGACAAACACTAGTTGTTCCGTTCTACTAAGTGTTTGTCAGAGTATTTACAATTAACTTTGGTGTTATTTGCTCATTAATAATTATCACATGTAATTTGGCTTACAAGGCGATACGAACCTTAGCCTAAACAAAACATAAATAAACACCAAAGTTAATTGTAAATATTCCGACAAATACTAGTACAACGGAACAACTAGCTGTTTTTGAAGGTCACTGCACTTTCATCATCAGCATTCTTTGTGTTTGGTCGGTCCACTGTGTGTGGTGTCAGCTGGTGTACATTTCTGCTTTTTTATACTCAGCTGTCAGTGCAAAGGAATTAGTGAACTATTTTGATTCATTGTATTACAACTTAGTGAAAGCTTTTTTTAATGAAAGCTCAATTTTACCATCTCTAAATTTACAACAGTCTTGCCGTTGTCGTATGTTTGTTAAATCGATATTAATAAAAAATATCGATAAGACGTATATCGCTACATTTCTTGCTTTTGCCGATTTGTACTACGAACTAAAAATTTGCTTAACTAAAATTGCCGTATGTAAATGCTGTCTAAGCGAGTGCTGATTATAATTGCTGCTTGTTAGCTATTTATGTTTTCTCAAAACAACATTCGCATCACAAATTGTTGTAAAATACTTTTTTCTTATTATACATTTTATCTATTATTATTTATTTATCTTTCTATGGCCTGCTTGAATGTAAATATTTTATTACACATAACTTATGCACATAATGTAATTATTTTGCATACCAAAGTATGCAACATTAATAAATTTTCATTAAAAACACTGGCCATATGCCTGTCATGTGTCCATTCAGGGATTTCTGTATAAAATGTAGTATTTGTTTGTTTGCAACTGATTGATTGATGCGCCCTGAAACTTTATCTTTTTAGCGTGTTATGGTACATTTATTTCAAATATTTAAACACTTTAAAACTTTAGATAACGATTCCAACAGTCTTTAAACGAGTAGCTCAGTGCAACCAAAACGTTGCAAGTAGCAAAGCAATGCAAAGCAGAACGGGCAAACGTGAGTATAGTGAATACACTCGCATAAATCAATCAAATTCATACAGACAACCCGAGAGACATGCTCTGATCATCTGTGAAAATAAACATAATTCAATTAACCTAAATAAATTTAATTTATATTCTGTCTCTCTCTCTCTCTCACTCACTCGACAACTCTTTCTGTGGCGCTACTAAATCTAAAAAGTATTTTATTGCAGCAGCAACATGAATAAAACCTTGAAATTAATATCGATTTTGATGAAAATTATTGTGAACGGAAAAATTATTACAAAATTATAGTCTGTCTAATAAAAAACAAAATAAATAAATAAATAACAACAAATCTCTTGACTTGTGTGCGCCGCAAAATAAAAATTATACAAAAATTTATGAAAAAACTAACGAACGAATTCATATACATATGCTATTTTAATGACAAAATGCATTTTCATATTAGCCTCTTGTTTCAGTTTTCTTTTTAAATTCGTTCATAGTCTTGCTCTTCTTTTTATATGTGTTTTTTGGGCCAAGGTTGTAAATTTTTTACGAACATTAAATGAGAATTTGTATATTAACAAGAATACATATATATTCTGAAATAAAATAGAACTCAAAATTTTTAAAAGATATAATAAAAATCTAAACTGACATTTTTTATAGGATATAAATAACTTGTTTAATTGAGAATAGATTTGTTTGGGAATAAATACTGGTAAAACCACGCTGACACTTATGATTTTGTTTGATTTATGCGACTTCCATCTGTTATCGTTTTAAAATTTGTGTTTAAATATATATGGCAATATGGAATAGTAGCTTAAGTAGACTTAACAAACTTAAGCTTTATTATGCGGTATTATGTTCCAGTGGGAGTTTGCTGTGGTTCAGATGCTACGTATAGAATTGAAATAACTCACGAAAGTAGAATCATGCATTACAGCATTTTAATCAAAACTTTCGAAAAATATTACTTTGCTTAAGTCTACTTAACCTTTTCTCATTCATTTAATTCATTAAAACTTGTGAATGTTTTTTTATAGCTATGCTATTTATTGCGTGATTTTCGTAACAAAACTAATCGACACTATTACAGTTATAAATTTATTTTTGTTTTGATTTCTTTGTACTTCAAAGCGGAGTACGAAAATTAACAAAGCAAATTGTTTGATTTTGTTCTGTTTCGTTCTTTGAAGTGAGTGAAACTAAAACAAAACAAAAACAATGAGAAGGATTGCTCAATTTGTTTTTGCATTGTTTTTGCGAATGAGCACAAACAATAGAGCACAGCCGATAGGCTGTAAGACGGTTAACAAGCGCCGCCGCGCGCCGGCCACAAACGATACATTAGTTTTATCGTAATAAATAAATAATGGGAAATAAATGGAAACATTTAAAAATATTTGCGGTGAATTTAACATCATCATACTGATGGCTCCATTCTAAAACAGGGTAAGTCAAAAAAGCTAGTTTCGAGTTAACCGCCTTCAAAGTTTATTGATGATATATCGGGAATGTTATGGGATAGAAACTTGAGACTTTTTGTAATCATATAATAATTGCAATAGAATTTTTTTAGTTTATTTCAAACTTTATAAATTTGTTGTAGATCATAGTTAAAAGTGACTTAGAATACTTAAGATTGTCCTCTTAGTAGACTTAGCATCTATCTGGTGGTCCTTTCTCACCTACAGTGGCCTTCTAAGTACATATAGCATGTTTTAGTTTGGAGAAAAATTTATATTAATTTTTTTTTTGCATACTTAATTGCAAACTAAATCATGCTAAGTGTTTTTAAAACATTTAAAAAGGAGGTTTTTTAAACTTGACAAATTATGCTAAGTAAATTTTTGCTCATAAATTTTGATAGAATAGTCCCATTACTATCAAAATTTTACAGAATCTAAGTTAATAAACGATGACTTCAGAAGTGCTATTCCCAGCATAACATGCTATGCCGACTTAGCATGTTTTGGAATGGGGCCGTCAATATAATATCATTTTACTGCGTTGTTATTTCACACATGAAATTTGTTTTATATAGCTAAGGAGCATAGCTATAACTGGATGTCCTAAGACACCTCTCTTCTTTTTTTCTTTTTTCTTTTTTTTTTAAATAAAGAGAAGTAACACTCACTATTAGATGTTACCTTTTTTAGGAAAGGGATAGTGATAGAAAACACAGGTGGTGAAGGAAGAAATAGAGGAAAGCTTCATTCTTTTATAACTCTGCTTTTTTCGCACATTTTTTTTTATAATGCAGTTTTGCAGTTTTGAGGCGAATGATTCTGCTATACAACGAAGGAGGGCGCTCTGATGTAACATAAGGATTAATATCTGCTGAAGTCGGTATAGTTAGTTCAGTGACCAGTGACTATGCCTTCATTACTTGGAACTTAGGAAGGCGATAGTGCAAGTGCAGACAGTGGAGTCAGAGTTTGCTAAATAGAAGACAAAACTTCTTTCGTTTTTACAACTCGGCTATTGTGTCTTTTTTTATTATTATATTTTATTAAATCGTTGCAGCGCCTCTGGTGTTACGTAGACACATTATTTTAATTTATGTAATCATTTTAGGCTGTTTACTGCGTTTTTATACTCCCGCAACAAATCATTAACCAGTCAGCTGATATTAACCGCGATTGCCAGTGCAATAAAGTTTTAAAGTCGTGTAGCATATGACAAATTTATTCAACTAAATTAAACATTAAGAAGAAAAGCCTGTTTGTGTAAGACGTTGACGTTAGAAATTTTGAAATAAAAAGAAAAGAATGAAAAATAATCAGTTAAATATAAATTGTATTCATAGTAGATTTAGATGAAAATAAATATAATATCTGGTCATACTAGTGGCCACATAATTTAAAAATGTGTATGAAACATGTTGTAAATAAATATTACTTTAAATAGTTTATTTTAAAATATTATATTTTTTTAGTTCTTGCTAATATTTAATTAAACAAACAAACTAAATTTAGGATCCAGCTAAACCCCTCAATAATTAATTTCAATGTATTTGTAATAAAAAATATTTTACTTAATTTAATTAATTTGTTATTATTAGTGCGTTTAAAAATTTTAAACTTAAAATAAATTTATTTTATTTAGTTTGGTAAAAAAAATTCTAACTAAAATATATTTTGCATAAAATTTTGCTTCTAGTAGTTGCAGTTTTTCCATTCAATTAAAATATAATTAAAATAATATTTAGTAAATATTTGGAAATCATAAAATAATTACAAAATCCTTTTCCAATAAATTAAGTAAAAAGAAAACTCAAACATATCGTCCCATAACAGCCAAAAAAGCTTAAGCGACATAGTTGTCGAACTTTATTTTTTGACCAAAATCGATTATTAGCGATCGTAATTAATCGATTTTCGTCAAAAAGACCAGGTCTAAAGAATGTATCGCTTAAGCTATTTTAGCGGTTATGGTTCTATAAAATGCATTTATTTAATTTTGTTGAACAAATTTATTTCTGTTTGAATATAAATGTCTCTATAAGAATTTTTTCTGTGTTTGCTTATGTTAATATTTTCATCATGTGGGGGGCCTTGCGTCTGACTAAACTTTATGATTAGATTTATGTTAATTATTTTATTAGCTAAAAAAAAAAACTAATTAGAAAATGTGTGTGCATGTTCTTATTTTCAATTAAAAGTGTTGTTTCTGTCAACAAAAGTGATTTCGCTTTTACTCATTTCAATTTAAATGAAAATAATAATGAGCAGAAGAAAAAAATGTCTAAGAAAAAAATCATGAATAATTGATCAAAAATCGAATAACAATTATTGTGAGTCAGTTATAAGTTGCAGTTTTTTTTTAAAGAAAATATTTTCTTTCAAGAGGAAGACAAAAAAAGGGGGGGGGGGGAAAAAGATTACTCTTTGTTGAAAATAAAATAAAACAATTTTGAAAACATCTGTTCAAATGCCAGAATATCATCTTGATTAATAACGACAGAAGCAAAAAAAAAAATCACATATTTAGCAAAATTTAAATAAACAAATATTTTTTTATATACATAAACTTCCTGCCTACACCACCAAGACGGTCGATTTGAGTAGAAAATTTCTACGAAAAGCCCTAATATTTTTTGTGTTTTTTTCATAGCAACTTTCTAGACGAGTCGTCTACCAGCGTTGTGTAAAAACTGGTTAAATAACTTAGACATTCAACAAATTTTTTGCAATTTCTTGAAAAATCAAAAATATTAACAAGTGCTCATAGAATAATAAATAAATAATAAATCATAGTAAAAAATTTTTAACGCATTCATGATTGACCTCATAAAAACGTCTTAAAAATCAAATTTTTTAATTCATTGAAATAAAAATTTTATAATTCCGTACTAAACGTTAATAGAAAAAAATCTTCCCTGTTCTGTAAAGCGATCGATTTGAAACCTCAGGATTTTAGAAAACTAACTCCGACAATAGAAATATTTTTTTTACTCTTTTTTCAAATTTCTTATATAGATTCCCAAATATCGTATCTGAAAGAAAATGATCGTGTATGGCTTTAAACACGTCTGCAGAACCATTATTATATTTTTGAAAACGAGAAATTTACTCGGAATCGGTTTACAGAACAGGGCCGAATATTGCATTTACTTAATGGATTATCACTTTTCGGTTTCAAAAGTAAAGTTAAAAAACACACATGAATTTTTAATTTCGATGAAACTTCTATTTCATTTTAATGCTTGGAGCAACACAAAAAAAGGCTAACGGCGTCAAAACGCATGCACAGAGAAAAAACTGCCTCATAGAATCAAGAATATTTTCTCTATGAAACGTTTTTAGGCTAAGTAGTATACCAGCAGAAAGAAGCGAAGATGTTTCCATAGAGATTCCTTATTGTTTTTTATGTGGTAAGTCTTATTAATTTTATCAAGAAGAAAACCACATAAAATCAATAATAAATCTTATTATTCACAACTTTTTTTTACTCAATTTCCGTTATTTTTGGCACCAAAAAAACATTCCATAGAGAAAAACTTCTTGATTATATTAGGTTTTCTTATAAATTGTAAACTATAGAGATATCTTATTGATTTTATAAGGTTGCCTTATTAATATTTTTAAAAAGGTTTTCTTCTTGATTTTATTACGCCATCTTATTGATTATAAGGTTTTCTTCTTGATTTTGTTAGGCTATCTTATTAATTTTTTTAATAAGGAAATCTTCTTGATTTTATGAGGTGTCTGCTATTTCATATCTATAAATAGACATAGAGAAAATTTTTTTCATGATCCTTTTCATTTTTGTATAAGAATGTTTGCACAATAGTTTCAATGGTTATTTAGGCTGCTTGTTAGCATATTGGGTAGTGTGCTTGTCTATCAGGTAGAAGTTTGCTGGTTCAATACTTGGTGAGTAAGTTAGTTAAGAATATAACATAATGTGTATGTATAAATAAATCACATCTACAATATACTACATACATACATACATAGGTATATGGTATAGAATTTAAATGCAAATACATAAGTACAGAGAATAAAGACGCAATTTTTTTTTATTTTTTATTAAAAAAATCAATAAGATAACCTCATAAAAACTACAAGATTTCCTCTTGATTTTTTCAAAAAGTTTTTCTCTATGAAATTAATAAGATTTCCTTATTGAAAAAAACATAGAGATTTCATATTGATTTTGTTCTATTTTATGAGGTATTTAGTAGGCACTGTTTTCTCTGTGTGCTCTTGGTAGCCAACTGACTTCGTCAAAATATAAAATTGGGTCTTTTGGAGACTTCACATGCAATCAAGCCAAAATCGGTCGTATTGTATGCCTCGTGACACCGTCTGCTTGAAACCGAATATCGCTTTTCTCATAGCAGGCCATAATACTCGTATAGGCCCAATTGCTGAGAACGCCGTGGAATCTGACAAACTTTCACCAATAGAAGCGATACTTTCCACAATGCGCACATTGAGATGATGCACAGACGTGACCACATCTCCAGCGCTTCCAGTCACTTAAATTTTTTTTATAATCTTGCACGATTATTACGACCATAATCAGGCGCTATGAAGTAAGGCCCAACGAAATAACGCCTAAATAAGAAATAAAATAGCTCCAATGAAATAAAACGCAAAATAATTTCAAGTAATACCCAAGAGAAAATTTATTAAAAAAAACATTCAATAATGGTGCTACGAAATAATGTAAAAGAAATTGTTGCGGTCGCTAGAAATTTCTTCAATTAACTGGTTTCTAAAAAAAACCAGTTTGATCATTTTGAGTTGTGACTGTTTTATGATTTAGTGTGCGATATATCTACGCACTCTTCGGTTGCTAAGCGATCATATTCGTATATGGCAAACCTTTCACTAAATAAATTACACTTCAGTGAACGGATTTTTAACAGCTGACATCATTGCCAGACCGGCAGCTTTAAAAATACTACATGGATAGCCCTGTATCAGCGTTACCATTTGTCAAGTTTTCCCTTTTTTTGGAAGTTTTTTGAGATGCCAAAAAGTTTTTGAAAATATAAAGTTTTTTTAAAGTTTTTTTTTATAAATATGTACATAACTTAACTTTTGCAGTAAACGATCTTATATTTTCTCACTCCCTTATTATTGCAACAGTGCTTAAAGGTTCAGTTAGCCAACAGTAATGGAATGTACCTGTAACGTAGGAAAAAGCTAATCAATATTTTTATATAAAAAATAGGTTATGTTACATTACATCTCTATAACCATTTGCATTACTTTTCACATAAGAATATCGATCAGCTGTTTTCTACTGTTGCAGTTACTTTACATTACAGTCGGGTAACTGAGTATTAATTGTGTTTACTGCCTCTTATGTACGACTATGCTATTTAAATGGCTTTAAATTTTAATAAAACAATGCACAAATAAGAAATTAATGTATGTGATATTTTTTAAGATCTCTAAATCTAAATACTAATTTTATTTTATGTTTTTTTTATTAATTTTATGTTTTCTTTTAAAATTTTGGTACTTTTGTAGAAAAAAAGTTTTTGTATTTGAAAAAAAGTTTTTTTTTCAGATTTAAGAAGTTTTTTAAAAAATATGTATATATGGTAACGCTGCCCTGTATATACATATACCTTTCTTTCTCATCCCTGCCAAAACTTAGGCAAGAAAATTTATTGTGTGCAGCGTTGCCACAAGCAAAATATTTTTCCAAAGGCCAAAAAAAAATAACCAAAATTTGTATGTACATAATATATTGATATATTTGAGTTTAAAAGGTTTGAAAGGTTCAAATGCATGGTTATACTCCTGTGTGATCCTTTGTTCGCATATGTAGCATTATTACCACTCCAACTTTGAACTGGGGCGTAATACAGCGTCATAAAGCTAAATTTGTTATCCAATCTGGATAGATAAAATATCAACATATACATATGGATTATAGAGGTGAATTTAAAATCAAGGTTATACCTACATTTAGTTTTGACGAAACATAGCTGAGAAAATGTCTTTCAGAAGCAGACGAGCTGTATTGAGAAATAATTTCTTCTTCTTTACCATCTGCTAAATTTGGAAACCACATCCGACAAATTTGTTTTTTAGCCACGGAAACTCATTAAAAAATGTGTTAGTTTATCACGATAATTAGTTATATATAAATTAAAATACCATATACAAATAGTTGATCTTGTGTTAAAAAAAGTAACCGAAATGGAAAAAAGTAACCAATTTTGATTAAAAGAAACCAAACGGCAACGCTGATTGTGTGCGAACTAGAAACAATCAGCGATGCCAACTTGGTGCTTTTGGCACTATTTTTAGTGCTTTTTAAAGACTCAAAACGCCAAATCTTGAGCGTTAGTGCCAAACTAAGAAAAAACACTAAGTAGTGCTTTTAAGAAATATTTATGTATGTATTTCTTAAAATTACTTTAATAAAAATTTGATGTAAAGCATACCTTTTGCCTTTGATATATTTCATTAGAAATGATACTTTTGCCGAAATAGAAAATACCTTAGAAAATATTAAACATTAAATATTTTCAGATCTCAAAATTACGCTTTTTAGTGCTTTTTTTTAAATGTGCTCTTAGATCCAAAAAAGTTTGCATTACTGGATGGAAACAATTTGCAATTAGAGAACATTTGTTTTTATCTATGAGTAGGGCTTCGGTGTAATGTTAGGACCTGTACCACGATGTAGACAGAAAATGTGCCATCGATTACTTGCCTTGAAAATAAAAACAAATTTTCTTATTTTATTGTTGCTTTCAATACAAGTTTGTCAAGCGAATCATAGCACAGGCCGTTAACAATTTTATTTTGACTCCTAATTTATTTTAAACACCAATAAGAAAAATAAATGCCACATATTTAGCGATTAACACCACTGTGCAGTCACCGTTTAAGGTGAAGGGTAGAAAAACATAAAAAGATGGCTTGTCATAATTGACTTTTATGACATAATATTTTGGCCAATACTTTTAAATATTCATTTTATACTAAAATAAACACAAACATGTACGTAAATCTGTGTTTATTTTTATTTCTTTGACTTGTGAGAAGAATACATTTCCGGTTTACAAAGTAAAAACAAAAAAAAAAAAAAACAAAAAACCACCAATAGTGACAAATACCGCCAAGTGTTTTTTGTCTTTTCTTTCAATTGCTATTTTGTTTTAAGAAATGTTATATTTATTGCAATGCAGAACGGGAATGAAACCTCAACAAGCCAATTTTCAATATAAAAAGAAAACAAACTCGCACAAAATAAAGCCAAATCTCTGAAAAATTATAACAGTTAGAACATATTATGGCCAAAAGCCAAATTTATCTAAACAATTTGAATGCAAATAGAAATGCTGAAGACGAATACAACAGCAAATTGTATTGAGAAATAAATGAAAAATTCAAATAATTTGTTTGAATGTGTATATTTTCGCGATTTAAAAATTGAAAAAAAAAATAATAGAAAAAAGAAAATCAAAAAGAAAATGCTCATAAATAAATTCAAAGAACTGTGAAGAACATTAAATGCAAAACTAAATGAGAGATAAATTGGAAAATTTTCGAATGAAAAACTGTGATTTTCGAAAATATATTTTCTTGTGCTTTTTGTTAATTTTTCTTTAGTTGAGAGAAAACCGTCGCTTGGTTAACGTCGCTTTTTTTTAGTAAGAAAAATATATTTTAAACATTTTTTTGGAATTGCTTTTATCAACGATAAAATTTCTTTGTAAACTGTGTAAACATCAAAAAAAATTTTCTTTCCAAAACAAAAAATTATTTAAGCAATTGGACGCAATTTGGGCCAATTAACGAACGATCGATAACGGAGGCGTTTGAACTAACTAGTAGAAAGAAGTGTGTAATGTATATAAAATTAATAAAAAGTTATTAAATATATTGAAAAAAAATAATTAATGAATATTTAAAACAAATAACATAAAAAAAAGTAATAATTTGGTTTTGAAAATCAACTGTACTTGGACAGCATAAAGTTTCTTTTTTGCTAAAATTTTTAATTTCAAGTGCTTTCAATATCATATATGCATATTGCTGAAAAGAAAAATTTTATAAAATATTTTTGAAGGTTATCTTTAATTACGAAATCAAATTACAACAACACTAAAAGAATTTTGAGAAGACAAAAAAAAAAAAAAACAAATTTATACTAAATTCAAGAGCTAATTTTGTATAAACGATATTTTTAAGTGAATAACACGAGGGCAACCTTAAAATTATTTATTGAGTTTATTTTTCGCTTATAATGAACCGGCGACCCAGTTATTGTAAATCCTTGTCACATATACCTAAAGATACTGCTATAGAAATTGATTGCAATAATTTTTACTTTATCTTTTTCTATAAAAGTAGAAAGGCCATTCTGGGGGTTGCATTGCCCCCCCCCCACCCCTTTCAAAAAATTACCGTTGTAACTATTTTGTTTATTATTACTCATGAAAATCACCAGTAATAATGCCCCCTCCCCCCTTTAAAAAAGAAATTTATAGCTACGCCCATGTCTTCTGCATGTCTCGTATATTATTTCACCCGCATATTTTAAAGCAGAATTTTATATTGATTTTGATACATAAACATCAGTTAGAGCGTGATACACATTAAACATCACTTAGAGCTTTTTTCAAAAGCTCGAATATATACATAAAAAAATATCTATGCTCGAAAAATTTTTCTTCTAGTGCAAATGCAAAACTTTGCATTCACTTTCATCTCGCAGAAATGCCTTGCCTTCTATAGAATCGATTAGCGGAATTGGAACCACATCTTATCGTTCCGATAACCCTTTATAACGAAGTTCTATACTATTATGACAAGCTGTTAGATATTTACTTTGTATGGGAAATGCCACGCCCACATTAAGACTAGCTTTTAAAATATAAAGCGGGGGTTATCCAAGTGTGGGTTTTTCTCAAGACTTTAACTTAAGCTTCTTTTAAATGGGAATTCTTTTTAGCAATATTATGCGAAACAGCCCTCGTACAATCGCAACCAAAAAATATAATCTTTTTATAACAGCCACCCACTTTTCTAAGATTATTTTTCGCAACAACTACTACGAAAAACAATCATCATTATCATGTTGAGTGTTTTTATTTTAATTAATTTTTCTTCTTCTTCTCTCACTCTCTTCTTCATCTTCTGCTTCTTCCCTTCTACCTGATAGCTTCTATTCATCATAGATTCTTGTTGAATATCTGTTAAATTTTAATTCGAACCAAAAAAAAAAAGAAAAAGAAAAAAAGATTCCAAAATATTTTTCGGAATACTTAGTCGACTCATCTTTAGCATTTTCATCGTTGGCGTTGTCAAACAGGCGTTTTATATAAATTAAAATTAATATATAAAACAACCAAAAAAGCCAACAACAGCAACAACATTTTTCGTCTATATCTAAATCGAAAAACCGAAAACATTTCAAGGTGAGTATATTTTTAGAAAATATTTTTGCTCAACTAAGAAGAAAAAAAAAACATTCCTGTATGTTCGTACAGTCACTTGTAGATAGTCTTAGATAAATAAAAATAAAAATATGCATACATAAATACATATCGTAACCTTAATATGGAAAGGCCCTAACTCGTTATTTTATTTTGAAATCGAGTTTTTTGTATATTTCGTTAGAAGAACATCTAGTATTGAAAACTGCCAAAATCTCGATTTAATAAAAAAATAACGAATTAGGACCTTTCCATATTAAGGTAACGATATGTATGTATGTAGTTGAAAATCACAGACCCCCTGTATTTTTTTAATAATATAAAAAATAAGAGCAATTTGAGCGAAAATAAACTGAGCTGCACTAACCAAATCATTTTTTCTTTTGTGTATTTTCCTTGTAACGCCTTTTTTTTGCTGCTATCATTAACGTCAACCCCGCCCACTTTCGCTTGTATTACTTAGACCCAAATTCTTGTACCTTAAGTTGCGTGCTTTTGGTCTTGAACTTACTTAGAAATTTTTTTCTCCACCTGTTTGTCTGTTGTAACGATGCTGCTGCCTGCCCACGTGTTCTCCTCTCTTTTTTCGTATCACAAAAGAGATAGAAATTAATAAGTTTAATAAAGTTTTCGTAAAATTTTAGTTTGAAAAGGGAAAACTTTATTATTTAGTTCAAGAAAATTATTTTTGATGACCTTTATAATTGATTCGCTAATTTTTCAATGTAAAACTTTGTTAGATAATTTAAAGTAATTTTTCTATTTTTATTCAACATTTAGATTAGTGATCGTTAATGAATAAATTTTTCGCTATTCATAGTGACTCATGAAATTTTAAAAATAAGTGAGTGGACATCATTTAAAATCAACAACTCTAATTTACACATACTCACGACGGCATTGATTTATAAGTATAGGTTGAAATCAATATGAATGTGACGTCGACATCATAGTCATACCACACTCACACTCATAAATCACCTCAGTTTGATTTATAATATCAGGAAAATACTTATACTACTCACATTGATTCAGCTTACTCAACTCATGCATGTATGTTTATTCAAAAGTTTAGTCATTAAACAGTTTGCAAGTTTTTTTTTTTTTTTTTTTTTTTTTTATAATACATGATATTTATTTCAATTCCTGCAAAAAAAAAAAAAACAAAAAAAGTGACAGAGAAACTCATAACCTCATAATGAGAACTTTAATGTTCGTATGCAAAGTTCGTACTATGAATCATGCTTATACTGCATCGTCCATAAGTATTCATTTAAGGAGAGTGAAAATCAACAACTTCAAACTTCCGACTGAATATGATTCATAGACAACATTGCAATAAGTATGAGTGCGCATAAGTACAAGAAATTATAAGTCATGATTCAACTCTACTCACTTTTTCACTACTCATTGCTGTTCTCTGATATATATATATGTATACATACATGTTCGCCACAACTATTTTTTGTTATCTCCAATAATATGAAATTCTGACTCAAATAATAATAATAATAAAAATAACAAAAACAACAACAACAGAATTAAAAAAAATTGTAAATAAAAAGTATGTAGCATTGGTAGTAGTAGCCAGTTGCCAAATCCCCTCTGTTTATAATGTAATGTCCTCTTTTCAAATATTAATATTTAGTCGATTTTTACTCCGTACTGGCAGAATCCATGGCTTAATTTCATATTTTCAGTTTGGGTCGCAGAAAACATCAAAACTTATTTTTAACACCAAAAACAGCTTCTTGCAGGCTTGGCCAAAACATCTCATGCTCTCTTACCAGTATCGTATCGTATCGCTGTGATAAATATTACAAAACCTTATTGACCTTGCTATCCAGTGACATATTTTGATGATATTCGTTGTCCTTTGCAGTAAAAAAGTAAAATCACAAGCTCAAATTTATTTAGTTTTTTTCCTATTATTCTTTGTCCTTTGCACTTATTGTGAAATTCCGTATGCGGAAATGCCACATGATATAAAAATACAGCTGTATACTATCATAAATAAAACTTAAAAACTTTCACAATGTACACGCAAAGAAAAATATGGTTGAGGTAACCTTAATCAAACAGCAACATACTATGATTGTATTATATGGTTGTAGTCAAATCATATTATTGTCAATGGAAAAGCAAAGTTGAAATAATATTATTTTCTGGGTTAATTAAAATATTATCTACAAAAACAATTAACTTTGTTATACCTAATCTTATTATTGTAAATAAGACAACACTATTGTTAGATGTGACTAAAATATAATTGAGACTTACCATAACATGTTCTAATATTATAATAATAATGTTAAATACGACCATAGTATTATTTTATGTAATAATAATATTTTGTTTTTTAATCATATATTTATTGGCAAATATTTTGTTTAAAACAGCTGTGCGGTAAATCCGAAATAAAAATAAATTAATATTCGTTGAAATGAAATGTATGTATGTATGTATAGAAATGTATACTTACATATATGTATATACAGGAAATACAGACACATCTGTATAAAGAGATATACATACATACATATGGTACATATTATTTTTATTTATCTACCCTTTTGATTATACTTTTTTTTATTTATTTAACACCACGCGGGCACTACCGATACCATACAAACGAAACACTGAACTGACAGAAAGTGTTTATGAAAAAGATGTTTTTAAAAACTTAACATAGTATGGTTTTGGATAACATTATATTGTTATTTACATCATATTATTTTTACACAATAATACAAATTATATATATATAGTATTATTTTATGTAATAATAATATTTTGTTTTTTAATCATATATTTATTGGCAAATCTTTTGTTCAAAACAGCTGTGCGGTAAATCCGAAATAAAAATAAATTAATATTCGTTGAAATGAAATGTATGTATGTATGTATAGAAATGTATACTTACATATATGTATATACAGGAAATACAGACACATCTGTATAAAGAGATATACATACATACATATGGTACATATTATTTTTATTTATCTACCCTTTTGATTATACTTTTTTTATTTATTTAACACCACGCGGGCACTACCGATACCATACAAACGAAACACTGAACTGACAGAAAGTGTTTATGAAAAAGATGTTTTTAAAAACTTAACATAGTATGGTTTTGGATAACATTATATTGTTATTTACATCATATTATTTTTACACAATAATACAAATTATATTGTAGACATAAATTTTTAACAAAACTATATTGTTAAACTCTAACCATATCGCACTTTCTATGAATATAATAATGTAATTATTAAATTCAAACATTACTGTGTTTATCGTAACGAAATTAATGTTTAAAATAACAATAACTAGTTTTCAACAACCACACATTTCTTTCAGAGAACATAATATTGTTTTCTCAACCATTTTACAACCATATATTTTCTTTGCGTGTATGATTAGAAAATGATATGAAATTTAACCGTAATTTAGGTTTAAATGTCGTTCACAATGTATGATTAACTTTTATCCGACATCATTTGACAGAACATTGTGTGTTAAATTTAATGGCACCAACTTTGTCGTTTAACATACTAATTATTATTGTGCTTAATACGAAATTTATGTCGGGCCTAATAATTATATTTAGATTTAAGATTTGAATACTTATTGTTAGTTCATATTTGAAGATATAATAAATAAATATATGTGTGTATAAAAAAAAAGAAACATACTAATTGTAAGAAAAATCCTGACAAAAACATTAAGTGTGAAAAAGGCCAAGTTCCTTTCCGAAATTTCGGCCATCAAAAGTAGTGAGATAAAAATGTGGATCAAGTTCTTGTTTGGCACAATACCTATCACTACAATCTGCTTTCCATTATATAAATTTGTAGTCGTCCGGTTGTCATATCATTTCTATACAAGCTGCTTACTTGACAACTTTTTTCTTCATGTCAAGAAGTAAATAGATATTTAACCTTTATGCTGACAGCATAATAAGCAACATGGCACCAACCTTCGATTATACTTAAATTAGATATCCATATAAAAATTTAACAAATAGAAAAAACAAAATTAGTAAAGATCTTCCTAAACATGAAACATGTTTAACTGAAATTTTTTTTCAACATCCAACCCTGGAACCGTAATTTTGATTTTTCTGGTTTTTAATACAAATTTATTTCCCTCTAAAATATAGAATATATTTGATTACCAAAGTAATAATAAGTTTTACTTAATTAGTTTTATATATCACAAAAAGTTTAAGTTTCCCAACACTGTAATCAATCTAATAAGGATAAATTAGTTTTTTTTAATTACTTTAATATCAAAAAAAGTTAAAATTTTCCAGCTCTGGAGCTGTGGTTTTAATTTTCTTAATTTTCTAAAACAAAGTCTTTTTTTCCAAAAAATAAAATATATTTAATTTATAAAGAAAAGGAAAAAAATAATTATACCTAGTTACTTTTATATATCACAAAAAGTGTAAGTTTCCCAGCCTCGGAATCACCCTGTTAGATTTTTCTGATTTCTTACCTCAATCTGTTTCTTTTAAGAATATAACGTATGCTTAATTTATAGAGAAAAAGAAGCATTAGTTTTAGTAAGTTATTTTTTTATATATAAAAAAATTAAAGTTTTCCATCCCTGGAAACGTATTTTAATGTAAATTTTTTTAATTTTTAATACCTGTTCTGTTCGTACAGAAACTTAAAATAAGTTTATTAAAAAAATAGTTTTTGCTAGAGTTACTTTTATATGACAATTTCAAGTTTAAGTTTTCCAGCTCTGAACACGTCTGCTCGATTTGGCTGATTTTCACTACCAATCTATTTAGGGCCATTTATGACACGCCAGTCTGAGACCTCAATCTCTAGCCTTTCTGGGAGCTTCGGAATAACGATTGCACCTACAGCAGACGGACGGATAGACGGAAATCGCTTATTCCTCTTCCCTATACATAAGTACCCAGAATATATATATATATATATTTTATCGGTCGCATATGAATATTATGAAAATTGCTCATGGAATGACAAACCTATATATTTATACCCTTTATCTTTTTTGGTGAAGTGTATCGAAATATATGTGTATTCCAATTTTAAAAGTTTTTGTTGGGGCCTTATTTTAAGGGGCTTCGAAGTCCCCTACTTACTCTTTTTTTCTACAGATTACTTTAGTAAAGCGTCATTGGCAACCATGTAACCCTGACATTTTGGGCAGAGCATGTGTTTGGCTTTTTGATGTGAAACGGAGCTTAGATTCGGTTGATGGGGTATCCGCCCTAAGAATAACTCACTTAGGTCCATTAGTCCTAATTTACACTATGCAAGTCTTATTGCTAAGCTGATTAGTTTGTGGGAAAGAGAGACGAGGGGAACAGAAACGTTTCTTTTCCCCTCGTCTCTCTGTCCCACAAACTAATCAGCTTAGCAATAAGACTTGCATAGTGTAAATTACGACTTAGTAGGCCTCAATGTGATGCTATTTGTCAAGATAGTTTGTTTAACAAACTTAAAGATCTTATGCCATCCAATGTGATTGATACAGGTTTCATCTGTGAGTATTCTACGATGAAACATTTTAATTCTCAGAATCTGGGACACTGGCAGATATGTCCTTGCTCTTCCTCATGCTGACAATTTGTACAAAAAGTGTTTTAAGTTGGTTAAAACCATCGAATGACCCCGTGACCGGTAGTTTTCGCTGTGAGGTTTCATAGTTGGAATCTAAGATGGCTGAACGAGAATTGTGTGGTCTTTGAATTTTTATGGTCTCATAAAAAGTGAGTTTTTTCTTCATCGATTATCAACGATTTGTTGGAGTTTGGGTGAGATGGCTCTGTTCCCTCTGGAGTTGTACTATTATAATTGCAATTAAACTACCAAGAAGTACATACATTTTAAAAAATATTTCTATCCCCCTCTCTCTCACTCTCTCTCTATCTCTCTCTCTAATTAAAAATAAATGCAAAATTGTTATTATGATAAAGGCGAAAACTAATAATGTTTTCTTTGCTAGAAGAAGTGCACATTTTTTTAATTTTTTACGAGTATTAAGAAAAATCCGATTTATCGTTCGTTTAAAGCGAAAATTCACGCTCGCAAAGGGTGATGCAACAAAAATTTGTAATAAACTTTCTATTTCCAAAAACCATTTTCTAGCGAATTCTCATAGAAAAGCGCAATAAATGTAACATTTTATCCTAGAAAACAAAGCGCCCTATATTTTACTAGGGTCGTTTAATTGTATAAAAATTATATTTTGGATATTTCTTCCCTTTGTGTTTCGCTCTTGGGCACTCTCTCTGCAAAATATTTATGGTTCTAGCAGTGTTGTCAGATTTATTTGCAGCCTCCTCGCCAAATGACTTGTCGAATATCGCCAAATATCGCCAATATAATAAAACATTAAACTTTAGCTACAAAAATATTTTTATTATGTAATTGCATTGCAAATATCGTTAAATTTTAAATTCAGTAGGTAACGTCTATCGTAAAACATGAAAAATATGTTGTTTAAAGCGGCGCACCCACTTGCAATATATCTGTGGCAAAAAGGAAAAAGTGCTTAAGTCGAGATAAGCAAATTTTGAGTTAATGGTACGTCCGTAATCTGCATATTTGAAAGTATCACTGGTCAAAATCTCAATTTATTAGTGTGATTTTTTTATGAAGTTATAGCACTATGACTTCGATTTATTTTTTTTAGACTTCTAATCTCATTTGGAATAATATCTTAATTAAGGTTATAATATGGTATGTTTCAACTCAAATGTCTTACTTATAGTGTGTAAAACGATGATTGGTTAAAAATATAAAGGTTAACAGAAAATTTCCTTATTGGCACAGATATGTAATTGTGCAATTTTTCGTATTGTACAATAATATCGCCAATGTGTATGTCATATTCGAAGGTAACACAATATACACATTGGCAAATATCAAAAGACTTCTGATTTTTATTGTACAATCAAGGGAATTGTGTAATGTGGTGGCAACATTTTTCAATGTTGTTTTCAATGTCAGGAATATTGGGCAATATTTTCTTTGCAATAATATTGCAAAGTATTTAAATTAACATATAAAAAGTACTGGCGTATATGCAAAAATCAATCTTAATAGGATAAATTGAACTTGAACACCAAGATCAAAATTATTATTTAAATCTTGTGATAAAACGGAATTAACGTTCACTTAAATGTGTGTTAAAGTACACATATCATATCCTTGAAGTAGTAAGTGCCAGCAGCATCGTCATAATAATACAATTTAGGCGAGAACTCTTTCAGCTTTTTCCTGCTTCATTATCAAAATGTTGGTTCCAATTTATAAAAGGAAGTTTTCTTAACTGTGTTGTATAAACATCAAATGAGATTTTTTGTTCCATAATTTTTTTTAACTTCTTGAGTTTCAGATAAAGAGTCACAACATTTAGAATTTTTTGCACGAAATATTTTATGTTGGAGAAAAAATTGCTTTATATAAGCATATTTTTTAAAATTATTCTATTTTATTGAAATCTTAAAAATATAGCCAAAAATATCGCCAAGGAGTTCAAATATCGCCAAGTAAATCGCCAATCGCCATTTAAAAATTTTCATCGCCAAAACCAAATTTTTGTCGCCACGTTTGGCGAGATATCGCCATATCTGACAACACTGGGTTCTAGTCATTTCGATATTCCTCAATACACTCATACTTATGTGTGTATCTATGTACCCTGCAGTCAGACTGGGGCCAAATGCCTCTATGTCAACACTAAAACTCTAGTAGTAGTTACATTGTCTACAATTGCTCTTCTATTCGTCAGTATAAAAGAAAGAGAGAAAACAGATGTGGTGTATTTCTGGTGGATTTTGCAACAACTTGTCATTATTCATATATTTGTATGTTCGTAAGGTATAGAAATGTACCACTAAATGTCTGGTTGGTATGTCTCCATGGTCCCATAAGAACTATGTAGTCACTATGTAGTCAATTGTTTTAGTGTTACTAGTAGATTTTCAATGACAAGCACATGCTAAATGTCTATAGCATAATGTATTATATGGGGATTAATCAGAGAGTAGTACTGGTGACAAAGTCAAAAGCGACTCAGTACATTTTCACCCTCGACATTTCCTTCAGGGTATGTATACATATATAAATGTATGCGTAAATATGCCCGTCTGCCAACTGTTCTGCTAACCCAGTCTAAAAAACATTTTTTCTCTATATTATTTTGTGTTTTTTTTTTGTATTTTTAAATTTGCAATTTTATTATATTTTTCTGCTAAAATCGCTATAAACTTTTTTTTTTTTTTGATATTGAGATTTTTATTCAAAAGCTTTAATATTTTATTTTCATATATTTTTCTTATTTTTCAAATATGTATTTTGCTTGCGTGTGTTTGTGAGATTTCAAATGTGTGATTTTGAAACCTGATGATTTTTGTTATAGAAAAAGTGTTTGTTTCTCGTGCGATTTTGTGTGCCAGCAGAATTGAAGCAAAATGGTTTTGAAATGTGATTTAATGTGCCATTATTTTGGTGCGGTTGCATATTTAGTTTGTACAGATAAAATTTATGACCCAATGTGTATGTATTTGGCTGTTTCAGTATTTAATTATGTTAATTGACATTAAATGTCTAGAGCTATTTTGCTTGTTAGTAATCGGTATTTTTCTTTGGTTTTAAAGCTATAGTGGAAATGGAAACACTACAAATTTTATAAAAAATTTAAAGCATTGAGGTTCTATAGGGAAAAGATAAATAAATTTTCTAGATAAATGCATGAATTGGATTATATAAGTTGCCAATGAGCGTCATGATAAGTTAATATCAGCAGAAATAGCGAGCACTGGCTGCAATAATGCCCCAACTCAAAAAATACAGTTTCTTAGTTACTATTATAGAATTACCCCCTTATGCATAAACGCTTGTTAAACTTAAAGTTGGCTTAACAAACGAATTTTGTATAAAAAACCCGGTTTTAAAGCCTGCTTTAACTTTAACAATCGTTTTTGCATAAGGGCATTAATATTTATATCGTTTTTAGGGTTCCGTACACCAAAGGTGAAATGGAACCCTATTGTTTTCGCTACGCTGTCCGTCTGTCCGTCACAGGGTGTTTTCTCGAGAACCGTAAGAGCTACGGACCTGAAATTTGGACACAGTATGTAGACCCTTGGCCGCTACAACAACAAGTACATGAGAGTTGGAAATTAAAGGGTGTGCCAAAACGAGCAACGAAAAATGTTAAAATCTCATGTAATATACATACAATTGTATGTATATGCACTTGAAATTTGTAAAGTTAGTGTATTTTTATATAGACTACAACAATTAACACTAAAATTTAAAAAATTTTAATTAGAGGGTGTACCATCATTTAATGTAATTTTGACTATGTAATTTTGATAACTTGCTGTATCCTGGAAACCGTAAGAGCAAACTTCTTGAAATTTTCAAAAACGGTAAAACAAAAAAAAAAACTCAAAATTATAAAATCGCCAAACCGAAAAAAAATCGCCAAAGTAAAAAAAAATCGCCAAAACGAAAAAAAGCACCAAAATAAAAAAAATGTCTAAATCGAAAATAAATCGCGGAAAACCGGAAAAATCGCCAAAATGAAAAAAATCGTCAAAATGAAAAAAAAAAAATCGCCAAAATGAAAAAATTTCCAAAATTAAAAAATCGCCAAAATGAAAAAAATTGCCAAAATGAAAAAATCGCCAAAATAAAAAAAATCGCCAAAATGAAAAAAATCGCCAAAATTAAAAAAAATCGCCAAAATTTAAAAAATCCCCAAAACGAGAACAAAACGAAAAATAATCAAAACAAAATTATTTCAGCTGAAAAAGCGTAAAAAACACTGTATTAGAAAAAAATGCTCAAAGCCCAACGTACGGAACCCTTCGTGCGCGAGTCAAAGTCGCACTTTACTGAATTTATTTTATATTGTACGATAATTTCATTCATATGTCTTGTATACTGACGTCCTAACAAAAGTACTACATGTTACGTTACCATTTAAGTTGTTTGACTTAAGACGCTCTTACAGCAAAGTGTCAATGCACATATTGCTCCTTTGCAATAAAGAAACAGAAATATTCTAAAAAAATGCATTTACGGAGTTAAGAATGCATAAAATAATTGTTATATCATAATTAATCTTGTTTAAATATTTTATATAAAAGGCACCTGTTGAGAAAATAAAATATTTTTATATAAAAATCTAAAATTTATTTTCTGCAAAACTAACTTTTTTGAGTTGTGTCTCTGTTGCAATAAAGAAGCAATATGTATATGGTGTGCGAAAGTAGTTTTTTATATAAATAAATATTTTTATATATATTTTTATGCAAATAAAACTCTAAAAGCAACTTTGTTGTTAATTTTTTTCAAAATTAACTTTATCAAAACACAATTTTACAAAAATTTTTAAGCTACTTTTTTCTTTGAAGGTTCATAAAAGGTATCTTTTCTTAAAGGTCGCTTGTCTTAAAGGTACTTTTTTAAAAGGTACTTGTATCAAAAAGTACTTTATTCAAATGGTAGTTTTTTCAAAAAGTACTTTTTCCAAAAAGTACTTTTTTAAAAGGTACTTTTGCAAAAAGTACTTTTTTCAAAAGCTCCTTTTTTCAAAAAGTAGGTACCTTTTTCAAAAGTTAGGTACTTTTTTCAAAAGGTATGTACTTTTTTCAAAAGGTACTTCTTTCAAAACGTACCCATTTTAAGAGGTACTTTTTTCAAAACATAATTTTTTCAAAAGGTATGTATATCGATTTAATTTTTAAAATGTATTCGTTCTTTTCTAACAAAAGTGTATTTTAGAAAGCACTTTGTTAGAAAGTACCTTTTATAAAGGTCACTTATTTCAAAGAGAAGGTTCTTAAAACGATCTTGGAACGATCGTTTTTCTTAAAAAGATTTTTTTAAAACTTACTTTTTTATACGAATACAATTTTTAAATGTATTCTTACATACATTTTTTAAAGTTTTTTAAATTTATTTTTTAAAAGCTGTACTTTATATGTATGTACATTTATATGTACTTTTTTGAAGTATGTACATATGTACTTTGAAAGTCCTTTTTTAGGTACTTCTTTAAGTACTTTTCAAAAGATATTTGTTTCTATTCATAAGAATATAGAAACAAATACAGTTCGAAAAATAATAATTAAATAAATTAACTGATATTTGTTTAGTTTACTTTATTTTGAAGGAAACTATTTTAAGAGATACCCTTTTATGAAGTACTTGTATTTTTGGCTAAAGATACTTTTTTAAAAGGCCATTTTTTCAAAGGCAGTTATTTTGATAAGTCCTTTTTCAAAACTTACTTATTTCAAGATATACGTTCTTAAAATGTAATTTTTAAAACGTTCTTTTAAAAAAACGTAAATTTTTCAAAAGATACTTTTTCTAAAATAAACTTTTTCTTAAAAGGTACTTATTTTAAAAGGTACTTATTGTAAAAGGTACTTTTTTTAAAAGGTACTTTTTTTAAGAACGTGGGGTTGTACCCCAAACGAAATATTCGTTAAATGTTTGTTTGGTTCTTGCTTACTAAATTGATGTACATTTTGCAATATTTTACGAGAGAATTTTGTGGAACAAAATAACGAAATATTTTGGAAAGTGAATGAAATGGTTTTTTTTTTCAGTGTAGATATAAACATATTTTGTAAATTTTTAATTATGCATTAAAAAACTATAAGTAAAGGAAATTAATACGAGCATATACAAACTTATTATCGCATTAAATGATGTTTATTAAAAATTTCGCTTAGTTAAAAACTAAATAGACTGTTTTTTTATTGTGAATTCTTTTTAATAGTTTTTACAAAGAATCTAAAGCTTCTACGAGTATGTTGCTACAACTAAATACAACATTAAGAAAATAAAAACACAAATTGCAAGAAAACATACAAAAAAAAAAAAAAATACAATTACAGACACATAAAAGTTTAGCAATAGAATGAAAAATTTAATAAATATCTTGCAACACGCTAACGAAAATATTTTCTGGGGTTTTGAAAGAATTCTTAATATACTGGGTCGTTTTGTGAAATGAAAATTGTACTTAGCCATGCAATTGTGTTTGCAAAATGGAAAAGAGAACATTTACGGTTGAGTATAACTAGAGTATGTAGTTGGGGTCTTAATACAAGTTATTAATTAGCTGGCTTAAAGATATGTTATATTGGTCATTGAAAAACAGAAAAATCAAAATGTCGGTTCCAGGGCCGGCAAATGAAACTTGGTTTTGTAAATATATTTATTGGTTGGTTTGTTTACGTGGCTGCCTACTAGATCTAGATGATTCCTTTTTGAAAGGACCACTATACTCATCGGTATCAATCTATGTAGAACCGTACCTAATTATTCAGATAGGGTGATCGTTACTAGATCCAATCTGTCGCCTTGAGATATCTGATAAGTTCATTCAATCCAATCTCAGATAAATCTGAAACATCGTCTAGTACATTAAAAGAAATAGGTAGATTGTCTCAAATATATTTTATATTTTAGACATATTTAATTGGCGCTGTGCAATAAGGCCCAAGAAAATAACGCCCAAATAGGAAAATGAAATAAGACCCAATAAAATTGAGTAATTTTTAATGGGGCAGCTGTGTTGCCAGTTTTAAACTTTTTTGACATTATTATATAATATATAATATAAAATATATAATATATAACATATAATATATAATATATAATATATAATATATAATATATAATATATAATATATAATATATAATATATAATATATAATATATAATATATAATATATAATGTATAATATATAATATATAATATTTAATATATAATATATAATATATAATATATAATATATAATATATAATATATAATATATAATATATAATATATAATATATAATATAAAATATATAATATGTAATATATAATATATAATATATAATATATAATATATAATATGTAATATATAATATATAATATATAATATATAATATATAATATATAATATATAATATATAATATATAATATATAATATATAATATATAATATATAATATATAATATATAATATATAATATATAATATATAATATATAATATATAATATATAATATATAATATATAATATATAATATATAATATATAATATATAATATATAATATATAATATATAATATATAATATATAATATATAATATATAATATATAATATATAATATATAATATATAATATATAGTATATACTATATAATATATAGTACATAATATATAATATATAATACATAATACATATGTATATAATATTTAATATATAATATGTAATATTTAATATGTAATATATAATATATAATATATAATATTTAATATATAATATAATATATAATATATAATATATATTATTTGATATATAATATATAATATATATTATATGATATATAATATATAATATATAATATATAATATATAATATATAATATATAATATATAATATATAATATATAATACACAATATACAATATATAATATATAATATGCAATTCTGCAAAAATCAGAGTTGTAAAATAATGAAGCTTTCCTCTATCTCTTCTTTCACCACCTGTCTTCTCCACTACTATCATTTTCCTAAGGAAGGTAACAGCTAGGCAGTCATTGCCTGAATGTTGCTGTGTTGCCAGAATTGCAACGATCCGAAAAACTCTCAACGCTTAACGTAATTTATTCGAATTATTGGAATTATTTATTCGAAGAAAACATGAAAAAAATTTGATTTCACAAAAAATTTACTTTTTGAAAACTCTAGCAAAATCTTGAAAAACTTAAAATTTTAAACTTTAAATAAAATAAAATTAAGAAATTTTACAAAAACTAAAACCCATTTACACAAAAATACCTTTTTTACGAATAAAAACTTTGACGGTCTAATGGATATAATTTTGGCGTTTAATGCTTGGCCTCAAATTGAAGCTTTGTAAGACTCTTATGAAAGGCAGCCAGCCAGATAAAAATTAAAAAAAAAATATATAAAATTCTCTTTCAGGCAAGGAAAAATAAAACAAAAAAAAATCCATTAAAAAATATTAAATTCACAATAACTTCACTACACTCATAAAATAAAAAAAAAATATTAGCAAACGGAAAAATCATTATAAGAAATGAGTCATGGATACACACTTATGTATCTCAAACACAAACTTATGTGGGCAAAATGTTTTTATTTTCAAATTTTTTTGTAGCAAAATCCGCACACATCCTAAATTATAAATGATGACTCGAATTGAGCTTCCGTTTTTTGTTCATAAGTTTTAATCAACAATATTTCTTTAATATGTACGAGTATATTCAAAGTCTAGGTATTTTCTTTAGGTGTAGTTTAAAAAAGAAATCATTAATTTTTAATCTTCTTTAAAAAAGGAAAAGAAAAATAAATACCAGCCACCACATGCAGCAACATGGCAAACAAATATACATACATACATACATATCGTTGCCTTGATATAGAAAGGCCCTAATTCATTATTTTTTTGTAATCGAGATTTTGGCATTTTACGATACATGAGATTTTCTTCTATCGAACTATGCAAACATCTCGATTAAAAAAAAAATAATGAGTTAGGGTCTTTCTATATTAAGGTAGCGATATATATCGTGTTATATTTGGTCATGCTTAATTAAGATGATTAAATAGAGATTTTTGTTGCAGCTTGTTAAAGAAAAAAATAAACACACACACTCTCAAAATTATGAATGAACAATTAATTATTCATTATGATTTAGGAATTAAGCGAAATAAAGTGGAACAAAAATATGCTTTAAATATTTATTTTATATACATATATTTATCTTATACAAATGCTTAAGAACAATCATAAAAATTAAATGGTTTGGAAAGCACAGAAGCTTCCTTAATAATATTAGAACGTTACTTTAATGCGTTCACTGTTTTTATTTGGGAAGTAACCCTTGGACGAAATAAGAATATTAATTAATTTAGGTATACAACAAACGAACTCTACGAAAATATTTGAAAATCACAGAAATCTTTATCTTATAGACTACACTCAGGGAAAAGCTGCAAGTTAAAAGTAAGGGCGCGTCATATAATAAATTCAATATTTTTGAATATTATAGACAAATTATATACAAAATTAGAAAATAGTACACTGCAACAACAACAACGCAATCATTGGCGATCACAATTTTAGGGAGAGGGAACACATTTCCGTATGACACCACTTTAAATGCATATCGTCGGGTGGTTACTGGTTTGCCGCACAGTATATTATATACATATATATATATTGGTTCCTTTGGCTGCTTATAATGAGCATAGGACCTCTATTTTTACTTGAGGTTTCGTTTATCTTTGCTTAATTGAGATGAGTTGACAGTGGAGATTTATTTGGCACCGTTTGTGAGGGTTATACCGCCCATGGTCGGTTGTCAGAGCCCCGTCAGATGATAACAGGGTGCCTCACATGTAGGGGAGGTTGAGAGTTGTGTAGGAGAGGCTGTGGGAGCGCATCACTACACCAGTAGTACCCGAAGGTATATTAAGAATGCATTATGAGTGCGGCAAGCCAGTAACCACCCGACGATACGTAAACCATGTTATATCAATAAGATGACAACATTGTTTTATAGGAATTCATTAGAAATGAGAACTACATTTTAAAGTTTATTTCGCAAATATTTCATACTAAATACATTTACATTAGTGTTTTTTTATGGGAATTGTTAAAATTTAAGTTTAAAATTTTTAAACGCACTAATAATCGCAAATTATTATTTTACTTATTAAGTAAAATATTTTTTATTAAAAATACATTGAAATTGATTATTGATGGGTTTAGCTGGATCCTATGCGCATTTCACTGTTGCTAATGCAGATCATCAGGGAACCTTTACCCAAATTTCTTAGAACAACTAGAGTTATTATGTTATAAACTTTCATTTAAACAAATGAGAAGCCTAACAACAAATAACAAAGTTGAAACAAGAACTCAATAATCAACATGTTTTTTATTTTCTTACTTTACCATTGCTACATTGGCTGACTTTTTTTCAGCTTCAAATTGTAGTTGTAGTTGTAGTTTACATGTAGTTTGACAGAATTTCGCAAGCAATTGTGAATAGAGTACCAGGCTTAAGGGCATATTATTGTTTGGCCTCCTTTGATTTAATGATTTTGTTTACGAGTAACAAAGCAATTTATTTGTTTAAATAGATTTTTATGGTAAAAATCTCTTCCATTGCACACCGTGCTTAACAATAAAATTATTGCTTAATATTTATAAATATTGTTACGTTTTTACCCTTTAAAAATGCTTTTCCGTGGACTCGAAGATTTGAAAATGAATAAAAGACCCCATTGTACTAATTAGGGTTAAGAATGACACTTTATTTACCAATAACACTTATTCTAATCGAATTCAAGAGCTTAAATACACACACATAAATTACTTCCCTCTAGTCAGCCTAGAACCATATGTCTCTATGTCAACACTCTTTTCTCTAGCAACAATTGCACTAGTTGAAATGTCGACAACTTTCCTTTTATACGCAAGTAGAGATACGTTAAAGACAACAGTTCCAGTGTATTTCTGGTGACATTGTCCAGGAACGCGTCAATAGTTTGTTATTCTTTTTTATAATGCTATGCAGTAATGTTAAAAACTTACGTACATATGTATGTATGTATGTATTTAAGTTTGTTGTCCCAACCCTTATAAAATTGTAGATGAGGGTCACTAAAATGTACTAGTGAATTTTTAGTTCAAATGTCTCCATATGGTCGTAAAAGAATAGTGCTAAAGTCTACTGGTAGATTTTCAATGACAATCCTATGTTATATGTCAATAGGCGATTACATTGGCTGGGGTACACCTGGTCAGTAGTACTATTGACAATCACTACAATTTTACTATTGAAATCAAGCGAGTAAATATCGCTGTTGTAGACTAGAGCCCCTAAAATTTACTAGTCAATCGTTGGTGCCAATGTCTCCATGTGGTCCCAAAAGAACTACTTAGTCAGTATTGCTACAGTCTAGAGGTGGATTTTCAATGACAAGCTAAGGTTAAATGTAAATAGATGATTACATTGGCTGGGGTACATCTGGTCAGTAGTACTACTGACAATGTCACTAGTAAATCACTATAATTTCACTATTCGCATTTCCTGCAGGGTTAAATATACCACAACTGGTTACCGCTACGTCTTCCTCGTTGTTGTATACACAAATCTCTCACAACTGACTGCGCTGGTTTTGTTGCAAAACTCCAACTTGGCTGTTTGTCACCCACAAGACTTATTCTGCTGATGATCACTGTTTATACAACACTACAGACCGACTCACTGCCTTTACTTAATTATTTTCGCAAGTTGTCTTCACTTTCAACGATATTGACTCTACTTGTATCTGATTGACACTGACTGACTCTCACACAGGGCAACTCCTTTTATACTACAAAAAGCGGCAGAGTTATGATGCTTGCACTGCTCTGAATACGATCAATGCGAACTTATTTTACCTATTCTGCTGTAAACTTTCTCTTATCTGCCTTTTTCTATCAACGCTAATCAATAATTATTTCTTTTTTTATTTTTAGGTAAGAATTAATTTTATTGGACTTATGTAAAATTCACTATTTTCTAAGTAACTTTATTTTTTAAACAAATTTAAGTAAAATTCAGTTTTATACACTTACATATGTTTAAACATATCGCACTTGTTCTGTTAAGGGTAGGCAAAACAAATTTTTTAATGTTCACTTTCACTGGTCATATGTATTTACCGACTGTAGAAATCTTAAATAAATTTATCTGCTCTGTTGCCAAAAAAGTACATGGTTGTACATTACTTTTTAATGTAAATCCTAGTTTACACTATACAAGTCTTATTGCTAAGCTGATTAGTTTTTTAGAAGAGAGAGAGAGAGAGAGACCAGGGGAAAATAAACGTTTCTGTTACCCTCGTCTCTCTCTCTCTCTCTCCCTCAAACTAACCATCCTACCAATAAAACTTGCATAGTGTAAACTAAGACTAAAAGTAGATATTTAAAGGATCAAAATTGTTTTTTCCTACTAAGAACTTGTAAACTTTGAGTTGAGCCTCTTTTTTTATGGGGATTTCTCCAAGAAATTGCACTTTTTTTGTCACGTGCGAAAGCAAGCAATTAACCTTGTATTTCTAAACAATGACTCGATTTTTCGTCTTACCTAATGTAGAGCTGCTGACGGCCTACACAAATATAAGAAAAAGTAAAAAAAAGTTAAGTTTTCTTAAAAATAAATAAAAAATAAATATGCTTGGTGTCGCACGCTACAAAAAGTTGACATTCCTATGGAAATGCCTATTACATATCCTTTAATTTAAATGTTTTCCAAGCGACATAAAAAGTTTTAAGAGAAATTTTAATTGTTATTCCGAGAGGCGACAGTATAGAAATGCCAAAAATTATTTTTAAGAATTATATTTATATAATTATATAAAAAAAAAATTAAGATTGCACTACAAAAATATCCAACTGGCAAGTCGAATAAATAATGATTTATTTTAGAACTTAGCTAAAATATGTATCAATATACTATAATTTTCTAAAAACCATATACAGGGTGGGCCAAAAGCCACGCGGGCCAAAAGTTACGCCTGAGTGTAAAAATTTAATAACTTTTTTTTGTTTATTATTATTTTTTATTGTTTTTTTTTTTTGCTGGCCAATTGAATTCTGAATCTCTGGATATAATTTGGTCTTAAGTAAAATTCTACCACTTTGGTTCGTTGCTCGTTCTTTAAATTTTGCATGGTGGTGTAACGCGATGAGTAATATCAAAATATCAAAAAAAAAAACAATAAAAAATAATAATAAACAAAAGAGTTATGCAACTTTTACGCACAGGCGTGACTTTTGGTCCACCCTGTACAAATTCTGGTGAAAATGCTTTCATGCAATTTTAATGTTTTAAAAGAAAATTTAATTTATCAATTCACAAATCTATTGTAGGAATCGTACACAAAAAGAAAATTTTCCTGCAATAAATACGTTTAATTGAAAAAAAAACCAAAAATCAATTAAAAATGTAATTGAGTAAATTAAACTTTTGTTTAAAAATTTAATTTAACTAAAAGTTTAATTGACTGAATAAAATTGTAATTGATTTTCGGTTTGTTTTCAATTAAACGTGTTTACTGCAGGAACATTTTTTTCTGTGTGGGTCGTACATAATTTGTGGGTAGTTTCAGGTTAGTTTTCAGGGGCTAACTGGCTCCAGTGTCCTTATATTATTTTTTCTATTTGTTTATTTATGAGTACACTGCCTCTGCTGTTGATCATAAATTAATAAAATTCCAAAAAAATTAAATATAAATTAGTTCCTAAAATTTTTTTTATCTCTCTTTCACTAAAACTTCCACACAATGCCGTGCCATTGGAATGTTTGTCTAACTTTCATGATAAGCTATTTCAGGTAAACAATATTAAATTAATATATTTTCGTGTAGTTACCAAATACATTTCTAAGGTAACCTTATCATTCATGTGTTTATAGAAAACAACAGAAACAAGCAGAGAAGATATTGTTTGATCAAATAAAAAAAATTCATTAGAGTGCAAAATCCATTCAGAAGTTAATCAATTAATTTATGAGACATTCATTTTATAAGTGAATTTAGTATATTTTAGGAAACAAAATTAAGATAATAGTACTTATTGATTAAACATGTTATGATCTAATTTTCTGCAAACATTTTGTAAACGATAACACAAGCGTTAATTTTAAACCGAATTCGAATAACTTTAAACCAGAGCTGTTAAATTTCGATTACGATTAGTAATGAATTAGATTACATTTTAAAAAGAATTGTAATGATTATATAATTGCCTTCAAAAGAATTGCTGATAAATAATTGACTACGATTACTAATAATCGAAAAGTAATCTGAATTACTTAAAATTAGTCAAAATAATCAAAACGAATTAAAAGTAATTAAAAAGTAATCCGACTACTTTCAAAGATTACTTTTGATTCTTAATAAATAATCAAAAAGAATTAAAAGTGATCTCGGATTATTTTTTTATTACTTTTGATTCTTTTTTATTATTTTTTAGTAATTTTAAGTAATTCAGATTACTTTTCCATTATTGGTAATCGCAATCAGTTAGTAATCGTGCAAAACTGAATATAATCGTAATTTAATCATTATTTCACCTTTAAAAGAAGTTATCAAATTAGTAATCATTACAATTACCAATTATTACTTAACAGCTATTACACAGCATAAAGGGCCACTCAGACTATTATACATGTATAAAGACTTTCATCACACTTTACGAAAAAGAAATCTAAACACATTTGTTTCGACTGTCAAAAAATCTAACGTAAATTGCCATTTTATGTTCACACCATCACACCTCATATTACATTAAAAACACAAGTATAAAGCAAACAGCTGTTGAGGATTAACATGCCTACATTAATCTTTGACTTCCGGCGGTAAAGCAGTTTTATGTACGCTGTGGTCGTGCCGGCCTCTGAATATAGACGGCGGTTAAAGTAGTTGATTTAAATAAGATAAATAAAAAGAAAATACGATAGTTTCGTTAACTTTCAGACATGTTTTACACGAAAAATTATTCAATACGATAAGCACATTCAATATTTATATCCGTTTTAATACAAAGACATATAACATAAACGACGGCACGGCATCGGCGTCGGAACAGACGGCTTGTTAGTTTGGATTTTGTAATAATGCAACCCTGATCAGATGAAAAGTATTATCGTTTAGAAAATTTTCAAAAAATGGTCAAGTATTATGGGATGTCAAATTTTTATCGTATTATTTACCATTCGTTATGACATTTTGCATTCACAATATCGCACTTGCACGTATTATTTGAATTTTTGACATGTATTAATACAAAGTATAATAGTCCCTTTAAGGGCCACTCAGACTATTATACTTTGTATTAATACATGTCAAAAATTCAAATAATACGTGCAAGTGCGATATTGTGAATGCAAAATGTCATAACGAATGGTAAATAATACGATAAAAATTTGACATCCCATAATACTTGATCATTTTTTGAAAATTTTCTAAACGATAATACTTTTCATCTGATCAGAGTTGCATTATTACAAAATCCAAACTACCAAGTCGTCGGTTTCGACGCGGATGCCGTGCCGTCGTTTATGGTATATGTCTTCGTTTTAAACCGGATATTAATATTGAATATGCTTATCGTATTGAATACTTTTTCGTGGAAGACATGTCTGAAAGTTAACGAAACTGTCGTATTTTCCTTATATTTATCTTATTTAAATCAACTACTTTAACCGCCGTCTTATTTCAAAAGACGGCACGACCATATCTTACATGAAACTACTTTGCCTCCGGAAGTCAACTATTAATGTAGGCATGGTAATCCTCAACAGCTGTTTACTTTATACTTGTGTTTTTAATGTAATATGAGGTGTGATGGTGTGAACATAAAATGTCAATTTACGTTAGATTTTTTGATAGTCGAAAGAAATGTCTTTAGATTTCTTTTTCGTAAAGTGTGATGAAAGTATTTATACATGTATAATAGTCTGAGTGGCCCTTAAACGGCAGTAGCTAAAATTTAATGACTGTGTCAGCTACAATCACAAGAACGAATATAAAAATATTCAGACTATTAAATCGACTACACATGTGTGTATACAGGGCTATTTTATTTACACACACACATAAAGCATGTCTTGAAATAGCCACACACACACATACACCCACACATTTTTCATTCCACTTTATGTACACAAATGATTGTATACGGTGGCGAATGATGAAGAAATATCCCAAGTATCCCTGTATGTTCGTTTTTGACTGATTAAACATACTCCGAGTGAAACTGTAAGGGAATTTAATTTTTTTTGCATAAACAAAGTAGAAATTCTCTTTTATGTTGGAAACGTCTTAAGTCATAGTTGCTTGAGAGAAAATATGTGAGTGTACAAATTGTTTGCGCTACAATTAGTATTACGCGCAGTTGCTTAAATTAGGAATATTCATTATATGGTTCACATCATCTTCACTTGAGATGAGCAGGCCGTCAAATCACTCGTGCAGAGTGTCCAATGTGGAATGACCTGTATGGCACGTTTCATGGAAACCATACGTTGTTGGTTCGTCTCTATATCACGTAATTCGGGTCAAAAGAAGTTAGAAGTCATCGACTTACAGCTGAAGGTTATTGCCTGAATAATATCGTTTTTGAAAAAAATTGTATAAATGACACCGCCGCCCAAAAATCCACACCAAAGAGAGACTTTTTTGGGATGCATTGTATGTTGATTAATATCGTCCCAAATTCGACAATCTGATGTTTTCATTTATTCATCCAAACATTTTGCCTCATTGCTGAATATGATTTGTCGATGAAAATTACCAGGCCCCACATTCAGAAAACATATGTCTGTGGTCGTTTACCTTCAGCTGCTGGGTTATTTGCATTTTTCTCAGGTCCAGTGCCAAGTCACGATGCAAAATTCGTGTGCGAAAGTCAGAGTTCTTATGACGCGAAATTGGCTGCAAGGATAAAGGTGATATTTTGTTTTGTTGCAAATATTGTACTTCGTCGACTTGCGGGTGTTTTTTGATTGTTTAATGAACTATTTTACTTAAAATTACTTACTACACTTTGCATAGTCTTCTCAATAATACGATTATTTCGACCGTAAAATGGTCGAAGCGCGTGGAAAATTGCCAGAACAAAACACCCATTTTGATATAACAATTTTATAATTTGCAGGTGTTACTGAACGTTATATCCTTCCATGGCGTTTTGACAAAAATAACTACTCGTATATAAATGACAAGCAAGTCGACAGTTGTAGCTTCAACTGCAAGTTTCAAAGTCCCTAAGGATTTGATATCACATTCGAACAGTCTCATTTGGTCCATGTAATTCAAAGTCATAATTGTTTTAGTTTAAATTTGAAAATAATTATTTGACAAACTGTACATATATATATCAGAGACTTTTTCCTTTTAGAAAGGAATATCATTTCTAATTACAAAAATTTATATTACCAACAGCAATTTTATGAGTGATAAATTGGATTTCTTTAATATGAACATTTTAATGAATTACGATTGGAGTTTTTTTGTCAAATTTCTTACTACGAATTTTTCAAACAACCCTCCTACAGCTTTAATATTTTTTATGATCTCTACGCAAATATTTTTTATCTTACATTTCTCAGTTTTTTTTTAAATAATTTTGCATCTTTGTCTAAACACCCGCACCATATTTTGTAGTTTTTTTAGCACGAGGATTAAATAAACATTGCAAAATCGGCACGGAAATTTCAGTTCATTTTTTAGTTTTCAAACTAATTATATAGTGTACGTATACGAGGGCGGATCAATAAGTCCGTAAGTTTTTGAATGAAACACAGTTTTTTTTTGCAAAACAAAAATTTAATTTTCAACATAATCTCTTTTTAACTTAATACACTTAGTCCAACGTTTCTCCAGTTTTTGTATCACTTTCCAAAAAATAAGATTTTTCAAGGTCCTTAAAATAGGCATTTGTTTGGTCAATAATTTCATCGTTGGATCTAAATCTCTTTCCAACCAGCCATTTCTTTGGGCTTAGAAATAGAAAGTAGTCTCTAGGGGCTAAATATGGAGAATATGGTGGATGGGGTATCAATTCGTAGCCCAATTCATAGAGTTTTGCAATTGAGACTGCACACGTGTGCACTCGTGCATTATCTTGATAAAAAACAACTTTTTTCTTGCCCTTAAGGGGTCGTGTTCTTTTAAAATCCTCATTAAATTGGTGTTATAATATAAGTTGGCGTAATATTCGCCGTTTATTGTTTTTCCCTTTTGAAGGTAATCGATGTGGATTATCACGCGTGCATCGCAAAAAACTATTGCCATCACCTTATTGGCCGACAGAGTTACCTTGGCCTTCTTCGCAGCAGGATTAGACTGCTGCTTGGTCTCCGGAGTACAGTAATGGATCCATGTTTCATAGTTACACAGTTACAAAACGCCACAAAAACTCATTCGGATTGCGGTAAAACAACTCCAAACAATCCTTTGAAGTTGTCACACGTTTACGTTTATGGTCAATTGAGAGCAAAGGTGGGACCCATCTTGCAGACAACTTTCTTAAACCCAGCTGATCATTTAAATCGAAGCAGCAACAATCTCACACACGTTTACTCTTCGATCGGCCAACAGCATATGGTGGATTTTTTCGACATTTTCGGGCGTACTGACCTCAATTCGCCGTCTGTAAAAAATAATGTTTAATGAGCGCACGAAATTCAGTTTTTTCCATTTTCTTCTCAAAACGCGAGGTAGTCTGTTATCAACGGCTGTTAACAGGAGTCAGCTGATAGTTGCCCCTTGACAGGAGCAGTGTTGCCATTTCAACCAAGAGGCGGTATATTCAAAAAGACACTGAGTTAATGATCCACCCTCGTATACACATATGTATGTATGTATGTAGACAAGACTATCTGCCTGTCTGCAGATACAAACCTATAAACATCCAAATGTACTCGTTATTATGACATGACTATCGGATGTGCCGATCGGTCTATTTTTGCAGCAAATACGTTTCCGAACAGATTTTTTACACTTTAAAAATTTCGAATATAAAATCTAAACTGCGAACGCACTAACCTCATTAGAAAAGCACAAAAAATCCAAGCAGCGTCGTAGATGCTTTTAAAGGCATTTTTTGCACTAAATCTGTCAGTAGATTTTCCGAATGTTAAAAAAATGCTTTGGCAAACTTAGAGCAGCTAATGAATGGTGTTAGTAGAAAGAAATGTGGCGGAGAATTTAAATATAAAATTATGTAAACAGAAACTAGTTTAAATACTTTGTTTTATAAAATAATGCTAAATACAATTTTTTTTAAAACATACATAATTATTTTGTATATTTTTAAAACAAAAGACCGGCAACTTCCACTCAGCCCTACTAAACACATTTGTATTTGTGCTAAAAAAAATTAAAAATTTTTTTAAAAAATTAAAAATTTTTTTTAGCACAATCTGAGCAAATTTAAGTAAAATGTTTTTCATAAAAAAAAAATGTCATCGCCCACTGTTACAAAGAAATGAAACAACATTCAACATTAAAATAAAACCACAATATACAGGGTGTTTTTTTTAGAGGTATAGAACTTCGAATTGAAATAAAACACAAGAAAATCGTTTTAATGTCCATCAATTTGGCTTTATTGGAAGGATAATTTTATGCCATTAATGTTTAAATATGATTTCGGGCATGTGGCCGCCGCGGCTGGCTCGAATAAAGCCAATTCTACAGGTCCAATTTTCAACCACTTTTTCGAGCATATGGGGCCGTATGTTGGCAATAACGCCACGAATGTTGGCTTCCAAGTCCCCTAACGTTTCTGGTTTGTTGGCGTAGACGAGCGACTTCACATATCCCCAAAGAAAATAATCCAATGGTGTCAAATCCCACGATCTTGGTGGCCAATTGACAGGTCCATTCCGCGAAATTACTTATCCACATTCAAAATCTTCAAAATCTTCCATAAAGTTGATGGACAAAGCTCCAATTGCTGTGCACGGTGGCGAATCGATTCATTCGGGTCCTCTTCAACACTTTGCTCTACAGCGGCAATTGTTTCTTCGGTGCGCACTGTTCGACATCTCTGCGGATGCGTATTATCACATAGAGTAAACGTAGTGCGAAAACGATCCATGGTTAACCGAATTAATTGCTCTGATGGACGATTATGTCGACCATAAAATGGACGGAGCTTGCGGTAAACTTCGCGAACTGAACCATTATTTTCGAAATAAATTTGCACGATTTGCAAGCGTTGTTCTTTTGTCAACCTGTTCATGATGAAATGGCAAACCAAACTAAATATTAATCACTAGGCAGCTGACAAAATGGCCGCCAGTTAAAAAAGTGATGCCAACTTAAAGTTCTATACCTCAATAAAAAACACCCATTACAACCACTTGCAATAATTTCAACAACTTTGTGGGTTTCGTTTTTTTTTTGTTCAATCTCATTACGGTTTCGTTTCTCATATATTACAAGGAAATACATGAAATAAGAAACGTACAATTGAACATATTAAACCAAAACAATTTAATTAAAAATCATTTTAAATATCATTAAGAAAGAGGAGAATAAAACAATAGCAAGTAAACTTTTTCATGTAAAATGCAATTGGAATTTTATATAATAAATTGAGCGAAAGTGTTGGAGTAGCAGGCAAACATTTTTGAATGTTGTTCCATTAAAATTGTAAATAAATTTTTTTCTTAGCAATTTATCAAATTTTATAACAAAATGTTAGAGTACTGCATTTAAACTCAAGTAAGATATTACATAATAGCAACGAATTGTCCCACACTTCGCAATGAAATAATAGTCTCTAAGTCAGTGGTGCCCATTTCATAACTTAATTGACATGACATCGTTTCACACATATTCTCAAGATTTTTATATGAGTGAGTGAGTAAGTGTGCATTCTAAGCGAATGTTTTTATATATTTTTTAGGTTTATTGACACAAATTCAGTGATGGCATGCAAATAATGTTTTATAATAAAAATATTTTTTTTTTGGTAATGCCTTTTTAACCGACTTTAACCAAAGAGGAGTAAAAATAGTTTCTTTATGGCAATGCCCTTTTAACCGACTTCAAACAAGGTGGAGTTTATCAATTCGTATGTATTTTTTCATGTTTCTTACTACATAACATTTCTACCATTTTTAATTGGAGCTATGCTCTTTATGGCACGATACAGTAGTTACGACGTGATTTTTGTAACAAAAATAATCGACACTATCAGATTTATAAATTAATTTTTGTTTTAATTTCTTTGTACTTAAAAGCAGAGTATGAAAATGACCGAAACAAAATGTTTGATTTTGTTTTATTTCGTTCTCTGAAGTGAGTGAAACAAAACCAAAACAAAAACAATAATAACGATTGCTTAATTTGTTTTTGTATTGTTTTTGCTCATGAGAACAAACCAAAGAAAGAAGCCGATCGGCTGTAAGCCGGCTAACAGCAGCCGCTGGTCACAAACAATACATTGGGCTTAATTACGAGTGTCGTATTTCGACTACGCCTGCGACGTTGCAATGTCTTTAGTCTATTACAAAATCGTCGTAGCCAAAGTCGTAATACGACACTAGTAATAAGGGCCATTAATTGTATACAGTTAGAAAAGAAAATAATGGGAAATAAATAGAAAGGTTTTGAAATCTTTGTGGCGATTTTGACATCATCATATAACATAATCTTATTGCATTGTTATTGCACGCATTGAGTTTGTTTTATATAGCTAAGCAGCATAGATCTAAGCGAGTGTCCTAAGACACCTCTCTTCTTTTTTTGTATGGGAGAACATACCTTCCATTCGTCAAAAATTGTTTTCCTTGATTTTATGATATTTTATTTAGCTGCGAAACCTAGCACACACCTTTTACACTCGCAATTACAAAATCTTGGAGTTGAAAAATAGACGGAACCAGGCCCAATAAATTTGAATATCATATTTTACGTGCTTATACATAACCTGCAGGAAATGGAATTGACACAAGACTAGTGAGGTAATCGGTACCCAAGTGATAGGGACCAGTCCGAGTTCTATCACGTCCTTTGAAGCGGACCAGTCACTTTTACATGTAGATGGTCCAGATGACCTTGCAACTTGTCACTGAACTATCTTCTAGGGGCCTAATCGGTGTAGAATAATATAAATTATTTAAAAATGATATTTCGACACTTAACTGTAACAATGATAACTTATAGTTTTTTTCGTAGTTATCTAACTATAGTCAGGGGACTGGTTCAAGAGTGGCTTGGCAGTATCATTGGAGAGAACAATTAACATTATATTAATAATACTTGATAGGCCCTGGATCCAACCACGTCGAACTTGATCAGTGCCGCTTACTGTAATACCAGACTGATTCCCAATTAAATCACGGCAATGGTGAATATGAAACCATTTACAAGATATGTCTTCTTTTTCACCCTACACTACTCCGTAATTTTGGTACATTTGGACCAATAGTCACCAAATTTTCTGCTGGGTACTTAATCCATTTTTAACTTGATCTCTGAAAAAGAACTCAATCTTGCATTTAAAAAAATTGGGCCCATGGAAATTTAGTATTAGCTTTAAAAAGTATCAATATATTTTGATAATTTTTTTTGATAGCATTGATATTGGTTGCATATGTGACGCGCTAAATAGAAAGGGACCTAAGGATAGAAACCGGCTTTGTTTAGGAGACCCATTTTAAAGATTAAAATACGTGTATCTTTGGTGTACCATCACTGAGCGTGTTGGTATTGGTCTCATTTGAAAGCAACACATCTCATGACGTCAGGAACGTGTTGGTCAACCTTGAAAACGCGCGTAGGTCGTCCCTACCTCTTGTTTTGTGTAGTTGGTTTTTACTGTTTTCTACCTAGCGCGCTGTTTCCATGAGTTTGATATCAATTTTGCTCGCGTTTTTTCGAATCCAGGTTTATTTTCTGAAATTGTTAATTGTGAATTATAATAAATACTTATTTATAATTCTTTTAAATCGTGAATATCACTCTGTTAGTACGAAAATTGTTTCACATAACCTTAGAGTCGTTGACTTCAATTTCATAAAACGCGCATATCTCTGGGAGGGAACACTTTTGGGGCATGGGATCAGTCTCATTCGATGCTCAGATGTTGTCCACATCAAAAATCATGAATCATTGCTTATGTTTTGAAAACAATCAAGCAGCGATTCTGTATGATTTTGTCCACCGCCGAAAAAAAATTAAATGAGTTGATTTAATCGTGTGTAAAATGTGCAACGTGTATCAGCGCAGAAGTGGTGTAACCCACATATATTTAATTTAAACATTTGTTTTATTTAATTGCTTTATTACTTTGCTATATTATGATCTGTGCAAAAATTATTTTTCAGCTCCACCTTCGTTAGAATACCGCAAGGTGGCTCACTCTACTTTTCTTTGATATTTAGTAATTTAAAGAACTCATTTATCACCAGAACTCCAAACAAAAAAAACAAATGTGGGTTATACCACTTCTGCGCTGATGGCCTCAAAAAGGTGTGAGAGTAAATTAGAAAAGAGGATCGTTGGACCTGTGTTCAGCGTGACTGTTGGACCGACTAAAGTGGAAAATTGCCACTTTTTCGACGGCCTTGCCACTTTTTGTCCCCCTTTTTTTTTTTTTTTAAAGAGAAGTAACACTCAGGCAAATAATGCCTACTGCTATTACTAGGTATTACCTTCTTTTAGGAAAGGGATAGTGAGAGAGAAGACAGGTGGTGAAAGAAGAGATAGAGGAAAGCTTCATTCTTTTACAACTCTGCTTTTTGCACGTTTTTAATAATGCAGTGTTGCAGCGCCTCTCTGATGTTAAATGATGCGTATTAATTTTTTGAAGCTGTGTTTTGTTGTTTGATTATTTTACTTCTCCGGTGATTCTGCTACACAACGAAGGAGGGCGCTCTGATGTTACATTAGGATTAGTATCTGCTGAAGTCGGTATAGTTCAGTGACCAGTGACTATGCCTTCATCACTTGAACTTTCCTACAACAACTGACACAAAGGGACATTAATGCACATCAGAAAAATGCATGGTGTTGTTATTTTTTAATTACTGTCGGATACAGGGATTGAACCCAGGACCTTCGATTTTGTAGTCAACGTGCTAACTACTTCAGCCAACGCCACCCTCGAAGCTTGTCTGCGGAAAACACCCAGGGTCTATGGCGGGAATCGAACCCACGACCTCTGGACTGAGAGGCTAGCATCACTATCACTCAGCCACAGGGGCACCCTGTGAATTTATTGAATTATATAATAATGCATTAAAAATATGCAGCCTTATTTATAAAACTTATTAAGGCTTTATAAAGGTTTTTTAACATACATTTTCATACAAAAATTTTCTTAAACAGCCTTTATGAAGCCTTAATAATTTTTATAAATAAGGCTGATAAGGTTAAGTGTAGTTTTCTCGTTTTTTTTTTAATTTTGCCCCTTTTTTTGATAAATCCCCTATTTGGTGGCACTTTTTGAAAAATGTCATCAGTCACCCTGCCTGTGTTGCTTGACAATTACATACATATGTATACCAAAAATTCTCGGCTATAAGCTTTAATCCAGGCATCTCCAAAACGCTTTATTCACACTCTCTTACAAGTTCAAGTATACGTAAAATGATTAAGAGCGATTCCCAACAAACACACCAACCTAAAGCTTAAAGTGGACGTGTCATAACCATAATCATACAAAACAGCTGTTTGAACATAGCTAATGGGCAACACTGCATTTGGTTATACGTGACTCGCCAAATCGCCAAATCCATAACCATGACAACAAATTGAATTTTGGTTTCGGTTATGACAATATGGTATGAAACGTCTTATTTAAGCTTAAGCGAGAGTTTTGCTTTTCTGTTAAAAATGTTGCCGCTTGCAAGTAACTTCTATAAATGACATCTTAAAAGATTGACGACAAGGATTTGACAGAACTTAGAAGTGACATTGACTACAGAAAATTAAAAAAAAGAAGCAACAGACTTTCAATCTATTGTAGTCGTATTTTCTATAAATTTAAGGCAACTAAAATTTTTTTAAATACCTAAAACTATGTCAGATCTGGGAAAATTGTTAATAAAATGTGCTAAAAATGTCTTAACACCGGGTGAACTGGAAATTTTTGACTGCCAACGTTGTTAGGGAAAGTATTGTCAGTCTATTGCAGTCTATCGTCTAAACACCTTACAGAGGAATTTTATTATTATCAGATGTGCAAGATTATGCATCATTGTAAGAGAATTCATTCCGTGGGCTATACTGCACGCACTTACATTACTTTAAAGCAGAAGGAAAGTGCCAAAATAGAATGAAATATAATAAAGCCAAAATCAATTGCTTTTTTATGGTACACAATAATTTATATATTTATAATTGACCATTTTTACCAAATGCTTTCAGTCTGGCAACACATAACAACAGATCTGATCATTTTTTCACATGGCAACCGTGTGAACTGACAATATTGTCAGATAAATTTATTGTCATACTGGTAATAATTTTTTAGATTTTGTGACAAATTTGATACAACCATGTGAATTGCAAATCCAACTTGTGCTGCCAGATCTGACAGCTGAATGCTAATTTTAGTTTCGGCAGCGTTGCCAGAAATTTGGCAATATCAATTAAAAAGTTATTGGAACTTGCATCAGTAAACAAATTAATGTTATCAATAAATTTTTTACACTTAAAATAATGGAAACAATTGAAAATTTTGTTAAATCAATAAAATTTTAAATTGAAAATATTAATTAAAAAGTATTTTTTTTTGTTTTGTAATTTTTGTAATTTTCTTCTTATTTTTCTTTCCAAATTTTCTTGGAAAATTAAAATCATTTCTGTAGTATGTAGTTCTGTTCAAAAGTTATAGTTCAATCATTAATTTATTTTCTATTTTTATAAAAAGCGCTATTAAAGAAAATATTATAGTGGCTTTCAATCTCACCCCACAAATTGTGTACAAATCAAATGTCTCATAAATCTCTCAAGGCTTGTGTATGTATATAATTTTTTTTTTTTTGAAATGTATTTTCTTTAAATATTTAAATATAAAACTTCAGTTTGATGGATATTAAACGCTTTAATCTAATCGATACACGTACTTTATATTTAACATATTTGAATTATTAGCTTGCTGGTTTCATGGGATTTCACAAACAACGAAAACATTCGAAACAACAACAGAAAAATGCAAGAAATACTCTTGTCTTAAGAAATTATGAAGTTGGTGATTTATGTCAGCTGTAATGGCTGTTGACATTTACAGATCTTATTTTGTCGTTTGTATAATGTTCCTTTTTTATATTTTTTTATATATTTTTTTTTGTTTTAAGAGGCTTTTGTTTAAAAGTGTATCAAGTATTTTGTTTTTAAAACAAAAAGATTTAAAACAAAAAGGCAATTTGTATTTACACAGTTTCTTGTAGACTTGAATAAAAAAAAATAAATAAAAATTAACAACAACACTTGCTAGTGGGCCATTGTGTTATTAATTTTAATGCCCTACATATGGCAATATTAGTTCAAGTTGAATATTTAAGGCATAATATTTTATATAATTTATTTTTCTAAGTTCTTGTATTAAATTTCTTTAGCTGTCCTAGATGTGCGCTCTATAATGTCCGGCAGACCTGACCAATGGGTAAACTAATACTTATAGCATTCCTTTAGTGCGACCATTATCTATAGCTATTTTTTGTTTAATGGTTTCCCTGTATCTGAGTTGCGTGTTAGTTGAGATTTAAATTTTCAATTCTTTTTGACGTCTGTCTACAAATGAGACATGCATATAAATAACAAAACAAGAACAACAAACAATAAGTGTGTTCAACCTTCTTGTATTACGTTACATTAAGAAAAAGAAGAAAAAGAAAAACGAATTTATCAAATAAAGTCCACCAAAAGCAAAATTTGTATTTTTAAGAAGCGTAAAAAGGCTCACGTTCACTCTTTCACTCATTCAGTCACTCTTTCTCCCGCTCTCTCTTTCATATGCGCTTGTCGAATTAACGATTGTGTAAGAAAATTGTTTGCATTTTTCCTCGGTTTTTCTATTTTTCTAGTTTCATTTCTCTAGTCTATTTGCTTAAATATTAAATAATAATTAAACAAAAGTTTTTTTATTTATTTTTTTTTTTCAAAAATTTTGGCAGCTGTTTATGTAATTTATTTTATTAACAAAATTTGTTAAGAAAATTAAATTTTCTGATATTTTAAATACAAATATTTTAATGTTTCTTTTGTTTGACAAAAATAAACAGATTTTTGGTTTTCAGATTTAATTAAGCACAAACATAATTTTGTTTCATAAGAAAAAAAAAATTAATTATAATTTTGGCATTTGAAATTAAATTAATTGTCTAACCAGACATATAAACAGAAAAAATGATTATCAGGTTTTTTTGCTATAATATATAAAATTAATTAAATTGTAAATAAAATTATAAATTTTGTGTTTTCAATGAAAATTTCGTTTTGATTTCGAAATTTACGGTCTGGCACCTGGTGTCGTTGTTCGCTCCAGCTCCAGCTGTTTTCCTATGGTTCTTGTATTCAATGAAATTTGCGGCTTTTTCTCTGGTGTTAATATTTTCTATTCTATTCATTAGCTTTAATTGAAATCGTGAATATATCCAACTATCTTTTTGTTAGAAAATAAAAAAAAAACAAGAGAGGCTAGAGCTATGCTGCTTAGCTATATAAAACAAATTTCATGTGTGATATAACAATGCAATAATATTATATTATATGATGATCTCAAAACGTTTCTATTTGTTTCCCATTATTTTATTTTCTAACTGCGTACGATTAATGTATTGCTTGCGGCCGGCGGCGACTGTTAGCCGGCTTACAGCAGATCGCCTTCGTTCTCTGCTTTGTGCTCATGTGCAAAAACAACACAAAAACAAACTGAGCTATCCTTCTCATTGTTTTTGTTTTGTTTTTGTTTCACTCACTTCAGAGAACGAAACAAAACAAAATCAAGCATTTTGTTTCGTTTTTTTTCGTACTCTGTTTTTAAGCACAAAGAAATCAAAGCAAAAATAGATTTACAACTACAATAGTGTCGATTATTTTTGTTACGAAAATCACGTCCTTATGCATGCATACGTCTTCAAATGCCGCTAGCAGCGGCATTAATAATTATTTTGGAGACGGCAGCAGCACCATCTGTACCTGATATTCAAGTACAAATACATAGTTCAGTATTGCCAATTTCATATATTTTGCATTTATAAAAATAAATTACTTTTTTAAAATGTACTTATTTCACGTAAAAGTACAAAAATGAATCAATTTATTTTTTACATCAATTTTTGGATATTGTTTCTGGTAAATAATATGAAATAATTGTACGATATTGTTCATTCAACATTTAGTATTATACTGGCAACACTGCATTTGCTCATTGTAGCCAAAGAAATAGCAATTAGTTTAATTGGAGTAAAACGACAAAATCAGCATAGACAACAACCTGTCGGCCTGTTGCCTTGCTGCTTTCAAAATAATCATTCTCATATAAACATGTGTATGCTATCCTTGACATTTGATAGTCGGTAGCTTGCTGTGGTAAATGTGTTTAATGCATTACTCTTGTGTCGCGCCATAAAGAGCAAAGCTACAATAAAGTTACCTTTTTAAAAGTTTTTCAAATTGATAATAAGACGACAGTTTAAACATTTTTAATAGATTCACTATTTCTTATATATTTTTATATGTGCATAAAATTATATATAGAGAAATATTCCAATACGGAAATTTTAAGATTAAAAGGGGTCGACCAATGATTTATATACCATGATTGCTACTAATGGGTGTTTTTTATTGAGGTATAGAACTTTAAGTTGGCATCACTTTTTTAACTGGCGGCCATTTTGTCAGCTGTCAAGTGATTAATATTTAGTTTGGTTTGCCATTTCATCATGAACAGGTTGACAAAAGAACAACGCTTGCAAATCGTGCAAATTTATTTTGAAAATAATGGTTCAGTTCGCGAAGTTTACCGCAAGCTCCGTCCATTTTATGGTCGACATAATCGTCCATCAGAGCAATTAATTCGGTTAACCATGGATCGTTTTCGCACTACGTTTACTCTATGTGATAATACGCATCCGCAGAGACGTCGAACAGTGCGCACCGAATAAACAATTGCCGCTGTAGAACAAAGTGTTGAAGAGGACCCGAATGAATCGATTCGCCACCGTGCACAGCAATTGGAGCTTTGTCCATCAACTTTATGGAAGATTTTGAAGATTTTGAATGTGGATGAGTTGTGGTTCCAACAAGACGGCGCTACATGCCACACAGCGCACGTCACAATCGATTTATTGAAGGAAACATTCGATGAGCGCATAATTTCGCGGAATGGACCTGTCAATTGGCCACCAAGATCGTGTGATTTGACACCATTGGATTATTTTCTTTGGGAATATGTGAAGTCGCTCGTCTAAGCCAACAAACCAGAAACGTTAGGGGACTTGGAAGCCAACATTCGTGGCGTTATTGCCAACATACGGCCCCATATGCTCGAAAAAGTGGTTGAAAATTGGACCTGTAGAATTGGCTTTATTCGAGCCAGCCGCGGCGGCCACATGCCCGAAATCATATTTAAACATTAATGGCATAAAATTATCCTTCCAATAAAGCCAAATTTATGGACATTAAAACGATTTTCTTGTGTTTTATTTCAATTCGAAGTTCTATACCTCTAAAAAACACCCGTTACAACACAGTTGCTCTGATTGCAAAAATATTGCCAACAAATATGAAATTATTATAAGTGTGAAAAACGAAATAACTCGGCAACAATCCCAAATTTATAAATAATACTCTTATGAAGTTGTTAGTAAGTTCCTTAATTAAAAAAAACACAGTATTCTGCCTCTTCCTCCCATATTCAAAATAAAAGATGTCCAATTTAATTGGTTTAATTTTTCGCACATTTCATGATGCATAATTAATTAATTATGCTGGTAGGTATCTGAAAAAGTAATATTCCCACTAATTTCCATACTAATTTGCAATTTTATATAAATTATTAAAAAATGTACATTTATTATGGTTTGATTTTGCCAGCAAATATTTTTTTGTTGCTTGCATTAATTTTAATAAAATCACGCCATAAATCATTGGTAAATATGATGATTTTTTCTACATATTTTTTTGAGGTTTTATAAATAAAAAATATTTTTAATGTTAAAAAAAAAACAATTTGAGCTAATTTAATTACAGCAATTGCAAATATGTAATTTAAATAATTTGTTAAAAACAAATGTATTTAATAGTTAAAATTATATTAAATGGTTAAATGTTTGTTAAAATATAAATAAAAAAATGTAGTTAATGTAAAGTAAATTAATTATTAACATAACTATTTAAGTTTTAGTTGTGATTAAACATTTTCCTAGTTTTTGCTTCAAATTTATCAAATAAAAATGTATATGCTTTAAATTGAAATTAAATATATTGTATTATAATTTGAAAAAATTTATTTGCTGTTTGGTAAGCAAGTCTACATGCATTTCGTTGCTGCTTAAGCAACACGTTAGTAGACTTTGAGCAAAATTCAAGAAAGCTTTTAAAAATTGGGCTTTTGTAAGCTTTTTATATTTATAGTTAAAGTCTACTGATGTATTGCTTGAGCAGCAATGAAATGCATGTGATATGCTTAACCAACAACACAAACCGTTTGTAAATATTTATAAATTTTTACTCCTTCTCTCCCTCTCTCTCATTCGTATTTTCGACTTGAAATTATGTATTAAGCATCTATCAAATACCAGCAATTAAAATTGCATGCAAAGCGGATGACGCTAAAGCACTTACATTTTCTATTCTGTTCTTATATACAATATCATGAGGAAGAGACACAACCCTACAGAAATATTGCCACAACAAATATCATTATCACCACTAAAATGGTAAATAATGCAATTAGAAGCTTTTTTGCCATTTAAATCAAATGCACACACCCCAATGGCAAGTAGAGAAGCAAGAGTTGTCTTCATACACTGAAAGAATTTTCGGCATAAATTCTATGAATTTCGACATTAACCTAATGAAAAATTCATTAAAATTCAACCAACGTCACGCTTTGTTCGATTCATGAAACCAGTTTCGTCAAAATGAAAAGAATGAAATAACTAAAATATAAAGGGGTTTCTTAATAATTAGAAAATATTGTCATAAATCCAATAAAATATTCTTACCAACGAATCAATTCCAATGAAATTCTTTCACAATATTCATGAAATGTTTATTAGATTTGTGAAATGTTCATTAGATTTGTAAAAAATTTTAACGAAATTGTTTCATTGGACTTATGAAGCAAAATTCTTTCGGTGTACTTTGGTTTCGGCAATTAAAGCTATGCACACCCAAAAGCGTAGAAACCAATAAGCTTCATTATCATTATTAGTTAAAACATTGAAACGAATTGTGGATAGAATTTTGAAGGAGAAAATATCACATGATATAATAAAATTTAAACAACACCCCCATATTAGAGGCGGGTTTGTTGAGACAGTCCTACAGGAAGTTGTATATCATGTTGAAAAATCTTTTTTTCTAGGGATTTTATCCTAGTTACTTTTATAGACATAGAAGGGGCTTTCAACAATGTTTGGATCTCGAGTCTAATCAAGTCCCTAACGAACACTATTTGTGTCACTATCCACCATTCAGTCAATTTAGAAGACAAATCTTTAATCTGGAAAATATTTCAAATATGGAATGTCTTAGGGATTCAGACTGGAAAACCCTAGGAAATTATATTGAGGAGACTAGGTACCTAACCAAACTAAATGATCAAACAGAATATGTCCGCAACTTCAGGAAAAATCGTTGTCAAATTAACAAAGCCCATAATAAAATCTACGGCAGTAACTTCAAATGCTCTATAACTTTAGTTTTATTTTCTTTTGTGCTTATTTTTCTTTGTAGTTTTGTTCACAAAATGTATGAAATTTATTGAAAGTATGGTAGCATTCTTGAGAGAATGAGTATTTATATATGAGAGCATAAGAAAAAACGTTGTCAAAATAAAATAGATTCTATCTATCGACTGCTTTCTGCTGCTGATTTTTTTTTGTCAATTTGTATGGAAAATGTGTTTATGCCCCAATTCTGTTTGATCATTAAGTTTGAAAGGTTTTCATGGGATTTTAATACAAGCGCACAACATGCTTTAACAGCAGATATGTAATCCGAAACGGATTGTGTCACTATTTCGATTTAATTATTAAACCGTAATATAGCGGGTCAAGAGGTTATACAAACATAAAACTATAACAATTATAGAAAATTTTATAAAAACTGACGTCATTGAAATATTTCAAGAAAACTAAAGAAAAACAAAATCATATCAACTGAAACATGTTGAATAATATTTTGAAAATCATAAAACCTAAATATAAATTTTTCAGGCAATATAAAAATTCATGTTGGTGAACTTTTCTTTTCCACATAATTTTTGCCAAAGAAAATATATTTTTTTTATTGTTTCTCTGCTTTTAAATAAATTAATTTATTTTTCTTTGCGTAGGTGAATTTTTTTATTTTAATTTTGCACACACCACACCATATCGTGTATTTTTGCCATGAGAAACGCAAAAGCATTTTATGCTTTCCCAGAATTTAAATATTTAATATTAAAAAGTATTTATATGTTAACTACAAAAAAAGTAAAAGAAAAAAAAACTTAATTTTTATTTGATATAATAAAAAGCAAATAGTTCATTTGTTTCAAAAATGTTTTATCATATTATTAAAGCTGCTGGCAAGTGTAAGGTTAACACTTTACAGCGAGACAGACGGTGAAGGTTGAGGGCACATTAAAATTCTAAAATTTTGTTATTGCCAAAGAGAAAAAAATTCGCTGCTATGCAAATTGTGTTGTTTTGTGGACTAATTAAGTTGTAATAAAAATATTTGTGTTTGAGGTTAAGTGATGCTTAACTCAAGGTCCCTTAATGATTTTACGTTATGAATTAGATGCGTCTGTCCTGTGCTTTCTGTTTCTCTGCAGTGTAGAGTCTACACCTTAATTTGCTTGCTTCTTTTGATTGAAACTTAAAAGATATTTCAGTAAAAAAACTGTTGAATTTGCAGGACATCTTTCGAAACAGCTCTAGCCTTTCGAAACCCAAAACTTAACTTAATCGAGTAACTCGATTTGTCAAGGAGCTTAGGATCTTCTAATAGGGCCGTCCGAGCTTTGTTGAAGCTACATCTTCCGAGTCCATTTAGTCTATTTGGCCAAATCACTATGAATAGATGTAGCGTTCAACAACAACCTGCAAATAATAAAATTATTTAAAAAAAATGGGTGTTCTGTTCGGACAACATTCCGTGCACTTCGCCCATTTTACTGTCGCCATTAAAGTGCTGCACAAGTCCATTTATAAGAACTTTCAAGTGCTTTACTACAGCGAAATATTTTAAAACAAACGCTAAACAACACTGTTGGCAAGACAAACAACTGAAACAAATGTCTTGCCAACAGTGTTATTTAGCATTTGTTTTAAAATATTTCGCTGTAGTAAAGCATTTGAAAAATCTCTCATGTCTTGAAAGTTCTTATAAATGGTCTTCTGCAGGACCTTATTCGCCATAACTGTCCTATTGGGTGTAGTCCTACACAGTGCGGTGGATAGATTTAAGTCCACTGGTTCACTAAACAGTCAACCAACAGCACAGTGGGATTTTCGATGGCTAAAGTGGGATTAATTCGTGGTGACTTTCCCTATTTATAATTTAAAATTTTTTGTGCCAAAAAAATTGGCGGAATTGGACAGCGGGAAAGGGCACTCCCCATACAAACTAATTAATAATAATCTAATGTCTATAAACCCTTGATAGTGAGAGGATTCAAATTTGGTGTGACTTAATTTGAAGTCAGCATACAAATTTAGGTGAAAACCTGGCGTGTTAGGTCCGGGGAAGAGATAATTCACATATAAAGTAATCAAAAAGAAGAGAGGTGTCTTAGGACACCCGGTTATAGCTATGCTGCTAGTTACATAAAATAAACTTCGTGTATGAAATAACAATACAATAAAATTATATTATATGATGATGTCAAATTCCCTGCAAATATTTCAAAAGTTTCATTTATTTTCCATTATTTTCTTTTATAGCAGCGTACGATTAAATTAATATATTGCTTACATTCCATGGGCTGTGTTCTCTGGCTTGTGCTCATGTGCAAAAACAAAACAAAAACAAATTAAACAATCGTTCTCATTGTTTTTGTTTTGTTTTTTTTTCACTCACTTCAAAGAACGAAATAAAACAAAATCAAACAATTTATTTCGTTTATTTTCGTACTCTGCTTTTAAGTACAAAGAAATCAAAACAAAAATAAATTTATAACTGTAATAGTGTCGATTATTTTTGTTACCAAAATCACATCCTAACTCCTGTATCGCGCCATAAATAGCATAGCTATAATAATAATATTCGGTAATCACAAAATTTAATTGTTTATTTAATTCTCAATTTTGATATCGGAAACCTCAATGTGCTTCGGTGAACCGCAAGATCTGCCGAGGTAAATGTGAGTCTGTTGATCTTGCGTCTCTCGCTAGAACGCTGCACCCATATAAATTTCATCGGACCAAGGAACTTAAGGTAAACGACTACTGACAATGACATGCGCTCACTTCATGGGTACAGATTTAGTTGAAAACTGACCCTCATATTCATAGAAAAGTCATCTTCAGCGGTGAGGCCCTGGATGAACAAACAATATTATCGAATTTGGGACGATAGCAATCCGCACGAGCTCCGAGATCATCTAATACATCTCGATATTGTTAGCCAATGGGCACCTAATAGTAAAAAGGTAATAGAAAATGAAAACTAATGCAGAGTGGAATAAGTTTGACTGTTTTGGTAAGATTTTTGTTCGAGGGCTTACAACTTATTATGTTTGTATATTGAGATTCCCAATAACATGTAAGGAGTATAACTATAAGCACCTCAAGCTTTTTAGTTTATATCAGAAATTTTTGTGTTGAAGTCTACTGATGAATTCCATAAGCAAATAAATATACTTCAATACGTATTATATAAAATATTTAAGGAATATTTTAATTTTAATTTTAACAACCAGCATATCGTTACCTTAATATAGAAAGGCCCACTAATTTTTTTTATATCGAAATTTTTGCATTGTTCGATACATTAGGTGATCTTCTATCGAAATATACAAGAAATCTCGATTTCAAAAAAATAATGCGTTAGGGCCTTTCTATACTAAGGTATCGATATAATAGTGCTTTTTCATTAGCTATGCCAACAGAGACACTTGTCATGCATTTAATTCGCTACTGCTGCTTATCTCGTTAATGAATTTATTTGAAATAAAGTTCATTTAAAAAAGAATTTGTAGAAAAAAATGAACTTTTTTATTACAATGATAATTTATTTTAAATGGCAATTCAGATGTTGAAAATTAACTTAACATAAAATTTTTGTGTTTATTTTTTTGTTCATTAAAATTTACCATGAAAAATATTTTCGACACAAATAAAAAACAGAGAAAATGTAAAATATTTTTACTTTTACTTCAGAAATATGAAAAAAATTTACAAATGTTTAACAAAAAATTTTTTTTAAAAGCATTTGTTATGTTTTTGTGGGTGTAAAAGCAAGCGGGGAGAGGGTATTTTTTAATATTTAATTAAAGTATTAAAAACTGTTGAAAAGCTTTTGGAATTTTATATATTTTTCCCCAACAAGAACTGCACGACTAAACATATTTCTATGTCCTAATTTCTAGCTCAGAATAGTCTTAAGTTTTTACCCTTTTCTATTTCAGCAATTGCTTGCTGATTTACAAAATATATGTGTGATTTAAATTAAAGCTTTTAAATGAATGATTAAAATAATTAATTGAATATAAATTCAAAATTAATTAATCTAATGATTGAAGTAAAACACTCAATCATTAAAATGTTGACCAGAATGAGCTTAAAACTGTATTGAATAAATTATTTAGATGGATTCCTTCGTGCTAATGCCAGCTCATCAAAAAGTATTCACTAAAATTATTGAAAAGCAAGCTAATGTCTTGATATTCAAAGATATGATTTAATATATAAGTATAAAAGCCAAAAAGTTACAATTATAATTACATTTTATTGTATGAAATTTTTGCACAATATGAAAAACGATATGAGGATTAATTCTGCAGTATTAACTCAACAATATCATATTTCCAGTTATGACGTTCTGTGGGTAAATGAGCTATATGTAAAAAAAAACTTCATATATCAATATTATTTGCAGAAACCAAAGACCAAATTTTATAGCTATTTATTTGTATCTATATTCATTGCATTAACCACTTTAACTGCTGCTACAAATGACATTGTCATTATAAACAATTTAAAATCTTATTCAACTTTATCCACAAATTAACCCCATTTCAAATGCTTTTAAAATGTATTTTCTTGGGGAGCAGTTGTTCACAGGCATGTTAATAATTGCTGCCTTTTTTTTCCTGGTCTGACAGCCTTTGAAATTATTTTATTTTATTTTTTTATATATTTTTCTATGCAGTGTTGAGTAATTTTCCAGGGACCGTAACTGTTATAACTTTTATCGTAAAAGTCAGAAAATAAAAGTTATTTCTTGACTTTTATTTTTTCGAGCAGAAATAAAAGTTATTTTTTGACTTTTATTTTTTTGAGCAAAAATAACAGTTATTTTTGACTTTTATTTTTTCGAGCAGAAATAAAAGTTATTTTTTGACTTTTATTTTTTTGAGCAAAAATAACAGTTATTTTTGACTTTTATTTTTTCGAGCAGAAATAAAAGTTATTTTTTGACTTTTATTTTTTCGAGTAGAAATAAAAGTTATTTTTTGACTTTTATTTTTTTGAGCAGAAATAAAAGTTATTTTGTGATAAATTCATTATATTTATTATAAATTTTGGCGCTTTTGCAATAGTGAATCGTTAAATTTACTTATTTAGAAAAGAATATTTGGAATATTAAATAATAATTTCTTTGTCAAAGGGGTTGAAAACACAAAAATAACTTTTATTTCTGCTCAAAAAAATAAAAGTCAAAAAATAACTTTTATTTCTACTCGAAAAAATAAAAGTCAAAAAATAACTTTTATTTCTGCTCGAAAAAATAAAAGTCAAAAATAACTGTTATTTTTGCTAGAAAAAATAAAAGTCAAAAAATAACTTTTATTTCTGCTCGAAAAAATAAAAGTCAAAAATAACTGTTATTTTTGCTCAAAAAAATAAAAGTCAAAAAATAACTTTTATTTTTGCTTGAAAAAATAAAAGTCAGATTTTTAAAAAGCATCGTATTTTCTGACAATTTGGTCCAATACTTTCAAAATGGTATACTTGGTTTCATTCTCCGACATTTCCTTGAGGTTGCTTTTTTAATCAAAAATTCAAAAATAACAGTTATTTTCGGTCCCTGTAATTTTCACAAAAATTACTACAACAAAGTGATACAACTTTTACAAAAGCATATGCGGCTTAAAATAATCCCTACAACTCAACAAGAAAATATTCACACTAAATGGATAGTTATATTAGTGTATCAACACATGCAATAAAAATCAATTCTTGTATTCTATTTCCGTACAAGTTCATGCTTAATATGCCTGGTAGCACAGAACATTCAACATTTACCCAGTTACTTGTCTTCTTCAAAAATCACTCTGAGTCAGCTCGATTACTTATAGCTTTTCTCTGGTACCTGCAATTTCAGCTTATCGACAGTTGAAGGTACAAGTACTTTTAACACAAACTGAATGTTCATCTAACAAGACACCTGAAATTAGCAAATAATTGCCCCACAATAACCTAAAACACAACAAAAGATTTCTTACAACAAAATAACTCCACTTCGACCACAAACCAACTGACTGACTGACTGACGGCTTTTAGTCTGTGAAAGAGATCTTTGATCTTTAAAAAAAATATAAACCAAAAGCATTACAAACATACATTCGTATTTATATTTTTTTATTTAGTCTTTTTACTTTGTGCTCTGCTATAAAAATCTTTGAAAATTACAAAATAATTGCAATTGTGGCAGCAAATTTAAAAGCAACTGCAACAAAAGCAGCAACATTTTCTAGGTTAGAAGTATCAAAACAATACTTACATAAGTGTTCCTTTTTATTTTCTTCTGCAATCTTGGCCAAACTCAAAAAGACAGAATCTTTTTCAATGTTTGCTTTAATTTAAAGCCTGAACAATCACGCGAGGGTGAATTGTTAAGTGCAAAATAATTTTTTTAGTCGTTTACAAAAAAAAAATTAAAATAAAAGTTTTGAACTCTTTTTTAGTAAATTGCTAATACTAATTAAATATTTACACTTAAATTACTTGCTGGGCATAATTAAAAATTTAATTGATTAAATAAAATTTTTTATTGAATGAAATAAATTTGTAAGTGATTTAATTAAATTTTTTATTGACTGAACTAAATTTATGATTGATTTAACTACCTTTTTAATTTATTTTATTAAATTTTTAATTGTATATGTTCCTATAGTTCCTATAAGGAGCATAATGCCTCAACAAAATCTTTCCATCTGGATCTGTCCATAGCAATGTTTTTAACTTCATTCCAGCTGGTTTGCATTTTTGGCACTTCGGTTTCAATTTGTCTTCGCCATGTATGAGCTGGTAGACCTCTTCTACGACTGCCTTCATAATTCCAATAAATTGCTGTTCTAGCAATATATGTGACCGGCTTTCGTATGGTGTGACCAATCTATTTTCGCCTTTGTATTTCAGTAGTTATAGGGGACTGTTTCGTTTGATAGGTATTGTGGCCAAAAGATTCCCAGGATTATTCTAAGGCATTTGTTTATAAAAACTTGCATTGCAGGCATATCACGAGGGACCGCATTCCATGTTTCGCATCCGTATAATAATGTAAATTGGATATTGGAGTTGAATATATTAAGCTAAACACGGCGAGAGAGAGCTAAAGAGTTCCTTGTCCTATTAAGTTGGCGATAGGCTTAAGTCCCCTTCGTTATTCGATTGGCAATATCTGCACCCGAACTGCCTTATGTTGTGATGTCAGCTCCGAGGTAGCAAAACGAATTAGCCTCCTCCAGAGGCACATTTTTAATTATAAAGCTGTTTAAGTTTTCTGTGTATATTTGCTACACTTTAGTTTTGCCCAATATTAATCTTAAGACCAGCGTTCTTAGCCAGCTCCGTAAGACGATGCAATTGCAATATCATATCAGAGTATCGGTGAGAGAGCAGACAAATTTTATCCGAATATTCAAGATAATTTAACTAATTTAGAAGTCCCCAGCCAATACCTCTACCACCCGACATAGCATGGCTCATGACAATATCCAACACAATTTTAAAAAGAAGTGGTGACATCAAGCAACCTTGCCGAACTCCTGTGCCAACATAAATTTTTCCTTCAGTTTGCCTTCGTGCTGAATACGAAAACTTGCACTAACATACATTCTTTTAATGAGTTGTATTATTTTTAGTGGAACGCCTTTACATTGCAGGGATTTCCAAAAGATATTATGATTTTTAATTTATTTAATTAAATTTTTAATTGATTTAATTAAATTTTTAATTGGTTGCATTAAATTTTTAATAGGTTTAATTAAATTTTTAGTTGATGGCATTAATTTTTTAAATAATTGCATAAAATTTTTAATTGATCTAACTACATTTTTAATTGATCCAATTAGGTTTTTTATTTATTTAATTCAAATTTTAGTTGATTATATTAGATTTTTTATTGCTTGAATCTAATTTTTAATTAATTGAATTAAATTTTGAATTTATTTCATTAAATTTTTAATCGATTGAATAATTTTTTAATAAGTTTAATTAAATCTTTAATTAATCTAGTTATATTTATAATTGATTGAATTAAATTTTTAATTGATTGAATTAAGTTTTTAATTGATTCCATTACATTTTTTAATTGATTTTATTAAATTTTTAATCGATTCAACTAAATTTTTAATTGCAAACATTTTTAAATGAATGTATGTTTTGTACTCTTTATACTTGTTGTAGGTTACATTAAATTAACAAGTAGCAAGGCTCTAACTTGTATTTTGTTTTGCTTTGTTTTGATTCCAATACATCTCACACAAATACTTCTTGTCAAAAAAAATAATTGCTGTCACTTTAAACGTGGGAAAGTTTAAATCGAATGTCGGCAGACACTATTCTCTCCATCCTCCTCTCCATAACCTATTTTCATAGTTCTAATACAATGCATTGCATGGGTGCTGGTCGCATTACATAAAGGAAATTTTATTGCAATAGTGTAAAAAAATCATGCTTTTGCAAGGAGTTTTACAAAGCAGCTGTATAAGCCTTTATAATGTGTATTATTATGTGTTTAGCTTCTCCTGTAAAGTTACAATTATTTGAGTTAAGGCCTTTCTACTTGTAGCCAACTGTACATACATCTGAAAAATGCTTTTTTGGAGTTAATACTGAAAATCCTTGTGTCATTTTTTTATTTAGTAAAACTTCATATAAAAGGCTTTTACACACACTTCTTGCGAGAAAAAAATCATATTTGTATCTTCACTGAGTTGTATGGAAATTGAAAACTTAAAATATATTTTCTCCAAAACAAGCTTTTTGGAGTTATTTCTCTGTTGCACTAAAGGAGCGATATAAAGTCTTTTACTATTTGTGTGAGATATGGACGAGATCCTTAACTCGTTTAAAAGTCCTATCGATGCCATTATGAAATATAACATCTCGCAAATGATATCGCGGATGCGCCATGTAGCGTGCATCCAAAATATGTACTTCAGGTCATCTCCCTTTGACATTGCAGCTTTTAATTTCACTTTTTGAAATATTTGTGTGCTTTGTTTGCTTTGCTGAGGTGTGTTTTTGATGTTTGTATTATGTTTCTGAAGGAAACGTACGCATTTCGTCCGCCCTTCAGGGGCTTATGCGACCTTATTTAACCTGGCCAAATAATATTTGCCACTGGTGTACGTTAATCGAAATTTTAATGACCTTATGAATTATTCTCTTTTTAATATTCAAGGTTTTCTTTACATATGCGACGACACTGCTTTAACAGACCGTCGTACACAGAAAATTTATTTTTCCAAAATTAATATTTTTAATTAAAAATTATTTGATTAAAATTTAACAACCTTATTTTTAAAAATTATTAAGTCTTTATAAACTTATAAAGGCTTTTTAATAGGCAGATTTTGTGAAAACTTTCGTTTCTAAACGCTTCTAATTTGTATGAAAAATAACGAAAATTCGTTTCAAAAATATATTTTTCCATACAAATTTCAAAACGAAAAAAACGTTTCTATTTACAGAATTTGCCTTTAAGAAAAATTTTGTATGAAAATGTGTTTTAAAAACCCTTTATAAAGCCTTAATAAGTTTTATAAATAAGGCTGTTAATTTTTATTTGCTTCGAAATTGGAGAAACTAAATTGATATTCATAAATTGTTTAATGATGAAAATTTAATTAATTTTTTTAATTGATATGTATATTAAAATTTTTCATATTATTGGTATATATTACATATTTAAAAAATTCCCAATTGAGCCACGTTAATCAAATAAATAATACAATTTATATTTATTTTTGTAGAAAGTAGAAAAGATACACAACTGCAAAGAAAACTAAGCTAGATGTGAATTCGTATGATAGAAGACGGCAACTTATGTCCTTTTGCTGTATAAGTATCTATGTGTGTGTATTTTTAAGCGAAAAACAAATTGTGCAGTTTATGCCAACACTTATGACAACAAAAAACATTAACAACATTAACAATAACAGAAATGATAAATACAACGACACTAGCGTATGTTGTAACTTTTGTAAAAACACACTTGTACGAGCACACAACCATCCATCCACTTAAGCCCTTCCAAAGAGATGAAAAAATAAAAACACGTTGTTTACATTAGATTTATATCTACAAATACAGGATTGTAGTTGTTGTTGTTGTTGTTGTTGCTGTTGTAGTATATAGTGGAGTTAGACACACATGCAGTTACGTTAGTGTCATCATTGTCATCAATGATGTGCTTTTCAACATTTTCTTGTTAAAGTTGGTAGTTTGTTGCACACTTTAACACTTAAATCAAATTGTAAGCAAATGAAAAAGACGTCGTCATCAACATTTACAATCTTACTATCTAATTGTCATTGTTGTTGCTGCTGTTGTTGTTGTTGTTGTTGCTGCTGTTATTACTAGAAGAGACATTTGATGGCTGGGGATTGGTTGGCTGACTCGTTCTCATCACTGACAGAGAAATGTTTATGTTGCTGTCGTTCAACACACTTTGCTTTCATGTGATGCTTTGTTAGCAAAAATGTTGTTGATACACCCTTAAGCCAAGCCAAAATACATATACTTATGTACAATGCATGCACACACACAAACACACACACACACACACACTCTCTCATAAGCTTTTTGATATACGTAACATTCTGCATAAGCTTTATGTTAAAAAAGAAAACAAACCATTTAAAGTTAAAGGCAAAAAGGATAATATGTTTCTTATTCCACTCTAGCATTCATTATAATAAAGTCTCAGTTAGATGCAAAAATGTGCAATTCACATACATGTGTAAGTGTATGTGTGTAGGTGTCTATGGCTGGTGATTTCCATGACTAACGACCTGTCCCACAATGTCACCAGAAATCGTTCGATCGACAACTTGTATTTCAAACAACAATAACATTAGAAAATTTGTTGTTGTTTTCATTATAAGTATTCGATCGAACAATTTCTGGGGACGTGACTTCGTGGGATAGGCCTTAATATTAAAGTAAATAATTACATGCAATTTTTAATAATTCTAGTGGGGGGGGCAACAGCAACTGTTTGGGGGAGGCAATGCACCCCCCAGAGCCAATGCACTCCCCTTCTACGCCTATGTATATTAATGTTGCAATTATGTATGCCATCATATGGAGACTTTTGTACTTTTACATTTTGAGTTAATGTGGAATAGTAGTGTAAACTTTAGAATTGCTGTCGTTAATGTAAGAATATTGCAACAATATTTCTTGTCTTACAACTGACACAATATTTTCTTAATACAAATACTTACAGACTGTTATTATAGGGTTTTTAATGATAGCACAGAAGAAGCACATTCATAGTTTTAATGTAACACACTTTTTAGCACTCATTATTATCGTTATGTGGTATAATTACTGTGCAAATTACAGCGTGCACGCGCGTGTCTTAGGAGTGTGTTATATTGCATTTTACTAAAGGTATTATAAATCTCTAAGAGCATAACAGTGTCCAAACATAAAACTTATTGAGAACTCCTGAAGCTATTTCGATTGAAAAATTTGCCAACAAGTACGATTTGGGAATGGCCTTGTAAGTAAAGGCGTGTTCGGAAACTCATCAGTTCGCGGCATCTTTTGCGCAGTGCATTCGGAAAATCTGAACACTCGCAGAGAAAAAACTGTCTCATAGAATCAATAAGATTTTCAGATTTTCTCTATGAAACGTTTTTAGGCTAAGGGGTATCCCAGCAGAAAGAAGCGAAGATTTTTTCATAGAGATTCCTTATTGTTTTTATGTGGTAAATCTTATTAATTTTATCAAGAAGAAAACCACATAAAATCAAGAAGAAATCTTATTATTCACAACTTTTTTTACTCAATTTTCGTTATTTTTGGCACCAAACAAACAATCCATAGAGAAAAACTGCTTGATTCTATTATGTTTTCTTATAAATTGTAAACTATAGGTATTTCTTATTGATTTTATTAGGTTGCCTTATTAATTTTTTTAAAAAGGTTTTCTTCTTAATTTTATTAGGCTATATTATTGATTTTTTCAACAAGGTTTTTTTCTTGATTTTAGTAGGTTCCTATATGATTATGTGTAAAGCATCTTATTGATTTTTTTTAAGAAGGAAATCTTCTTGATTTTATGAGGTGTCTTGTTATTTCGTTTCTATAAATAGCCGTACAGACAATTTTTTTCATGATCTTTTTCATTTTTGTATAAGAATGTTTGCACATAATTTCAATGGTTATTCAGGCTGCTTGTTAGCATATTGGGTAGAGTGCTTGTCTATCAGGTAGAAGTTTGGTGGTTCAATACTTGGTGAGTAAGTTAGCTAAGAAGATAACATAATGTGTATGTATAAATAAATAACATCTACAATATACTACATACATACCATACCATATACATACATATATATGTGTATATGGTATAGAATTTAAATGAAAATACATAAGTACACAGAATAGAGACGCAATTTTTTTGTATTTTTTATTGAAACAATCAATAAGATAACCTCATAAAAACTACAAGATTTCTTCTTGATTTTTTCAAAAAGGGTTTCTCTATGAAATTAATAAGATTTCCTTATTGAAAAAACCCATAGAGATTTCTTATTAATTTTGTTCTATTTTACGTGGTATTTAGTAGGCACTGTTTTCTCTGTGCTGCAAATGTCATGAGTATATGCTGCACAAAATAATTCTTTCTGCCAAAAAAAAAAAACGACTTCAATGCAAAGATATTATAGAAGAAGATAAGAAGAAGTGCGTGAAATATAAAATTAAATTTTAATGGATGTGCCTCCGCCCATTTTTTAAATGCAAGATTGTGTGTTTTTCAGGGCTTAGGGTGTGTGTTAAGTTTTGTAAAAATCGGTAAAGTAAAACCACGTAAAATAAAATATTAAATTTTAATGGGCGTGACTCCGCCCATTTTTAAATAAAAGATTTTCTCTATTTTAGAGCTCAATTTGTGTGGTAAGAACAGCGAGAAATATTATAGTAAATTTTAATGGGCGTAACTCCGCCCATTTTTTTAACTTTCAAATTGTGTACTTTACAAGAACCAAAGTTGTTTGATAGGTTTCGCAGTAATCAAATAACTAAAATATCATAAAATTATATATAAAAAAATTTGTGGGCGTGTCCCCGCCTACTTTTCTTACACTTGCAGACAACAACAAAATCTTTACAATCGGTCCGATTTATAAAGTTACACACTTAAAAATAAATAGAGACTTTTCTTGGAGTCGGTTAAAAAGGGTTTTTATTCGCAGAATGCGAAATAATACCAAATACAATTTACAAAAACTTTTACATTTTCGCTTTTATTATTCATAATAAATTTTATACAAATACCAGCGTATAAATTTGTAACTGCATGCTTATGTTAGGCTAGATACAAGTGGCTCCATTTATTTGTGAATTTATATGTGTTACAGTATCTTGTGGCATTTACAAAGTGCAGCAATTAGTGTGACAAAGTGTGCTGGCAGTTAATTTTTTTTTTACAATTCCACAATTGCTTTAAAAGCCTGCTCTATTTAAATTTTTTTCTAAAATAAATTTAAAATCTAGTTTTCTTGTATCAAATAAAGGGATTTTCATTAAGCACTTGATATCTTTAGGGTCCTTATTACAACTTGACGTTAGTTAAAGGAAGGATTTTGTCTCGCCGATAAATAGCTTTGCTTTACTCGTATTACAACTTTCATTTTTTATTGTTATTATTATTAATAGTAATAATATTTAATGGATAAAAAAAATTATATATGAAGTCTTTATAATGCAAAGCTATTTATCGGTCAGATAAAATCCTGCCTTTAACTAAAGACAAGTTATAGTAATGGTGCTTATTGAATTAAAATAAAACAAAGTGTTCGTTTGAATTGAATTTTAACAATTGCACGATAATCACAGAGTGGCTATTTGGCAAAATAGACTTGATAAATGTTATGGAACAGATGCAGCTTCAATAATTGCAGCTGCCTTGGTTGGGAAGTCAATATTTGATTCTTTAATACGAATAAAAAATACTAAAACTTGAGTTCGATTGAGAAATTATTCCTGGATTAAAAAGGTTTTAGGAAAATAGTTTAACGACTTCAAAAACAGACACTTTAAACGGAAAATTAGTTTCTATATAGTTGACTTTTTAGTGCCAATATTAAATTTTCTGGAGCAGTAAGTATGCACGTTCTATAAAATATTAGTGGCGCCACCTACTTTTGCAAATAACAGTGGTACCACCCACTTTACTAACTGCACGACTTCGATAGTTTCAGAGCTCAAGGCGTATGTTAAATTTCGTAACAATCGATCGCGTGGAAGAACGTTCAATATTATAATAAGTTTTAGTAAAATTGGGCGGGACTATGCCGCCCATTAGTGTCCCTTTGTATTAGTTGTTGTAGGAAAGTTTAAGTGATGAAGGCATACACACTGGACACTGAACTAAACCAAGTTCAGCGGACTCATCAGCAAAGTAAAATAACTAATAAAATGTGAGAAAACTTAACACACCTAGTTAACAACAAAGGCGCTGCAATACTGCATTATTAAAAACGTGACAAAAGAAAATGAAGAGAAGTGTCTTAGGACACCCAGTTATAGCTATGTTGCTTAGCTATATAAAACAAATGTGTTAAGTAACAATGCGATAAAATTATATTATATAATGATGTCCAATTCGCCGCAAATATTTTAAAATGTTTGCATTTACTTCCTATTATATTACTTTCTAGCGCGGTACGATTAAAGTAATGTATTGTTTGTGGCCGGCGGCGGCTGTTAGTCGGCTCTAGTGCAAAAACATTACAAAAACAAATTGAGCAATCGTTATCATTGTTTGTATTTTATTTTTGTTTCATTCACTTCAAAGAACGACACAAAATAAAATCTAACAATTTGTTTCGTTTATTTGCGTGCTCTGGTTTTAAGTACACAGAAATTAAAACAAAAATAAATTTATAACTGTAATAGTTCCGATTATTTTTGTTACGAAAACCACATGCTAGCTCCTGTGAGATAAATAGCATAGCTATAAAAAGAAAAAAGGCAGAGTTGTAAAAGAATAAAGCTTTTCGCTATCTCTTTCTACACCATCTGTCTTCTCTATCAATATACCTTTCCTAAAGAAGGTAACAACTAATCATAATAGTAGGCATTCATTGCCTGAGTGTTACTTTTCTTTAAAAAAAAGTACTTAACTTTATTGGTCTTGGCCCTGCCCACTTTTTAAAGTGAAAGATCCTGTTACATCTAGCGTTTAGACTGTATGTCAAATTGCGAAAAAAAAAATCGGTTAAGTATACGCGAAGAAAAAATATGGTTGAGGTAACCATAATCAAACCGCAACATACTATGATTGAATTATATGGTTGCAGTCAAATCATATTATTGTCAATGGAAAAGCAAAGTTTAAATAATATTATTTTCTGAGTTAATAATAATATTTTCTACAACACTATTGTTAGATGTGACTAAAATATAATTTAGACTTACCATACCATGTTCTTATATTATAATAATATTGTTATATACGACCATAGTAATATTTTATGTAATAATAATATTTTGTTTTTTAATCATATATTTATTGGCAAATCTTTTGTTTAAAACAGCTGTGCGGTAAATCCGAAATAAAAATAAATTAATATAGTTGAAATAAAATGTATGTTTGTATGTATAGAAATGTATACTTACATAAATGTGTATACACGAAATACAGACACATCTGTATAAAGAGATATACATACATACATATGGTACATATTATTTTTATTTATCTACCCTTTTGATTATACTTTTTTCTATTTATTTAACACCACGCGGGCACTACCGATACCATACAAACGAAACACTGAACTGACAGAAAGTGTTTATGAAAAAGATGTTTTTAAAAACTTAACATAGTATGGTTTTGGATAACATTATATTGTTATTTACATCATATTATTTTTACACAATAATACAAATTATATTGTAGTCATAAATTTTTAACAAAACTATATTGTTAAACTCTAACCATATCGCACTTTCTATGAATATAATAATGTAATTATTAAATTCAAACATTACTCTGTTTATCGTAACGAAATTAATGTTTAAAATAACAATAACTAGTTTTCAACGATCACACATTTGTTTCAGAGAACATAATATTGTTTTCTCAATCATTTTAAAACCATATCTTTTCTTTGCGTGTAGAAGCACGTGAAATATACATATTATGGAACTATATTGGGTGGGGTTCAGCCCACTTTTTTAAGTGTGAAATTGTGTTATTATAAGAGCTGAAAGTGTGTGCTATGTTTCGTAGTATTCAGATGGGTAGAATTACATTTAAAAAACAAAATATTTAATAGGTGTGTTCTCGCCACTTTTTTGCCAATGGGACCAAATAGAAACTTTAAGCTTCCAGATTTTACAAGAATTTTAAAAATCGGTCAAAAATTATGGACTTGTGATATAACACATTTAAAAAAAAACTGAAGTTTTAAGGTGTGAAGTTGCCAAATCTATTGAAAAATTTATTTATTATTATTTTCTTTTATAAGTTTACACTGAATTGCTTTTTGGTACAAGTTTAAATCAGCCTGCCTAAATTAATGTATACAATTTTTAGTTATGTTTCTTTATTCGATCATTAGATGAATTCATTTTGTATTAATTTTCAATGAATGTTTGAGTCATTCAATTAAACGTTTTAATTAATATAACTCTTGAAACAGGAGCAAAATGATTTTTTTAAATTGTTTAATTTTTTATAATTAAAACCATATCTCAGATTTTTTTTCTTGCTGCAATTTCCATTGATATTATTTAAAATCTGCATGATAATTTAACTTGATATATGTATAGTATATTTTTTTTATTGACTTAGATATTTTTTTTTCTTTTCAAAAATAAAACTTATACTTGTCCCATATCTTTGCATCTTAAGTAAAATACTTCCTTCCACAAGTGCAACTTGCTGTTAGTTGCACGTTCAAAACACTTCAAAGTTCTTAGTTTTCCCACACTATTGATTTTATAAACGATAATATATAAAATATTCATTTAGTTATTTTTCTCGCTCGTTAGTTGAATATTTATTTTAAGGAAAAAAAAAAGCTGAAAAAAATAAGAAATCATATTTCAGCGAGAGTTTTATTGAATTTTTTTCTGCACTTAAACGATTTTAACTAATTTAAATAAAACGTATTTTGAACATTTTATTTATAAAATGAAGAATACGTGCGCTTTCATTAGGGTGGTTGTTATCTTTGGGTAAATGTTTTATTGGTATTTGAAATAATATTTTTAGGACTTTGCTTGAAATATTAAAGTTAATATTTGAATAGTTAAGATTTTCAGTAACCTTGAAACCACCTTAATTGAATAAAATTTTTAAAAACAAAAGTATTGAAAAGAAAAATGAAAAAAAACGAAAACGTATAATTAACACCCCATTGGTTTTCAGAAGAAATAAACAACTTGTAGTTTTAAATATTTCATCCTAGCTATTTCCAAGTTGTTTGTTTTTTATATTTATTTGCAAATTATTGTTTTTTTAAACAATTTTAAAACAGACAATAAAAAACTCAATTAGCAAGAAATGAGGTAATATATATTAATATTTTTTATCGTTTAAACAAAAGATTTTGTTTAAACTAATAAAATTTTATGTTATGATCGATCTTTAAAAAAACCCATTAAAAAACTGTAATATTATTCAAGCATAACCACTTTCAATAGTTATGACCAGGTCTTGGTGTTCAATAATCTAAAAAATACTTAAAAATGCCGCCAAAAAATTACAGTATGACCTTAAAAACATTAAAAAATTATTCAAAAGTATAAAGAAAATCACTTAAAACTTGTATAATATATTATTAAATGCTTTATATATTTTCAAAGCAAAAATATCTAGCTTGAAAAGTTCCTCTCCAAATCAATACTCACAAGCGTTTCATACGTAAAGTAGTAATTAAGTTTCCAATTATAGTTTTTACCATCAAAATTACCTCTAGAAATCTCTGTACATACACAGAGAAAAAACTGCCTCATAGAATTAAGAAGATTTTCTCTATGAAACGTTTTTAGGCTAAGGGGTATCCCAGCAAAAAGAAGCGAATATTTTTTCATAGAGATTCCTTATTGGTAAATCTTATTGATTTTATCAAGAAGAAAACCACATAAAATCAAGAAGAAATCTTATTATTCACAATTTTTTTTTACTCAATTTTCGTTATTATTGGCACCAAAAAAAATCAATCCATGGAGAAAAACTTCTTGATTCTATTAGTTTTTCTTATAAATTGTAAACTAAAGGGATTTCTTATTGATTTTATTAGGTTGCCTTCTTGATTTTTTTAAAAAGGTTTTATTCTTGATTTTACTAGGCTAACTTATTGATTTTTTCAATAAAGTTTTCTTCTTGATTTGAGTAGGTTCCTATATAAGTATGTGTAAGGCATCTTTTTGATTTTTTTAATAAGGAAATCTTCTTGATTTTATGAGGTGTCTTGTTATTTAATATCTATAAGTAGACATAGACAATTTGTTTAATGATCTTTTTCATTTTTGTTTAAGAATGATTGCACAGTAATTTCAATGGTTATTCAGGCTGCTTCTTAGCATATTGGGTAGAGTGCTTGTCTATCAGGTAGAAGTTTTCTGGTTCAATACTTGGGGAGTAAGTTAGTTAAGAAAATAACATAATATATATGTTTGTATATACATATAAATAAATAACATCTACAATATACTACATACATATGTATATGGTATAGAATTGAAATGAAAATACATAAGTACAGAGAATAAAGACGAAATTTTTTTTCATTTTTTTATTTAAAAAATCAATAAGATAACCAACAATAAAAACTACAAGATTTTTTCTTGATTTTTTCAAAGAGGTTATCTCTATGAAATTAATAAGATTTCCTTATTGAAAAAAAAAAACCATAGAGATTTCTTATTAATTTTGTTCTATTTTATGAGGTATTTAGTAGGCACTGTTTTCTCTATGTATGTTGTACAATGTCTCAAAATGAATGAATGAATTAAGTCGAACAGGAAACATTGTATTGATGAATCTCAGGATTGCCAGTGGGTCTAGAGTTGGCAGTTCCCAATCCTCCAATAGCTGCTTGCCCAATTGGCTATATCTTCTGTGGCATAAGGCTTCACAGTCCTTCAGAATATGCTGTATAGTTTCATCTTCGTAATCACAGAATCTGCACAGGCTGTTACTCTCAACGCCAAGTCTGTTGATTTTGTCCAATCCGAGTCTGCAAAACGGTTGTCGTCCGACCATGGGTGTACTAGCCCCCTTCTGTCCATTTTTTGTTTGTTTTTTCATTTTCCTAACACCCCGGCGTGTCCAGGAATCCAGCAGGGTGTGATTTTATTCATGCTGCTTGGCTGATTTAGCTTAATGCGGCATTCCCACGCTAACTTAGAGATAAACTCATATGAGCTGAGCACTTTGATGGTAGCCTGGCAAATGGCTATTTCTTTGCCTCTCTCAATGACATAAATTAAAAAGTGGTAGGAGATTTTCCCAATGACTCGTAGTATTTAATCCTTGGTCCTACAACTCCCACACTAGAACCTGTCAGCTTTCTGGAGCCATCAGTGTATCACCTGATGGTGCCAGCTCCAAAGTAATACCGGAGTTCTATTTCCCCTCATTCCCTTCTATTGGCCAGAACAGTTTCAAACCTCTTGTCGAAGTCATTTGTTTATCTGACAAGCAAGGACACTAGTTATTGTAGTGTCGAAGCATATTTCACTATTGTATACATATTGACAATTGTAAAATGATCACACCAGTGAAAAAAATATGTGTATGTGTAAAAACAAACAATCCAGTTTCTGTGAGCGTGTTCCCAGTTGACCAAGACTTTCGTTATTGATATCGATTTGGAATATACCTCGAACATTTATCGTGAAGAACTATCGAAAGTGACACTTAAAAAATTAATCGAAAAAAGTTTAGCTGTCGCTCAGTTTTGTCCCAAAAACCATTCGATATCGATGTTTCGCTAAAGGACATTCGAATTAATTTCTATATCGCAAAAATGCAGCAGAAAAAGTTATTTTATTTTTAATTTTATTTCTTTTAACTTTACTTATTTAATATATTTTCTCAATAACTTATAACTTACGCTGCAGGATTTGAACAAGGTACCTTCATTCTAACAGACTAGCACACAATTCACTGGGCTATCGTGGCAAATTTGTTTCTGTTCAATTATTGCACATATGTAGGTATGTGATCTTATATTATTTTTTAACTTACAGTATTGTCATGCTTTGAACTTGGTACATCTAGATCAGTGATCGGCAATGAATCGTTTTTTCGCTATTCATACTGACTCATAAAATTTTAAATATAAGTGAATAGACATCATTTAAACTCAACTACTCTGATTTACGCATACTCACGATTTATAAGTATAGGTTGAAATAATTATGAATGTGACGTCATACCACACTCACACTCATAAATCACCTCAGTTTGATTTTTAATTTCAGCAAAATACTTATACCCACATTGATTCAGCTCACTCAACTCATGCATGTATGTTTATTTAAAAGTTTAGTCATTAAACAGTTTGCAAGTAGTATACAATTGTAGTAAATAGCTTTGTTGTTCAATTCGTGCAAAAAACAAAAAAAGCACCAGGGAAACACATAACCTCATAATGTGAACTTTAATGTTCGTATGCGAAGTTCGCATTGTGAATCATACTTATTTTGCATTGAGTTGAGGAGAGTCGAAATCAACAACGTCATAAATGTTGCTAAGTATGAGTTCGATGCGCACTTCAAAGTTTCGAGTGAGTATGATTTATAGACAACATTGCAATAAGTATGAGTGTGTATAAGTACAATAAATTATAAGTCATGATTAAACTCTACTCACTTTTTCACTACTCATTGCTGTGCTCTGTACACTATAGACTTACAATGTTCATGACACCTTTTTATATCATTCTTGAGATACTTGAAGACGAGACAAACAGAATTTTTTGGCAAGCAATCCGACGGAGTATTTTAACACATTATACCACCGTTTGGAAATTTGGGAATTTGTTTGCTCTTCTTTGTTATGGGATCAGAAATACTTATGCGGAGAGAATTTAAAAGTTTAGGTTCTACCTGAAAAAACTCAACACATTCTATAGCTAAAGTGCAAAGGTTTCGTGATTTTTTGTGCAAATTCGCCATAATAATGTGCAAAAGTTTGGGCGAAAGTACTTTAATTACCAATTTTTTAATAAATACAGAGAAGTAAGCTTTTAAAGTGTATTTATTTTTGATCTCTGATGTCTGAATTTGTCGTGAAAGGATTGATGTTTTAAAAATCTGCTGCTATCAATAAATGAAGTTACTGGTTTCACTCCATATATCAAATCACATCTGTCAAATTAAGAATGTAGCGACATGTCGTCCATATTTATATTTTCGACTGTTTTGTGGTGTTGCTTCTCTTTAGTTCTAGGGATGGCCCACAAAGTCGAACGTGTTCTTTGTGCTATTTTACAGTGTTAAGTACTGATCATTTATTTTAAATTTATTTTACAATTAATTAAATAATTTTAATCTTTGTAAAAATATGAATTGTGCAAGCAGTGCGCTTAATGATAAAGCAATAAATGATATAAAAAGTCCTTGAATTTAAAGTATTTGCATAAAAAATTTATATAAAATATAAAATTATTTGCTTAATTTTAAATAAAAAGTTAATAAATATTTATTTTAAAATTAGCACATTTGTTGAAGAGCAAAAACCAATAACTGTTCACTTAATAAAGAGTGCACTCAACTGTTTGACAAGTAAACTTATACAAGCACATATATGTATGCATGTACCCTCTAGTCAGCCTAGAACCATATGTCTCTATGTCAACACTCTTTTCACTAGCGACAATTGCACTAGTTGAAATGTCGACAACTTTCCTTTTATGTGCAAGTAGAGATACGTTAAAGACAACAGTTCTAGTGTATTTCTGGTGACATTGTCAATGAACCCGTCAATAGTTTATTTTTCTTTATTATTTTGCTATGCAATAATGTTAAACACTTACGTACATATGCATGTATGTATGTATTTAAGTTTGTTGCCCCAACCCTTAAAAAATTGTAGACGTGGGTCCCTAAAATGTACTAGTGAATCTTTAGTTCAAATGTCTCCATATGGTCGTAAGAGAATAGTGCTAAAGCCTACTGGTAGATTTTCAATTACAACCCTATGTTATTTGTCAATAGGCGATTACATTGGCTGGGGTACGTACACCTGGTCAGTAGTACTACTGACAATGTCACTATTAAATCACTACAATTTCACTATTCGCATTTCCTGCAGGGTACCTATACTCACACACACGCATACACATGCACAATAATAGACGACGGAAGTTAAGCTTTCTAGACAGGTATGTGTCTGTCTTCATTTAATTTTGGGCTTTAATAAAAAACATAACTTCAAGATAACGTGCCTAAGATAAGTAAACAACATGAGGCGCAAACTTTTAATTAATAAACACTGAATGAAGAGTTGCTGCAATTTTATTAAAAATTTTAATTTTTTATTAAATATATGTACATATAAGTACTTTGTGCTGAAAGTGGTCATACCATTGATACCATCAGCGCAAAAGTGGTGTCACCCAAATATTTTTGTTGCTGTTTTGGTAAAAGTAGAGTAAGCCACCTTTCGGTATTCACTGCGAAGACTCTCTGTGCTAACAATTTCCATAATAAAAACTCGTTTAGGGATTGTGGTCGTACAAGCATGGAAGATGCCGAAGGTTCTGGACGCTCAATTGAAAGTGATTAAAAGCAGGAGTGATTGTTGAATCCATATGCATCCCATATTACGCATTGTTTTATATTTTGAATGATCACTTGTGTATAAAAAAGCTTTCCGCAAACACAATCGTATCAGAACTTCGAAACTATGGATGCAACGTAGATCGAAAACAACACACCCGACAGCAAACAGCAGTTAAAATAGTGGATTTCTCAGGGTGAATCGACGTTAAAGAATCCCAAGTAGGATCTCTTAGCCTATTAAGTCATAGCGATTGATGATTGGGATACCAGTGACAAAATCTACATTGACTACCTTGGAAAGGGTAAAACAATACTTGCTAACTTATGGATTTGATGAGATAAAAAAACCCATGACAAAAATCCATAAATTGTGCTTCGAGTTGCTTGCTCATCCAAACGTGCAAAATGGACTCGTTGGAAGGCGATTTCAGTTGAACAATGAAATCGTCCCACAAGCAAATACAAATACCGCATGATTAACAGGTATCTGCAAACAAAATTTTTTCTTTTGAAATAACTTTATTTAATGTTAATTAAGCATTCATATACTGTTAAATGAAAATGAAGAATCATGGTGAATCAAAGTTATTTCAAGTTGAAACAGCTTGATTTTGATACTAAAATAGCATGAAGAATCATATTCAATTGAAGTTATTTCAAATTGAAACAACATGAATTTAATTTAATGTAGTTATTTTATTTTATTGATAATTTAATGTACTTGATTCTGTGTATTGATTAGGGGCATCAGGAAAATTTTTGTCTCTTGTATGTTTAATTAGCTTCCGCGGTCAAGATTTGAATTGGAACGCTCTTACCACTATAGCCACAATAACCTTATATATTCTTTAGAAACACACTAAATAAATACCATCATAAATTAATTTTTAATTCAAGATGATTTAATTGATTATATAACACAACACTTATTTCAAATTAAAGTTATAGTTGAAAAAAAAAGAAACACATCAACTGCGAAACTATTTCGAATATTTAGTAGATTTCTAATGCTCTTGCCAGATATGATAAAAACATGTAAATAGTCCAGGTTCATATATTGCATTCAATATTGAATCTAGGCTTCTCCATATACATTCTTTTACGGAAAAATTATCGGCCTTTCCCACGATGTCACCAGAAATCGTTTCATCGACAAATTGTATTGTAAACAACAATAATATTATAAAATTTGTTGTTGTTTTCAATATAAGTATTCGATCGAACAAATTCTGGTGACATCGTGGGACAGGTGGTATATTTAATACAATTTCTACTGTTAAGCAATGAATCGCTCTAGTAAAAGTAAAAAAAAAAAAATAAAAATAATAATGATAAGCAATATTAAATTGTTGTAATAGTTTATTTTTTCATAAATTTTGTTGTTAAGTTTTGGCTTTTAAATACATTCAATGACAACCAAAGTCTGCCTTGGTGTAAAAAAATGTAATTCTGGCAAAAAAACCGACTTCAATGCAAAGATCGGAGAGAAGAAGATAAGAAGAAGTTCGAGAAATATTAAATGTAATTTTGAATGGGCGTGCTTCCGCCCATTTTAAATGCAAGATTGTGTGTCTTTCACAGCTCAGGGTGCGTGTTTAGTCTTCTAAAAATCGGTAAAATGGAACCACTTAAAATAACATATTTAATTTTAATGGGCGTGACTTCGGCCATTTTTTTAAATGAAGGTTTGTGTCTATTTTACAGCTCAAAGTGTATGGTAAGTTTCTTAAAAATCGGCTAAGTAGAACCACGTGAAATATTATAATTAATTTTAATGGGCGTAACCCCGCCTATTTTTCAACCTTCAAATTGTATAAATACAAGAAGCAAAGGTGTTCGATAGGTTTCGCAGCAATCAAATAAGTAGTATATCATAAAATTATATTTAAAAAAATGTGTGGGCGTGTCCCCGCCTCAGAGAAAAACAAATTTACAATCGGTCTAAAATGTAACGAGTTATGAAGTAACACGGCAAAAAAAAAAATAGAGATGAACTGATAGATAACCTCCTGCTTATTTTGAAGTCGGTTAAAAATGGGCAACACATGCCCTGATATGTGATTAAAATCATTTGAGGACATGTTAAACCATCACCAAATAAATTGTTTAAATTAAATTATTATGGATGTGACTCTGCCCATTTATTAATGCTCTAGACTTGTACCGTTTATCGTCAAAGTGCAAAATTGCATTCGAACCTTTTATTGATTGAGTAAGAAATCTTAACACTATAAAATTTAAAATTTTAAATATTAAATGGGATAAATATAATTTAATGAAATCCAGTAATCTCATTTATATTGCTTAAATTGCTATACGGCTGCTAAGGAAGCAGACGGACTGGGTTGGTTTACCTGCCTACCAGCATTTAAGTGATTTAAAAAAAATTACACTCCAGCCGCTGCAAACAAATACAAATTAATGAAAAAAATTATATGATGACAAAATTATATTTATAAAATATAAAAAGAGTAGATAACTTCTTTTTGTACCTCAAGCAAAGGTGTGCGTTAATTGATGACAGAACTTCAAGCGCTTATTTATGGTACTGCACTCTAGTATTGAAATTAAATACAAATTGTTATTTGCCTTAAGTTTTCTGTCTTACTTTCAACTATCATGATTGATTTATTTAAGTTTTATTAACAGTTGATTTCCTTCTTTCACAACACACTCCTTATTATCGTGGGCACAGCATTTGCCACTTGAAAAATTAAACAGCTCTCAAGGAAAAATTATGTTGGCGCAAAAATAGAAGTGTCTATTTAACATTTTTTTAACAGAGATAAGAAAATACTTATGGCCAGTGTGAAGGCAAACATTTACATACAAAAAATATTTTCAGATATTTATTTTGTTAACTACAAATTTAAATTTAATTAAGAGCTTGATTGATTCAATCATTTTTGATTTTTTTTAACTAGAAAAATATATTATTTTATACATTAAAGTAATTTTTTGGCACGCTCGTCCCCACATCCACTATTGTGATGAATAAAATCCAAATCAATCGAATTGCACCCTGTACGTCATATTTAGCTCCCTTGGACTACTTTTTATTTTCAAACTTGAAAAAAAATTTTCAGGACAGAAAATTTGTGAATACTGCTGGCTATTTAAAGGAGCAAGACAGATAGTTCTTAATGCAAAAAGGATATAAAAGCTACTGCATATGGCTGGGAAGTATGTGCATCAGTGATCGGCAATAAATAGTTTTTTCGCTATTCATACTGACTCATGAAATTTTAACTATAAGTGAGGGGAAAAACATTTAAACCAGAGCTGGCCATCAAGAGAAACACGAGAGTAATTTGTATAAAAAGCCGATTGATGTTTGTCACACTTGTGCTACTTTGGGCAAGCTGGATTTAAACTCAACTACTCTGATTTACGCCTACTCACAATATCATTCATTTATAAGTATTGGTTGAAATAAATATGAATGCGACGTCGACATCATAGTCATACCACACTCACACTCATAAATCACCTCAGTTTGATTTATAATATAAGGAAAATACTTATACTACTCACATTGATTCAGCTCACTCAACTCATGCATGTATGTTTTTGTTTAAAAGTTTAGTCATTAAACAGTTTGCAAGTAGTATACAATTGTAGTAAATAGCTTTGTTGTTCAATTCGTGCAAAAAAACTAAAAAAAGCATAAGAACTTTAAATTTCGTATGCAAAGTTCGCATTGTGAATCATACTTATTTTTTTATCGTCCATAGGCATTGAGTTAAGGAGAGTTGAAATCAACAATGTTGCTAAGTATGAGTTCGATGCGCACTTCAAACTTCCGACTGAATATGATTCATAGACAACATTGCAATAAGTATGAGTGCGTATAAGTACAAGAAATTATAAGTCATGATTCAATTCTACACACTTTTTCACTACTCATTGCTGTTCTCTGATGTGCATCGAGATCGAAGGAGATTATTGTAAGAAAAAGAACAAATTTTACCCAAATATGTTATATTTTCTTCACTAGGTCGGACCACCCTCGTATACATACATGTTTATATAAAACAAATAGTATATTGAAATGAATAATTTCTTTGTCACAGTCACTGCCACCTTAATCAATACAACTCGTAAACAACTACCCGTTCAATTATAATTCATTGTAAATTCAAGGAAAGTCTTTGAACAAAAAACTGCAACAACAACTGAGAATAAAAATCAATTTGTTTTATGAAAAAAAAATAACCAAATATGTATGCATAACAATAACAATAAGGCGCGAACATTCATTAACAATAACAATTGACAGCAACAAAATTAACAATAAAAGCAAAAATTGTTGCTGGTTCTAAAAAATATTGCCCATAAAGAACAACTGAACCAACTATCAATAAATTATGAATAATTGCAAATGTGTTTCAATGTGTGCGCGAATATGAAAAAAAAATTAATAAAAAATAAATTGTTGATTGCTGATTTGTTAAAAAAAAAAAAAGAAATATGTATGAAATTCAAAATAATCATTAAGGAAATTAAATAAATTACTCGAGTGTACTACATGCTATGATTTGTTTTACGATAAAAAGCGTAAATGCTTTTGTTTCATTGCTGCCTGCTATTTCTCTTATTTTTTAATATAATTTGTAATAAATTAAAAAATGTTCAGAAATAGAGTTGATTATTGACATGTTAAAATTTATTCATTGTTGTATTTTTTTAATCACTTTTTGTACTAAATTATAAAAATAATCGACTGTTAAATATATAAAAACTTGCTGGAAATTTATAAGAAGAACTATATATATAAACCAGTCAAAGGGTTCGAGAAAAACAGTCAAGTGCGATAATAAACCATTTAAAGTTTAAGGGAAAAAGCCTGCAAAGTACACACTTGAGATGTTAATCTTAACAATTTTCCGATTAACGGCCCTTTTCACAATGCACAATTAAAAGCTAACAGCGACTTTAACGGCAAGTCATCAAATTTAGTGTAAAACAAGTAAGAGTGCTATATTCGGCTGTGCCGAATCCTATATACCCTTCACCAAAGTCCGTATATGTAGTATAGAGATACATACATAAGCACAATGTCATACATACAATGTCATATATATTTTTTGTGAAAATTTTTTTATTTTTTTGCTCTAGTTAAATTTTTAGTAAGTGACCTCTCGGTATTTTTCGATAAAATATTTTTTTCGATATTAGCAATGGGTTGAATATTTTATTCTACGCTCTGTATTTAAGAAATATTTTACATTCACCCTTATTCCAGTTGTCAAACATGACGTCCCGTCATACAATATCAAAAAGAATTATTCCTAAAGAATTTTTTCAAATTTGTTCAGCACAAAGTAACGGTTTCAGGGAAATGAAACGGAACATGTCCCTTAATTAATTTTATAGTTAGGACTGTTCTTTAATAGAAGCTCGTTACAAGCTGTCAACGAAAGATCATCAATTTAAAACACAACTGTGCTGAGAGCATAACAAGCAACATGGACAAACCTTCATTTATATTTAAGCTGCTTTAAAATAAATGGTTACACTCTATATGATTCAAAGGACCCGAGAGGGAGAGCATGCGGTGGATCAGCAATTCTAATTAAGTCAAGACTCAAGCACTATATCCTTGAGAACGTTAGTGAATAATATATGCAAGCTACGAATATTTTCGTAGAACATTTTTGTGCGAACTTCGTGATATCATCAATTTACTCACCTCCCAGATTTTCAGTTACCGAAGATCAGTATGAGAAGTTCTACAAATCGCTTGGATCTTGTTTCGTGGCAGCTGGTGACTACAATGCAAAACATACGTACTGGGGCTCGCGTCTTGTTACACCTAGAGGTAGAGCGTTGTTTAATACAATTTCAAAAATGGGCTTAGATGTCATTTCGAGTGGGGAGCCTACTTACTGGCCTACTGACGTAAGAAAAATTCCAGATGTTATAGATTTTGGCGTCACGAAAAATATCCATAGGGACTTAATTCACGTAGAGGGCTCTGTAGATCTGTCCTCCGATCACTCTCCCACAATAGTTACAATTTTCAACCCACTAAGGAGTGATTTAACTAACTCATATGCGTAAACGATTAACAGGGTCAACTGGCTAGGATTCAAAAAATATATTAGTAGTCACTGCGTAGAAAACATTCAGCTAAGATCACCTGATGATATTGAATTTAATATTGCCAATCTTAACGAATATATTAAACAGGCTGCTTCACATGCCACTACTTCCTATCCGCAGACTGGCTTTAATAGAATTTATTCTACGGAAATTGAACGTCTTGTATGTGAAAAAAGGAGAGCTAGAAGAGAATGGCAACAACACCGATCACCCCTAAATAAAATCAGACTTAAAGAATGTACTAAACGACTCAAAGAGCTGCTATCGTCGGAAAAGACTGCATTACTGGAAAAGTATTTAGAAGGTCTTGATGTAACGTCAACATCTAATTACTCTTTATGGCGCGCTACTAGAAATCTTAAAAGACCCGTTGATCTCAAATCACCATTGCGTACTTCGACTGGAGGCTGGGCAAGAAGCGATAGTGAGAAAGGTAACTTATTTTCTGAGCATTTAAAATCTGTATTCACTCCCAATTCATGTACGGGTGCTGCCGATTTACCGAGTGTAGTCTCTCTACCCCCTCGTCCCTTAAGGTTTAAGATGCGTGAAAATAGTTGCTGAACTCGACCCTAAGAAAGCTCCAGGTATTGATGGCATTAGTAACAAGATGCTGATGAACTTGCCTCAGAATTTTGCTATTTATTTTTAATGCCATTTTACGAATGCAGTATTTTCCACATAACTGGAAACTTGCCAAGATCAAAATGATTCCAAAGCCAGGCAAAGATCTTACCAAGGCTGAGTCATATAGGCCTATAAGCTTACTTTCAACAATTTCAAAGCTTTTCGAAAAGCTGCTCATGACTAAATTGTCCACAATTTTAGCTGATACTGGGTGCATCCCGGACCATCAATTTGGCTTTAGAAGTCAGCATAGCACTATTGAGCAAACGCATAGATTGGTTCAAATTATAAGGAGGACTTTTGAAGAAAAGAAGTATTGTTCTGCCCTTTTTATTGATGTTTCTCAGGCATTTGACAAAGTATGGCACAAAGGCCTATTTTTAAAATTGAAGACATACCTACCAATAAATATACAAAAGCTTTTGGAAAGTTATATTGTTGATAGGACATTTACCGTTGTGGAAGGAGACTTCATGAGTGTACCCGAATCTATATCTTCTGGTGTGCCACAGGGTAGTATTCTGGGGCCAGTCTTGTATCTAATATATACTTGTGATATGCCTGTGAGCAATAACATCCACACTTCTACATTTGCCGATGATACAGCCTGTTTGAGTATTCACAAAAATCCTGATGAGGCATCCCGCAATCTCCAAGCACACATTACCCAACTTGAAATATGGTTGAACTTATGGAGAATTAAAGTCAATGAACAAAAGTGTGTTCATATAACGTTTACCCTAAGAAAAGATACCTGTTCCCCCATTCGAATCAACAAACAAAGTATTCCTCAACATTCTCAAGTCAAATACCTTGGCATACACCTTGATCGAAGGCTTACATGGAAATATCATATTGACTCTAAGTTAACCCAAATGAAACTTAAATTGACTCAAATATATTGGTTAATTGGCAGAAATTCAGCACTCAGCCTAGACTGCAAACTTTTGATATACAAGTCGCTTTTGAAGCCAATATGGTGCTATGGAATTCAGCTGTGGGGCACTGCTTCAGCTTCAAATGTCGAGAGAATCCAACGAAGGCAAAACAAAATTTTACGTTTGATAACATCTGCTCCATGGTACGTTAAAAATTCAAATATTCATCGTGATTTAAATATGCCACTAGTGAGTGAAGAAATTGCAAAATACGCAGGCAAATATTTAACTAAACTCGAGTCACATCCTAATCCGCTTGCCCGTAATATTTTGAGCTTTACAGGACACATCCGCTTAAAAAAAAGGGACACAAGGGCTCTTATACCCAACACTCCAGATGGGACTGCTTAAAAATACTTCTTTTTGATTATCACTACTTATGTATTATTTATAACTATCACTAAGCTTATGTCCGATATTGGTCGGGCCTAATAATTATATTTAGATTTAAGATTTGATTACTTATTGTTAGTTCATTTTTGAAGATACAATAAATAAATATGTATATGAAAAAAAAAATTTATATTTAATAAATATTGAACATGTATAAAAAAAATTCAGTAAAGTGCGACTTTGACTCGCGCACGAAGGGTTCTGTATGTTCGGTTTTGAGCGTTTTTTTAATATGGCATTTTGTACTTTTGGCGTTTTTTCAGTTTAAACGATTTTTTTTAGTTTTATCACTTTTTTCTCGTTTTGGGGATTTTTTTTCGGTTTTTTTTGGCGTTTGTTTTCATTTTGGTGATTTTTTTCCATTTTGGCGTTTTTTTTTATTTTGGCGATTTTTTTTAATATGGTGCTTTTTTCTCCGGCGATTTTTTTTTTGGTTTTTGGCGTTTTTTTCGGTTTAGCGATTTTATAATTTAGGATTTTTTTTAGAAAAATTCAAGAGTTTTCCAAGATACAGCAAGTTCTCAAAATTACATTAACTGATAGAACACCCTTTAATTTAATTTTTTTTTTAATTTTAGTCTTAATTGTTATAGTCTGTATAAAAATACAATAAAGTTTATATACATACAACTGTATGTATATTACATGGGATTTTAAAATTTTTCGTTACTCATTTTGGAACACCCTTTAGTTTTTCACTCCCATGTATTTCTTCTACATACTCTTTCCAAATTTCAGGTCCTTAGCTCTTACGGTTTAACAAAAAGAAAAAAATAATTTCATCTAGTTGCTTTTATATACAAGAGAAAATTAATTTTCCAACCCTGGAATCATTCTTTTAGATTTTTTCTGATTCCTTATACCCTAATCTAGTAGTTCTTAAAAAAATGTATAAGGTATGTTAAGTGAACAAAGAAAACAGGAAATTAAAAAAAATGTTTTATTTAGTTACTTTAATATCCAGAAAAAAAGTTAAAAGTTTCCAGCTCTGGAGCTGTGATTTTTATTTCTATAATTTTCTACACCAACGTAATTTTCTACCAAAACGTAATATATACATAATTTATAAAGAAACAGAAAAAAATTAATTAGACCTAGTTGCTTTTATACATCACAAAAAGTGTAAGTTTCCCAGGCCTGGAATCATCTTTTTTATTTTTCCTATCTCTTACACCAATCTCTTTCTTTTAAGAATATAAAATATGTTTAATTTATAAAAAAAAGGAGAAATTAGTTATAGTAAATCACTTTTATTTAACGAAAAAAGTTAAAGTTTTCCAACCATGGAAACGTCTTTTTAATTTGTTATTTTATTTTTAAATATGAAATACCAATTTTATTCGTACTGAAGTATAAAATAAATAAAAGTTAGTTTTCGGTAGTTAGTTAAAATAAAGTTTAAGTTTTCCAGCTCTGCAACCGTCTGCTCGATTTTGCTGATTTGCAATAGCAATCTATTTTGGAAAATTTCTGACACACCAGTCCGAGAACGAAGTCTCTAGCTTTTCTGGGAGCTTCGGAAAACCGATTTCACGTACAGACAGACGGACTGACGGATAGACATACAGACGGACATCGCTTATTCGTCTTCCATATGCATAAGGATCCAGAATATATATACTTTATGGGTCGCTTATTAATGTTGTGAAAATTACACACGGAATGACAAACCTATATATGTATACTCTTTTACCATTTTTTGGTAAAGGGTATACAAAATTATAATACTAATTACATGGTAGCAATAAATAATTAAAAATATATACAACTTTTATTACGTTGCAAAGCGGGTGGAACTTTGACTTCCTTTGATAAACATTTTTAATACCGATACACGTATGTATATTTTTGATCTTATTCGCCAGAATCATTCGTTAGAACCTTGTTGTTGTTGCTTGGGTTGTACAAAGTATTTTAGTTATTTTTAACAATATAAAGATTATTAAATACTTATGCTATTTTAAATATGAACCAAATGAGAAGTGTATTATGCCCGGTTTTATCTTTTTTAGTAAGCTATTGAAAGTTTTTAATTTAAAAAAATTTTCATAAGCAGTTGAAAGTTAACTTGTGCCTTATGTATAAATTTATTTTAGTTTCAAAGTTCCCTATATAAAAATACTTTTAGTATGAAATTGCGTAATAACATAATAAATATGCAGGTCATTTTGAGTACAAGTTTTTTCTTTTACCCTCCAGTTAAACCCTAAAAATCTTAATGTCGCCAATTTTTAATCACAACGATAGCGTGCCACCACATAAGTAAGCCACCATCACCATCATTCACCAAATTAAAGGGTTAAACACAAGCTGATGGTTTTATCTGTGCAACAACATTTAAAATAAAACTTTGTTGCAAAAATAATAACAGACTTACATGCAACATAGCATACATTTGCTTCTACTTTTAAATGATACTTTAGCTTAATTTTTCTTCTCTCGTTTTTTTTAATTAGAGTGAAATTTTATTTTATAGTTTTAAAACGTGAGTGCATTATCATTGTAAAAACATGCATGGAAAGAATATCCTCAAAAAATTCTAGCAGAATAATCTTCCTCACATGCCGGTATCTAACTGCTGCCATATTTTGGACAAAAAAAAATAACAAATCCCACAACAGTTGATCCTTTTTAACACACTCTTTTAATTTTGTAAAAAACACCAGTGACATCTACACATTTCGCTTTTTTCTACAACATTTTGCGTGTTTAAGCAAAATCTTTGTCTACTGCCTCCATAATGTTAGAAAAACAAAATTGAGGCAAGCAACCATTTAGTGGTATTATAATTTTAGCTTTTTTTTCTCTAGCTAAAATCCTACACTGAAAGAATTTCATAATGCATAAATTCTATGAATTTCGACATTAATCTAATGAAAAAATTCATTAAAATTCAACCAACGTCACGCTTCGTTGAATTAATGATATCAGTTTCGTCAAAATTATCTTAATGAAAACTTCGTCAAATTTATTTAACAGTGTCATTAATGCAATGAAATAACTTCATCGAAACAACGAAATAATTTCGTTAAAATAATGAAACAACTTAAATATAAAAGTGTTTCTTAATAACTAAAAAAATATTGTTGTCATAAGTCCAACGATATGTTATTACGAAACTAGAATACCAACGAAGCAATTCCAATGAAATTCTTTCATTGGATTTGTGAAATTATCATTAGATTTGGGAAAAAAAATCTAATGAAATTGTTTCGTTGGATTTATGAAGCAAAATTCTTTCGGTGTAGAAATTATTCCAGCAGCAGTACACCTAATGCAACAAACTTGTACGAACTTTATGTCTTCATTATTACAACGACTAAAATTGGTCAAACACAATACCAAAACAAAAAAGAAAAGAAAGTATATAGAATAGATTAATAGTATAGTGTACGAATCTGTAAGGGAAAACTAGAGTGGGTATATGTCAGTTTTTAAATTTCAACTTAGGATTTGCTATTCCTACATGAGGCTACGAAGAATGTTTGATAAGTTTTTAAAAAAGTAACGCCTACAGTCAATTTAAAGTAAAAAAAAAGAAATACGATATTTGCTCAACACTAATATAAGAGTTTTTACACACACAATGTTAAATACTGCCTATTGCCCATTAGTCAATATAATGGTAGTACTTAGAGGGTCTGTCCGAGGCTCCGTTTCTGCACACAAGCTGTTTGTGTTAAGAAGTTTGTGTGGTATTCACTACTCGAATACCACGATGTTAAGTTTTTTACACATTGCCCATTTTGTACTTTAAAAAAATACGGTGCCGATTTTTTTGTTTTTTTCCTAAAGTCTAAATGGAAATAAATAAATTAAATAAATAAATTAACAAGTAAGAGTGCTATATTCGGCTGTGCCGACTCTTATATACCCTTTACCAATGTATATATATGTACTATAAAGATACATACATACATAAGTACATACATACATACATATGTATATGTTTTGTGATAAAATCTTAACTTTTTTGTTACAGTGCAATTTTTAGTAAGTGACCTCTAGGTTTTATTCGACTAAATAAGTTGCTGGATTGAAGATATTCCTAAAACATAAAATATGTTTAACTGAAAAAAAAATGTATTTTTGGTTAATTTTTTTTCTATTTCCAACCCTGGAACCATAATTTAAATTTTTCTGTTTTTCTTTCTAAAATATAGAATATATTTCATTGCCAAAGAAATAACTAGCTTAATTTAATTAGTTTTATATATCAAAAAAATTGTACTTTTCCCAACCCTGCAATCATCCTTTTAAATTTTTTTTGTTCCTTATACCAATCTTGTTCTTTAAAAAATATATTAAATATATTAAGTAGACAAAGAAAAAAAAAATAAAGACAATACTAGTTTATTTAGTTACTTTAATATCAAAAAAAGTTTAAATTTTCCAGCTGTGGAGCTGTGGTTTTTATGTTTCTAAATTTGTATACCCAACTTTTCTTTCCAAAACATAAAAAATATATATATGTACATATTAATTAAAATATAAAAAAAAATTATTAGATCTAGTTAATTTTATGTATCACAAAAAGTGTAAGTTTCCCAACCCTGGAATCATAATTTAAAATTTTTCTGATTTGTACTGAAGTATAAAATAAGTTTATTTAACAAAAGATCAAAATACTTGTGCTATCTAATTACTTTTATATGGCAAAATCAAGTTTAAGTTTTCCAGCTCTGAACCGGTATGCTCGATTTCGCTGATTTTCAATACCTATCTATTTTGGACCATTTCTGATACACCAGTCCAAGACCGAAGTCTCTAGCTTTTCTGGGAGCTTCGGAAAACCGATTTCACGTACACTAGACGGACGGACAGACAGACGGACATCGCGTATTCGTCTTCCCTATTCATTAGGACCCAGAATATATATATATATATTTTATGGGTTGCATATGAATATTATGGAAATTAGACACGGAATAAATAACCTATATATACCCTTTTCCATTTTTGGTAAAAGGTATAATAAAGCTATGTAGAAGTATTATAGTTGTTGCGGATTGTGATTGGCGTCTGCGTCGGCTTATGTGTTTGTATGACTGTATATTTCTTAATAAGCAGAAGTTATAACATTCTAATTGTAATGTTCAATGTTCATTTAAAATTGTATGTTTGTGTGATTGTGCGTTTATGTGATTTAGCTAATAACTTCTGGATAATTCTTGTTGTTAGCAACTCTTTTTAACCCCCGACCAAAAAAAAGGGGTGTTATAAGTTTGTAGTGTTTGTCTGTGTCTATGTGGCTGTGTGTGTCTGTGTAGCTGTATGTCTGTCCGTGTCCACGTACAGCCCAAACGGCTGGACCGATTTTGATTTAGTTTTCTTTCTTTGAAAGGTGACTCTATCGAGATGGTTCTTAACCATGTTTGAAGAAAATCGGTATAGCCGTTTAGAAGGTGTCACATCTTTTCTAGATATATCGGGGGTTTTTAAAATTTTTAATTTTTGTTATTATGGATTACATTTGTAGTAGGTTTGTTCACGTTACATTAGCGTTAAAAAAGATTTTTCTTTGTCATTGGAAAACTATTTGTCTTGGTTTCTGGTCATGTATAAAACGTTTAAATATTTTTTTAAGTTTTTGTCATTGCAAGATGTATGTTGCCCTTGACCACAATTAAATATCAAATTCTATTCATAATAAGAACAAGATTGTAATTGTGCGCAATGTTGAGAAAAATATTGACCCCAAGACGCTTAGTGCAGCTGGTACATCAAAATGTAGGCTGCCTATCATGCATACTGATGCAAAATATCTAATGAAAATGAAAATTTGCAAAAATTGATTAATGAAATATTGACAGAAGTTTGAAATGTTTACTTATCTTATTTACACTCCTGCAGAAGTACGACTATAGCATTGAGTAATGAAGATTACTATCACGCGGATCACAATCTGCATAATTTTCGTTTTTCAGGCTTTTCCTTTAGCTGGTTACTTATAAAATTTGTTGCTGTATAATCCACCTACTGGAGTTGATATATCTGTGGCAAAAAAGGAAAAAGTGCTTAAGTCGAGATAAGCTGATTTTGAGTTAACGGTACGTTCGTAATCTGCACATACGAAAGTACCGCTGCTCAAAATCTCAATCAATTGTGTAATTTTTCAAGAAGTTGTAGCATTATGACTTGCGACTTATCTTATTTAGACCTCTAATTTCATTTGGAATAATAGCTTAAGTAAGATTATACTTTGGCAAATTTCAACTTAAATATATTACTTCCCAGTAAAAAAAGACACTCCAAAAAAGTCATGAAAATGTAGAGTTTGCGATCTGGAAGTAGTGCAAATTTCGATCCGATCTAATGATTTTTACATAGGGTTGTCATTGCAAGAAGTTCTCTTTTTCGCTGCCTGGTCACCGAATTGGAAGCGATTTTAAGAAAAATTTCCTTTTATTGTGTTCTATGATAATATTTTCATCTAGGAAAAATTGCTAATAGTTACCTATTTTAACAATTAGTTTCTTTTTAAAGGAATTTAAACGCGAAACAGTAATTTAATGTAAATTTAAGCAAATAACTTTAAAATTTTAGACCAAATCTAGTTCATAAGTTTCTTCAAAAAAAATAATTTTTTTAAAAATTCTGGTGAGTAATTTCTAAAACTAGAGAGGAATTACAAGGTTTTGTATGACTAAAATAAACTTCTACTTGGTTTTCTGCTAACTATCGGTAAATTAAAAATATCGATTTTTTGGAAGCAATGAAAATGTACTTCCTTTAGAATGACTTCCAATTTTTTTACTGGGTTATAGTGTATAGAACGATGTTTGCTTGAAAAAAAAGTTTAACAGAGAATTTCCTAATTTAAATGTAAAAGAAGTAAATTTCTGAAAATCGACTTGAACGCCTAAAAGTGCTCTCCTGCAAAACAGTAAAATATGACTTAAGCACTTTTTCCTTAATGCCACAGGTATGATGCTTGTCATCGGTAATTCAATTTTGAACGCTGAAATTTTTTTTAACAAAACGCAACCCGCGAGGCGACTGGCTTGTCTGCATAACAGATCCCTGGTCTATGATGTGAATCGAACCCACGATCTCTTGACTGAGAGGCTAGCATCGCTACCAATCAACCTCCGCTTGAGAAAACTGGCACTGCTTCTGCTGACTGAGAAAGTCTTTTACGGGAGAACCACAGTCGCGGTATGTGATCTCGGAAGAGCACAATAAAGTAACTGTTTTCGCTACTGAAATGGCTGGCAGAAGGTTACTGGATGTCTAGTGTTCGACAAAAACTAGTGTTTGATTAAATATAGTCAACCGCCCACCTTTCTACGTGCTATTGTAACTCAAAAGATGCTGCTTCTGATGGTGACGTATGATTCTTGTATTAGAAGATGCCTTACACAGTGATTTACCATATAGTCCATTTACTATATTTTTATTAGTTCACCTTCAAAGAGAAATAGTACAGTGCCTATGTTCGTCCAGTATTAAAGTCACCGTGGGTGGCATAAGGCCGGCCATCAAGCCAGGTATATAGCTAAGGCGTAGACACATCTGTCTTATTTTCTCTCGAAAATCAGCTTCTAAACAACATTATAATTACTACAAGTTCGTTAATTTTTTCTTTGTTTTTTGCTTCTCCTGTAAAATTATAATTTTGTTAGTTACGCCTTTTTGCATTTAAGCAAACGATATGTATTTTGGAATAGCCAATTATTTCTTTCGCAAAAAGTTGTGTAAAAGAAAAGTAACATAAACCGTGGATTTAAAATACAAATTTATTCCGCTGCAATTGTTATGAAGAACATCTGTTAACATTAATAGTTGTAGTATTCAATCAATCTTAATGTTTGCTTTTGTATAAGTATACGGTTTCTTGATTTTGCCCATACAATTTGGACACCCCTAATGTACTTATGTTTATCCCAAAATGCTTTAATTATCTGGAAAATATTGGCGCATAGTCATAGTCAAAACAAAGTGTAATTTAAAAATTTAAAACCAGTATTTTGTATGGTAAATTCTTAACGTATACCTTATCTTCACTGTGAATATGCACCATTGTTTTGTTATTATTGTTCAAACTTAAGTTTTTCTATACATAAGACTTTGATTAGTATAAAGTTTGTATCGATTTGTAAGCCAAATTACATGTGATAATTAATAATTAATGAACAAATAACACCAAAGTTAATTGTTAATATTCTAACAAACACGTAGTAGAACGGAACAACTAGCTGTTTTCGAAGGCCACTACACCTTCATCTTCAGCGTTCTTTGTGTTTGGTCGATTCACTGTGTGTGGTGTCAATTGATGCAGATTTCTGCTTTATATACCTCAGCCATCATTGCAAATGGAATATATGAATTATTTTGATTCATCGTATTCAATATCGCTGAAAGCTTTTTGTAATGAAAGCTCAATTTTACCATCTCTAAACTTACAACAGTCTTACCATTGTCGTTTGTTCTTTACTTGATTAATATTTAAGATTTCTTGTTGAATGCATTAATGGCATGAAAAAGTAGCTTTTTTAAATTAATTTTTTTATATAAGTCACACTTTAGTTAAGCGTAAGATCATAATATTATTTTGCGAGTCCTTCTAAAGCAGCCCTCTCTTCTATGTCACTTATAATATTGTTGCAAGTAAGTTTTAACAGCGTTTTCTATGTGTTCTATATTCTTTTATAATCATTATTATTTTGTTTTTATCTTTTGGACTGCGTATAACTACCAGCATTGCCTGCTGCTTACGTGCATGTAGCAAAGATAAACTTTAGTTAAATTTGCAATGCAAATGTGGCAACTAAAAACTGTATGTACGAGAGGATACACACAATAGCACAACTTAGTACACGTACTTTGAATAGATATGTAGACACAAACATGCAAACTATTACTGTGGAAGAGTGTAACTTTTTGTTTAAAGAAATTCAATTTGTAGAGCTGCAGAGAAGGCAAACATTTTCTGACAGTGAGTGAAAATATAAAGCCTTATTTATAAAAATTATTAAGGCTTTATAAAGACTTAATAAGAACAATTTTGTATGAACATTTGTTTTAAAAACCCTTTATAAAGCCTTAATAATTTTTAAAAATAAGGCTGATAGAATATACATTATAGGCCAATGATGGAACGACAATTGTTCTATTATATATGTATATATTATTTCTTTTAAAATTTTCGATGTTATGCACACATTTTGTGTGTAGGTGTATGTCACAAAAAACTAAAATATACATACAGGATATAGAATGATACTGAACATTCTACGCATTGAGTTAAAAGCCATAATTTGGGCTTCGATAGCACTCCAGTAGCTTGGTATATTGAAGGACACTTTTAAGTTTAACTGATCTGTGTCTCGTTATTGTAACTTGTGTGAAGTTTTCACATCCAGAAAATTTAAATAATTATATTGGTTGTCATAGTTTACACAGAGTTATTAAAATAAAGTCTTAAATAAACCTAAAAATACACTACACGAACAATAACCGTCAATTGATAGGTCATTTGATCACACTTGATGCATATACCTATCAACCCCAACTAATCAATATTGAATAATATAATATTGATTGACATACCAGTCAACATCTATTTAATGAAAATTTATTAAGATATCCACCACAAATGAGTAATCATACTTAATGAATATACCAGTCAAAGTTGACGGTTATAACTATTGCAGTAAAATATAATTCTTATGCTCTCCTAATATTTCGTTTTTATTATAAAAAGTAATTTAGAAATAAATAAAATAAACATTAAAAAAAACGAAAGAAAATAAGCAAATACTGTTTAGATACATCTTCAACCTTTCTTTACGCTCTATAAATATCTAAAAATTTAAAAATAAACACAATACATAATTTTTCAACTAAACTTTGTAAAGTTTTTTTTTCATTGCTATTTTTACCTTGCTTTTTTATAAAACACAATAATTTTTTACTACTTTTACAAATTTAATTTCACAGACCGATCGAATTATAAATTATTGAAAAAAAAACTCGATATTTAAAATGTTTTTACATCTTAAATGTTCATAAGATATTCCACGCTAACATATGTATATGTTAGAGCAGAACAACTATAATTGATGAATATATCCCTCATCTCTACCAATAAAATGACCAGTCCATTGACTGTCACTGTTCAATTCAATATAACATAGTTACCATTGTGTTTGTGTCGAAAATGTTGCTTCTGTTAGTTTCCGTCACACATTTCTTTGTCAATTATACTTTCGAAAAGTTCTCACATTCGTTACAGAAACGAGGAACTGGGTATACACTGCAACCAACTAAATCAAATGATTTAGAAATTTTGCTTAACATTTGTACGCCATTTACTGGAGTGAGCAAATCATTTTTATATATTGGTCGACCAGGTATGCTTATCACAATGCGTGGAAAGATATAAGATAGGTAGAAGATAGGTTCAGATTTTGCATAATCAACTGGTTGTTCCATATTGATACTTACGGCCTGTCCCACCATGTCACCAGAAATCGTTCGATCGACAACTTGTATTGCAAACAACAATAATATTTGAAATTGTTTTGTTGTTTTCAATATAAATATTCGATCGAACGATTTCTGGTGACATCGTGGGACAGGCCGTTAGTTCAAATAATCCTTGCATGAATATAATTGTTATTTGTCCATGCTTTTATGGATTTTAGACATATTGTGACATTCATTGCTGCTCTTTTCGACAAAATATCAGCTTGAAACCTGTGGAGTATAGTAAACAGAACCTTGAAAGGAGTGGTTCCTAAGTCTGCCATCATTCTCATAATATGTTTATATTGGTGTTGGTGATTTTTCTTCTTGCCATAGAATATACTTTTTCTAAGGACTAATAACCCAGTTGTCTTGAAAGGAATTCAAGAACTCTAAACGTTGCATGCTGCGGGTCTATATTGTTGATATTAAAATATTATATCGTTAGAGCAGATTAACTAAATTTGTCACTACAAATTAATCAAACTACTTGGAAGTATTTGTTTATTCTAGCATTAATAGTAATTATATAATAATAATAATTATAAAATAATAATATAATTATATTTTCTTCGAGTTGTGATGAACCATAGTGGTATACCTCACGAAATTATGATGAAGGCTCATAAAAAAAAACTTTTTAATATTTTTGCTGAAGCTTAGTACATACATATCTATCCGAATTTCTTATTAATTTCTTAAAGGGAAAACCATCGGGGGGTTGTCCTATTATTACATTTTATTTAGAACTTTGTTATTGGGTTAATTTATGTAAGGTTGAAATGAGAGGCAGTAGAAAATTACCCAATCCATTTCGGATTACACCTATGCTTTCATAGTATGTTGTGCGTTCTCTTAATATTGAAACAATTTCTTATTAAGTGCCTAATGTTGTTCACAACATTAAAATGTATACATGCATACCCTAAAGTCAGGTTTCCGAAAACACAGAAACAAATAAACGAAAAACAGGGTATTTTGTATTATAAAATGTATATGTCTGCTTAACATTTCGGTCTAACGACTTTTCTCTTCAGTCATTTAATTTTTTGCTTCAGCCAATGCTTTCCACGTTTTCCTAAAATTCCGCATTCTTTTCTTGTTCATAATTTTATCTTTATGTAATAATATTTCACCTTATTTTAGTTTTTTCTCTCATCTGAATTTAAATATTTTATGTCGCACGTGACTAAATTTATGTAGGTAGCACGATCACCAATCTTTATATTTTTGAGCAAGCTTTTTTTATTTTAATTGTAATAAATACCTCTTCTTTGTACTGAATATTTGAAAATCTTTCTGCGTGTACTTTCAATGCACTGATAATACTTGTTATTTTTCAATGTCGCACGTGACATCGAATTTGCAAACCTAAAATTGACAGTTATCTTGCAATCATATAGTTTCTTGTGCGTATTTTTTTATTTTTACACTTATCATGTCGCATGTGACTGAATTTATTCAGCTACCATTATCACAAATCCTTATATTTTTCAGCAAAGTTTTTTTTATTTATTTATTTGAATTGTATTAAATATCTCTGTTTGTACTGAATATTTAATTATGCTTTCTGCATGTACTTTCGGTACACTGATAACAAATGTTATTTTTCAATGTCGCAAGTGACATCGAATTTGAAAACCAAAAATGTTCAGTTATTTTGCAATCATATAATTTTTTGTGTGTATTTTCTTTCTGTATGTATCTCTCTGCTTGTACTTTCCATGCACTGATAACAAATGTTATTTTTCAATGTTGCACGTGACAAGGCATTTGCAAACCAAAAATTTACAATTATTTGCTATTTTAAAGTTTCTTGTGCATACTTTTTGGGTTCTTTGTACCTCCAGAAACATTTGCAAGAGCAAAAGTCAATGGATAGTGCCTCTTTTTAAATACTTTTGTCAAAACAAAAGGAGCAAAATAAAGTATCCAAATGAAAAGAAATATGCGCTTTCGGGACTTCTATTCGAATATCTCGAAAAAGGTTACATACAAATGCAAAATTTCTTGAGATTAGTTAAATTTTATTTTGTCTCTATGAAAATATTATAAAGAAAAGAATTTTCAAGAACTTTTAAAATTTAGTATCGATGGAACTTTCGGTGGAATTGTCCATATGTAATAAGTTATTCTTGTCTATGTAGCATAAGAATAAATTGTATCCGAGTCCTTATAAATTAAACATTTTTAGATATTTTATAACGTAAACTTTTTTCGTTGTTCTTCATAATAAAAAAAATTATTTAAAATTATAGTTATTTCTTGCTCTAGGCTTTCACGATTCAATTTTTTGAAAAATTTAAAAATGAAAACCTAATTACTTTATATTCTCAAAGAAAACAACTTCTAACTCCAAACCCTGCAATCTCACTTTTACAAACTGTCAACTTGGATTATTTTCAATTATTTACTTGCACTCTCATACAATCTTCCAACTTAAATTCTCTAGTATTAAGAACTTATATTCAATTACTATGTGTATCGTTTTTTTTTTTTGCTTCTTTCTTGTGCACATTCTGCAATGACTGCATGCAGTACTCGTATTTTCAGTGTTAACTACTTAATTAGTCATCAGTAACAAAGATACAATTTTTGTGTGCAAGATGTAAAAGGAAGATAGACAGTTGCAGATGTACCTACATGCTCACATATGTATCTCTTAGGAAAAATTCTGCAGCATATAACAATTTTGTTAGTTTAGACAGTAAAAAAGTAAAATGAAAAAAAACTAATTAAATTTTTTTCTACTTGTGCTTTTACTTTCAGTTGAAATCTAATTAAGAAAATGGCTCAACCACAAATGCTGCAAATTAAATTGTCCAGATTCGATGCTCAACCCTGGGGCTTCCGTTTACAAGGTGGCGTTGATTTTGCTGCTCCACTTCTTGTACAAAAGGTAAGTTGTTTTTTTATATCTCAAAAAGAAATAATTACTTTCGAAATTTTAAAACATTCCTTGCGTTGTTTTAAAAAACTATTGCTGGATCATGGTTGGAGTACTTTAATCTCTTACAAAAAGTTCGTAGTCCAAGGCAAATTCATTCATAAAAGCGCTCTTCCTAAGCTAACCTAACCTAGGTTAGGTTAGGTTAGGTTAGGAAGAGTGGTGCTATACCACACCTCCACTCGGAGACCCAATTGGGTCCATTGTGATTCCCTTCTGTCGCCCAAAAAAAAAAGTAATATTTACCCCTTTCTCCCTACTCCATTTGTAGCCAGAAGTGACCTTATTATCAGTCATTGAGCCATCGAACTCATATGATGAAGCCCCTGATATCCTGAAGTTTACACTTCCCAATATCAGTAATACTTTCATGGAAACGTCTGCTCAGCCATCTAAGCCTATGATGTTGCAGCTTCGGGCAGTCACAGATAATATGTTCCATTGTTTCCTCATCCCCGCACATCCTACAAGTTTCCGAAATGCTGGTTCTTACGCCTATTACGATTCGCATTGCCTTCCTGTTCATGTTCATTAGCAGCTTGGATCGTCCTGAGTCAAGTTTTGTTCACATAGCCCTCGAGACTCTACAATCTTCCTTACTTCGCCATGAACTGTTGGTCCTACTCTCTACCACATTACTGAGATCCCTATAGTAATGACCTATCGTTAATTTCACCGATCTGTCGCGCATTCTCTCATCTAACGTCGACCCTTTTCTTGCCAGCACATCGGCAACTTCATTCCTCTCAACGCTACTGTGGCCAGGAACCTAACATAGTTTGACACTATATTTGTCCTTAAGCAAGTTGGGGCCCTCCTACAGTCAGTAACAAGTTCCGATTTGCCATTGCGTCACTTCAAAGCTTTTACCGCTGCTGGCTGTCGACGTAGAAGGATAACTTCTCACCTTCAGCTATATTCCTGGCCACTAGTTCCTAGGCCCTGAGGATCGCCAAGATCTCAGCTTGGAAAACGCTGCATTCATTCGGCAGTCTGAAAGTACTACGAATGTTCGTTCTCCAGATATAGACACCAGCGCCTGTGCCTTCCCACATTTGCGATCCGTCTGTAAAGACAGCACTACGCTCACAAAGCTTATCGGATTTGAACCAATAGCACCTATCTGGAATTACCAGTGAGGTGTTCTACTAAAATTAATTTCAGCGACCTTATAGTGCGTAAACCCAGAGGTTTTAAGGCCTGATCACTAAATGCAATCTCATTTAAGACCTGTTATTCCTCTCCCCACCAAACCTGTTTTTACGAGTCTGAGGAAACTTCTAGTCACCGTTCCCACCACAAATTCCTCTATAGGAAATAGATGAAGAATGACGTTTAAGGGAGCCTGACTTGTGCTCCTCTGAGCACCTGTAATGCCTAGCGAGGCACACCTCTGAACCCTAGCTAGTAATCTCCTGTGACTGTCGCAGATTTCGGAGAAATGGGTGGTGTTCTTGTGACATATTCTTCTTATTCGGCTGAACAACGAGTATTCTAGTTTTATTTATTTTTTACTTTTACCTCAGGACAACGTTGGAACAGTGGGGGGAAAAACAAATACAACATAATGTTAAATATTTCTTGGAAGTAATATTCTAAGCAAATGGCGAGAGAAATAATTTAGAATTTTTTTTATTTTATCTTAAAGTTTGCAGGTGATTTTTAAAATAGGGAAACAAGCAATAAGGAAACAACTCCCACTGATAATTTTATTTGAAATTTAGAATTTGTAAAGGAAGTTTATGTACTTTTATCGTGGTTCACAGAGATAATGAGTTTTAAGGAAAAGGCACTAATTCGAACAGTAGACAGACTGAGAGAGCCAACTGCAAGAGTAGTACAGAAACCTTTTTTTAAACTTAAATTTATACCTCACTCATTTCTTTTTCATAAATTATTCATAATTCGATAAATACTGATATTTGGTTGGTTGAATAATAAAATAAAATATTTTCTTGTTTCTTATTTTTTATTTTTACTGAACATCACTGCAGCTGTGTAAATAAAATTTTTAAAATTAGTTTTATACGCGTATTAAACAGAAAAAAAAATTTTAAAAAATATATAACAATGAAATATTAAATGTTCACTGCCTTAACATGAGTTTAAGTTGCTTTAAGTCTATAAATTCACAGTGGAACTGAGCAATAATATTTATTTAGTATAGCAAATACTTTTAATTGACTTGTGTTATTTAAAAATGGAAATATTTAACCGATGTACTATATGGTTTTTATGTTAGTAGTTAAAAGTATTATAAACGAATTTTTCAAAAGTAAAGTGAGACATTTCATGTATTGTAGTATAACATCGTAATATATTTTTTTTCTTCAAAATGAGGGTGGCGTTGGCTGAAGTAGTTAGCACGTTGACTACAAAACCGAAGGTCCTGGGTTCAATCCCTGTATCCGACAGTCATTAAATAACAACACCACGCATTTTTCTGATGTGCATTAGTGTCCCTTTGTGTCAGTTGTTGTAGGAAAGTTCAAGTGATGAAGGCATAGTCACTGGTCACTGAACTATACCGACTTCAGCAGATACTAATCCTAATGTAACATCAGAGCACCCTCCTTCGTTGTGTAGTAAAAATCATTGGCGAAGTAAAATAATCAATAAAATGGCTACAAGACACAGCTTCAAAAAATTAATACGCCTCATTTAACATCAGAGAGAAGCTGCAACACTGCATTATTGAAAATGTGCGAAAAAGCAGAGTTGTAAAAGAATGAAGCTTTCCTCTATCTCTTCCTTCACCACCTGTCTTCTCTCTCACTATCCTAAAAGAAGGTAACACCTAGTAATAGTAGTAGGCATTAATTGCCTGAGTGTTACTTCTATTTAAAAAACAAAACAAAAATACTATTAAAATTAAATACTTTTTTGGGACGTCGCACAGTGCGGCCAAAGGCCCTTGTATGCGGCCAAAAGTCGAAAATTTTAGAAAATAATTCTCAACTTGGTATATGGGGATTTTTGGGGTCGCTGATTACGAATAGGTTATCAGATTTAGCAAATTCACAATGGTCGACCTAATATGAATTTGCTAATTGATTAAAAGTTTTGGGTTTGATATTATTATGGTATACAATCATAGGCTTAGATGGCTGAGCAGACGTTTCCATGAAAGCATTACTGATATCGGAAAGTGTAAACTAGATGTCATCAGGGGCTTCATCATGGGAATTCGGTGGCTCAATGACGTATAATATGGTCAGTTCTGGCTACAAATGAGGGGTGGGGGGGTCAGGGGTAAATATTACTTTTTTGGGCAACAAAAAGGAATAACAATGGGGACCCAATTGGGTCTCCGAGTGGAGGTGCGGTATAGCACCACCCTTCCTAACCTAACCTACAATTGAAAATATGCTAGAAGTGCAATATGGCAATGTAACAACATACAAAAAAAAGTTATCATTATATTTTTTATTAAAATTGAATATGAGCAAATCAAATAACAAAAAGTTATATTGAAATAATATTAAATGAAAAATAGTTCATTCTCAATCTCATAAGAGTCACAATCGTCTACAGCTGCATGTATCTGTCTCAGAGGCTGAAGAACTGTCAAGATATTTTTTCAAAGCACCTTTTTTAAAGCCAATGTTCAAGAATACACTACATCAGTTAATAATAGCTAACTCAGATTTAAAATCTTTCAATTTTATGAATTCTCGTGAATTTAAAGTTTTTAGAAATGTTCCCGTATCAACCCTTTTGGTACCTTCTTTCATAATATGTCTCTGCTATTGAGCGGTAGGAAGTAATAGTAGATTACTTTTACATGTATGTGATTTGTACCCTATCATTGATAAAAAAATTTACCGAAATGGGTACGATTTTACCCCTTTAAAAAAGCGAATTTTCCAGAAGTGCCAAAACCAGTTCGAGATTCTGTCTGATAAAAAAGAACGCGCCGATAAGCTTTCTGCTATGTTCAATACTTTAGAAATGTTTTGAGTGTAAAAAAGTACCAAAATTCAGATTTGACTCCCTTTTAACCCCTAAAAGTACACATATCGAAAAAGTACCAACCATGTATCGGCTTATCTTTGCTGCAGCATTATTTTACTCTTGGAACTTGGAGTTCGTAGTTCCCGAGATATAAAGATACCGATTTGAACCTTTTTTTACCCCTTTTTACCACCCCTAGCATTCCAATTTCAAAAAAATCCCATCTTAGGGCTAATAAATCAGTGCAAGTTAAGCTCTATTTTCAGTTTAAAATGTGTTTAAACCAGTAAACCTATAAATCAATACAGTATTTAAACCATCTGTAAACGCATCAAATTGGGCCATATGATTTTGTTACTTACAGGCCATATGTTTTGCATTAAAACAGAACTCAACTTTTTTCCAAGTCTCTACTTTTTTTTAGATCTTTTTCGACCGGTTTTCTTACACTCTATTATTCTTTTATAATATTCTATTTCGCCACGCATACTTTAATTCCTTTCCCAGTAAAATTTGGCGACCTTGAATTAAATTTATTTAACTTTTATGCATTTTTCATTGTGCAAAGAATTGATAGCCTGTTGCAAAACAGCTGTTTTTTTACATTTATTCTAGTGCTACCACAATATTGTTTTTGAGGCTACACATAAGATATGGGTCACTGATTTACTACTGTTGAGTTTAAACAACATATAAGTTTAGTTTAACTTAACCAGCGTTTAAACTTTGACTGATTTATTAGTCCTTAGTGGATCCTTTGGAAGGGAAACCTACACATAAAATTTTTGCTCAGTAGCTTTAGTGGTTTGGGCTGTGCGATGATATCGATCCTTATTTTCGATTTTATGGTAAGCGACAAGTTAACGAAAAGTTACTTTTTTTTATTGAAATTAAAATGTTATGGGGTACCGATAGTTTAGAATGATCAAAGTGACAAATTTTTTGATAACTTCTAAGATACAGGCTGTAAAATTTTATCGTAAGCGACAATTTACGTACAAAAACATATTTTAATATTTAAAAAAAAACTTCTGAAAAATTTAATTTTTGTCACTTACGATTAAATTACGAAAATAAGGCTCGATATGTCAGCCAGTCAGTCAGTAACGTTACTATTTTATAAATGTAAACTTTTTTAACGGGCAGCTAAATTTTATTAATTACTACTCGTAGCTCCAATAGATTAGAGAGCAGGATCTAGCAAGACAAAAGAGGTTTCACTTAATCACGTCCATTTTGTTTGAAAAAATTAAAACTAAAAATAGTTCTTACATATTCTTTCTAACAATTTACTATTTATAAATTTACTTTCAGATTTTAATTTTATTTATTGTTATGTATTATTCAGAATCCCTTTTGTTGCCTTTGATTAGATTGTTGTGCTTAACGAAAGTGTCTACTAGATGAAGTAGAAGTATGCTATTCATGTGAAGGCCTCATTCAAACTTAAATCATGAAGGGTATTTGAGGCAAAGGAGCTTACTATGAAAATTTTTATAGCTATGCTATTTATTGCGCGATAAAAAAGTTAGGATGTGATTTTCGTAACAAAAATAATCGACACTATTACAGTTATAAATTTATTTTTGTTTTGATTTTTTTGTACTAAAAACGAGAGTACGAAAATAAACGAAACAAATTGTTTGATCTGTTTTTTTTTCGCTTTTTGAAGTGAGTGAAACAAAAACAATGAGAAAGATATCTCCATTTGTTTTTGCACATTAGCACAAACCAGAGAACACAGCCGATTGGCTGTAAGCCGGCTAACAGCCGCCATTGGCCATTAATTCAATCGTACTCTGCTAGAAAAGAAAATAATGGGAAATAAATGGAAAAGTTTAGAAATATTTGCGGCAAATTTGACACCATTATATAATATAATTTTAATGCATTGTTATTTCACACATGAAATTTGTTTTGTATAGCTAAGCGGCATAGCTCTAACCGGGTGTCTTAAGACACCTCTCTTCTTTTTTTTTCTTCTAGAACACTTAAATCGACATTTAAGCTGCTGCTATGATTATTGGGGCGAAATGAAATCCCTCGCTTAGGATAACTTACGTTGGAACATATTTGTTGTAGCCCAATGCTCCTTATAGGAGTGACGGGAACATATATATTTATATAGAACATTAATTTAGCCGACCCAAGCATAAAAAACCCCAACTAAAAACTTATTTTTTCGATTTTTGCCCGCATAAAGATGGTATTAGCCGCACTGTGCGTAAAAGAGATCAGAAATATACTTGCTAAGGAGTTTTTTTTAAGTCGGTTAAGTATTTTATATTATAAGCAAAATCCGTAGTATAATCCGTTTTCCAGAATGGACAATAGAGTGGTTCGCCTTCCATACAAAAAAAAAAATTGTGTCAGTCACCCCCTAGGATTAAAGATAGTGTAAAAACAATTCCAAAAATATTTTTTTTATATTTTTGCCGCGCCTACAAATGCTGCCCATTTAGTATTTTGTTCACTGTGTCGCATTTTGACTCCGATAATAACATTTTGTATACCGGTGTTTATGGCTCTGGAAGGGATACATTTCTGTCTTTAATAGTTTTTGTAATACCACGTCACATGCTAGTTATGACTTTTAAAAAACTATTTAGCATTAGGGTGGGTATGAACCGAGTTTTTAAAAGTCATGACTAGAATGTTAAGTTAAGACCACTTGCGATTTTAGTTGAATTCGGTGACTCTGGCTCTCATGGTCTGGTATTTTTAACATAATTTTCAAAAAAGTTGAAATTTCAACTGCACTAAAATTTTTCTAATTAATTTCAGCACTTACACATTACCCAGACACACAAATTTTTTTTACTCTTAAATATTTGACGACTGTCACACTCTCAAATAAACAATAACAGCTGTGCGTTTTCTAATAGTGAGGAAAAAATTAATAAAAACAAACAAGTGTTACACAGAAAATGCAAATGCAAATAAAAAATGTCCACTATATAAATATGAATTTATAGTAAAATGAAATGCAACAATAATAATGACTATTGCGATGATGTTGAAGTTTCTAAAGCAGAAGCAACTGTGCTCCATTGCCCCGCCCCGTTCCATCCATCTTGCTGCTGTAGCTAAAGTCACAGACGAGCTGTTTGTTTGTTGTGGATCCTCTGCACAATAACAACGAGGCGATATTAGTGAAAGATATTTTCAAGGTTTTAAAATGAAGAGTCAACATTATTATACATAGTCTACCAACTGTATACAACTTAATAAGGGGCCAAGACGTACAAACATACCGGATGGACGGACGTAGGGACAGACAAAATGTATGTAGCTGTCAAATAGCAAGATAGACATACCAGCCAGACCTGCAGCAAGATAAAAAAAATTGTTTGTATAAGTTTATTATACAACTGAAATACAACCTACAATATTCGCTCAAAAATTTACATGCTTCAGTGATGAATCAGCAAATTCCCCCTGAAACTTTTACACACTCTTTTAAACAATCAAACAAATAAATAAAATTATTATTTTTTGTTTATTCTGCACATATTTTTGGTTGACCGTTTGTTTGGCTCTGACTGTTTGTAATTTCTGAATTATTCAAATATTTTTCATAATAAAATTATGGTCAAAGTTACAAATTTTATTGTATAACACAAATTTTTTTTTGGATATTTTTATTATTAAGTTTTTGCGGTGGCGTGTCAGAGATGGTCAGCAAAAATTTTTGGCTGTTGTTGTTGTGGTGCTGGGGAGTGGGTTATTTAAATAAATATTTATCTACACACACCAGAGAGAGAGAGAGAGAGAGTGTGTTTCTTTATTACGAGTAGTTGTGAATCATGAAATAAATTTAAATAGAATTCGTTTATTAGTAACCTTAAAGTTAGCTGCTGTTTTAAAAGAAATTTCATTAAAATGCATGGAAATCACTTTATTTTAATATTTTATTTAATTTCTGTTGGCTGCTGTCAATAAATATTGCTTAAAGAGTATTAAATATTTTATAATCGTTCTATGAATCACTTCGTTGATTCATATAACTTGGGAGGAAGTTTAATTTTAAATTTAACTTAATATACTACTTAAACATGATAAGTCAGGAAATGGATTTCCGAGCAACAAATTTTAATCATCACGTGTAGCCGTTTAGACAAGGTACAAAGTTTTTTTATATTACGAGGGCGGTTCGGAAACTTCCTAGCCCAGCACAAAAAGCGCGGTATAAACAGAAATAAGTTAAGTGTTTTGGAAACTTCCATCTCTGCTATGAACACATGTTAAATTTTGTTTCGATCTGGCAACTCCTTCATATAGAAACAGGTGTTCACAAAAGACGCATCCGCGATTTTTTAACAATGGAAAAATTAGAAATTCGTGGTGTCATTAAATATTTACATAAAAAAGGTTTATCGGGACAAGAAATTCATAATGATATGGTGAATGTGTTAGGTGAAAGTGCTCCTTCATATGCACAGTAAAAAATTTGGTTGCTGAATTTAAACGTGGTCGTACAAGCATTGAAGATGAACCACGTAGTGGACGTCCAAAAACAGCAACAACAACAGAAACTGTAGCCAAGGTGCATGATATGGTATTAAATGATCGACGAATAAAAGTGCGTGAAATAGCTAATATCATGGGCATCTCAAATGACTCGATCCATTTAATTTTGCATGAAAAAATACAGATGAAAAAGCTTTCTGCAAGATGGATGCCGCATTTGTTAACAGTCGACCAAAAACGCATAAGAATGAACATTTCTCAAGCTTGTTTGGATCGTTTTAAGCGAAATAAAATCGATTTTAAGCGTCGTTTCATAACTGTTGATGAGATATGGATCCGCCACTATACTCCAGAGACAAAAGAACAATCCAAACAATGGACTGAAGCTGGAGGAAGTTCGCCAAAGAAGGCAAAAACAATTCAAACGGCTGGTAAGGTTATGGCAACGGTTTTTTGGGACTTCAAATGTATTTTATTGATTAACTATCTGCAAAAGGGTAAAACAATAAATTCAGAGTACTATTGCAACCTTTTGGATCAATTAAATGTACAAATTCGAGAAAAACGTCCTAGCTTACAACACAAAAAAATAATTTTTCATCAAGACAACGAATTAAAGTACTAGTTGCTTGACCACCCACCTTATTCTCCTGATTTGGCTCTCAGTGACTTTTAGCTGTTCCCAAATCTAAAAAAATGCCTTGCTGGCAAGTGTTTTACCTCAAATGAAGATGCAATTACAGTTGTAAACCACTATTTTGAAGACCTTGAGGAAAACTATTTTAATCAAGGGATAGAATTGCTAGAAAAGCGTTGGACTAAGTGTATTGAAGTTTCAGGAGATTATATTGAAAAATAAAAATATTTTTGAAAAACTAACTATTCTCTTTCGTTGATAGGCTAAGAAGCTTCCGAACCGCCCTCGTATTTCAAAACTTTGGGTTGAAGTCTACTGATGAGTTCCTTCAGCTGGAACGAAATACATACAGACGATGCTTAACCAGCAAAGCAGGCAAAAATATCTAGTATATTGAAGACTGAATTTCAAATAAATATACTTCGGTCAAATATAAAGTATATTAAACACTGAATGTCAAATAAATACGAGTATACTTCGGTATATCTTACAATAAATCTGTGCCAAACGGAAGAAGTCCTTAAGTCGAGATAAGCTGATTTTGACTTAATGACACCTTCGTAATCTGCATATTCAAAAGTACTCCTGCTCAATATCTCAATTAATTTGTGTAATTTTTCACAAAGCTATAGCACTATGACTTGCGACTTGTCTTTTTTAGACTTCTTATCTCATTTGGAATAACAGTCTAATTTAGTTTATACTTTGGTCTATTTCAACTTAAATGTATTACTTAAAGTGTCTAGAATGATGCTTGCTTCGAAAAAAAGAAAGGTTAACAGAAAATTTCACAATTTAAGTGTAAAAGAGGTAAATGTCTAAAAATCGACTTAAAGGCTTAAAAGTGATCTCCTGCAAAATAGTAACTTTTCCCTTATTGCCACATAAATTTTGCTATTAAAAATATTAGGATCGGTAGACCTTGCATTTTGTCCCGAAGTTTAACGCTCTTTTGAATTCTGTAAAAATCAGTTAATAAATTTATTAGAAATTTTTTGAAAAAAATTTATTATTTGAAATATTGGGCATAATTACGAGTGTCGTATTTCAACTACGTCTACGACAATTTTGTGCTAGATTAATGAAAAAATGTTGCAATGTTCTTTAGTCTAGTACAAAATTGTCGTAGTAGAAGTCGTAATACGACACTCGTAATAAGGCCCATTGTCAGAAGTTTACATACAATAATTGAAATTTATTTGCTGTTGGCTTAGCATGTCTATATACGCATTTCATTGGCGCTTCAACCAAATCATCAGTAGACCTCAAACACAAATTTTGAACAGTCACAAACCTCCTACTTTACGCACAGACTTTCAAAAACCATATGAGAATTCATAAAATATAGACAAAGTATATAGACATGCTAAACCAACAGCAAATAAATTTCAATTATTGTTAGAAATTTTTTTGTGGAAATTTTTCCTGAACTATTTGTTTAAGAAAAGTAGTTTTGTAAAAGATTATTTATTTTCCAAAATTTTGGAAACCTAATGAAGCCAATCGATTCACTACCTAACGACATATAAATTACTTCAATATCTTTCGAATGCGCAAATTTGCTTCCGATTAATTGGCTTTTCTTAAGTTATAAGATATTTAGACACATACTACGCATACATACATACATACATACATACATACATACATACATACATACATACAAAGATACATACATCCATGCGGACATTTATGTTTTTTTATTTATTTATTATTTACATTATTATTATTATTATTATTATATTATTATTACTATTATAGCTATGCTACTTATGGTGCGATACAGGAGTTAGGCCTTGATTTTTGTAACAAAAATAATCGACACTATTACAGTTATTAATTTATTTTTGTTTTGATTTCTTTGTACTTAAAAGCATAGTACGAAAATAAACAAAACAAATTGTTTGATTTTTGCTTGTTTCGTTCTTTGAAGTGAGTGAAACAAAAACAAAACAAAAACAATGATAACGATTGCTAAATTTGTTAATTGTATTATTTTTGCACATGAGCATAAGCCAGAGAACGAAGCCGATATGCTGTAAGCCGGCTAACAGCAGCCATCGGCCACAAACAGTACATTAATTTAATCGTGCGCTGCTAGATAAGAAAATAATGGTAAATAAATGGAAACATTTTGAAATATTTGCGGCAAATATGACATCGTCATATAATATAATTTTATTGCATTTTTATTTAACACATTAAGTTTGTTTTATATAGATAAGCAGTATAGCTATAACCGGGTGTCCTACGATGCCCCTCTTCTTTTTTATTATTATTTATTTTTTACTCTTGCTTCGACGAAAAACAAAAAGTTAAATCAAAGCATACCAAAAAAAACTAATAGCTGTCAAACTAATCAATGTACGCTTAAGGTTAAAAGTTGTCCAACGTTTGTAATTTGCCTTAACGGAGACGCACTGAATGTGACATATCGTCGCTGTTTTAACTAACTGACATAAATGACATTTTGTAAATTTCACAGGAGAGGAGCTTTTATGATTTCTACATGTATTCTAATGGAAACGTCTGAAATATTTTTACTGTTATAGGCTCGACAGTAATGTTTACAGCCATAAAAATTGTGGACAAGGTCTATTATGACTCATAAAGTCTAATAGTGGACTTAACTCATTTTTCAAAATGATGTCAGTTAGGTCAGTTAGTTAAAACAGCGACGATATGTTTGTAGCTCATAACAAACCTCGTATTTCAACTTAGCTGTCAATTATAAAAGGTAACGTTTTTCTTAAGTTACAGATCTATGACAATAAGCTGTAAACCACAGCGGCCGTTAAAGCTCACACAATCCTTGCCATCGATAAAATTCAGCTTGATGTATGTGTGCGACATTGATATCCTTTAAATATGGAAAGCGCTTAATGAAAAACCTTTTACTAGTAATTTATAAAACATGAATTTTTTTTATCTCTTATTTACTTACAATTTGTTTTTAGAACAAATAATAGCTGCTAAGTCCATTTATGGAATTAAGTATCACATACAACATAACTAAGAATTAAAAGTTTAAATCCCCAGATATTTCAACACCTTTGTTGGTAAATTAATCCACATGGAAAAACTTTAACACAACTTAGTTTTGCAGTTACATTTTGTCTATTCAGCAAGGGTTTTATTTATGTTGTATTATTTTTTTGTTACGTTCCTGCAAAATATAAAATAAGTTTTTATACATACGTACAATGTTTGTATAGCGTACATACATATAAATATATGTAATTTCTAAGTGAATTGTAACTAATTCCAACATACAGACAACATATTTAAATATCTTAAGCATAATAAATTAAATACTTACACATACATGGAAAAATATGTTTCTACAAAATTATAGTCAGCATAAAATGGGAAATACATTTGCCTTTATTTGCCTGCATACTCAACATATTTATTTGTTTTATATTTTTTAAAAAACATTTACATTTTTTTTTGTAAATAAAAACTCTAAAGTGAACAGCTTTACAACTAGAGTTCGACCGATTAATCGGCTTCGGCTTCGGACTTCGGCCAAAAATTGGTAATCGGCCAACATTCGGCCTACGGCAAAAATCGGCCGATTAGCCGAAGCCGAATATTTTTCATTCCAAGCTTGAAAAATAACATTATTTTTGGTCGTTGCTCGCCGACAGTTTCTATTGTGTTTAACGTTTTGAAAGGGTTGCTTTGAAATACAACCCTGTTGCTTTCTATTTTCTTTTACTTGGACGTTCTTGTGAGTGATCATATGAAAAAGCAATCTAGAAATTGCAAAATAGTTTTATTTTTCTTGTTATGTATCCAATAGATATTACAGCTATTTCAGTGATCTCCAAAAAGCAAACTTTTTTCTTAATTCATATAAAACAAGTATCATTTTTAAAATTTAAAACATTCGGCTTCGGCTTCGGTTTTGGCCGAAGTTTAGGATTTTAGCCGAAGTTCGGCTTCGGCTTCGGCTTCGGCCAAAAAAAAACGCCTTCGGTCGATCTCTATTTACAACATATGAAAAACATTTGCAACTTTAATGCATCGTTAATGTTTATTTACTCATCTCTTCCTTTAAATGATTTCAATACTCTCCTTCAATCCCCCACTACTCCCACTTACATATAAATGAAATAAAAAAAAAAACGCTTAGTTATGCAGGGGTAAAAATTTAAAACAAGTCAATAAGTAAATTTTGCCATACAACACACAACACACTCAAATCTCCTTCTTAGTGACAGACTTTGAGCAAATATGGGGAAAAAAAGTAAAATATAAGACCTATGAAGAGGCAGGGCTCAAGCTAAAAATTTTAGCTTTACTGCACTTAAAGAAAAAATTGAATATCCCTGACGAAAAAATATTAAACTAAATTTAGTAAAATGCAATTCAATTTCAATTTGATAAAAAAAAATTTTTGCAATTTACCTGCGTTATATCGAGAACACTTTGGCCTCGCCTAAATATTAAGAAAACCAAAAATCTCATTAGCTTTACCAGGAAGCAGTTAAAGAATCTCTTGGTCACACTAACTGGCCACTGCACTTTTGGAACCTACGCTAAACGTATGGGTCTCCCGTACATTGATTACTGCTACAGTTGCAATGATGAAGAAGAGGAGGAAAACATTTCGCATTTCCTCTGCTTCTGCCCCGCTTTGGAGGACTTCCGCCCGTGCTTCTTTGGCAGAATATCCTTCAATAACCTGTCTGAGATATCGGAAATAGGACTCAGAAACTAAAGTCTATGCATTAGGAGCAGCGGCTGGTATGGTCCTTAACCCTCTTCTATAACATGTGTATACACTTGACCCTTTCCTGATCCACTTCTCTTTTCTTTTATTCTCTCTTATTTTAAATAAACTTTTTATATATATTCTACCCTTTATTCCCTATCCCCCTTTCTTCAACTACTTTCAACTTACAGGTGTCACAAAGAGATCATCGTTTTGGATCCAAGTGAGCTGGACCCCTAGATTTTTTACTTCTTCACCAGCAGCCTGTTAACCTAACACAACCTTACCTAACTTGCAATAATCTTACCATTGTTGTTTGTCCTTTACTAGTCATGCCTGTTATATATATATATATATATATATATTAGTTCCCGTTGTTCCTGTAAGGAGCATAGGGACATAACAAATTGGTTCCATTGTAATTTTTCCGATGCCAAAATTTTTATTTCGTTCCAGCTTTTTATTTGCCTGACAGCTTCGAGTTCGATTTGGCAACGCCAGGTGTGTGATGGTCTGCCTCTTCTGCGGCTACCTTGTGGGTTCCATTCTGTAGCGTTTCTTGTGATATCATCACTGGGCTTTCGCAAAGTGTGCCCTATCCATAACTGGCCAAAATATTTTTAACATTCTTCGCAAGTAACGATTTATAAAACTTGGAGCGAGTTAAGGTCCTTGGAAGCTACATTCCAGGATTCGAAACCATAGAAAAGAGTGGATTTTATGTAAGAGTTGAACATGTTCAGCTTGGTTCTCATTGAGATATGCGCAGACCGCCAGATTGGGTTAAGCTGATCAAATGCCTGTTTGCCGTATTTAATTCCGTTTAGAACGTCATCACCAGAGCCCCATTTTGTAGTCAGTAAACTGACGAGATAGCAAAACGTTGAGACATCTTCAAGTTCTTGGAGGCGTTTAGTCTTATTACCTTGGTTTTGGTAATGGTTATTTTCAGACCAGATCTAGCTGCTTCGGCCTGAACTGCGTTAAGTTTAGCCTGCATGTCATTATGATTGTGCGATAAAAGACAGATGTCGTCTGCATGGTCAAGATCTTCTAGTCTACTATTGAGTTCCCATGTTATGCCCCTCTGCGTTTGGGAAGCTTTTTTCATTGTATTGTCCAGGACCATATTGAAGGGGAGGGGTGACAGCAAACAAACTTGTCTTACTCCGGTTTTGATTTCAAATTTGTCACTAACAGAGCCTTCATGGAGAATACGGCAGCATGCATTGTTGTATAAAGACTTTATGAGTTCAACAATCTTGTCTGGGATGCCGTTGCATGTTAGTGCTCCCCATATAGACGAATGGGATAGGGAGATCTCCATTCAACAGATTGATAATGCGAACGCTGTTAACATGATCTATGCATAATTTTCGTGGTCGAAAGCCAGCCTTCTCATCACGAAGAAGCGGGACGAATGTGGTTGTTAGCCTCTTATTTATAATTTGGAAGATAATCTTGTTTGCCATATTGATTAGGGTGATTCCACGCCAGTGTTTACACTGTGACAAGTTCCCCTTTTTGGGTATGTTGATAATGAGGCCTTCTTTTATCTCATCGCATACTGTGTTAGTTGACCAGAATTGTTTGATAATATAGATCATAATCTTAGCAGTTCGGAAGATGCTTTAAGCAGTTCGGGCGGTATATTGTCCGGCCAAGGGGTCTTGTTGCTTTTCAAGCATGTTATGGCATTAACGATTTCGGTAATTTCAGGGGGTTTCCGTGGGTATATCATCTCTGACGTTGTGGTGTTCGCAGTCACATAGGTTGTTGACAGTGTTTGGTTTGGCTTATTTTATTTTTGTTTAACTTGAGACAAAATGTTTTGGTTTGATACTTTAAGGTTCAATCAAAAGTGCCATACCATAATGCCATAGCCATAACTATTGCCATATCCATAAATATATTTCTTTCACCTACTAGTGCTGCCATAATCATAAACAGCTGTTTATATTTTTATTTGTTTATGCATTTCAAAAGTGCAACTTCAAATATATCTAACAAGCAAAATTTTTATTAAAAACATCATATCGACTTCGTGTTATAGTTCCATAACATTTGGCCTCTTAAAAGGTGGTGGTGAGTTTTTTCTAAACCTATAAAAGTAATGAAAAATAAGTTCCTTTGCTTTTTTTATGAAAAAGAATATACAAACAATTACATTCACTTAAAATCATAAAAATTACTTCAGATTCACTGAATATACTACATACGTATGTACATATATAAAAAAAGTTCTCTCTCTCTCTCTCTAAATAATCAGACATGATGTAGACTTGCACTACTGCCAGGTCTCAAGTTCAGGTTTTTATTGACTTCCTAGTCAGCTCCTTTTTACGGGGTAACTACAAAAATTATACAACCATTAAATTATTAAATCATTTAATTACCTCTTCAACATTTCTTTCTCCTTGGTTTTTTTGAACGTTCGGTCCTGTTCTATAGACCGATCGATTTGAAACCGCACGATTTTAGAAAAGTAAATCCGACAAAAGAAATGATTTTTCGGACTTTCTTAAATTGTTTTATTATATAGATTCCCAAATATCACATCTGAAAGAAAATTATCCTGTATGATTTTAAACACGTCTACAGGAACATTATTAATTTTTAAAAAACGAGAAATTTACTCGGATTCGGTTTGCAGAACAGGGCCGGTTATTTATATATATTTTTTTAAGTGTAGTTGCAAGATACTTATTTCCTTCATCTGAAATAAACTCCCTCTCGCAGGCAAACTTGCACTCACACGCATACGTAAGCCTTGATTTTAAAATTTTAGTTTTCTCTTATTGTTATTGTTGCAACGTGCTGCTGCTGGTTGTTGAATGATTTCTTATTGTTTTTAACTACTTACAAATATTTACATTACATTTTAGTTTACATTTACAAAAGTTGTTTAGTGTTGTTTTTGGTGCAGCCGTTTTTGCAATTTCTGGTTATATTTTAATGTTTTTTAAACTTATATATTTCGTGATTAAATAAACATGCATATAGCCAAGCACTATGGGCTAGTGAGTAACTAAATTCGGACAAAATGTAAAATGAGCTTTCATAATATGTATGCTTAACATGTTGTGATTACATCACTAGATCTTTAATAAAAATTAAATGCGACCATGAAATTACGTTTACATTTATAAAATATAAATATAAAATTCTGCAGTATTTGCTGCTTTAATACTGATTTCGAGCAAATCTGTGTTTGCTTCTGAGGCTGGTGATAACTTAAACTCAGTCCGATTTATATAATAGATTATTTTATTTATTTTATATTTAAATTGTATCCATCTACCCATGTATCTTTTACTAAATTTTTCTATTATTTGACTAAAAAAATAATATAACTTAAGTATAAGCAACAAACTACACACTGCATTTATAACAACAATGCCTATTTTTATTTCTGTAATTTGCTACTCTTTGCTTTGATATGCTTAAAACTTAATATATTCAGGGGAAATATATAAAATTAAAAAAAAGCATTAACTTTTTTAATGGAAATTGTTGAATGCTACTGTGGGCTAGTATTTTTTTTACTAATTAGTGAAACTTAGTTTAACATAGGTTTGAGTTAACCAAGAAACAACTTTAAACGGAGTTTAACCACCCAGCTGTTTTTCAGTAATGGCTTAAGAGTTGCCAATTTAAATTTAGGTAGAAATGCCATACTTTGCTTTCTATCTAGATATGGCATTGTTAAAAATAGATTTTATAAATAAGGCCACACTTAAAATGCAATACTTTAAATTTATTTAAAAAAAACTTCAATCACTCTTTTCTGAGATTTTTAAAAATTTTAAAATAAATAATATGGACTTAAAAAGTAGTGACGCTCCAAAATTTAATTGCAAAATAATATCAAATTTTAAATCCAACGAATTATTTTAAAGAACCCAAATTCATTACACACATAAAAATGATTTGGACTTATTCTTATCTCCTTTATTTTTCACACAAATGTCCTAATCAAGTTATTATAGGCTTTATAATCACTAATCACTTCGTCGTCATAACAAACATCCATTTTATTTATGTATGAATGTATTTATTTATATATTAAACTTTTTAACAAAACCGTTTTTTTTTTAAATTGCGCAATATTTGCTTCATACTTTTTTCACTGGACAGTTCTAACTTGAGTTTAACTGAGCAATTTTGCTTGGTTATTAACTAGATAATCTTTATTTGAGAAGCAGTATTTTAAGTTTAAACTACAATTAACTGACAAGTAGAGTTTATCTTTAGGTTAAAAATATCTCTGAGTAATTTTAACTGAACTAATTTATTGCGGCCTTATTTATAAAAAATATTAAGGCTTTATAAAGGGTTTTTAAAACAAATTTTCATAAAAAATTTATCTTATTAAGCCTTTATAAAGCCTTAATAATTTTTATAAATAAGGCTGTTATTTGGGAATTGTTATAATTTAAGTTTAATGTATGTTAATCCCAAATTATTATTTTACTTATTCAGTAAGTGAGAATTAAAAAAAAAATGCTGATTATTGAGTTATTGTTGCAATTTTGTTATATGTGATCCTCTTCGATAAAAGGGATCTAGTATGTGAAAATGAAGTTTTGAGAAAAACGCATTTAAAAAATCAACTTTTCATGTTTTTCCCATTTTTTATCGATTTTGACACACACCCGTTTTTTGACACACTAGGCCCCTTTTCTCGGGTAAGGTCACATATGTTGAATTTCTCATTTGCTTAAATGAAATTTTAACATAATAACTCTAGTTGTTCTAAGAAATTTTTTGGTAAAGGTTCCCTGATTATCTGCATTAGCAACAGTGAAATCCGCATAAAATCCAGATAAACCGCTCAATAATCAATTTCAATATATTTTTAATAAAAAAAATATTTTACTGAATAAGTAATATAACAATTTGGGATTATTAGTGCTTTAAACAAATTTATATTCATTATATTTGAGTTTCTTTAACTCACAAAAAGTATTAAATCTTGTAACTTAACAAGAACTCTACAACATTTAAACACTTCGGGGCCCATAGTGCATTATTATGGCTTAATACGACTACTGACTATTGTGTATTTATACATTGTTGTTGTAAATGTTGTGCGTAATTTGCCTGCTGATACTTTAAGTCTTATTGTTGTAGTTGCTGCTTCCCCTTTATTTTTATTTTTTAGTTATAATGGTACGAGTAGTTGGTGTTATTATACGAGTATTAAGCAATGAACAATGGGGTTTTTACATGCAAACTTATAATGCGATTTATATGTTTTGTGTCAATCGTTTCGTTTAATTATAAACACTATTGTTTAAATTCTAATTGAATTTATTATCTTATGTTTCACTTAAAATCTTATAAAAGTAAAAATTTGTTAAGGATTTGATGTTGGCAAGAAGTAACCAATAAAATCATTTGATGGATGGTGTTCAAAGAAGTTTGTTTAATTAATTTACCTCGGTTGCCTTGATTTGGGCTTCTGGTGTCTGCATAATTTTGCTGTAATTAAGACAAAAAAATATAAAAAGAAAGATATGAAATTTGTTGTAGATAATTCAAGTTTTAATTCTTAATGACTTTTTTTATTATTCGAATTTGCTTCGAAATCTTATAAACACGCTTACCATAAAGCTGCATAACATAATCAATTCGTGACCCAAAATTCGTTGCCTACGTTGGTTTATGAAAGCTCAAAAAAGGAGGAATTAGCATTTATCTTAAAATTTTTTACAATTCCTTATTAAATTATGTGGCAATAAGAAAAAAAGTACTAAAGTCATATTTTACAGTTCTGTAGAAGAGTATTTTTAAACGTTTAAGTCGATTTTCAGAAATTTGTTTCTTTCACACTTAAATGGAGAAATTCGGTGCCCAATTTTATTTTTTAAACGACTTCAAAAAAAGGAGGAGGTTAACAATTGCTCTCAATTTTTTTTTGGGGAGGGGGGTGTTACTTCATAGCTCGGTACAGTTTAGACTGTAGATTGAAAAATTCTTCTTTTATCTATTGCTATACCCTGCTTCCCATTGTCAAAAAGTAGGCGGAGACACGCCCACAATTATTTGATTGCTGCGAAACCTAGAAAACACGTTTGGTTCTTGTAATTACACAATTTGAAAGTTGAAAAAATAGGCAGGGTAACGCCCATTAAAATTAACTATAATATTTCACGCAGTTCTACTTAACCGATTCGTACGAAACTTACCACGCGCCCATTAAAATTTAATACATTATTTTAAATTGTTTCACTTTGCGTAGCTCTGAAAAATACACAATCTTGCATTTTAAAAAATGGGCGGAGGCACGCCCATTAAAATTTAATTTTATATTTCACGTACTTCTTCTTATCTTCTTCTATCAGATCTTTGCATTGAAGTCGTTTTTTTTTTGGCAGAAAGAATTATTTAGAAAAAAATCACTCTACACACTCTAAGTACAGGCAAATCCCGGTATAACGAACGATATAATGGGCCTTATCACGAGTGTCGTATCACAATTTCGACTACGACGATTTTATATTAGACTAAAGAACATTGAACTATTTTTTCTTTAATCTAGTATAAAATCGTCGTATTCGACACTCGTGATAAGGCCCAATGTCAGGCCCATTAGTTAAACACGAAAAATTCGGTATATCGCAAATTTTTTTTAAGTATTTTTTTATTTAATATTATTATTATTTTATACATGAAACAATACATTAAAAAACGGCATCAATTTGTTTTAAAATTATTTGCCAAATACAAACTCTGGAACGACACTTTTTTTGCATTTACATTGCTGTTATAGATTTTGTTTAGTATTTTGGCCGTTTGTTATGCAAATCACACATTTATCAAAACATTCGGTATGTGAGGTAATAAAGGGTGTTTTTTTTTTTTTAGAGTAGCACAAATTTGAGTTGGCAATACCGCTATATTTGATACCAATTTAACAGCTGATAGTTGCTTTTTGTTTAGTTTGCTTTGAAATATCATTATGAATAGACTTACACCAGAGCAACGCGAGCAAATTATTGAAATTTTTAATAAAAATAATTTTTCTATTAATCAAACTCATCGTGCATTTCTTCCATTTTCCGATGAAGCCCTTTTCTGGTTGAATGGGTTAGCAGATTGCCGTATTTGCAGATAAGAGAATCCACAAGCTTAAGTCGAAACACCATTTCATCCATAGAAAATTACTGTTTGGTGCGCTTTATGGGCCACCCATATGTCTTCAAAAAACATGATGATTAGAATGTTACTCTCAACGGTGAACAGTGTAGTAAGATGATTCGAAATTTTTTCGTTCGTCAATTACGTAGCATTAATCTTGCTGATATGTGGTTCCAACGAGATGGAGCCATATGCCACACAGCGGGCGCTACAATTGATTTACTCAAAGAAACTTTTAATGAAAAAATAATTTCACGTAACGGCCCAATTAAATGACCACCAATATCGTGTGATTTAACCCCATTGGGTTATTTTCTTTGGGGTTATATTAATTCATTTGTCTACCTCGATTAACAACAAACAATTGACTGCCGCGAAATTAACATTCGAGGAGTTATCGGCGAAATACGGCAGCAAATGCTGCGTAAAGTTGTTGAAAATTGGTACTTTAGATTGCGCCTTCTACGCCCCAGCCTTAGCAGGCACATGGCCGAAATCATATTTAAACATTAATTTCATAAAATTGTCTTTGCAACAAAGCCGGTTTCATTGATATTAAAAAAATGTTTCCTTGTTTTATTGATATTTAAACTTGTGTCACTCTATATAAAAACACCCTTTAAATGTTAGAAATATATTGCTAGCAAGGCTATATTATATATTTTGCAATGATTTTTTTAGTTATCATACGTTATATCTAGTATAAAATTGATGTAATATTCACTATATAAGGTTGTTAAGGATTTTAGTTAAATCGAGATTCGTTATGCCGGGATTTGCCTGTAATACATTAAATATTATATATACCCAAGTATAAGCTAAATTAAGCTATTATTCCATATGAGATTATAAAACGAAAAAAGATAAGAAGCAAGTCCTTACGCTATAACTTCCTGAAAAATTGCATAAAATAATTGAGATTTTGCATACAGATACTTTTGGATATAAAGATTATAGAAATGTCATTAACTTATCTCGACTTAAGCACTTTTTTCACATGGTTTTCGCTGCTGGTTAGGAATAAAAATAAATTTACTACATTATCCTTATCTTTAAATTTATATCTTTTTCTGTTTATTAAGACAAGACACATCTCCTAATAAATGAATTCTAAAAAATGTCCTAAAATATTTACCGGAAATTAAGTAATTTTCATTTCATTACATATTTGTATATAAATATACATATCGAGCCATAACCGCCAAAAAAAGCTAAAGTGACATAATTTTCGATCTTAATTTTTTGACCAAAATCGATTATTTGCGATCGTAATTAATTAATTTTGCCAAAACAACGAGGTCCTAGAAGTGTGTTAGATTAAGCTCTTTTGGCGGTTATGGCACGATATACATATACATCCTTGTATTTTTCATTCATGTTAGCCTTATGATTTCTTTTTTTTTGTGCTAATTTTTCCTTTACCAAATTTATTCATGGCTGCTGTTTACCGAAATGACACTCTGCCCACGGCGGCTAATTAAATTTAAGCCATTGAAATTTTCCATTTCTTTTGCTGTGAAGCAAACAAGAGAAGGAAATAAAGAGAGAGAAAAGAACAAATAAAGCTTTTCCCTTTTAATATTTGCCTTTCCATATTATTTTCTACTTTGCTTTTGTAAAAAGGCTGTGCTTGTTAATGTGTAAGTGTTTGCATTTCCTCGTAATGCCATCTTAGAGAGTCATATTTATGGAAAAAGGAAACTAAATCAACAATGGCCAACCAGAGTGATTAAAAAAGATTCTGACCTTAGCCATTCATTTTCTTTCGTAAAGCTCATATTTTTCTTTTCATATTTATATGGCAATTGTTTGATTGTAAAAGGAACACAAACAGTGTTTGCATGTGTATTTGTTTAAGCCAAACAGGCCAAAGTCGCCAGCCACAGTTATTCATATTTTTTATATTTCATATATTTTTTTTATGTTCACTTGAGTGCAAACATATATCCTAAAAAAACCAAATTAAATGGGAAATTTATAGTAGTGTCTGTGCTAAGACAGTAGAAGCCAAAATACTCGCAATTGAGACTAGAAATTCCTTGATAAATTTAAGTTATTTATTAAAATAAAAAAAGAAAGAAAAATGGTGCTTGTTGTTTTTGGTTAAGTAACTATGGAACTAAGACTATGTGCATTTCGTTCCTGCTTATAGAGCTCATAAAAGTTTTTGAAATAAACTTAAAAACTATAATATGACCTTAACAAGTTTTGCCGTACAATTTTACACTAACAATCATGCCAGGATTTAATAGTGGGTTAAAACTATGTTATGCGTTAATCTTTGACGCCAAGCAACTTAATTCGACTAATTTTTACTACCTTTTTAATTGTAGCATTAATAATAATAAAATAATAAAAGTAGTTAAAGGATAAAACAATAGAAAAAAAATTTTTTGGGGGTTGAGGTTTACTGATGAGTTCCATAGCAGAAACGAAATTCATATAGATGTTGCCTAACCAAAAACAAAAAAAAAAAAAAAAAAAAACAAGCAAACAATTCCTAATATATTTAATTAATAAAGAAAAAAATTTTATTTCTATAAAAAAATAAGTTTTGCAGCCCTGGAGTCGTCATTTTAATTTTTTTTTATTTTCCATACCAATGTATTTCTTTATAATAAATAAAATATGTTTAACTTATAAAAAATTAAAATTAGTTTCATATTTAAGCTAGTCGTAAACTAAAAACTTGTAAATTTTCCAGCCCTGGATGCGCCTTCATAATTTTTCAAAAATATAAAATATGCTTAACTAGGAATATAAAATTTTCTTAGTTTTAGTAAGTTAATTTTATATATCACAAAAGTATAAATATTCCAACCCTGAAATAGTCTTTTTGATTCCCCTAATTTTTAATGCCAGTATATTTGTTTTAAATAATAAAAAAAGTTGAGTTTAGTTAGTAATTTTTATATACGAGAATGTATATATTGTATGTATATAAAAAAATTTCCAACTCTGGAAGCCTGATTTTGATTTTTCAAACTAATAATTTTTTTTTTCTAAGATACAGAATAAAAATAATAAATAAAAAATACTTATGTTAGTTACTTTATTATACCAAAAAATTTTAAAATTTTCATCTCTGAAAATGATTGATCTTTCTTATTTCCAATACTAATATATTTCTTTCTAAGGGCACTGCTACACGTTCAATATATATTGAACGCGATCCAGTATCGCGATATTTATTGAACGTGTAGCATGCAGTATTGATGGATCGTGATCCATATCGCAGAAAGGCCTAAATTATGGAATGCAGATCGCGCACGCGTGAATAATATTGAACGTAAAGCATTTTCATGATATTAGATCGCGATACATTAATAAGAAGTGAAATAAAACAAATAAAATAAAAGACGCAGTGCAAAAAATTTAACAAATAAAAAGTAAAAAAGTTTATTACATTAGTGTAAAATTTGTTTTAATAAAGGGTAATGGCATAAGATAGTGAAAGCGAGTGGGTTCTGCCGGTGGAATCGGAATTAACGACCGAAAAAATATTTAGAAATACTTTATTAATTTGGAGGCATTGTCGGAGGTGTGGAACTCGTCGGCTAAAGCTTATTCCGACAAAATAAAAAGAGCGCCTCCACAGCAAAAATTATTAAATATCCGCACAGCTCAAAAATAATGTAAATACTGACGCGCTAAATATTGAACATGTAGCATATGCTCGTGATCTATCAATCCATTAAAATGGATTGCGATCCAAATATCACAATATATGTATATTGAACGTGTAGCAGTGCCCTAAAATATAAAATATATTTAACTAATAAAAAATAGAATTTAACTAGTTTTAGAAAGTTATTTTTACATACCATAAAATTCTTAATTTACCAACCCTGAAGCGTCTTTTTGAATTGTCTAATTCTTAATACTAGTATATATGAAGAAAAAATAATAGTGAGTTATATACATATATATAAATATCAAAAAAACTTTAAAATTTACATCCCTGCAACCGTTTTTTTTTATTTTGATATTTCAAAACCAACCTTTTTCTTTCTAAAATAAAGAATAAAATTAATAAATAAAAAAAAATATTTCATGTGATAATTTTTAATGAACAAATAACACCAAAGTTAATTGTAAATATTCTGACAAACACAAGTAGAAGGGAACAACTAGCTGTTTTCTAAGTTCACTGCACCTTCATCATCAGCGTTCTTTTGTGTGTGGTGCACTGTGTTTGGTTTCATATACTCTTATTTTCAGTGCAAATGGAATATGTGAATTGCTTTGATTCAGCGTATTACAATTTGCTGAAAGCTTTTTTTTGTAATGAATGCTCAATTCTAACATGTCGGTTTTTATTATAATAAGTTAGAGACTCGAAATATTTTCAGTATGTAACATTGATTGTGAATTTCCTGAAATATATTTGAATTTAAATTATATCACTTTTGCTAACTCAATTTTTTATTTCCACTGTAAATTTTGCATGTGCATTTACACTCAATACTTAAGTATATATACAAATATACACACATACATCTGAACATTTCCAGTTCGCTACTAAATTTTTATTTCAAGCCAGCTGGCAAAAAAAGTGTATTTGTGTGTTTTCAACCAAACAAGTCTATTTATTTAGTTTGCTAAGCTCCTGGTGGTATTATTTATGGCGGTGCCTAAAATAGAGATGAGACTCATCCTCTATAGAAAAATAAATTCTTCATAAGTAAGCTACTCATCCGCTTAAATAGGATTAATTTATAATTTTTTCTCTGCACCCCTCTCCCTGTCTCCCCCACTCACTCCTTATTCAAGCACTTTTACTTCCTTTTTAGCCAGGATTTGCTTGTGTTTTTATATTATTACTCCTATATTATTTATATTTTGTCTAGCAACATGTTTTATTTATAGAGAAAATTTCACTAGCAAAAGCAGGCTGGCCAAAATTAATCTTGTATAAGGGCATGCACAACAGTTCTTTTTTAACGTTTTAAAATGGTCAGAAATACAAGTCTGCTATTAAATTTATTTGAGAATATCTATCTGTTAGGAGTGAGTAGGTTTCTACCAAATAATAGTTATAAGTTAGAGGTACAATATCGAAATTGTTTGCTAAGAAGGCGAAAGTACTCGCAATGCGAATGAATTGTATACAAGTTGGACTATTAATAAGGCTTCCAATAGGCAACTCCGAACTTTTTTAGAGCCATTTTAATGAAGCTAGATTTGCAGAATTGAATATCACTTATTATTTATGCCAACTCACCATGGGCAGATATAGTGTTCAACAATACGTGTAAATGTTAAAAATAGGTCCTCTGTTCGGCCACCGCTATGCGAGCCCCGCCAGTTTGAGGGTCTTGGGCGCTATAGGTCGAGTACTACCAATGTTTTTAACTTTAGTTGGAAATAAAACACAACAAATGCTGTTAACATATTTGAATTTGATATCCAGCATACGGTCAGCTTAAATCGTTTTAAACGAACTTCAATCGGACACATAATTTTTCGATCGTTCAAGAACATCAATTTTGGATCGATCGATCGCAGCAAAATATTTATTTAGTGCGAAGCATGTAGCACCGCCTTATTGAATCTACATCTCCTTGACAGTGAATGTCATTCATAAAGTGAATGGAAACACTACCAACTGTTGTTCTTCACTTATTAAAGATTAGAAAAGAATAGAATAGCAGAAGATCTGTTCTTAAAACCGGCACTGCGACACCTAGTGGATCTTTTGTGCCATAGATCTGTAAATTAAATTAAATCAATCTTTGTATGGACTCTCTATATAAAAGTCAGCACAGATATTGAAAACAGAAACTCAAAATGAATACACTTCTTTTACTATTATATGAGACGATACACTCGCAAGGAATGTGTGCCGTTGTGTCTCGTCATCTTCCAAGCATAAACGACACAAGGCTGAACGAATTTGGTTACTTTTCCACGGAAGATAGTTCAGTCCAAAGTGGCACCAAAATTTTTACAGTGTTCAAAAGGCTTCTAAAAATAATTGAGCAGCAGTATATTGTTCATTTTATGTACCGTTGCAATTTTGTTTGTTGACAGGCAATAAACTCATATATTCATTATTTTAATTTGATAATGCGGCTTTTGTTGAATTTACAAAAAAAGTAGTTTCAAAATCCAAAGTGGCACTCTTGTCCAATACTCTGAAAAATAAAAGTTTATATTTTAACACCCAATCCTAATCAAATTTTAATAAATTCAGTAAAGTGTGACTTTGACTAGCGCACGAAGGTTCCGTATGTTGGGCTTTGAGCATTTTTTTTTTAATATGGCGCTTTTTTTTGCGTTTTTTGACGTTTTTTCAGCTGAAATAATTTTTTTTGTTTTTTTTTCGCTTTTTATTGTTTTAGCGATTTGTTCAGTTCTTGGCGCTTTTTCCATTTTGGCGATTTTTTTAATTTTGGGGATTTTTTTCATTTTGGCGTTTTTTTTTTCATTTTGGCGATGTTTTTTTTTAATTTTGGGGATTTTTTTTCATTTTGGCGATTTTTTTTAATATTGGCGATTTTTTTTTTTAATTTTGGCGATTTTTTTTTAATTCTGGAGATTTTTTTAATTTTGGCGATTTTTTTTAATTTTAGCCATTTTTTTTAAATTTTGGCGATTGTTTTTAATTTTGGCGATTTTTCCGGTCTTTTGCGATTTATTTTCGTTTAAAAACTTTTTTTGATTTCGCGGTTTTTTTTCGTTTTGGCGCCTTTTTTTGGTTTTTGGTGATTTTTTCGGTTTGGCGATTTTATAATTTTTAGATTTTTTTAGTTATACCGTTTTTGAAAATTTCAAGAGTTTTTTTCTTACGGTTTCCAAGATGCAGCAAGTTGTCAAAATTACATAGTCAAAATTACATAGTCAAAATTGCATTAACTGATGGAACACCCTTTAATTTAAATTATTTTAAATTTTAGTGATAATTGTTGTAGTCTGTATAAAAATACACTAACCGTACAAGTTGCAATTAATTGTATGTATATTACATGGGATTTTAACATTTTTCGTTGCTCGTTTTGGAACACCCTTTAATTTTTAACTCTCATGTATTTGCTGCTGTAGCGGCCAAAGGTCGCTTACAGTTCTCGAGAAAATAGCCTGTGACGGACAGACGTACAGCGTAGCGAAAACAATAGGGTTCCTTTTAACCTTTGGTGTTCGGAACCCTAAAAAAAAGAAAAAAGTGTCTTATGACACCGGGTTATAGCTATGCTGCTTAGCTATATAAAACAAACCTTATGTGTTCAATAAACAAAACTGTAATAGTGTCGATTATTTTTGTTACAAAAATCGTATCCGAGCTCCTGTGTCTTGAAATAAATAGCTTAGCTATAAAAATTTTAGAGAAATAAATAATGTGGATGAAATTATTATACAATATATATTATATATATAATAAAGACTGTGGTAGAAATAGACATGGCATCCATCATAACTAGTTTAGAGATTAAATGGTGACAAAAGAAGATATTATTTATGACAGCGTATAGTGAGAATCCAAAGATATTGCTCCAACGATATTCACAGTGAGCACAACAAAAGTGAACATTCCACGTCCTGTTGTTGTGTCTGCATATAAAATATATATGGGGGAGTGGATCGCATAGATCAAAACGTATCAAGCTATAGTATATTTGTCGCAAGAAAAAATAGTTAGTTTTTACTTGGACTGTTAATGTCACTATTCAAAATACATGGTTTTAATATCGAAAATCCAAGAATAGTATAACAGTATAACTAGATTTTTGACGAAATTAAGTTCAACATTTGTTGAAGACAAGCAGTGACATCTCCCGCTCTGAATTCACAACTCGCCGATATACTCATGTTGCTAACGCACCTATTCGATATGATGGTATTGCTCATTATGCTCAGCCATACAATCGCAGACACCGAATATATGAAAGCTGCAAAAGACAAAGTTGGGGCGGAATACAGTAATTGCTATGTTGTCCAAGGCATGTCATGTTTCATGTCATATCATACTGAAAGAATTCAAAAGTAGATGATAGTTCTGTTTTATAGCTATGCTACTTATTTCACGACAAAGGTGATAGGACGTGATTTTCGTAACCTAGATAGTCGACATTATTACTGTTATAAAATAATTTTTGTTTTGATTTCCTTGTAGTTAAGACCAGAGTACAAAAATAAACAAAAAAATTGTTTGATTTGGTTTTGTTTCGTTCTTTGAAGTGAGTGAAATAAAACCAAATGAGAATGATTGCTCAATTTGTTTTTGTATTGTTTTTGAAACTGAGCACAAGCCAGAGGACACTGCCGATGGGCTGTAAGCCGGCTAACAGCCGTCGCTGGCTATAAACAATACATTAATTTAAGCGCTCGCCGTTGGAAAATAAAATAATGGGAAGATAATGGAAACCTTTTGAAATATTTGCGGCGAATCATCATATAATATAAATTTATTGCGTTGTTACTTCAGAATGTAGAATTAAAAGCTAACAGGGACTTTAACGGCAAGCTTTGTATGAAGAACTTGCAGTTAAAGCTCACGTTAACTCTTAACCATACATTGTGAAAAGCGACGTAAGTTTGTTTTATATAACTAAGCAGCATAGCTATAGCCGGGTGTCCTAAGATACGTCTCTGCTTTTTTGTCATGTGAAATAAATTAAAATTAAATAAATTTAATTATTTTTAATGAAATACTGAAACAATATGCAGTTTTCATACTGAACATAATTTGTTTTAGTAGTTCTTGTCCACTTGCGATATGGCACTCACTCCTAGGGCGGGCTAGGTGGGTCCTACATACAATATGTATAAAAAATTGGAGTTTGGGGCATACATATTACTGTTTGTACAAAGTTTATTTAAAATCTGTCCACGGAGTGCTTGTGTCCATTAATAGGTTAACGTACTCTTCAAACCCAAACTATATTTTTTGGATACGCCAGTAAATGTCAATTAAATACACTTCGATATTTTTATATAAAACGAATTCAGTATATTGTAATCATAATTTTAATTTATAATTCTTTAATGTTATAAATTAAAGGAACACTAAAAGGATAATCAACTTTAAATCTTTTCCTACTAGTTTTTAAAAAATTTTAAGAATATATAAAACATATTTTCAGTATGAGATTTAAAGTGTTTTGCCATTTAAAACTGAACCCAAAGTGTAACTGAAGGCCTCTTGGGTTGTAGAGGCCAACTAAATATTACAGGGGGCAAATTATGGCATTCCATACGATTTGAAATTTTAAAATATTTCCATATAAAGTCTATTGAAATATTTTGGAATTTCGTTTGATAACGAGTGCCGTAATTTGCCTCCAGGTAATTGGAAACAATTCGCTCTATATAATATATAATAAAAGTTAAGCAACCAAATAAGTATAACTAATTAAAAATAATTATATCTCTGTTATAGGGCACATTTTGTGCCTTCATTAATCCCCAAAAAATCTCTATACTAAAGCAACATCCTTTCTCTTAAATAAACCATCACATGTGCAGCAAAGAAAAAAGAAAGAAAAATAAACACAAATCTTCTCTCAATTACTCCTGTCTAAATTCCACATATCATTTTGCTTATTAGCGCTGTTTAACGTTCAGATTTTTCCCCATATGCACCGTTTACATCTGAAAGATTTTTATTTATTTCAACATCCATTCAGGAACCAACACATTCACACACAGACGTCCCCATCTATATCCTTTTAAATAAATAAATCCTTGTTAAACTCTTTATGCTTGTTGATGTGTAGGTTGGTTGGTTGGTTCGTTGGTTTATTTCTTATTTGTTTTTGATTTTCGGCACTATTTGTTTGTCTGCGGTAAAAATTTTCATTATCAGTAGCTTAAGCTCTACAGTTAACATTTGTTAGTAATTTGATAAAAGGACATTTGGTGATTTGTTTGCCTTCGGTTTTATTTATTTAGATACTTTTTTTTGGCTTACAAAAACACTGAACAGTAGTGTCTGGTTAATTGATTTATCTTTAATTGATTTTCACGTTTAATTTAAAAAGCTAGCAACTACTTTATTGAATTAGTTAAATAGTTTATCGCATAAATTAATTGCAATGAAAATCATGCATTTTGGAAAAATCAATTATGGGGAAATTACTGTAATTAGTTTAGCTGCAAGAGGGTAAATGATTTGTTTGAAGAAAATAAAGGAGTTGTAAAATTAAGAAAATAGCGAAGAGTGTATTATTTTTAGAGACTTAAAAGTCAATATTTTTGCAAAGGACTTTGCTAGTTGCATTTCTATAAGGACATCTTTAAGGAAAAGTCAACCTCAATTTTTGTATTTAATTTATTGCAACATTTATTTATACAATTTGTCTGACTCAAGATCAGCAACAAAATACAAAAGTTTGAACTAAATATATGTTGTAAGGCTATAGAAGCAGATTATTGCTGCTCTGGACTAATTTTGGATCTACTTTATTGTTTAGGTGATTAGCAGTCCAATGTTCTATACTGCTATTTTTGATTTTACGTTAAATTGACAATAAGTTTTGTTGAACAAGTTTACTATTTGTAGACTAAAATCTATTAATTAATTTTTACATATTTTTAAGCAAAAACAATAGATTTTTGTTATTCTATAAGATCACGTTTTTTTAAAGAAAGATTTGTAAGTCCTCGTCCATACAGTGAAACATTTGCTGCAAAACAGTTTTTATTTATCTTTTGAAACTGCATTCGTGTCCACGTAAAACCATTCCTAAACATTTTACATCTGCAACACGATTAATTTGTATGTTTTTTTTCTCTTTACTTTCAGGTAATTTCATATACAAAATTTAAAAAGACTGTAAGTACTGCCTTCTGTAAAATAAATTTTTATTAAACACAAATCCAAGTATTTAAAAAAAAGCAAAATATTTTACTCCACAATTTAAATTTTAATTTGGGAAAAAGTGTTAAAACTTAATATAAAAAATTTATTTTTTAATCGCTTAGCTTGTCTAGATGGTGAACATGTATTAAAAACAGAGAATGACAATGAGTACTCAAAAAATATACAAAAACCAATAGACTTAATTTTAATAACTGCGTACATTGTATAATCATAATTGTAGCGCACATATAATTCTACGCGCACAGATTTTCTCTCAAGCAACTATGGACTATAGCCGATTGTAACACACAGCAGTATATCTACTTCGCTTATGCGAAAAACTAAAATAAGCTACAACTAAAAATATAAAAACACATGCATATTAAACGCACTGACTCTCTCTCTCTCTCTCTCTCTTATATTTACAGTCTGAGTATGTTTATACTCAGGCTATAAATATTTAATCGGACAAACAAAAAATTCACGCATGATACTCGGGATATTTATTCATCATTCGCTACCGTATACACATATTTTTTGTATATAAAAAAATGTGCACTCGATACTTCGCTTATGCGAAAAACTAAAATAAGCTACAACTAAAAATATAAAAACACATGGATATTAAACTCTCTTATATTTACAGTCTGAGTATGTATGAGTATACCCAGGCTATAAATATTTAATCAGACAAAAAAATATACGCATGGTACTCCTGATATTTATTGATCATTCGCTACCGTATACACATATTTTTTGTGTATACAAAAATAGTCAAAATATTTTTATACTTATGCGAGTGATTGAGCTCACACAACCCGTAAATGTAAGTTATAATTGTTTGTGCTGCGTAATTTTAAAAATGTTTATAAATATAGTTAAGGGATGTTTATGGTTATACGTGCTTGGTTTAAAATTAATGCGTGTGTTATATATGAGCGTGTTTTTTTATTATTTTAGGCTATACGCATTCATAGTTGTTTGATTACAAATACTAAAAAAGTATTTAAAACTAGACTTTTGGCATTCTCTGGTAGAAAAATAAGAACTTAATATAAAAGAGTTACCCAATGAAGTCAAAATTCAAAACAAATACAAATTAAATTTTAAGGATTGTTTGATATAATTCCATTTTTATTTTGGAAAAAGCATCTTTTGCAAAAAAGAATTAAAAAAGCACCTTTTGTTAAGGAAAAAAAGTAAAAAACACCTTTTGTTAAAAAAAAGTAAAAAGCACGTTTTGTTAATAGAAGATAAAAGTACATTGTGCAATGCGAATACACATATATGACGATAAAATTTTGACTGCATGTGGTTCAACCTGATCTAATATATTAAAAAAGCACCTTTTGTTAAGCATACATTTTTTAGAACCCATTTACTTTGTAAAAAAAAATAATAATAAGGCTAACTTGATTAGATTTAGAATTTAACATAAATATTATAAAAACACCAAAAAACCAATTTTTCGAGAAATGCGAAAAAGCACCTTTTGTTCTGCGGCTCCTCACATAATAAAACAAATAAGAAAAACAAAGAAAAAAGCTTTTCTTTCGAAAATTTTCCACACTGACATTTTAATAAAAATTTAGAATAAAATCAGTCCTGTGTTTGACATTTATTAGAAAAAATTAACTTTTTTCAAATTTTTTACAATCGAGGTCGCTTGAATTAGTGAGTGAGACTTGCCCCCTTATTCTAAAATTTGTGGCAAATAACAAAATTATAAAAAATGATAATTCTTATATATTAAGCAATTTAAAAATTGTTACTTGTTATAATTTTTATTCTGTCACAGAGTTCAGAATACAGGCGTTAGAAAAGCACAATAGGTAATGTATATTAAAATGTTTTATTTAACTGAATCAAAATTATTTTTAACTTTTTAGCGCTGATATTTGAAGTTGGTTAAATTGTTAAAGCTTTATTTTTAACTTCTAGGGACACATTTTATACTTTAGTGTCAACTTTTCAAAATATTAATTTTCTAAATTCAAGATATGGCCACTTTCAGACCTTAAGGCGTGTGTTAAGTTTCATAGGAATCGGTCTAATACTAAAATTTAATGGGCCTGGCCGCGCCCAGTCTATAGGCATAAAATTATGCCATTCCAAGAGCCAAAAGTGCTTGCCAACTTGCATGTGGCTTGGGTAATTAAAAGTTCAAATATTTGAATACTAAACTTTAATGGGCGTAGGGTCCGCCCAATTTGTTTAAATGTCAGGTCGTATCATTTTTAAAGCTCAGTGTGTGTGCTTACTTTTGTAAGAATCAGTTAAGCAGAATCAAGTGAATTATAATATTAAGTTTTACTGGGGGTGGCTGTGCCCATCTTTTTAAGTTCAAGATTATGTCATTATGAAAGACCAAGCGGTGTGCTAAGTTTCGTAGTGAGCCGATAAGAAAAAATATGTACATAAAATACAAGGAAAAATGTAATGGGCCTGTTCGCGCCCAATTGTATGCCGACTTGATAACCTCATTTTATTTTGAAGTTGGCTAATAATTATAAACCTTATGTAACTCGCAGATTGGGACATATACACAAGACCACGTTTATATAAAAAATGTCTATGAAAAGATGGCTTATGGCTCAAAAAACAACAACTATCGAGAAACTGACGAAATGTATTGTTTATCTTTAACAGCTGATTTATATATAACAGCTGTTTTTGAGTCATACGCCACCTTTTCATAGACCGGTCACACATATATATACATATATATATATATATATTGTGAACACAGCATTAAAAATAATTAAATGTACATATGTATGTGCATTTTCTTTATAATTAGTTAAAAAAATATTTTTTTTGTCTCTTTTAAATCTCATTAAGTTTAAGAATAGTTAAATTGGCAAACATTTTAAATGTAAGGATTTGTTATTGCTGTTTAAGGTAATCCTTGTATCAGCTAGTATTTAAGAATGATTGTATTTATTGTAAGTCGTAGCCAAAGTATTTCAATAGCTTTACATTGTTGGTTGGCAAAAGGGAAAAGTAAATAAATAAAATAACAGCAACGTTAACATGACAATAAACCGGGAATTAAAAGCAACAAAAAAATTCAAGGAAAAATGTTGTTAAGAAAAGCAAAGCTCTTCCTTTTTATACGAGTACTTCTATTATATAATTTCTCTTGCTTAAGAATAACTTGGCATACAAATAAAATGCAAGTAACATAAATACTTTACCATTAAATTGCTGCTTCAGTGCAGAATCTTTCCTACAATAGCTACTCACACATGTGTGCTCATCTATTTCCGTTCTACCGCATACAACTTTATTCAGCAAAAAGGATATTTTTGTTTTGCTATTTTGAGGAAATTCACACATGCATAAACAATTCGTTAACTTTTTTTTGGGTTTAGTTTGCCTGTTAAACTCCACACTTACAAGTGCTTGTGCTGTCACTGCTGCTCTGCTGGTACTGCCAACTCTATGGTTTAAGTATATTCTTTTTATTATTGGATTGTTTGTTTATTTAAACAGCTAGAGAGATGGTATCCTAAGGGGAATAGGGAAATAGTTTTAAGGCATAAATGTAATTATATATGCTACTGCTTTCGGAAAATGCTATAAGCGGCCTAAATTACCTTAATTGAAAACTATAAACTGTCATGTTCAAAATTATTGTATGTGATCTTAAAGCGGCCCACCCACTTGCAATATAATTGTGCAATTTTTTGTATTGTGCAATAATTTCAACAATGTGTAATTACGAGATCGCATCAATAAGTAAGTGACTTTTCGAACTTCCCTCGTAGTTATATGAAATGCAACACTGTTCCCATCAACTAACACCTACTACTGTCAAATTTTGAGCAAGTGTCGTCATTTACTTTGCCTGTAACAGCTATTCAAAACATAGAACCTTGTGTATTTTTCTAAAAATGGAAAAAAGTGAATTTTGAGAGCTCATTATTTTTTGCAAAAAAAAAACCGCCAATGAAACCAAGGAAAAGCTCGATAAATACTATGGAGACTCTGTACCATCGATTTCAAGTAAAAAACGAGTTTACTGACTTTCGTTGTGGACGGCCAATTGAGGTCAGTGCACCCGAAAATGTCGAAAAAAATCCACGACATGGTGTTGGCCGATCGAAGAGTAAAAGTGCGTGAGATTGTTGATGCCGTAGGCATTTCATATGGCCTAGAGCTGAGGGTTTGAGAAAGATGTCTGCAAGATGGGTGCCGCGTTTGCTCACAATCGACCGCAAACTCATGTGCAGTTTCCATGGCATAAATCCATGAATTGGGCTACGAGTTGTTCCCTCCTCCGCTCTATTCTTCAGATTTAGCCACGAGTTACTATTTCTTATAACTAAATTTGAAGAAATGGCTCGTTGGAAAGACATTTTACTCAAACAACGAATCATTACACAAACAAAGGCCTATTTTTAGGATCTCGAAATATCCTCTTATTTTGGATGGGATACAAAAGCTGCAGAAACGTTGGACTAAGTGTATTGAGTTCAAAGGAGATTATGTTGAAAAATAAATTTTTGTTTTGCAAAAAAAAATTGTGTTTCCTCCAAAAAGTCACGGACTTATTGATCCACTCTCGTATTTGATCCAAATTGCAGCTTGTGGTAAAAAAAAAACAGTCGTCATAGCCGATTCTATGCATTCCTGCCTAAAAACAATGCGTTACAGTAGCAACAGCTTCTTCTGCAGGCACTGCTAACGTCCTTAAGCACACTTGCACTCCTGCAGAGTAAAAGTGATACAAAAATGGTGCATTTTTCTGAAATTAGTTGGATGAATAACTCTACACTGAGTGTAAATAGACAAAGTGCTTGATAGGTTTCTCGTAGACAATCCGGAACATTTTCAGGTGTTATTCAGATTCAATTATATTTATGATGGACGACAAAACACGCTTTAGGACTTTTTGAAAGATTAGTCAAACATATTTTGTTTTCAAATTTATAAAAATATATGGGCCTGCTAAAACTTAGAGGACCTCCTTAGTCTTTCAATATCCTTAAAAAAATAAATAAAACCCTGTACTATCTCAGGTTTATTTACACTCAAGTCTATAAATACAAATTTCCTTCCTTTCTTATGTACATTTCTTTTATTTCCTTCTTGCATTGTTTGTAGTGTTTGTTAGTTTAATATCCTTTTGATTGGAATAAAATGAATATACTAAAAGAAATAGAGATAATCAAACATACACAGGCATATGCACAGCACCCATACCACCACATAGATTTCTTCGTATAAATATACTTCTTTTAAACATGTGCACGAGTGGGCCATAAACTATTGCTAGGGAAAAACCTAACTACATAACCTAAAACTTTCTTTTCACACACCCACACACTCTGTGATTATAATAAAAAGAAAAATTATATGTCCCGGATCCAGACTTGCAATTTTTTTGCAGCAATTCTTAAATATGTGCGAGAGTGTTGAAATGGAAATATATACTTCTTGTATTCCTCTTTCGTTCTTTTACATTAAAAATAAAAAGTTCCTGCAACAAATATGTTTAATTTTATTTATCCCTCTTATTCTGAACTTTGTGACAAAGAAAAATATTATAACAAATGACAAGTTTTATATTTAAAGCAATGTTAAAATTATCATTTTTTTATAGTTTTTATTATGTCACAGGGCTTAGAATACGGGTGTAAGTCGCAAAATTGTAAATTTGGTATTCTCAAATGTCTGTCGATTCGGCTGTATTTTTTACGTATATTACTATATAATTCCGTAATTTTTAGATCAATTTAAATTTTATTTTTATTGTCTAAAATCATGTAGCTTCCACCTGGTTACCTTGCTAAGAAAAGTGGACGGGAGTACACCCATTAAATTTGTATTTATCTTACGTATTTTTACGTTCAACACAAGGTTGAACTTAAATAAATGGGCGGAACCACGCCAATTAACTTCTTCTAAAAGTGTTCTAAAAACGACACAATAGTTGATATAAAAAGTGGGCGGCGCTACGCCCATTTAAGTTTAGTATTCATTATATGTATTTCTCCTTATTCGATCCCCACGAAAGTTTGCAAATGGTTTCTTCTCTTGTAATGGCATAAACTTGTGCTTAAAAAGTGGTCGGGACCATGTCCATTAAAACTTAATATTATATTTCACTTGCTTCTACTTAATCGATTCTTACGAAACTTAACACAAACCTTGAGCTCTGAAAGTGGCTCCATCTTGCACGTAGAAAAGTGGGTGGGACCACGAATATTTGCAAAAGTGAATGCGACCATGCGCCTGAAAATTTGCACAAAAAGTAAAGCGTTTGAAAGTAAGTTTTACCGACTTTAAAAATAAGCACTAAAAAGTTAAAAATAGTTAAGATACAGTTAAGCAAAACATTTTTAAGTAATAATGTCCTACACAAGACCATTTATAAGACCTTTCAAGACATATGACATTTTTCAAACGCTTAACTACAGCAAAATATTCTAAAACACACGCTAGACAACACTGTTGGGAAGATTTTTTTTTTCAGTAGCTTGTCTTGCCAACAGTGTTGTTTAACGTTTGTTTTAGAATATTTCGCGTTTGAAAAATGTCTCATGTCTTGAAAGGTCTTATAAATGGTCTTGTGCAGGACTTTAATAAGTAAGATAGCTTTATGGGCACCGACTTCAAACAGCTCTATAGGTAACGCATACAAAATTATTTTACTGATTTGAATCTAAAGTGGCCTTAAATTTGTAGTGCCTATTATGTATTAAATTTTTTTTTGAAAAGCTGTATTTGTTCTGTTCACAAGCTCAGTCGTATGGTTCATGGTTTAGAAATAAATTCAAATAGTTTAAAAATTTAATTGAAATGAATTTAATATATATTTTTATCAATAAGATGAATTTGTTTTATTGTGCTAGTTATCACATATTTGAAATTTTTTTACAAATTAATTTAACATATACAATATTCCCAGACCTGCTCTCAATGCAACTATTTGAAAAACTTATACAATTCAATCGTATAATTAGAACGCACTTTTGTATGAAAATTATGAATAACAAAGATAAAATATTGTATAATTAGACGATAAGACAAAGCATACGACGTTAATGCGAGCTGGTGAATTGAACAATTGTGTTTCGCTATTACGAATATTTATATGTGTGCTTATGCAAGTATAAACTAACACAATAAGTGGTACAGTACAGTGTGTTGCTCTCATTCTCTTTATATCCGTTCATATATAATTGACTGCAAAAAAATAACAATACTAATTGGTAACTGAAACCCTAAGGGGCTGACTAATACGCAGTTATAACATTTGAATAACTTAACTTTTGCTGTCAAGTGAAACTGTGCACAACTTTAATTTCTACTTGATTAGAGGAATCTGGCACACATTTCAGTTAACAGCAAGATGAAGGTGTTTTGCGGAGAAATATAAATGTTTGCTGAAAATGAAAATGTATTATTTATACTCGTACTTGGTTTCCGGTTAGAATGAATCAAAGCAAATAAAAAAACAGAAATGTACGTATTTTTCATTTGCTTGCTATGTTATAAATTTACTTGCTGGAAATGTGTGAAAAGATGACAAGAGTGAAGAAATGAGCAATTTTTTGTTATGCTCAAATGAGGTTAATGGTAAAAAAAATAAAAAATAAACTAATAAGTATTATATAAACCATAGCTGTTAAGTAATGAGTAGTAATCGTAATGATTATTAATTTGATTACTTTTTTGTAAAGGTGAAGTAATGATTAAATTGCGATTATATTCAGTTTTGCACGATTACTAATTGATTACGATTACTAATAATGGAAAAATAATCTGAATTACTTAAAATTCCTAAAAATAATCAAAAAGAATCAAAAGCAATCAAAAAATAATCCGATTACTTCTAAGGATTACTTTTGATTCTTTTTGATTATTTATTAAGATTCAAACGTAATCTTTGAAAGAAGTTGGATTACTTCTTGATTACTTTTGATTCTTTTTGATAATTTTTAGTAATTTTAAGTAATTCAGATTACTTTTCGATTATTTGTAATCGTAATCAATTATTTATCAGCAATTCTTTTGAAGGCAATTGTATAATCATTACAATTCTTTTTAAAATGTAATCTAATTGATTACTAATCGTAATCGAAATTTAACAGCTCTGATATAAACATAAAAAAAATATAATAAAAAAATAGAAACAATTATAATCAGACAACAATAATATTGTAAGATTACATTTGAAGTAAAAGCTTATCATTGCCTAATTTCTTTGCTGTAGTTTAACCAAAATCAGAACATTTATTTGGTATTTTTTAAACAAAACTAGATTCGTATATTCTGTGTACCCAGTGAATATTTTTCCCACTTGTCTGGTGTCTAAAACTCTGTGAAGCTCTTTTTATTTTAAGCAAAAGCTAACTGATTAGCAATTCCCGATGCCGCTATAAGGTGATGCGCGAAAATCTTTTCTAAATCCATTACTAAATGTGTTTTTTTTTATACGTTAAATTGTACATGTTATCAGCATTAAGTACACTTATACCCCTTTTAGACACGCAAAGTTTACTTTGAAAAGTCTTAATTCAACTGTGTGAAACAGGGCGAGGGATAAAGTGAAATACTTTCTCTTTATTTAAATTGTATTAATATATTTTTTTATGCTACACAACTCTATTTTCTCTAAATTTTGACTTTCTGCAGAAAATCTTTGCGTGGTTTATGGTTGAGGTAACCATAATCAAACAGCAACATACTATGATTGAATTATATGGTTGCAGTCAAATTATATTATTGTCAATGGAAAAGCAAAGCTTAAATCATATTATTTTCTGAGTTAATAATAATATTATCTACAAAAACAATTAACTTTGTTATACCTAATCTTATTATTGTAAATAAGACAACAGTATTGTTAGATGTGACTAAAATATAATTTAGACTTACCATACCATGTTCTAATACTATAATAATATTGTTATATACGACCATAGTAATATTTTATGTAATAATAATATTTTGTTTTTTAATCATATATTTATTGGCAAATCTTTTGTTTAAAATAGCTGTGCGGTAAATCCGAAATAAAAATAAATTAATATTGTTGAAAGAAAATATATGTATGTATGTATGTATAGATATGTATACTTACATATATGTGTGCACACGAAATAGAGACATATCTGTATAAAGAGATATAAATATATACATACATATGTACATATTATTTTTATTTATCTATACTTTTGTTTATACTTTTTTATTTATTTAATACCACGCGTCCACTACCGATAGCTTACAAATAAAACACTGAACTGACAGCAGGTGTTTCTGAAAAAGATTTTTTAAAAACTTAACATAGTATGGTTTTGGATAACATTATATTGTTATTTACATCATATTATTTTTACACAATAATACAAATTATATTGTAGTCATAAATTTTTAACAAAACTTTATTGTTAAACTCTAACCATATCGCACTTTCTAGGAATATAATAATGTAATTATTAAATTCAAACATTACTCTGTTTATCGTAACGAAATTAATGTTTAAAATAACAATAACTAGTTTTCAACGACCACACATTTGTTTCAGAGTGAATAATATTGCTTTCTCAACCATTTTACAATCATATTTTTTCCTTGCGTGTATATCGTTTATGATAAAGCTCTTTTAAATTTTAGTTAGCAATGTTTTTAAAAACTTTCTACATAATTAAATGCAATGGCTGAAATTTTCAAAATCTGCCTTTACAATTTTTTATATGCACTTAAGCACAAATAGTATTTTTAAAATTGAAGATTTTCGGACATTGCTGAATGTAGGGTACATGTCCGAAATACAAAATAATTGGCCTTAGAGCTACGTGGTTAGAAAGTGAATGTGTTAAACAAAGTTTCTTACACAATTGTAAACAATGAAGATAGTTTAAAAAAAAACATGCTTTTTTTCAGGAAAATTTTAAAATTTGGAATTTTTAGCTTTTTCCCGATTTCATGAATGCAGATATTAAAAATAATTTTTCCTCATTTTATTTAAAATTTTGTCAAAAATCGAATGCTGGCTTTTAATTTAAAATTTCACTGTAAACAAAAAAATTATGGATGCATACTAAAAAAGAAAAGACAGGACATACAGAAGTAGTTTTGATCCACCGACCATTCTTAAAAAATAATAGTATGTATATAAAACATAATAAATGAATAGTCTCTTTCTGATTTAAAAACGCGTTTCATAAAATTTATTATGATTTCTGAGATGTGAGGCATTAAATTTGCTCCATATCCACTATTTTTAAGTTTCATAAGTATTGGTTTGCTGTACTCGCCACTGTTGGGCGATTGCGTCAAATTCTTCATACAAAAACGTACAAAGTAAAGTTAACTCTTGTTTTGCTTCATTTCTATAAGAAATAAATAATAAAAAAAGAAAGTAGCGTAAGAAAAACTCAACGGCGACTGTTAAGCAAAAAAACGTCATCACCGAGACGTAGAAGCCGATTTCATTTTTTAATATAAACTTATTGAACACTAAAATAAAATAAAAGAAACCTTAATTATGCATGTTTGAGTATAACAGAAATCATTTAATTTCATTATTTATATAATAAATATACTTCAATTACTTGTTTTTCTTGTATAAGTGTATAAGCGGATCGATAGTTAAGAATATTACGGCGGCGACTTCTTGGTCGGCCTTAAACGATCGATTTATTTCTCTGAACAGCAAAAAAAAATAAACAATATTCTTAGTTCACTGTAAAGTAGTAAAGTATACGTATGGAGCACAAAAAGCTACTTTTTGAAAATAAATTAAGCAAAGTGCTGTATGCGGCACAAAACGTATTTTTACTTTTGCAACAAAGTAATATTAAATTCTAACTTCATTCATAAAAGTTCACAAAAATGTACATTTAACTTCAAAACATGTGTCGGAAGCAAAGAAATCTATCGGGTATATTTTGAAAAAACTTCATGTAAATCTTCTTTGTCGTTTTTGTCCACTCCGACTTTATGGCGCGTGCGATAAACCAATTCTGAGGTGACGACATGTTAAAAGATTATTAAATTGTTTATCTAATTTTTCGACCTTTTATATATGTTCAATAAAACTATTTCTTTAAGCTTTAGGTCCGTAAATTTTATATATTTTTCTTATATATTTTTATTTTTGATCGATATTTCGTAAACCTTTGGTTTACTTCTTCAGGATATAGTAAATTGTATTTTGATTTTTCAAAAAAACAGAAAAATCAAAATACAATTTACTATATCCTGAAGAAGTAAACCAAAGGTTTACGAAATATCGATCAAAAATAAAAATATATAAGAAAAATATATAAAATTTACGGACCTAAAGCTTAAAGAAATAGTTTTATTGAAGTTAAGAGATTATTTACTAATAATTTTTAGTTTAGCTCAAAATGTTTTATGCGAAGATAATTGCATAATTTTTAAAAAAGTTACAAGCCGCAGAAGCTTTTTTAGAGTTCCAGTTAGTCAACTTTGACCCACTGTAACCCCTCTGTTACTGTTCGGACATGTGCTATAAAGATAGAGTCCTCCCTCTTAGTTTCAGATAAATCCTTTCAGTAGCTTAGACGTTCCAGATTTATTACCCTTTATTATGCAGAAGTACCCACTGTGCGTTCGAAAATAAATTTTCGAAAATTCGTAGTACACAGTTCAACTTCAACGAATTCGTAGATGTTCCGATTTGAGTCGAGTTTTGTTATTATGCCATTTAATAGACAAATAGGTGCAATTTCTCGTCAACTACTCATAAAGTTTTCTAACCGATTTCAAAAATGAAATCTGACCGAATTCGGCAGAAATGTTCACTGGGTATTGACAAAAATGTTGTCTGTCGTCCCTTGCATAGTGCAAGACTAAAAACAAAATATTGTACAAAACCGCAATTGAACTGGTTTTATTATTTTTTATAAAATAAATCTGTCTAGTTCCTGTGGTTTATGTTTTTTTATATATTATTATTGTTGTAGTGAACAACTGATAGACCCACAGACTGGCTGGTTGGTTGGCTGATGCATTATTGTTTGGTTATTTGAGCCACTTGTGGCTCAATTATTAAAATAATACTACCTACTTCTTTTTGCTTGAAAATTTGCTTTCTTGTACCATATAAAAAGTTTTTTTTTCTATATTTAAAAGTGGTTTTACTCTTCATCTTAGTTTAGTTTGATTTATTGCCTAATGGCAAAGCTTATTGGAAATAAAATATAATAAATATGAATCTACCATCTTGTCATATTTGTTGTGTAATCAATTGTTAAATTGTTTAACCACAAATGTCTGACATCATGCAAAGAAATATGAAATGAAAATTCACTTAAAACCATAAGAATTATACGTCAAATGAAGAATATAACAAAATATACTTTATTTTACTATTTTAAAAAACTTTTATACTAAACTAATTGACAGAAGATGAGTTAAATAAAATTTATGTCATATGTTGGTGATCCTGGAAGGATTCTGAACTAATAAAACACATACACAATCATAATAAATTCAGTAAAGTGCGACTTTGACTCGCGCACGAAGGGTTCCGTACATTCAGTTTTGAGCAATTTTTAATGTGGCTTTCTTGAATTTTTTTAAGGTTAACAGATTTTTTTTTGTTTTTGAGTTTTTTTTATTTTGGCGATTTTTTTCTGTTTTTTTTACATTTTGGTGATTTTTTCTGTTCTTGGGTTTTTTTCATTTTGGCGATTTTTTTCTTTTTGGCGACTTTTTTTTCATATGGACGATTTTTTTTGTTTTTGGGTTTTTTTTCATTTTGGCGATTTTTTTCATTTTGGCGATTTTTTCATGTTTTGGTGGTTTTATTAATTTTTTTCATTTTTGGCAATTTTTTTCTGTTTTTTGTCCTTTTTTTCGTTTTGGCAATTTTTTTAATTTTGGCGATTTTTTTTCATTTTAGCAATTTTTCCGATTTTTCGCGATTTATTTTTTAGTCTTAGACATTTTTTTAATTTGGTGCTTTTTTCGATTTGGCGATTTTTATTTATTTTTTGGCGATTTCTTTCGGTTTGGCGATTTTTTTGATTTACCGTTTTTGAAAATTTCAAGAGTTTAGCTCTTACGGTTTCCAAGATACAGCAAGTTGTCGAAATTGCATTAACTGATGGAACACCCTTTAATTAATTATTTTTGAAATTTTAGCGTTAATTGTTGTATGTATATTACATTTTACGTTGCTCGTTTTGGAACACCCTTTAATTTTTAAATCTTATGTATTTGTTGTAGCAGCCAAAGGTCTACACACTCTGTCCAAATTTCAGGTCCATAGCTCTTACGGTTCTCGTGAAAACAGCCTGTGACAGACGGACGGACACCTTTTCACCTTTGGTGTACGGAACCCTAAAAACCGTTGTGATTGTGGCATATAACTGAAGAAAATAATGTAAAAGGAAAAAATTATTCCTGCAATAGAGAACTTTAATTGAAAATGAAATCAAAGATCAATTAAAAACGTATTTAAGTCAATTAAACTTTTGTTTAAAAATTTAATTAATTACAAAGTTTATTTGACTCAAGTACAGTTTTAGTTGAGCTTTGGTTTTATTTTCAATTAAAGTTGTTTATTGCCAGAATATTTATTTTTTTGGGTAAACATTGGCGCCTACTCTCATAACTAATACACCAAAGCTTGAAACTATGCCTAAGTCCTGATTCCCACACTACAAGTCTGAGTCGTCAAGTCTTGAGTTTTTAGCAAAAGGGAGGAAAAGAGAATTGAAAGGGGTACAGACTTGACGGTACCAGTCAAGTTTGCTTTTTCGTTTTGTTTTGTCATTCGTAATAGTCTATTTGATGAGACTTGATGACTTCACTTGATGGTGTGTATGAACGCAAATGCAAGTTCAAAAGAAAATTGAACAAAAATTGATAAACCTGATGTGTGTGAATCAGGACTAAACACTACACACAGAAAACAGTGCCTACTAAATACCTCATAAAAGAGAACAAAATTAATAAGAAATCTCTATGTTTTTTTTTTCAATAAGGAAATCTTATTAATTTCATAGAGAAAACCTTTTTGAAAAAATCAAGAAGAAATCTTGTAGTTTTTATGAGGTTATCTTATTGATTTTTTCAATAAAAAAATAAAAAAAATTCCGTCTTTATTCTCTGTACTTCTGTATTTTCATTTAAATTCTATACCATATATATATGTATGTATGTATGTAGTATATTGTAGATGTTATTTATTTAGACATACATACATACACATTATATTATACTCTTAACTAACTTACTCACCAAGTATTGAACCAGCAAACTTCTGAATGATAGACAAGCACTCTAACCAATATGGTAAGAAGCAGCCTGAATAACCATTGAAATTATTGTGCAAACATTCTTATACAAAAAAGATCATGAACAAAATTGTCTCTATGTCTATTTATAGATATAAAATAACAAGATACCTCATAAAATCATGAAGATTTCCTTATTAGAAAAATCAATAAGACGCTTTACACATACTCATAGAGGAACCTACTAAAATCAAGAAGAAAACCTTATTGAAAAAATCAATAAGGCAACCTAATAAAATTAAGAAGAAAACCTTTTAAAAAAATTAAGAAGGCAACCTAATAAAATCAATAAGAAATACCTATAGTTTTCAATTTATAAGAAAACCTAATAGAATCAAAACGTTTTTCTCTATGGATTGTTTTTTTTTTTGGTGCCAAAAATAACGGGAATTGAGTAAAAAAAGTTGTGAATAATAAGATTTCTTCTTGATTTTATGTGGTTTTCTTCTTGATAAAATTAATAATATTTACCACATAAAAACAATAAGGAGTCTCTATGAAAAAATCTTCGCTTCTTTCTGCTGGGATACCCCTTAGCCTAAAAACGGTTCATAGAGAAAATTTTCTTGATTCTATGAGGCAGTTTTTTCTCTGTGTAGAAGGATATATTACTAAAGTGTCATTCATGGCCAATTTCGTACTTTTTCACGCTTGCAGTTGAGGCTTAACATGTTTTCAGCAGTTTTATAATAAATCTTGCGAAAAACATTTTTGTGGAAAATATATAACCCTCTAACTATTCTTCATGTTGGCTCTTTTGAACCCTTTCATGGAAAGTCTGCAAATATGTTTCCCTAAACGTGTCTATAAATGTATAACGAGTTCAAAGGCGTATTGCGTGCGTATCGTCGCATATTCGTTTATGTATTTTGTACTACATTAAAGGATACATGTACAATTATCTTTAATCTAGGACACAATTTTTGGTAGACGAATATTTGACTCGACCTATACAGTATAGGTGATTGTCAGAATATATACTCGTATAACCTCAAAATTGAACTTAACCAAATAAATTAGTATGATTTTGAAACCAGTTTTAAGGATAATTTCATATCTTATTTTGTTTGCACATCTTGTCAATTTTCAACATGTTTAAATTTTCATTTCACCTTCTCAATATTACTGTTTGTTAAAACACAAACACACTCTCATGGGAATTTGTCACAAAAACATTTTGCTGAAATTTATTCTATAAATTCATTTAAAAACCTTGACAGATTAACATCTTTATCACTTAAAAAAGGAAACTAGAAAATTGTATACCAGACACATGAAAAAATAAAGATAAAACGCACTTTGCATTGACATACTAATACAAGCGGAAGTGAAATAGGTAGCTTTGAAAAATAAAGTCGTTCTTAAGAAGCAACCAGTAGTATAAATAATGATGTCCTTCAGCCATATTGTTTTCTCACAACATTTTCTTTTTGTTTCATTACTACACTTACACTTCAACACCTACACACACACACACACACACACACATCTAAACATTCGTAATGCATTCCAATTTCGGTCGCTTGAGAATGTTTTCTATTTCTTTGCTTTATCCATTGTTGTTTTAATGTGTTTGTATAAACAGGTGAGGGCTGTTATGGACCCACATTATTAAAGCTTTAAGCAAAGAAAACCAAACTATAAAGTGTACTGATTTATACTCGTATAAGCATTAACAAAAATTGCCTGGAGTGTATGTGTGAGACATTAAAGCATCATAAGATTAGAGGGAAGCATGCAAGAAATAAGTGGCCCTGTTCTGTAAATCGAATCCGAGTATATTTCTCGTTTTTGAAAAATTAATAGTTTTCCTGCAGACGTCTTTAAAATCATAAACGATAATTTTCTTTTAGTTATGATATTTGAGAATTTATATAATAATAAAAAATTAAAAAAAATCTAAAAAAATATTTCTATTGTCGGAGTTAGTTTTCTAAGATCGTGCGATTTCAAATCGATCGGTTTACAGAACAGGGCCGAATAAAATCAAGGAAGCTCAGAAACAAGAAAATAAAAAGTAAAATAATGATGAGGTAAAAAATCTAAGTAAAAATATTTAATAAAATAAAATAAGTTTAAAGTAATGATATAAATTAGGGAGTGGCAGGAGACACTTAGGGTTCACAACTTTCTAGTGGATGCTTAGTAACAAAAACATCAACTCGAGTATGGGAAGGTGAAAACTGAGGAGATTAGTGACAAGAGTACACAACAGGGAGTACAATGCACGCAATTCTTAGGTGTTTTGACAGGACCAGATGGAAGATAGTTGCATATGGGGATGACGTGGTTTTACTGGTAATGGGAAAGTTACTTCCCACTATCAGTGAAGTCATGCCAAGGAAGTCATTCCTAGATAGCAAGTCTTCTTGGAAAAGGAACACGCAGAAAAGGGTAAAGAAGGGGCTCAATGCCTACTACGCATGCGAGAACTCCATATGAAGGAACTGGAGCCTGCTACCGAAAATAGTAAACTGGATTTAGAGATCAGTTGTCTGACCGGTTATTTCCTATGGTTATGTGATGTGGTGGGAAGCATTGAAGAAGGAAAGTTACAGGAGACTACTATCTTAATCTCAGAGGTGTGCTTAGTTGGGCATCACAGGTGCTCAGAGGAGCACTCCTCAGGCTGCCCTAAACGTCCGTCTCCACTTTCGTCCTATAGAGGACTTTGTGGTGAGAACGGCGACTAGAAGTCTCCTTAGACTCGTAGAATCAAGTGTTTGGTGAGGACAGGAATAACAGGTCACACATCAATTTTAAATGAGATAATTTTTAGTGATCAGGGATCCGTAACCCCTGGGTTTACGGACTATAAGGTCGCTGAAATCAATTTTAGTAATTCCGCATAGGGACTATTGGGTCAAATCCGATAAGCTATATGAGGGTAGTGCAGTATTTACAGACGGATCAAAAATGGGAGAAAGCACAGGGGCTGGTGTACAAATATTGGGAACAAACATTCATAGTTCTTTTAGACTGCCGAATGAAGCAGCGTTTTCCAGGCTGAGATCTTGGCGATCTTTAGGGCCAAGGAACTGGTGGCCAGGAGCGTAGCTGAAGGTGAGAAGGTAACCTTCCACGTTGACAGCCAAGCAGCGCTAAAAGCTTTGAAGGGATACAATGTCAAATCGAAACTTATTACTGATTATAGGAGAGGCCTCAACTTGTTTATGGATAAATAGTATCAGACTTCTTTGTGTTCCAGTGGTATTGAGGGAAATTAAATTGTTGATGAGCTGGCAAGAATAGGGTTGGTATTAGATGAGGGAATGTCAGACAGATCGGTGCAATTACCGATAGGGCATTATTATAGAGAACTCATTAATTGGGTACAAAGCAGGACTAATAGTTCATGGCGAAGTAGGGAGGATTGTAGAGTATCGAGGGCTATGTGGCCAAAACTTGACTCAGGAGGATCCAAACTGTTACTGGACATGGACAGGAAGGCGATACGAATCGTGATAGGCGCGTTGACAGGTCACTGCTCGGTCAGAGCAAGAACCAGCATTTGGGAAACTGACACTCCAGATTTCTGTAGGATGGACGGGAGTGAAGAAGAATAAGAAACCATTAAACATATCGTCCCTACCACGTCAAACTATCCAATATGCAAAACTCGTTTTTTAAATTCGTTATCTTGGTACCCTAAATTCTACGATATGCCTCGTTTCAAAATGCTTAAATTCTCATGGACAATAGATGGATGACTCAAGAAAAAATATTTTAAGCTTGGTACTTTTAGGATTACGACGACTTGAAATTCACAATTGAAGGCTCTTCGCGCTCTTCTGAAATGTACTAATATGCATATTGGATAGTTTGACATGGTAGGGACGATATGATCTGTCGCCGCCCGAAACTGCAACGTCATAGGCTTAGATGGCTGAGCAGACGTTTCCATGAAAGCATCACTGATATCAGGAAGTGTAAGAGAATACCTGGGGCTTAGTGACAGATAAAAGGCTTCCTTCACCTACAAATGTGATTGGGGGGGGGTAAATATTACCCCCTCTCCGAGGGGAGGTGTGTTATAGGACCACCCTTCCTAACCTAATGATATGATAGAAATACAAGTGTATCTAAAAATGTTAAGGTTTTTAACAGATATAGAGCTTCATAGATTTGACATTCCCCGTCACTATTGAATAGTTGGAAAATTCTTTTGTTTCAATTTTCCCAATTTTGTGCCGGGAAACAGCCAAAGCTGTCTAATATTTAAACTGGACATCGATCAGCGATATCGATAAAATATTCTGCATCGCCTTTGTTGACGTAGTTCTCATAGCTCCATAGCAGAGTGGTATAGTGATGTGCAGTTCAGTTTAGTATAGTCTAGTGTAGTACAATGTAGTGCAGTGTAGTGCAGTGTAGTGCAGCGCAATATAGTCTGGCATAGTGCACTGTATTGTTCCGTAGTGTGGTGTATTATAGCGTAGAGTACAGTAACAGTGAATTCTAATTTACATTTCAAGAATGCTTACGCAGCCCTCTAGTGTATATTACTGAGTCATTGAGGTGAAACAATTCTATACAAATATGCATGTTTTAAAGTTGACAGTTTTAGTTTACATAACGATATATAAAACTCACTCATTTTACAACTATGCTATTGTGCGTTTGTTAGTTTTTATAGAATCACCGCAGCGCCTCTGGTGCTAAGAAGCTGTATTACTTTAAGCTATGTAGATATTTTATTAGTTATTCTACCGCATCCACGATTTATCACTTTAATGTACATTGGCATAGATACGAATGCATAACCAAAAAATTAATTTTGTTGATATGAGTAGTTATGGCCGGGAATGGAACTCGCGTTCCCGTATACCGTCATTTGGTTTGTGGTCAACGCATTTACTACTTCAGCCAACATATTCCCAATTAAAGATAAAAGTTTTAGAAAAGTTGAGAAGAGATAAGAATAAACAAACGGACCGCATCAATACAAAAGATATCCAAATAAAGTTGAGAGCTAAGACAAGAGGTCCTTCCTAAATAGTTTATTACACTCTTATATTCATATCGCAGGCAATTTTAAATCGATGTCTCGTTACAGTAACTTGGGAAAACAGAGCGATTTGTTTAAAAAATGAAACTAACCTAAACATTTGCAATGTAACTTTTTTTTACTCTTATCTATTTTGTAAAATGATAACAGTTTTTCCGATTGCTGCAGATTCTTTACAGCAACGTGGCCTTGGTTTTCTTTTTTCCTTTTTAGTTTATCAAAACAAAAAATTTAAGTCTCTGATATAAAAGAAATTGTTTTCTTAATAGCCAAATACATATCCTTCCTTTAGTGCAACATAGTAGTATCTCCAAAAATTTGTTTTTGAAGTTAGAAATATAACATAACTCGTCATATCGTGTTTTGTCTCACAAAAATGCATGTTGCACTCCTCTGTTGAGAGAAAGGACTTGTATAGAAATTTAAATTTGATAAGCTTCTTGGAGTTATAACTATGTTGCAGAAAAGGAGCTTTATGTTGTTGCGTAGCAAACTGTATTTGATTACTAAGGGCATTTAAACAACTTGATTTTTTTATAACGATTTCGTCCTTTTACTTCGGTTTGTTATTTCTATCGCTAGCCAGATTTTGGAATGCAATTTTTTTCCACTCATAAAGATGAAGATGTAAAATAACAAGTTCAATTAGAAAACAGCTTAAGGATGTTTTTGTTTTTGCTTTTTGGTATGAACATGCTGGAAAAAAAATGTAAATGTTTTCTCATCTTAATCTGTCAAATTGGTTTGGAATTGAATTGCCAAGGATGTGCCTGAGAAAAAAATTAATGAAAAAACATGCTGCAGCAATCTTAATAGAGGCAAGTTATGCTTTTGAGTAGAGAAAAAAAAACTACTATTAAAAATGTTATGCTGCTAGTTTTGATATTTTTGCTTAAACACAACAAAAATAAAGTTATTTTTTTTCAAAAATTAAATATACAAGGGAACAACCATTAGGTAAATTATAACTTTTAATTATTTTTTTTTGTGTGTCCTAAAAAATAAAAAATAAGTGTATCCCAACAGGTAAAGGCTCAATTAGCCGAGAAGATACGTAAAGTATCAATTCCAGCTTTGAAAGAAAAACTTACAGCTAACGGATGGATCACCTAGGGCTTTGCCGCGGGCATCATTTACATAAAATAATATTTAAAAATGAAATGCTGGACATTCATTTACCGATCGGAATAGATTTTCTGTGCTTTTTACCATTGACATGACCCAAACGATTAACAAATCACCCATTATTAAAAATTGTTTCTAATAGTGCATTATTTAGTCATATCGTTCGTTTACATTTGAGCAAAAGCTAATAATTGAGGGATTTCGAGCAGATTTCTCATACAAAACTAAATCTACTTTGCCACTAGATTTTTTCGAAATCTGCATAAAATCTAGTAAAATTAGTGATACAACTATGGGTTTTTTTTTACAAATTTTCCTTCAAAAGGTGTGTGAATTGGCTACATTGCAGCTGTTTGGTTGTAGTTTTGGAATATTTTTATTCAATGGTTTCTGCTTTGGATAAAAATCTTGATATATGTAAAAAAGCTTGATGTAGACAGTATAGATTTGTATAAAAATTTTAATTAAAATTTGCTAGATTTTGTGCAGGTGTAAATTTCCTTTTATACATGCATATCGGATTCTACCCAATACTACAATATAAGGTTTGTTCTTGCTATACATTTCACAAAATAAATAAAAAACTAAATTGAAGTTAACAATTTTTCTTAAAAAGCCTTTATAAGGACTAAATAATTTTTATTAATAAGGCTGTGAGTTTTTAAACTTAAAAAGGTGTGTAAACTAGTTACGTTGCAGTTGTTTGGTTGAAGCCAAGGAAAAATGTTAAATGGTTCTTGTTTTGGATACAAAACTTAATAAATGTAAAAAAAACTTGGAGTAAACTTGCGCAGTTGTAAATATCCTATTAGAGTAACACAATTAATTTTATCTTTATGAAAAATAATTTTAGTAATATTTTTACGCAAGAGTAAGAGAATAACTTCTTTTGTAAAAATCTAAACTAAAGTTACTTAAACTAATATTTTTTAATAGTCGTCGTTCGTTTATATAAGAATCTGCTTTCATTCAAGTTATTCCTTTAAAAGCTAATATTTTTGTATGTAGTAGATTTTTACATAAGAATCAATTTCAACCCAACAACCATAAATTGTTATTGTTGCTCTATAAATCAAGGGCACTTATACCCAGAGAAAACACTGCCCCATAGAATCAATAAGATTTTCTCTTTGAAACGTTTTTAGGCTAAGGGGTATCCCAGCAGAAAGAACCGAAGATTTTTTCATAGAGATTCCTTATTGTTTTTATGTGGTAAATATTATTAATTTTATCAAGAAGAAAACCACATAAAATCAAGAAGAAATCTTATTATTCACAAATTATTTTACTCAATTTCCGTTATTTTTGGCACCAACAAAACAATCCATAGAGAAAAACTTCTTGATTCTATTAGGTTTTCTTATAAATTGTAAGCTATAGGGATTTCTTATTGATTTTATTAGGTTGCCTTATTAATTTTTTTAAAATGGGTTTCTTTTTGATTTTATTAGGCTATCTTATTGATTTTTTCAATAAGGTTTTCTTCTTGATCTTAGTAGGTTCCTGTATGATTATGTGTAAGACATCTTATTGATTTTTTTAATAAGGAAATCTTCTTGATTTTATGAGGTGTCTTGTTATTTCATATCTATAAAGAGACATAGAGACAATTTTTTTCGTGATCTTTTTAATTTTTGTATAAGAATATGATTATGTGTAAAGCATCTTATTGATTTTTTAATAAGAAAATCTTCTTGATTTTATGAGGTGTCTTGTTATTTCGTTTCTATAAATAGACATACAGACAATTTTTTTCATGATCTTTTTCATTTTTGTATAAGAATGTTTGCACAATAATTTCAATGGTTATTCAGGCTGCTTGTTAGCATATTGGGTAGAGTGCTTGTCTATCAGGTAGAAGTTTGCTGGTTCAATACTTGATGAGTAAGTTAGTTAAGAATATAACCTAATGTGTAAAATGTATGTATAAATAAATAACATCTACAATATACTACATACATACATACATATGTATATGGTATAGAATTTAAATGAAAATACCATGATACAATAATATAAAGGTACAACCATTCTCTCTTTTCGTCGCCATATTAACCTTCTGACGTTTGTGCCGACAATTTTTTACTCTCAAAATTAATGCTACCTTATTAATTTATGAAATCCGAGTCTTTGATTAATTTTTTGACGTTCTTTTTTATTTATTGAAAAATATTGAAGAATATGTATTTAAATTATAATTATAAAAAAAATTTACATCAGCACAAACAATTGAAGGGAAATTACCAACGGAAAAGCCTCTGAATCAAGGGTGGGACTTTCTCTTCGTACTACTCTGGCTTATTGCTTTAAATCAGGTGCGTCCAAGTCATATGCACAATGTGCAAACTTTTTTAAAAGAGCTATTGAGCTTTCACACCGACGAGAGCACAATTGCCAATCAGATCTCGGCGAGAACAATGCTTCCTCTTAATTTGCAAGGAAACAACAGCACACTTAACAGCTTTCAAAGCTGTTTGCCTCAAATACAATCATCAGAGTATGCCTGCTTAGAGCCTAAAATTATAAGCAAAAGGCCACCCGCGGGCACTTCGTTATGCTCTGTTTTAAACATACATATGTATGTACATATAAACGAATAAACGTATCATGGGTTCTAAGCACTCATTGGAATGATGAGCAGTTTTGCTAAATGTTAGCCCATGCTCGTCAATGACACGCCTGTGTTAAAATCATGCGTTCTGCACCTAAATTGAACCAATTCATTAGCAATAGAACCCTTGCATTAACTATTTCTTTTGCATGTCTTTTTTTGTTCAGATTATTCGGATGTAGCCCATCAAAAAAGCATTAATTCTTACTGTAAGCTGCAATAAATTTGCACACGAAGTGTATGTATGTAAATGTGTATTATATGCATAAAATACGCTCATCCATTCTACATCATATTATACACATGCATATTTAAAAAAATGTGTATTAAACCATAATTTCTAAACTTAAAATTACACATTTCCAAAAACATTCCTAAAAAAAAGTTCCCCGTAATTTCGTGTGGCAACGTTTTCCTCTCTCTTTACAAAAAACAGCAATCAAACAATTTTGGTAAAAGTCAAAATTAATTCTATACGTCAAATGTGGTTGTACCTTTATATTATTGTATCATGGAAAATACATAAGTACAGAGAATAAAGACGCAATTTTTTTTTATTTTTTTATTGAAAAAATCAATAAGATAACCTCATAAAAACTACAAGATTTCTTCTTGATTTTTTCAAAATTAATAAGATTTCCTTATTGAAAAACACCATAGAGAATTCTTATTAATTTTGTTCTATTTTATGAGGTATTTAGTAGGCACTGTTTTCTCTGTGTGGTTTTCGGATAAAATCCCAACTAACTATAGAAAACCGGTTCTGAACCGAATAACAAAATAGCTAATTTTTCACCATAGTAATGTAGCTTTCTATTGGTGAAATAACTTTCAAAATCGGTTTAGTAGCTTAGGCGTGAAACCGTAGCAAACAAACAAACAAAGGATTATTAAGGACTGTGAGTCAGTATTCTACACAATCGTACGATTTTCGGGAAAATACAACCCTGGTATGATGGAGTTAATGAATATTTTCAAAACACAATAAGAATTCATTAGATCAGGATTGTATTTTTTCAAAAGTCATACGTTAATTTAGGATAGCTAGTTTTTTATATACTTATAAACATATACCATTTATTTTTGTGATCTTGTCCACTGTATAAAAATTTAATGGCCATTTTAAAAGACCTAAAACCAATAAAAGAACAAAGTGAGAAAATCAGAGGAAAAATACGGAAGAAAATACAAATTTATGTATCATTAATCCTGGACACGCTTGGGGACTTAAATAGAAAGAAAAATCCTTGTAATCCTTGGGTATATCCCAGAAAAGCTTTTATATATACTTATGTATATATGTATATATATTTCAAACATGCCAACAAATTATTTTTATTTTATAAAAAAAAGGTTATTTAACTCTGTATAGCAGCAAACAACACAGACAGACACACACTTCCCAATCCCAAGAAAAACACATCCTTAAACAATTATCATGGAAATCAATGTGCGTAGCTTAAGTAAGGATTTTATTATTTCGTAAATATTGTTAAAATGTTTGTGGTTTTTAAACATTCTCTTTTCAATGTGCTTTTTTTTTGTTCATTTTCATTGAATTGGTGCTGAAATTAAATGTTTTATTTTCTTTATAAGATTTATAGAAACGAATGCAATAAACTGTTTTATTTTTTTGTTCAGTAAGTGTCAGGGATGAAAGATTGGTAACTATTTAATAGAAAAAAGAAATTGATTTTTCAAAATGTATAATATATTTTTTTTCTCAATTTAAAATTTTAATAACGATTTTTTTTATAAAGAAGGAAACACAAAAAGTTTTTGCAACAATATATGCAGCAAAATAACAATATAATGTAACATAAGATAGCATAACATAATATACTAAAACATAATATAACATAACATGAACATATCATAACATATCATCGTAAGGTATCACTAAATATTATAACTTAACATTATGGAGTCTTTTCAGGGTCTTTGCGGATTGCTTGAAAGTGACTGTCACTTCAATGACTTTGATTAACATATACACTGATAGTCGACCAGATATTATGGCCCTCGAATTCCCGCTTCTAAGAACAACAACAGCCCTCGACTGCTGATCATATCTAACTGAGATATCAGAGCAGTTTGATATTAGGATCATCTGGATCCCGGGGAATAGAGGCTTTGAGGGGAACTTTAAGATTGATGAGCTTGCTAGAACTGGAACAACCTTACAAGTTCCACCGGATTTGGAATGTGTGGGCTTACCCCTACTCTTTTGCAAACTCAGACTTAGGTGCAAGACAGAAGATGAAACAAATAGAAAGTGGGTCACAAGAAATGATTGCGTGATCACTAGGCAGTTATGGAAGAAGAATAGGAAACAAATCACGATTCTAGTGTCCGTGATATTGGGATCCAGATGACCGTAATATCAGATTGCTCTGCCATCTCATTTAGATGTGATTAGCACTCGAAGGCTGTTTCATTGGTAGGCATGCATAATGATTTTTGCCGCAGCTGCTAGGATATCGATTAAGAGGAAAGTGTAGAACATTTTTTGTGTCACTGTCCTGGACTTGAAAGCCAGATAATGACCACAATGGGCGCTCTTGAGTTCAGGGAAGTTTCTAACGTTGCTAGTGTTGAACTGCAACGTATTAGTAGCTTCATATTGAGCTCTGGTTGGTTCGACGGTGGGGACTCCGCATATGGATCAAAACGGTCTGAGTGAGTCCTGGTTTCTGACCGCCACCCCTACCTAACCTAACCTAACCTATAACTTAACATAAGAAGCATAACATAAAATAACATAACACTAAATAGCGGTATTCGATACAGCTGAACATAGCATAGCATAACGCAATAGAACACAGTGTAGTACAACAAAATATCATATAACACAAAATAATATAACATAGCATAACATAACATAGCTGAACGTAACACATAGGATTGCATCCTTTACCGAACCGTAGTAATTCGAGCAATATTTGCAGGATTGCTCTGTTCATATTTTGTTCAAATACGTGATAACCCTTTTGATATCCGAAGCATTATCTATGAGCAAAATATGACAGCATCGTTTTAGAGTTACGTTCACCAAAGGTGAAAAGGAACCGGTGTACGTTCGTCTGTTTGTAAGTCACAGTCTGTTTTGTCGAGAACCGTTTGAGCTACGAACCTAAAATTGTCACAGAATATGTAAAACTTTGGCCGCTACAATAACATAGCTTTGACAATTAAAAATTAAAGGGTGTTCTAAAGTGAGCAACGAAATATATTTAAACTTTTGCTTAGTTGATGAAAGGTTTAATTAAAAATTTAATTGAGTCAATTAAAATTGTGTTTGAAAGTTAAATAGTTGATTTAATTTGATTTTATTTTTTTTCAATTAATGGACTGATTAAATATTTTTTTCGCCTAACAATATTACTGATTATATTGCACACGTTTTTATAACTTAAGATAGTTTTTAAAAGTTTTTCTAACAAAAACTAAAGTTTTTCTTTAACACGCAAGTGGAAGGATACAACTATTGCCGTCCCCTTTATAGTATACAACAATTCTTATTTTAAAATTTTATTTTTTTATATGTATTACTGTTATGAAAACAATCAAGTTTACTGCAGCCAAATAAACCCTTTTCCCAAGTCTGTTTCATTAAATTCCTTTAGTTTCGTATAAGTGTGTTATTTGGTAATTGTTTTAAATTTCTTTTGTGCTAAAAACTTTATAATAAATTGTAATTTGTCTTAAGTGTTTGCTATAGAAAAACTTGTAGCCAAAAAAGAAAAATATTATATTTATAACTATTAGTGAAGCTGAAGAGATGTTATCTTATTGCTTTTATTGTTTGTTTTTTTGTTCGCAAATTTAGTTAAAATAATTTATGGTTCTACTTGCAATAAGGACAAAACCATCCTAATACTATTTTATTAAAAAGAAAATATTAAACTAGCTTATATGTAAGATTTAATTACACAATTGAATTAATAAAAAAGAAACTGAAGGTTGATGTAACGGTTAATTTGAATAAGATAGGTCAAGTTTAGGCTTCATGGCGAAGGCAGAAATAGAGGAAAGTTTAATTCACTTACAACTCTGCTTTTTTGCACGTTTTTAATAATGCTGTGTTGCAGCGCCTCTGGTGTCAATGCGGCGTATTAGATTTTGGTCGAGTTGAATTAAATAAGTCTAGTTTATGTTTCATATATGAAATTATTGAAAATTCATTCATTACGTTATATGATTGTGCAAGTACGAGTCTTTAAACTTTTATTTTGAGCTTTGGCTCAATTCATGATGATTTTTGACAAACATCTGTCTATGCTAGGCTACTCATGTAATTATCTAAAAATTATTCACTCTTATTCCAGAGTTGGAGGCGTCGACGTCACTTTAACACAATACCAACATTTTGGGGCTTGTATATCCGTTGTGGAAAACAACTGACTCCTGTTTGCAGAGTTATGTTATTTTCTAGACCTCAGGGAATGGAAAAAGATTGTCAGTAGCACAAAATTGTTGTCGAGAGCTAGTAAACCAACACCAAGTTTTTTGTATTGTGTTGAAGTGACGTCGATATCGACAACTGGAATAAGGGTGATTGGTGATTACCTTAAGTCATCTTGAAAAAATATGAACATATGCCCCAATCATTCATCACTCATGTCTATGATCTTACTAAAAAAAACAAGAAAATATTTACATCCCTTGACACATTGTATGATTAAGAGTTAACGTGAACTTATGAATGTAAATTGTGAAAAGGGCTTTTATATCTTTAAATTCTAACAATTTATCGGTATTTACGAAAGCTGCAAGCCTCACAGCTAACGTTCACTTTTTTATTATTTTTTTCTGACTATCAGCTTCCTTTGGTCAGAATTGGATAATTTTTTTTCCTGTCAGAGACAGCACCGGAGATCGTGCTTTATCCGTCTGTGTAGATTCTAGTGTCATAATCAATTTTTATTTCGCCCTTTTTCCATCCAGAAGATGGGACAATATCGTCCATAACCAACAAAAAAGCTAAAGCGACCAAATTTTCGAGTTAAATTTTTTTTATGAAAATCGTCTATTTTCGATCGTAGATAATAAATTTTCGTTAAAAACCGAAGTTCAAAAAATGTTGCTTAGGCTTGTTTGGCAGAACCAGAAGCCAAAATTATTCGATTAACTAACCTAAATTACTCGAATAATTTGTTGTTAAAGTTTCGGAATTTTTAATAAATCGAACACTATGTAAAAATATATAATATAAAATAGTGTTGGTTTTACTCGAGTTATTCGATTAAATGACGTAAATTACTCGAATAAATTTTTAATCGTATATCAAAGTCTTAAATAAATTTAACAGTATTTGATTTTTATTTGTTGTTTCACCTATCAAATGTTATATTAGCGAATACATAGACACGTTCTCACACAAGGACATATTCGCACGGAAAATTGTATTTTTTGTTTGTTTTATATTATGGGACATATAATGTCATCTTTAATAGTAGATGAAGAAGTATGTATAGAAAATTGGAACTTAAAAAAACATGAAGTTTGATGTTATTCACAATTTAATTTTAAGCCCCCTATTTCTAAAAAACGGACGTTCGACTGGTGTAGAAAGTAAATGAAAAGCCCTCATTTCTGATTTTCATTAAATTTTTTTTTGACGAGTCGTGTACCCGACTTGTGGTAACAGGGTGTAAGACAGTGTTTCGAGAAGAGCGAAATTTAATCAAGCGCTCAAAATTTAATTTGATTAGTTTTCATGAAATTTTTTATCGTGGATTAACTAAAAAACATTTCACTCACTTTCAGTTTCACTTTCAGACACACATTTTTTATTTGTAAAAATGTCCTTATCTTACAAGCCCCACTGTGCACCATGTCACAATCGTACTAATAAATTAAAGCTCTTTCCCTGAATTTATTTATACATACATATGTATATGAAAATGATGAATTTTCAGTTGTTTATTTCGACAAACACATTTATGTATATAAACAGGATGTGAAGTGCTCACTCATGAGTAGATAACATTTATGTTTATGTTTGTGAGCAGAGAGCACTAAAGGATAACAACAACAACATCTCCTAAAAGCTGCTTATAGTACTACCAGTATTGTTGCCATAAGTACTCGTACTACTTCAACATTTTTTTTTGTACACATTTATTTCTTGATAAAGTACCTTGTAGAAAAGCAAAGGATAAAATCAAAACAAACTGACAAAAGGACGATAAGGTAGAGTAAGGAAGGCAGCAAAAAGGGTAGAGAATTAATGTCATCAATACATATTTCGAAAGAGGAATGCGAACAAATATTTAATGTTGAATGCATTTTTAGGTCATATTACAAGAATTAAATTTTGCAGGATAGTAGTAAAGTACACAGCATATGGCAAAGAAAGCAATAGAAATTTTAAAAAGGAATTGAAAAAAAGGCTTTAGCTTTTTGTGATGTTAAGTATTTAAAAATGAAAAATTTAAAAAATCGGAGCTGGTAAAGCAAGCAATTTAGGAATTTAGTTAAAAAAAGAATTTTTATTAAGAGAGAAATAATAAAACGTTAGTGAACAGTACATTAATCTACGTTTAATTCCCTTCTACAAATATTGAAAATGAATAAGAAAATATGCATGAAAATCTCTTAAGCGGATACGGCAAATTACATCTACATTGAGTTATTTAGATACTGTGAAAAAACGAACTAAAGGTTCAATTAACCGACTATAATGGTATGTAATTGCAATGGTAGGAAACAGCTGATCGATATTATTATGTGTTAAGTAATGTACAGATTCTTAAGACTCAGTTAGCCGACTGTAATGGAATGTAACTGCAACATTAGGAAACAGCTGATCGATATTATTATGTGAAAAGTAATGTACAGATTCTTACATTCCGGGTACATCTCTATAACCATTTTCATTACATTTCACATCAGAATATCGATCAGCTGTATCGTACTATTGCAGTTGCACTCCATTACAGTCGGGTAACTGAATCTTTACATTCCGGTTACATCTTTATAACCATTTTCATTAGTTTTGACATAGCATTATCAATCAGCTGTTTTCTACCGTTGCAGCTACATTTCATTACAGTCGGTTAACTGAGCCTTAAGGTAATGTAATGTAACTGCAATGTAGGAAACAGCTGATCGATATTTTTATATGAAAAGTAGGTTACGTTACATTCCATCTCTATAAACATTTTCATTACTTTTCACATAACAATATCGATCAGCTGTTTCCTACTGTTGCAGTTACTTTACATTACAATCGGGTAACTGAGCCTTTAAGCTTAACTCCTTACTATTTCACTTAGTGACCTCTCTTAACTAACACACATACATACATGCATACCAGAGAACTGGGTGTGTTGATTCACTTTTGCAATGTTTTCGTTTTCCTTTTTTAACATGATTATACACTAATGATGTTGTTTGCAGTTTTAACTCTCTAATAACTGACTCATTAACTAACTATTATTTTTTAAGTACTGTTTGCAAAAGTAAATTAAAACTTCTTACTGTTGTTGGATTGTTTTGTATAATAATCAAATTACCCACACAGTGCGTACGTATATGTTTTCATACATTATTAAAATAAATTTAAAGAAGTTTTGAAAAGTGTTTTAAAAAAATTTTACGTAATGAATTAATTCAGAAATAATAAGAATAAGGTTTTTCAAGAAGTATTTAAAACAATCATACTGATTCACTGCTTTTGCGAATCATATGAATAAACAGAACTTGCAAGCAATGGCATGCAGTTATTATTAATAGTCTTGTGAATATGAATCATACATTAGCAACTTTCTTTTTTTTTTAATGTTAAGTGATAGATAAAGATTAATTTTTCAAAAGGCAAAATTATGCCGTTTGATACGTAATCATGCAGATCTCTGATGCATACATAAGTATGTAGGCTGCTGGTTACGAGCACTAGATAATAAGTACGTGATGTTTGGAGTGAAACACACGTTTTTGTATTAAAAAAAAACAATTTTTATATATCAGCGCTATGTCCTTTGACATTCTTCCAATTTTTTTTTATTAATGCACAGTCGCCCAATTTTTTTTGGGGTTTTTGACATTTCCGCAAATCGGCTGATGCTTTGCAATGTACAATCGCCAAATATTAAGTTTGTGAGAAGACCCAACCGCTGTGAACAAATTCCCACATTTTTAAAAGAAAAACGTTTGGGCCATTGTTTATTGGGCGATTTTCTCTCAGGCGATTATTCGTACAGCTGCACAGTGGGGCCAAATCGCCTTTTTCCGCGGATTTATTCATACCTCCACAACTATAATAGTAAGTAATACTAAATTTAATGTGGATAACTCTTAGAATAAACTACATATTTCGTCACAATCTTGGCGGTATAGGAGATGGCAAAGAGGCACCCAGCATATAAAGTAATTATTATTTTCCCATAGCTGATGAACTACCAGAGCGAGGCGCACTAAATTTGATGAAGATAACTCTTAGATATAAACTACATGTTCCAAAAAAATCTTAGCGTTATAGGAGGAGGAGTAAGGCACCCCTAATACAAACTGATTATTAATTAATTCTGTGGCAAAAACTAAAAACTGCTTAAGTCCAGATTAGCTGATTATGAGTTAATTGGCACTTCTGTAATTTTGGTAGTCGAAAAAAAAATCTCAATTGTTTTGTGTGATTTTTGAGGAAGTTATAGTGCAATAACTTGCCGTTTATATATTTTTGACTTGTAATCTCATAAGGAGTAACAGCTTAATTTAACTTATATTTTAATATATTTCAAATTGAATGTATCATTTATATTGTGATGAACGATCTTTTCTTTATAAAAATTTAAATTAACAATGAATTTCAAAATTTAACTGCATAGAAAACAAATTTTTGAAAATGGACTGGAAAGCTTAAAAGTGTTCTCCTGCAAAACAGTAAAATATGACTTAAGCACTTTTTCCTTATTGTTACAGCATTATTGTTAATGATTGTTTTTTAAATAAGAAATACCAAAGCAGCAATGAAATGCTTATAAACAGTGCTTTACCAACAAATCCAGCAAAAATTCATAATTATTTTATTCACGCACGCTCCTGATGAGGCAATTGACAGACTTCGAATACGATTTATGCTCAAATATATTATTTAACAATCTTAAGAAAGTTAGCTAATGTCACACACGTTCTTTTTATTTAATCATTATTATATATAAATACAACCACGATCACGCGTGACTCATGCGTGACTCATGCGCTAGTCACGCAAATCACAAAATTTGCACGTCTCTAATAAAAAATACATAAAACAATGACAACAACAACAATAACAATGAAAGTGTTAGAAGAAGTCGCTAAGAGCTTGTTGTTGGTAAATTCAACGCGTGAGGCTTTTAATAATTCGTTCACCGAAGTGCAGCATAATTTTTTTTTAAATAACGCACATTGTTTCAATATTTAAAACAAAGTTAAAACCTCTGCCTAATTCAGCCCAATTTATAACTTTATGTCCACCTTAACTGAGAAAATTAATTTATTTTATTGTACTTCCAATATAAACATTAGCCCAATTCACAATCTTGTGCAAGTGGTCTTGCATACTAGCATGTGCAAAATAGTATAGTATATTGACACTCACCACTTACCAATTCTTAGTGGTGAGTATCAACATACTTACGCTTGCGCATGCTATGATGCAAGACCATTTGCACAAGATTGTGAATTGGGCTATTTAAAACAAAAGGAATACTGGAACTTGATATTTGCGTGGTTACGTCTATTAATTTTTCAAAATTGCTTGAATTAAATAAAATTTAATAGCACAATGTTTTTAGGTTTTTTTTTGCTTATTTTACACAGTTTTCTCTCACAATTTTTAACTTTAACGCGTCATTACAAAAGCACAAAGCTAACTACATGACATTTATTTTTTGCATAGTGATGTAGAATTTCTGCACCTTTAGCGAGTACTTTTAGTTTTTTAATAATCCGGGAAATCACAGCCTTTGGCCGCAATGTGAGCCGTTTAGAACATTTTTATTTGCGCTTGGGGCCACTCTGCGGGCTTGAGATAAAAAAAAATACTTTTAAATTAAAAATCTGGCAGACTTTTTGTGTCGTCTTCAGAAAGGCTTGCAAAAGTACGTTTGCTTTAAAATAAAACTATAATACCTTTTGAGTACTAGAAATATTGTTTGTTTTATAAATATAAATTATATTAAATAATTTAAAACTTTTAATATAATGTATTTATTCATTTTTCATTTCAGGTAAGACACGAGCACGCAATGCATACTTATCTTGTACGTAAGTAAACTCTGCTTTCATTTTTACTTAAATATTATATTTTGTAGAATCTATTATCTTTAAATTTAAGGGCTGTTCAAAGTTATCGGAAGAATACGTATGTATTGTAAACAACAATAAACTACGAAAATCTGTTTTTGTTCTTAAAGCAAATTGTCGAACGAACTTACCTTTTCGACATCGTTGAACAGGTCATTAATAATATATCGCTTGTTTGCTTGAACAACATCACAGCTCAAAAAATTTCTTTTGCAAACAACCAGTTTAAACTTTAAAGCTTTCAGTTTACACACGAATGAATGGAAAAATAATATATTCGGCCATGTCACAGAGTTCAATTTCGTTCGGAAACGTAATTCAATCCACCCAATTTTTGTAGGAGATGGTGTCTAAAAAAGAAAACTTAAATACGGAAATTTGTCAGGTGTGTCCAGGCTTTTGGGGGCGCTGGTATGCTGGAGTATGCTCCGGCTGGTACTTGACATCTTGAGGTGGATTGAATTCCCTTTCCGAACGGAATTGAACTCTGTGACATGGCCGATTATATCTATGAAATTTTTACTTTATATAAATAACGATATGAGCACAAATTCTGCACTATTAGCTCAAAAATTACATTGTTGGAGTTATGACGTTATTTTAGTGAACGAGCGATATAAGAAAAAAAATTTTATTGTCATTTTTGAACCATATAACAATAAATCTAGCAATTTCAATTATTATAACTTAAGTTGTTCAATAAAAAAAACAGTTTCGTTTAATTGATGAGGCTCCCAAATAAAGTTGAAGGGATGAAATAAGCAACAAATTCAATAAACAGAAATAATTTTGGATCAGTTCATTCTTTTCTCTCGTAGTCATGCTAATATTTGTTTTTTGGAATGAAATCTATGCTGCAATGCGTGTAAATTGTATTGAAATAATCGAAAGTCATAATAATAAATATAAAACATAAATCACTATTATCGATTGTTTAGCTTTATGGGCAAAGGGAAGGTTAGAGTTGAAAATCGTACTTTGCTTGCAAAAAAAAAAAAACTCAATTTCTTTATATAAATGTGTTAGTAAGAAAATTATATACATATTTATGTTTGCGTATATATAGGGTGTTTTTTATTGAGATATAGAACTTTAAGTTGGCATCACTTTTTTAACTGGCGGCCATTTTGTCAGCTGTCAAGTGATTAATATTTAGTTTGGTTTGCCATTTCAGCATGAACAGGTTGACAAAAGAACAACGCTTGCAAATCGTGCAAATTTGCTTTATTCGAGCCAGCCGAATTGGCTTTAAAAAAGCCGAATTGGCTTTATTCGAGCCAGCCGCGGCGGCCACATGCCCGAAATCATATTTAAACATTAATGGCATAAAATTATCCTTCCAATAAAGCCAAATTGATGGACATTAAAACGATTTTCTTGTGTTTTATTTCAATTCGAAGTTCTATACCTCCAAAAAAAAAACACCCTTTACATATTTTTATAAATACATAAATAGAAAAATCTATGCTCAAAAGAAACTTTAAGAAAAATCTCGTTTTTACGAATCTTGTGTTTTTCTAGTGCTGCTGTATAATTTTCGCATTCATTATTAATTTTTATGGGTTTTTGAATTATTTGATTCGTTGCGTTAAATTTTAGTGCAACAGATATTCATTTAATATAAATTTATATATATAACTTTTGAATCTTTGTTTCAATACGGGTATGATAAACAATTTTTCACAATGATGACTACACAAAGCTTTATCCCTTTTTTCTGCAACCCAGACGGGCGACTTGAGTGTAAAATTTATTTGGAAAGCACTCATATTTTTTAGTGATTTTCATACAAATTTTTTAGACGAGACGTCTGCCAGACTTGTAGAAGCTGCACATTAAGGTCTGTCAATAGTTGTGATGAAAAATCGTAATTTCAATTATACAACCAAAGTCGCCTTTTTATGCCATTGGCTATGCAGTTGCCGTAGTTTGGCCCAAATTTCCTTATTATATTGACAACCAGAAACAACTTTAAGATATTTATGGTCCATTTCTTTATTAAATAGAAAAACCATACATTTATAAAGACATTCAATAATGAAAAAAAAAAGAAATCATCATTTAAAATCTAGTGCCGACTTCTCTTTGATTTTAATGTACAAATGAAATTTTGAGTTAATTTCTCCTAAGAAAATCAATTGTGTAGGTGTACAAAACTTGATTTAACATCATTTCTTATTTTTTCGTAGGGTTTCGTACACCAAAGGTGAAAAGAAACCCTATTGTTTTCGCTACGCTGTCCGTCTGTACGTCCGTCTGTCACAGGGTATATTCTCGAGAACCGCAAGAGCTACGGGCCTGAAATTTGCACACAGTGTGTAGACCTTTGGCCGCTACAACAACAAATACATGAGAGTTGGAAATTAAAGGGTGTTCCAAAACGAGCAACAACAAATTTTAAAATCCCATGTAATATATATACAATTATATAAAAAAAATATAAAAAAAAAAATTAATTAAAGGGTGTACCATCAGTTAATGTAATTTTGACAACTCGCTGTATCTTGGAAACCGTAAGAGCAAACTTCCTGAAATTTTCAAAAACGGTAAAACAAAAAAAATCCCAAAATTATGTAATCGCCAAACCGAAAAAAAAAAATCGCCAAAACAAACAAAAAATCACCAAAACGAAAAAAGCACCAAATTAAAAAAATTTCTAAAACGAAAATAAATCGCGAAAAACCGAAAAAATCACCAAAGTGAAAAAATCGCCAAAATGAAAAAAAATCGCCAAAATGAAAAAAATCGCCAAAATGCAAAAAAATCGCCAAAACGAGAAAAAAAAGCTAAAAGTCCATCAAATTACGTGATTAAATATATGTCTATAACTACTGAAATAATTTTTGTTTACGGTGACGAGAAAAGGATCCGTTTAGTAATATAAAATCCACGCCAAAGACAAAAAAGTGTGTACTTTACATTTGACGTCAGTAGCAAACGAGAATTGCTGAATTGAAGTATGTTTTTGTCACAGATACAGGCACCACTTGGTAGCTGCTTCGAATGATTGAGATTATTTACTGGTGAAAATTGAATTAAGTTTTTAATTCTTATTAAAAAAATTTAATTGATATTACTATTTATTACTATTTATACTTATTATTGTTCATATTACTTTTTTGTGTAACTCATACACAGAAAAAAACTGCTCACCAATTAACATTTTCAATTAATTCGAGTGAAAAAATAATTGCTTAATGGTGAAAATTTAATTGATCTTTTAATTCATATTATAAAAATATTCATGTTACTTTTCTGTGTAACTCATATATTTTAATTGAAAAACAATTATATTAGACTTAAATATAAACATATGGGCAAATGTCGGAGAAATTACACTTTTTTGTCACGTGCAACGGCTAGCAATTAACCTTGTATTTCTAAACAACTTGATTCGATTTTCCTTAAAATTTTACCTAACGTAGAGCTGCTAACGGCCTACACAAATATATAAAAAAATAAAAGAAAGTTTCGTTTTCTTTGAAAAAAAACAGCATATTTGCTTGGTGTCGCACGCTACAAAAAATTTACATTCCTGTGGAAGTGCCCATATGTAGTTACAATTTGCTGCATTTCAATATAAAATACTTTTTCCATTTAAACTATTTAACTATTCGTTACGTGTACTTTGTGAAATAAAACCAAAAGAAAGAAAAATATTATAATAATGAATCACTCTTTTCTTGTGCATTCTGGCTGTGATCAATTATTTCCACGAAATAGAGATAGAAAAATTTTTCCTTTAATTACCTTCATTAATCTTAAACCAAAATAAGATTAAAAAAACCCAAACGAATCAATAAAATAATTAAATAAAATGAATTTTTCTAAAAAATAAATGTTTATTTAGTGTTGCACACATTCACTGCTAATGACGCTCTTCTTTGGGGTGTTACAAAAAAATAATCAAGGTGCTTAAACGCTTAAATGCCTCTAATATGTTGCCTTATTTTATGTTGGTTTTCGTCTTGTGGTTTTCGAAATATACACCAAAAGAAGAAGAAGAAGAAAAAATGGGAACATCATTAAGAGACAAAAATGCATTAGCAAATGGTGCACCAGCACTTTTTTGTGTCAGTTGGTGGAAATAAAGTGTTTAAAAAGACTGAGCTAAAGAGCAGCAGAAACATGTTGTATAGTAAAAGTCTAACGTAAAAAAAATAATTTCAGAATTGCATGCTACCAACAGCTTTGCCACTGCATATGTATGCATATAATTATATACAGAAATTATTAAGGGTGTGCATTTAAAGGTGCAACAGTTTCTTTATTATTAATTGCAAAAATTGCGTAGCAAAGAATATATTCAGCTGTGCTGAAGATTGCTTATCATTTTTAGCAATTCCTTGTGTTTATCACAGAAAGTTGTTTAAAGCGCGCCAGCAAAAACTCTTGCTATTCTATCATCTGAATTTAAAGTAATAAACAATTAAATATAATAAATAGTTTTTTTTAAGGCGTCACAGCGCGAATACACAAAAAGTATATTCGAAATTTCGAACTTAGTTTCGAATTTGTATATAACAAAGTAAATACGTTTAAAATATGGCTAAGACATCATAGAGTGAATACACAAATAGTGTGTTCGAAATTTCGAAAATAGTTTCGAATTTGTTTTATACACATATATTGATTATAAAAAACATATTATAAAAATTTTTACAGTCTTTTGGAAATGCAACTTCAAAATATTTCCTTTAAAATTAAATTTCAAATATTGTTAGGCTGAATGCAAAACCACGTAACTACACTTTTTTTAAATTTTATAGCAGACAGAAAAAAACTAAACCAAATTATTTAAGTGGCAGCAGTAAAGTTTTTTATTTTAATTTTTAATTCGGCTGATTATTTTGATAACGTTTTGAACATTTGTAGACACGTATGTTTGGGTATAATAACCAATAAAAAATTAGAAATTCAAATTTGCTTTTTTTTTGTTAGTTAGGCGGTTTTGAATTTGAGCTGACGATATACATATGTATATTAATTTTGTTTAATAAATAAGCTCTTTAAACTAAGTATTATGTAATTCTATTTACTTAGTTAAAAAATTTAAAATTTTTCGAACCTAATTTCGAAATAGAGAAAAATAAATTAAAAAACTTTAGTTAATTTAATTATTATTTCTCGAACTATATTTGTTTCTATATTCTTATGAATTGAAACCTTAAACTTAATTCGAACTTTCGAAATCACTTCTTTTTTCATACTCGCCTTTTTGTAGTAAATTCCAATTTTTCATTGTTTTAAATTTCCAAAATATTTTCGTTAATAGTTCAGTATTTAGAACTCGTTTTCGAAATATTCCAAAACGTTCCATTATATAAAATTTGTGTTCAAAATTTATATTCGTAAGTACAGCAGCAATGAAAACTTTCAAAATCTTTATAGATACATATATATCGATGGCTAAATATAAGAAAGGCGGAACTCGAATTTTCGATATTTTATAGGAGAAGCAAAAAATCTAAAGCATTTACATGTAGAAATAATTTTTTGAGAGGTATAAGTCCTTGATTTTTGAATTTCAACGTACTAAGATATTCAAGGACGATTCAATTATACGTCGTCTCCCAGACAACGTTAAAAACGCGATTTAAAAAAAATGGAGATACGCCCTTTTTATATTAAGCCACCGATATGTATATGTATATAATTCTACTGGACGTGTGCATGTCACTGAACTCCTCCTAAACGGCTGGACCGATTTAAATGAATTTTTTTTTCTATGCGTTTGCGTGGCGCTCTGGATAGTCAAGATTCACAAAACTAGGACGATACGGGGGAAATTTCTGCCCGTCCGAAACAATCAAACCGATTTTAATGAAATTTAGAACATAGATAGATCTGCATTTAAAAAGTCACAAAGGCTATGTAAATTTTTAAAACTAGGTCCAGGAGGGCGAAAGGGGGAAATTTCTGCCCCACCGAAATGTTAGAACATAGTTTAATGAAATTTAGAAAACATATAGATCTGCGTCTAAAAATTCACATATCCTTTGTAAATTTTTTAAAAGTAGGATTAGGAGGTTGATAGGGGGCATTTCTGCCCCTCCGAAAAATTCCAACTTATTTTAATAAAACTTAGAACATAGATAGATCTGTGTATAAAAAGTCACATAGGCAATGTAAATTTCTAAAACTAGTATCAGGAGGGCGATAGCGGGAAATATCTGCCCCTCCGAAACGTTATAACAGATTTTAATGAAATTTATATCAAATGTAGATAGATAGATCTGCGTCTAAAAATTCACATTGGCTGTGTAGATTTTTAAAAGTAGGACCAGGAGGGCGATAGGGGTAAATTTCTGCCCCTCCGAAACGTTAAAACCGATTTTAATGGAATTTAGATCACAGGTAGATAGATGTACATAGGCTATGTACATTTTCAAAACTAGGACCAGGAGGGCGATAGGGGTAAATTTCTGCCCCTCCGAAACGTTAAAACCGATTTTAATGAAATTTAGATCACAGGTAGATGGATAGATATGCGTCTAAAAAGTTACATATGCTATGTACATTTTCAAAACTGGGACCAAGAGGGCGATAGGGAGAAATTTCTGCCCCTTCGAAACATTCAACCTCATTTTAATGATATCTAGGACATAGACAGATCTGCGTCTAAAAATGGGCGCAGGCTATGTTTATTTTCAAAAGTATGACCAGGAGGACGAAAGTGGGAACATTTCTGCCGCTCCGAAACAATCAAACCGATTTTAATGAAATTTATAACATAGATAAATCTGCATCTAAAATGTCACAAAATGATATTTTAAGTCTACTCAGTTTCTTTCTGGTTGCGAAGGAAGTCGCGGGAACATTTTAGTTACAATATATACATATATATAAGGTCATGTTCGAAAATTCGAATTTTATGTGGAACTTTCGAACTTTCGAAAATATTTCAGCACTGAATTATATTATAATTTCAACGATATCGCATGGTTTAAAGTGAAAATTATTTAAAAATGACGTTGCTTCGATGTAAAACAAATAGAAGTGTGAGTATATATAAAAAAATTTAAACTATGTATACTCCAGATTTCAATGACTAGAGTATTTACATCCTAATGATTCCTTTATCATCTCAGTTCTACTTAAATACCCGAAAGCAGCCACGTAAAGCAATTAACATCGTTAGATCTCAAAAGGAGACGTTAAAAAACGGTAGGAATTGTTACAGTTCAGGGCAAAAGTTTTCGTTCAGGGTAGCCTAAAAAGTTGCTGGCAGTTATAAAAACGCCGACCGATAGGAGAGAATTTAGTGCAGCATAGTTCTATACATTTCTTCATTAATCCGGGTAAATATAGTTTTCATGGATATATTTTTATATTATCTATCAAAAAATTGTTCAAAACACAACATTAAATGGCAGGACAAATACAGTAAAATAAATTTTAATTGCTGCATATTCAAATGTCTATATCAAATATATAAATTCTTTACATCCAGACACTGATACAAATATATAATTAAAGCTGCCGCAAAGTATGCACTAAAAAAGGAAATAGAAAAAAATTCTCAGTTCCGATGTGAGTGAATACCGTTACTATGTAAAACAATTAAGTGCATTTGCTGCCTTTTCTTGTTTATACTTGTGTTAGATCCCTGGTTATAAATAATGTGTATTGTTGTTGTTGTTTTTATTTTTTGTATCTGTGCCACAAACATAATTTGTACTTGATGTTTTCTTATTCTATTATTATAAAAGCACACAAACGAAATAAATAAATAATTAAATTATTTTGTAGTTCTAAATGATGCTACAAGTTAATATTAGTTTTATGTTTATAATTTTATTATTTTGTAATTTCATACAACATACTTAATACTAATAGCACACATGTGTGGAATTTAATTATGTGTGTTTACACATTTACAAATACAAATACAAATATTTGAAAATTTCATATGATTTCTTATGCGCATATATTTGCTTTCAAATTAACAAATAGAAGATGCATTTTCTACAATTAATTGAAAATTTTATTACGAAATTGAATTTTGTTTGATAATAGGATCAAATGTGTTATTGTGTGAATTAAGGTCAAACGATCTAAAGTTTTATAAAGTGAATTAAATGGATTAGATTTAAAATAAATTTAAATTTTTTGTCTCGTCAATTTTTAAAACTATTTTCCCATTAGTATAGGAGAAAAACTTATTAAAACCTTTACATTATGCAATATACATAAGTATATAAAATTATTGCAAAGTAAGTTAATACATTAGCTTCCCAACAAAAAATTTCAAAAAAGGTAATCGGGTTTGAAATTAAGCATTTTTGGTGGAAGCGGTTCCTTACTGGATTACCAACTTAATGATTTTAACAAGGCGTGAGACTACAATAATTGATTCTTGAGAAGAACTTTCTTTTTTCATTTGGCAACTTCTTCACGTAATCTATTTAATCTAAAAAAATTATTCTCCTCATTTAGGAACTTGTACATATTTTTTTTTTTAATTTTAGGTAATGTAATTTGTAAGCGTTACTCTGAAATTTGGTAATCAGAAAAGTAAGTCATTATATGGCAAGTAGTTCTGATGGTAATGTGTATTTTTTTTAAATAGAAGTGAATATATCAGTTTCGATTCTAAAGCAAACTCAAAAGAAGAGTCTCTATCGTCGTTTTAAAAACATGTTGGCATGATGTTTGTCATTCGTGACTTTAGTTTTATTATTGAATATCTTATTAAATAAATCAGTAAAATGGTGAGTCATATAAATTATTATTATTTTTTTTTTAATAAACATAACTAACACTCAGGCAGTGAATACTTACTAATATTACTAAGTGTTACCTGCTTAAGGAAAGGGATAGTGACAGGGAAGACAAGTGGTGTAGGAAAAGATGGAGGCAATGTTTCAGCTCCTCTGATGTTATTTGAATGAACGCCTTAAACTATCGAAGCTATGTTTAATAGCCATTTTGTTGGTTATTTCAATGATTTTGCTACACAATACTGACAAATACTGTTTTGATTTCTTTGTATTTAAAACCAGAGTATGAATATAAACGAAACAAATTGTTTGATTTTTTTTTTGTTCGTTCTTTGAAGTGAGTGCAACATCAACAAAACAAAAACAATGAGAACGATTGCTCAATTTGTTTTTGCACATGAGTACAAACCAGAGAACATAGCCGATAAGCCATAAGCCGGCTACCGGCCACAAACGATTCATTAATTTTACCATCCGCCGCTAGAAAAAAAATAATGGTTAATAAGGGGAAACGTTTTGAAATATTCGTAGATAATTTGACATCATTATATATTGGCTTATCATAAATAAAGTTTTACATTGAAATTTCCGAACAATGTGTGCGAACTATTTTGATAATTTATGAAGCAAACTATTCACAAAGATTTGTGAAAGTCGAAATATATAAGTTTTTAATTTTATTGGCATAGATGATACGAAATTAAAATCCATGTAAACGAAAAAGTTGATTCGGAGATTTTTACATGTAGAATTCATGATAAGGCTAAAAATATAATTTTATTGTATTGTTAATTTACACATGAAATTTGTTTTATGTAACTAAGCAGCATAGCTATAACTGGGTGTCCTAATACACCTCTCTTTTTTTATTATATAGAGTCTCAAATATCATATCTGAAAGAAAATTATCGTGTATAATTTTAAAAACATCTGCGGGACCATTGTTAGTTTTTTGAAAACGTGAAATTTACTCGGATTCGTTCTACAGAACAGGGCTGTATGGTTATAATCTTTGAAATATTTAATTTTTATATCTTTTTTCAAGCAGTAATAGCTAAAGTTAAACATATAATCAAATTATTTTCTGACAAAGGTTGTAAACACTTTTATAAAATTTTATATTAAACTAAATGAGAGTTCTACCAGATGCATGTGTCTTTATTTAAACATCTACAAGTTGTGAGCATGACTATTGAGGAAGGAAAAACTTAAATTTGGATATAATTGCAAAACAATTCCTTAAAAACTAGTTCTATTTATTAGGCGGAATTGCTATTATTTCATAGAAAATTTCTCAATTTCCTAGAAAATTTCGCTTAAAACTTTTAAAGCTTATTTTACATTTTATTTTCTTGCATTTACTTAATTACCGATGCAGTCGTAAAATAATAAAATTATAACTCTTTTGGGCTTGAACTTGCCAAATAAAATGAAGTAACAAATGAACGAAAATGTTCAATACTGTGTTGCGATAATCAACAGACAGACTCCCCAAAGATTTCACCTAAACGAAACTAACGATTGAACGAACAAATAACAAGAATAACGCACGCTTGACTTCACTACTTGCATACCGAAAAGTTTTACATGCTTTTCATGTTCAATAAAACAGGCAGCAACTAAATTGCAAGAAATACTCTTACACTCCAATAAAGATACAAATTATGTGGCCATGAAATGGCTGGTGTTCTTTGCAGTTTTCATAGGCAAAGGCCAAGTTAAAAGGCAGTTGCTGCAACAGCAATGAGAGCAGCAGCAGCATTAGCAAACAATAATAAAATAAAGCAAAGTGGCAGCAGCAGGCAGCAAAAAGAGTTACAAGAATTATTTAACAAATTTTCTTATTTTCTTTTCATTATTCTCAGTTGCAACGAAGAAACAATAGAATGAGTATTCAGTCCAGTGCTGTTTGTAGTGCCAAATATGTTGTAGACGTTTCCAACTGCAACAACTAACCAGATTAAATTCAAAACAACAATAGAAGAAAATCTATGATTACTTGTGCTCAATTGTTTACCAAAATGCTCAAAATATTGCATGTTCAATAATAATGGCAGAAGACTAAAGGAATACGGCGGCAAGAAATACTCTTACACTCCAATAAAGATACAAATTATGTGGCCATGAAATGGCTGGTGTTCTTTGCAGTTTTCATAGGCAAAGGCCAAGTTAAAAGGCAGTTGCTGCAACAGCAATGAGAGCAGCAGCAGCATTAGCAAACAATAATAAAATAAAGCAAAGTGGCAGCAGCAGGCAGCAAAAAGAGTTACAAGAATTATTTAACAAATTTTCTTATTTTCTTTTCATTATTCTCAGTTGCAACGAAGAAACAATAGAATGAGTATTCAGTCCAGTGCTGTTTGTAGTGCCAAATATGTTGTAAACGTTTCCAACTGCAACAACTAACCAGATTAAATTCAAAACAACAATAGAAGAAAATCTATGATTACTTGTGCTCAATTGTTTACCAAAATGCTCAAAATATTGCATGTTCAATAATAATGGCAGAAGACTAAAGGAATACGGCGGCTCTAGAGGAATCTAGAATCTCTAGAGTCTGAAAACAATGATTGAAAAATTATAAGCAAAATGCAAGCAATAAATATTTACAAGATTTTTGTAAAGGATTTCTATTTCTGCTTTTATGTTGATGAATAAAAAACAAATTTGTTTGTTTGAGCAAAAAAAAGTACTTAACAAAATTTATTAATTTCGTTTTTAACAAGCGCAGGGCTTAAGGTGGTATAAGGCATAGTGCTTCTCTTTTATATATAACTATGGTAAAAATATTGAAGTTGAAATAAATAAATAATCTTAGAAAGAATGATGCTATAACATACATACCTCCACTCGCAGACCCAGTTGGTTCCATTGTTATTTTAAATTAATAAAGTTAATAACAAAAAAAAAAAAAAAAAAGAGGCATCTTAGGACACCCGGTTATAGCTATGCTGCTTAGTTATAGAAAACTAATTTCATGTGTGACTTAACAATACAATAAAATTATATAATGATGTCAAATTCTCTGCAAATTTTTCAAAACGTTTCCATTTATTTCCCATTATTTTTTTTCTAGCATCACACGATTAAATTAATGTATTGCTTGTGGCCGGTTGCGGCTGTTAGCCGGCTTATAGCCGATCGGCTGTGTTCTCTGGTTTGTACTCATATGCAAAAACAAAATGAAAACAAATTGAGCAGTCATTCTCATTATTTATGTTTTGTTTTTGTTGCACTTACTTCAAAGAGCGAAAAAAAAACAAACAAACAATTTGTTTCGTTTATTTTCGTACTCTGGTTTTAAGTACAAAGAAATCAAAACAAAAATAGGTTTATAACTGTGATAGTGTCGATTATTTTTGTTACGAAAATCACATCCAATCCAATCCTGTATCGCGCAATAAATATTATAGCTATAAAAACTAGGAAATATTTTAATTTCGTTACCCACACGAACGCGTTGCTGGACTGAATGCAAAAAAAAAAACAGACTTGTAGCCTCAAAAGTAGCCACTCGGTTCCAAAATAATATTCATCAATGATTAAAAAAGAATTCTTAGAAAATCTTATTTGTAAATACTCTGTCGGTAAACAAGTAGAATAACAAACAAATCATTAAAATCGGTCGATATTTATAGAAACTGGAAACTGGTGCGACAGCAACCAATTAACCTTGTACTTCTGAACAACGTGAATCGATTTTTCTTAAAATTTTACCTAACGTAGATCTGTTGATGGCATATACAAATATATAAAGAAGTAAAAAAATAGTTGCGGTTTCTTTAAAAAAAACAAGCATATTTGCTTTGACGTTCCTGTGGAAATGCCTATATAAACCTACAAACTCTATATTATATTTTCTAAAGGACTTGGTTCTACTTTATAAATACTCTCAACATTCTTATACAATTGGAGTGTCATTTTAGCAGATATGCGTTTATTACAAAGACACAAATACTATGTTTAGTTACCTTTCCGTTAATAATTTACAGTTACTCACACATAAAGTGGGACTCAAAGAAAATTCTAATGTTGCTATGTTTTGGGACCGAAAATAAAGGACTTGGTTATATTTGAAAGGTTCCATAGTTTTTATGTTATTAAAGAAATATAAAATCAAAACAAAGAAAAAGTTCAATAATTTTAATAAAAACAATACAAAATTAAACATTATATATTTCAACTGCCTAAAGCGAAGCTCTCGCTCAAAGTGGCACACTACAATTTTAATATTTGTATTTAGTGTTGAATACATTTTTAATACTTGGTTGACTTTCCAATCGCTTGATATTACAATTTGAAGACGCCGTGCTATACTTTCAAGCAAATTTTTTATAATTCAGGTACAATAATATACCATTATTCTGTTACGACCTCCGTCAGTGCGTCAAAACCCTTTGCCCGTCGCCTGGCCGCCATTTTTTAAGTCTGGTGATGTGAGGTTTGATTTAAGAAATTGAAATATGAAATGTCTAGTTTTATATTGTTTTTATTGAATTGAGTGGATTTCTTTGACTTTATATTTATGTAACAAAATAAAAAATGTTAAATGGAAGTTTCCAAATTTAACCAAGTCCTTTATATTGGGTTCCAAACATAGCAACATCAGAACTTTCGTTGTGTCCCACTTTACGTGTAAGTAGCTGTATGTAATTTCAATTAAATAATTTCAATTTTCTAAAAAAACAGCTGTTTTTTGTTTGCTAATCTAAAATATTTTGTAGTCATATTAATAAAAAAATTAATTGAAAATAATAATAATTTAATAATAAATAATTAAATCAACTAACAATTTCATTTAAAGTTAGTTTCCAAATCAAACCAAGGATTTGATTGCAGAAAAAATCGGTTGATATATTTTTCGAAAATATAAAATCAAGTAATTTCGAAAAAGTATTCTTTTGTTTTGAGAATTGGTCATCGTCACTGTCACTGTCACTGTCACGTCACGTCAATAAAATATTAAAAAGTTGAAGCTTATCAACTTGCTCTGTGCAACAATTTTAAGAAATTGAAAGTCTATTCTTAGTCTAGAAAATAGAATTAGCTTGGCAATAGCAGCGAAGCGGCAATTTTTTTTCTTGTATTGAGGTGACGTCGACAAATAGTAAGAGGGATTAGTTCAGAGAAGCAATAATTAAATTGTCTAGCTGGGAAACGTATTGTGAATAGAAACTGTTAAAATTGGAAACAATATTAAATTTACAATCAGTAAAATCTCCTTAAAAAATTCCTGAATTAGTGTAATTAGACAAAACATTAGCAATTAAAATAAATTCAGTAAAGTGCGACTTTGAATCGCACACGTAGGGTTCCGTACGTTGGGCTTTGAGCATTTCTTTTAATATGGCGTTTTTTTTGCGTTTTTGACGTTATTTCAGTTGAAATAATTTTTTTTTTGTTTATTTATTTTTGATGTGTAAACATCTATACGCTAGGCGGTAAAAATCTTTTTCACAATACAATCACAAATTTTGAGTAAGATCGTAAAGCGTTATCAAATCGATGTGAGCTATGTATGAGTGTATTAGTGTAATCAGACGGACAACAAGAAGTACAGAGAAACTTAACAGCTGCATAGAAATACACTCAACCGAATTTTAAATCATATATTCAGGAGCAATGTTAATTTTAATAGAAATTGCTTTTGAAGTGTAATAGTGTTGCCAGTGGGGATAATTTTGTTAAAAAGTTGAAAAATATAAAATAAATAAAATATATATAAACTTTTCAATAAAAGAGCGTTTTAAATGTCAATTATTTGTTTAAAAGATATATAGCAGTCTTTATAAAGAATTTATAATATTATATTGCATCATATCTTCATTACGTACTGTTGCCTTACAGTGAAGCTGGTGCACGACAATTGGGTAACAATCTCCATCTTATGCCAATTATAATGGGTGGAGATTTTAATAAAAATTTTGCAAACCCACAGTCGCAAGCTTTATCAAAATTTTTATTTGACGTTTTCTACTTGCATATGAGCAATTCTCCACAAACCCCACAACTAATAATTCCGCTACTATGCGGGCCTGTTCTGAAAATCACGGTGATTTAAATCACTGTGATTTCAAAAACAAACTATTAATAACTCACTTGTTAGTGGATTTTTATTGTATTTTAAGTTTTTGTCATGTATAACAGAATATTTTATTCCAACTTGCATGGTTATAAATCGTGAAATTTACAAAAGCTGTGACTTAGCTTTCATCAATTTTTTGAAATCACCGTGATTTGACATGTCGTGATTTGCAGAACAGGGCCGATAGTTGTAGTTTTCCATAGATTTTTAAATACAGTAGAGTCAAAAATTTATTTATCTTATTTTAGTTACTCTGCCAATATTAAAAAAAAATTCATTACTAGATGTTTACACATCTCGGACTCACATTCCTTTTTTTCTCTTTTTTCTCGTTTTGGCGATTTTTTTTTGCAGTTTTTGGCGTTTTTTCGATTTTGGCGATTTTTTTTCATTTTGGCGATTTTTTTTTAATTTTTTGCGATATAATTTTTTTTTTAATTTGGCGATTTTTTTTCGTTTCCTCGTTTTTTTTTTGGTTTGGCGATTTTATAATTTTGGTATTTTTTTGTTTTACCGTTTTTGAAAATTTCAAGAGTTTAGCTCTTACGGTTTCCAAGATACAGCAAGTTGTCAAAATTACATAGTCAAAATTTTTTCACCTTTGGTGTACGGAACCCTAAAAAAACATATGGGCATTTCTCCGAGAAATTTTTTTTTGTCGCGTGCGACAGCAAGCAATTAACCTTGTATTTCAGAACAACGTGACTCGATTTTTCTTAAAATTTTACCCAACGTAGTCAAAATATATAAATAAGTAAAAAAAAAATCGTTATATAGAAGTATATTTGCTTGGTGTCGCACGCTACAAAAATTTGAAATTCCTGTGGAAATGCCCATATTCAGATTCCTCACTGCCGACAATAGTGCTATTTGTTACTTCATTTCCTATTTTCAAATATTTAGTTGTCAAAAAAACAAATCATATAAAATCTCACATATATGTAGATGAAAATTTACTTTAAAATGTTACAACATAAGGACTCTTAATGCAGATTATTACCAGTTATTCTTATTTTCTCTCTCTCTCTCTCTCTCTCTCTCTCTATCTCTCTGTGACAAGTGTATGATATATAAAAAAAATTATTTTTGTTGAATAAAACAAGTAGTTTTATTGTCATCTTAAGGAAAATGTACTGCAGTTACAGTCATCATTATCATCAGTATCATCATCACAAGCAACTTGAACATCATTTGCATTTGACATCAATGATAATAACTGAATTGAATGAAGAGCAAGGGAGTAGAAAAAGTTTTTTTCTTTTTTGTAAAATATGATGATGTACCCGCATGACAAAACAAAAAAAATATATAAGAAATGTAATGAAATAAAAAATTAAGTTGAAAAATTTTCATAAAAAATTTACCTTGATGACTGACTGTTTTTTATGACGACGATTCGTTCGTTGATTTGCAGCAACATGTTTTATAGTGTAATAAACTTTACTTCTACTTTCTTGTTTGATATTTTTTTTCCAAGTTATTATTTTTTCTCTCTTAATTTTGCAAGAATTTGTGCCTGCATAATGTTTTCCTATTTGCGCATTTTCTTTTTCTACATTTAATAAAGAAATTGAAGTTTATCGCATTACTGACATGATGTAACTTCATGTGATGGAAATTCTTTTTCTGTTTGAAATTATGTACATACATACATCACATGAACTTTATTATTGTCATAAAATAATAATGCACAGTGGGAATGTTGACCGAAATAATGGTACATAATAATCATCTAACTTTTAAACTGCAAACGTGTATGTATCTATTAAACAAACATATGTAAAAAGAAGAGAGGTGTCGTAGGACAACCGGTTATAGCTTTGCTGCTTAGTTATATATGTATATAAAACAAACTTCATGTGTAAAATAATAATGCAATAAAATTAGATTATATGATGATGTCAAATTCAACAAAACAAAATCAAACAATATCTTTCGTTGGCTTTCGTACTTCGCTTTTAAGTAAAAAAAAAATCAAAACAAAAATAAATGTATAACTATACAAAAGTGTCGATTATTTTTGTAAAGAAACTTACGTCCTAACTCCTGTATCGCGCAATAAATAGCAAAGCTTTAATTATCACCCCATTATTTTAATTTATTGAATCTTCCAAGGTTTTAATGTTTAGTGGAAACAAATGATCAGATTTTAAAAATTTCAATGTTCGTTATAAAAAACTTCTCAGCCAGACGAAACTAGTTTGAAGCAGAGAATGACAATGAGTACTCAAAACATATATGTACATATATACATAAGTAAATAGTCTTTATTTAAGTAACTGCGTATAATCATAATTATAGCAGCGCGAACATATTTTCTCTCAAGCAACTACTGACTATAGCCGATTCCACACAAAAGAGCACCTATACTTCGTTTATGCAAAAAAGTAAAATATGCTATAACTGCAAATAAAGGGCACTTGCGTATCAAGCACAATGACCTCTATCATATTTATAATCAGATTAGGCTTATACTCAGACTACGGATATTTAATCGGTAGGTAAAAAAATATAGGCATAATACTCGTGATATTTATTCATCATTTAGCACCGTATACATACATTTGTGCATATGAAATGGAATGTCAAATATGTTTGACTGTTGGAAAACATGCTTTATGTGTGTGTTAATAAAATAGCCCTCTATATACGCATGCGTAGCCGATTAATACTCTGAGTATTTTTATATTCATGCGTATGATTGTAGCTCATACAGTCAATAAATATTTGTTATAGTTGTTTGTGCTGCGTAATTTAAAGGATGTGTATAAACATAGTTTTTATAGTTATACGTATTCGGTTCAATTAATTAATGCATGCGTTTGCATATGAGGGTGTTTTTTTATTTATAGCTGTACGCACTCATAGTTTTTTTTTGACGGCCAATACTCAAAGAGTGGTTAAGACGATACTTTTTCGTTCTCTGGTTTGGAAAATAGAGTTAGTGAGTCGCACAGTGGAATTTTGGTGTAAAAAACCCCATTTTTTGGTCACTAAATTTAAAAAATGGTTAAAAAAAATATTTATATGTAAAATATACACAAATGGTTTTTTTTTATAAATTGTACTTAATTAAAAAAAAAAATTAAGTAAAGAGTATAGAAAGAAGATAAGCAAGAAATTACTTTTATTTTTATGCAATTCAGTGGTCCATACAAATAGCGCAATTGTTCTTCTAAAGGGACTAACTCAAAGTTTACAAATTTTGAGTAGAGCCAAATAACTGTTTTTATTTTCATATACTCTTATATTACTAAGCGGGATATAACTGAAAAAAAAATATGAAGATTTTTACCTAAGTTTATCGTTTTCTTGCCAAAAGTGGAAATTGCAAAGTTTTGAGCCGACTCTCTGTGGAGAAACAAAAGATTTATGGGCATTTCCATGATGTCGCACGTGACCGTAGTAAGCTTGTTAAGTGAATAATAAATCGAGTTTTTATTTTGACAATAACTTAATTTAGAACTTATAGTTCTAAATTAGGCCTACAATTAATGCTTAGTTTGAGTTTTAGCCATTTTCGTCTTTAAGATAATTGAAAAACAAAAAAGCATGCACATGGGATAAAAAACGAAGTTTTTGTTGCTAATCAATATTTATGTGTGACTAATTTATAAATTTTGTACACTGCTGATTTATATTTTCTTATGTGACATGTCCCACCTTACCTTTTGGTATATACATATATATATATATATATATTGTTTCTGTTGATTTTTTTTACGAAATTATATATATAAAATTATAAATTATGAGTTTATGTTGACTTTGTCTCTTTAGTATGCAGTCATACCGCCTTACCTTTTGGTATATACATATATATATATATATTGTTTCTGTTGATTTTTTTTTTTACGAAATTATATATATAAAATTATAAATTCTTTAATTTAATTATAATTCTTTAATTCTTTCCTTCAGTGTATTCCGCATTATTTCCTTCCTTTCAAATGTATGGTAATGTCATAATATTTTCTCTTCCTTCAACTTATCTCTTGACTGTTAGCAATTGCGTATTTTCTCATCTTAATTTAAATAATTTAAAAGTATGTATGTAATTTTTTTGTGTAAAATTGTTTGCTTTACACTTACAATGTTGCACGTGACCATTTTTAAATAGCTGCCACTCTCACAAGTCTTTATATTTTTTATGCCAGATGTATTTATTTGAATTTTATTAAATATATCTGTGCTTCGTGAAAGCTGAAGAGTTTTTTTATTTTGCAATTACAATGTCGCAAGTGACCAAGTCTTTATTCTTTTCAGCCAGGTTATTTTATATGAGTTTTATTAAATATTTCTGTATGCCGTGATTATTTAATGAGCTTTCTGCATGCACTTACGACGTGCTCATAACAAATGTTAGTTTTCAATGTCGCACGTGACATAGAAATATGCAATTTTTTAACCTAGACGTTTTTCACTCATTTGCAAACGCTTAGTTTCTTTCGCATTCTTTCTTGACTCTTTGTACCCTCAGAAAAATTTTAAGGAGATAAAGTCAATGGATAATGCCTTTATTAAAGATTTTGTTACTCTCTTGAAGGTGGTCAATGTCGATGATATTCCGAACATCCCAAAAAAAAATGGCCACCATGAACTTATTGGCTGACAAAAGCACTTTGGCTGTTTTTAGCGCTAATTCATGCCCTGTTTTGATATTCCTGCAAAAATGTCCAACGACTACATTTGTGCTAGATTGTGAGCAAACAGCAAAAGTGATTATACGAAATTTAAACCATTGAGCTTCGTGTGATGCCTATGGCTTTCCATAATCCCTCTCACAATCACTTTCCGATTTAACTTTTATGCTCCGATCACCATATCGTTAATGTTTTGGGTGCAAAAACCTCATGGGGATCTCCAGAAGATTAATTATTCTCCTTACTATCATAGCAAAAATTCAGTAAACCATTTGTTTGAAATTGATAGTAACTAGTTCCCATAGCATTTAAGAAGCTCAGCTTTTGTTTAGGCCATAATTCCTTCCAGCAAAGAATAATACTTAGTGAGTAAAGAAAATTAAACGTTTTTATTTTACCAATGGCCTTCGCACAAAAACAAAACCGAATAGCTTCTCAAAATTATCTTTAAAGCTAAGAGGTGGGAAATTCAAAAAGTCATGGACTTATTGACTCGTCCTTACAACTTTGAATACTATTATTAAATCTATTGAATGACATCAAAAGATATTAAAAATGCGGTGAAGATTCTAATTTTATTCTCTTTGGTGATTAATTAATTTCATTATTTTAACAATGTGGTAATTTGCTTTCTATCGCAACATAATTATTTTACTATTTATTTTAAATACAATTCATTTAAATAGATTCATTCCCTTAAGCCAAATTTCTTTTTTTTATTACTAATTTCATTATTTCTTCTTTATTTTCAGGTAATTTGCTACGGCAAAACATAAAAATGCAAATAGTCTAGAGAAATTCAAATTTTAAGCGTAAGTTTATGTGCACAAAATATAAAAACAGCAAAAGAAAAACCAACGTGGAAACCATTTAATTAAATCCTTGATTCAGCAGTTAATTTATTTTATATATGTGTATGTGTAGTTAAGAATGTGTGTGTGTGTGCGTGTGCGTAAGTGTGCTGGTTTCTACTGTTGGAACACTGTGTTGTTTGCCAGGCAATCACAAATGCTTTTTTCTCCGTTTGGCATCAACAGCAGCCCCGCAGCACATCAAATATCAACAACACACAAAAACATGAATTTTACAATTACAGCGCATAAATTATCTACTCCTTCTAATGGAGGTTTTCGGTGACGCTTATTACGACTACTAAAGAACATTGATGACTTTGTTAGAAGTAAATAGAATTTAGAAACCTTGCTAGCATACGCGCAAATCCTTAGATGGTTTTGTGTTTTTTTGTAGAGAAATTGACACAACCAAACACCTCTGCACTTTCCTTCCGCATGATAAAATAAAACTGGCATAATTTATGGCGAAACAGTGGGGCAAATTAAAGTTAATTTTAAGAAAAAAAAATTAATATATATCAAACGTTTTTTTAAACCCTGCCCAAAAAAAGGGGCGTTATAAGTCCACGTATAGACCAAAGTTTGCGCACATTTGCGCCACTTTTTTTGGGCGATTTTTTTTTTTTAAACGTTACCTTTTTTCCTATTTTTGCTCATCTTGCATAAATATTTTTTTCAGTCATGAAATGTTTTGCTTTTAGAGGAGGAGAAATACTCCCCATCATCAGTTTAATTTTTATGATATCAAGGCATATCAACGCATAATTGGTAGATTTTTTTAATATTTACATTATTCTGGCAAATAGAACTTTTTCCACCCACACACAAAAGGAAGCGGGAATGAAAATGGCATCTTACGGTCTCCTAGGCCCAAGTTTAGGGTTTTGAGCTTTTGCCGATGTTAAAAGATGCATTTGCCAAACAAAAGTACGAATATGAAAAAATTTAAGGTAAAGTTAAATTTTTTAGAGGTGGGATTAGTTTCTCTGAGGGGAACTTTTTTTTCCTTTGTCCGATTTTTCTGCCTAGAACTATTTAACCTTTCTCTGCCATGTTTCATTGATCTAGGGACGCTCAATAACTTTTAACAAGCAATCTAACCTAAAAACAGTATTGGGCAGCTTTTTGGCTCAAATACTCCTCTGTGCGACATGTTGATAAATGCCAAAAAAAAAACTTGATGCAAACGGTATAAATTTTAATAGAAATCTGCGATATTTCTTCTAGGCCTAAATGTCCTATAAATGTACGCAATTTTTTTATTCATAATTTTCATGAGAGAGTGAAATTGAAAAAAGAACTTTGTGACTACTTGTCTTGAAAAAAGTTTTGCGAAAATTCGAGTATTTTGTAAAATTATTGTGCAACAATGGAATACACTGTTCAACAGTGAAAAAATACACGGACTTAGCAGTATAGGTTCTGTGAATGGTGTCATCAGTTTTTCGCCAACAGCTAATTCAGACTTGATAATAGCTCTTAAGCTTTTATATAAAGCGAAACGCTTTTTTCCTTTACTTTTCCAATGGCCAATGATGTTGAAGCGGTAGGAAACTAATTTTTAATAATCACGCATATTGCGTATGTCGGCTCGAATATTCGACTACGAGAATTTTGTCATTGATTAAAAAAAACTTGCACACGTTTCCTTTACGGCCTGTCCCACGATGTCACTAGAAATCGTTCGATCGACAACTTGTATTTCAAACAACAATAACATTAGAAAATTTGTTGTTGTTTTCAATGTAAGTATTCGATCGAACGAATTCTAGTGACATCGTGCGACAGGCCGTTAATCTAGTACAAAATTCTCACAGACGAATATACGACTCGACATGCGGAATGCGGATGAATGTTTTATAGTTTTAAATACTTAAAATTCTATATCATACTTTCAGGTTATAAGAAAAAAAAGTCATCTTATTTAAGGGTCAATCCCACGATATCGACAACATTCGACTTGTCGCACACTTACATTCAAAACAAAAAAAAATTTTAATATATTGTTATTGTTTCAAATGCAAGTAAGTGTGCGACAAGTCGGACATCGTGGGATTGGCCCTAAGGTAAGTAGACTTATTTCTTTTCTCATAACCTGAAAGTATGCTATAGAATTTTAGGTATTTAAAACTATAAAACATTCACCCGCATTCCGCATGTCGAGTCGTATATTCGTCTATGAGAAGTCGAACGTTGTCCGACATCGTGGATTGGCCCTTATTTAGTATATAATTTTTCTTTAATTTTCCAATTATCTCTACTGTTAATTTAACTTTAAATTTATTCTGCCAAAAACAACAGTTTTTTTTCTCGTATACCCAGCAAAAAAGAACATGTCAAATCAAGATGTGAAGTGATGACGAACTGGTTCGATTTTGGCGAAACATGATGTTTACAATTTCAATACATTGATCCCATTAAAACGTATGAATTGAACTCATGCAAGTTCACTAATTCGATGACGATTTTTTCGATAAATACAAAACAAACAAAAACAAAAAAAAAATTTGCAACTGGGATACGAATCGTGCCGTTCTGACTGCTAAGACATGCTCTCCAGAAGTGAGCTATTATCTTCTTATTAATTGTTGCAGATAAAACTTGTTGTATCAAAATTTGTCAGTGTGACCATTTAATTCCGTGCCTTTTTTCTTTATATATTTAAACCAGAGCTGTTAAATTTCGATTACGATTATTAATCAATTGGATTACATTTTAAAAAGAATTGTAATGATTACATAATTGCCTTCAAAGAAATTGCTGATAAATAATTGATTACGATTACTGATAATCGAAAAATAATCTGAATTACTTAAATTACTAAAAATAATCAAGAAGAATCAGAAATAATCAAAAAGTAGTCCGACTACTTTCAAGGATTACTTTTGATACAAATGTGTTTGCCAAAGGTAAATCAATAATTGCATACACAATCAATTCTCATATTCCATTTCATAGAAATTTAAGTTAAATAGCTGATGTTAATAATAATCTCTACCCCAGTAGATGGACATGGGTGCTGATGAAGTGCGTGGCTGCACAGAAAAATATCGGTATTTCTCCCAGCTAATAAAGTTTAGTTTAATTTTTCTTCTCTTCTTTAGATACTCACATTAATTCATAAAAATGATTCATTCAATAAGAATCGAAATTACTGAACTCAAGCCTGATTAAGATTACTTTTGATATTTAATAAATAATCAAAAATAATCAAAAGTAATTCTTATAAATAATCGGATTATTTTTTGATTACTTTTGATTCTTTTTGATTCTTTTTAGTAGTTTTAAGTAACTCAGATTACATTTCCATTGTTAGTAATCGTAATCAATTAGTAATCGTGCGAAACTGAATATAATAGTAATTTAATCTTTATTTCACCTTTAAAAAAAAGTAATCAAATTAGTAATCATGACGATTACTAATCATTACTTAACAGCAATGATTTTAACCGAGTAATATTGCATGCATTTTTAAAGAGTTCGCCAACCTTAGCTTTATTTACGATTCATTTATTATTCGAAAAATTAAATGTTCATGAAATCATGCCAACACATTTTATTTTAAGCGAATTCATTTATTTTTTGCTGGGTACGTTCAATTATATTTTTGTTGTCAAATTATTTTTTATTGCTCTTGCTGGTATAAGCCGTTGTTTCTTACTTTGGCAAAGAAAATTTACATACTTTAATTAATCTTGTTTGTGCGGTGTGTTACCATAAACTGGAGCTTTTGGGTTTTTTTTTTGTAGAATGGGATTGGCATTACACTTTACCTATAGTTGATTTACAAAACAAATTTAGAACAAGTGAAGAAACAAAAAAAAAACCAGTAGGGAAATAAGAATAAAAACTAGAATATGGGTAAAGGTAGTAATAAAGGCACGTGCTTTTAAATAAAATTTTTAATAAAATGTTTAAGAAATATACAAGAATTAATAGAAAAGTAGTTATTATTTCAATTAAAGGACTGGCTTATAGTTATCCTGTGCATGGAATATTTAATTTGAGAAAGTTTGCATAGTTCGAAATATTAAATTGTGTAATCTAAGTCTTACTCAAGCTGCTTTTCATTTTTGAAAAGAAAATACTCGCAGTTTAAAGGACATTTCTGTATGTACAGCAATATTAAAAATAAATGCAAAAAAGATATAATGTATTCCGATTGATTTCATATTCCAATTTTGTTTCATTTCTATATGTATATCTTACAAATTTAATTTTCTTTTTAAAACAGGCTTTTTAGTTGATTATTAAAGTCAATTAAACAGCACCGTAAAATAATGAGATTTATATACAGGTTCTTATGTAATATTCATTTAAGATACGAACATGAGGACCTGTTCATGTAACACTTAGTTTCATCTTATGGGCACGTGCTTTCTTCCAGCCACTTGTATCATGAGTTGATGGTCCAAATCTGCTGTTAAATACCCCCATAAGTTCTTTACATCCACCTTATCTCCCCTGGGTAATAGCAGGATGGTCTTTAATTAGATATATTGAGGCATCTTCTTAGAGATTATTCTTATAACTTTCCCTGTTTATAGCATGTGGAGCAAGCAATTACTGCTTTCTATTTTTAATAAATTTTTTCTTCCATTTTTGTTAAAATTCTTCGCTTTTCATTAAAGTTAAATGAAGCCATTTAAAAACACATTTAAACTGCACAGAGAAAACAGTGCCTACTAAATACCTCATATGGTTTTTTTCAATAAGGAAATCTTATTAGTTTCATAGAGAAAACCTTTTTGCAAAATTAAAAATCAAGAAGAAATCTTCTAGTTTTTTTTTCTAGGTTATCCTATTGATTTTTTCAATAAGGTTTTCTTCTTGTTTTAATTAGGCGACCTCATAACAAGCAGCCTGAATAACCATTGAAATTATTGTGCAAACATTTTTATACAAAAATGAAAAAGATCATAAAAAAATTGTCTCTATGCCTATTTATTGATATAAAACAACAAGACACCTCATAAAATCAAGAAGATTTCCTTATTAAAAAAAATCAATAAGATGCTTTACACATAATCATATAGGAACCTAATAAAATCAAGAAGAAAACCTTATTGAAAAACCCTAATAAAATCAATAAGAAATCCCTATAGCTTACAATTTATAAGAAAACTTAATAGAATCAAGAAGTTTTTCTCTATGGATTGTTTTTTTGTTGCCAAAAAAAAAACGGAAATTGAGCAAAAAAAATTGTGAATAATAAGATTTTTTCTTGATTTGATGTGGTTTTCTTCTTGAAAAAATTAATAAGATTTACCACATAAAAACAATAAGGAATCTCTATGAAGAAATTTTCGTTTCTTTCTGCTGGGATACCACTTAGCCTAAAAATGTTTCATAGAGAAAATCTTCTTGATTCAATGAGGCAGTTTTTTCGCTGTGTGATATTATCGAGATGCGTCATATCATAATTTTTATTTATTTGTATTGAAACAAACTGTAATATGAAATCAGCAAATCACAGCAAATCAACGCACGGTGCTTTATTACATGTTTTGTCAAGACGCAAAATCGATTTTCATCAGATCACCTAAATATATTAATAGAGTGATACCATATTGTTCCTTCCAGACCATCAGTAATACCCTGTGAGGAAATCAGCAAGATTGGTGGGCTGGTATTATTATTGAAGACAAAAATAAACTATATGCGCAATATCAGCAGAGTTATCCCTGCAAAATATCAACGGTTTTTTATGTCAGTTTTCCAGACTTCAATGTAATTTGAAATATTTGTAAATGTTGGAAGGTGCCTCACCTACTCATTTTAACTATTACGAGTGTTTCTTTTTAACAGGTAAAAAGGTCAATGGAATAAATCCTACAAAATATCAGGTGTTTGACACGACCACTATATACCAGTTTTGAAAACAACTGACAAATCGGTCCAGCTGTTCTCTGATTTAAGATAAATTGAAAAAAGTAGGTTTACAGCCGGGTTTTGTAAAACATAAGCACTTGTATATGATATGAACAGGTCAAAGTTTGTATCGCTTTGTAAGCCAAATTACATGTGATAATTATTAATGAACAAATAACACCAAAGTTAATTTTAAGTACTCTGACAAACACTTAGTAGAACGGAACAACTAGCTGTTTTCGAAGGCCACTAAACCTTCATCATCAGCGTTCTTTTGTGTTTGGTCCACTGTGTGTGGTGTCAGTTGATGTAGATTTCTGGCTTTTTTTTGCAAATGGAATATGTGAATTGTTTTGATTCATCTTACTTTAATTTGCTGGAAGCTTTTTTGTAATGAAAGCTCAATTTTACCATCTCTAAATTTACAACAGTCTTGCCATTGTCGTTTGTTCTTTACTAATTATGCACATGTTAGTTTATTTGCTTATTTTTAGTTTTTTTGCACATAAGAGGTTTGTGACTGTTCAAAATTTGTGATTGAAGTCTACTGATGATTTGGTTGAAGCGCTAATGAAATGCTTATTTAGACATGCTGAGCCACCAGCAAATAAATTTCAATTATTGTAAAAATTAAAAATTTTAAAAATCCCCTATATATCTAGAAAAAATGTGATATCTTCTAAACGGCTGGAACGATTTTTTGCAAACAAAGCTAAGACAACTCTCGATGAAGTAGCCTTTTGAAAAATAAATCGAAAGTGGTCTAGCCATTTGGTATGTATGTGTTGTTCAAATATTCGAATATTCGACAAAAATTAATCGAATACTTTTTTATTCTAAATTGAAAATATTTGTTCGTTCGACTTAAAATGATAAAAAAAAACACTAAAAAAACCCAATGTGGGATTTGAAAAAGTAAAATAAAAAAAATTAGAGAAATCAGTGTTGGCGTTCTAAAGTGATGCGAATACAAATGAGCCACATTTGATTTTTATTTATATAGACCTTAATTTTTTTGCTCTATATATATTATCGGCCAAAATAAGTGCAACATTTCCAGTATTCTTGCATTCCTGAACTGTATAAAAAATAATTAATTAGTAAAAAATATAGGGCCTATGTTTGTAAAAAGCAACGCCAAGCGTTAATAAATTTTATATGAAAAAAATTTGAGGGCCTGTTCATCTAAATGCGTATGATAGATTCGATATAATATTTATATTGAAAAGAAAACAAATTTCAGTTTTTTGTTTTTGTTTCTAATATTAATTTTCGATCGAATCGAATACAAAAACAAAACATATACAAAATTTATCATAGCGTATTACAAAATTATGCCCATAATGTTATATTTCATAACATATCGCTGCTTTATTGCAGCATATAAATACTTCAAATTAAAATTTTAAAACTTATTTTTTGTAAAACTACATTTATACGAGTTGTAACCCTTTTCCAGTATGTAAGCAATATGTTAAGAAATAAATAACACATATAAACATGTCTATTTCCTAAACCTTCTACTGCTTATAGACTATCCTGGCTTCTTGTTAAGCCTCAAAGCCTAAAGTACCCATTTACAACAAGGCAACAAGTTGTTAATGAAAATCTATTTGTTAAAGTCCATCATATGATACAACAACATACAAGTGACATACTGAAATGTTAGGAAACTGAAATTAAATTGCTGCAGGTCAAGGCATAATACAACAAAGCAACTGACATTAACATTTAGAAAATCTGTGAAAGATGAAGAGAGAGCGAGAGAGAGAGAGAACAGACAGACAGACGAACTTATGACCAACCAAAAATCACACAGACTAACCCGAACACAATAACTGAAATGAGTATATAAATTCACATCAAATACAACTAGTGTACCTGTAAAATTCTATTCTACTACAGCAAAAAATGGTAAAAAATTTATCATTATTTTGCCTTCTTCGTATACGACATGTATGTAGTAAGTAGACTTATGCAACTATAAGTTTGAATGAACTACGCTTCAAGTCGTGTTGCAAATAAACTAAATTTTACTGGCAGCACGTAGTAAAGATACTCTTACTCTATTATGTTTTCTAGTATATTCACATTTAGAGAGATAAGGAGCAAATCACAGGATATCATCTAATCTACTTTAGGGGGTTTTAGCTTTCAACATGTGGAAAACAATACAGCAACAGCACGATAGCAACAACTAAAACAATTGAAATACTAAAATGATGCGTTTTGCACGTGTTGGTTATTTGGTCATTTAGCCATGTTATTGTGAGAAGGAATAAGGACTATATAAAGCAAAACCACACACACACACACTCTATTTTTTGAACACAAACATACGTTTCCACAGACATTCTCATACATATAATATTCAATGTATAAGATATATGTATATTATATGGCAAAAGGAAGGCGTACATACGTACATACATACATATGTACATCTCACATATATTTTAGAGTTTATCTATTTCTACAGTCAGTTTTATAGAGTTTGGACAAATGATGCCACTGGCATTTTACTTAAATAAATAAATGAAAGCAAAGGAAGTGATACCCTATATCCGGTAGACATATACAACTAGATTTTATAGTCCCAGGATGAAGTACGCAGTTCCAATTAAAAATGCTTTATTTTGCCTTTATTATTAAAAAAACCTCAACATATCTTAGGTTAGGTTAGGTTAGCAGGCTTCTGGTAAAGAAGATTGAAATTTAGAGTCCAGCTCACTTGGGTCCAATGCAATGATCCCTTTATGCTACCTGTGATTTGAAGAGAAGACAGTGAGTGAGGATTGTAGAGAAGTGATAGTGATAGAGAAGCAGGAAGGTGAAGGAGGAGATAGAGGAAAGCTTCATTATTTCTACAACTCTGCTTTTTGCACATTCTTAAAAATACAGTGTTGCAGCGCCTCTGGTGTCAATTAGGCGTATTAAATTTTGAAGCTGTGCTTATTAGCCATTCTATTGATTATTTTACTTCGCCGATGATTCTGAATACACAACACCGATGAAGGAGGGCGCTGTTATTTTACATTCGGATTAGCATCCGTTGAAACTGATACAAAGGACACTAATGCATGTCAGAGAAATGTCTGGTGTTGTTATTTTAATGGCTGTCGGAGACCGGGTTCGAAACCAGGACTTTAGGTTTTGCAGTCAACGTGCTAAATACTTCAGCCAACACCACCCTCTTATATCTTATATCTTAAAAATATATCAAATAAAAAAGCCTATTGCGCTTTCAAAATCTATTTAATTATTTATGTGATCATAGGCGATAAAAACGTCAGTCGAAAAAAATAGATTCGAGAAAAATCACTTCTAAGAACGATTTTTTTTTTTTTTTGAAAGAACAACTTAAAATAATTTTGTTATAAAGCAAACTTAACTTTGTCCACGAATGCATCTAATCTTTATATATATAATTCTTGTGTAAGTGTGTATGTCACTGAACTCCTCCCAAACGGCTGAACCGATTTGAATGAATTTTTTTGTATGTATTTGGGTGGCATCCTGGATGATTTAGATTTACAAAACTAAGACCAGGAGGGCGATACGGGGGAAATTTTTGCCCCTCCGAAACAATCAAACCGATTTTAATAAAATTTAGAATATAGATAGATCTGTGTCTAAAAAGTCCCAAATAGTATGTCACTTTTTAAAACTAGGACCAGAATGACATAAGGGGAATAAATAGATCGGTATCTATGTTATTTATCTGTACTGCAAGTAAACGGCTAGCTAGTGTTTTATAAAAATGAAGTTTCACTATTTAGCTTATTATAACTTTTATTGAAATATTTTTTGGACTTTTGTGAATATTTTTTGTTTATGTCTTTATCCTTACAAAGACATAAATGAGAAAAGACATCAAGATCCGTCCCAAAATTTGGAGCATCAAAAGTACTATGATAAAGATTTGGACCAAGCTATTGTTCGGCACAATACCTATCTTTATAATCGGCTATGGTTTGTAAAGGGTGTTTTTATAGAGTGACATAAGTTTAAATCATAATAAAACAAGTAAATATATTTTTAGTATCAATGAAGCGGGCTTAATTGGAACGCAAATTATATGAAATTAATGTTTAAATATGATTTCTGCCATGTGGCCGCCACTGCTGGCGCATATAAGGCACCATCTGAAACAGTAATTTTTAACAACTTTTCGCAGCATTTGCGGCCGTATATCACCGATAACTCTTCGTTGATTTTCAGGTGTTCAATTGTTTGTAGCTTATCAACGAAGACAAGTGACTTAACATAACCCCAAGAGAAAATAATCCAATGGAGTTAAATCACACGATCTTGGTGTCCAATTAATTGGTCCATTACGTGAAATTATTTTTTCATTAAAAGTTTCTTTGACTAAATCAATTGTAGCGCCCGCTGTTGGCATGTGGCTCCGTCCTACTGGAACCATATATTAGCAAGATTATTGCCACGTCATTGAGATACGAAAAATTTCGAATCATGTTCCTATACCGTTCACCATTGACAGTAACATTCTGAAGACATATGGACCAATGGATCCGCCAGCCCATAAAGCGCACCAAACAGTAATTTTCTGTGAATGTTTCGACAAAAGCTTGTGGATTCTCCTCGCTCGAAATGTAAAAATTCTGCTTATGTATTTACGTACCCATTAAACCAGAATTGGGCTTCATCAGAATATGGAAGAAGTGCACGATGAGTTTGACGAATAGAACAAACAATTCTTTTGATTAAAAAATTTCTACAATTTGCACGCGTTGCTCTGGTCTAAGTCGATTCATAATAAAATTTCAAAGAAAACTAAACAAAAAGCAACTATCAGCTGTAAAATGAGTGCTGAAATAAAGCAGTGTTGCCAACTCAAAATTGTGACACTCTAGAAAAACACCCTTTATATTCAGTCACTTGGTTACTTAACAACTTGCACTAAGTCCCAGACTCATGAAACTGCTTTAGTCTTATGAATCAGGAAATAATTATGGTCCTTCGTATCAAATTATATTTGTCAGTATTCGTTGTTGTAGTATATCAGCTGTAGCTGGAATCTGAAAGCTTAAAATATTTAGAAGTCTAAACTGCATGACAAAAGGATATGCCTTCCTCACATTTTCTATTAGTATCAGCAGAGATAGAAAAATTATACAATACTTTAACTTTAGTGAGCAGTTCTGGGTAGAAAATATTTTATATCACCTAAAACGGCTAAATCAGCATCTTCTTTTTTGCAGAACATTTAAAGCAGATCTTATGCATTTCTCTGGCCGCTAGTCTGCTAACAAGGTGCATTTGTAAAGTTATAAAGCATTCAGGTATTGATATTAAATAATAAAAAGTGAATATAGGAGTGCTTAAGGAGGTAATGTGGGAGGTAGTGGAATAGCCAGTGCTTTATTTTTGTTATTTTTTCCATTTTTCCAAAACAATAGTAAAAACTTACGTTGATTTATGCAATTGTTTGGCACTTCCTGGCCATTCTCGATTGCACCTTTGCAGTCTGTATTGTTGCTGCTGCTGCTGACGGTGCCAATCATTTATTGTGGCTTAAATTCATGTGATATGAAAACTTAGTATTTGCCAACATTTTGCCGGCTTTTATTTGCCCTCCTCCTAGGCTGGTTTGAAACACTCATGCAAATATTTGTGGAAAAACAAACTGCAAAGAGATGGATAGAGAGAGAGAGAGATATGGAGGACGTGGGAAAAAACTTGTTTGTCCTATATTTACAGAAACAGTCCAAAATGCTCAAAGTCATGGAAGGTTACTACACTGGTTGATACACTTCCTCTATACACATGTAGTCGATTGTTTTATACAAATTTATTTTGAGTTTAAAGAGTTGGTAATAAATATTTGGTAGTCACAATTATTTATGAAATTCATGGGGAGACAATTCAATTTGTTTTTACAATTTTATTTTAGTTTTTCTTGTTTCAATGACTCAAACTGTTAAGCAGATAGTTTATTTGTTTTTAAATTTATAAGGTGATATCATGTAGACATTATATTTTTGCTTGACAAATAAAATAGTATTCGTCAGGAGCTTTTTTTGCGAGGCTTTTATTGAATTTTTATGTAAGGTCATGATAAATTTTGAAATAAAAGCTTGATTTGTCAAAAACAAACATCATCATTACTTAAAAAGCTTCCAAAAAGCTTAAGTACGACAAAACATGTTAAATTATGCTAAATTTAAGCTTTCATTACATTTCTAACAATTTTATGTGCAATAAATGAAAACAATTCACATGATATGTAAAGAAAACACAACACAACGGTAAGACTGTTGTAATCTATTTATGTTAAATTTGAGCTTTCATTACATTAAAAGCTTCCAACAAACTTAAATACGACAAATCAAAATAATTCACATATTCCATTTGCATTGAAAAAAAAATTTAAAGATATTTCCGAAGCAGCATGTTGTTCCATTTGTCAGAATATTCAAAATTTTCTCAGGTATTATCACATAGAAATTAAGCCCCTAAAAATAGAAGATTTGGCATAATTAAAACCAAACTAAGCAACAGAATAAATTTTGAACAGCAATAAACTAAAAATTTAATTAGTTTTCAATTTTAATTTAAGCACAAAGTCTTCAAAGATTTACATATTCTTCATTTGAATTACAATTACTTTTATTTATTCTATAGTATGTTTTGTGGTTCAGAAGCCAATTGGAAATTTAACTACAATTTTATTAAAACTTTTAAATTAAATTTGAAAAGAAATTATAATTATATTTCCAATTAATTGTGGATATATTTAATGATCAAACAGAATAAGTCCGCAACTTCAGGAAAAATCGCTGTCAAATTAACAAAGCCCATAATAAAATCTAAGGCAGTAATTTCAAATGCTCTCTAATTTTTGTTTTATTTTCTTTTGTGCTTATTTTTCTTTGTAGTTTTGTTCACAAAATGTATGAAATTTATTGAAAGTATGGTAACATGTTTGAGAGAATATTTATTTATATGTGAGAGCATAAGAAAAAACGTTCTCAAAATAAAATAGATTCTATCTATCGACTGCTTTCTGAGGCTAGTTTTTTGTGTCATTTTGTATGGAAAATGTGTTTATGCCCCAATTCTGTTTGATCATTTAAGCTGCATAAATTCAATTACTATGATTAAATCTATAAGTCTCTTGGTGTTATTTTAGTTAGAAAATTTGTTTAAACACATTTTAAAATTGAACTTTTCTCAAATATTTTCCCAATAAAAGAAAAATAGTAAATATTTGTTAAATCTTAAAATTTATATTTTAATTTATAACTGCCTTATGCTTAAAAATTCATTTATTCTATTTCTTTATACTTCTTGCTTACATATTGACAGATATGCAAATATGTTTATTAAATAAAATACAAATAATATTAAATTTAATATCTTGTATCTAGCAAATTATAACGGAAGAATAATAAAAACAAGATGATGAAAATTAAATAGTTGGAAAGGAAACTGAATATACAAATATAATTTATATGCATATGGAAATTTTTAGCAACTGTTATCAACATACATTTCATTTATACAAACACATGGATATGTTCTGCAATATGAATTCTATAGAAAACAGGAAATACATACTAGCATATCGTTACCTTAATATAGAAATAATTTGTTTTTAAATCGAGATTTCTGCATTTTTCGATACATTAGATGTTCTTCTATACAAATATACAAAAAACTCGATTTCCAAAAAATAACGAGTTAGAGCCTTTCTATATTAAGGTAACGATATGCTCTCTGTAGTAGTAAAGATGTATAGATGTGTGTGTATTTAAGCTCAAGTGTGACTGCTAATGTGTTTATGTTTACATTTAGAAATGAATTTAAATCTCTGGTATTAAATTTAATACACATGAATAATCAACTTTCCCTCTGCAGAACAAAAAAAAACCATAAATATGTAAATACATAAGATTATGAATGAGGAAATTTGAAGGAAATCAGATACAGATTGTACGAGTAGTAATAGAAAATAACAAAGTGGACTTGCATAAGGTCCAACCGCTACTACAATAACTCGTAACTAATCACTCATCTGCGAAGATTCAAATTCACCTATATTCCAGTTCTCGCCATCGACGTTTCTTTTACACAATACCAAAAAATTGTGGCCCTTCTACTCGCTCCCTATATCCGTTCCGTAAGGTCTAGAAAATAGCATAAACCTGCCCTTTTTTTTGGTATTGTGTTAAAGTGCCGCCAATGTCGACAACTGGAATAAGGCTGATTGCTTCAGATTCTCTGGTTGTTCTTTCTAGAAAGCTTCCATGAGCAGGTTTTTCCCTGAGGTCCATGCTCTCTCTATTTCAATCAGCAAAATTGATCTCGAGCATGTGATGTCAAAAAAATATTTTGTTTAAACTGCAGCTAGCTACACAAGTAAACTATAAATAAATTTTATCAAGGCTTAAATAATCGAAAGTAAATATCCCTAAAATGAGCACTACACGTTGCTTTAATTATCGCAAGTCTAATCGAAATCAGTTAGATGTTTCAATAGATGGCGTCATTGATAAAATGTCATAGTCAAATCAGTTTTTTCAATTTAATTTAGTTCTTTCACATTTTTTCGAATGCTGCAAGTTCAAAAAAAATTTGTTGAATCATAGTCGGAAAATTTTCAAGGAAACCATCTTTAATTAAAAATAAAATAAAAGCCATGCGAATATATATGTATGTATATATGTTTTCGTCGTTCCCATAAGGAGCGTAGGACCTGCTTTAATTTAATTTAATGCTCGTAAGACCCAGTTTTCTGAGCTTGCTCATGGGCACATGACCGAAAATATTGCTCCATCTGTAAGTATTGAGGAATTAGAAGCTCCTTAATGTTCTTTCCCAAAAAAATTCTATATATTGTCCGCATTTTTCTGAAAATGAAATTCAACTGTCATGCATGGGCCGGTGCTTTAAAGTTTTAATGAATGTTCTAATGGGGTTTTCCTTCAACCTGCAGATTTTTACCCACACCACGTATCTTATTAACAACACTCTCATTTTCGATTGGCACTAGGAACTATAAAGAAAATTAATTTTTAGCCTCACTATGCTTATGTGGAACTAACTGCCAGCAGAGTTTTTTCCAGTCACTTTAAATGTGCAAAAATTCAATTCGAAAGTAAACGGGCACTACTCTTTCTATACTTCTCCCTCACAATCTATATTCCTAGTTCAAGCACACTGTATAGGTATTGCATGAGCATGGGTTAGCCCCTGAGTGCTGGACCAATTATAAAAGAATAATTTAAAAGTGATTTACGTCAATTGAATATTTTAATCAACTAAATCTTTAAACAAAACTTTAATTGACAGAATTTAAGTTTTAATCAAATGAATTTTTAAACCAAAAATTAATTGACTTAAATAATTTTTAAATAATTATTCAGGGCTATCATGAATAAAATTCCACGTGAAATTTTTCCCATGGAAAAATTCCAACTAATAACAAATAATAGGGAAAACAACAAATTCTAATTGGAAAAGGGAAAAATTTTACGCGGAATTTTATTCATGAAAGCCCTGATTATTTTTATTTAACAACAATTTAATTGACCCGATTAAAAATTTTAATCAAATAAATTTATTAACAAATATATTGTTATGTTTTTACGCCTTTAAAAATGTCTTGCTTTGCACTCGAAGATTTGCAAGGAATAAAAGACCCCAGAGTAGTAATAGTGTTAAAAATAACACTATTTAAATTTATTAAATATACTTAAACTAATGTAATCAAGAGCTTAAATACACACACACACAAATTAAATTACTTAAATATATACAGGGTGTTTTTTTAGAGGTATAGAACTTCGAATTGAAATAAAACACAAGAAAATCGTTTTAATGTCCATCAATTTGGCTTTATTGGAAGGATAATTTTATGCCATTAATGTTTAAATATGATTTCGGGCATGTGGCCGCCGCGGCTGGCTCGAATAAAGCCAATTCTACAGGTCCAATTTTCAACCACTTTTTCGAGCATATGGGGCCGTATGTTGGCAATAACGCCACGAATGTTGGCTTCCAAGTCCCCTAACGTTTCTGGTTTGTTGGCGTAGACGAGCGACTTCACATATCCCCAAAGAAAATAATCCAATGGTGTCAAATCACACGATCTTGGTGGCCAATTGACAGGTCCATTCCGCGAAATTATACGCTCATCGAATGCTTCCTTCAATAAATCGATTGTGACGTGCGCTGTGTGGCATGTAGCGCCGTCTTGTTGGAACCACAACTCATCCACATTCAAAATCTTCAAAATCTTCCATAAAGTTGATGGACAAAGCTCCAATTGCTGTGCACGGTGGCGAATCGATTCATTCGGGTCCTCTTCAACACTTTGCTCTACAGCGGCAATTGTTTCTTCGGTGCGCACTGTTCGACGTCTCTGCGGATGCGTATTATCACATAGAGTAAACGTAGTGCGAAAACGATCCATGGTTAACCGAATTAATTGCTCTGATGGACGATTATGTCGACCATAAAATGGACGGAGCTTGCGGTAAACTTCGCGAACTGAACCATTATTTTCGAAATAAATTTGCACGATTTGCAAGCGTTGTTCTTTTGTCAACCTGTTCATGATGAAATGGCAAACCAAACTAAATATTAATCACTTGACAGCTGACAAAATGGCCGCCAGTTAAAAAAGTGATGCCAACTTAAAGTTCTATACCTCAATAAAAAACACCCATTACAACTGGTTACCACCCCAGCTCGCAAAGAGCTGTTTAATAGGCGATGGTGTTTGGTATAGAACTCTTAAACGAATCTTCTGCTGATTATTTGTGGAGTGATATTGTAGCATTTCTGTTTAACTCTCTCTTATAAATCTTGCTATGTTTAACCGACCATACATTTATCTAAAATGTGTTTGTTCTCTTTTTATTTTCATATTTACTGTTATAGATATTTATTGTTTTCTTCATTTCTTCGCTGCTGCTTTCATATTTTTTTTTACCTTATTTTGCAAGTTTCTATCATATAAGTTGTTTAAAAATTCCTTTTTGTAGATTCTTCGTAGTTTGAAAAGTTGAGAGCCCCAATAACTCGAAAAATATTGGTCGCTGCTAACTTGTTCATTTAATTTTTTTTCTTATGTTTTAATTTCCTATCACATAAGCTCCTTTTTTTTTTTTTTTTAATCTGCTTTACTAAACTAGATTTGATTCAAACAATTGAGACAACTTTTCTCACACATACAACTATAGTTTTATTTTTGACATTACATTTATACTGGCCAGCAGATGCTTCGCCCTTTTATACTTCGCACAATGCTTCCAGAATGTGACAGCAACATCTAGACAATCTCAGCAGCATTTTTAATGTTTGTTTTTGCAATTAGTTTATTAAAGAACCAATTCGTTTCTTTACTATAATTTTTTTCATCTGAATTACCATGTATTTATGGTACATATGCGTATCTTCTTAACATAAGCAGTTCATATATTTGTTTTTAGCCACAAAAAAATTATCTCTAGAAAAAATAAAAACTTTCGAAAAATTTGGATTAAACATTTAAAAAAAAAAGATATAGGAACTGACCCGGAGTTTGGCCGTCTTACATGTTTTTTCAAGAAATTTGCTCTAAAAGGAAATTCTTAGATGTACACTACATTTATTCGGAGCTCTTTATTTCTTTTTGAAACTCCTTCGCAGGTCGTGAAGTTAAACAATTTTCTAAGTAAAGTTATAGTTTTTATCAGAAATATATATTTCCCTTTTTATGTTTATATTTCATATAAAGTTATTCCACAGTGAATTGTGATCTTTTTCTTTTTTTTATTAAAAAAAATGCTTCGCTGCTTCATGTGTAGCGGAAATTAAAAATATCTGACTGATGTCAACATTAGCCAAGCTAAGTCCAAATCAGTTCCAATTTCTAAGTAAAGCAGAGTATTGTTACACCGTTTTCTTCCTTTTTTTAGGCCGTGCTTACAAGCGTAAAAAAAGCGTAACCACTAATCAATAAATACATGTCTAAATCAAACAGTTTTTCATTAGTAAATAGTTGGTTGCGCTTTTTTTTGAGCAAATGGCACACTAGAAATGCCAGATATAAACTCAGCCTTAGTGTTCACACAGGCATCCATACAATAATTTTCTGTAGTTGTAATAGGTTTTACAGGTCTGTTTTCAGGTACTATTTCCTAATTACACTGTTCTGCAAAAATAAAAGAGGAAGCAGCCAGCCCTGACACCGTTTCAACTGATTCTTATGTAAATTGACCTCCTAAATCCGAGTATGATCTCCGTTTTCCCCATCACCCACCATTTTCGAGGGTTGACCCCGCACTAATTTTTACGATTTTATGGCCCTTAATTCAATTTAGAATGTATAAAAAATTATTTTAGCTGTTAAATTTTTCTATAGCTCTGCACTACCACTTTTATCTAGCTTCAGTCCACTGAAATCCATTTCTAGCGAGCGTAAAATCAATATATCGATGCTGTGCACGAGGAGTCGCTGCTCTTATATTGCCTAAATTGCGTAAAACGGTTGTCCTTTTTTCACTGTGAATTGAAATTAAGCAAAAACTTTGTTTTACTATTGAACTATGCCTTCCCAGCTTCTTAAAACTGCTTATAAAATCTACTTTGTCGATCAAGACAAGTAGTGGGCTGCCAAATATTTGCTGCACTACTTTTTACAGTAGCTCGACTGAATGGCTTAAAGGGACCCCCCGTAAATCATTATCATTTGCTGTGCTCATATGTCATCTCACGGATTGTTACTATTTTATGACTTCTATCAACGGGATCTCTGGAAGAAGTAAGCACACTATTGAACATTCGACCAGTTCCTCATAAGCAACAGATTTCGAAGACTGAGATTCAGCCTGGACCATCAAATGAAACGTGCAAAGATTATAAGGATTTTCAAGTTGATTTAACCCATCGACAGCCTCATTTCGTCACTCAGTCGGAATTGAATGCTCTCTTTAGGGATTTGAAATTGTCTAAGAGTAAATCTCTTTGGTCTCGATTTCAGCAGTGGAATCTCCTAGAAAATGGAGTAAAAATCTCTTCTCAGAGGACCAGACAGTCAACTTTGAAAATATTTATTTCAGAGGACGAAAGCAAGTCCTGATTCAAATGAATTAATGACAGAACTAAAGGTACTTTGTGACTCTGACAAGTATAGACTATTGGAAAAGTTGTACTGTTGGTTAATGGAAATCAGTTATCATCAGTCCCAGTTGCAAATTCTTTAGATATGAAAGATACTTTCGAAAACATCAAACGAATCTTTGATAAGTATTTAAGTTATCGTGATTATAATTGAAAAATTTTTGCTGACTGAAAAGTTGTTGCTCTACTTATGGGCTGACAATCCAGATTCACAGAAATCTTCTGCTCTTTATGTTAGTTTGACCTCCAAGACCGAGAAAAACATTACATTATACCAAACTGGCCACTGCGAGAAAGTTTATCTCCCGACCACAAAAATGTTGCCCACGATCCACTAGTACCGAAGGAAAATATTTATTTGCCACCTCTCCACATCAAACTTGGTTTGATAATGCAGTTCGTGAAAGCAATGGACAAGGCAGGTAATGGATTTAAATGTTTAAAAACTAGATTTTTTCGGCTTAGTGTCACTAAAGTCAAAGAAGTACGGTTCGTAAGATCCCATGTCAGACAACTTTTTTCAAGACTCAACGTTAGTTGAACTCCTGAACTTGGCATGCATTTCAAAATGTGTGTGTGAACTTTTTGGGTAACAAAAGTGGTAACATGTTCAGGAGTTGCTGTCAGCCTATACGGCTATTTAGTGTAACATTTCTCAGGTGTGAGTGCACTTCTTGCACTTCCTGCATTTCTTAACTTTTTCCTTCCATTTTGGGGCAGATTCTGATGAACAATCGCTCAGTTTGAGAAAAGATTTTCCAGAAAGTTGAACGCTAGCATGATGGCAGTATGCTGCTGGTCTAATGTAAGAGAAACTTTAACTTTAGACTACAAGAGAAAAGCAAGCACCAAATGAAGGTAAAGTTGAAGACTTTAGATCCGAAATATTTTGAAAAAAAAAGAATTTGTGAAAAATTTATAAAAAGTATTGTTAAATAAATTTATAGTTTTTAAATTACCTAAGAAAATAAAAAAGTAAGGAGAAGGAGTAATCCCCCGAAAATGATGGGCGATGGAGCAAAACGGAGGTCATATTCAGTTTCAGGAGGTCAGTTTACATAAGAATCAGTTGAAGCGGTCTCAGGGCCAATTTTGGTGCAGAACAGTGTTACGAGTGCATCCTTGTAAGTGAAATTTTTGCAAGTAAAGTAAAATTGAAATGTCTCTTAAGGATTACTTAGATATTGAGCTATAAGGATATTCAGGAATACTCTTAAGCTGATGAGCTTGTAAAGCATAGCACAAACCTGTGGATTCCGCTGCATCTGGACTGATGAGATGTGTCAGTATTATGCTGTAAACTCAGACTTATGCCCAAATTTGAGGAGAAACCATTTGAAAAGTGAACCTCAAATGATGATCGCATGATCACCATGTAGTTGCAAACTTACTTAAATACCCAGAACACAGAGCAACATGCAAATAATTTTATTTCGTTCCAAGTAATATAATATATCTGTATAATATATATATATATATATATATATATATATATATATACTTACATTTAAATTATTTCTTAAATTAAAAATAACGGAAATCTCTCGGATTACCAAATTTAAATTTAATGTATAACTTAATTGTGTAGTTAGAGCAAATTTAATCTTTGTTTTATAAAAGGTTTCTTTTATTACGTTTTGGGCGTTATTTATCTTATTTTTAAATTGTAACACAAATTGTATCCATCAAAAACTTATTTATTCAACTACTAAAGTGTATATATTTTAACTAGTCTAACTGTCAGTTTTTAATAGATAAAGTAAAAATTCTCGTCTGTCTATTTATATTGAAAGCAAAAACAAATTTGTGTACTTTTTTATATTTTCAATATAAATAGGCAGACTAGAATTTTTACTTGTTCTCTATAAACTGGCAGTATGTGCGTGTATGCTCTTAATAGAAAATTTAACTTAAACAAAGTTAAAAGTTTTTATTAACACAGAAACTTGAAAATAATACGTACGAAACCCAATTTTCTTTAAACCTTAGATTTTATATGAAAAAAAACACTACAATTTACTTTCTATACTCTCTTCATTTTCCAAATTGAAATTTGCCATCACAACACTTTACTAAATTTAAAGTCTGCTTAAAATAATTGATTTAAGTTTTCTACATTTCCAACAAATGTTAAGCACAAAATTTTAATTTTCCTAAATTTGCCTTTACAAAAAACGAGAACAAAATATTATTCTTAAAGTAGGCTTTAAATATCAAAATAAATTTTGCCTTAAAGTATGCCCTATAAAATGTTCAACTACAAAGTGTTTGCAAACAATTCAACATTTTTTTTCATTTATCGTACTGTTATCAGCTTATGCAGCATATAAAATAAAAGAACATTGCCTAATTTGAGAGATAAGTTTTAAACAGTTTTAGTTTTTATCTTTATTCTCTTTTTCTTTCCTCATCAGTATCACCATCGTCATCATCATCATCGTCATCGTCATCGTCGTCCTAGTCATCTGCAAGGACTAACAAACTTTTCAATATATGTACATTAAATATTCTCCCTCTAGTTGTTAAACTTGTATATGTAGCAAAGGAGAAAAAAAAACCAAAAAAACTAAGTTTCTTTTTAAAGGATTTTCTCTTAATGCTTTTTTTTGTAGTTGTGTTTACACAAGCCAATGATAAGAATTCCTAATACGTTTTATGATACGAGTACATATTGGAGCAAGATAAAGTTTCGTAGTTTCGATAGAAATTAAGTCACTAGTGACTTAAACTAACACTAAAATATAATTAACTGAATAACCAGAGCAGCATAAAAGACAAGCCAAATAGCTTCGATATACCAAACTGCAGTTTAAAGTACTTTTGAATTTAAAAAATTTAAGGAAATCAGTTAAATTTCAGTGCACTGGTGTCTACTATTTTTTTTCAGGTTTAGAATTACCGACTTGAAGTTCACTTTAGAAATAAAATAAAAGCAAATCAAATTGCGTTGATCAAAATATTATTTGAAATGCTTGTAAAATTAACAACATGGCATGAATTGAAAAATGAATCACGTTTTTAGAAAACTATCCTACACAAGAGTGACTTAGACTTAGACTAAAGGACTTAAAAAACCACAATCCTAAAAACTGGATCATCAAATAAAAAAACTTCAAAAAGTACTTTTTCAAAAATAGCGTTTTTGTAAAATAAAGGTACTTTTTGGAAAATATAATTTTTTTAAAGGTACCTTTTCAAAAATTATATTTTTGTAAAAAAGTGCAATCTTAAAAACCCATCTTCAAAAAAGTAACATTTTAAAAAAAGTACTTTTGTAAAAATTTTTTTTTGGAAAACAGTACTTTTGTAAAAAAAATTACTCTTTGCAAAATATCAGTTTCTTAAAACTACCTTTTAAAAAATAGTACTTTTGTCAAAAAGTACTTTTTAAAAAATTTCAGTTTTTAAAAACTACCTTTTGAAAAATAGTACTTTTGTTAAAAAATAATTATTGAAAAATATCAGTTTTTAAAAACTACTTTTTGAAAAAAAGTACTTTTGTAAAAAAGTACTCCTCGAAAAACATCAGTTTTTCAAAATTACCTTTTAAAAACTGCCTTTAAAAATAGTACTTTTGTAAAAAAGTACTTTTTGAAAAATATCAATTCTTAAAAACTACCTTTTCAAAAATAGTACTTTTATATAAGAAGAATTTTTGAAAAATGTCAGTTCTTAAAAACTACCTTTTGAAAAATAGTACTTTTTTAAAATAGTACTTGATAAAAAAATATAAATTTTTAAAAACTACCTTTTGAATAATAGTACTTTTGTAAATAAGTATTTTTGAAAAATATGAGTATCTAAAAACTTCATTTGCAAAAATAGTACTTTTGTAAAATAAAAACACTTTTTTAAACATATCAGTTTTTAAAAACTATCTTTTGAAAAATAGTATTTTTGTAAACAAGTACTTTTTGAAAAATATCAGTTCTTAAAACCTACCTTTTCAAAAATAGTACTTTAATAAAAAAGTAGTTTTTCAAAAATGTCAGTTCTTAGAAACTACCTTTTGAAAAATATAACTTTTGTAAAAAAGTACGTTTTGAAAAATATAAGTTTTTTAGAACTAGCTTTTGAAAAATGGTACTTTTGTAAAATAAGTACTTATTAAAAAATATCAGTTTTTAAAAACTACCTATTGAAAAATAGTACTTTTGTAAAAAAGTCCTTTTTGAAAAGTATCAGTTCTTAAAAACTACTTTTTGAAAAATAGTACTTTTGTAAAAAATTACATTTTGAAAAATATCAGTTTTTAAAAACAAACTTTTGAAAAATAATACTTATGTAAAAATAGTACTTATGTAAAATTAGTACTTATGTGAATAAGTATCTTTTGAAAAGTATCAGTTTTTAAAAACTACCTTTGGAAAAATATCAGTTTTTAAAAAGTACCTTTTGAAAAATAGTATTTATGTAAAAAAGTACTTTTTGAAAAATAGTATTTTTGTAAAAAAGTACCTATTGAAAAATTTTCTTTGATAAAATAAAAACAATTTGTTGGTCAAAAATGTATTGCTACAAACAGCACCTACCAAAAAAATATTCTTGTAAAATAGTTCATTTTAAAAAGTACCTTTTCCCAGCCTTATCTTTTCAATAAGTTAATTTTTTAAAATAAAACCTTTTAAAAAAGTACCTCTTCAAACCAAAAGTACCTTTTAAAAAAAAAAATATTTTTTGAAAAAAAAAATGTTTTGATAAAAAAGTACTTTGCCTAAAAGAAGGGTATACTCCTAAAAAATTCACGATTTTATAAATAATTTTTAAAACTCTATTTGAAATACCAGCTTTTGAGAAAAGCATTTTTAAAAAGCTCTTTATTAAAAGCACATTTTTGAGAGCCTTTTATGGAAAGTGAGCAAAGGATTGCCTTGAAAAATTTATCTTTTTTATACAAGTTTCTTGCCATAAAGCACGTTTTCAAAGATTCGAATTTTTAAAAGACCTTTTTAACAAAATTTATTTTCCAAAAGTATCTTCTCAAAAAAAGGCTTTTTCAAAAATTGTTTTTAATATATAGTGTTTTTAAAACAAGTACCTTGTAAACTAATAATCTTCTAAAATAAAGTTTTCTTAAAAAATTTTGCTCTTCAAAAAAGTACCTTCAAAAACATTACATTTTGAAAAAAAGAAATTTTTTCAATAAGGTTAGGTTTTCAATAAGGTTAGGGGTATGGGTATAGTTGCCAAAAAATACATACCATTAAAAAAAGTTTATAAACCAAAAATTACTCGTACCTTTGAAAATATTAAAAAAAGTACAATACAAATACAAGAAGTACCTTTTCGAATAATATTTTTCTAAAAATTGCTCTGCAAAAATCCTTTCACAATAAGAGGAACAAAGAAACAAGCCGCCTTAAAAAGTTGGAGGCGGCGACATAAGAAAAAATAGTCGGCGGCGGCTCATAAGCCGACTTGAGCCGGCTGACAGTGATAGCCGCTGGTTTTGATTTTGATAAGGTTTTGAAATATATTTCTATAAAAAAATGTTAAACACCTGATGACTTCTATATAATATGTAAGATGTAGTAAAAATTTGCCACAAGAAAAAAAAATTTTTCGGCTGCTAGCCGAAGCTAGCTGCATACATCGGGTGTGGCTTGAAGTTACGTTGAAAGTCGGCGGCGGCTCTTTAGCTGGCTATGAGCCGATCGGCTTGTTTCTCTGAAGGCTAATTGTTTTGCAGTAAAAAGTCTTTAAAAATTTCCCAAAAATGTGTTAAATACCTTATAATCAGAGCAAAGAAATCCTATACCGTGATTAACCTAAGCTTCTCGTATTATTTTTTCTGTAAAAATCTTACATAATTTTTTAAATTATTTAAATAGCTTTGACGAAGTTCTTTGATCAGTTGCAATTAATTAATGTTAAATCTGAATTTACCCATTTGTTTCATCAATTTACTTTTATATATATCGAGCCTTATTTTCGATTTAGTCGTAAGTGACAAAAATTAAAGTTTTCAGGAGAAGGTATTTTAATAATATTCAAATTTGTTACATATGTAAATTGTCGTTTACGATAAAATTTTACAGCCCGCATCTCAAAAGTTATCAACAATCTTATCATTTTAATAATTCTAAACTATAGTTAGACCCATACAATTTTAATCTCAATGAAGAAGTATATTTTCGATTACATGTCGCTTACGATAAAATCGAAAATAAGGCTCGATATTTATCTAAAAAAAAATAATAAAATGTTCCAAACAAAACGTTTGCCTTAATTAAACAAATGGGTGAATTCAGCTTGTGCAATGAAAATTATAGTATCCCCCTGTTTCCACAACACAGACGGTCGAATTGAGTAGAAATTTTATATAAAAAGTACTAATTTTCTTAATGATTTGCATAAAAAAACTTCTAGCTCATAGAAAGTAATGCTTGGCAACATAACATATAAAACTGCTTCCAAGAATATTACAATATATTGTTACTTATTTTTTGTAATTAAATTTTATAGAAATCAATAAAATTTTGCTTCGTTTGTTAAAGTTTGACTAATATTTGTATAAAAGAAAGACATCCCGCATGGCATAGTTAACGATAATTTTTTGTTCTCTTCTTTAATTTTAACACATCAACTAAATTAAATTGCTTCTCTAGCCAACTATTTGCTACTAAAACTTTTTTATTGTTTATATAAGGGATTTTTGTCCTTTGCACTATAGGACATTTTTACCTTTTTTTTTTGACAAAAATTAAAAAAATTAATATTGAAAATTTTCATTTATTTTTGCTCTATTATATCTTAAACATAGCAAATTAAAGCTAACTGAGGTTTCTAAATGATTTTTTTTTAAAGAGAAGTAACACTCAGGCAATTAATGCCTACTGCTAATACTAGGTGTTACCTTCTTTAGAAAAGGGATAGTGAGAGAGAAGACAGGTGGTGAAAGAAGAGATAGAGGATAGCTTCATTCTTTTACAACTTTGCTTTTCGCACGTTTTTAATAATGCAGTGTTGCAGCGCCTCTCTGATGTTAAATGGGGCGTACTAATTTTTTGAAGCTGCGTCTTGTAGCCATTTTATTGATTATTTTACTTCGCCGATACAGGGATTGAACCCAGGACATTCGGTTTTGTAGTCAACGTGCTAACTACTTCAGCCAACGCCACCCTCAGGTGCTAACTACCTCAGACTTAGGGGTGGTGTAAGTTTCAGATACAGTTTTCAGCAATAAAAGTTTATAAATTCTAAAGTTTAATAATAGAGCGATAATGTTGGAAGTCGGCAGTTTTAGGTATAACGGAATTCTGGGGAGTTCCTATATATTCCCTTGGCTCCTTATAAGGAGCATGGGGCCTCATTTTTACTTGGTGTGTCATTAATCTTTAATTAATTTAAGATGAGTAGCTGCTTGGTCTTCTGCATCCGATCCTGAATCTGGGGCTTCCAGTACGTCTCCAGAAAGACAGAGTTGACAGTGAAGATTTATCCCCCACCGTTTGTGAGGGTTACACCGTCCCTGCTTTGCTGTCAGAGCCTCTTCAACTACTAACTGGGTAGCGCCACGAGTAAGAGAGGTAGACAGTTGTGCAGAAGAGGCTGTGGGGGCGCATTACTACACCATTCTTGTATAGGGTTGATTAAATTGAAATTATTGATGGGACCTAAAGATAAACTTATAGAATTATAAAGCCCTTTTTTGATTTGGACTTCCAAAAAATTATTGCAATACAACTATCATAGTTCTCTAGAATAACAAATAATTGGTCCTCCGAATTTAACATAATGCGGCTGCGAGTATTCGAATTTCAAATAATCGAGCCAAACAAAAGTGCCTAAGAAGCAGTGTTTCAAAATAGTCACTCGTGAGAGTGCGTGAGCATGAGTGGAAAGGTATTTTTTATATAAAGGAAACAGCTATTTCTCAATTTTTTTTTTGACAATTTTTATTTCCTGTCACATTTTTTTCTTTTTTGCTTATTACGACTTATGTCTTATTAATAACTGGAAGCAATTGTGAATAAAATTCCGCCAGAAATTTTGCCCGGGGAACAAAAAATCTAATTGAAAAAGGGAGACATTTCTAGCGGAATTTTATTCATCACTGTCCTGACTATCACTATGCTTATGTCCGATACTGATCGGGCCTAATAATTACATTTGGATTTAATATTTGAATACTTATTGTTGATTCATATTTGAAGTTACAATAAATAAATATATGTATTAAAAAAAAACTTTTTCAAGTGTTTCGTGTGTGATTTCAAATAACGCTTGAGTGAAATAAGTTTCGATAAATAAATAAAAATAATAATTTTAGTCAAAAGTTGTCACGCGTAAGAGAACGTGAGAGTAAGTGGTAAAAAAAACGTAAAAATAAGTAAACAAAAAATTTAAGGATTTAAGTTTGATTTTAAGAATTTATTGAAATTGGTCCCAGCCACAAAATGGGCAAACATTTCCCATAGTGCTTTTCTACGTAAAACTAAATGAGAATTTGTTTTTGAACTTTTTGTGAAATTTCACCATGAAAAAGCAAATATAAACAAGCATTGAATTAGTTTGGTTGCTTGGGTTTATTTAACAAAAAAAAAAGTGACAAATTTAACTGATGCTGAAATGTACATAAATATGTATGTATCAGCCCACAAGACATACGTACATACACACATGCATTCATACAAACAAACCTAGAAGCATATTAGCCAAAGTTGTTGTAAATAAAATGGACACAAAAATTTAAATAACTTAAAGTTCGTTTTAACTGCATTAAAGTGCTCAAATACTTTTGTGGGATATAGAACATTTATATAATTAAAAAGATACCAAAGGATTTTGGTAACGCCTTTGAAAAAAAATGCAATCATCGAATGTGAGAATGCTTTCGGGTAATAAAAAAAGCACGTAATAATTATGTTAATAAATAAATGGGCAAAACTAGAAAGAATAAAAGCAACAGTCACTATTTATTATATTTAAGGATAATAATACATTCTTAAATAATTAAGGACATTTGCCATTCACGGACATAAGTTCTTTGATGGATATTTTTTGAAATTGTGAATAACGGGAAGTCGAGCAGTACTGATAATATAAAAAATTCTATAATCAAGAAACTTGTACTTACGTCCTTCGTGTACCTTACTATACTGTTCGATAATTATTTAAAGAATATTTAAAACAGTTTCGCATCCAAAATAAAACTGTAACAGTGATGTCAATAACTTTTGGTCAATATCTACTGCCTAGTATTGAAAAGTTATTTGAAACTATAACACATGAGAACATGGGCCTGGGTTGAAATATTTCATATATTTCTTAGAAACAAGTTGGTTTTAAACAGGGAAAGCTCTACCATAGCGTATGTGATTTTTTAAATTTCTTATCGATATTGTTCAGAATCTAAGACAACGTCGATGTAATACAGTAGTGTCTCAATATAAGTAGGAAAGGCTTTACACAGTGCATATAAGGATGGAATATTATACAAAGTGAGAAAATTTTGTTTTAATCCATCTATAATAAAACTCATAAAGTATTTTTGATGACAAACAGTTTGGGATTTTCGAGCAAAAAGGAAAATAATTCTGCCATTGCTGAAGGGAGTTTGAATTTGAAATTTGTGAAAAGGCCTAAAATTCGACATTTACAACAAAAATATGTCTATTCCAAGACGCTATAGTGCCTTCAATAATGAAAATTTTAAACAAAAAAATTCTTTGTGATATTTCTTATGGTAAAATTTTTTAAATAAGTATAAATATGGTTTAGGTATTTTTGCAAAAAATGTTTCATAATTACGATTTAAATTACATAAGAGTTTTTACTGATTGTGCTTCATTTTATCAAACTATATGTTCACGCAAATATTTAGCCTTCTGCGATCAAAAATAAAGACTTTGTTAAAGAAATTCAAACGGATGTAATTACGAATTCATCTTTTTTTTATTGTAAAGAATATTACTAACATAAAAGCTTAAATATATATAAAAAGGAAATAAATGTTTAAAAGATGTAAGTGTCCATACTGCAAGTGAATTTCGAAGAAATTTTTCAAGATTTTGAGACGTTTTTTGTTTCTCCTGTAAAAAAATATAAAACTGTAGTTTGTATTTGAGGTAACGATATGTATGTTGTTGTTCGAAAAACTAATAATAAGCATGGATCTTAAAGTTGCACAGTAGGCGATTTTTGAAAGCAATTTAAATAATTCTGCAGTTTGGAAGGGGAACGTCCTTGAATACAATTGCATATTGAGCAGATATTATAGAGCTTAATTTTGGAGTGTGGATTTTATATCATTAAAATACGTGGACTCGCAAGTACCCAAAATTAGCCATTTCGGGTTAATGGAAAATTCACACTGATGACAAGCCAATGATTTTGATGTGATAAAAAATATTTTTTGCAAGTAAATTCTCTTATTCAGAAGCTTAAATAAAATTTAACACATTTATGGGGTCCTACTTACAGTTTAGCAAGTATTCGTGCAAATAAATTAAATTTTAACTTTTTTATAAATATTGGCCCACAGTTTTTGTAGATTTAAAATAAATGTTAAAAAATTGCATTGGACTTATATGACACTTTGAATAGAAGAGGACTTAGGCTTTCTAACAGCCTTCTGGCTTAAGCTGTACAATAGTTACAGTGGGCTAAAGATGACACCCTGGGACTTCAAAAAAAAAAAACTCTGAGGCTTGTTACTTTTTCAAAAATTATCCGATTTTAATGGAATAGATCTTAAGAAATAATTTCCTTAGATGTGTTTCTGTATCTCTCACAGCTCGCATTTGACTTCTGACAAAAAAAAAAATTGTTTTTGCCTTGACTTTTTTTTAGTATTTCACCTATATTTTTTTAGTTTATTATTAAATTTTAAATTAAAGGGCAGCATTAAATTTTTAATAAAATTCTAAATAAAAGAGCAAAAAAATTATTATTTATATCTGCATTCGTGAAATCGGTAAAAGGCTAAGGAATTAAAATTTTAAAATTTCCCTGAAAATAATAAATTTTTTTTTTTTAAATATATACATTATTCCCAATTTTTTAAAAAAATTTGTTTGATACATTCCTTTTTTTTAACCAAAAAACGCTAAAAGCAATCTATTAAGAATGAGCTAGGAGCTAATTCTTGTTTGTTTTGGACATGTACCCTACATTCAGCAATACCTGAAAATTGTCAATTTTAAAAATATTGTTTGCGCTTAAGCGTTTATAAAAAATTGTGATGGAAAATTTTGAAAATTTTAACTATAACATTTATTTGTGTAGAAAGTTTTAAAAATTTTTAACTAAAATTTAAGAGAGCTTTTTCATAAATGCAGACGTATGTGCAGATTTTCTGAAAAAAGCCAAAATTTGGGAAAAATATTGTTGTGTACCATAAAAAAATTTATATTAAAATATTTTTATTTTCTCAAATTAAAATTATTGACTTTCTAAAGAGTCTTTTTACTGCCTTTAAAAAATTTATTCCAATATATTTAACTGATCTCGAGATATTCCGATTATAGGATGCAATTCAAAAAATATATAGAAGGCGCTTAGCTTCTTTCCCTTTATTCACAAATCAGTTATTTTTAGCCTGAGTGAAAGCAGTTTATGCTATATTTGTCAGGATTTTGTATAAATCTTAAGAAAACCCTGCTAAATACAAGAACATATTCCATATGAAGTTTTTTTTTTTAAATAAATAATACAAATTACTGAAATTTAATTGCATTCTATCTGCCCCATACAAGTCTTTATTAGATCTTTTGCTGCAATTGCCGTTTATAGGATGGGTCTCGGGAGATCTGCTCGTTATGTTGGCAACGGGCACTCGTCAGTCCTGAGTACAATGTCCAACTAAGGACTGTTAGGAAGGGCTAATGACAGAATAAACTGTGAACTGAAGTTTGACAGAAGATTCAATGTTGCGATTCCACCAAGGGCAGTGTAGGACGAAAATAGTCTTGATCTGGATTCCAGAAGCTTATGTTGGTATACGGAAGGATCCAAAATGGAAGATGGGCTTAGTGCTGGAGTTGTTGGGCCCAACGTAAAAACCTCTCTTCCCATTTCAGGCAGAAATACAGCCAATCACCAAATGTATTCACATTAATTTAAATACGGGCATTAGAGGTGCAGATATAGTTATCTTTTCAGATAGCCAGGCAGCTCTTAAGTCTGTCCTTTCACGAAAATTCCGTTCTAGGCTGGTATAAGACAGCTTTTACTCATTACAAAAGCTATACATTTGAGACAAGATTTCCATGTACTGAATACCTGGCCACAGTGGTCATCCGAGAAATGAGTAAGCTTATGAACTGTTCAAGAGGTCCTCTGTTGTTCCCAGAGCTGTTTTGTGGTACAAGTGGGGCGACTTCGAAGGAAATGTTGCTGACTTCTTCTGATCTAAGGGAGACCAAAGCATTGATGCAGCCATTTTTATATAATGGCATCCTTAACATCAACAGGAATAATTTACGGCTTGTTACTGGTTTTCTTTCTGATCACTTTGGACTGACCTATCCTTTGTGGAAAAGTTACCAAGTTCGTTCACCCTTGTGTCGTTTATGTCTGGTAGATGACGAGACGACGGCAAACATTCTTTAAAGTGTATCGTCTTATGTAATAGAAGATGGCGTGATTTTTATTCTCAGTTTCTGTGTTCAGATGATATTATGCGGGCTTTTCCAATATCTGTACTGTCTTTCATAAGGAGAGTCATACAGAGACTGATTTAATTTCATTAAATCAGTCAATCATTAAATTATTCAGTCGCAGTGCCGGTCTTTGGACTAGATCTTCGCTATATTCTGTTTTATTCAAATTTCCCCAATATCTATAAATTTTCTAACGCGTTTTAGTATGACGTTGGGCTTAAAAGTTTATCCTTTTTACATCCTTTTCAACATCAATTCATGGAATCCTTAGCATTTAGCATGCTTAATAAAAAGAATAGAAATAAAACTAAAAAATGCACTTTGCTCAGAACCACTCTGGCAACATGAAATAAAACTGGGAGCAACAAAAAAAACACCCAGCAAAGAATCTACTCAAACATTTATCGAGCAGCGTCATAAAATCTAAAAAACAAATAAAATCCCCCCAACAACACTTTGTGAGTAGCAACACTTGTTTCCACTTTCGCGCACACACATTCATTTACAAAAACAAACACACTCACACTGCAATTATGAAAATGTTGTGTTACCTGCTTCATTGCCATAACACTAGACTACACAACATGGCCATTAAAAGAATTCTCCATAGAAAAACTGATAAATTTAAAACACGGTATTCAGCTGAACTAAAAAAAGCGTTTGTTAAATATAAAGTGTAGGTGCATGAGCGCGTGTTTGTTAGTTCAACGTACATATATGTGTATGTAATGTGTGTGTGTGTGTATGTGCTTGCAAGCTAGGGAAGCTTTTATGGCGGATATTGAGTTCATGCTCAAATTGACAATTTAATGAAAAATAAAAATTTTTCAAATAAACGCAAATAAAACAAAATGTGGCAATATACTCGTACTGAAATCTGGTGGCAGTTTAGAGACTCTACATATAAAAGTTTCGTATTTTATAGTTTAAGCTTAATACAAGAAAGAAAAAAATATATAAAAACAACGAAAAACTTTTAATAAATAAAATATTTATAAAAAGTTAAAAGAATTTGGTTGAGTACGTTAGTTTGCCAAAGTGACGAGTCAATAAAATTGTATTTTGCCAAGAAGCTGTTTGGAAAAATTGTTGATGTATTTTCCTCTAAAAGTTTTACTCGATGAAGCAATTGAAGCAACACAGATTCTTATTTAACAAAAACTGTTTGTCAACTGTGTCGGGTTTACACTAAAACTTCAAAACATAAGTGCTAAACGAAAGTTTTCATGCATAAGATCTAGCTATTGAAACACAAATTTTTAAATTTTTTTTTAATGGCGATGATATGTATAGTGCATGAAATAAAAGTTTTTTGGTTGGCAGGTTGTCAGTTCCAAGAAACGCCGCACATTTTTGGTTTATATTTGATGTCTTGTACTACTGTTAGGCAAACGCTGCTTAAAGTGGGCAAAATTTAACTCCATTGTATCAGGAGGGCGAAAAGAAATGACTTTAGGAACTTTTGTGAGAAGATGTCACCCACCCCGGCAGTGGCCAGGTTACATACAATCATGGCCTCATCAGTATCATGGACTCATCAGTAACACTGATAAGGTCGGATGGAATCTACACCGGAAATGAAAGAGAGAAGGCCCTGCTGCTACTCTCGACTCATTTCCCGGAAAGTATAGAGAGGCTGACACCAGAACCAGCTGCAGTACTTAGAGGGAACAAGGAGTCCTAGGACGTTGCACAGAAACTATGCACCGAACAACTCATGTAATGGGCTATTTTAACCTTTCAACCGTACAAGTCTCCAAGCGTGGATGGTATCCTCCCTATATTTCTCCAGCAGGGGAAAATGAGCTAATGCCCCACCTAATAAAGTTAAGCAGGAGCAGCTTAGCTCTAGGCTACATACCACAGGTATAGAGCAGGGCGAAAGTAATCTCCATGCCTAAGATAAACCTTTAAAACGATTTACAAATCCAATATTAATTGGTTATTTGGTGGCGCAGCTTCGTTCGATATCGTAGAAAATCCTTCATAGGACTTCCATTATCGATTATATATCGCTGGTGAGGATAGCCACTGCAGTGATCTATTGATGTGTTATAAAGCCATTAACGCATTTATCAAACTTATAACTAGACTTTTGGATAATAAAATACTATGTTCAATATGTTGATTTATTTGCTTGCACTTAAAACTATATTTTGTTCTAACGACTTTATGTATTCAACGATGAGGCTCAGTTTGGGCTTAACAGGTTTCTTTATATGAAAAATTGCCGCACATGTAGTGAAACTAAGGTACAAAAGACTCTATAGATTTAAGGGCTTAAGACCTTTAGTGCATTTAACATAACACATAACATTAATATAACACGCTGGTGCTATCATTAGAACTCTTGTATTCAAAATACAATCCTTAACTCGCGTTTCGGTCAATGGAGATGGTTACCGCACCATAATAAATGATTTTTGTTTGAAAATATGGCAGATATTGGATTCAGGAGAGTTATTATTTAAACACGTGCCATATGATTTCAAGAAATTCATTTGTCACTTTCCTTATACTAAGGCATCAGTTGACGGCCTGGAGGCCAACATTGTTCGTATTATTCACGATATACGGCCGAAATAGCCGAAAGTTACTACTCAAAACTATTTTCAGATGTTTATGCCATGAACTGGTCTCTCAAAATAAGAATTTGCAGTGCAATTGTATTATTCTTTGTATTATTTTTTACAATTTAATGATATACTGGACCAAAAAAAAAAACACCCGTAACAAGTGAGTTTATTAACTTTTGTTTTAAAATTTTATAATTTTTATGCTGACAATCAGTCTCTATTCAAATATGTATGACAAAGTGCGTGGTACACGCAACTTATCTAATTTAGCTTCACTTTAATCAATAAAAATATTTTATTATATAGATAGACATGGGTGCTAATAAAGTGCGTGGATGTTCAGAAAAATGCGCACTTCCCCCAGCCAAAAGAATTCTAGTTTAATTTATCTTCTCTTCTATAGAAAATCACAATCGACAAGCTGGCTGTAAAAAATTATTCCTTGATTGTCTACTTATACTTAAAAAAAAAACGATTTATTATTTTATTGTAAGCAGAAAAATGTTTCTGATTTACTTAAAAAGAAACATTTACCTTTTAAAACTAATCTCAAAATCACTGTGCATTTTCAAAACAAAGACTTAAGGTTTTATGCCCTTTCCTTTTCTAAAAAAAAGTGCAACATTTCTTAAATTTTTATTGAGACAAAATTAAATTTAGCTGGTAAGAAATAATACAATACATTGTTTAATAAACTGTCTATTTCAAAAAAACCATATTATTGGGAATTTGCACTGAAAAGTGCAATAAATGTCATATCTAATTTTTCTAGAAAAAAAATTTCATTAGACTTAAAGATACTTTATGGCTGAGTGTAAATTTGCTAAAGAAAAAAATGTCTAACAATGAAATTTAACTCCCTGTTTTTTTATTTTATGAAAAAAATTTTCGGTTTGAAATTTATATCGAAATGCAAATACTTTTGAATCTTTAAATTGCCATATAAAAAATATGTTATTTATATTACTCATACGTACGCTCTCACTAGTAACGGATAAGTATGCTATAGTTTTTGTGTGATTGATGTACTAAAATATAAATATCACTCATACGCTCCAAATTATAAAAATCTCTGATATTAAATCCAATGAAGGTATGCAATACTTTTTTAACAAATCACATCGTTTATTTATATATAGCTCATACGCCCTTGCATTAAAAAGTAACATATCGAGCCATAGCCAGCAAAAGGACTTACAGCCAGTTTTCAGAAAACAAGCCCTTTCGTTTGTATATATCGTTTATAAACAATAACGTTTAAATGAATTTGAAATGTATTTTATTTAAAATTTTTCATACAAAATTTTCCTAAAATAGATTTCAAATTCATTTGATTTTTAATGAATATGGGGGTAAGGCTTTCGTTTTGACATAAAAAGAACTTTTTATGCATAACCAAAAATATAAATTCACAAAATTATTGCAGTGACGGAATAAAAAAAAATATTTAAAATAAATTTTCTAAAAAGTTTTTTAAACAAAATTTATTTTAAATTAACTTTAAATTTTATAAACAAGGTGATAAGCAATTTTATTTTTAATTGGTTCTCAGATTCATTTAGAAAACCATTTAGATATTACATAATACAGACTTTAATTGACTTACGCATTTTCCGTTGTTTCTTAGAACTCAAATTTTTGAGTGATTCCTATACAAATTTTCCAAACAAGTCGCTTGCTTGCATTGTGGAAACTACAAATAAATAATATTTTCGTTACAGTCAAATGCAAAATATTAAGACCGATTAGAACTGAAACGAAGTTCTAATATAATGTCGCGTAAGCTTTTTTGTAGGATATGATACGATATTGTTGTTCCCTATATTATATGAATGTATGTGTGTATGAATATGTGCCGAAAATTATGGAAGTGGTCTTAAGCAAGAATGATAGACATAAGGATTGCGAAGTTTTAACAAAGCTCATGCATTTTGTGTGCCCTGATTGTATAATAATTTTTAATTCCCAAATTATATTAATATATGTATGAATAACAATTAAGTTACCCAAAGAGTTTATGTATTTTTCTTTAAGCAACCGAATTTTAATATTTTTGTACGATTTTGATTATACTAATGTTGTACGTTTGTATTTGTAAAATTATGATGCCAATTCGTTGTTTTAAATATTTACAGTGCAATAAGTTATTGCAAGACTTTCTGAGTAAATTATTGCAATACTGCCAACTATCACGTAATATGAACATTAGTATTATAACTAATTTTGCACAAAAAAAAACACAAAACACTACATGTTAGTCAATATTATATAAGTACCCAGCTAAAAAAATATGCATGGAGCATATAAGATATCCCATATATGGTTCTAATCCGACAAATTAGGGTATATAGACATATATGATATATATTCATACATTTTCGTACATATGTCTCTTGAATCCAAAAAGCGCAATAATAATGACAATAATAATAATTTAAATGACTAAAATTAGTTTTGTTTTTACGTTTGAACAGGAAGGTTGTTTTTAATGAAACATTATTTTGGACAAAATAATTTAAAACGAATTAAAATACATTTTATTCGTCATTTTAAGAGATTATTTAAAAAACACAAAACTCATATTCGTACAAAAAAATTTCATTTCATAAATCAGATTATAAACTAATGCAATTAATTATAAAATAATTAATTATACTATCAATAGAATTGTTTGCAGTTATATGAACTTTGTTTATTAAAAATATCTAGACAGTTCTTTTATTTTCTATAAAATTAATGACAGAATTATCCTTTGGAATATTTGATTTATTAAATAGGGACATAATATATAAAATCGTACAATAAGAATTAGTTACAAGAGCTTTACTTTTTTAGACTTTGACGTATAAACTTTTTATTTTTTATTTTCTAATAAATTTTTAATTCACCAGTGTTAAAAATAAAGTTAATAAAATGCACCCTTTTTTTGTTTCCTGTGCTACGGTTAACTACCTGGGAAGATATTCATTGTTAACATCAACTATAAAATAAATATACATTTTCAGTGAACTGGAATATGAGAAGTGGTTTTACTGCATATAAGATTAGTGATTTTATTCGAATATTTGTACGACAAAATTTTTTTCTTATATAATTATAAGAATTATACTAATTACTTCATTGTTTTCTTTTAAAGTATATATTTTTAAACAATATGCTTTTGAGAGTTTAAACTAGTAGCGATTCAATTTCTTCTCCTTATGTAGAGTGTTTGGAAAGGAATTGGCGATATGCCTATAGATATAAACTTTTCCTGCTCGTTTCTCGAGTTTTTTCAGAAATCTTAAGTCATCTTCCACCATATTAGTATCCACAATATTTTCAACAGTTTATTATAATATTTTATCACTTAGTACGGAAACTTCATCAATCTTTACACCTTAGCTTGATTATTTGCATCAGAGTATAACCATGAAAATAAAATATTTGCATATTTGTATTACATACATATTTTATTGAATTACTATTATATAAGAAATTTATTGAGTTCAGCATTTATTAATAATTTCAATTAAACACTTTGTTTTAACTTTATTTTGACCAAGAAATAATTCTTCATATGAAAAGTTGTCTATCTAAAGAAAGTTGGCTGGTCTTGGCACCCAGTTTTCTAATAGATTCTAAAACCTTTGCTCGTCTGTAAGTTATATACAAATTTGACATTACCACAGCGATTGATACCCTTGTGACAACTTGCTTCTTCTTTGGAGAAAAAATATTCAGCAAACGGCTGGTATAGATTTATTTATTTGCTTATAATTAAGTGTTTTATTTCATTAGTTTAATAAAACTCTCGATATGACTAAATATCCAATTTACTCATAATGTCCGATAAGCGGGAAAATGTTAACTTTAATGAAAGTATATTTTTTTACTATCAAAATAAGTTTTATATTAGTTGGTATTATATAATTGCCTATAAATCTAAGAACTTATCAAAATGTTTAACTTAAGCACATCCCTTAGTCGAAACTTTAAAATATTAGCATTGGAGTATATGTGTATTATATTTTCCTAGACATCTTACCCCTACATTTATGCTGATACTTTTTCAGTGTTTTTTTTTTCATTTTCCGAACTTCTGTATTTGCGTGTCTTAAAAAACTGCCCATGTGCACCAGCACTATAAATTACATTAATAGAAAACCTTACAAGTAAAATGTATATGTATGTATTTGTGGATATATTTGCATGTATATATACCCAGCAGTTTTTGTAAGCCTAACTAGGGTTGGTTAGTTTTAAAATGTATCTATAACGTTTAATGCTTTTAAAACCAATAGTTACATAATACTGCTAGAAAACAAATCTCGATTATAGTGTCCGTGTTAACCGGACACTGTCTCATAGGTAGGCATGCACAAAGGCTAAGGGTTAAACACAATGATTTTTGCCGTAGATGCCAGGATATCGATGAACAGGAAAGCATAGAGCACTTTTTTTGTCACTGTCCTGGACTTGCAAGGAAGAGAATGGCCACAATGGGCGCTCTTGAGTTCAAGGAACTTTCTGACGTTGCTAGTGTTGAACTTCAACGTATTAGTAGCTTTATATTGAGCTGTGGTTGGTTCGATGGTGGGGACTCCACATTAGCAGAGTCTTCGTGGTATCACAATGGACCAAAACGGTCTAAGTGAGTCCGGGTTTCTGACTGCCACCCCTACCTAACCTAACCTAACCTAAATAATACTGTATTTACATTGTCTCCAAATCTAATACTTATGAGACTTCAAGCTAAATCTGGCTGCTTTTTACTACATTTTCAATACGAATCGAAATCTAATTTGTCAGTAGATTTGTAGGAAATCTATTAAAAATATCTTTCTCTTTTTTTACTAAACTTTACAACATATTTATATAAAAGGTTAGTAAACTAGCTACGCTATACACAATTTTCTTTTGACGGTTTGCGAATGACTTTTTGGGTTACAGTTTAAGTTAAAATTTTAAAGAAAGGATTTCGTTTTGGATATGAAATCATTTAACATTACAAAAAAGCTTAGTGTGTACAAAATAGATTTTGATAAATATATCAAATCAAATATACTAAATTTCACGAATGTAAATGCAACATAAGAACAAAAAAATGGAGAGAACTGTCTTAGGACACCCGGTTATAGCAATTGCTACTAAGCTATATAATACTATGTTCACACTTATGTTTTTAAACGTTTTTAACGCCTCATTCGTGTTTAAGAGCTTAAACACGATGATTTTGAGATTTTTTACCATACATTGACTTGTTTTGTTAAACATCTCAAATGAAGTGTTTTGTTAAACATCTCAATGAAGTATTTAAGATTTAAACACTTCCTTAAACACTTAAATAGAGTATGTTCAGTCCGTTTTTTGATAACTCTGGCACCTTTGTTTTGTTATTAAATGGCGGCACCTGATAAATTATTTGGTAAGCAAGTAATTACTTAAAAAATACTCAATTATTTACAAAAACATTTGTTGTTTGAAAAGCATAATTATTCGTAATTTTTTACAATACAATAACTTACAACTTTTTATTGACAAAACGTCAACCTTAAACATCTCAAATATAATATGAACGGTTGTGTTTAGTTCTTAAAAAACTTTGGTTCTTAGAAAACTCGTCTTAAACATAATTGTGAAAATGTCGTCGTTTGGTTTCTGGTTTGCTGCAGACATAATGTATTTTGAATATACTGTGCCGCAAGCCAGAAACCAGCTGACGATGTATTTAACATGTTTAAAACCATAAGTTTGAACATAGTATAAAACAAACTTAATGCAATACAATGCAATAAAATTATATTATATGATGATGTCAAATTCGCCGAAAATATTTCAAAACGTTTCCATTTATAACCCATTATTATCTTTTCTAGGGAAGCACGATTAAATGAATATATTGTTTGTTGCCGGCGGCGGCTGTTATTCGTCTTACAGTCGATCGGCAATGTTCTCTGGCCTGTGCTTATTTGCAAAAAAATAATACAAAAACAAACTGAGCGATGTTTCTCATTGTTGTTGTTTTGTTTTTTTTCACTCATTTCAAAGAACCAAAGAAAACAAATTCAAACAATTTGCTTCGTTTATTTTCGTACGCTGCTTTTAAGTACAAAGAAATCAAAGCAAAAATAAATTTATAACTGTAATAGTGTCGATTAATTTAGTTACGAAAATTATTTTCTAACCCCTGTATCTCGCCATAAATAGCAATAGCTATAATAAATGAAGTTGTTTAACATAAACTCATTTGATACTAACTGCAGGGTACATACACATACATACATATACATATGTATGGAATAACATTTAAAGTTTACATCTTTGTATGTGAACTTGTATGTGTGAGTGTTTTATAAATGTTTGCCTACATCTTGGCGCTTACATGTTGACCTCATGTTAATAATAATGCAAATGATGATTTAGTGTGGCAAAATTGTTGAAGGAAATTTATTTAGGTCTCACTTGAGCAGAATGTGCTTGGGTAAATATATTTTGTAGTCTTGATGTCTGTCTGCTTGTCTGGTATTCAGTGGCAATACGAGTATATGCGCAGGGGAGTAATAGTTTGTGTATATGTGTTTCTTTTAAAGGAGTATTTGCGTGTGTGTGTGTATATCTCTCATGCCAGATTGAAAGTAATGATGTGGTTGCTGCACATAATATTAAATTGCAAAGTATTAAATTTATTTTATAAATGAGTTTATAAAAATCTACGAATACAGTGGGACCTAATAAATAATACCAAAACTACAGGGAATTTGTAATTTGTAAAATAATAAGAAAATGTTCAACAGCATCTACTTTTTTTATTTATTTTTTATTTTTTTTGGGAAAACTTCGCCTTATTTTTGATAAATGTTCTTATTTTAACACTTTAACCGAAATGTCTGTATTTTTTCTAGCGATAAAGCTCTAGCTCATATAAAAAAAGTTTAAACAATAAAATTTATAGCCGCAAGTCAGTGACAATCAGGATTAAAACCGGCTGCAAGCCAAATCGGTCACTCTTATATCTAAATACAAGTGCGAAGTTTAAAGAAATACCATGTGTATAAGTAGAATCTATGAATGCAAACCCTGCAGGAAGACTGGAGCTAAAGGTCTGCAAGTCACTACTTTGGTAAATTTTTTTTATGACTTTGTGGGGACATTGTAAACGGAGCATCTGCATATAAATATTTTCTTTTTATGTTCAGAAAACATATTATCAAATACACAAAACGATCCTATTTATTAATGTTGCATTGATTTCCAGAAAATAAAAGTGGCATCAAGAATAATTTTGAGTTACTTTAAAACTAAGAAAATAAAATATTTTTTTTAATATTTCAAAATAATAATTAAAATCAAACGTCAAAAAATTTTTTATTAATACCATTATATATTACGAGTAAGAAAAATACAAAAGCCAAATAAAAAGCAAACCATATTGCCTTACAATAGCAGATGTGAAAGTTAAGCAATTTTAAGTAAAGGTGTCAATTTTGGAAATTTTGTTGAGCCTGCAAAAGTTTTTGTAGTATCAGTTGCCGACTTGTCACACTTACGTGTGGACCTAATTTAACGAAATATGAAATTTTTTATTTATGTACATACATATACATATTTAATAGATAAGAGAAATCAAATACCCGCTTGCTGAACAAATTTATGAATTAAACTACGAGGATTTTGTACTAGACTAAAGAACAAAGAAACATTTTTTCTTTAATCTAGCACAAAATCGTCGTAGAAATACGACACTTGTAATTAGGCCCATTATTTTATATATCCTGAAAGGCAGTTTTACCTGAAAGCAAGCGTAAAACAATTATTATTTAAGTCGTACATTAATTTTTAAAGTGTTGTCATATGCCTGATTTAAAATTTATTTCCACAGCACTCTCCATAAAAAGTGAACTTGAGTTCACTCCAACAAAATCTTGAAATACCATATATTTCAAATATTTTAATACAGTTCAATGAAAGCATTGATTTAAAGTTCAACTTGTATTGTATTAGAATTTAATTCAAGTCTATTTCAGTGCTTTTAAAAAAGAAGGGAATATGCAAGTCATTTGTTTTCTCATAATAAATTTATGATTATTTTAGAAATATAAATATAAACATGCTTTACTTTCATATTCTTGCGTAAACAATCCAAAAATTTTCTGTACATTTTGTTGTCATTTGAGTAAACTAACTTTTGTTCTTAATATTTTTTATTCTTATTATAGCTATGCTATTTATTTCACGACACAGGAGCCAGGATGTGATTTTCGTAACAAAAATAATTGACACTATTACAGTTATAAATTTGTTTTTGTTTTGATTTCTTTGTACTTAAAACCAAAGTACGAAAATAAACAAAACAAATTGTTTGATTTTGTTTTGTTTCGTTCTCTGAAGTGAGTGAAACAAAAAGAATGAGAAGGATTGCTCATTTGGTTTTTATGTTGTTTTGGCACATGAGCACAAACCAGAGAATACAGCCGATGGGCTGTAAGCCGGCTAACAGCCGCCACTAGCCAAAACAATACATTATTTTAAATATACGCCGATAGATAAGAAAATAATGGAAAATAAATGGAAACGTTTTAAAATATTTGAGGCGAATTTGACATCATCATATAATATAATTTTATTTCATTATTATTTAACACATTTAGTTTGTTTTATGTAGCTAAGCAGCATAGCTATAACCGGGTGCCCTAAGACACCTCTCTTCTTTTTTATTTACTTACTTGTTAGTTGATGTAGATTTCTGCTTCATATACTCAGATTTCAGTGCAAATGGGATATGTGAATTGTTTTGATTCATCGTATTACAATTTGCTGAAAGCTTTTTTTGAAGACTATAAAGGTATTGAAGACATGTTTCAACATACATATCGTTGACTCAGACGGCAAATATGCTGTTATGCACACGCAAAGGAAATGGTTGTAAAATGGTTGAGAAAACAATATTATGTTCTCTGAAACAAATGTGTGGTCGTTAAAAACTAGTTATTGTTATTTTAAACATTAATTTCGTTACGATAAACAGAGTAATGTTTGAATTTAATAATTACATTATTATATTCGTAGAAAATGCGATATGGTTAGAGTTTAACAATATAGTTTTGTTAAAAATTTATGACTACAATATAATTTGTATTATTGTGTAAAAATAACATGATGTAAATAGCAATATATTGTTATCCAAAACCATACTATGTTAAGTTTTTAAAAAAATCTTTTTCAGAAACAACTTCTGTCAGTTCAGTGTTTCGTTTGTAAGCTATCGGTAGTGGACGCGTGGTATTAAATAAATAAAAAAAAAGTAATAAACAAAAGGGTAGATAAATAAAAATAATATGTACCATATGTATGCATGTATATCTCTTTATACAGATGTGTTTGTATTTCGTGTATATACATATATGTAAGTATACATTTCTATACATACAAACATACATTTTATTTCAACAATATTAATTTTTTTTTATTTCGGATTTACCGCACAGCTATGCGGTAAAATAAATATGAAATATATGATTAAAAAACAAAATATTATTATTACGTAAAATAATACTATGGTCATATTTAGCAATATTATTATAATATTAGAACATGGTATGGTAAGTATCAATTATATTTTAGTCACATCTTATAATAGTGTTGTTTTATTTACAATAATAAGATTAGGTATAACAAAGTTAATTGTTTTTATAAATAATATTATTATTAACTCAGAAAATAATATTATTTAAACTTTGCTTTTCCAATGACAATAATATGATTTGACTGCAACCATTTAATTCAATCATAGTATGTTGCTATTTGATTATGGTTACCTCAACCATATTTTTTCTTTGCGTGCAGTAATAAGCAAATATGCTGAGTCCAGAAAAAATAAAAAAATACCTGTTAAGTCCAGCTGAAAACAATCTAATTCTAGTGTAAGTGCATTTATTTAACAACCCACCTTTTTTGTGTTAATTTAAAACAATAAAATTAATAGTTTTATTGTCCTTTCGCACACACATTTAGTTTCAATAGATTTATACAGTTTTTGTGCCCTCCTGAAAAATTAAAAAAAGCCTTAGCATCTTGCCGGTTAAGCCAACGATATGAATGTATGCTGGTTTTTATTCGAAAATATTTCGAAACTTGAAAAGTACATGAAAATAGCTTCAATTGAACTTTATTTCCTGTTAATTTTCAAGTGCTTGATTTTAAAATGTTGGAGTGCTTTTGGGTACGAGTTCCTTTTTTGTATTACTTTTTTTAATCAAAATACTAAAAGTGTAGACTCTAATTACTAAAATGTACTACCTAGTGAGTATTTGTTTCCAATGCCCAAAAAAAATCAAGTAGCCAGTAGTATCAATGTCCGTAGTAGATTACAAGCCTTATTCATAATTTCTTTTCAATTCACAAAAGGTTTATAAAACAAATCTTCATAAAAAATTTATTTTTAAAACACTTTATAATCCTAAATATTTTTTTTTTGAATAAGGCAGTCAATATTTGTAGTAAAAATTAATATTGGCTGGTGCTTAATTCGTCAGGCGTACTACTGGTGACAAAGTCGATAGTGAATCAGTAGTGTTTCACTATTGCCACTTCCTACAGGGAATATAAAAATTCGCATACATATACATATACACACAAGTACACACACACACCCACATATACAACTAGTAAAACATATACAGGTTTACTCTTCATTTTACTTTATCACACACAAACATTTTGTTTGTGTTATATGTTTAAATTATTAAAGTTAGTGGCCTGGAATTTATGGTTATTGTTACTTGCAAATGAATTACTTTTTTCTTTCGTTAAAGTACATAATTTAAAAATCCAATTTATAATTCAACTTTTACCTTTATACCAAGAAAATAAAGAAAATGAAAGAACAACAACAATTCTCTCATAATCATAGAATGAAGTATTTACTTGATAATATTTTAGTTTGAAATTTTAATGACCATTCAGATTTAATATTTACTTTTATATGCAAAATTTCAAAATAATAAATATTTCCATCGTCATGTTCTTGTGCATCTCTTCAAAAGTTTTAAACACTGGCAGGGATAATTGTGCGTATATTTGATTACTCAACACTCCATTAAATAATGAAATTAGAAAATGGTATCTCATGCTATCACAATGAACCCTATTGGGGTTCCTAACCTAACTCATGTATTCATGTGTGTGTGTATGCGTATCGGTATGGCTTTATCTTAAAGTAGTGAGCTTGGTGTGTGAGTTTTAAAATTTAATCAAAGAAATTTAATTAAAACTGTGCTTATGACAGGTATTTAAAATTTTAACTTCTAATCAAGTGAGCAAAAATTTAAGTAAAATAATGTATGTATTTTTATATAAGTGCATATGTAATCATATATATGTACATTTGTATATAAACTGAAACAATTGTTATAATTTTTTTTAATTACCTTCTTTCCAATCTTATGTAAATTTAATTAAGTCATAATGATTGAATCAGTTATTTTCTTAATTAAAAAATAAAAATGCTTATTGTTTTGCTGGAAAGCCTTTTCATTTAACATCTTTATTTTAGAATCTAAACTTAACAAGAATTTATAAGCTCATCCATTTTTTTTTTTTGCTTTTATGTACGAATGTTTATGAAAATACCTTAATATGTTGGGAACTTGGCCATATATTAAGCTTGTCGTGTTTATTTTTCAACACCCGATTGTTGTAGGTTGTTGCTGTTGCTGCTGTTTTTTTTTTGGTTAGCTTATCTTTGGCCTCACATTTCCATTTTTATCTCATTTTAAAATTTTGTGTAACGTCATCTACAGAATACGTAGAGGGTATAACAATTACTTAAGTCTTTTACAGAAAAAATTTAATTTTGTATTAAATTTTACTTAATTAAAAAAAAAAATAAATAATTGGGGTATTCAAAAGGTGGTCTTAAAACTACACGTTTTAAAATAATAATAAAAAAATATGACGGCTGCAAGCAACTGTTCCACAGTCATCGTGGTACCTATTTACATTTCGTCACATGCGACATCATATGTTTTAAATTAAAAAAAATACACAAACAGATTTCAAATATATATTCAATTTAGTTGAGCAAAAACGATGAAAAAAATAAAGAAGCTGCAAATGGTGGATAAAATGTTAAAGCTAAATTAAATATCATTACAAACGCATAAATTAAAGAACAAGGTAAGAATATAAAATGCTAGGAAAAAGCTTTGGTTGAAGGAAACAATTTAAGCGATTGAAGAGAAAAAGCGGAAGAACCTCCGCATTCGCAAGAAACAAAGTCGCCAGAAGTTTGCATAAATGCTTACTTAGCTGGGTTTGAATCGTCATATCCGTAAACGTACAATTCGTCATGTAAAAACACCATTTTCAGATTATGACACACGTAAACGTACTTAAGTCCCATTTAGATTATACGATTGACGTAGTCGTATCACTCAATTCGTTTTCGTATAAATGTCGATACGATGACGGATATGACAATTTGAGCCCTGATTTATTTATTATTTCGTAAAAGAGCAACATATGCAATATTAATATCATGATGAGAAAAAAAGTCACGTTCGACATGGACTAAAATTATAATTATAAATAAAAAGCAATAAAATAATTTTTGGAAAAACATTAAAACCATTTTAAATAGACATCAGTGCACCACGTTGTAAAATTATTTACATCAAAATATTGTTTCAGGCATAGCTGTTAAGTAATGATTAGTAATCGTAATGATTACTAATTTGATTACTTTTTTTTTAAAGGTGAAGTAATGATTAAATTACGATTATATTCAGTTTCGCACGATTACTAATTGATTACAATTACTATGAATGGAAAAGTAATCTGAATTACTTAAAATTATTAAAAATAATCAAAAAGAATCAAAAGTAATCAAAAAATAGTCCGATTACTTCTAACGATTACTTTTGATTCTTTTTGATTATTTATTAAGAATCAAAAGTAATCTTTGAAAGTAGTCGGATTACTTTTTGATTACTTTTGATTCTTCTTAATTATTTTTAGTAATTTTAAGTAATTCAGATTACTTTTCGATTATTAGTAATCGTAATCAATTATTTATTAGCAATTTCTTTGAAGGCAATTATGTAATCATTACAATTCTTTCTAAAATGTAATCTAATTGATTAGTAATCGTAATCGAAATTTTACAACTCTGGTATCAGGTTTCTCTGCAATCTGCATTTTGATATTTGGCCCCAAAAATAACTTCTGTTTTTGTCACTTGCGAATGCCTGGTTTTTTTTCAATTATGTTGAAAACGCATACTTTCTCAAAGTCAAACATACCACCAATTGCAGAGGCTTATGTAGAGCTATAGCTTAGTCTTGTATTCAATTTAAAAATACATTTTATTTTGATTTTTTTCACTAATGCGTACAAAGGTCACGTTCGACATCAATGAAATCCATATGTGCCCAGAAGTATCAATTATAAAGTTTCCTCAAATTTTTTTTTTTAATTCTGATAGTTTTTCTGCTAAGAGCATAATTATTTATTTTATAACCAAGGTTGCAGCCAATAAGAAATATGTTTATCGGCTTAATAAACAAATATTCCACTTAAAATTTGCATTAATGAATACTTTCACCTGCTTAAGCATTATCACACCGCCCACGTACACACTATGCCCCAATATGGCCCGAGTTATTCTATCTCTGCGAGACCCTTGCTTTTGGTTTTAGAAAAGTCTATAGCCGTTGTAACTTTTATACATGTATGTATGTTCCTATTATTTCTGTCATCATATCATGTTATGTGGTGTTCATAATTGTTGTGTTGTTATGTGTCCACACACCCTCCTGGCTTTTTTAATCATAAAACTGACTGTTTATGTGCATGTGTGTGTGTATGTGTGTGTGTGTGTGTGCTTGTGTCTGGTACAAGGGTACGTGTGATAATCCCATTTTAAGCTTCTTTATTTTAATTAAAGTCAGCAAAAAGGACTCCGGTGTTAGAAAGCCAGATAATATAAAAGTATATACAGAAAGGGATTTAAACAACAAGTTTTCGTTAGATATTTTTGTACAGGTGTTAAAGAATATAATTGCAAAATGTTGTGTAAGCAATTTTATCATACTGGCATACGCACTGGGGATAATTGTGTGTTAAAAAATTTATATAATTAAGTAATCATGCTGGCTATAATGGAAAAAGAAAATATCAACAAATAAAAAGAAATTAAAAGGTGTTCCACTGGAACATTTAGTTTATATATATATACAGATAGAACAAACATGTTTGCCTTAAGCAAGATGAATCTTAAAAAAAGTAAAATTGTCCTAGTATATAATAAATGGTGGATTTGTATATTAAAAAAAATGTTTTAAAGAACAAAAATGTTTTGCAATGACCATTTGTTGTTCAAACTATTAAAAAAGGATATCAATTTAAATGCAGCACTTCCGAATCACTGGATTACTCTTTGCAGCAATGGAAGCCGTATGTCAGCTATTGCCTTGTATATCAAAACGTCCTTTGCGGCTTAGCGTTATAGCTTTATAAAAAGCATACCAGGGGTGTTAATCCCTTTGATCCTTGCAGTTCAATTCACGGGTACATTATCATAAATTGTTTGCTTATCGAAAATCTCTTTTTGCAAATTAATTGTACCACGCGGTGTTAAGCATGTAGTCAAAGAACTGATGCATGAAGAATAATTTTTTTTTGTAGAATGATAAAGATTTTATATAAAAAAATTGTTATTTATATTTTGTATTGGTTTAAAGGACGTTGGGCATGACCTTTTGTTATTCTATATCGGCATACGTCGTTTTTTATTAAAATATAGACTTCTTTTTGGATAAGAAGAATTTCATGCAAATAAATTGAATTAGATTGCCTGGGCGGTGGGCGTGGCTGATTTTGACGATATTACATTTTTTTCTTAATAAAAAGTGGGCAATTTTAAGGTTGGAAAGTAAATTGGCTTAAAAACACACTTCTTTTGGACAAATTCAGTTTTATTAATACAAATGTACAGTAGAGATATGGGAATAAATAATGGAATATGATATCGGACAAATGTCCGCCTCTAGCATGTCGGCAGATGTACCCTCATTTCAGAACATTTTTAATCACATATTGCAACAAAGCTTCGCTAATCTCTTCAATGCAGTGCCTAATTTCATCTTTCAGAGCGTCAGTTGTTTCTGGTTTGTTCAAATTAAAATTCACAAATTTCACAATTAAAATTCTTTGTTCAAGTGTGTAGCGTTTATGGTTAAAATTTCCCAACTTTTTATTAAAAAAAATGCCAAATTTCAATTCTTCACGTTTTATCATTTGTCTAAAGATCGTAGCTTCAATTGTTAATTATGACGAAGAATGACACTCTTTTGTGTCTGGTTTGATAGTTGCATATCCTTTGGTACGTACTGTACATTGTCTATGAAGATTACTGTTGTTTTGTAGAGTTCAAGTGTTGCAAACCGATACACAAATCCTTGAGATAATGGTTCAAATAAACTAATTTGCCGATCATAATACTGGAGGAAAGGTGCGATAAGTTTCACAATTTCAAGTTAATTTTTATATTTCGTCACTTAAAATCCAAAAAGCCGTAACAAACAAAAAATTCAAAATAAACTTTTTGATTGATTATGATGTGATTAATAGGCAGATTTTGTAAAAAATTTCGTTTCAAAACGTTTCAAATTTGTATGAAAAATAACGAAAATTCGTTTCAAAAAATATTTTTTCCATGCAAATTTTAAAACGAAACAAACGTTTCTATTTACAAAATTTGCCTTTTACTCAAATACATTTTTCTTTAAAATTTTACTCACATATGTTCAAAAATAACAATTTTATTCATTATTCAATTTGGCATCCAACAAATAAATAGTCTTGAATTACAAAAAGTAAAAAAGTAAAAAGTGTCGGCTTTGGATTTCAGATGACAATTTATACATATTCGAAATACATAAATACCATTTTTTTAAATCTAAAATATGGGAATTTCTCCGAGAAATCCCACTTGTTTGTCGCGTGCGACAGCAAGCAATTAACCTTGTATTTCTGTACGCCGTGACTCGACTTTTCTTAAGATTTTACCTAACGTATGGCTACTTACGGCCTACACAAATATATAAAGAAGTAAAAAAAAAGTTTCCTTTTCTTTTAAAAAACAAGCATATTTGATTGGTGTTTGCACGCTACAAAAAGTTTAAATTCCTGTGGAAATGCCCATATATCGATCATATTCATTTACTATAATTTGCAAATTAGATGCTTCGAGTGCTTCCTTTTTGATTTCGAAAATATATTTCCTGAACAACGCTTGGGAACTATGCTGCAATGGTTTTTAGTGAAAAACATGAGCGATTCATTATTATTACTTTTAATCTGAAAAACAACTGGACCTTCAAAGGTTCAAGTTCCTTCGTGAAAAGTGATAACGCAAAAAATTACTTTTGTTTTGGGGGAAACTATTTTATAGTTTAAGGAGGTGATCTTGCCTGAAGAACATACGGACTTCGAGAGCTCAGGTTGAGGTCAGTCATATCAACATCATAAATTTTGCTGATACTCGTGAGTGGATATGCTAATGCATATCTTATGCCCTAATGCAGTTGTGACTCTATATTATTATTTATTGTCTATGCTAGAAGGTTCGTGTATTTGCTTTATGATTTTATATGACTCTCTTGCAGCAAAGCTTCGATAAGTTATTACTCTGAATTTTTTATATTTCTTATGCAATAAAGCATCTAGCGCTAACTCTTGTTACGCTAACAAGCGCCTTGTGCCTGTCTTTGTAATGTAAATAATATTATGGCGATTAAAATTTTTGTACAGCATTTCAATTTAATTGCCCCACCTCTATAAGAAAATCTTTAACACATCGAATAATACTGGTAATAAATCTTAGATCGTAACTAGTTTTCAATTGAAACACAAATCATTTCCTTGAACACATAAAAACAATAAATAACCTGGCAATCGATACATGACAAATTTGTAAGACAATTATTTGCCGTTAAATTAAACTGCCGGCACTTAAATGTGTCTGTATGGTTGCAGTGTTAAGTGTTTGTACACATGTTCAAGCTTTTGAAGTGCATGTGTGTGTGTGTGTGTGTGTGTGTGTGAGCATATTTGTGTATTTAAATGTTTATTTGCCAAAACAAATTGACATTTTGGCACGATTGCCAACACTTGACATGCATCTAAACAGACTTTAAATTACTTTAAACTACCGCCTCCTTCTATTATTTCATTTACATATATGTCTGTGTGAATGTATGCATGTTGTTGCTATGAGTGTGTGCATTATGTGTCACCTCTGAGGCCGCCATCAGCTACACTTAATATCTATCAAGCAAAATATACACTTTAAAACTAATTCTAAAATCAAATTTAAATGCACCTTAAGCTACACTGAAAATATTAAGAACAAAAAAATATATGAAAAAAAATAAGAGAGATGTGTTAGGACACCCGATTATAGCTATGCTGCTTAGCTATATAAAACAAACTTAAGGTATTAAATAACAATGCTATAAAATTATATTATATGATGATGTCAAATTCGCGGCAAATATTTGAAAATGTTTCCATTTATTTCCCATTATTTTCTTTTCTAGCTGCGCACGATTAAATTAATGTATTGTTTGTGACCCGCCGATCGGCTGTTATCCGGCTTACAGCTGATCGGCTGAGTTCTGTGGTTTGTGCTTTTGTGCAAAAATAATACAAAAACAAATTGCAATTCTTCTAATTGTTTTTCTTCTCATTATTTTTGTTTTGTTTTTGTTTCACTCATTTCAAAAAAAAAACGAAACAAAACAAAATCAAACAATTTGTTTTTTTCATTTTTGTACTCTGGTTTTAAGTACAAAGAAATCAAAACAAAAATAAATTTATAACTTAAATAGTGTCGATAAGTTTGATTGCGAAAATCACGTCCTAGCTCTATGAAAATGTATATATTATAAAATTTTTTTTGTTATTCAAAAATAAAAATAATTGCACATGCAGAGTTTGTGTGTAAGAATGAAAAAGGAAGCACAAGAAAATAGTCAAACTTAAAAACGAATATACCGATAACTGGACAATAAGTGCTTAGATAATAAAAAATAATTCTCGTATTCTATTTCACAATAAGTAGTTTTTACCATTCGTATAAGTGTACCTAAACGCTGCCCAACTAAATAGTTATAAATGATCTTAGCACCGAAAATGCAGTATTTCACCAAACTGTCGAATATTATTATTATTAGCTTCCTTCAATAAATCACTTTAATTAGACTGGGTTCCTACATGGCAATTCTAGTTGAGCAGCTTCATAGCGCATGGGCAAAAAAAATATATGATGTTTACATTTTTCACTATCTTCTTTTTTTCTCTCTCTCTATCTCTCTCTCTCTCTCTCTCTCTGTTCCATAAAGTAAAAAAATGCACCACTAAAATTGCCGTGTGTGAATTCAGTCATATTAAAATGTATTTAATGCCCTAATTCTGTTCGACGATTGTTTCGTCTTGTCTATGGACGAAAAAAAAGAAGCAGTTTTTATTCTTTAAAACAATTATTATTTACTGTCTCTGCTAAAAGGTTCGTGTATTTGCTTTATGATTTGGTTCCATACATTATATCCAATACATATTTTTTCATATATTTTTCAAACTATTGTATAATACTTTAATTGAATTTTTATGTTTTAAAACATGACAATAATATTTATACTTTTCATTATCAAAAACAACAATTATTTTTGAAGAAAATAATTTAGAGAGTTCAAAGACAAGAACTCAGAAGCATTTTCAAACAAAAACGTCCCAAATCTTCTTACTGAATTACGGCATAAGTTCTCAATAAAAAAATAATTAAAAATTATTGCACTTGTACCTCGACTTAGAATTTTTTCAAGTGCTTTTAGTTGTTTATTAAATGTAGCACGTGGTCTGAATTTTTTAAATTTGATTTGCCTGGCCACTGCATAAAACAAGACACATTCTCAAACACAGCAAAAAAAAAATATGAAAGAAAAAAACATACAAACAAACAGTTCTAAGCCCTAGGTGGTCATAAAACTGTCGATTGAAAATATATTATTGACTTGATAAATGCTCCCTCCCCCACACCCCCCCCCCCCCACCACCAGGGGGTTTCGAGTTTATGTTTCTTGCTTGGAAAATTACGACTACCTCAACTGCAGTTTTCTATCTAACAAATGCGACCAAAAAAAAAATAGCCCAAAATAGTGCCAGTGAAATAATAAATCATTCATTCACTGGCAAGCAGCAGGCAAGAAAGCAAAGTGGTTTATAAAAAAATAAAACTAAGGAGAATATGGTAATTTTCATGTTATTACTGTAAAATTTATATAAAGATTTTTATCAATCACCCAACTGACATAGTTGGCTATAGTTGTACCAGCATGATAATATTTGTTTGTATGTGACACTTGCATGCTAGTCTTTTTATTTATTTTTTACTGCCACTGCTTTTTTTTTTGCAATAGACTCTTTTTGTATATTCTAGTGTTATTGTGGAGGCTTGCAAAAAATCAAATACGTTTTGGTTTGTGTTTTACAATTTACATAAAACCAAAAAGTTTCCTTCCGTTTGTTGTTGCGAGATTTCAATTAAAATATACTCTTAAATTGGGGTTCTTGTGTTTTGGATTTAAAGTGTTTTTTTTTAATGTAAGTATATACGAGGGAGGGTAGAAAACTTAGGTAATATTTCACTTTATAAAAATACTATAAACGGAATACTTTTCTATAGTAATCACGATAATTAAAATCAGTGTATGAAGATTATGGTGTTCAATTAATCGGGCTTCTTTGTTTTAATCGGCTAATCACTCGGTTATTTGATCGAGGTTTATGTTTAAACGATTAATAATCAGTTAATTTTGGACTAATCGTTCAAACGTTCAAAATAATAAAAATACATAAATTACACTATGTAAGAAAGATTTAAAAACACCACACCTATTGGACAGTACAAGTTCGATAGCACTACTAGAGGGTAGTAAGACCCTATACTCAGTTTTATGATTTACGCGACATAGATATTTTTTGGGACCTCCAAAGGTTTTGAAATTCAGTGCGCCCTCATAAAATGGTGTCTTCCGTTTTTGAATAACAGCTTATTCCGACTTGGTAATAGCTCTAAACTATACATGGAAATAAAGTAGTCTACTACCGAAAATATCTTGTTAAGATTTTACGCACAGCGAAAACAGTGCCTCCTAAATACCTCATAATATAATAAAATTAATAAGAAATCTCTATGTTTTTTTTTTAATAAGGAAATCTTATTAATTTCATAGAGAAAACCTTTTTGAAAAAATAAAGCAGATATCTTGTAGTTTTTATGAGGTTATCTTTTAATTTCTTCAATAAAAAAATAAAAAAAAAATTGCGTCTTTATTCTCTGTACTTATGTGTTTTCATTTAAATTCTATACCATATACATATGTATGTATGTATGTAGTATATTGTAGATGTTATTTATTTATACATACATTTTACACATTAGGTTATATTCTTAACTAACTTACTTAACAAGTATTGAACCAGCAAACTTTTACCTGATAGACAAGCACTCTAACCAATATGCTAACAAGCAGCCTGAATAACCATTGAAATTATTGTGCAAACATTCCTATACAAAAATTAAAAAGATCTTGAAAAAAATTGTCTAGTCTATTTATAGAAACGAAATAACAAGAAACCTCATAAAATCAAGAAGATTTCCTTATTAAAAAAATCAATAAGATGCTTTACACATAATCATATATGAACCAACTAAAATCAAGAAGAAAACCTTATTAAAAAAATCAATAAGGCAACATAATAAAATCAAGAAGAAAACCTTATTAAAAAAATCATGAAGGCAACTTAATAAAATCAATAAGAAATCCCTATAGTTTACAATTTATAAGAGAACATAATAGAGTCAAGAAGTTTTTCTCTATGGATTGTTTTTATGGTGCCAAAAATAACGGAAATTGAAAAAAATTTAAAGTAGAGAAAATCTTCTTGAGTCTATGAGGCAGTTTTTTCTCTGTGTCCCAAAAAAAAATTCATCCAGTTTAACCCCTCAATAACCGATTTCAAATATTTTACTGAACAAGTAAAATAATAACACTGTGTGACAAAAATTAATGAAGTTGAAATAACAGGGATATTTTACTATTTTTCTGCTAGACATTGTCGATTATAGCAACAATCTGTCTTTGAAATTATCCAAATACCTCCAATTCATGAGATACGGGTAAAAATCGGTTTTTCGTACCCGTTCTCACTTATCAACCTTTAACTAAGTTCAATATTAACTGATTTAAAATTTATAAATTGATTTAAATAGAAGAGACTTAAACCTTTCGAACGATATAAATTCTATTTCAGTAAATTTCAGATATACGTGAGTATGTTTTTACCAACTTTATTTTTTCAGATTTTTTGGAAATTTTTCTCCATTGGATTAATTCTTATACAGTATTTTTGTATGGGAACCATATTATTTATAACCTTATTTATAACGGATAAAAACAGGGTTTGTATTAACAAATACGATACAAACTGACTGAAAACAATAACATACCCCTTCTATTTCGGCATCAGTAATTTTTGTCACACAGTGTAATTTGGGATTTGTAGTGCGTTAAAAGATGTTAAACTTAAAAAAAATTCTTTGTGAACTTTTCAAATGCAATTGGAACATTGTTTTCACTTTTTTCAGAATAACTTCCAGGGTCTACTGATTTTTTGCAAAGTTACAGCGATAACGTGAACACCGCATTATATAAACAGGGCTTAATGTGAAAATTTGTTTTCTTATATTTTACTATCTTAAAAGATGAACAACGTCTGAAAGAATTTGAAGAACAAAAATCCATGCGCTTAAGCTAAAAAAATTTAAATGTTAATTTTTTGACTCTGTTAGATCACTTTTTTACATAAAGCTCATTTAGAATTTTAATATCGCGAAAAAAGCCCATGTAGTTGAACTTGAAAAATGTATTCTAATAAACCAAAATTTCAAAGAAGCACTTTCTTATGCTGCTTAAATTATTCAGATACACAATGGCTTAACCTTTTGGTGACTGAAAAGGCAAAAAAATAAAGACGTCTTAGGAACTGCAACTGCGCTATTCCAAATCAGCCGGAATGATTTCTAAAATTTTGTTCTTCTATTTTGAATATTCTAAAGCTTGAATAATTCAAAATGTAACACCGCCGGCTTAAATTAGTTTACATTTTATCGTGAGTGCACTGTATTACATTTCTGCTTTTTTTGCATGTTTTTAATAGTGCACTGTTGCAGCGCCTCTGGTTTCAATGAGGCATATTAAATTTTACAGGTGTTTAGTAGCCATTTTATTGGTTATTTTACTTTGCCGATTATTCTGCTACACAACGAAGGAGTGCGCTTTGATGTTACGGTGTAATTTTAATGACCTCTGGTGCCTTAAGCTAAAACTTTTCCCACAACAACTGATACAAAGGACTCTAATGCACATCAGAAAAATTCGTAGTGTTTTTATTTTAATGATTGTCGGGGACCGGTATCGAATCCAGAACCTTCGGTTGTGTAGTCAACGTGCTAACTACTGGAGCCATCGCTAGATCCTACCCAAAAAGTTTTTGGCTAGGATTTACATAGACATGTATATTTTAATCGCTTTGTGGTAAATAGAAAATGCTTTTCCTTCTCTTCCGAAACTTTTTGACACCGCAGTCTCTACTGGGGTTTAAATTAAATGAGGTTAAAAAAGAGACAATTAAGTATGTGCTATGCGACCCTCGTATACAATATATTGGCGTTATTGTATTGCATATATGTTTATGCCAACGAAACACATAAGTGTTGCTCACAAGCCAGCCAGCCAGCTACTGTGCGGAGGAAGCACGAGCCAAATACGAGGACCACTAGTAAACAAAATACAATTAGTGTTGTTGGTTTAGCTGTTGACATTGCAGACATGCACGAGTATGCAAGTGTGGAAGTTACACACACATGTATAAACAACAATAAATAATGCTTTACACAAGTATGTTTGTATGTGTGTGTGCACAGCATTTGTTTGTTCCCACTATAAACTATTATTAAAGGTGGAAAAAAGTGTGCTAAACACACATACACACACACACACACACACACACACACATACACTAACATGACCATGCAATTGGGTGTACAAAAATTGTTAGCGTGCTTGGATCATTGCACCTGGGTACCCATAAAATGATAAATTGCCATCATACACAGGCAAACAGCTACTGAGCCACACACACATACATACACACATACAGCGTTTTGCAGTTGTTGCTGCTACTGCTGCCGTTATTGGTTTTAACATTATAGTGTTAGTGTGTTTGTGTTTGTTTTTTTTTAATATTTGCAAAATCGCATTTTTATTAAATCCCTAAAGGATTTAAGGAGTATTAAAATTTTACAAACAATTTCTGTGTATTTTCCTCCACCATCTCTTGGATTCTTGAAAACAATTTAATGCTGCGACATAAAATGTTTGGGATAAAAAAAAAATAATTCAAAATTGAAATAAATATTGTTATCGTATTGTTATGCAAAATAGGCGGCTTTAGCTATGACAGTCGCAACATATGTAGTCAATTTGTGTACAGCATATTTTTTATTTATTTCAATTTATATTTCTAATTAAAAACATAAATATATTATTATTTATTTATGCCACTTTTAAATTTATTGCGCTTAAAAGTAAATTTGCTTGTTTTTTTTAATATATTTTTTGCTAAAATTACGATTTTCACAACTTGACCAAGTTTTAAAATTAAAAAACATTATTCATGTACAACATAAGGGTGGTCTCCGTGGTGTTTGCAGTCGTGCCTCGATATAAAAAATTTGCATGTAATAGTACCACAAGAGCAAATTGAATAAAATAGCATTTATGAAATAAAAGTCCATAACACTTTTTTATTCCGGGGATAAACTATAAGGGTCCTATGTATAAGCAAAAATTGGCATGAAGTTAGCATAAGTGGCAAAATTTAACATGATCTTAAAGAGTTTTGCGATTAAACTTTTTATTAAAAATCATGCTAGAATGTAGATTAAAACTAGGTAATACGGCCATTTTTGATGTCAAATTCTATGGAGGAACTCGTTTACACCTAATTCAATTTCATCACTTATGCTAACTTTCACTCATATTTGAAAGTCAAACAGAAATAAATAATTTATGGGCAACTAGGACAGGATGTATAGGACATTTGTATAGGGCATATAGGACATAATTTATTATATTATATTATTATATTTTATTTTATTTTTTTATTTTTTATATTATTTATATTATATCCTCGTCCTATAACTGGAGAAAATGTGGGTTTTATCAAAAGTACGGAGTAGTGTATGGTGAAAAAAGTCATATTGTTTAAGTGATGACATATTGACCATTTTCGTGATGTATCATCTTGATCTTGAGCCAATTTAATTCGGACTCTGTGTAGTATTGTAGTAAGCCTGCAGAAAATTTGGTGACAATTGAACCAAGCGTACTCATCCTATGACTTGAGAAAATGGGAGTGTTAACAAAACTAGGGAGTAGTGTATAGTGAAAAGAAGACATATCGTACAAATGGTTACATATTCACATTTTTCTTGGATTGGGACTCGTTCTAGTATTGTAGTAAACGGCGCTGAACATGTGTGATGTGGCTGAATCCAGGACGTATCAAATAGTATAAATATATCTTTTTTTTCAGTGCCCCATAGCTAACGTGGGGAAAAGCGGGATATGACTTTACAAAACAGGGTCAAATATCTAGTTCAAATTCAAAAATAGATTCATGGGCAATAATAAAGGATGAGGAGCACCTTGTCAATAAATTTGCTTTACCTTTTTCCGTCTCGGTTGCCTCATTTATTGCAAAAGTCCTTTCGAAATGCATTATAGCTTAACAGAGCTCTGTTAGGACACTAATAGAGTTCTGTTAAAGCGCAACGTTTGTGTCACGCGTTATAAATCTATACAAGCACAAACTTGAAATTCCGACGATTCCGACAGAAAATAATGTAGTGATAATTTTAAAACTCTTCATGACATGTTAATAATGAGAATTCTATTCTACGAAGCACACAGAGATTTGGATATTTAAGCAATAACTACACTTAAAAAATATTTGGATTGATTTTTTTATCACTTGCATTTTAATAAAAATCTAATAAGAGTTTGAAAATTTCAAGAGCGTAACTGAATTCCGTACCACCATAAAGGTTTCAAAATTATGTTAAAGTTTACCATCTAGACTGAGAATTTAATTTCAGCCAATCATTTGTGTTAGCTTAGGAGTCATGATTCCATATAAGCCGTATACTAAGGTATTTCACTTGTGAATGTTGAGGAACAACTCTCTCTCTCTCTCTCTCCATCTATCTCTCTTCATAGGGTAAATGTTACCTGAACACACTTTTGTTCGTTCACTTCCATAACTTCATCCATAATTCAATAGGATACTATTACAAATATTATATATTATATGTACTACGAATATTTTTTTTGTTTAGTTTGTCTATATAAGAAACACTCCGCTGCGGCATGAATTATCTATTACGAATATTTTTTTTTTTTTTTTGGTTGGGTATATATATAAGAAAGACTTCGCTGGGACATCTGTTCACTGTGATGGGGTTAAACAATGAATCAATATAAATAGATTGCCAAGTCATTCTGGAACAAGTCCCATAACTATACTTAGATATTAACTTAAGCTTAATTGGTACGTATTTATACTTTTAAAATATGAGTGCCGCTATGATCGGGTAGCTAGTGTCCTAGTCTGACATGCCGTAGGTTGATAGTTTGAATATAAAAAATTTGTTTACTGAAAATTTTTTTTTTTTTTTTTTTGAATGCATGATTTTTTATTTATTGTATCTTCATATATGAACTAACAATAAGTATTCAAATCTTAAATCTAAAAATATAATTAGGCCCGACCAGTGTCGGACATAAGCTTAGTAATAGTTATATATAATACATAAGTAGTGATAGTCAAAAGGAAAAAAATAAAGTATTTTCAAGAAGTCCCATCTGGAGTGCTATGAATAAGAGCCCATGTGTCCCTCTTTTTTAGGCGGATGTGTCCAGTAAAGTTCTAAATATTACGGGCAAGCGGATTAGGATGTGACTCGAGTTTTGTTAAATATTTGCCAGCGTATTTTGCAATTTCTTCAGTCACTAGTGGCATATTTAAATCACGATGTATATTTGAATTTTTTATATACCATGGAGCCAATGTTATTAAGCGTAAAATTTTGTTTTGCCTTCGTTGGATTCTCTCGACATTAGAAGCTGAAGCAGTGCCCCATAACTGTATTCCGTAGCACCATATTGGTTTCAAAATCGTCTTGTATATTAAAAGTTTACAATCTAGACTGAGTGAAGAATTTCTACCAATCAGCCAATGTAGCTGAGTTAATTTCAGTTTCATTTGTGTTAGCTTTGAGTCAATATGGGGCTTCCATGTAAGCCGTCGATCAAGGTGTATACCAAGGTATTTTACGTGTGAATGTTGAAGAACAACTTGATTGTTGATTCGAATAGGGGAACAAGTATCTCTTCGCAGGGTAAATGTTACCTGGACACACTTTTGCTCGTTTACTTTGATTCTCCATAAATTTAACCACTGAAAATAAAAATAATAAAAAAGTTCAAGCTTGCGTTGTTACAGTTACATAAATGTCGAAATGGCATTTATATATAATTTATATTCTACACGGAATATGTCCCTATAAGATAGTTAAGTGATAAGTCACAAGGTGCATACAAACTATCAATTAACACCATCCTAGGCCATCCCAATGTAAAAGTTAGTGGTCCGCTTCTTAGGAAGTGTTAGAACTCGGACTGGTCCCTATCACTTGGGGACCGGTCACGTGACTAGTCTTGTGTCAGTTCCATTTCCTGCAGGCAAACTGCACTGAACATGTTCGATGTGGTCAAATACAGGTCCTATCAAATAGTGTAAATATAATGTTAATTGCTCCCTCCAATGTGACTCTGGAACCAGTCCCGTAACAATACTTAAATATTAACCTAAGCTTAACTGGTATTTATACTTTTGAAATATGAGTGGCCTTGTGGTCGAGTGGGTAGTGTACCAGCCTGTCATGCACTAGGTTATCGGTTCGAGTCTCAAAAAATTTTCAGATTAAAAATGAAATGTCATTGCATTTGTAACAATAAAAAAATTTATAAGCGTTAATTGTTGCAGTTAAATGTCGAAGTTACATTTATAAATAATTTATATATATACATATGTATATATATTATACATCGAATAGGTCCCTATGGGATAGTTCAGTGACAAGTCACAAAGTGCATACAAAGTATCAATTAACACCATCTTAGGTCATCCCCATGTAAATGTTAGTGGTCCGCTTCTTAGGAAGTGTTAGAACTCGGACTGGTCCCTATCACTTGGGGACCGGTCACGTGACTAGTCTTGTGTCAGTTCCATTTCCTGCAGGGATATTAAACTTAAAAGTCGATTTTCAGAAATTTATTTATTTTGCAGTTTAATTGGCATATTCGGTAGCAACTTTTACTTTATTCTTATGAATTGAATAGGCTAAAGTTCGTAACGCTTTTTAAGCCAAATTACATGTGATAATTATTAATGAACAAATAACATCAAAGTTAGTTGTAAATATTCTGACAACAACACATAGTTGAACGGAACAGCCAGCCGTTTTCGAAGGCCACTAAACCTTCCTCATCAGCGTTCTTCTGTGTTTTGGTCCACTGTGTGTGGTGTCAGTTGATGTAGATGTCTGCCTTATATACGTAACTTTATTGCAAATGGAATATGTGAATTTGTTTGATTCATTGCATTTCAATTTGCCAATGTGTTTCGTAATGTATACGCAAGTTACCATCTATATATATATACCATCTTCTATATATATTACCATCTTCTATATATATTACAACAGTCTTACCATTGTCGTTTTGTTCCTTACTAACTATACACATGTTTGTTAATTTGCTTATTTTTGTTCTACTTAAGACAAACTTTTTTGGTTTGTTACTATTAAGTATATTTTTATTTTTAATTTTTGCCACAAGCCAATGACTATTAATTAGTTAATTTAATTATTATTTTTCGAACTGTATTTGTTTCTATATTCTTATGAATTGAATAGGCTAAAGTTCGTAACGCTTTTTAAGCCAAATTACATGTGATAATTATTAATGAACAAATAACATCAAAGTTAGTTGTAAATATTCTGACAACAACACATAGTTGAACGGAACAGCCAGCCGTTTTCGAAGGCCACTAAACCTTCCTCATCAGCGTTCTTCTGTGTTTTGGTCCACTGTGTGTGGTGTCAGTTGATGTAGATGTCTGCCTTATATACGTAACTTTATTGCAAATGGAATATGTGAATTTGTTTGATTCATTGCATTTCAATTTGCCAATGTGTTTCGTAATGTATACGCAAGTTACCATCTATATATATATACCATCTTCTATATATATTACCATCTTCTATATATATTACAACAGTCTTACCATTGTCGTTTTGTTCCTTACTAACTATACACATGTTTGTTAATTTGCTTATTTTTGTTCTACTTAAGACAAACTTTTTTGGTTTGTTACTATTAAGTATATTTTTATTTTTAATTTTTGCCACAAGCCAATGACTATTAATTAGTTAATTTAATTATTATTTTTCGAACTGTATTTGTTTCTATATTCTTATGAATTGAATAGGCTAAAGTTCGTAACGCTTTTTAAGCCAAATTACATGTGATAATTATTAATGAACAAATAACATCAAAGTTAGTTGTAAATATTCTGACAACAACACATAGTTGAACGGAACAGCCAGCCGTTTTCGAAGGCCACTAAACCTTCCTCATCAGCGTTCTTCTGTGTTTTGGTCCACTGTGTGTGGTGTCAGTTGATGTAGATGTCTGCCTTATATACGTAACTTTATTGCAAATGGAATATGTGAATTTGTTTGATTCATTGCATTTCAATTTGCCAATGTGTTTCGTAATGTATACGCAAGTTACCATCTATATATATATACCATCTTCTATATATATTACCATCTTCTATATATATTACAACAGTCTTACCATTGTCGTTTTGTTCCTTACTAACTATACACATGTTTGTTAATTTGCTTATTTTTGTTCTACTTAAGACAAACTTTTTTGGTTTGTTACTATTAAGTATATTTTTATTTTTAATTTTTGCCACAAGCCAATGACTATTAATTAGTTAATTTAATTATTATTTTTCGAACTGTATTTGTTTCTATATTCTTATGAATTGAATAGGCTAAAGTTCGTAACGCTTTTTAAGCCAAATTACATGTGATAATTATTAATGAACAAATAACATCAAAGTTAGTTGTAAATATTCTGACAACAACACATAGTTGAACGGAACAGCCAGCCGTTTTCGAAGGCCACTAAACCTTCCTCATCAGCGTTCTTCTGTGTTTTGGTCCACTGTGTGTGGTGTCAGTTGATGTAGATGTCTGCCTTATATACGTAACTTTATTGCAAATGGAATATGTGAATTTGTTTGATTCATTGCATTTCAATTTGCCAATGTGTTTCGTAATGTATACGCAAGTTACCATCTATATATATATACCATCTTCTATATATATTACCATCTTCTATATATATTACAACAGTCTTACCATTGTCGTTTTGTTCCTTACTAACTATACACATGTTTGTTAATTTGCTTATTTTTGTTCTACTTAAGCTTAAAAAGCGTTACGAACTTTAGCCTATTCAATTCATAAGAATATAGAAACAAATACAGTTCGAAAAATAATAATTAAATTAACTAATTAATAGTCATTGGCTTGTGGCAAAAATTAAAAATAAAAATATACTTAATAGTAACAAACCAAAAAAGTTTGTCTTAAGTAGAACAAAAATAAGCAAATTAACAAACATGTGTATAGTTAGTAAGGAACAAAACGACAATGGTAAGACTGTTGTAATATATATAGAAGATGGTAATATATATAGAAGATGGTATATATATATAGATGGTAACTTGCGTATACATTACGAAACACATTGGCAAATTGAAATGCAATGAATCAAACAAATTCACATATTCCATTTGCAATAAAGTTACGTATATAAGGCAGACATCTACATCAACTGACACCACACACAGTGGACCAAAACACAGAAGAACGCTGATGAGGAAGGTTTAGTGGCCTTCGAAAACGGCTGGCTGTTCCGTTCAACTATGTGTTGTTGTCAGAATATTTACAACTAACTTTGATGTTATTTGTTCATTAATAATTATCACATGTAATTTGGCTTAAAAAGCGTTACGAACTTTAGCCTATTCAATTCATAAGAATATAGAAACAAATACAGTTCGAAAAATAATAATTAAATAAACTTTTACTTTATTTATTAAAATCATTTTACTCAATATAACTTATACATTTAATTTGAAATCTACTAAAATATAAACGAAATTCAGCTATTACTCCATATGATATCATAAGTGTAAAGCAGATAAGCAGCAAGTTATTGCGCTATAACTTCCCGAAAAATTGCACAAAATATTTACAATTTTGTTCAGGGGTACTTTTGAATTTGAAGATTTTGAATTTGAAGATTATAGGGCTGCTGATCTCGACTCAAGCACTTTTTCCTTCTTGCCACAGAATTGAAACATTAACTCTGTCTTACCTAACATTCTCTTCTCTTACCTGATGTACATTTGTGCTGTTCCACTAGTGTCAACTTTTTTGCCATCATGAAATTCGCAATCAAGTCATATGTATATGGACAGTTCCACAGAATGTGACGCACGATGTCATGCACGTTGTCCAATAAATTAAGCTTGTATTTTAGATTCTAACCGCATTAGAATTTTTCTTATATTTCTTTACTCACGCTCTTCCTAAAGAAATAGAGAAAATGTTAAGTTTTCTCTGAAATACAAGTTCAATTGATTGGTCAACATACGTGACATTGGATGTGTTTGTAAATGCGTCACTTCTCTGCATCATACGTGCAAACTTTTATTTAAAATGCAATACAAGTTCGCTGATAATCTGTTTTAGTATTAAGCATGTTTGTACACTATATTTGCCATTTATTTGTGCATTTTCTACTACAGTGAACCAGTTTAAAACGCTTAAATTTTCATTTGCAGCGCAGTGATGCATTTACGAAGAGACCCATTCTGTGGAATTGCCCATATCGAAAATTCGTCAAAGTAATGTTGAATACAAAATATCCTAATTAATGTTAAAACTATATTATTTATTTATTTATTTATTATATACAATGAATTCTTAAGCCTATAAGGCCAATTAAATTCAGATTAATACATGGCAACAGAGCTTGAAAAATGTCATAAATATGTGATACGAAGATAATACTTATGAATAACCTCCCATTATATGCACAAATAATGGAACTTATTCACTATATTATTATCATAATTCAAAAAATACCAAAACAAATTATATTATATTACGAACATGTTCTCTTACTATTTGTATTTGTTATAAATGCATTTTCAATAAATAAATTAAATAATGAAGGATCTTGCGCAGAGTATTATTCCATTTAAGGGCACCTTGTAAAAAATTGTCTCTATGTCTATTTATAGATATGAAATAACAAGACTTCTCATAAAATCAAGATGATTTCCTTATTAAAAAATCAATAAGATGCTTTTCACATACTCATATAGGAACCTACTAAAATCAAGAAGAAAACCTTATTGAAAAAATCAATTAGGCAATCTTATAAAATCAATAAGAAATTCCTATAGTTTGCAACTTATAAGAAAACCTAATAGAATCAAGAAGTTTTTCTCTATGGATTGTTTTTTTGGTGCCAAAAATAACGGAAATTGAGTAAAACAAGTTGTGAATAATAAGATTTCTTCTTGCTTTTATTTGGTTTTCTTCTTAATAAAATTAATAAAATTAAAATCAAAAGGTTTCAATAGGTATCTGTCCTTATTAGCTGGCATAAATATTATCAGCTGATTCCGGTCAATTTAACTTGGCAGCACTGAATTTAGCACAGCAAAAACAGGGTTGGTTGAATTTCATAAAATTTACTACACACTGAATGTTAAAACCTAGTTTTAACGTTAAAACCATAAATAGCTGATTTTGCAGTCACACTGCAAAGTTTGTTAAATGCACGTTTTAACTCACAGACTGTCTAATATCTTTGCTCAAAATAAAATAAATATCCTGCAGAAATACGTGTTTTTGTTGTTGTGTTTTTTCTGCTTTTTATAGCACTTATTTGACAAACTGTACAATAGCTGTTTTGGTTTGTATGAAAAACTTACGATATTTCAGAATACGCTCTAAAATTAAAATTAATTTATACTTTGTAAATAAATTTTTTTTTAAATGATGGAACTTCTTATACAAAGTGAAGAAGTGCTTGGAAATAAAGCTATTATGTATAAAAATGCACAAATACATTACAAAATAAAACTATTTTATCGGCAGATCGATGTCAGTCATATCGTCTATTTTCACTTCTCAGAGGCCAATGAAAATATTTCCGTTGCTTTCCGTCCGAAAAATTAGTTTTTTTCCGAAATTTTTTTATTATCATTGCGGCTGCATCCCTTTTTAAGTTGAAAATTTATCAATTGGTATATATTCTTATTCACTGGCATAAACATCATTAGCTGCATCCGGTCACTTCAACTTGGCAGCACTGAATTTAGCACACAGAAAACAAGGTTGCATTTCATAAAACCACCTTAAAGCCAATTTAAAAATGGTTTTAAGTTGGTTTTAACAAAAACAATAAGTTTTAACAGTTGGTTTTAACGTTAAAACCAACTTTTATCAAAACCATGTCAGTGTGAAAATACTATAAAACCAATTCAAAAAAGCTTTAAGTTCGTTTATGAAACCCATATTAGTGTAGAAATACTATAAAGTTTGACCGGCTAGAAAACGAATTGTTTTAAAATCTTTCGATTTCTCTTACATATCAGATTTTTTTAAATTTCAAGTTACATACATTAAAACAAAGATTATTCTTTTTTTATTTTTGATTAATTTTCCAAAAAAAAAAAAAATAAACAATTTATTTAGTTTGTGCTATAAAAATTTTTATTAAGAAAAAAGCAAAACAAAATTTTGCCAACATGTTGTGTATAAAATTATTTGTGTGTTTATTTCTTTCTTTAGCAAATAAATCTGTATTTGTTTTATATGGATGTTAGTTATGTCAATTGTTCAAATTTTATGATTTTAATCGGACAAATTTATATGACTCTATAAACGAAAACGCCAAAAAAAATAAAACAGCTCTATTATTAAAGGTACAAACATATTAAAACCGAAGTCAGTGGAGAAAGAGAGAGAGAGGTGGGGCAAACCAAAGTTGCACTATGGAAAATAAATAATAGAAATTCGCCAGACAGACAAATAAAAAATAAATATGTACTTCCACACACAATAGAGTTGTATGCATACTCACACCAGCGCACAAACGTAAGCTTACAAATAAACCATTAAAACCGCCACATGCAATAGATTATTTGATATGTTGCTGCTGTTGTTGCCGACCCTTCGGTTTAAGCTTTTTTGGCAATGGCTGCTATGTTGAGCATCATTTGTTTGTATCATGAACAAAAAATAAAAGTCAACATCACAACCGAGTTAGAAGAAGGCATAAAGGCTGAATGAAAAACAAATGCAGATGGATGGATGGACGGACGGACGGAATGACGAGTGCAGAAAGGCTTAAACAAATATACCAAATTTGTCGTTTGTTAAAATTTTACAGAATTCTGATGGTGTTGGTCAACAAAAAGTAAAAAACAAACAATTGATTTCAAAAATCCAGGCAACGGGAAACAAAATAAAAATCATATTGGCAATAATACAATGGCTGCAATCACGACTGCCTCAAATGTTAAAAATTTTCTAACAAACTTACCTACAAACATTCTCGTGAATGTATGTGGGTGTGTGTGTGTGTGTGTGTGTGTGTGTGTGTGTGTGTGTGTGTGCTCAGTAGCAGCAGCGGCCTTTGGTTTGATTAATAATTTTTCCGCTTGTTGCAATAATAAATTCATTTGTGACTTTTTGGTACTGGTGTGTATTTGTTGTTGGCAAAAGCATGTGGCATGTTGCATGGCTTGTTTGTTTGTTGCCCGTTGGTTGCTTGGTTGTTGAGTTCGTTTTGTGGAACCTGTATGTAAACTTTTGATAGTCAATTTTTATAGCTATGCTATTTATTTTACGACACAAGAGCTAGGATGTGATTTTTATAACAAAAATAATGGACACTATTACACTTATAAATTTATTTCTGTTTTGATTTCCTTGTACTTAAAACCAGAGTACGAAAATAAACTAAACAATTTGTTTCATTTGGTTTTGTTTCGTTCTTTGAAGTGAGTGAAACAAAAACAAAAGAAAACAAACACAATAAGAAGGATTGCTCAATTTGTTTTTTTTTTTTGTATTATTTTTGCACATGAGCACAAACCAGAGAACACAGCCGATGGGCTGTAAGCCGGGTAAAAGCCGCCGCCGGCCACTATAAATTAATTTAATCGTACGCCGCTAGAAAACAAAATAATGGGAAATAAATGGAAATGGTTTGAAATATTTGCAGCAAATTTGACATCACCATATAATATAATTTGATTGCATTGTTATTTAACACCTTAAGTTTGTTTTTTATAGCTAAGCAGCATAGCTATAACCTGGTGTCCTGAGACACCTCTCTCTTCTTTTTTCATGTCCAGTTCCATTGTTGACTAGAATTTGGATGCATACATTTATAAATGCATATAATAACAGACAGGCAATAGTAAGGATATTCGTTTTATGGAAAATAAAATTATTTCGTAAGAGAAATTCCGTGTGTTTAGAAAAACCATGGTTGAGTTGATCATATTAAAGTTGAATTATATAATTGTAGTCACAAAAGTTATTATTACGAGTAAAATTTAAGCATTCGGAACCCATTTTAGTTTATTTATATACAAATTTCTTTATAGTTTTAGTTATGATATTATAACAAAATTACAGGATATTAAATAGAAACTTTTTAATTAAAAATTCAACCCATTTTATGCACTTAGCTAAAAATAACCATAGTATTATTTTGCAAGTATTTTGCAAATATTAACTTATTCATCGTTTAAAGATTTTTTAAAACAAAAACTTGGTGAATGCCACAAATATCTTCTTTTGAAGCTTGCAGCTGAAATTTTATTTTTTTTTCATAGTAACCATGTTATAGTTATCACAAACATGCCACAACTGTGTTCTGCTTTAGCACTAACCTTTATTAATTTTTATAATACCTTTGCTTTTTTCAATGACTGCCCTTTTTATTTGGTCAAACTCCCGGTTTAACCACAATTGCTTTGCTTTAGTTTCCCTGGTGATTTATGCAAAACAAAAATGTTTGTTAATTTTTTTTTGTTTTCTTTAATGGCAGCATTTAAAGTAAAAATGTTTTTGTGCATATTTTCGGCTGAAATGTTTTATTGAATTGTTTATTTGAAACCATTATTTTTCTGCTTTGTTTGTTCTTCGTTCATTTGTTTTTAGAAAGGCCCCCAGGATATTTTTTTTGTCTTTAAATCAAAAATATAACAAACTTTTACATGATTCATTTTAAACGTAATTGAGTTGTTAACGCATTTTCTTTGTTTGCCTTTATGTGCAAATTTATAAGCATTTAAATTTGCATTAGCAAAAGTATTTAAAGTAAAGACTTAATATAAAAAATTTAATTTAAAAACAATCAAATATTTAAATAAAATTTAAAATAATTGTTAACAAAAGTCTTCTAAAAATTAGCCAAATCAGAAAAAATATACACAAAATTAAAAGAATGGCAAAACATATGGACCTTAAAAAGCTAATTTTGAAAACAAGCTTTTATGTATTTTTTTAATCGTTGTACGAAACTTGTTAGTTTTACAAGCGTTAATTTAGCCAACACACACAACTATAATTGGCGCAACTTGCTCAGCTTAAATACGGGGCTGCAGCGTTATTGGGTAGCAGTGATCGGCAATGAATCGTTTTTTCGCTATTCATAGTAACTCATGAAATTTTAACTATAAGTGAGTAGACATCATTTAAATAACCTACGTCCAAGCACACATGCACTGATGTTTTCATTTGAGGTAAACAGCTTTGAAAGCTCTTAAATTTGTTCTTGTTTCCTTGTAAAGTAAGAGCAAACATTGCTGTCTGCTATGTTATTGTTTTGCATGTTGTACTCTCGTCGTAAAGCTTTTTATAAAAGTTTGCACATTGTGCATATGGGTTGGACGTAGCTGATTTAAACTCAACTACTCCGTTGCGCATACTCACGATGACATTGTTTTTTAGAAATCTTTTTCATAAAATGAAGTTGCCCAAAAGTTGTATAGTGTGTGGGAAAAACCAACAATATAATGAACAGATGTGTTGTGCTAAAGCTGGTAGCGGGTGTAGTCAGCATAACTGTCCAAATCGCTGAATATAATAATAAATACTTAAATTATTACATCCACATGAAATCTATTTTAATTGATTTTAATTATATTATTTGCTTTACAAATATTTACAGGTCAATGGCGGCAGTTTAGCTGAACAGGCTGGTTTGATGCCTGGCGATGCTGTTATCAAAATTAACGATGTCGATGTTTTCAATTTACGCCACAAAGATGCCCAAGATATTGTTGTGCGCTCCGGCAACAATTTTGTTATTACTGTACAAAGGTAATGTGAAATATTAATTGAAATTAAATAAGTATAGCCAGCAAAATATAATTATGAAATAAATAAATTTGCTCTCATTCATTCATTACAAATCATCAATCATCATATGTCCACAAATATCCTTATTAATATTAAATAAAGAAAATGTAAAAGTTTGTAGGTTTGGGCTTTTATTGATTAATCAATTAAATTGAATTATTTGCATTAAAAAAATTTATCGTACAGCTTAAAGTTTGGATACACAATTCAGTTAAATTATTATTTTGTAGAATTTTTGCTTTAAAAAACATAATGGGACTAGGAGCCAAATTTTCTAAATGTTTGATCATATTTGATGATCAATTGTTTTGCATCATGAAACAATAATTTGGTGTAATATGTTAAGAGCTTCTATTGGAAGCAGGACTTTAATGTGTTTGTTCTATCATCGTCATCGACTTGAGACCTGCTTTAAATTTCTGTTATACTAGCCCCAAACTCATGCATGTCTTACCAAGTTTGTCTAGAGTATATTTCAGAGCTAAAGAGACTAAAATAATATTCAGTCCTTGCAATTCTGATACTAATGCTTTGAATTCTTTTTTCAGCTCTTTAGTTCTAAATCGCTTCAATTTGGAATAAGCACAGTTTTTTCTAGCTGTTAGAGATTGTATTGTGGGCAGAGCTGGAACTCTATGCAATATATAATTTAAATTTGTGTACAGTCATATTTACTGCACATGCACTACAAAATTGATTTATTTTTATTTAATTGTCAATTCTTTTAGAAATTTGTAAAAATATTTCGAATTAAACATTTTAGGCTTATTCAGAAAAAAATAATATTGATTTCGCCCCACTGTTCGATTTATCGAACAATAAAAGTCAATCTTTTTAAAAAAAAAATTTTTAAGTCTAAAAAGGTTAATTTTAATTAAATTTTTGTATGAATGTTAAGTATAATCTCTCAGCAAATAAAAAATATATCCCCCTGTACCTCCCCCCTCAGCCTCGATGCTAGGGGTATATTTCTGCAACCCATATTTTTAGACACTTTTTAAATTAATTATTAAGAAAAATATAAAAAAATAAATTTAAAAAATAATCATGAAGAAATATTGCCAATATACTCGTATATCATTAAAAATAGAAAACATGATTTACATCAGAGAACAGCAATGAGTAGTGAAAAAGTTAGTAGAGTTGAATCATTAATTATAATTTCTTGTTCTTATGCGCGCTCATACTTATTGCAATGTTGTCTATGAATCATATTCACTCGAAAGTTTGAAGTGCGCATCGAACTCATACTTAGCAACATTTATGACATTGTTGATTTACATGTAATGGGTGTTTTTTATTGAGGTATAGAACTTTAAGTTGGCATCACTTTTTTAACTGGCGGCCATTTTGTCAGCTGTCAAGTGATTAATATTTAGTTTGGTTTGCCATTTCATCATGAACAGGTTGACAAAAGAGCAACGCTTGCAAATCGTGCAAATTTATTTCGAAAATAATGGTTCAGTTCGCGAAGTTTACCGCAAGCTCCGTCCATTTTATGGTCGACATAATCGTCCATCAGAGCAATTAATTCGGTTAACCATGGATCGTTTTCGCACTACGTTTACTCTATGTGATAATACGCATCCGCAGAGACGTCGAACAGTGCGCACCGAAGAAACAATTGCCGCTGTAGAGCAAAGTGTTGAAGAGGACCCGAATGAATCGATTCGCCAACGTGCACAGCAATTAAAGCTTTGTCCATCAACTTTATGGAAGATTTTGAAGATTTTGAATGTGGATGAGTTGTGGTTCCAACAAGACGGCGCTACATGCCACACAGCGCACGTCACAATCGATTTATTGAAGAAAACATTCGATGAGCGCATAATTTCGCGGAATGGACCTGTCAATTGGCCACCAAGATCGTGTGATTTGACACCATTGGATTATTTTCTTTGGGGATATGTGAAGTCGCTCGTCTACGCCAACAAACCAGAAACGTTAGGGGACTTGGAAGCCAACATTCGTTGCGTTATTGCCAACATACGGCCCCATATGCTCGAAAAAGTGGTTGAAAATTGGACCTGTAGAATTGGCTTTATTCGAGCCAGCCGCGGCGGCCACATGCCCGAAATCATATTTAAACATTAATGGCATAAAATTATCCTTCCAATAAAGCCAAATTGATGGACATCAAAACGATTTTCTTGTGTTTTATTTCAATTCGAAGTTCTATACCTCTAAAAAAACACCCTGTAGTTTCCACAATTCAATCAAGCCTCTTGTCTAGAAAAAATATATGAAAAACATTGAAATTTTTGAGTGATTCTTATATAAATATTTAGCAAGTCGCTTGCTTGCATTGTGGAAACTACACATTAAACTCTCCTTAGCTCAATGTCTATGGACGATGGAAGATAAGTATGATTCACAATGCAAACCTCGCATACGAACATGAAAGTTCTCATTATGAGGTTATGTATTTCTCTGCTGCTTTTTTTTGCACAAATTGAAAAACAACGCTATTTACTACTATTGTATACCACTTAAAAACTGTTTAATGACTAAACTTTTAAATAAACACACATGAATGAGTTCAGTGAGCTGAATCAATATGAGTAGTATAAGTATTTTCCTGAAATAAGAAATCAATCTAAGGTGATTTATGAGTGTGAGTGTGGTATGACTATGATGTCGACGTCGCATTCATATTTATTTCAACATATACTTATAAATCAATGTCGTCATGAGTATGCGTAAATCAGACTAGTTGAGTTTAAATGATGTCTACTCACTTATATTTAAAATTTCATGAGCCAGTATGAATAGCGAAAGAACGATTCATTGCCGATCACTGATTTGCATGCAGATGCTTGACTTCACATATGTGTTAGCGTGACTGTTCAAAATTTCGAACGCTGGCGCTTATTCTATAGTTGCTGACTGATGATGACACTTGAATGATATTTTTATACTTTTTGTTATAGTTGACACGCATTATACTGTTTTTAGCCGATATGACAGTAGTAAAAACTCAATATGGCTGTCAATAGACGCCATTTTGTTAATACGAAAAAAATAAAAAATAAAAGGTCGGCGAAATTTGTCAAAATGGGTAATTTAAAATCATATCTAGGTTTATTTTAAGATTTTTCACTTCGAATGATCATTTAGGATATTTAGCGGTTCAAAGTTGGTCGCAGTGCGGTTTTTGATTTGTCTTAATTACTACTTATTTGTTATTGATTGATTCCTTGAATATGTATGTGTGAGTACACGCAAAAACGTTTTGTCTATGAAGGAGTTGGATGTAGGTGGCAGGTCTACAAAGAGGTCACCATGGCAATAAATTTCGATCAAGTCTTACCTTGGCACAATGTCCAACATTGGAAAAAAGCATCGACTTGAAAACAAAAAGCCAGAAGCTGGCAAATATGTATGTTATGTATAGTCAGCCAGCCATGGTCCATAATTATAACAAGGGCATGGGAGCTGTGCTTTGCACGACAATTCGCACCAGAACTATCGCCTCAAAGGAAAGGGTTGGTATTGGCCTTTCTGGTGCTTTACTTTGGCAGTAGTCAATGCGTGAAAATTGCATTGATTGTTTGCAAAATTTAAAGTTGAGAAACCTATGAGTTAAAAAGAATTCAAAATCTCTGCGATAGAAGCTCTTCTTTTGACTGAAATGAAAGAAACTACCGATGATATTGATATCAACGACAAGGATTATCGACCAAAAACTCTTCCTGAAATTGAGGGAAAATATGTTTTAGTGAGAAATCCCGAAGAAGGGTTGTGGTAAGCCAATATTTTATATGTGCAAGAATGTAATGTTCATTTGCACAAAAAATCTTGCAAGCAAAATTCTTTTTATTTTTCAATTTATCTAAAATGATAATATAAATGTAATAAAATTAATTTAACAGCTTTCCACCATGTGATTCACAAATTATAAAATAAATCAATAAAACAGCAAATCAATTCAAATGTTTTATTTGCATACAAAGCTGACAGAGGATTTTCTAAGAAAATGAAAATTGCGAAAAAAAAACTTAAGCCTGATTAAGAAATTATTTCTGATTAAAAATTCACTACAGTTCAATTAAATCTAAAAATGTCTCAGAAAAAAAATTTTACCACATTTTTGAAATCAGTGGGTATCAATTACATTCAAATATTATTTTTTCCAAAATTAAAAACAAAACTTTAGTCTCGGGATGAAATATGTTAACATATAAATTTCTATACAATAAAATTTTGTTCGTAAACCTTTTGTAAACCAATATTTTTTTTCTGAATACGGCAGTTTATTTCCAGATCCTGGTGATGATACATACATAAATATGAAAATGCTAAAAACTTTAAACTAACATTAAATTTTATCGTAATGAAATAAAAATTTAATAAAGCTCTAAAGTTCTGTAAATTTTTTTTGGTTTAAATATTCAAATCATTGTCTACTTAAAGTTGCATTTTATAATAAACCCATCAATTTAATTTACCTACCCCATTACCAATATATAAGACTTTAAAATTAAAATATATTTAAAATGAAATTACCACAATTATAACTATTATTTGTTTTAATTTAATATATAATATTTTATCCTTTCATTTACACAGAGGCGGCTCAACTTGGCGCCCACATGTTACACCCACCGGCCAAATGCCTCAACCCAATTCACCTTATTTGCAAACAGTGACGAAAACTTCTTTGGCTCACAAACAACAAGAGTCCCAACATATTGGCTGTGGCTACAATAATGCGGCTAAACCATTTGTAAGTTAACATTAATGATAACAGACCCAAAAGAAAACACACACACACACAGTAGATTTTTCAAATAACTGCAGACCCTTAAAGAGAAACTAAAATGTAACTTTTACAACTCAATATTCATTATAGCAATCCCTTTTTTTAAGCTTAAGGATAAAGTAAAAAGCATTTAAAATATCAATATACATACATACATACATACATACATACATTTACTCTTAAATGTATTTATGTATGTATGTATGTATGTATGTCTAATTCTCCTGCCAACTGACCGACCTCTTGTCCTTTTAGTTTTTAAATGTTTCAGCCTTTTCCCCTTTTACCTCTTGATTACTTTCCTCTGTTTTTCTTTTTTTTTTTTTTTTGTTGCAAATATCATCATGTAAATTAGCTTTTCTAGTGCTGGTTTCCCTGATAAAGTGTTGGAAATTTCCCGTGTCTATTTTGAAAAGGGTTTTATTATGAAAAGTTATATCGCAAAAGCCCTTAAGGTTATGGCTACAAGAGTGTTATTTCCTTCCTATGGCACTGCCATATCCTTCCAGTATATTATAATGTTTATCTTAATACATCTAATTCAAATATATTATGACATTTTAATAAAATTATTTGACAAATGATTGATATTTTCCCTAATATTTCATTTTGATACAGTGTGGTTATACTTGGCTGTAACTTTGTGTTTTTATTTTTATTCAAGGATATCATTCAATATCCCTGTAGTATTTATTTGTTTAATTTTTTGCTGGCCTTCCTTGTGTGCCTTCAAGGATAGAGTCATGACTAGTTTGTTTGACAGTTATTTTTATTCATTGTGTGTATGTATATGCATACATAAGTAAATACCTATATTTCTGTGGCAAGAAGGAAAAAGTGCTTAAGTCATATTTTACTGTTTTGCAGGAGAGCAGTTTTAAGCGTTCAAGTCGATTTTTAGAAATGTATTTATTTTACAGTTAAATTGAGAAATTCTCTGTCAATCCCCATTTTTTTAAGCAGACGTCGTTCTACACACTGTAAGTAAGACATTTAAGTTGAAATAAATATAACAAAGTATAGCCTAACTTAAGCTTTTATTCCAAATAAGATTAGAAGTTTAAAAAAAATAACTCGCAAGTCATAGTGCTATAACTTCATAAAAAATTACACAAATAGATTGAGATTTTGACCAGGGCTGCTTTCAAATATGCAGTTTACGGAGCTACCATTATCTCAAAATCGGCTTATCTCGACTTAAGCACTTTTTCCTTTTTGCCACAGATTTAAGCATGGTGCACACACAGAAACGTATTTATGTGTGTATACATGTGCAAGGATAATCATTACTTCCCTTAGGGCTCTAAATGTGATACTTTAATATTTAATGTCTTGGGATTTTGTTATGTATTTAAAGGATTATTAATACTGCCATTACAAATGTAAAAACTAATAATATCGTATCAATACGAAAATTAATTTATTTGGTAATATTAAAAAAAACATAGTCGACCTTTTTATTTATTATATGTATATGTATGTGTAAGTTTCGTTTGTAAATAAATAACAACTTTATAACTTAACTAATAATAATAAATAAATTATTTTACTTATTTAGTTAAATTATTATTTTTTTATTAAAATCCTATCCTATGCGCATGGCACTGTTGCTAATGCAGATCATTAGGGAACCTTTTCCAAAAAAATTCTTAGAAATAGTTCATATTAAAATTTACGAAAAGAAAGTTAATTTTAAAATTTTTTGCTACATATGTGTTTCATATTAATTCAACATGATTTACAGTAACCTTCAAAAAAGAAAAGTTTTCATTTTGAAATAACTTTATTTCATGTTGATATAACATTTTAGTACTATTAAAATAAAATGAAGAATCATGACAGGTTAGGTTAGATTAGTCTAGCAGGCTGCTGGCAAGGAAGGGTGAAATTTAGAGTTCAGCTCACTTGGGTCCAATAAAATTATGACTTTGTACTACCTTTGAGTTGAAAAGAAGAAAGTGAGAAAGGGTGATAGGGAAATGATAGTGATTGAGAAGAAGATAGGAAGGTGGTGAAGAAAGATATACAGGAGGCGTATTAAATTTTGAATCTGTATTTATTAGACATTTTATTGGTGATTTTACTTCGCCGATGATTCTGCTACACAATACCGACGACGCAGGGCGCTCTGAAGTTACATTAGGATTAGCATCCACTGAAGCCGGTGTAGTTTTTAGTGACCAATGCCTTATGCCTGCATCACAATAACTTTTGCCACAACAACTGATACAAAGGGCACTAATGCACATCAGAAAAATGCGTGGTGTTGTTGTTTAATACCCAATCACCATGCTAACTACTTCATCCAACGCCTTCCTCAAGAATCATGATGAATCAAAGTTATTTCAATTTGGAACAACTTGAATTTTATACTCAAATACAAATATACTCGAGATCAATGCCAAATTAAAGTATTTCAAGTTGAAACAACCTGAATTTAATTTAATGCAGTCATTTTAATTTATTTATAAAAAAAATATTTTTGATTCACCAAAGTTTTGTAAAGCAGATTTAACAAAATTATTTTTTATATATAAGGCAGCAAGAAATTATTCCTGATTGAAATTTATCCTAGTTTAATTAAATCTAAATATGTTTTAAATTAATTATTCAATGTTATTGTGTGAAACAATTTTTTTATAGTTTGGCGTTCCTCTCCCTGAGAGACACAAGAGAGTAGAACATTTTTCGTTTGAATTGGTTTAATGATAAAAAAAAAATACGTCTCCCATGTCTTTCTCCCAACTGAATTAAGACTTTCGAAAGTAAACTTTCGATGTCTAAAGAGGATCTTTATAGAATAGTGAATACCAGTTTTAAGCTTGTAACGTAGACAATGAATTTTTGTTGTAAACAAAGTACATACATATGTGTGTGGAATAAGCTCTCTCTCTCTCACACACACTTTTTACGCGTGTATTCTATGATGACATAGATGCTCAGTAGAATTTTTTTCATGCTGACTCATTATGTATAAGCTTCTCTCAGCAACTTTAAAATTTTTATTGAACACACAGAGAACACAGTGCCTAGTAAATACCTCATAAAATAGAACAAAATTAATAAGAAATCTCTATGTTTTTTTTCAATAAGAAAATCTTATTAATTTCATAGAGAAAACATTTTTTAAAAAATCAAGAAGAAATCTTGTAGTTTTTATGAGGTTATCTTATTGATTTTTTCAATAAAAATAAAAACAAAATTGCGTCTTTATTCTCTGTACTTATGTATTTTCATTTAAATTCCATATATATATATATATATATATATATATATATATATATATATATATATATATATATATGAATGCATGTATGTAGTATATTGTATATGTTATTTATTTATATGTTATATTCTTAACTAACTTACTCACCAAGTATTGAACCACCAAACTTCTACCTGATAGAGAAGCACTCTAAACAATATGCTAACAAGCAGCCTGAATAACCATTGAAATTATTGTGCAAACATTCTTATACAAAAATGAAAAAGGTCATGAAAAAATTGTCTGTATATCTATTTATAGAAAAGAAACAACAACACACCTCATAAAATCAAGAAGATTTCCTTATTAAAAAAAAGCAATAATATGCTTTACGCATAATCATATAGGAACCTACTAAAATGAAAAAATCATTAAGATAGCCTAATAAAATCAAGAAGAAAACCGTTTTAAAAAAAAATAATAGGCAACCTAATAAAATAAATAAGAAATCCCTATAGTTTACAATTTATAAGAAAACCTAATAGAATCAAGAAGTTTTTCTCTATGGATTGTTTTTTTGGTGCCAAAAATAACGGAAATTGAGTAAAAAAGTTGTGAATAATAAGATTTCTGCTTGATTCTATGTGGTTGTCGTCTTGATAAAATTAATACGATTTACCACATAAAAACAATAAGGAATCTCTATGAAAAAATATTCGCTTCTTTCAGCTGGGATACCCCTTAGCCTAAAAACGTTCCATAGAGAAAATCTTATTGATTCTATGAGGCAGTTCTTTCTCTGTGCACAAATATTGATTTCCTACCTCACCCGCAGCTCGCTGACGACTGTGAAGTGGTTTAGCGAGCAACTCTTAAATAACCGACCATTATGTGATCACTAGCACTAAATAGTTTATAAAAGAAACATACATACATACATATTTATGCAAAAGAAAAAACCATACTGGGTTATGTCAGTTTGTAAAATAATATGCTTTTTATCTACTAAAAAAACAAAAATAAAATGTAAAAAGAGAAATATATAAAAATATTTCTATCACTTTACAAAGGCAAAATTTTAGCTCTTGTAACTTTGTAATTTTTTTGCTCTTGGGCATATTTTTCGTTTCAGTTTTTTACTTTTGCTACAACAAAATATAAGTACTTTATGACCTAATTTTCAATATAAAACAAAAAAAAAATAACTAAACTGCAACTATGTAATCCAATAAAGTTTTATATTTATAAAGAACTGCCTTAACAATTTTATTTATAATATTTTGCTGATTTTGTTTGCTAGTTGCTGTGTGTTTATCTTTTGGATTTACCATTATATTTTTCTTTAAATATTTTTCTTATATTCCTTTTTACTTTTCCTTTTCTAGGGCAATGGCGTTGATGGCAACGTTAAGAGTATTGTCAATAAGCAATACAACAGCCCAGTTGGCATTTATAGCGATGAATCTATTGCAGAAACCCTCTCGGCTCAGGCTGAAGTTTTGGCTGGTGGTGTCCTTGGGTAAGTTAAGAACAAATATGTATCTATAAACTAAAGATAGTTTCTGAAAAAGTTTTTACACAAATTGCACATTTATTAATAGTTTACCATTTGGGCAAAGAGTTTCTAAAATGTTACTGCACACTTGGCAACTAAAAGTAATAAAGTGAAGTATTATTATATAATTTTAACAAATAAGCCTTTACTAACTTTAATAACAGTGTGGTCAACATAAATTCTTTATGCCCAAGATGGGCTGCATCAAAACTTTTAGTGAAACTTTAAACTCTTTATGTTTTGAAAAGTACATAAATCATTATGAGCTATTCCCTGCAGTATATAAAAACTTTAGTATTTCTTTAGCAAGTTGTTGCCTTTTACACCCTTGAATAATTTTTTGTTTTTACAAAAGTTTAAATGTTGCTTAAGTTAATTTTCATTGCGAAAAAGCTAAACAAAGCAACAACAATATTCTCTCACTTTCTGTGTTGACTGGTAGGGGACTATATTATTTGTTATTTTTCCCCCATCTTATAAATTTTACTCTAAGGATTTGGGTATATGAAAGTGAAGTTCCCCCACCCCCCCCCCCCAACTTTTGCCCTTAACAACTGCGCACAATAACAACAACAATAGGGCTTACAACAAAAGAAGAAACAACAGCAATAAGTAAAGCTTAACCTAGAAAACTCAATAACACTGAAAGTAAACAGAAAAAATACTGCATGCTTTTTATTTTACAGCAACATCTACGTACTGTTTTAGTACGAGTAAATAGTTGCACTGTTTTAGCCATAAACAACAAGACTATATATGTACGAGTACATTGAATTTACATGTGCAGCTGCGTATGCACAAGTGTTGCAATGTATCTCATTGTAGTTCGCTGGTTGCTGGTTGCAACCTCATGGAATATGTTTTTTTTTTCTAAGTCTTTTTGTTCTAATGCTGTTGTTTTTTTTTATTGTTTCAAACCATAAACTTAAATTAATTTTCTTAATGCCCTTAAGCTAGTTCTGCTAAAGGTGTTGTGTGTGTGTGTGTGTGTGTGTGTGTGTGTGTAAGTGTATTTGTGTTAGCAGGCTTGCCGCGTAGTGAGTGCGAGTATCCCCTTTAGGTTTTGTTACAAATTTAAAAAAAAAAAAATTCCTTCTTCAAACAAAATAAAAAGTAGGCTACAATAAATAAGCAAACGAACTTTGCTAGCGTTCGAAAGGGGATTGAGGTAATATAAGCATATGCGCGCCTTAAAGTATGCCACATAATTTTGTTTAAAAATTGCTTATTAGGTAAATTTCTAAAGCTTATAACAAATTCATTCGAGGTAAAATGAAAGCATGCAAATTATGCTGAACTAAAAGCGGGTTTACAAAAGAACTTTTTTTTATTCCAAATAAATTTTTACTTGGGAAAATTTTTACAGTTTCAAATAAAGCTTGTGTTTTTCTTCTTAGAAAAAAAAATCAATCTTAATTTATTCTTATTTGCCTTTGGCAAAAAATAAAAGTTTAGTTAAATTTAGTTGTTTTATGGTATGTAGACACATGTTAGCGGAAACATAAGCTGATATAAAAAATTTCCAAGAGCATGCAAATTTGGGAACTGAAATAAAGTTATGTTAATAGTTAATAGAATTTTCCTACACAATTTAGCTTTAAGACAGCGTTAGCACTGCCTTAATGATTTCGTATTAATGACATTTTAGATTTCTAAAAAATAAGGTCAGTGAGTAGTCAGTATATTTCATTTGCACTGACAAATTAAAATTTATTAGGCACGATTACTTAAAAGTTTAAGGCCATATTAATTATTACTGCTGAGCAAAGTTTTAAAGTTAAAGAAACAATTTTGAGCTTTAATATTTATGATTTGAACAGGCTGAGGATCGTATCGATTTGTAAACCAAATTACATGTGATAATTATTAATGAACAAATAACACCAAAGTTAGTTATAAATATTCTGACTAACACATTGTTGAACGGAAACCAGCTGTTTTCGAAGACCACTACACCTTTCATCATCAGCGTTCTTTTGTGTTTGGTCCACTGTGTGTGGTATCAGTTGATGTAGATTTCTGCTTTATATACTCAGTCATCATTGCAAATGGAATATGTGAATTGTTTTGATTCATCTTATTTCAATTTGCTGAAAGCTTTTTGGTAATGAAAGCTCAATTTTACCATCTCTAAATTTACAACAGGCTTGCCTTTGTCATTCATTAATAATTATCACATGTAATTTGGCTGAAAAAGCAATACGAACTTTAGCCTGTTCTAATCATAAATATAGAAACAAATGAAGTTCGAACAATAACAATTAAAATTAACTAAAATTAATAAAAAAAAGATATACTTAATACTAACAAACCAAAAAAGTTTGTCTTAAGTAGAACAAAAAATAAGCAAATTAACTAATTTGTAAAGAACAAATGACAATGGCAAAACTGTTGCAAATTTAGAGATGGTAGAGACTACCCTTTCTATCAGTTGTGGTAGGAATGCTCAAGTGTTGAAGGCATAGTCACTGGTCACTGAACTGTTCCGACTTCTGTAGATACCAATCCTAATGTAACATCAGAGCGCCCTCCTTCGTTGTGGAGCAGAATCATACGCCTCATTTAGCATCAGAGGCGCAGCAAGACTGCATTATTAAAAAGAGCAAGAAGCAGAGTTGTAAAAAAGAATGAAGCTCTCCGCTATCTCTTCCTTCACCACCTGTCTTCTCTATTACGATCCCTTTCCTAAAAGAAGGTAATACCTAGTAATAGTAGTAGCCATTAATTGCCCGAGTGTTACTTCTCTTTTATAAAAAAAACACCACCAAAATGAAAAAAAAAATGCTACAAAATCGGAAAAATAGCCCAAACGAAAAAAATGCGCCAAAACTAAATTCATTAAGTTTTCAAATTATCAATCAGTTCCGGAAAATGTCTACCGAAATGATGTTTTTTTTAACAAAAAAAACTACCCTAACAAAAGAACTACCAAGTCCCGCGAAGGTCGTTAGGTTGAGCTCACATATGGCAATTTTAGTTGACAAACTTTTCAGTTTTCAGTGAAGAGCAAAGAAAATGTAGTGAAAAGGAGATCCATCATATTTTCCTCTCTGGGCCATGAGCAAAAAAGTCGCTCAACTAGAATTGCAGTATGTGGAGCCAGTCTTGTGAACGATTTCTCTTGCACCATATATTTTGTACATCACTGTATTTATATAAACTATAATAAACTCTTCGAATATTTGCATTAATTTGTTATTTTTTTATGTATGTATATCTTTTACTTACAGTGTTAACTTCAAGAAAAACGAAAAGGAATATCAAGCCGAGAAGTCTGAAGTTTTAAAGTTCTTACGTGAAGAAGAATCCAATCCTTCTACACCAGGTAACATGAATGATTATTACAATTTAGCAATAATTTTATTTTGTATTAATAATGGACAGAACCCATTTAAGCTAGATGATGGAGAAGAATTGTAAATTCAAATCTTAGGAAAAACTTCATTACACACATACATAAACATGTAAATACATATCCCAACAAACCAAATGCTTCGAATTTGTAAAGAATTCATAATGACTAGTCGATTAAAAATTATTCGATTTCGGAACAGAAATATTACCGAACACAACAGGGACGAACGATGAATTTCGTTCAAGTCGACGAATTCGCCGAAAAGAATTCGTTGCGACGCACAGTGAGACAACACCGGCATTAAATACAAGGAGTCATTGTAGAGCTTTGAAATTTTGCACAGGTTATTTTTGAGACAATTCCAGTTAAAAAAAAATTCAACCTTCAAATTTGATATTTACTGTAATGTTGCATGCAAAAATTACAATAACACTCCCACTATTACGCCATTGAAATGAAATAAAAAAGAAATTTTTTTTTCATTCTGTTAATAATTTTTTAATAATAATAAACAACAAAAAAATAATTAATAATTAAAAAAAATAAAAGTAAAGTAAACATGCTAACATACGTATAGCGACAGAATATGCGCGTTGCGTATTTTTTGTAGTATTTTGTATGTTTAAATTACTTTTGCAAGCTTTTGCTATATGTCCTTTACTTCAAATGAAAGCTGAGACTTCAATCTTTCATTTGATATTAGTCTGCACCTAGGACGAGGGGCTGCTCTATATTTCCTAGTCCATTGAAAATGCAAAATGTTAAATTTTTACACCACAATTCTGTTGCTAAGAAATTTTTTGTTTGTGTTTTTTTTTAATTTCTTCTTTCATCTACTCATTCTACAACAACTTAATTAATTAACAAAATACTTTAAAGTTATATTTATTATGTATTTTTTTATTAATAAGCTTTTGAATATTACATATTAGTAGTAGTGGAATCCCACTCCTGGCGCCGATTAAAATTGTGAAATTTGGGTAATTAAAATTTGAAATTTGAGAATTTCAGTACAAAATTTTAAAATTTGGGTAATTAAAATTTTAAAATTTTAAAATTCTTGGAAATTTGTGAAATTTGATACCCTACGAGGGTGGATCAATAAGTCCGTCCAACTTTTTGTTTACATAAGGAATTTTTTGTTTACATAAGGGGTTTTGTTTGTTTAATACATACGAGGGTGGTTTAATAAGTCCAGTTTTTTATGACCGTGGGAATTTGTATGTGTGTATGTTTGTGGGGTGGATTAAGGGGTTTCATAAGATTAAGATTTCATAAGTATATATGCCGAAGGGAAAATCATGAAATGATTTTTCCTAATACTAATGGGTGTGAAATAGTGAAAATTAATTTTTCCTAATGCCTACGGCAATGCATGAATATTTTTCCTAATGCCTACGGCAATGCATGAATATTTTTCCTAGTGCCGACGGCAATGCATGAATATTATTTTTTTCAAATGCCGACGGCAAAACATGATTATTATTTTTTTCAAATGCCGACGGGAAAATGATTTTTCATAATTCAGACGGGAAAACATAAAAGTTATTTCTAATGCTAATACAGGAGTTTAAGGCTTATAGTGATTTGGGGTGGGTGGGGTTGTTGTCGTAATACATAACCGAGGGACTTTATGGATTTGTCCGTCCGTCTGTCTGTTGTGCGAGGCTGTGATTGGCCGGGGGAGCGTGGTGTAGTTGAGGTAGATGGATTGAGTGTATGTGTGTATACCTGTCTGTTGGAATTTGTGTGATGGTGTGATTGACAGGGGGCGGGGTGTAGTTGAGGTAGATCGACTGCGTGTATGCAGGTGTTGCAAGTCTGTAGGAATTTAAGGCTTATAGTGATTTGGGGTAGGTGAGGGTGTTGTTGTACGAGTAACATGTATCCATGGGAATTTGTGGATGTGTCTGTCCGGAGGAATTTAAGCGAGGCTGTTATTGGGAGGGTTGTGGTGTAGTTGAGGTTGATCGACTGCGTGTATGTATGTATGTCTATATGTTTGTAGGAGCTTAAGGCTGATCGTGATTTAAGAGAGGTGAGGATGTTGTTGTAATATGTAGGAATCTGTATGTATGTATGTATGTCTGTGAAAATTTAAGGCTGATCATGATTTAGGATAGGTGAGGTTGGTGTAGTAATATGTCTGTGTGTATGTACATATGTTTGTAGGAGTTTAATGCTATTAGTGATTTGAGGATAGGTGAGGGTGTTGTCGTACGAGTGATATGTATGCGTAGAAATCTGTATGCATGTTCGTAGGAGTTTAAGGCTGATCGTGATTTGTGTTGTTGTCAGTGTTGTTTGTAGGAATGACCGTGAGAATTTTTGTATGTATATCTGTAGGAATTTAAGGTTGGCCGTGTTTTGTGAGGGGTGGTGTCTTGTTGAAATAATCTGAATTTTTCTTAGATGAAATCTGGTATATATGTGTGTGTGTGCGTGTGTGTACGTATGATTTTCTCACGCTAGTAGTTTTATGTACATAGAAATAAATTGTATTCAATATCGAGATTTGGTTCTATAAAATATTTTCATATATCTGATACATATACATTTACATAAGTATATTTTCATACTCAAGGTTGCTGGGTATTTTGTCATGCTTAAAATTGTCCAGCTTTAAAGTCTGCCTGCGAGAAATTTGTTTATATTACAGATTTTGTTTATTTAACTACGTCCGGCTTCTTTCGCTGAACTTCTTTTCATACGATCATGGGAATTTATAGTTTCTCTATCCATAATAAGGTCGTTTAGCTTGGGCATGTGCTCTGAGTGAATGGTTTGCGTTGTTCATATATTTTTATGATGTAGATATGTAAGTGTGATTGTCAAGATCTAATAAATATTTGAGTATTGATAAGAAATTTGATATTATGTTTACATACATATCTACAAATTGATTTTATGTATGTATGTACATATGTATGTACATACAAATAAGTGTTTGCCTCCTTGTTTGAATACATTTTTTTTGTTTTTGTTGTTGTTCTAAATATTCGCCTGGTCTTTTATATATAGATGTCAAATATCTTCATAGTTTTTTTTTTTTTTTTTTTATTTGAAATTAAAAAAACGTTGTTTTAACTTTTATCTGTATTTACTTAATAGTTTGTGAGGATTTGCTGTTTTAAGTAAAACTAAATTCCTTAAGATACATACTTTAGAATAATAGTAACTATAATAGAAATATTTCCTATATTTAATTTACATTTGTTTAAAGTTGATGCAGGTTATCTTCATTCTTAAAAATATTTTGATATAAAATTTTTTCCAGCCGTAGGCTTTTTTCATCACCTTTTACATTTATTTTAGAACATCTTGCATTGCCTTTTATACATTTATAAACATTTTTAAATGAAACTGATCCAGCAGTACAGCTTATGTAACGATAGTTTTTTGTTAGCCAGCTTGCTTCTTTTTTTATTTTTTTTATTGATTATTGAGTTTTATAATGAAATTATTATATTCGTAATTGTTGAAAACAATCGCTACTTCTTTTGCGATGAAATCATTTTAATTACTTTTGAAACCTTGTACGTCTATAAAAATTATGTTGTTTCCATATTACTCAATTTATAAGACTTTTCGAACTTGTCCTTTGATGGGTATATATGTATTCTATTATACGATCATGAATAAGAATACAGTAAGCTGATTTCTTTGCTTACTATTTCAAATTAAAATTTTATTCAATTGCCCCGCTATTGAATAAAAGGAGCTTTTATCTTAAACTCTGGTACAGGTAGAAACGCATGAGATTCTTTCATATACTACCTTTGCTGGAATCTTAGATACATATAATAACTATATAGAATTGCATTACGTTTATTTATAAATTTTATTTTAAGATCAGCATCATATGGATATGAGACTGAACCTAAATGTACTTTTAAATTAGTTAATTCATAATGAACAATCTTATTTTCTTCTTGAATAGCGATCAACAGAAAACGAAGTCGTTTTCTTACAATTTAGGTCTGACCTCTCAACTGCTCCTCTAGTATACAATATGACTTTGTATGTCAGTATTTCTGTCTACTCTTTGTCAGCGTTAGGGATAATTAAATTTTAAACTTTTTATTCTTCAGATTGTGTTACTTCATACTGATAATATGTTTACATTAATAAGGTACGAGTGTATGTTTATTTTATGAAAGGTGAGCGCCTATGGCTTTTATTTGATGTTCTGGATGAAGTGTTTTTTTTTCTCATTTTATTAAAGTTTAGCATATTGCGTATATATTTCTAATATATTTAAGTGAGCTTTTTGTATCTGTCAGACAGAGTGATCGTATCAGTTGGTCAGTCAGTCTCTCTCTTTTTATTTTATTAATTTTTTCTTCTAATGTGTCACTACTATTTTTTCAGATTTTACTACTGGAAATAGAAAATATTTATATAATTTTAAAAGTATTAATATATACATACATATAGGTAAATATATGTATGTATGTACGTAGAAATTAGTTCATATACAAAGAAATACATCTTTAATAATCAACTATTCTAGAAAGTCGATCTAAAATAACACATTTACCTCCATCATCAATTCACCATCAGTGTTTTCATAAAGTGTTAGAAATATTGGAATATCTATGTTTGAGAGCATTTTTACTTCAAGTGTTTCTATATAAGATTTGGTGTTTGACCCCTTGACGTTATTGTGGTTAACGTAGGCTGCGTTGTATCGCATTCAGATGGAATCATTTCTCACTTAGAAAAAGTCCTCATCATCATCATTCATACATGTATACAATTCATTCATGAGTTGAGTTGATTCAGATACAATTGCTGTCTACAAATTAATGATTAGAAAATAGCTTTCTGATAACCTTCTAACAAGTTTAATATTTTGCTAGCATGCATGCTTTAGCATGCTTCTATCGATAGTGACGCGACAGTCCAACATTTAGTGGTGTTTCAATTAAAAATCTATACTATTAGAATTACGAATTCACTCTTTGGAATTTTTAACAAAGTAGATACATATGTATGTATTTGATTTCCCACAAAGTCTTAAAATTTCTTTGCTTATAAAAGTATGACGTGAGGATTTTTTTTTTTTAATTATACATGCTTCGGCATGCTTCCAATATTTTTTGGTAAATTTATTTCATATTCATACAGATATAAAGTAAGATCTGTTTACATTCCATTTTACAATTTATGCATGCTTCAGCATGATTCTAGTTGAATTCTGTATTTATTTAGTAAGTATGTTTGATACCCATTCATACACATGTACATTGTTAAAGATTGGATATCAAAGTCCAATTTTCTTAGTTTATCTAGAAATGAACAGAGTGAATATCTATTATAATAACCCCATATTCACAATTTAAAATTTTGTGTGCTAGAGCTTTCGAGATGGAAAATATACACCTTTTACTATTAAAAGTGATAATATGGTGTGTTGTGGAATATTTCGAACTCTTAAGTTTTCACAATATTTCATACAGACAACCAAGTTTAGAGAATTCCAGTACATTAGGCTAATTATCTTCCCTGAGACCTAACATTCATAATCAATCCTTCAAAAAAACCAATGCAAACTAGATTTTCCCTTTTTAATTTTATTTATATTTTCATTAAATTTCATCATTTTGTACATCTTCAAATTAGTGTATACTGTATTTTGCACCTTTTTCTCATTCGTTAAGTTAACTTTAATCGCAAATATTTTAATGATGAGATGAACTTTTCTATTGTAGGCATTAAGTAAATCTTTATGTATATCAATCCACTTATATGAACCATTATAGCTAAATTCTTAACACATAATTCCTTTAAATGATCTATTAATTTATTCTACTATTAATGCTTTCATATTATGAAATTTTTAATCCTCTGTTTATGCATGAATTTTGTAGTGTTTATTAAAAATTCTTTACCAACATCTATTTGTATTTTTTGTTTTGATACTCATATCATTTCAAAAATATTTTCCATTGCCTCGGTTTTTTCGAGTGCAGCTTTTATTTTCAACGATACTCACCATATAAACTTTTAGAATGTGTCAGTTACAGTCTACAAAAATCAATAATTTCTATTTTCTCAAGAAAAGCTACCCACTTCACCTAAATCAGCTCCATAAAAGATCATCTATTCCATTCATTACATCACTACAATGCACAAACAATTTTCGAAATTTATTATGGAGTTCGTTTACTAAAATTTTTTTTTAAGGACATTGAGTTGTTTTACAGTTTTTTAGAGAGTGTTCTGATCTATTTGATACACTTTCAGCTATTTATACTAAAATGTAGTTAATAAATTTTATCGCTCAGCTCTTCAATTTGTTTGTCGAAAGAGGATTTAATTTTTAGAATATCTTTTTCAATTTTATACCTATCTTCTATCGTTAATTTTATTTTACACTCCAATTATTAATTAATCCTTTAGTTTAGTTTAGTGAATGATGATGATTCTTTATGTATGCATTGGTAGAAATTATATATTTTATTTAGTTTTCAAAATCAAATTTGTCATAGTATTTTCACGTTTTATCAATCACTAAAGAAAATAAACCCACTTTTAAACCCCATATTTGACCATCAACTTGTATTTCATCTTTATTCAGTTTTAGATTTCTATCACCTAATTTCCATTCATTATTGAAATCTTTAGGTGAGCCATAGTTTGTATCTAATTCATTTCTTCCTTTCAAGACTAATAAGTCAATATAAGTATCTTCGGTGTTGGAAGGCTGTGGGTAAAAATCATCTTCTTCATCATCATAATCATTCACAGTATTAGCATCATTAAATAAGATGGCATTATCAAATATTGTTCCTTTTGAAAGTTTCTTTAACTTCTTTCTATTTTGACTGATGGTTTCTGAGGCTTTAATACTTGTACTATTTTCAGATTCTATATTGTTTTTACTTTGTTCTTTCTTGTGTATTCTTTCAATATTTTTTGAATTATTCATGAATTCTTTGAGAGGTTCTGTTTTAGGATCAAATATATCTCTTAGTTGTTCACGTGTATCTATTTCACCAGTTTTTATACTACGAAGCTTTTTCTTCAAGACACTTCTTATCAACACCAACTGTTTGAAAATTTTCTCATCCATGTTTAATAATAGCAAATAAGAGGTATCAGCCTTTAGATCAGGTATCACCTATTAGTTCAGGTATCAGCTATCAGATCAGCTTATCAGGAGCTGCTCTGGTTTTCAGATCAGCTTATCAGGAGCTGGTCTGATTTTCAGATCAGCTTATCAGGACCGGTTCTGGTTTTCAGATCAGCTTATCAGGAGCTGGTCTGGTTTTCAGATCAGCTTATCAGGACCTGATCTGGTTTTCAGATCAGCTTATCAGGAGCTGGTCTGATTTTCAGATCAGCTTATCAGGAGCTGGTCTGATTTTCAGATCAGCTTATCAGGAGCTGGTCTGGTTTTCAGATCAGCTTATCAGGAGCTGGTCTGGTTTTCAGATCAGCTTATCAGGACCTGATCTGGTTTTCAGATCAGCTTATCAGGAGCTGGTCTGGTTTTCAGATCAGCTTATCAGGACCTGATCTGGTTTTCAGATCAGCTTATCAGGAGCTGGTCTGATTTTCAGATCAGCTTATCAGGAGCTGGTCTGATTTTCAGATCAGCTTATCAGGAGCTGGTCTGGTTTTCAGATCAGCTTATCAGGAGGGGGTCTGATTTTAAGATCAGCTTATCAGGACCAGGTCTGGTTTGCAGATCAGCATATCAGGCGTTGGTCTAGTTTTCAGATCAGGTTGTCAGGCAGCTGATCTGTAAAACAGATCAGGTTATCAGGAGCTGTTCAGATTTTCAGATCAGATTATCTGTTTCAAATTGGGTCATCAGTTTACAAGTAGCTGGACATTTATAACATTTAGATGAATGAAGTTTAAGGCCATTTAAAATGCGAAAAACTATACTATTATGTAGTCAAATTGTTTTCTATGACGATCATCACTTAATTCAGTATCTTTCCTTATAATCAAAATTCCATATTTTTAATTCCAACACGATTTATATTTTTCTCATATTACTTAAACATTCTAACTACATTATGATTATTTCCTATCAAATATTTGGTGATTCTAGTATAAGTTTGACATTAGTAGAACGCATCAACATTCTTATCTTACCCCATACAAAAATATGCTTCTCACACACACAACATGGTTAAATATCGTATTGGTATTACTTCTTGCTTTCTTATAAGAAATAACAGATTCATTATCTGTAAATGTGTAATACCCATGACTTTCATTAATGAAATTAATTACAGGTATTTATATTTAGGTTGTTAGAGAGATTTTGAGTTTAAATATGAAGATGTTTTCAAGTTTTAGTCCAGTAGAACTGTCTAGCCAACCACTCATATTATTATTATTTTTTTTATTTATTTTTTATTTATTTTTTTTATTTATTTTTTATTTATTTTTTTTTCCAATTTAACAGACCAACTATTCTTGCACGAATAGTAATTGATAGAAGGGAACTCTGATTTATTTTTGAGCTAACGTTTGATGACTCATCAAAATTTCATACCAAGGTATTTTTATGTTGTTTTGACTATGAGTATGAGTCAATATTTATGAAATACCTTTCCTAAATATTGGTGCATGCACATAGTCAAAACAAAGTATGCTTTAAGTGTTTAAAACCAGTATTACCATAAAAATGGTGGTTTTAAACTCTTAAAATATACTTTGTTTTACTAACCCCATTTTGTAACTAAATGCATTTTATAAATATTATCTATTACTATAGAAATAATAATAGATAATATTTATAAAATGCATTTAGTTACAAAATGTGGTTAGTAAAACAACATAAATATATCTTGGTATGAAATTTTGATGATTCATCAATATTTCGTACCATCCTATTTTTAGGTTGTTTTGACTATGAGTATGTACCAATATTTATGAAATGTATTTCATAAATATTATCTCTTATTATAGAAAAAATTAAATAATGTAGCCATATGATATCGGAAAATATTTTCTGATATCATATGGCTATATTATTTTATTTTTCCTATAATAAGAGATAATGGTTCCTACTCATAGTCAAAACAAAGTATATTTTAAGAGTTTAAAACCAGTTTTGTCATACAAAATACTGATTTTAAACTGTTAAAATATACTTTGTTTTACTAACCGCTTTTTAGTAACTAAATGCATTTCATAAATATTGCCGAATACTCATACTCAAAACTAATGATATTTTTATGATGTTTTGATTGTGAGTATGGAGCATTATCTGTTATTATAGGAAAAATAAAATAATGCAGCTACACGATTTTAGAAAATATTTTCTGAAATCGAATAGCTGTATTATTTTATTTTTTTTATAATAAGAGATAATATTTATAAAATGTATTTAGTTACACAAAAGCGGTTAGTAAAACAACCTAAATATAGGATGGTACGAAATATTGATGAGTCATCAAACGTTAGCTCAATAATAAATCAGAGTTCCCTTCTATCAATTACTATTCGTGCAAGAATAGTTGGTCTGTTAAATTGGAAAAAAAAATAAATAAAAAATAAATAAAAAAAATAAATAAAAAATAAATAAAAAAAATAATAATAATATGAGTGGTTGGCTAGACAGTTCTACTGGACTAAAACTTGAAAACATCTTCATATTTAAACTCAAAATCTCTCTAACAACCTAAATATAAATACCTGTAATTAATTTCATTAATGAAAGTCATGGGTATTACACATTTACAGATAATGAATCTGTTATTTCTTATAAGAAAGCAAGAAGTAATACCAATACGATATTTAACCATGTTGTGTGTGTGAGAAGCATATTTTTGTATGGGGTAAGATAAGAATGTTGATGCGTTCTACTAATGTCAAACTTATACTAGAATCACCAAATATTTGATAGGAAATAATCATAATGTAGTTAGAATGTTTAAGTAATATGAGAAAAATATAAATCGTGTTGGAATTAAAAATATGGAATTTTGATTATAAGGAAAGATACTGAATTAAGTGATGATCGTCATAGAAAACAATTTGACTACATAATAGTATAGTTTTTCGCATTTTAAATGGCCTTAAACTTCATTCATCTAAATGTTATAAATGTCCAGCTACTTGTAAACTGATGACCCAATTTGAAACAGATAATCTGATCTGAAAATCTGAACAGCTCCTGATAACCTGATCTGTTTTACAGATCAGCTGCCTGACAACCTGATCTGAAAACTAGACCAACGCCTGATATGCTGATCTGCAAACCAGACCTGGTCCTGATAAGCTGATCTTAAAATCAGACCCCCTCCTGATAAGCTGATCTGAAAACCAGACCAGCTCCTGATAAGCTGATCTGAAAATCAGACCAGCTCCTGATAAGCTGATCTGAAAATCAGACCAGCTCCTGATAAGCTGATCTGAAAACCAGATCAGGTCCTGATAAGCTGATCTGAAAACCAGACCAGCTCCTGATAAGCTGATCTGAAAACCAGATCAGGTCCTGATAAGCTGATCTGAAAACCAGACCAGCTCCTGATAAGCTGATCTGAAAACCAGACCAGCTCCTGATAAGCTGATCTGAAAATCAGACCAGCTCCTGATAAGCTGATCTGAAAATCAGACCAGCTCCTGATAAGCTGATCTGAAAACCAGATCAGGTCCTGATAAGCTGATCTGAAAACCAGACCAGCTCCTGATAAGCTGATCTGAAAACCAGAACCGGTCCTGATAAGCTGATCTGAAAATCAGACCAGCTCCTGATAAGCTGATCTGAAAACCAGAGCAGCTCCTGATAAGCTGATCTGATAGCTGATACCTGAACTAATAGGTGATACCTGATCTAAAGGCTGATACCTCTTATTTGCTATTATTAAACATGGATGAGAAAATTTTCAAACAGTTGGTGTTGATAAGAAGTGTCTTGAAGAAAAAGCTTCGTAGTATAAAAACTGGTGAAATAGATACACGTGAACAACTAAGAGATATATTTGATCCTAAAACAGAACCTCTCAAAGAATTCATGAATAATTCAAAAAATATTGAAAGAATACACAAGAAAGAACAAAGTAAAAACAATATAGAATCTGAAAATAGTACAAGTATTAAAGCCTCAGAAACCATCAGTCAAAATAGAAAGAAGTTAAAGAAACTTTCAAAAGGAACAATATTTGATAATGCCATCTTATTTAATGATGCTAATACTGTGAATGATTATGATGATGAAGAAGATGATTTTTACCCACAGCCTTCCAACACCGAAGATACTTATATTGACTTATTAGTCTTGAAAGGAAGAAATGAATTAGATACAAACTATGGCTCACCTAAAGATTTCAATAATGAATGGAAATTAGGTGATAGAAATCTAAAACTGAATAAAGATGAAATACAAGTTGATGGTCAAATATGGGGTTTAAAAGTGGGTTTATTTTCTTTAGTGATTGATAAAACGTGAAAATACTATGACAAATTTGATTTTGAAAACTAAATAAAATATATAATTTCTACCAATGCATACATAAAGAATCATCATCATTCACTAAACTAAACTAAAGGATTAATTAATAATTGGAGTGTAAAATAAAATTAACGATAGAAGATAGGTATAAAATTGAAAAAGATATTCTAAAAATTAAATCCTCTTTCGACAAACAAATTGAAGAGCTGAGCGATAAAATTTATTAACTACATTTTAGTATAAATATTTAGGTATAGTAATAGCTGAAAGGGTCTACTTAAAACTACGCATGTCCTGAAAAAATTGTAATAGTAAACGAACTCCATTAATTAAATTTCGAAATTGTTTGTGCATTTGTAGTGATGTAATGAATGGAATGATGATGATCTTTTATGGAGCTGATTTAGGTGAAGTGGGTAGCTTTTCTTGAGAAAATAGAAATTATTGATTTTTGTAGACTGTAACTGACACATTCTAAAAGTTTATATGGTGAGTATCGTTGAAAATAAAAGCTGCACTCGAAAAAACCGAGGCAATGGAAAATATTTTTGAAATGATATGAGTATCAAAACAAAAAATACAAATAGATGTTGGTAAAGAATTTTTAATAAACACTACAAAATTCATGCATAAACAGAGGATTAAAAATTTCATAATATGAAAGCATTAATAGTAGAATAAATTAATAGATCATTTAAAGGAATTATGTGTTAAGAATTTAGCTATAATGGTTCATATAAGTGGATTGATATACATAAAGATTTACTTAATGCCTACAATAGAAAAGTTCATCTCATCATTAAAATATTTGCGATTAAAGTTAACTTAACGAATGAGAAAAAGGTGCAAAATACAGTATACACTAATTTGAAGATGTACAAAATGATGAAATTTAATGAAAATATAAATAAAATTAAAAAGGGAAAATCTAGTTTGCATTGGTTTTTTTGAAGGATTGATTATGAATGTTAGGTCTCAGGGAAGATAATTAGCCTAATGTACTGGAATTCTCTAAACTTGGTTGTCTGTATGAAATATTGTGAAAACTTAAGAGTTCGAAATATTCCACAACACACCATATTATCACTTTTAATAGTAAAAGGTGTATATTTTCCATCTCGAAAGCTCTAGCACACAAAATTTTAAATTGTGAATATGGGGTTATTATAATAGATATTCACTCTGTTCATTTCTAGATAAACTAAGAAAATTGGACTTTGATATCCAATCTTTAACAATGTACATGTGTATGAATGGGTATCAAACATACTTACTAAATAAATACAGAATTCAACTAGAATCATGCTGAAGCATGCATAAATTGTAAAATGGAATGTAAACAGATCTTACTTTATATCTGTATGAATATGAAATAAATTTACCAAAAAATATTGGAAGCATGCCGAAGCATGTATAATTAAAAAAAAAAAATCCTCACGTCATACTTTTATAAGCAAAGAAATTTTAAGACTTTGTGGGAAATCAAATACATACATATGTATCTACTTTGTTAAAAATTCCAAAGAGTGAATTCGTAATTCTAATAGTATAGATTTTTAATTGAAACACCACTAAATGTTGGACTGTCGCGTCACTATCGATAGAAGCATGCTAAAGCATGCATGCTAGCAAAATATTAAACTTGTTAGAAGGTTATCAGAAAGCTATTTTCTAATCATTAATTTGTAGACAGCAATTGTATCTGAATCAACTCAACTCATGAATGAATTGTATACATGTATGAATGATGATGATGAGGACTTTTTCTAAGTGAGAAATGATTCCATCTGAATGCGATACAACGCAGCCTACGTTAACCACAATAACGTCAAGGGGTCAAACACCAAATCTTATATAGAAACACTTGAAGTAAAAATGCTCTCAAACATAGATATTCCAATATTTCTAACACTTTATGAAAACACTGATGGTGAATTGATGATGGAGGTAAATGTGTTATTTTAGATCGACTTTCTAGAATAGTTGATTATTAAAGATGTATTTCTTTGTATATGAACTAATTTCTACGTACATACATACATATATTTACCTATATGTATGTATATATTAATACTTTTAAAATTATATAAATATTTTCTATTTCCAGTAGTAAAATCTGAAAAAATAGTAGTGACACATTAGAAGAAAAAATTAATAAAATAAAAAGAGAGAGACTGACTGACCAACTGATACGATCACTCTGTCTGACAGATACAAAAAGCTCACTTAAATATATTAGAAATATATACGCAATATGCTAAACTTTAATAAAATGAGAAAAAAAAACACTTCATCCAGAACATCAAATAAAAGCCATAGGCGCTCACCTTTCATAAAATAAACATACACTCGTACCTTATTAATGTAAACATATTATCAGTATGAAGTAACACAATCTGAAGAATAAAAAGTTTAAAATTTAATTATCCCTAACGCTGACAAAGAGTAGACAGAAATACTGACATACAAAGTCATATTGTATACTAGAGGAGCAGTTGAGAGGTCAGACCTAAATTGTAAGAAAACGACTTCGTTTTCTGTTGATCGCTATTCAAGAAGAAAATAAGATTGTTCATTATGAATTAACTAATTTAAAAGTACATTTAGGTTCAGTCTCATATCCATATGATGCTGATCTTAAAATAAAATTTATAAATAAACGTAATGCAATTCTATATAGTTATTATATGTATCTAAGATTCCAGCAAAGGTAGTATATGAAAGAATCTCATGCGTTTCTACCTGTACCAGAGTTTAAGATAAAAGCTCCTTTTATTCAATAGCGGGGCAATTGAATAAAATTTTAATTTGAAATAGTAAGCAAAGAAATCAGCTTACTGTATTCTTATTCATGATCGTATAATAGAATACATATATACCCATCAAAGGACAAGTTCGAAAAGTCTTATAAATTGAGTAATATGGAAACAACATAATTTTTATAGACGTACAAGGTTTCAAAAGTAATTAAAATGATTTCATCGCAAAAGAAGTAGCGATTGTTTTCAACAATTACGAATATAATAATTTCATTATAAAACTCAATAATCAATAAAAAAAATAAAAAAAGAAGCAAGCTGGCTAACAAAAAACTATCGTTACATAAGCTGTACTGCTGGATCAGTTTCATTTAAAAATGTTTATAAATGTATAAAAGGCAATGCAAGATGTTCTAAAATAAATGTAAAAGGTGATGAAAAAAGCCTACGGCTGGAAAAAATTTTATATCAAAATATTTTTAAGAATGAAGATAACCTGCATCAACTTTAAACAAATGTAAATTAAATATAGGAAATATTTCTATTATAGTTACTATTATTCTAAAGTATGTATCTTAAGGAATTTAGTTTTACTTAAAACAGCAAATCCTCACAAACTATTAAGTAAATACAGATAAAAGTTAAAACAACGTTTTTTTAATTTCAAATAAAAAAAAAAAAAAAAAAACTATGAAGATATTTGACATCTATATATAAAAGACCAGGCGAATATTTAGAACAACAACAAAAACAAAAAAAATGTATTCAAACAAGGAGGCAAACACTTATTTGTATGTACATACATATGTACATACATACATAAAATCAATTTGTAGATATGTATGTAAACATAATATCAAATTTCTTATCAATACTCAAATATTTATTAGATCTTGACAATCACACTTACATATCTACATCATAAAAATATATGAACAACGCAAACCATTCACTCAGAGCACATGCCCAAGCTAAACGACCTTATTATGGATAGAGAAACTATAAATTCCCATGATCGTATGAAAAGAAGTTCAGCGAAAGAAGCCGGACGTAGTTAAATAAACAAAATCTGTAATATAAACAAATTTCTCGCAGGCAGACTTTAAAGCTGGACAATTTTAAGCATGACAAAATACCCAGCAACCTTGAGTATGAAAATATACTTATGTAAATGTATATGTATCAGATATATGAAAATATTTTATAGAACCAAATCTCGATATTGAATACAATTTATTTCTATGTACATAAAACTACTAGCGTGAGAAAATCATACGTACACACACGCACACACACACATATATACCAGATTTCATCTAAGAAAAATTCAGATTATTTCAACAAGACACCACCCCTCACAAAACACGGCCAACCTTAAATTCCTACAGATATACATACAAAAATTCTCACGGTCATTCCTACAAACAACACTGACAACAACACAAATCACGATCAGCCTTAAACTCCTACGAACATGCATACAGATTTCTACGCATACATATCACTCGTACGACAACACCCTCACCTATCCTCAAATCACTAATAGCATTAAACTCCTACAAACATATGTACATACACACAGACATATTACTACACCAACCTCACCTATCCTAAATCATGATCAGCCTTAAATTTTCACAGACATACATACATACATACAGATTCCTACATATTACAACAACATCCTCACCTCTCTTAAATCACGATCAGCCTTAAGCTCCTACAAACATATAGACATACATACATACACGCAGTCGATCAACCTCAACTACACCACAACCCTCCCAATAACAGCCTCGCTTAAATTCCTCCGGACAGACACATCCACAAATTCCCATGGATACATGTTACTCGTACAACAACACCCTCACCTACCCCAAATCACTATAAGCCTTAAATTCCTACAGACTTGCAACACCTGCATACACGCAGTCGATCTACCTCAACTACACCCCGCCCCCTGTCAATCACACCATCACACAAATTCCAACAGACAGGTATACACACATACACTCAATCCATCTACCTCAACTACACCACGCTCCCCCGGCCAATCACAGCCTCGCACAACAGACAGACGGACGGACAAATCCATAAAGTCCCTCGGTTATGTATTACGACAACAACCCCACCCACCCCAAATCACTATAAGCCTTAAACTCCTGTATTAGCATTAGAAATAACTTTTATGTTTTCCCGTCTGAATTATGAAAAATCATTTTCCCGTCGGCATTTGAAAAAAATAATAATCATGTTTTGCCGTCGGCATTTGAAAAAAATAATATTCATGCATTGCCGTCGGCACTAGGAAAAATATTCATGCATTGCCGTAGGCATTAGGAAAAATATTCATGCATTGCCGTAGGCATTAGGAAAAATTAATTTTCACTATTTCACACCCATTAGTATTAGGAAAAATCATTTCATGATTTTCCCTTCGGCATATATACTTATGAAATCTTAATCTTATGAAACCCCTTAATCCACCCCACAAACATACACACATACAAATTCCCACGGTCATAAAAAACTGGACTTATTAAACCACCCTCGTATGTATTAAACAAACAAAACCCCTTATGTAAACAAAAAATTCCTTATGTAAACAAAAAGTTGGACGGACTTATTGATCCACCCTCGTAGGGTATCAAATTTCACAAATTTCCAAGAATTTTAAAATTTTAAAATTTTAATTACCCAAATTTTAAAATTTTGTACTGAAATTCTCAAATTTCAAATTTTAATTACCCAAATTTCACAATTTTAATCGGCGCCAGGAGTGGGATTCCACTACTACTCATATTGAACTAACATATTTCAAGCGCGTTGGCATACCTCAACTTTGACTTGCTCTAGACCAAAAAGTAATGAAGTTATGAGGCTGAAATTTCAGGGAGTTGTTACTCATATATCTGTTAATATACTGTGAAAATTTCATCCAAATTGGATGACACGCCAAAAACCATTTTATGCCGCGGTTACTATAGGGCTGTCTCACTGTGCGACGTATTTACTCAGCAAACTCTGTTTGCTTATATTTGATAAAGTTGGTTATTGTTTGTGCAAAGAGAAATAGAGATAGAAAATTGTTGTTTCCTTGTTCGTCAGGGTACAAAATAGAAATAAATCTATCTCGAAATTCGGCACGCACGACGAATTTCATTCTACGGCGGTGTTGTGTTCATTTTCATATGCACAAATGTGTTTTCTTTCTGATGACGACAGTTCGTTCATCTCGGTTGTGTTCCTAGCATAAAACAAAAATTAATAAATTAAAGTTTTAGCAATTTTAAACATTTTTATTAACAAAATCATTCAGAGAGACTACCGACATGTCTTAGCGAATTTGTTACGATAAGTCTGAGCTTAGACAAACTACCGACAATTCTGACTTCAGTAAAAGTCGAAGCATTTTTTTTGGGGTGGATATTTTATTTTTGTCAAATATTTATAGCTAGCTTTTAGAAATATATTTTTGGCAGCCTTTTTGTGATAACTGGTAAGATTTTTTTAAAAATTCTGCAAAAAGACCTTGAACACTTGGAATAAATATTATAAGTAATTAGCAAAAATTTATTTTATACACTTTGTTTATTTCTATTTTTAAGTTTTATTTATATATACTCGTACATTCATACGTATATATTTGCTAATCTCTTTTTTTCATTTCCTCTTTGTATGTGTATGTGTTGTATGTGTGTTTGTGCTTACCATTCAAACGTCTTGATGTGTTTATTCATGTCTAAATCATGTGACTTATAAATGGTGGCACATTACAAAAACACATAAATATATATTGGCTGTTGACATTTCGCCGAACAATTAACAATGATATAAACACATCCGCCCACAATATTTTTTGTGTTAACGTGGCAATAAAAAACAAATACATAAATGAAATAAATATCATATTGAAAATACCAACCAAAGCATTCAACAATCATGCACATCAAGAACCTCAACATCACCAACAGCAACAACAACACCAGCAACAACAACACCAACAACAACAACACCACCAACAACATGCACACCACCACTACCAACAACAACAACATCAACACCAACAACACCACCAACAATCAGCCACTAGACACGTTACTGCACCAGTAACCCAACAAAAGCCACCAAGTACTGGTGGTTTGCCAACTGGTCAAAATATCTGTGCTGAATGTGAACGTCTCATTACGTAAGTTTGACATCTCTTTTTCCTTCTATCTCTTTATTATTGGCTTTTTCCTCTTTTCATGACTAAAAATAATACAATTAAAAAAGAAACAACAATTAAAATTTTAAATCAAACAAATCCATTTATTTGTCATTAATGCATATACAGTCGATCAGTGTTGTATGGTATCATTTCTGTTGCATACTTATAAGGTTAATTATAATTAAAAAAAAACACACACACACACGCCCATACATATATTTAATTAATTAAGATGTGAGGTATTTTCGATGCACATATACAAAAAGTTTTGGTCAGTTATAAGTAATTCCGAGGGATCTGGTTATTTTGTTCATTATAGTTATTGAGAAAGCGGCAATATGCTCTTAAAAAGTGCCTTATGCGCATTCAATATATCGACGGCTCCATTCTAAAACATGCTAAGTCAAAAAAGCTAGTTTCGTGTTAAACGCCTTCAAAGTTTATTGATGATATCTCGGGAATGTTATGAGGTAGAAACTTGAGACTTTTTGTAATCAGATAATAATTGCAATAGAATTTTTTTTAGTTTATTTGAACTTTATACATTTTTAAAAGTGACTTATAATACTTTAGATTGTCCTCTTGGTAGACTTAGCATCTTTTTGGTGGTCCTTTCTCGCCTACAATGGCCACCTAAGTACATATAGCATGTTTTAGTTTGGAGAAAAATTTAAATTAATTTTTTTGTTGAGTACTTAATTGCAAACTAAATCATGCTAAGTGTACTTAAAACATTTAAAAAGGGAAGTTTTTTAAACTTGACAAATTGTACTTAGCATAATGTTTTTGCTCATAACTTTTGATAGAATAGTGCGATTACTACACAGAGAAAACAGATTCGTTGAGATAACCGAATTTGTTGCCAATCGAATTTTGGTGGTTGCACCAACTATATAGATTTCAAGTATAACGACTGCAATTTTCTTGTGGTGCCACTATATTTTAATTATAACCCTTAAACAAATAGTTGCAGCAACAGAAAAAATTGGTTAACAGTATGGAATTTGAAAAAAAGTTCATCTTGCTACCGAAAATTTGGTTAGTATAACTGAAACAATATCATAATTGGTACCTGTGAAAGAAAAATTGACCATCCTTGCTGAAATAAAATAAGCAATAAAGGCAAATAAAAATATACAATTTAAGAAATTTATTATTTAACATATTGTCATAAGTTATTTTTAATTGAAATTTATTTATTTCAACCACACATTTTGAACAGCCACAAATCTGTTATCTTATGGACAGACTTTCAAAAACCATTTGAGAATTCGTAAATCATAATATCTTTGAAAGTCACAAAAGTTAATTTTTAATTTGCTGCAACGAGTATAAACTATGATAGTAAGATCAATCTATAGTTAGTTGCAGCAACTGAAAGAAATTGTTTATTTTAACCTTAATATAGAACGACAATTTTTTAGTTGCCAATACCAAAAGTTGGTAGTAACATCCAATTCATAATATTTTATTCGGTTGTGTTAACCAATCAATGAATTAGTCATGGCAAAAGCATACGCTCGGTTGATGAAATCAATTTAAGAATTGTCAGAATCATATCTTTATTACAATTATGCCCTTATGGCAATAAACATGGATTATTTTTTGGATTAACAGAAAATTGATTGTGTTAACTGAAATATAGTTTATGCAAATGATATTTTGTTGGACTAACGATTTTCCAACCAATCTTTTTTCTGGGTGTATCAAAATTTTATATAATCTAAGTTAATAAACGATGATTTAAGAAATGCTGTTCCCAGCATAACATGCTATTTCGACTTAGCATGTTTTGGAATGGGCCCGTGGATATGGATACACTGAGCTTCTGTCATACACATAAATATTTGCAGACTTATAACACAACCGAATCCCTTTTATAATCTCCTTAGGATGGTTTAATTAAAAATTAAATAGTGTGATTTAAATGTAGGGAATAAAATTAAATTAAATTTAGAAATTTTTTAGCTTAAGGAAAAGGTCATTTGTTGGAACTTTTGCTTTAAATTACAATTTTTCAACTCCCAACCACTAGAACCACACATGGCTTCAAACTACTATTGGACACGAAGTCATGCCATTGGCCATCTTAAGCACGATAATGAGGATGAACGCATTGGTACACCACTGCAACAGAATACATTGGCACCCGCTGCCGCACATCGTCCCAGTCTGCCAACACCCAAATCAACAGCCACCAATGAACCACCAAGACCCGCTGCCTCGCCCATACCAGAAATGCCAGATCCCAGACTAATTGTTATGCCAGTCTGTCCGGCCTTGCAGACACCGGAATACCAGCAAGAATTGGAGGCTGCTGCGGTGGCAGCTGCATTAGGACCGGATGGTCAACCTAGACCATTATCAGCCAGCGGACATCCGCCATGTGCAATGTGTGGTGTTGGCATTGTGTAAGGGAATTATACATATAAAAATATGAATTTATGTTCACACACATACATACACAATCGCACACATAACAGTTGTGTCTTATTGCATGTGTTTGTGTGTAAGTTTTGTGTGTTCATTGATGTTGCTGTGAATGTTTTTTGAGTTGAAATTATTGTGTTAAAGCCATCATCAAACTCTGATTTTTGCTAGACTTTAGTTAAATGTGGTCTTTCATTTTCAATGTTTGGAAGCAAAGTAATTTCTCATACATACAGCAGAGAAAAATATTTGATTAAAACGTGCATTGGAAGCATTATAAAGTAAAGGGTGTATTTATAGAGTGACACAAGTATAAATCATAGTTAATAAAATAAGGATATATATTTTTAATATCAATGAAACGAGCTTAATTGGAAAGCAATTTTTTATGAAATCAATGCTTAAACATGATTTCAGCCAAGTGGCCACCACGACTGGGGCGTAGAAGGCGCAACTTGGAACAACAACTTTTTGCAGCACTTGCGGCCGTATTTCGCCCATAACTCTTTCCAGATGTTTAATTGTTTGTAGTTTATCGACGTAAACAAGTGACTTAACATAATCCCAAAGAAAATAGTCCAATAGGGTTAAATTACACGATCTTGGTAGCAAATTAATTGGACCATTATGTGAAATTATTTTTTCATCAAATGTTTCTTTGAGTAAATCAATTGTAGCGCCCGCTGTGTGGCGTGTGTCCCCGTCCTGTTGGAACCACACATCAGCAAGATTAATGCCTTGCAATTGAGGTACGAAGAACTTTTGAATCATGTTCCTATACCGTTCACCATTGACAGTAACATGCTGAAGACATATGGGTCAACGACTCCGCCAGCCCATAAAGTGCACCAAACAGTAATTTTCTGTAGATATAATGGTGTTTCGACAAAAGCTAGTGGAATCTCCTCACTCCAAATGCGACAATTCTGCTTATTTACGTACCCTTGCAACCAGAAATGGCCTTCATTGGAAAATGGAAGAAGTGCACGATGAGTTGGACAAATACAACAATTATTTTTATTGAAAATTTCAACAATATGTACGCGTTGCTCTGGTGTAAGTCGATTCATAATAAAATTTCGAAGCAAACTAAACAAAAAGCAACTATCAGTGGTTAAATGGGTGCTTAAATAAAGCAGTGTTGCCAACTCAAAATTGTGACACTCTAAAAAAACATCCTCCATTATGATGATCATGCCACAACACTTTTATTTGTCTGCGTGTACCTACAAAAATTATTAAAAATTCCATTGATGCGATTTTTTATAATTATATACTTTTTGTGTTCTTTGCAATCATTATTATTAATGTTGGTTATGTGCTGTTACTGTTGATGATTGCATCACACACAATGCAATAACAGCACACATGAACAAACAGCCAACCGAGCGCAGTAGCAACAACAAAGCCACTCAACAAATTATCATTTAAATTGAAATATTCATATTATGTAGTTGCACTTCTTGTGTTAAGGGAATGTGTAGCAGTAAACGCATCCACACAACACTCTTGTAGGCTTTGGCAAGTAAAATGTATTTACAATCGCTCAGATATTGTTGAGTGTCTACGGTTGTGTTGATAAAGGTGTGTATGTCCTTTGTGTTCGTGTAAACATTGTTTTTTGACCGTGACGAGTTTGTTTGTGTGTAAGGGAATACTATTGTGTACAATTGAAAGTCACTGTAGTTGCACACATGCAAATACAGTAAATTTTCATGGGAATTGACAGTGGGCTACACACATTTTCCAAGGCAACTTTGATTTAAAGTCTATGTTTATCTCGATAACTTTTTTCATTTAATGCATTGCATTGTAATGCTTTTATGATGATAAATAACGCGATCCCACTGGAAATATTGTGACTGCCATCTCCAAATCTACTGTAAGGGCCCCAAAAATGCAACTAATAGGTCAAGTTTATGTTTAAGTAGATTCTTAGAAGTTATTTTTTGTCACTACCACATAACTTATAATAGGCCTCATCTACTTGTATATCTGGTTCTGACTTTTAAGAGCTACCCATAAGTTGTCAGATGGAGTAGTGATGCTAAACCTGTGCTTTTGCACAGCTTTTTACTCTTGTTTTTGTCTGCAGGTGGCGCCTGTCATACAACCGGCTTACTTTCAATTGCTATGTGCCAAAAGCCAAATAAATTCTTGGCTTTTTTAGAAGTGACAATTCAATAAATAGTGATTATTTGCCTGCTTCAGGTAAATGTGTAGCAGTAACCTCAGTCTCCTAACCTCCCTCCAATCTTTATCTTGAATGCATGCTAGACCTCTTTTTCCGAATTTCTTGGGGGCCGAGCAAAATATTACATGTAAGAGCACGAGCATGTCGTCTTAACAATGTTGGCATGTAGGGCTCTAATGTTGATCACAGTTTCTATTTAAGCTGACAGGTTTACCTCGAAAAGTCTAGTGGTATCGGATAACCTAAGGGATACCAAGGGGTAACAATTTTCCATTAGCATCGAAACAATATTATCTCGAGAATATGTTTAAACCTTTTGGTCGAAATTAATGACGATATTTGTGTAGTCTAGTTTTATTCCCAGGTCTCGATCCAACGTTTCATAAAATCTCAAAATCCCACCTTCACGCCATGAGTATCCCAAACCGCTCAGCTTAAATTTTTATCTTGCTCATATTTCCATTCTATTATTCTTTGGGTCAATTCTAAAACTTATGTTATGTTATGTTTTCTTATCGATACAATGGCTTAATTCAGAACCTATTGTGGGAGTCGTAGTTCGTACATGAGTTATTGGTAATATCAATAAAAACATTGTTTATAAATAAATGTTTACGTAGAAATAACCAACAACGTTTGTACGAACTACGACTTTTACAATAGGTGGTGAATTGAGTAAATAACATAGCTGTCCAATTTGCAGACGTTAATTCAAATAGAGATTTAAAAATATTTAGAAAAAATAATTAAAAAATTAAGCTTTTATTTATTCAAATTCCTAGCAAACAAATTCTTCTTTGGAACCACTAACAACCGAAGGAAGCAATGTATTGCTTACTTGATAACAAAAGCTTCGAAAGATGGTTTTGAAAAGCACTAATGTAAGGCAAGCTCTCTAACAAAGTACAACATTATCACAGAATATTTTTTAAATCAATAACTTTTGTGAAGCACTGTAGTAATTAAAAAAATGCAGGACTTTTTGGAACCTGAATGTACTGCTTCTAGCTAACTCATCTCGAATAAAAAAGTGACTTATTCATGAGCAACAGCAACAAGTGATTCTGTGGGATTGTCTTCTGGGAAGCAGTAATTTTTGAGTTTCGACAAGAAAACTTCTTAGATTCGTTACAAAAAAGAGGCACTGAAACCAAGAGAAATATCACAAAACCCTATGTCTAAACTGACTTGAGCAGATGACTTTATTACACCGAGAGATTTGCCAAACTTCTCAACCTTTGACTCATGGCTAGTGTAGATATACGAGGGCGGATCCATAAGTCCGTGACTTTTCAAACTTCTCTCGTAGTTATATAAAATGAAACAGTGTTACCATCAAGTACCAAATGTTAATAGACTACTGTCAAATTTGAGCAAGTATCGTCATTTACTTTGCGTTTAACAGCCGTTCAAAACATACAACCTCGCAACCACTTGATCGAAACTTAGACTTGCAAAAAAGCTGGTGAATTTTTAGTCATTAGCTTTTCTACAGATTTCAAAGTTCAAAAGTCTCTTACGTTTTGCCACCCACTTTACATATTTTCCATTTTGTATACTCATATAAATTAAAATACAAAATATATGTATATATGTATGTATGTATGTATATGCATTTGTCATATGCAAGTATTTATATATATATGTATTTATATATATATATATATGTTTGTATATTATTTACTTCCTCCATATATTTGCTGTAGCGGTTGGTGGTCATTTTGTTTATTATTTATTAAGGTTTTAATATTTAATTGATAAATTTTCATATATTTTTGCTATTTTTATTTTCTCAATTTCGATATGTGGCAACATGCATAACCATGCCCGTACATGTCTGCTAGCAAGAAATATTCAATACTCATTATAATTAAACCGTAAAATAATGGCCGGTGAGGAGCGTTTTCAATCATTTCAATTTTATTTAAAAAATATTTATGGCAAATTGCATATTTAAAATTAACCACAAATTAAAAAAATAAGTGTGGGCTGATATGGCGTATATACAAACATATACTTATGGATATAATTATGTTGCAAAGGTGTTGTCACATACTTAAAGAAAAAAGGTTTTTATAGCGCAAACTTGCAATAAATAATAATAAAACTGATATAAATTAAATAAATACTCGTATTTGCTTGAACAAGGTTTCTTTTGAAAAAAATTTTAATTGTTGTTGTTGTTTTATATACTTTTATTGTTTTTCAATTTAGTAAAAAAAAAATGCTTGACTTTTAAACCATTTTGTTTTGTTGTTATTTTAAATTTTTTTTAAATAATATTTTCTATTTAAAATAAATTTAATTTTTCTTTAACACGCAGTGGCGTATTTGTACGCATCAAGGACAGAAATTTGCACGTTGATTGTTTCAAGTGTGCCACTTGTGGCACTTCATTGAAAAATCAAGGTTACTACAATTTCAACAACAAATTGTACTGTGATATCCATGCCAAATTGGCCGCCTTGCAAAATCCACCCAGTGGCACCGAGGGCTACGTACCCGTACCAATCAAACCGTAAGTACTTGACAACAAACATATTTTTTTTATTTCAATTAATTGAAGCATTAAAAAATTAAAATAAACACGGCAATAAATGCTGCCTATTACCTTTATATTTTAATTTTTTTTTATACAATAGAAATAAAATGTTGCAGACATTTTTTTAAATTGAAATGGACAAAATTTAAAATAAAATAATATGAATAAAATATGCCACATTCAATATTGACATTTGATTTTTGCATTAAACACGTATGAATGTATGAAAACAGCCATTAATGACTGGCATATTAATTCAAACCTAAAGGATTTATTTCACATACAAATATTTTATTTGTGCAAACAAAAAGCAAGTTTTAAAATGTTAACATTTTTTTTATTAAAAAAAATAAATAAGTGATTTTAAATGAAATTGATTTCTTGCATAATTAAGTTTTGAAGGGTGTATAAGTGAAAGATGAGGTAATACAATTTATCAAACGTGTTGTTATACTCAATTCAAATTGCAAGCCTTTTAAATTAAATGGTAAATAAAAATAAAAAAATAATAAATGCATTTATATATATATTTCATATAAAATGACTTGTAGCAACATGTTGAGGGGCCATGGAAAACAAAATTTCAAAAAATGTATTTTCTTTTTCATGAAGCAATTATTTTATAATTTAAATTAGTTAAAGTAAAGGAGTTTTTTAGTTAGTTTAATTATTATTGTTCGATCTTTATTTGTTTCTATGTTTATGATTTGATTAAGTTAAAAAGTTTGTATAGCTCCGTACACATGTGATAATTAATAATGAACAAACAAATATTCTGACAAACGCTAGCAGAACGGAACAACTAGCTGTTTTCGAAGGTCGCAATACCTTCATCATCAGCGTTCTTTGTGTTTGGTCCACTGTGTGTGGAGTCACTTGGTGCAGATTTTGCTTTATATACTCCCTTTTCAGTGCATGGAATATGTGAATTGTTTTTATTCATCGTATTGCAATTTGCTGAAAGCTGTTTTGTAATGAAAGCTCTAATTTACCGTCCTTAGATTTAAAGAAACTAAAACTTTAGCTCGCAATAGTCTTTGCAATTAAATAGTTGCAATATTTAAAATTTTTATTTAGCCGCTGTCTATCTTTAAATTAAAATATATGTGAGCCGGTCTATGAAAAGCTGGCTTATGGCTCAAAAAACAACAACTACCGAGAAACTGACGAAATGCATTGTTTATCTTTAACAGCTGATTTATCTTTAACAGCTGATTTTGAGTCATAAGCCACCTTTTCATAGACCTGGTCACATATAAAAAACATTTCATTTTTATTTAAAAAGCTTATCGGAAAAATTACATTTTTTAAATGTCCGTCACGGCTCCCGGATGGCAGGCATTCAAAACTGCGAGTTTTCATGGTCCTGGCGCAGAATTTATGATTGCAAGGACTAAGTTGTCTTGGAGTGCCGTTGGGGTTGTGAATTAGTTGCATAGATCTGCGACGAAAGAAAACCCGACAAGAAAAATTATAGCGGGGGCAAATTGTACGATTTCAGTAACATGAGCAGGCCTCCGAATCGGTCGTGGGCACTATCCCAAGTGACATGAGCTGTGTAGCAACTAGCGCTGCCCTGTTGAAATCAGCTGACTTTAGTATACAACAATCTAATTCTAGTCAAAAGAACGTTCACTTAACAACTAGTCTAGTAACTCACAGTCGTGGCCAGGCCAACATCTTTCACTAAGAGATATAGGCCAATGTAGTTGACCGCCCAAATTTTACATCAAACAATGACTATTTTTAGAATACATTGGTCGAAATGGCACATTAATACAGCAATGGCCCTTTTTGCTGAAAATGATTTTTCCTTGACAATATCAGTGAAACGCGAATGAAATGAATGAATAAATGACCACCAACTCGACAGATGTAGATAAAATGGGTGTTAAAGCTTAGAAATTTCTATTAGATGATTTTGTCGCTCGGGTCGTTTTGTGTTCAGCAAAATTTACATAAAAAATATGAAACGATTTTAGATGTAAATTATATATGAATGAATTTCCAGTAGTGAAAAAATTCAATTTTTTTGTATCATCATACATTTAACAGAAGCATATTTGTTGATATTGTATGGGCCTCTGAAGCTTAATGCTCTGTATGTAAACCGACAGTGTTAGCTATCAGCTGGCAGTGCCAGCTTGCTGCCATATTTTGAAAAACGACTCTTGAAAAAAAGAAAAACAAGTTAAATTTTCTAATTTTCAAATACCATACCAATAATATTTCATGCGTGTTATGCAGTATCGTGTTGACAAAATGTTTCGTGCTGAGCGTCGTGTCTTGTCGTGTTGGAAAAGTTCGATACGCGCCCATCTCTAATATCTATTAGAAGATTCTTTACAAAGGGAAGCAAACATTTTTAAGGATAAAGGATGGTTAAAGAGCAGACATATTTCAGTGGACTGTCGTCTTATAAACACGAATTGAAATGACTACTTTAATTTTAATAAGATTTATTTCCATCAGGAATAGTTTTCTAGAGAAGACAAGGAAAAATTAAACTAGACCTTAGGTGGCTAAAATGCGAAAATTTTTGGCATGTCTAATGGGTGATTTTGTAAGAGCTTTCAGATTTGATTTAAAAAAAACACATACAATTTAGAAAAATTCATGAAATCTTTCCTTGAGGCGGTAGAACGATCTATATATAATTCAATGTTTATATGTAGATGATTTTATGTAAATGTTGACCGCTGCTGCTTTTTTCTGGTATTTCACGAAAAAATTCTTTAATATTCTCTTCCAGCGCGGCAACCGATGCAAGTTTGTCCCATAGACATGAGCCTTAAGATAACCCCTAAAAAATAGTGTAAAGGCGTTAAAGTGCACCTCGCCTCTCAACTGGGCCACTGATTCGTGTGGTGTGTGGCATGAGGCACCTTCTTGTGAAAAATACATGTCAGCCAAGTCTAGCACTTCCATTTTGGGCAAAAAAAAAAAAAAAGTAAAAGTAAGGCCCAATTGCTGCGAATTGCGCCGAATCAGTGTTGGCGGTTTAATGTTATGTAATTTATTATAATGTAATTTTGATTTGAAATTTAGTCACAAATAGTCCGAATTGTCATCTCAAAAGGTCGCCCAAACTGACTATAAAATGGAAGAAGTGCTCGATGTACTTTCTTAACCGATCATGAATTTTGAGAATAAAATTTAGCAATCTGCAAGCATTGTTCATTTGTTAGCTGATTTATGGTTATATTATACACCAAACTGAAAATGTTTAACAGTAACACTATAAAGGAAAACAGCTGAGTTGCTACCAAAAAGAAAGTTGCTAAGAAATCAACCTTTACATGGGCAGAGATATCTTCATGAAAATATTTTATTCTAGAACAATTAAAATACTTAACTTGAGTTTGATCAAGAATTTTGTCTGAATGAAATTCAGCAGAAATTAGTTTTTTCGCTGGCAATTCACATCCACTATAAATTTGACGACATCGCCTTCGTTTCTGGCAAGATCGAATAATTTCTATGAAAAGAAATCTCTTGGAATTTGATTTTAAACTGTTCAATTAAAGTAATTGGCACCAATATTTTTTGCTACTAAAACATCGCGTGAGCGCAATCAATCATAGTTAAGATCATTTTTAACCCCCAACCAAAAAAAAGGGATGTTATAAGTTTGTAGTGTGTCTGTGTGTCTGTCTGTGTCCACGTACAGGTTAAACGGCTGGACCGATTTTGATTTAGTTTTCTCTGTTTGAAAGGTGACTTGATCGAGATGGTTCTTAACAATGTTTGAAGAAAATCGGTCCAGCCGTTTAGAAGATGCCACATCTTTTCTAGATATATCGGGGGTTTTTAAAATTTTTAATTTTTGTTATTATCAATATTTTTAACCCCTGACCAGAAAAAGGGGTGTTATAAGTTTGTAGTGTGTGTCTGTGTATCTGTGTATTTGTGTATCTGTGTATATGTGTCTCTGTCCGTGTCCACGTACGGGCCAAACGGCTGGACCGATTTTGATTTAGTTTTTTCAGTTTTAAAGGTGACTTGATCGAGAAGGTTCTCAATTGTGTTTGAAGAAAATCGGTCCAGTTTGTTCTGTTTAAAGATAACTTTATCGAGAAGGTTCTTAATTGTATTTGAAGAAAATCGGTCCAGCCGCTTAGAAGATATCACCTATTTTCTAGATATATCGGGGGTTTTTAAAATTTTTATTTGTTACTGGATATGCATTAGTAATGAGTTCATGTCCTTTTCCGTTCTTCTTTTTGGCATCGTAACAAGTATCGAGCTGAAAATGATTATTACTTTGTATAGCAGAGAAAATAGAAAACATTTGTCAATGAAAATATTAGGCGCTATGAAATAAGGCCTAAGGAAAATTAAGGTATTTTCAATTGGGCTTTATTTCATTTATTGTGGCCTTCATTTCATCTTGAGCTTGGTTTTAGTCGGTTTTTAATTGGGCTTTATTTCACTTATATTGGGTGTTTTTTCATTAATTTTCTCTGGGGCCTTATTTCATTATTTCAGATTTTTTTAATTGTTTTTTTACATTTCTTATTTAGGCGTTATTTTCTTGGGTCTCATTTCATAGCTCCAACATTTTATTATTACCAATTAAGCGACAAAAGTTTAAATTCTTTGTAATCATTTTTATATTAGGTTTTTAATTTTTCGTTTATTTAGTCAACTTTAAAATACTTGCACTCATTATAATGAGTGCAAGTATAATTATAGGCGTTTTTGTATTTCTTGTTTTTTATACCCATATAATTACTTGACCTCATGTAAGTTTTGGCCGTAAATTTAACGAAAAATTGTGAAACCTTCGAAAATCATATTTATACATTTATATTTTTTTTAATATCAATATATGTACACACAGAAAAATTTCAACTTAAAATCTACGTAAGCAATGTTAATCTAATCTTTTTCGGCAATGATTTTGCTTCATATGTGTTTCATGTTAATCTAACATTATTTATAGTAATTTTCAAAGAAAATTGTTCCTTTTGAAATAATTTTATTTCGCGTTGATTGAACATTTACGTACTGTTAAAATCAAACTGAAGAATCATGTTGAATCAAAGTTTTTTCAAGTTGGAACAACATGAATTTAATTTAATGTAGTAACTAAATATTATTAATTATTAAACTTACATGTGGTTAATATAGACATCATTCTTTTTTTTGTATATAAATTGGCTTCCCCGACCAAGATTTGAACTTGCAACTCATCGCGTGGTAGTCAACGTGCTTACTCCTGCAGCCACAACAACTTTAAATATTCTTTAGATACACACTAATGGCCCTATGTATAAGCAAAAATTGACATGAAGTTAGCATAAGTGACGAAATTGAATTAGGTGTTAACGAGTTCCTGCATACAATTTGACATTACCTAATTTTAACCCACCTCTAAGTCCTACCATAATTTATAATACGAAGTTTCATCGCAAAACTCTTTAAGATCATGTTCAATTTTGCCACTTATGCTAACTTCATGCCAATTTTTGCTTATACATAGGGCCGTAAATAAGTACCATCATGATTAAAATTTTAATTCAACATTATTTCATTGATCATTTAAAATACAATTTATTTGAAAAGTTGTAGTTACAAAAAATACAAAATACTTTGACTTGTAAAGTTTTAGTTAAAAAAAAAAATACAAAATACTTTGACTTGACTCCAGGATTCGAACCTGAGATCCTCCAACTAGTAAATTTAATGTGATTTGAATGAATTTGAATCAAAGTTTTTGTATGGTGATTTTAGAATGGTATTTTTTTCTGTGTGTATGCTAAATGCTTTTTTTTAATAATAAATAGTACCTAATGCCATAAATATTTTACCATTTTTCTAATAAAATAATCAAACTAAAAGCATAAAAATAAAATTTTAGAATTTGTCAATGAAAATAAATATTTATTTCGCTTTTATTAAGCGAACAGTTTTTAGTTGTCACATAAAAAAATTTAAATATTTTCAGCTTACAAAGTATTTTAAGTAAATAAATATTTTCAACATAAATGTCAAATACAAACTCTGCTAAATAATAAATTGAAAACAGTCAATAAAATAAAATATCAAACATAAATTCATAGAATACTGTCGAAGCTAATAAATGGTGATGTCTGTAAATATAAATATATGTATATATAAGTTCATTTAAAATCAATGAGTTTTATATAAAAATAAAATGAATTTGAAATGAACAACAAATATAACTCCATTCTGATTAGCTGCAAAGAGAGGAGGAGAGGAGGCAAGTCCTGCACAAGACCATTTATAAGAACTTTCAAGACATGCTTTATTACAGCGAATTATTCTAAAACCAACGCTAAACAACACTGCTGGCAAGACATTTGTTTCAGTTGTTTGTCTTCCCAACAGTATTTGTTTTAGAATATTTTGCTGTAGTAAAGCATTTGAAAAATCTCTCATGTCTTGAAAGTTCTTATAAATGGTCTTGTGCAGAACATTAATATATATTCATACAAAATCAATTTTAATAAATTTTCAAATATTTTCAATTAAAAATTCAACGAAATTTTTCATGCAGAACATAGCGAGCATTTTTTTTTTTGCATAAATTGAGGCAATTACAAGAAACATACGAAATTATAAACTTTTTTTTTAACACTTAATTAAATACGACTTTTTTAAACCCTTAAACAGTCGTTCCACAAATACCTTTAAATAATATATTTCTTTTTATTTTTTGCTCTTTCCTTTTTTATTACAGTAACACTAAATTGAGTGCCTCGACCATATCTTCGGCCTTAAATGCTCATGGTTTTAATGGTATATCCAATGGTAGCTCTGTCCCAGCATCGGTAAGTCATCGAATAAATCATACATATAAAAAACATAAAAACTCTTTTTTTTTAATGCAAATAAATGTTTTAATGTTTTATGTTGTAAAACAAAATGTAAAACAGTAAAAAAAAGCAAATGGAAACATTAACAAAGCAGAACAGAAAAAGTCCTACTAACATAAACTCTTCAAATTCATATTGTTACTCATCTCAGAAATCAGCAATAAAAAAAAGAAATTACATCAAAATATACAAAAGCACAATAAACAAAAAAAAAACGCACTTCAACATTTACTTTTACAGCCAAAGCCGTGTAACAGAGTCCTTAAATATAATAAAAAAAGGGATGTAGCTGTTAAAAAAAGGGGGAAGGGAGAGCGAAAGTGTTTTCAGATTTTCTTCAGAGGTCTTACAAGATTTTTTCTTTGTTTGGCTTTAAAATATTTTCCCCTTGTTACATATCTTTAAAAAAAATCAATTTTGGAGAATGTTTACCGTAAATTGAATACAAAATGTTTAAGACTTTAAGCTCTCTATAATGTAGCAAGTACACTTGGGGTTGCTTGATTATATATTTCCATAACTACCACAATTTAATGGCTCAATTCGCAACCTATTGTAGGAGTCGCAGGTCGTAGAAACATTGTTGCTAATTTCTATATATAAGCATTTGCTTATAAACAATGTTCTTATAGAAACTTTCAGCAACTTATCTACGAACTTCGAACCCTCCAATAGGTTGTGAATTGTGCGGAAGTAAATTCGAATTTCTGTCTTTCTTGAAAATCCTACATAGCTCTTGGAGTCAGTTCTGTTTTTTTTTAATAAGGTCTTTGATATTCGTCAACATTTGCAAGGATAACGAGCTTGGAGTAGGAGTCAACTTTGACATCTTTCCTCTCTACTTGTATTGTAATAAGTCACAGGTCATCTTGTAACTTGTTTTGAATACATCGTTTTATAAAGCACAGATGCCGAAACTAAAGGCCACATTTGCATTATAGCCCTACTGTAAACAGTATGAGAAGCGAAAGACTAATGACACTTATAAAATGAAATTTTTTTGTACTTGAAAAATAATTGAATGATTATGACTAGGGAAACCAGAAATATGATCCAAAAAAATTATTTATTTTGTATTATTTCCAAGACTTTTAATGTTGACTATACAAATATTGTTCCGAAAACGCAAAATATTCGAAATTTCGAATTTAATATTATACATACGAGGGCGGATTGATATTGAAGCTACCTAAGTAGGAAAAAAACATTTTTTTTTTCAAAAACCATTTATTTCTCAACATAGTCTCCTTTTAGCTCAATACACGTAGTTAGACGATATTCCAACTTTTTTATACCATCTGAATAATACGATTTTGGGAACTCCTCAAAATACGCGTTAGTTTCGGCAATCACTTTTTCGTTTGAGATGAATTTTTTTCCTGCGAGCCATTTTTTCAAGTTTGGAAACAGGAAAAAGTCACCAGGAGCTAAATCTGGACTATAAGGTGGATGATCAACCAATTCGAAGTGTATTTCACTTAATTTTAGCATCGTATCTAATGCTGTGTGAACCGCTGCGTTGTCTTGAAGAAAGAACAAGAGTTTTCTTCTTTAAATGTGGCCGTGTTTTCGTGATTGCATCAATCTATTGATCCAATAATGCATGATAATACTTTCCTGTGATTGTGTATTCTTTTTCAAGATAATCGATGAGAAATATTCCGCGTGCATCCCAAAATACAGTGGCCATAACCTTGCTAGCCGATTTCACTGTTTTCAACTTTTGCTAGGAACACAACTGGGACGAACGACGAATTTTTCAGTGCGAACTTTCGTCATAAAAAATAAAACACATGTGTGCATATGAAAATGAACACAACACCGCCGTACAACGAAATTCGTCGTGTGTGACGAATTCTTAGATAGATTTATTTCTAATTTGTACGCCGACGAACGACGAAAAAATAATTTTCTCTCTCTCACTCTCTGTCTTTGTACACACAATAACCAACTTTATCAAATACAAGAGAGGAATTCGCTGAGTAAATTCGTCGTTGTTGTGCTTCACACGACGAATTTACGCAGCGAACTCTTATCGACGAATTCGTCGACGTGGACGAAATTCGTCGTTCTTCCCAATTGTGTTCCTAGCAGTTTTCGGAGCACTTCAACCAGCCTCCGCCCATTGTTTCGACTGATTTTTGGTTTCAGGTGTGTGGTGGTGGACCCGCCTTTCATCAATAGTTATTAATCGACGCTTTATCATGTCCAAACACCGCTGTGAAGTGGTCTGTCGAACTCGTTTTTGTTCGACACTGAGCAAACGCGGCACCCATCTTGCCAATAGCTTTTTCATATGCAAATGTTCATTCAAAATGTTGAACACGCGTTCATTAAATATGTTTACCTTTTCAATAATCTCACGTGACTCGGCGATCATTCATAATGATATCGAAGATTTTCTTGATATTTTCTTCAGTAACCACCTCTTTTGGCCTTCCTGTTGATGGTATTGTTGCAGTGCTTGTTCGGCCGCGTTTAAATTCAGCAATCCAATATTTTACCACATAATCTGACGTAACAGACTCACTGTAATGTTTATCGATCTTTTCTTTTGTCTCTTTCGTCGTTTTCCCTTTCAATTTTTAAAAAAAAAAAAATTTTAATGCTTGTGCTGCCATCTAGCGCTAGGTAGCTTCAATATCAATCCGCCCTCCTATGTATGTATAAAGGATTGCAGCAAAAATCTGTATGGAGTTTCCGAAGCTTAAGAGAAAATGTTTTGATTAGTAGCACACTTGCACACTGAAATTGTTTAGGAATTAAATATTAAAAATTTATTGAGAATAGTTATCAAAAGTTTAAATAATAATATAGTTAAATTGAGAGGTTAATTTATTTCAAGACATGTATTAGAGTTCGACCGATTAATCGGCTTCGGCTTCGGCCTTCGGCCAAAAATTGGTAATCGGCCAACATTCGGCCTACGGCAAAAATCGGCCGATTAGCCGAAGCCGAATATTTTTCATTCCAAGCTTGAAAAATAACATTATGTTTGGTCGTTGTTCGCCGACAGTTTCTATTGTGTTCAACGTTTTGAAAGGGTTGCTTTGAAATACAACCCTGTTGCTTTCTATTTTCTTTTACTTGGACGTTCTTGTGAGTGATCATATGAAAAAGCAATCTAGAAATTGCAAAATAGTTTTATTTTTCTTGTTATGTATCCAATATATATTACAGCTATTTCAGTGATCTCAAAAAAGGAAACTTTTTTATTAATTCATATAAAAGAAGTATCATTTTTAAAATTTAAAACATTCGGCTTCGGCTTCGGCTTCGGTTTTGGCCGAAGTTTAGGATTTTAGCCGAAGTTCGGCTTCGGCTTCGGATTCGGCCAAAAAAAAACGCCTTCGTTCGATCTCTAACATGTATTTACGGTCATTAAACAAAAGCTCACAATATTTTGAATATAGAAAGTTTTTTGGAGTTTTAAGTTCAAATACCGAAACAAAAACAAAATTATAACGGTCTGGCCCATGATCTCGATAAAAAAAAACGTTCGATCGGCAACTTGTATTGAAAACAACAATAAAATAAGAAATTTGTTTGTTTGTTTTCAATATAGCCAATCGATCGAACTTTTTCAGTTGACATCGTGGAACAGGATGTAAATATTTGGTTAACAAATTTTTGAATTATATATTGCAAAATGTAAAATTTTTCGATTATTGGAGTAAAGGCATTTTAATTTTTAACGAAAGCTACCCTCTCATCGCAGTTTTGAGGATCTCTGTTCCGATACATTTACACATATCCACGCAAAAAAATAAATTTTATGTGGCAGAAAAATAAATGCAAAATTGTAGTTTTGTTTGGCTTTTTTTTAAATTTGAAAAGCTGTGTTGTTTTTAGCGTTGCTTGCAAATAATGTAAAAATATGTTTGCGTTGGCAAAAAACATTTTTATTTATTTTGGCTTTTTATAAAATTTTATTTTGTATGAGTTTTTTTTATATAAGTGTTGGGGTTTTTTGAATTACACATAAAATAAATATGTATTTAGTATGTATATACATAAATTTAAATGTGAAGAAATAAGGAAATATATTGTGTGCAAGTGCTGTGATATGAGACGTTGCTGACTCTGATGAGTAAGAATATAAATTTTGAATAATAAATTAATTCACTTCTGTATATGGAGGATATTTTTTTTTTTTTGTTTTTCTACGCTTTCTTTTGGCTTTGTTTGAGTTTATTTCCTTATATTTTTTAATGTTGTGTGTATTTATTAACTTGTTTTTTATTTATTTTATTGCTGATGTTATACAAAATGTGTGTTCAGTTACAGTGTTATTACATAACTTCTTTTTAGACCGTTTTATTTTTCCATACAATATGATTTAGCAGTAAATTTTTATATCATATGTAACCATAAAAATGAAAAACTAAAGTTTAGTTAGTATTAAAGCAAAATATCGCCAAATTTACGCAAAATATTTAATAAAAAAAAAATACTTCATATGAATATTTTCTTTAGTTTTTTATTAAAACATGACTACAAATGAAAATTTTGCTAAAAGGTTTCCGATGAATTTGTTTAAAAAAAATTTAAATTAAATACATAAAAGAAATAATAAATAAAATATAGGAAATAAAGAAAAAAGTATTTACAGTTGAAACCACTTAGAGATAATAACGTAAATGATCTTGTGTTAAGAGAAAATCAAAAATGCGGAAGGCAAGAAAACATTGTTACTAACGTTGCACAGTGGTGTAAAATAAAAAAGTGGTAATAGGTATGGAACTTCGAAGATACCAAAAACTAAAATTATTGTAGGTTAGGTTAGGTTAGCAGGCTAGTGGTTATGAAGAGTAAAATTTAGAGTCCAGCTCGCTTGGGTCCAATAAAATTATATTATATATTATATAGTGAGAGAGGGTGATAGGTAAGGGATAGTGACAGAGATAACAGATGGTGAAAGAAGAGATAGAGCAAAGCTTCATTCTCTTACAACTCTGATTCTTTGCACACTTTTTTAATAATGCAGTGTTGCAGCGCCTCTGGTGTCAAATGAGGCGTATTAAACTTTGAAGCTTTGCTTAGTAGTCGATTAATTGGTTATTTTACTTCGCCGATGATTCGCCCACACAAAACCGATGAAGGAGGGCGGTCGGATGTTACATTATGATTAGCATTTGCTGAAGCCGGTAGTTTTAGTGACCAGTGCCTTATGTCTGCATAATTAGAACTTTTCCCACATCAACTGATACAAAAGGACACTAATGCACATCAGAAAAATGTGTGGTGTTGTCGGAGACCGGGTTCAAACCCAGTACCTTCGGTGTAGTGGTTAACATGCCAACTATTTCAGCCAACGCCAGAAGAAGAGCCAAGTTTTCAGCATAATATTTTGCTAAATCTGTAGCTGATACAGGTGATTAAAATAGGCCTACCTCGGTTGTGCCAAACTTTATGCCGCTTGTAACTTTTTAAGTACACACCATTTTTTTAAATTTGAAAGGCTTAGACATGAAAAAAATTTAAATGTGATCGTTTTTAACTGACTTCAAAAAAAGGAGGAGGTTAGCAATTTGTCTGTATTTAAATTTTTTTTTTGTCATTGTTAACTCACTACTCGGTACATTTTAGAACAAATGTAAAAATTCTGTTTTTTCCTGAAAAGGTATAGCTTTCCATTGGTCCCATTTAAAAAAGTTGGCGGCGAAACGCCCTCAATTTTTTTAAACTGATTTTATGATAGTCTACTTATTTCATTGCTGCGAAACCTAGCAAACATCTTTGCTTCTTGTAACTACTCAATTTTAAAGTCGGTAAAATAGGCGGATATACGCCTATTAAAAATTATTAGTATATTTAACATTGTTCTACTTAACCGATTATTACGAAACTTACCACACATCCTGCTCTTAAAAATTACACAATCTCCCATTTAAAAACATGGGTGGAGTCATGCCCATTATGTTTGAAAGAGTTTAGTTCCAGTTTAATGCCACTAATTTTATTTCGAAAATGCTCTATCAGGGAGCAAATTACAGCATTCGATATGGTTCGAGATTTTTAAATATTTCCGTAAAAACTCATTTTTTTTTATATAAACAAACACAACCCGCGAAGTGATTAGCTTGTCTGCGGAAAACTCCCAGGATCTATGGTGGGAATCGAACCCACTGAGAGGCATAGCAGCCAAAGGGGCACCCTTACATTATAGTTTGGTTTATATGTAGAGGTCGATTATTGCAACTTTTCGGTAAAAGCAACAACCTCGATTTCATTTCGTTTGCGCTAATCGAGCTCGTACTGTTTTAACTTTTTAGTAAATATTTACGGCCTTATTCATAAAAAATATTTCAGGTTTATTAACCCCTTATTTGACATATTTCTATGGGAAATTTGTCAAATAAACCTGTAATAAACCTAAAATATTTTTTATGAATTAGACCGTTAATATTTAAATATTTAAATCCGTCAAGTCGTAAAAGAGACCTAAATACGAAACTTTTTAGCAAAAGTGCTTTCATAATTTTTAAATAAAAAATTTTTTTTTTTAAGGAAATGTTAATTTTAGATTTTTACATGATGAAAGGTCCGCACTTTATAGATGTGTTTAGTGTAATTTTGTTTTTAATTTTGGACATGGACTCTAGACTTTTCAAAATTAGTTTTGAGTTTAAAAATTTTTTTTATTTAAGAAGTTTATTATGCAACATATTGTCATAATTAAACTATAAGTGAAATTTATTTGGTGGTCGTTAAGAATTGTCTGTATGCATTTCATTGTTCCTTTAACAAATCGTCAGCAGTTTGCTCAAAATGTGTGGTTGAAGTCTACTGACAATTTGTTAAAGCAACAATGAAATGCATATGCTTAACCACCAGCAAATAAATTTCACTTATTTTTGTTTACTTTGCATCACTGTGGTTTGCTATAATTCTAAAAACTTCAGAGCTAATTAAATAATTTTTTCAATACCAACGCACTGCAGCCAAGCTGGGGTTATAAGTGTTATTATTTCGAAAAATAAGTACTTAATATTTTTTATATTTGATCGTTAATATGCAAACTAATTCGGAAGCTAAATATATTCTGGGCAGTGCCTTGCCACCAAATAAATCCTCCTTTTTAATAAAAAAAAATTACAACTTTTGTATCCTGTCATCACGGATGTCGTATAAAGTGAAAAAAGATATCAAAGAATTTTCACTAATTTTCTCTCAAAACATATTTCAAATGCTCTGTATGTAAAGCTGGAAAAATTCCACAACTTATGAATCACATGCAAGCAAATCATCTGTTTCATTTACTTTGTTTAAACTATTTGTGGTTATCAATAACTGCGTTGTTTTTTCTGTATAAATTGATTATTCAATGATTATAATTCTTTATTAAATAACAAGTATGTAATACGTTGAGTTATTTAATATTTGTTATTTTGTTTTTAGAGTATAGTAATAAGAAAATAAATAACGTTTTATAAAATCGACGGCTCCATTCTAAAACATGTTAAGTCAAAAAAGTCAGTTTTGAAATAAATACCTTCAAAGTTTATTGATGATATCTGGGAAATGTTATGACATAGAAACTTGAGACTTTTTGTAATTATGTATATAATAATTGAAACACAATTTGTTTAGTTTATTTGAACTTTATAAATTTATTGTAGATAATAATTAAAAGTGCCTTAGAATACTTAAGATTGTACAAAAATCCAAAATACAAATATTAGCTAGTGATCTAAGTTCCTCTAAGGTCCTTTCTCACCTACAATGGTCATCTAAGTACATATAGCATGTTTTAGTTTGGATAAATATTGAAATTATTTTTTTTTACTACGACTAATTCTAAACTAAATCATGCTAAGTGTACTTAAAACCTTTAAAAAGAGAGGTTTTTTAAACTTGACAAATTATGCTAAGTACATTTTTGCTCATACCCTTTGATAAAATAGTGCGATTACTTTCAAAATTTTGTAGAATCTAAAAATAGTTCATAAACGATGAATTCAGAAATGCTATTCCCAGCATAACATGTTATGTCGACTTAGCATGTTTTAGAATGGGGACGTCGAAATACAAAGTCAATGCAATTAAATACTTGTCGATATAAATATAAGTGTTTCGAATGTTTTGTAAATTTAAAAAACAAATACATAAACTATTTAATACATAGATACATACAAATCGTTAGCTAAAATGCAAAAGGGCGCAACTAACCAAAATATAATTCTACAAGAGAAGCAAAAAACTGAAACAAACTTGTAGTTACATCTCCTTGTTTTTTGTTAATAAAAGCCTCATTTCTGATAGCAGAAGTGTAATAATTTGTCAAGACATGTAGTTTAATGGCATTCATAATAGTCAGTCAAAAACTGAATTTTTTGTTAGTTACGCCTTTTTGCATTTTAGCTGATGACATGTTTATATGCACAACGTACGTACGTAATACTTAAAAAATTTTCTTTCTAGCATAGAAAATCTCATTTCCTGACAAATGTTTTTCTTTCAAATATTTTTTATTTTTTTTTCGTTTTTGTCTTTTAATTTGCCAAATTGTAGGTGTAATATTCTTGATCAGTCAACCTTGTTGATATTGCGCTACAATAGGTTTGTTAGTACTTCGACCACAGCATGTGCGCAAAAAAAAATTAAAAATATTTGCCAATTCCTTTTATATATATATATATATATGAGATGTTAAGTATTGCTGATCTCAATCAAATAAAAAATTCTAAAGCGGCCCCTACACGTTGCGACTTTTTCTAACATTTGATTAAGGCGCATTATTAAAACTTAAAGTTAGATAAAAGTAGGATTTTATCGGACGTATAAAAAGTTTTTCATCAGGACAATTTTAGCTTATCCTAATGTGAGCGCTAAGTTAAAGGCAAATGTAACTTAAAATAAATTTATAATAATGAATAGCGCTTTATACGTCTGACAAAGTCCTACTTTTAACTAACTTTAAGTTGTAATAATGGCCATAAGTTGCACAGCCAATTGTTATGTTAGAGGTAATGGTTGGTCATCGGTTGAATAAAAAATAAAAAAAATTTTATTTTCATTCAACCGATGAACAACTTAAGGCCAATTTCACCAACTTATTTAAATGTCAATTCATATTTAAAAGTAATTTTTCCATACAAAAATTAATAAAAATCGAAATTTGAATATTAATTGATACTCGTATTTAAATAGAGTTGGCGAAATTGGCCCTTAGTTGTCAAATTGGTGCTTGTGATAGCGATTTATTGTTTCGTTTTTAATTTTCATTCTGACGTTTTGTAAGCAACATATTGTTTACTTCGCACTAATGCAAATACGAAATTTTATTGAAGAATATGAAAACAAGTTTTTATTTTTCTTCTCTTGAAGACCAGTAGAGCTAAAATAAAATTGGAACTCATGTTGACTCTATAAAACTAATTTTTTAATGAAGTTTGATGAAAAATTCCAGTTTATGCAGTGAACGATCAACTCAACTGTACGACCAGTTGCAACGTGTAATGGCGGCATAACGAATAATTGACAAAATCTAAAGGCCTTAATCCATTGACCACAGCTGGCTACAAGAACAACTAACTTTAAATGCCACTAGTTAAATTTGTCGACTTGTAGGCAGCAACTTGTTTTTTTTTCAGACCGCAATTCAATCGAATCGATTATTTTTTTCTACATGAAGTTCCGGATGTTCTTTCTAAATAACAGACTACTGAATTCCCTATGCCAAAACTAGATTCTACATGTTTGTATGAGAATGATTATTTTGACAAAAGCAAGGTAACACGACGGCTGGTTGTTATTCATTCTAATTTTGTCGTTCTATTCCAATTACACTAATTTATATATTTTTTTGGCTACAATGAGTGTTGCCTGCATAATATAAAATGTTGATTGAATGATATCTAATAAATATTTTATATTATTTAACACATTATTATCACATTTTAAAAGCGCAATTTTATTTTTATAAATGTGAAATATTTTAAGGTGGCAACACTGAAATATGTTTTTATACTTGATTGTCAGCATCGTCCTGTTGTCTGAAAAAATAATTAAGAAGCTGGCTAAAAACGACAAACCCAGTTACGGCAATTGAAGTCGTATGGTCGTGTAGCCTGCTGTCATAATTGTGTTTTATGCTCAAACTTGCAGACTTTTAAATTTTTAATATTCATAAGGATATTTGCTGACATCTGATGATGTTATTAAACTAATATTGCTTTAACTAGGAGAATAATAATAACTGACACCACACTTAGTGGACCAAACACAAGAACGCTGATCATGAAGGAGTGGCGTCCTCTTCAAAAACAGCATGCTGTTCCGTTCAGCTAGTGTTTGTTAAAATATTTACTTTACTCTACTTTACTTTAGTTTTAAAATTATGTTTTTATTATCGTTCTACTTTACTTAACCTTCAGCTAAGGTTAGTTTTATGTGCTTTTCTATGTCCTAGCCCATTGTAAAGGGTGCTTTTTTATAGAGTGACACAAGTTTAAATCATAATAAAACAAGGAAATATATTTTTAATATCAATGAAACGGGCTTTATTGGAAAGAAAGTGTTATGAAATTAATGTTTAAATATGATTTTTGCCATGTGGCCGCCACGACCGGCGCGTAGAAGGCTCAATCTGGAACACCAAATTTCAACAACTTTTCGCAACATTTGCGGCCGTATTTTGCCGACAACTCTTCAAATGTTGATTTCCAGGTGTTTAATTGTTTGAGGCTTATCGTCGGAGACAAGTGACTTAACGCGACCCCAAAGATAAGTATCCGATGGGGTTAAATCACACGATCTTGCTGGCCAATTAATTGGGCCTTTACAGGAAATTATTTTTTCATCAAAAGTTTCTTTGAGTAAAGCAATTGTAGCGCCCGTTGTGCGGTATGTGGCTCTGTCCTGTTGGAACCACATATCAGCAAGATTAATGCCACGTAATTGAGCTACTGAAAACTTTCGAATCATGTTCCTATACCGTTCACCATTGACAGTAACATTCTGACCATCATCGTTTTTGAAGACATATGGGCCAATGACTATGCCCGCCCATAAAGCGCAGCAAACAGTAATTTTTTGTGGATAAAATGGTGTTTCGACAAAAGCTTGTGGACTCTACCCACTCCACACACGACAGATCTGCTTATTTACGTACCCTTGCAACCAAAAATGGGCTTCATCGGAAAATAAAATTTATAGATTTTTTAAAAATTTTCAATAATTCGCACGCGTTGCTCTGGTGTAAGTCGATTCATAATGAAATTCCAAAGCAAACTAAGCAAAAAGCAGCAATCAGCTGTTAAATGGGTGCTCAAATGAAGCAGTGATGCTAACTCAAACTTGTGACTCTCTAAAAAAACACTTTTTATTAAAAATAAATTTTTTAATGTACCTTGTACTGAGGTCCCTACTGCAATAACTGTGAGACCTAATCTGTTGTGTATGGGACATCTAAAATAAAATAAATATATGCTTTAATGAAAAGTATTACTTTACATAATTCTCTTGTACTCAAAAAAAAAAAAAACCCCTCTTAACTCAAAAATTCCATGATGCAGAATTAATCCTCATATCGTTATTCATATTGTGTAACAATTTCATACAAATATCTTGTTTACTCAACTCTTGAAAACAAAATAAAATTTGCTTTTTCTTATTAAAATGTGTGTAAACTGAAAACTTTAAACTCGATATATGACGTTGTTTGAGTAAACAAGCGATATGAAAATGTTCTCTGTGTACGGCGCATCAGTGGTTGATGAATTATCATCACGTGTATTGCAAAGATACTTTTTAGATATACGCTGCTTAGCAACATTGTTGCTTGCATGAATTATAACATTTGGTGTTTGTTTTTTTTTTGTAATTTGTTATTTAAATTTCTTGGTTTGGACATATGTACATATCGTCGGCTGATAATTTAAATGTCGTATGTGGATTTTTTGCGGTTTTCAGTTAAGATCGATTCCTTAGGGTTTCCGACCTGATCTTTCATTTGGCGTAATCAGTTTTTCGATACCTCACACGGTTTTAGAGATATGGAGTGTTGAGTTTGTCGTATGTTGCTGAGACAATTTTCAAACTTAAAACTCAATTTACACGAAACTATCAAAATCCACATACAGCAATTAAATTATCAATCGACGAGATGTATATTATTGATCTCTCTGTAGTGTATTAATATTATCGTTTAGTTAGTGTATACATATATCTATTTTTTGTATGTATGTATATATACAATTTTATTATGTGTTTTTAGTTTACTTTTACTCATTGACAAAATATGCAATTCTAAATTTAGCAAACAATCTGCACTGTTCACTTTTTTTGTCAATCGTTTTCTTTCTTTTTTTTACACTTCTGAAAATAAAACATGCAAGTAAGTTAAAACTTAAGGTGTGTATTGATAAATAACTCACAGATACATACAGTCATACATACATACATACATACTATGTATGTATTTGATGTTATGCCATGAGTATTTCATTTAATTTTTTTATTTTCGATTTTATTTTAGTAATTTCGAAAACAAAAAATATATGAACCAAAAACAGCTGGTAAATCGATTTAAGTTTCTAAAACCTTAAAATGCCCTATAAATTCAAACAAGGGAATCATCATAAACCACAATTGTTTGTACCTACCAGGAATTTTAAAATGACTCACACTCAAAATTTTTTTCTTTTTGTATTAATTTTGGGTTCCATTGAAACATGTTCGTTTGCTTTTGAAAAGTGACAGAGTTGTTTATGAAAAGTTTGAAGGCAACTGTTAATTCCCATCAGGGAGGGCATTGAGAATTTTAAAGTTGTACCAACAACTTAAAAAAATTGTACTTTTTTGACCTTAACTGTACTAAAAGATTTTTTTTTAGTTCAAATTACATATTTTTATTTTTATTATTATTATGGCTACAGCATCGTTTTTAAAAATGTCCTTGTAAGTTGTGATGTTAAGGCACATTATACCATGTTTACACTTATGGTCTTAAGCATGTTTAAGGCAAGTGTTTTAAAAAGCTAAACACAACCGTTCACATTACATTTGAGATGTTTAAGGTTGACGTTTCGTGAGTAAATTATTGTTTTTGTAAAAAATTACGAACAATTATGCTTTTTATTATTTTCAAACAACAAATGGTTTTTTAAATAAATGAGTATTTTTTAACTAACTACTTGTTTACCAAATAACTTTTGACGTGACGCCATTTAATAACAACACAAAGTTGCCAGAGTTATCAAAAAACGTACTGAACATACTAAATCTTTGTTTAAATCTTAAACACTTCATTTGAGATGTTTAACAAAACATGTCAATGTATGGTAAAACATCTCAAAATCATGGTGTTTAAGCTCTTAAACACGAATGAGGCGTTAAACATGTTTAAAAACACAAGTGTGTACATAGTATTAAGTTGAAATTTAAAATGTATAAATTAATAGCATGTGCTCTAGCATCCGATTTAGAAGAAAGATTATTTGGATATGGACAAGTTCACATTTTTTGATTTTCTCGCTGCGTTTTGTTTTCACAAGACTGTTGTCAAGTGAGAATAATATGAGTTTCATTGTGAGGTGAAAATTGGCATATGTAATCATTTGATTAAATAAATTAAATTAGTCTTTGGTGTACTATTGTACTTTCCGAGTTTGAATAGTACCAACAAATTTACAATTGTACTAACTTTGCCATCGCTGATTCCCATTGTGTTACTCATTGATCTGCTTGGATCGATCAACGCTTACCACTTACCACTTACTCACTTTATTACTTATCTCTAACGTTGTATTAGTAAATCATTGAATGCATTTACCTGCATACATATAAAAAACGATATTTTTACAACATGTTTGAGTGAACGAGTGAGAATATCGAACTTAATGTTGCCACTCGATTATTTTGTCAAATCAGTATCATTTCTCAGTTTCTTTATAGTCAACGTCTGCAGTACGGTTCGGTGTTCGTTAAGACAAAGAAACGGTTTTATAATTTATTTTATTATTTTTTTTTAATTTTTGCGATTTATTTTTTAAAACTCGAATATTCGAACTGGAAAAAATATAAATTTTGTGGTGTTGTTTATAATAATAAAACTAATAGAATTCTCTTCTTTTTTTTTAAATAAAAAGTATAAAACCTCAATATATTTTTAAGCATTACATAAGTCACTTAATAAAACCTGAAAACTAACAAAGTAATTTTTGTTAATTCCATAAAACTTATTGGAATACTCTTTGTAATAAGGTAAAACTAAAGAAATAGTGCGAAAACTAGAAAATTTTGCTAAATTAAAATAAAATTTTATAAAATGACCTTGACCTATTACTACATTTAAATTTATATATAGTAAAATAAAAGTTGTGAAATTAGCCAATAATATAAATTAAGGTTAAGTGATATTTAATGCATCAGCTTAAAGGAAATAAATTAAGATTTTATTTAATAATGCATTAAGGCCGCAAAATAGCATTTGTAAAATACTCGTAAAACTCGTAGTACACTTCCGTTAAAAGTTGACATTTTTAATAATTTTGTTTGCTAAAATTAATAAAAAAAATACAAAAGTTTTCAAGACAACATGTTGCCGAAACATCACGCAAATATGGGTCTGAACTTATAGCTAAAAATAACTTACCAAGCTAAAATTTTATATGCAAAACAAAACTTAAATTAAAAAAAAATTGATTTAATGTGTAGTTTTAAAAATTATGATATGCCAAGCATTATCTTAATTTCTATGCCTTTCTTCAAACAAAATTTTAAATACAGTAGAATCCCGATTATCTGAACATCGATTATCCGGATATCCGATTACCCCGACTCATCATTCGTCTCAGCTCTAATTGTCTAATTGCCTTACATAGGTATTATGGAATTCATTATCTATCGTTATAGCTCGTTTTTTGTATATCGTATTATCTAAACGACTGAAATTGAAATAAAAATTGATAAATGACAAACATGACAAATTTAAATGTATGTAAATTGGTTTTTCGATTTGATTTGCTTTGAAATCGATTATCCGGATTTTCGATTATACGACATACCCCTGGTTTTATTTGATCTGGATAGCCGGGATTCTACTGTATGTGATTTTTTTTTAATATGAAAACTTACCACTTTATATGATTGGGCTGTACAATTTTTTTCTTTTTCTATAACTTTTATATATATAACTTTGAACCTTATTTATAAAAATTATTAAGGCTTTATAAAGGGTTTTTAAAACAGATTTCCATACAACATTGTGCTTATGAAGCCTTTGTAAAGCCGTAATAATTTTTTATAAATTAGACTGTGAGACATTAATGGATTTTTTCTGCAACATGTTGCTAACAAAAATTCTTGGCATAATGTTTTTTTTTTTGGGAAAATGCTCCAACTGAGCTTTACTTACTAGAATTAATAATAATTTCTATATTAAAGGGACAAATTCTTTCATATCGTCAGCTGAAATGCAAAACTACGTAACTAACCAAAAATTCAAAATGGTATTTTTAATTAAATATTAGCTTTAAATACAAATTTTCAAACCTTTATGATAAAAGGCAGCCAAAAGAGAAATAAATGTATTTAAGTCTTAATGATCAAACAGAACATGTCCGCAACTTCAGGAAAAATCGTTGTCAAATTTACAAAGCCCATAATAAAATCTACGGCAGTAACTTCAAATGCTCTATAACTTTAGTTTTATTTTCTTTTGTGCTTATTTTTCTTTGTAGTTTTGTTCACAAAATGTATGAAATTTATTGAAAGTATGGTAGCATTCTTGAGAGAATTAGTATTTATATATGAGAGCATAAGAAAAAACGTTGTCAAAATAAAATAGATTCTATCTATCGACTGCTTTCTGGTGTTGATTTTTTGTGTCAATTTGTATGGAAAATGTGTTTATGCCGCAATTCTGTTTGATCATTTAGGTTACCGAAAAAAATGTGTTGTGTTCTTTATTCTACTACAAATACTCGGTAGTTGATATCGAAATGCACAAACCACGATAGGGCCTATAGACTGGCCCACCAAAACCTTTGATCGAGAGCTTGTATTGAAAACAACCATAAAATAAGAACATTTGTTAGTTTTAAATAAAACAAAATTTTTTAGAAGAAAGCATTGTTGCAGCGCAGTAACTAATTTTATATATGTATATATGTACATATATTTAAAAAAAAAATTAAACTAATTATTAGTTTATCGATTTTGCAGGAATATAAAGGTTATGAAAAGCATCAACATTTAAATACTTCATAAAAATAATTTTATAACAATTATTGCAACATTAATGCAACATTGTTAGTCAATTTTGTAATAAACTCTCTTACACTGCAAGTTTAAAAAATAATAATAATATTATTTGCCACAAAAAAGAGTGGTAGTTCCAAAAAAAATTCCAAATCATCAAAAAATAATAAAAAAATACTAATTTTTGTTCGTGATAATAACTAAAAATAGAACAAATTGTTTTTGTAATGTCTGAACTTTTTTTTAATTAATAGTGAACTTTTTTATATTATAAAGCTACAAAATAATTACTTAAGCAAGTCATTAAAATTAAGATTGCAAAGCTAAGTTTTTGCTGGGAATTGGTCTAAATTTATTTTAAAATTTTGGTTTGTTGCGACATTTTAAATAGAAGAATTTTAAGGATTAATATTGAGAGAAACATTTCGGATAAGAAAATACTCGCGAAAAAATTTTGAATTTTTATAAACAAGAATATTTTTTTTTCAGTGTACCTGCTATGCAACATGTTTTTATTAAAGTTTTTAATATATTTGTTTTATACAGCAGTGAATTCTACTTCCAAATATTGTTTAGTTAAGTATTAAAAATACAAGTAAATTGGAAACTGTTCAGCATTTCTGAAGTCGGCTAAAAATTATAAATAATTATATTTTCAATAATTTCAAATTCTTCAAATAAAATTAACTTTTAAATATTAAAGCCCATATTTAAGAAAATTTATTATTCGACAAATTGTCATAAGTTTATTTAAATTTAAATTTATTTGCTGGTGGTTAAGCATTGTCTATATATTTCATTGGTGCTTAAACAAATTATCAGTAGACTTCAATTTTAATTAAAACCCATTTTCATAAAATTTAAAATGAGTTTGAAATTTAAAATTTTCATAAAAAATTTTCTTAAAATGGTTTTTAAATTAATTTTATTTTTTTAGGAATATGGGGGTAAATTCTTTTGAAAGACTTACAGCCTTATTAAGCAAATTTATTCAGACTTTACAAAGGGTCTATAAAGCAGATTTTCATAAAAACTTTTCTTATTGGGTTCGTACTATAAAGAAGAAATCGGGCCTCAGAACTAAAAAAAAAGCTTGTTTTGATAGTTTGATGTTTTGAACTTATTAACAACTAAAGCCTGGTACTCTTTTGGTAATTTCGTGCGAAATTCTGTCAAACTTCATGTAAAAGTATTTGGTATAAACTATTTGCGAAATAAACTTGCAAAAGTAGTACGTATTCTGTTCTTATTACGAAAAACACGTAGAATGTATCTGGTAGCATGTTTTTCCATGCAAAATGTTTCTGGCATCATTTTGGTTTCAGCTGCGATACAACAGGAGCAGTACTTTTTTCGCACAGAATTTTAAACAATGTTGCATACATTCAAGCAATAAAAGCGATAAATTTAGCAAAGTCGCGAGATGGGCTACATTTGGTACATGTAAAATTTTTTCCAAGTACACAGAGAAAACAGATTCGTTGAGATAACCGAATTTGTTGCCAATCGAATTTTGGTGGTTGCACCAACTATATAGATTTCTAGTATAACGACTGCAATTTTCTTGTGCTGCCACTATATTTTAATTATAACCCTTAAACAAATAGTTGCAGCAACAGAAAAAATTGGTTAACAGTATGGAATTTGAAAAAAAGTTATTCTTGCTACCGAAAATGTGGTTAGTATAACTGAAACAATATCATAATTGGTACCTGTGAAGAAAAATTGGCCTTCCTTGCTGAAATAAAATAAGCAATAAACGCAAATAAAAATATACAATTTAAGAAATTTATTATTTAACATATTGTCATAAGTTATTTTTAATTGAAATTTATTTATTTCAACCAGACATTTTGAACAGCCACAAACCTGTTATCTTATGCACAGACTTTCAAAAACCATTTGAGAATTCTTAAATCATAATATCTTTGAAAGTCACAAAAGTTAATTTTTAATTTGCTGCAACGAGTATAAACTGTGATAGTAAGATCAATCTATAGTTAGTTGCAGCAACTGATAGAACGTGTTTATTTTAACCTTAATATAGAACGACAATTTTTTAGTTGCCAATACCAAAAGTTGGTAGTAACATCCAATTCATAATATTTTATTCGGTTGTGTTAACCAATCAATGAATTAGTCATGGCAAAAGCAGAATTGTCAGAATCATATCTTTATTACAATTTTGCCCTTATGGCAATAATCATGGATTGTTTTTTGGATTAACAGAAAATTGATTGTGTGAACTGAAATATAGTTTATGCAAATGATATTTTGTTGGCCTAACCATTTTCCAACCAATCTTTTTTCTGGGTGTACAAATCAATGTTGTTCAACAGTTTTCACATATTCGAACAGAGTACCAGACTTTAATGAAAAAATATAGTTTATGCAAATGATATTTTGTTGGCCTAACCATTTTCCAACCAATCTTTTTTCTGGGTGTAAAACTCAATGTTGTTCAACAGTTTTCACATATTCGAACAGAGTACCAGCCTTTAATGAAAAAAGTTATGGTTAAGTCAGGAGTTGAGTACATAAGATATTTATATTGAACTTGTTTAGTTAATTAGCCACATTTATTGAATTATGTCTCTATTACAGCAAAATCTTGATATGCGTTTTGTCAAGGAGCATTCAAGTGGCATATTTTGATCTAAATTGCAAGCAAAAGCTGATTTAATATTTTTTTTAATATTTGTTTACAGAAGTAAGATATTTCACAAAAAAATGTCTCATACTCTCTAAATGGAGTTTGTAAATAATTAGCCAAAGTCTAGTTTAACTTTTCTTGCCTGTCTTAAGATATCATATTAATTCAGAAAATATTTTATTTATAAAAAAGCCTTAAGGTTAATTAAATAGTTATTAATTATTAGTACAAGGTAAACAGATTGTAAAAATCAATTTTGAATTTAGGTAGTTAGGTACATAGTATATTTTGTATAAAATTTTTACATACATATATAGAACGATTGTCATTTGATTCTGTACTGCTAACTAAGCAATTCTTCGACTTATGATAATCTTGCAGTAAAGGCTCTATAGAGTATGCTTACAAAAATTTAAGGCCAGCTTTTAGAAACCCAAAAGATTTTTTCATAATTCATATTTAGACCAATATTAAAATAAAAAAAATATTACTGAAGTCTACTGATGATTTGGCTAAGCACCAATGAAATATAAAAACAATGCTTGACCACCAGCAAATAAATTTTAATTTAAATAAAATGCTAAAGTTAACTTTTTTTTGCTTTGTGGAAAAGTTCGTTATACATGAAATTTAGCATATGTTTTTAAAACAATATTTTTATCTGGTAATACTATTTTTATATGTAAAATCTAAAAGCTGCAATATTTAAGTCTCTTTTATTTTTAAGCTTAAGGTATTTCGTTAAAGGCCTTTCCCACTTTAATTCGATCGGCAACTTGTACTGGAAACAGCAATAAAAAAATTTTTTTTATTGTTTTCAATATAAATAAACGATCGAACATTTTCTGTCGACATTGTCTGACATTCTGTAAATTTATATATTGTCTTGTAAATACACAAAAATATTATGATGTATTAAGTTATATTTGTTATCAGGTCAATGTGCTGAATTATTAATATTCAGTATTATTTATACCCCATAATGTTCAAAATTTATTCAGTGTATATGATAATTTGCCAAAAATAAATACTGATAATTTTAAAATTCTTTTCAAGCGCTGAACACATATTTTGTACACTGCATACAGACTTCTTTTATTTCATTTGTTATCGTTTAATTTTTTAATTTGTGTCTATTTTTATTTTAATGCTTTTAACATTAATTGTTTGCCTGCCACTGCTAACTAATTAAACGCAACTGCTTAACAACAAATTCCAAACAAAAATACCCGAACAAAACATATGAAAAATAAAAGCAGGAAGAAAATATGAATGATTTACCTTTGCCACCACCACCATCACCCACACAATTACAACAATATGAAATCTACAACAACAATAATATTAACAATAACATTAATGACAGTCAACATACACGTACATTAAGTAGCCTGTCATCAATGTCAACCGGGTCAAATACCACACACTCTTCCACGCAATCTTTATCACCAACACCCTACAATTACCACAATAGCAATACAATAGTGCAACAAAACCAGCAACAGCAACAACTACAACAGCAGCAGCAGCAACAACACTATCAAATGACCCACTTTCAACCACAAAGTGAATCTACGAACTCCAGCTTATCGCTGGATCAGTATGGTTCCACTTCACCTCTACACTCCCGACAGGCTTCATCATCATCGTCTTCACTTAATTATAGCTGCAACAACGATAATTACGGCACAACAGCAATAATACCTCCACCACCGCCACCACCACTGCCAGAGGATAATAATCATGACTTGTATATAAATACAATGAAACAACAGCACAATGTGAACAATAGAAAATTGTTGATGACTAAACAAAATGAGAACGATATGAATACGTATAACAAAACAAATGTGTTAACGTCCTCGACAGCAAATGCTCAAGGAGCTGGTGGTGGAGCGGCCGTAGTACCCACAACACAAAAAGTATATAATAAGTTTTTAAAAGAGTATTCCAATAAATTGTTAACCCAGGGTAGCAATAACAATAACAGTAACAGTAACAGTAACAATTCCACTACCAATCTGAACACTTTTAAACATTCCGATAACGCTGGCAACGTACATTCATTTATTAATAATGGCACACCCAAACCCTTCATTGCATCACCAATTTTAAAATCCAAACAAACACAACAACAACACAATCACTATCTCCAGCAGCAACAAACTAACAGTAATAACAACAACAGCAACAACAACAACAACAACATTATTAATAATAGTTTACCAAGTGTTGCTGCCATTACAGCAACACTCAATAATCAATTGAAATTTGATTCATGTCAGGTTGCACCAGCTCCGCCAACAGCAATCACACCTTCTAGTAGCAATTTATCAATTGTAGATAAGAGTCCTTTTAATAATAATAATAATAGTAGCAACAGTCAAATAATTAGCAACGACAACCGCAACACCAACAACATCAACTCCACAACTAACGAAATGTCTTCGACTGTTGCCACGGCGCCAAGTGGTGACAAGCCATTTGAATATGTTACACTAACGGGTAATGTTATACGTAGTGTTGTGCCACCCGGTAAGGGTAACGTTAATTATAAGGTAAGTTGTTGCCAGCAGGATGCACTCCCATAGCAGCAACTGCAAAGTGCGAAACAAGTTTTTAAAAGTTTTATTATGCCGAGTAGACACGCATGTAATCTCTAAAGCTTAAGCATGTTAGAAGTTTTTGTTTTTTGTTGTTATTGTTTTTGTTTTTCAATGTATACACCAGCTAAAGACATCTGCTACATGTTGCCAAATAAGTACTTAAGCCTGTTTAGAAACATGCAGACGGCTGTTTGGCGGATTTTAGCTTAAGTTTATTAATTGACGATATATGAGTGGTTGTATTATGGAAACACAGTCTTATTTAATTAGGGAGCTTGATGTTATTTAGTCGAACTCGAAATATAATACGCTATACCCAATGAGAGGGCTTTTCTTGAAGTAACGTCGACAATTACACATGGAATAAGGGATTTTAATTAAAAGTAATAATAATTAAATAGTAACGTGCATGCGTAAAATGTGTAGATATTAATTATTTTAAATTTTTAATAAGACACTTAGGTGAACGATCTTTGTGAAAGCATATCTTGAAAAATAATAAATATTAAATATATGTAACTGAAAAGTCTTTGAAGACTTTTAACTCTAGTTAAATCGTCACCAAAAATATTTCTGTGGCAATAAGGAAAAAGTGCTTAAGTCATATTTGACTGTTTTGCAGGAGAGCACTTTTAAGCGTTCAAGTCGATTTTCAGAAATTTATTTCTTTTACAGTTAAATTGGGAAATTCTCTGTTAACTTTAATTTTTTTAAGCAAACATCGCTCTACACACTGTAAATAATACGTTCAAGTTGAAATATACCAAAGTATAGCCTAAATTAAGCTATTGTTCCAAATGAGGTTAGAAGTCTAAAAAAATATAAGCCGCAATTCATTTTGCTATAACTTCGTGAGAAATTGCACAAATTAATTGAAATTTTGCTCAGTGGTACTTTCATATATGTAGATTATGACGGTACGACTTAAGCACTTTTTCCCTTTTGCCACAGTTTTAATGTGCAGCAATTGGATATCAGTTTTAGACGAATTACGAAAATTACTTAGAGCTCCATTTAAAGTTCCAATGGCTACTTGTCTAGATCTCAGGTGGAAAAGACTTGTTCTAGGTCAAAGAGGAGGGATTTTTTAATGGAAGTAGCATACAGACAATGAATGGCTACTAAGAATACTAGATGTTACCTTCTTTAGGAAAAATAGAGTGTAAGGGAAGACGTGTGGTGAAGGAAGAGATATACCTAATTTACATTAAGCATTTATTTCATGAAATTAGTTGCACGAAAATTTTTTATTTGCCAATAGGAGGCCTGGAGAAGCAACTTGTATAAAAAAATGCAAAAAATGCATCAGAGGTTCATTCTACGTCCTTTTTTATATAGAATTATCTTTTATAGCGCTGCAATTAGCAAATAGAAAAAGTTTCGTGCAACAAAATTCATGAAATTTCATGAAAAAATGTTTAATGTAAATCAGGTAATAGAGGAAATGTTCGTTCTTTTACAACTCTGCCTTTTGCACGTTTTCTATATTTTTAAGGTAGTGTTGCAGCGCCTCTACTGTCAATGAGCCGTACTGAATTTTCGCAGCTGTGTTTAGTAGTAATTTTGTTGATTATTTGACTTTGCCTATGATTCTGCTACACAATACGGACGAAGGGTAGCGCTCACATGTTATCTTAAGATTAGTATCCACTTAAATCGGTATAACCTTTTAATTTGGCCAATTGCCATAATTAAGATACACACAGAAAAATATCATATTAATGTCTACAAAAAAAATTAATTTAAAATTTTGGCCATTATTTTGCTTATATCTGCTTCATGTTGATTCAACATGACTTAGCGTTATTTTTCAAAGAAAATACTTCCTTTTGCAATTAATTTATTCCATGTTAATTTAATATTCCAGTAAGTTAAATTAAAATGAAAACCCATATTGAAGCAAAGTTATTTCCAGTTGAAATAACATGAATAGAATTTTATGTAGTTTTTTTATTTTATTAATTTTTTCTCTTACGTGGTTTTTGTTCTTAGTACAGGCATAAGAAAAATGTGTGTTTATTGGCCATATATGTAGTTCAATTCCCCGGCCAAGATATGAACTTCAACTCATCACGTGATAGTCAACGTCTACACCGCTGCAGCCACGACAAACTTAAATATTTTGTACATACACACTAAATAAATACCATCATGAATGATATTTTAATTCAACATGATTTAATTGATGATTTAACATAAAATCTATTTGAAGTTACAGTTGTAGTTAAAAGAAAATTGGCGTAATCAGTAACTTCCTATTGCGGAAAGCTAAAAAAACACAAACTGCGATACCAACACACTTTAATAACATTTTATTTCCAATACATTACACAATGTATGATTAAGAGTTAATGTGAACCTTAAATGCAAGTTCTTCGTAAAACTTGCCGTTAAAGTCCCTGTTAGCCTTTAATTGTACATTGTGAAAAGGGCCGATAATATAATTTCCAATCGAAATTTTTTATTTTGATTTTATTTTCGTATTTTTTCTGTGTGTATTCTGTAAAAGATGTTAGATACATTCTTAAAAATTTTGCTCTTTGATAGTGGCTGAATACCCACTTGACCATAAATTCGAAAATCAGTGAAGTAAATAATTTTTAATTCAGAGATACATATAACGAACTATTCCAACTATTTTTGTGAAATACATTTTATGCAAATTAAGAATAAAGCAAAAGAAGAAATCTCAAAACTAATTTTTGATAAGTTTATAAAATTACTTAAAATGCTTCTAAAACCAAATGAAAAATTGTTTTATTGCCAAAGATATCACAAACGAAGCTTGGAGATCAATCTGAGCAATGCACAGTTTAAAAAATTGTAAATATGTATATATTTTAAGTCAGCCTTTTCTCTGGGCCGTATTTTACGACGTTAAAAATTAAACCAGGATATATTAGGAATCTTCAATTTTCCAAATAAACCACTCATATGTTTATAGAATTAAAAAAAAATGTTTTTTTAGCAATAATTAAATTATTTACATTAAAACCTTTTCAGGTTAATCAGGGAGGCTATGCTCGTCCCTACGGTGCTGCTCCTCCGGCTGCTGCTCCTAAGTCGCCCGTCTCTTATCCACCACAACAACAGCAGCAGCAGCATCAATGGAATCAACCACCACCAACTCAACCCAAGCCAGCTGGTGCTAATGCTTATGCTACATTGCCACGCAGCAATGTTGGTCAACAAGGTAAGAGTAATGAACAGCTTAACCAAGAAGTTATAGATTATTTACAAAATCAAGGCGATTGGGTTTAACTGACCACATCGCATTTTGCAAAAACTATTCAAATACCTCAATATTATTGTGACTCTATATTGATGTGATAAATTTATATTTTGTTAAAATATACAAAATAAAAAATATATCTAATCCATTTATGCTTTAAAAAAATCTGAATTATTTTTACCCATTTAATTTAAAAAAAATTGTGTCTAAAACAAAAATCACAGCCACCCAAACTCAAAACAAAATCAACTAACTCTAGTTTAACCTTAAAAGCACACTCCCCTCCCCATATCATATTCGGCCCAGCTTTCCAAAAGAACTTACATACAAAAAAAAAAATAGAATAACTCATTAATGAAAATCTTATATGTATGTATATGTTAAACATATTTTTCTTTTATTTTATTTTGTATAAATATTTTTTTTATATAAAATCGTTTAAAAAAAATCACTTACACTCTTATTAAAATGCTAAAAATAAAAAGCTCGTAGAACCCAGTCTATGTACAACAATTATCACAACAATTATAGCAGCAATTACAACACATCAAGACAATACAATAAAAAATATCCCAGTGTTGTTGGATCCAATAGGTACTCAACTATGCCTTCTTCTTTAAATACAACTTCCTATAACAACTACAATAATAACTACAATCAAGGTAAAAATAAAAACCCCAACGAAATGTTAAGAAAAGAAACTGAAAGTTGCTAAACGTTTTACACTGCAAGAAAACAAAAACATATTAAAGTTTTAAGTTTGGCATTTAAAGCTTTTACACTCATACTCGCTGCTTTTAGCGGTTATGAAGTTTATAATGAGTTGCGAAAGTTATCATTTTAAAATTATTAATTTTTTATTAAATTGGAACCTTAAATGGGAATAATTTAAAGCAACATGCATAAACTAAAAATGTAAAAAATGGCATACACAATACGTTATCAAAATTGTTAAAAATTTTTGTACTTCCTTTAATACAGAAATTGATAAATGGAATTTCCTTAAGGCATAAGGATATATATTATGAATTAATTTATTGAGGGAATTTTCGGTAATATAATTGTACAATTCACAACCTATTTCTGGGAGTCGTAGTTCGCACATGAGTTGTTGGTAGTTTCAATAAAAACATTGTTTATAAGCAAATGTTTACATAGCAAGTACCAACAACGTTTGTACGAACTACGACTCCTACAATAGGTTATGAGTTGAGCAACTGTTTGTATAAAATATTTATGAGAAATTTCAGTCATAAATAGTACTAAAAAGGATTCATTTTTGCAATAATAGTTTTTACTTAATTTTTTATTTTTTTTAATTACTTAAAAATAAGTTTGTAATTTTTTACATTATAATAGAAAATTTGCGATGAATAAGAATAATTGCTTAATTTACAACCTATTGTAGGAGTCGTACGTAGTTCGTACAAACGTTGTTGGTAGTTTCTATATAAACATTTGTTTATAAACAATTTTTTATTGAAATTACCAAGAACTCATGTACGAACTACTACTCCCACAATAGGTTGTGAATTCTGCAAATGAATTTTGCATATATCGCAAACTAAATCATAAAGAGTCACAACTCAAAATTATAGAAATGCCTTTTCTTTTTTATAAACCAGTTATTTGAAGAAATGTATAACGACCTCAACAATTTCTTTTGCAATACAGTCTTCTTGAAGAATATAAAATATCGTTATGCTTGTTTTTATGTCACATACTTGCGTCATGTGTACAGTATCAACAGTTGTTTACAACTACTCAGCAGCTGACATTTTTTGAGTTGTGACTCTTTATGATTTAGTATGCGATATATTTACTACACGGTGCTCCAATAAAATGTTTCATTTTCAAAAAACTTCCCATTTTGACAGTTATCATAAATCAACTTGAAACAACTTGTCAGATGACAAGTGAAGCTACTCATTTACTATATCCCAAAAGCTTATTAATAAAGAAAAAATTAAAAAAAATATTCTCCCCTATCGTGAACAGTTTTCCCTGGAAATTTTTCTCCTTTTAACAAAATTGCAATCGTGAATTATTTTCGCCTAGACTTTTTTTTTTCTCGTGCATAATATTTTTCATTTGGATTTTTTACTTTTCTTTTAGTGAATAATTTCCCCCTAGAAATTTTTTTCTCGTGCTTAATATTTTTCATGGGGATTTTTCACTTTTCCCTTAGTTGTGTTCACTTTATTTTTGCAGGCCAAGTGAATTATTACATCGAATAATTTCGATATTTTCCCTCGAATTGTGTATTAAAAGTTATAAATATTTATTTTTAGAACAAGATTAGGGAATAGAGTTCACGATTGTTAACAATAATTCTCTGTAAAACATTTTTTTAATGGAATATGAATCTCTGACACAGCAAATTTCAAGGCGGTGCACCACAGTGGTATAATAAAGAACACAATTTTAAAGTTACAAAAAAATTTAATATGGAACCTAAAATTTTTATATTTCTTATTAATTACAAATATAAATTTAATTTGTCTGATTTTCAATTAAATTTTCAGCTTTACAAATCTTCTTAACTTTTTTTACTTTCACTGGGGCTGACAGGTAGGAAACAATTTTATGGAAGGTTCACGATAGCATTTTTCCTTTCGAGGGAATGAATATTTTACGAGAACAGAAATTTCACTGGTTATTCATGATAAGGGTGATTAGTTTTTCCCGAAAAGGAAATAATATCGAAAAGTAAATAGTGTCCATGGACATGATTTACTTTTTCAAGTTGAACTAATGTCCATTGCCATTATTTCCGTAGCCGCGTTACGCAGAAATCGGTTAGGTATAATAACTTCATAAAATCTCATAAAAATTTTAACGGGCGTGACTGTGCCCATTTTTTTAAAGGCAGTGTTTCTTAAAAGCCCGTGGTGAATGCCAAGGTTTTTAGGAATACAATAAGCGCAAGCTCTTACTTGTATGGGCGTCAGCCCGCCTACTTTTCTCTTTTTTTTATGTATCTAATATTTTCCTTACAGAGAAAAAAGTAATCATAAATTAATGTTTTCAATTCAGAATTTAATTGATTCAATCTAATTTTTAATTGTATTAATTGATTTGAGTGGAAAAACTTAATTGATATTATCAAATTATTTATAGGTGAAAATTTAATTAATTTTTTAATTGCTATTAAAAAATTTTAATTGACATAACAAAAATTCTCATATTACTTTTTTGTGTGTACATAAAAGATACACATACATATGCATATACGTCAATAGCAGCATTATTATATTAAATATGCTTTTAGTTGTACGAGTATTCAATTTCAGTTTTTATTTTATTTTAACATTTTCTGGCTTAAAGAATTTTTTACCTCTCTCCTTTTTAAATAAGCATATCTATTGTTTTTGTCTAGCAAAAAAGTTTACTTGTATCATTAAAATATTTTCAATACATGTTCTTGCATGTATAAACTTTCAATAAAGAAATTTAAATTACTTTAAATAACGTATTGTGTTGGTCTATCTTTTTTTTTATAAGCAGACATATAATATCTTATGAAAATATTTATATCAAATAGCAAAACTACGCATAAATATACATACATACATACATATGCATGCTTATGCTTATTTATAAATACTCTCAGCAAATGTACAACAATGAAAAACAATAATGTAAAAAAAAGAGAAACACACTCGCTTATTTGCCAGACAGGAAACGGAAACTGATAACAGCACCATGTTGAAAACTTATATAAATGGTTAAAAATATTTACACGCACACTTACACACATATAAATAAAGGCTTGGGTTCGTATGTATCAACATACATGTAAGCCCATATATATACATATGTACATGTATGAGTGCATAAATATATTAATTCAAAAATAACATCAACAATGCTTGTGTATAATAATTTTTGTTGTTATATTATTATTATTTCTTTTTCATATTAACATATGAAACTGTGTAACTTGCAATAATATTTGCACAAGAGAGGCTTATACGTATATACATATTTGCCTACAAATGGAGCGTAGAAATAAAATGTACATTTAAAAATTAAAAGTGGGTTTAATATGAAAAATATTCAGGAACTACAATCATATTTTCTTTTACGCAAAAACCACTGTAGAGCCGGCCAACATCCTACAATTATTAATTTGTCTGTATTTTTTATATATGTTATTTCAATCCCTGAGAGGATATAGCTTCCATTTGAATGGGTGTCAAAAAAAAAAATTGTTTCTTTGATTAACCGCTTGCTGCGAAACTCAGCACAAACTTTGGGCTACCGTAATGCCATAATTTTGAATTTCAAAAAATAGGCGGACATAAGCCCATTAAAATTTGATATTCTATTTCACGTGCTTCTACGAAAACTTAACCGATTTTTACGAAACTCAAACCCTGAACTTAAAATAATACTTAAATTTTCATTTAAAAAAGTGGGCGGTACCACACCCTTTAAAATTTATCAGTATATTTGACATGCTTCTACTTAACCGATTTCGACGAAACTTCTGATTTCTGAAAAAAGCTAGCTTGGTTTAAAAAAAATGGGAGGGGCCACGCCCATGAAAAGTTAATACTAAATTACATTTACTTCTACTCTCAGATTTCCACGAAATTTAAGAAACAGTTTCCGCTCTTAGTCTTGTACTAAAAGAAGTGGGCGTGGTCATTTCCCTTAATACTCGTCCCTACCATGTCAAACTATCCAATATGCAAAATTCGTCTTTTAGATTCGTTACCTTGGTACCCTAATTTCTACGATATTCCTCCTTTAAAAATGCTAAAATTCTAATAGGCGATAGATAACTCAATAAGAAATATTTTAAGACTGGCATTTTTCGGACTACTACGACTTTAAATTAAAAATTGACGACCCTTTACGCTCTTCTGAAAAGTACAAATTTGCATATTTGATAGTTTGATATTGTAGGGACGATATAACTTGTTGCTAGTTGACCTATTTTTACGAAACTTGGCATACATGATGTAGTCTTTAGAAAAGTGGGCGGGTATTAATATATCCTAAATTTTTTTGCGACTATGCCCCTTAAAATATTAATGCCCTAATTCAGTAAGAAGATTTAGGACGTTTTTGTTTGAAAATGCTTCTGAGTTTTTGTCTTTGAAGTCTCTAAATTATTTTCTTCAAAAATGGTTGTTGTCTTTGACAATGAAAAATATAAATATTATTGCCATGTTTTTAAAACATAAAAATTCAATTAAATCATTATACAATAGTTTGAAAAATACATTAAAAAATATGTGTTGGATATAATGTTTAGAACAAAATCATTAAGCAAATACACGAACTTTCTAGCATAGACAATAAATAATAATCGTTTTAAAGAATCAAAACTGCTTCTTTTTTTCGTCCATAGACAAGACGATACATTCGTCGAACAGAATTAGGGCATAAATTGGCACTTACAATTTAAAAATAAAACTTACAAAAATTTAACCTACTTTAAAAAAAGCACAAAATATTATAAAATAATGCCCTAATTCAGTAAGAAGATTTAGGACGTTTTTGTTTGAAAATGCTTCTGAGTTCCTGTCTTTGAAGTCTCTAAATTATTTTCTTCAAAAATGGTTGTTGTCTTTGAAAATGAAAAATATAAATATTATTGCCATGTTTTTAAAACATAAAAATTCAATTAAATTATTATACAATAGTTAAAAAAATATATGAAAATATATGTGTTGGATATAATGTTTAGAACAAAATCATAAAGCAAAATACACGTACCTTCTAGCATAGACAATAAATAATAATCGTTTTGAAGAATCAAAAGTGCTTCTGCTTTTCGTCCATAGACAAGACGATACATTCGTCGAACAGAATTAGGGCATAATTTATATTCAGTTAAATAAAATATTTTTATATGTATTTACTAATAATGCTTTTCAAAGCCGGTAACAATAATAGTAATAACGAAACGCATAAACTAGTAAATACAGAATTTACCAACCTGATAGGCACCGACATCGAATAGCACTATAAGGCTGAGTTTACATCTGGCAATTCTTCTGCCTTATCGTGGTTGGCGTATTTCAAATACGACTACGACTGTTTGGTAATAGATTAAAGAAAGACTGTTGAAGTCTTCTTTATTTGAATACGCCAACCACGATAAGGCAGCTTGTGTTGTCATTTTGTGGTGTCATTTTCAAATGTGTGCAATGCCATTCTCATCAAATTTTTCGATAACACACCATTTTGTTGTGTCTTTGTGACAGGAAAGTGTCCCATCCCTAGTAATGGCAATACGGCAACATTGTCTACTGCAAGAAATAATTTTGATATAATGGCATTCAGTGAGTGTTATTTGTTTTAGCAATTATGAGACTTGATTTTTCATATTGTTTGTTAATTAATATTTATATAAATGGATGATCGCTAAATTATTCATTTGGCAAGTGCCACCATATGTTTAGCAATAATACGAAAAAAAAAATTGAGACAATTTAAAAAATGGCACAGAAAATTGTGGAATAGACCAGAGTGGTTACTCTGTAATTCTTTCGAATTTGCATGTTGTTAACATACAAATTCGAAAGTATTTTCTTTTGTTTCGAATTACAGAGTAAGCCAGAGCTTAATTGAGGATCTTGAAACCTCTCGAATTGTTTAGTCCTTCCAAACTTAGATCTACATAAAAAAAAAAATTATAATTTGCCTAAACATTTAGATTCCTACCTACCAACTGTTACTACAACTCACGCAGGTGATGCGAACATATTTTCTGCACATTTCGCCACCTTTTTTGAAGCAAGCAATGAATTAATGAATTTTGTTATTTTATTATTATTTTTCAATTTTAATTAATTATTTGTGCTTGAAAATACTCCAAAAATTTCCAGTAGGCTCAATTACACCCAATCAATCAAATAATATATTATTCCCCCTAATTTTACGCCCATGTCTTAAACAACAAATTAAAGCAATTCTCATACATCTCTTTTATATTTACTCTTTATGAATTGTTAATAAAAAAAATTATACAGTAGACATGGTTTCAATGTTGTTCCTTCTTCATACCGTTCATTTCTCTTGCATTCTTTTGTATTTGTATGCATGTGGGTGTGTGTTTAAACAAAAGCGGAAATGCCCGTAAATATTTTTGTATATGTGATGGAGTGTAAATACGCATACAATATAAAATTTTATTCGTTTATTTTTAAATATAAAATATTTCTTTAAAAAAAATTAATATTCATAAATAGCTTTTGACAACAATAAGAAATATTATATTTTTTTTATCCTTCAGAGGAGATAGGAAAAACATGCAGATGAATGAGAAGGTATTTTTCTACTTCGACTTAAATTTTCTATCTAAATAATGCGGCTCCGTGAAAAATCGCCCAAAACCAAATCGCCCCAAAATGGAAAAATCGCACAAAATTTCAAAATGAAAAATCACCAAAAGAAAAATCGCCAAAAAATTCAAAATGAAAAATCACTAAAAAAAAAATGAAAAAAACAACACAAAAAAAATTTAAAATTATAGTAATTTCATTTTATTATTAAAAAAAAGAAAAGTTATAGTCTAAACACAAGGTTTGCATTGCGGTGCGATTTCTCGTTGCGGGAGAAAACAATAAACATAATACAACGGAAGACGGCTACGGCAATTCTTGTCAGTGTTTGTTCAAATTTCTATTAATTTTTTGTGGATACATTTTTATAAAATTTTCTAAAAAATTTACTATTTGTTTAATACTTTGTAATGGAGGACATATGCTCCTTATAGGAACGACGGGAACATATATACATACATATGTATATACGAGGGCGGTTCGGAAAGTTCTTAGCCTAGCACAAAAAGCGCGGTATAAACAGAAAAAAGTTAAGTGTTTTGGAAACTTCCATCTCTGCTATGAACACATGTTAAATTTTGTTTTGATCTGACAACTCCTTCATATAGAAACAGGTGTTCACAAAAGACGCATCCGCGATTTTTTAACAATGGAAAAATTACAAATGCGTGGTGTCATTAAATATTTACATAAAAAAGGTTTATCGGGACAAGAAATTCATAATGATATGGTGAATGGGTTAGGTGAAAGTGCTCCTTCATATGCAACAGTAAAAAATTGGGTTGCTGAATTTAAACGTGGTCGTACAAGCATTGAAGATGAACCACGTAGTGGACGTCCAAAAACAGCAACAACAACGGAAATTGTAGCCAAAGTGCATGATATGGTATTAAATGATCGACGAATAAAAGTGCGTGAAATAGCTAATATCATGGGCATCTCAAATGATCGAGTCCATTTAATTTTGCATGAAGAAATACAGATGAAAAAGCTTTCTGCAAGATGGATGCCGCATTTGTTAACAGTCGACCAAAAACGCATAAGAATGAACATTTCTCAAGCTTGTTTGGATCGTTTTAAGCGAAATAAAATCGATTTTAAGCGTCGTTTCATAACTGTTGATGAGATATAGATCCGCCACTATACTCCAGAGACAAAAGAACAATCCAAACAATGGACTGAAGCTGGAGGAAGTTCGCCAAAGAAGGCAAAAACAATTCAAACGGCTGGTAAGGTTATGGCAACGGTTTTTTGGGACTTCAAAGGTATTTTATTGATTGACTATCTGCAAAAGGGTAAAACAATAAATTCAGAGTACTATTGCAACCTTTTGGATCAATTAAATGTACAAATTCGAGAAAAACGTCCTGGCTTACAACACAAAAAAATAATTTTTCATCAAGACAACGAATTAAAGTACGAGTTGCTTGACCACCCACCTTATTCTCCTGATTTGGCTCCCAGTGACTTTTACCTGTTGCCAAATCTAAAAAAATTCCTTGCTGGCAAGCGTTTTACCTCAAATGAAGATGCAATTACAGTTGTAAACCACTATTTTGAAGACCTTGAGGAAAACTATTTTAATCAAGGGATAGAATTGCTGGAAAAGCGTTGGACTAGGTGTATTGAAGTTTCAGGAGATTATATTGAAAAATAAAAATATTATTGAAAAACTAACTATTCTCTTTCATTGATAGGCTAAGAAGTTTCCGAACCGCCCTCGTATATATATACATACATATATGATATTTTGTAATGGCAGTAACTAAAAACAAAAAATTATTAACATTTTATACATTGGCTGATATAATTGATATATTTTTTAAAGTTTTATATTTTATGACAAAAATTTTTTAACTTCAAAATCATGTTTTTTGTTTACAATAATGTTGTGAACACCGCCAATTATTCAAAAACTATGGTAACATCAGAAATAGAAAGAGAGTCAAAAATTGAGAGAATAAGAAAGTCCACAGTGAAAATAAAAGAGATTTTAATTTTATACCGTTCCGCACTGCGGTTTTTTGCTTCAAAATCGTATGAAAAACCGCACCGCAATAAATTATCGTTACATTGTGTTCAGACTCTTATAGAGAAACATAAATAATATTCGTTTCTTACTAAATTGCAAAGTTATAGAGAAGCATAAATAATATTCGTTTCTTGCTGAAAAAGTATGAATAAAAGGCAATATTCTCCATCGGCCAAGAGTTATATAGTATGGCTCTCCAAGGGTAACTTAGATTATTATTATAGATGCAACAAAAAATTTAGAAACATATAATACAGCAATTAGGCTATACGAATTAACGCCCAAGTGCAAATGGCCCGAAACAGCTAAATGAAGGAACGCCCAAAATTTTTTGGTGATTAGTCAATGTGAAGAAATACCCAAAAGAAAATGCCCCATCACCCAAAAAAAAAGTGAAGTTTAACCTAAAAGTGTAAAATGAATAATCGCCAGAAGTTTTTGGATGTTTCTTCATTACGTACAATCATCAGAATTTGGAATAAATAATCATCCGTTTGCAAATTCAGTATAAGTGGTCTTCATGAACAATCAGGAATATGACCAATATTAGTATCATTTTAAAGCTTTCGAGAACATCTTTCAAGAAATGGTAAAATACAGAATTGGTCGTTATTAAGCAGGAAAACTTTATAAGACAGATAATCCTTATTAGGCTACGCCGTATCGGGAAACTGCTGCGATAACGGCCTTCGGCCGGTATGTGAAATCTCGGCTTCGCTTACGGCGATGTGGTGAACCACTTTTACTGCTATAAAAGCCAAATAATGGTAGAGATTTTTAAATGTTTGAAAAATTCTGGGTAATTTTTCAATTTAAAAATTACTTAAATTTTGTATGAAAAAATTTTTGGGCGATTTTTAACTTTTATTTTTGGGCGCTTTGGTTTTGGGCGATTTTTCATTGAAACATTTTTCATATGAAAAATCGCCCAAGATTTTTTCATTTTGAAATCTTGGGCGATCCAAAAAAAAAAAATGAAAAATCACCTAAAATTTTTATGGAAAAATTTTGGGCGATTTTTCAGTTTTATTTTTGGGCTTTTTATTTTTGGGTTTTGGAGCCAAATAATGCACATTTTTGTTGAAAATTTGTATTTAACTTATAAACTTACTTTTGTTTGTAGTATCACCATACTGCCTTATTTTTTTATTTACAAGTAAAATATTGTGCGTGTTAAAAGAAAAAGATAAATAATATAAAACTTAAGCATTTATTTGAGCGTTTTTAAATTTTGTTTTGGTATAATTTAAAAAAAAAAAGTTATATGTTTTAGAAGAATATGTTGTCAGTATTAATGTAAGATTAAGCCAATTGGCGGCTTAAAACAGCAAGCAAAACCATATTATTGACTACCATACCCACAGATAGTTGTCTTGTAGTTCAATTCATGCGTTTTCATTTTCCTGATGCCTGAAAATAAATTTTATAAAAAATCCCTGTATTTTATTCCAGCCAATCTTTGGTTGTACTAATATATCTGATAGATCTGAAACTACTTTACATTCGGGGAATCTGCTTTATTTAATGTCATTTATCTTAAGAATACTTGATTTCTTAAAGCTGCACTTACATGAATATTTTACTGATGAATTCCGCGAATAACGTTATAAGTGACAAAATAATAATTTTCAGGAGAGCAAAAAGCGCCTTTTAAAGTCAAGATAATTTTATTGTTTTATTAACTTTTTTTAGCTTGTCAAACATAATGATAATTGACATTAACATATCCTCAACTTAAATGCAAGCGTATGTAACTACACTTTTATATTTTTTAAAGGGATAACCTAAAACGTTACAAAATCAATAATAATAAAGTATTCTTGAAATTTTTTTTCGAAATTTACTTGTAGTATGGATAGTTATATGTTTTTAAACATTTATTTCCTTTTTACTCGTATATGTATTTAAGCTTATATGTTAGTTTCATAAGTTCTTTGCAATAAAAAATAGATGCATTCGTAATTACGTCCGGTTGAATTTATTTAATAAATTTGTAATATTTGACCGCAGAAGTCTTAATATTTGCGTGAACATGTAGATTGATAAAATGAACCATAATCAATCAAAAACTCGATTTCGAATTTTTATGTAGTTACGTCCGTTTGCATTTAAGGTGACGATATAAGAATTACTTTCGACAATTTAGTTCAAATTAAAAAATTATTTCAATGGCTGACTTTTTGCAATTTTTTTTTTAAGGCGATACGATGCTTAGTTTTGGATGGTAATAAGTGAAAAACAAATTTTGCTGAATTTGCGTCTTACAACGTTATTCGCGAGGCCTTGCTTCAATTATAATAATTCTCGTTCTATATTTTTATTTATTTGTTCTCTCAATTTTCCTTTTCCAGGTTATTATCGCTATTAAAAGTATACCCCAACTCCCCTCTAATATTTTGTCTTTAAATGGTTTTGTTAAGAAATATTAAAACTCTGAGGATTGTCTATATTCAGTAATAAACTTAAACAATATGTGTGTTAAATGTTTAATTTTGTGTAAAATAATTTATAAATATTTAGCAATATTTTGTGAATTTTGAAATAAAGGTGACACAACTAAAGCATACATTTTGGAAATTTACTCAGATATAAGGCCCTGTTCTGAAAGTTGAATGATTTTGGATTAAGCTGATCTTGGCTTGAAAGTTTTTTTAATATAGCTGTGACAAAAAGAAAAAAGTGCTTAAGTCGACTTAAGCTTAAATTGAGATAACAACGCCATCATAATTTTTTAAAATAATACAACCTCTGGCCGTAATTTCAGTCTTTTTGTGTGATTTTTAAGAAAATTACAGCAAAATTAATTTTTTCACATATTATTGCAATATGCAATTGTTTGTTTGTCTTTAATAATAACTTGACTCAATTTTCTATCTAATATTTTCTAAACTTATTTATAAGACTCTTTAATTTAATATATGGGCATTTTCACAGGAATGTCAACTTTTTGTAGCGTGCGACACCAGCAAATATGTCTGTTTTATCAAAGAAGACGAACCTTTTTTTATTCTTTAAATACCTAACGTAGGCCGCTAGCAGCTCTACGTTAGGTAAAATTTTAAGAAAAATCGAGTCACGTTGTTCAGAACTACAAGGCTGCTGTCACACGCGACAAAAAAAGTAGAATTTCTCGGAGAAATAGCTATATATAACAATAATAGGAATACTTAAAAAAAAAATACTTAAAGTTTAATTGGGCTCTGCTAAAAACTGCTAAATAAGACTTAAGCACTTTTTCCTTATTCCTACAGATTTTTCTTCACATGTAATTTCGTATTAACACCCTGCTTCCACAATTTAGGCAGGCGAATCGCCTAAAAAATTTTTATGAAAATCACTTAAAGAAATAAGTGCTTTTCATATTAATTTTCTACTCAAGTCAATCGTCCGTGTTGTGGAAACAAGGGGTAAGTAAATTAAATTACTGAACTTAACATAAATGGCACGTAATGGTTCAATATGGATCGAATTTTCCCATTTCTGAAGTTGGTCTCTATATATTGCAGTTTTGAAAATTCCAAAATTTTAAGTGGCTCGATTTACAGAATAGGGCCTACACTATTTGATATAACTTTAAAATGGCCGCTCTTCCTAAAAGTTTCTTTAAGCCTGAGTTTCAAGCAAATACTTTATATGGAAAATCCAGCTCTAACTCTAGTGATCCAAGCGTGCCATTATCTGTACTACGTAGTATGTATTTCAACCACTTAATATTAAATTTAAATAGTTTTAAAATTTTAACGAAATTTTTATATAACTACTCCATACATACTTTACGATATCAAAGTGTGTTTTAGTTAATAAAAAAGAAATTATACTAATATTCTTCTTTATCGAAATTATTGTCAACATATTGTCTTTGTTATTTACTGTGTCGTGCATGTTTTGTCTGTTTAATTGTTTCCTTTAATATGGTTCGCAGCTTGGCTAAGTGAAAAAAGTTCTTTGACCGAATTTCATTAAATCCAGAAGTGAAATAAATCGCTAAGGATTTCGCTAGTAGTTGATTATATAGTATTTTTTTTACTCAACTTAAAACTTAACTATTACCGAGGCATCTGAGTTGATTTTATGAAATAAATATTATGTTTGCAATTTTTGTGTAATTTCTGATAAGCAAAAAGTTAGTCTCTTATCAAAATTATTGTTATATTTAAAACTTTCAACTGCTACTGTGTTGCTTAAATTATTTCCCAGAACATAAAATCTATAACTTTTCTCATCATTTCACAGTTTAAAATGAAACGAAAAAAAAACTTAACACAAGACTTAAAAAAATCGAAAGGATCCCTTTTTGTTGCACGTTTAATGTTAATCCACATTAATCCATACTAAACAATGGCCACACAAAACATTACTTAAGCTTTAAGCTTTATATAGATGAATATCTGCACTGCCGCTTGCTACAAATCTAACAACTATCAACATTTTTTATTTTTCTTCTTTTTCTTAAACAACAACGCAAAACAACATACCAAAAACTAAAAACTAAAAAAAAAATTTATGAAAATATTTTTCTTAAAAATAATAACCACTAACCAACCTGTTAATCTTAACAAAAAAAAAATACTCAAATCGCATAAAATTGCAAAACGGATCTCACCACCACGTATTTGCACAAACACACATATACGCTTAATTCATTATCATACGTCTCAATCAAACCTGTTGTTGTTAAATCTGTAACCAACCATACACATAATTGGTATGGCCTGCTGATGTTTTGAAAAAAAAAATACTTCGGTAATGGCTTTTCACAGAAGCCAATGAAGAAAGCTTGCACGCGCAATATGCAGAATGTTATTTTGAAGAGGACTACGAGGTACAGGAGGCCAATAGACAAGTGCGTTCTACCTTTTGTTGGCCACCTGCTGATGACGATAGTCATCGTGCTCCTACTGCAGCTCCTTTGTATATTGCTCCGCCTGAAACACAGCATGTGGTGGCAAAGCCATTAGAAAATCTTCCACCTCCTCTGCCAGGCAATGCGCCAGTCTGTGGACAATGTCAGTGTAGTACTGTATGTGAACAACAAGAACGGGGACAGCAAGTGCAAGTGCAACAGCAAATGCAACAGAAAGTGCAGCAACAACAACAATCTCAATGGCAAAGTCGTTCAGCTCCTCAGTTGATCGTTGGCGTAACTCAACATCAACAAGAGTGTGAATCGGGCTCTGATTCTTACACCTCGACTAGCACCACGACCACCACTACCTCCGACGGATATCAACGCATGTATGCAGCCCAAGTCCAGGCCTATCAGATGCAGCAAGCCTACGAACAGTCCGGTTCTGAATTTGATTATCACATGGATATGGAAGTAGCTGCAATGCATCAGCAAGATCAGCTACAACTCTCTTCGTCTCATTATTCCGAAAGTGGCCGGCGTAGCGCTCAAGAGTGTATAGAAACTTTAGTGCCTCCCTTAAGCACCTACAAACTGGTAGACATGGTAAGAGAGGTTACTCCCAGTCCTGTACCTGAACCTTGTCAGAGTTCACGTCATGTGGTCTTCTTAGCAGAACCCGACATCAAAGAAGTCGATTTTTATGAAGAGCATCATCAACGCGAAGTACAAGGTAATGAAGCAGCTGAGAAAGAACAAAGAAATACTATAGAAACACATGAAACTTCCTACAAGGAAGAAATTGAAGATAAGGGTTTTATTAAAGACGATCGTTCTCATATTCTCGAAAATCAGCGCATTTTTCAACCTACTCCCGAAATTAAAATTGAAATAGCTCCAGTCAGGCATATACCTCCCACCAAAATTCCTAATCCTTGTCCCAAAGAATGGATAAATCCTATGGTACGAGTCTTAACCACTGCTCCTGAGACTCCCTTTCGCATGATAGGTTGCTTGTGTCCTAAACCCTGTGAGTGCTCATGTCAAGTAGATCCTGATGCTGAACTTGCCAATGAAATACCTGAAGAACCACCCAAGGATACAAAACCAGAACCATACGAGCGACCACCTTCTCCTGAACCTGAACCAGAACCTGTACATATCAATACCATTTGGGATACACCTACTTTGTCCAAAGCTATGACTATTGCCCCCGAGTTTGAATTAAAATTTGCTCCTCCTGCCTCTGAGGGAATTCCTTTACCTGAAGAGACCGAGCCTTACATGCCTCCTCCAATTGAATTAAAGCCTTATGTACGCGAAGATTATCGCCCAAAAACTCCATTATTACGAGCTCTAACCACTGCACCCGAAAAACCTTTTGAGGGTCATTTCGATCGTGATGTTCCCATACACATACTCGATCTACCAACTCCAAAAGAACAGTTGACCATGAAAGATGCCTTGCGTACAGCGCCTGAGCGTCCTTATACTCCACTTAATCCTGAAAATGCCACTCACATGTTTGAAGAGCAGCAAAAGGAAGTAGAAAAGAAAAAGCAAGAATTTCAGGTTTTGGACAAGGAAGAAGAGTTAGGGTTAACTAAAGAGTCCTTGGAACAGGTGGAGTACTATACCACAGAAAAACGTAAATCATCAACATCAGCATTTGCGGCCATGCAAGCATTCCAACCATCCTCAAAACCTCTTTCCCCTTCTACGACACCACGCCACTCCATTTCCTACACAAAAGCTGAAAACGATCTTGAGTATAAAAAATATTATGATGCTCACGAGCGTTATCAGAAAAGACGCAATTATTTTTCACAAAAAGAACAAGAGCTGTTACAGCAACAGCAAACCAATACTACCTCACAAATACAAGTACATGAACAACATTATCAACAACAACAGCAACAGACTAATAGACGTGAAGAGTCCTCATTATATTCCTCTACCAAAGCTAGCTCTTCTTCCTCTAACCCTTCTTCCACAGTCCAACATCAACAACAACAGCAAACCTCTTCATCAACACCATATGCTTCGAACTTAACACAAGCTTCTAAATCATCGCAATCAATGGCTTATGCGACAGCTGGTTCTGCTACTACCGCCACGAAACTAGATGCTCATGAAATAGTCGAAGAGATAATAGATGAACTTGAACATTCTGAAGTTATCTTTCCACCACCCTCTCCTCTAAGTCACCTGAAAACAAGACCACCATCAGGTCTCCATAGGCCAGAGTCTATACCAAAGTATCAGCGTAATTGGACAGTACTGCCTACTCAAAGTCCTGCGCGTACACCAGAACCACCAGAGTTGCGTGAAAATGTACCCCTGGCTTTTGTAGATACACCCAAAACACCCACTAGCTCTAACGGCACCAATGGCAATGCTGTACATAAACCAGTGGCTCAAATATCCTCCCGCACAGTTAGCCAACAGCAAACACAATCCCAACAACAGCAGACAACTGCTTCTGCCTACAGTTCATCCGTTATGAGTTCCAGGAGTGAACAAGGGCAGCAGCAGCTGTCTTCAACAGTCACTACCTCCACTAAAACCGCTACCGATTCCGCCAAACAGCAGCTAGAGTTGACTAAGTCCACAATACCAATTATTGTTGAAGATCGTTCAGGACCAGTCACCATGGCTTTTCAGGCTTTAGATGAGCACATGGTGAGGGATCAGTATCAGACTCCCTCACGGCCTTATACACCTTCCATGATAAATAAACCAGCTCCCATCACTCCATACTATCAGACGCCTGAAAAATTATGCTTTGATGAATGTCCAGCTACACATGCTCGTGATTACGACCGCCGTTCAACATCTCCTTTTCCAGATCGCGCCAGGTCTCCAGCACCCGGACCACCACCAAATCCTTTGGCTGCCATACGCGCTCCTCGCCTAAAGGAATCTGAGGTCTCACCACTCAGCTCACGTGTACTTCAAGCTGGTTCCATTACAACGGGACAAAGTTATCTGGGAGCTCAGCAAGCCCAGCAGCAAGAAAAATTGCTTTCCCACACCGCCACCGGAACCCAATCGGCCATGCAAAGTTACACTGAACAGCCGGAGAAGAGAGAAAAAGTACAAATCGGCAACATGACTATGGAAAGAAGTGAAAAGGCTTCCCGTTTGGAAGAACAGCAACAAAGGCAAATGCAATCGCAGACAACCACACAAGTGGGCAGTACCCAAATCCAACGCAGACGCAAGGTAACTGAAGAATTCGAACACACGTCATCAGCCAAGACTATTGAAATACGTACAGGCTCACAATCTACTACTACAGAGAGGAGACAGTCTTATGGAAAAACTGGCTATGTAGCCAACCAAGCCAAGCGCCTATCAGGTCTTGAAGAAGAGATCTCAAATTTGACCAGTCAGTCACAAGCCATTAGCGCTCGAGCGGCCACAATGTCGGAAACGAAATTTCCCGAACTGCATAGTCCGAGTGATTCATCGATGTTCCCCACAAAACCAGTTCTTCCTCCTCACGATGAACCTCAGCCACCGAGCTACTATGTTTCTGGAGCCGCTGCTAAGAAATTGCATGAACCGACTCCAACGACATTGCCGCCAACACAGAGCAGACAATCAACAACTATATGTGGAACATCGTTGGTTTCTAGCCAGCAGTCACAATCACAACAACAACAACAACAACAACAGAAATCATTAACTACATTATCAACAACATCATGCTCACATCAACAACAACAACTTCAAGCTAACACTGTTAGCTCTAGTCTAACCAAAGCTTCTGCTACTACTTGTACTAATAATCAAGCTTATCAATCGATCACAGCTGGCTCTAACCATAATGCTACTTCTACTTCTGCCACTACATCATCTGCAACGGGCAACGCACCCGCTGGTATTTGCCCAGCAACGGGTGCATACTGTCGTCCCGGTCATACATGTTGCAAACAGCAAATGTTAGAACAAACAAATAATAATTGCTCTCGGCCGACAGCTTCTTTAGGTGCAGCTGGTAATAAGCCAACACAAGCCACTAATATAACAGCTAATATGCAATCGCAATCGCAATTTGCAGCAGCAGCCGCACCAGCACCACCAGCTACCAAAAATCCAAATGTTACGGCTCCTTCTAATAATACCGTTAATAATGATTCTGCTACAGGTGGTATGGCTCCTAAGGGCGGTGCTTACGGTGCAACTTCGGCTCCAAAACGTGGTCGTGGTATTTTGAACAAGGCCATTAGCCCCGGTGTACGTGTAGCACTGTGCAATAGCTGCGGCAGCCACATCAGGTTAGACGACTGAGTTAAAAATCTAAAACGATTGAATTTTTATCAGCGTTTTGATTGTTGTGTGTGCGTTTTCTTTTTCTCCTTCTGATAATTGTTTGGAGAAGATCTTGTTGTTAAGCATGAGCATGAGTTTTTTTTTACGATTAGATTTTAAGAATATTTTTAAGACTTAATTAATTTTTTTTCGTATTAATGAAAATATTTTATTGTTTACTGTTTGTTTTCACTTTATATTTTTGACTAACCAACGCTGTTGATTTTTGCTTTGTTTCTTGTGTTTATGCCTTTCTAGAATCCCTGATTAAACCTTCTATGTTAAGTGATACCTTGCCTCGCAAAACTAATGCTAAGCCTAAAACCATTGTTCCCCTTGCCAATGCTAATACCTCCTTACAGCACACTGACTTATCTAACGAAGATCCCACGGCCATGCTAAACGAGTCGATAGGAAAAATAAATATGGGCCAGAAAATGGACAATTTTATGGCTGAGGCAGGTAAAGTTATATCGAATATGTTGGAGGCCCGTTTGGTAAAAAACGGCAATAGCACACCCTCTCCTCATAGCAGCAGCTCATTGAGCTTGCGCAGCAATAGCAGTTCAAATCTTTCACGCAGTCCGATGGTGGTGCGCAAACGTTTGGACTTGGATGATTTCAAAGATATAAATCCCTCTGAACCGGCTGCCTTAAGACCAGTTATAGCTGTAAATCAGAATGCCGACTCAAAGCCAGAATCAAAATCTCACCCTCAAGTTTTAAAGAGTGTGCAATCCACCGATTTACCAGCTAATCATCCCATGGGAAAAGTTTTGGAACTATGTGATAATAAAGTGAAACCTCAAGCACCTTTAGTTGCGCCCCTCAAGCCAGAGGCAAACGCTGCTGGTCTGCCACCCTCTGAAACTGTGATATATCGTGATCGCTCTAATCGACGAGCCAGTCATGCCACCGATAGACGATCTTATATCGAGACCAATAATACACAAAACGAGCAACCCAAAGATGGGCCAGTATTTAGCATAAGTGTCAAGGCTTTAGGCAAGCCAGGTGACGATCCAAATAAACCCATGTCACCTGAAAACGAAGAAGTAGTAAGTCAGTTGCTTAAGGATGGTAAGAAACCTATTTGTTGTCAGTGCAATTGTGAAATAACCTCGTAAGTGTGTTTTTCTTCCAAAAATATTTAATATAATTGTAAATAATTTTATTTGCTCAGCACGTAAATTGATTTTCTAATGCTATTTCTTCTTTGCAAATATTCTAAAGGGGTCCTTTCATCACCGCTTTGGGCAAGATCTGGTGCCCCGAACACTTCCACTGTGTCAATGGCAATTGCCGTCGTCCCTTGCAGGATATTGGCTTTGTTGAGGAGAAGGGTGATCTCTATTGCGAGTACTGTTTTGAAAAATATTTGGCTCCTAGTTGCAGCAAGTGTGCTGGTAAAATTAAGGTAAGCTCTTTGGGACTTTTCAGCTCAAGTACTTCTTTTAGAATTTTGCACTTTTTAGGGTGATTGTCTGAATGCCATTGGTAAACACTTCCATCCCGAATGCTTTTCATGTGGCCATTGCGGCAAGTTGTTTGGCAATACACCTTTCTTCATGGAAGATGGTATGCCTTATTGTGAAGCTGATTGGAACGAACTGTTTACCACTAAATGCTTTGCTTGCGGTTTCCCCGTGGAAGCTGGTGATAGATGGGTTGAGGCCTTGAATAACAATTACCACAGCCAATGTTTTAACTGCACTGTAAGTATAATTTTCTTTAAATTATTTTAAATTAGGTTAAAAATAAAACAAAATTAAAGTGGAGGTAAATCGAGGAGTAAATTTATTTAAAGTGCAAATGTTATCGCTTAGAATTTGCTTAGGTACATATATATCTAGGTTTTAAAATTAGTTAAACAATCCCAACCGAAACAGAAATTACTCTAAACAGCCCACAAATTCGTTCTTCGGAAAAAGTCCGTACCAAATAAAAAAAAAACCCCGTTCCGAACTGGATAAAAAAATATCCTATATTTTTTTGTTGGTACTCGTAATACCACTTTCCATTGGTGAGAGAATTCTCAAACTCGTTTTAGCGGTTTTCGCGTGAAAGTGTAGCAAACATACAAACAAATACTTTCACATTTGTAACATAAGTAAGGATATTTTAAAAATTTAAAGAGAGTTTACAAGCGCAATGTTTTCACTTTCGTACTAATTTTGATGCTCTAAGGCCTAGGATTATTTTGAGTGTATTTGAGCAAAATATTCTAAATAATGTTTATGAATAAAAATTAATTCAACATTTGTACTTAACACTAAAGTTAACTGCAGCCAGGTTTATATTTTTCGAGGAAATAAGTCACTCTTGATATCATTTCTAGTACATATTAATTAAAGAAATATTTTGTGCACACATTTTTTAAATACATTCATTAAATAACAACACCACGAATTCTTCTGATGTGCATTATTATACCTTTGTGTCAGTTGTTGTAAGAAAGTTCAAGTGATGAAGGCGTCTATGCCTTCACTGGTCACTGAATTACACCGTTTTCAGCGGATACTGATCCTAATGTAACATAAGAGTGCCCTCTTTCGTCGCTATCGTGTAGCAGAATCATTGGCGAAGTGAAATAACCAATAAACTAGCTAGTAAGCACAGCTTTGAAAGTTTAGTATGCCTCATTGATACCAGAGGCGCTGCAACACTGCCTTATAGCAATTAAGGCTATTTCAGCAGACTGCAACTACTCCTCGGTTGTGCTTATGTGTAGGAATGCCCTAAATAGGTTATGTGCTGGCAGACAAGTACATGTTTTTTGGGTACGAGGACACATAGGGATTGAGGGAAACGAAATGGCAGATACACTGGCCAAAAGGGAAATCCAGTTACCTGTGGAAGAAACGGTATATGTCCGGAAAACAATTCAACACCTGAAATGGATCTTAGACTCTAAGATGAAGGAAGAAGCGGAGGAAAGTTGGCGTGCGATGAAAACTTGAAAAACTTCTAAAATCATGTGGAGTTCCTATGATCCTAAATCGACCAAATTCCTTTTATCACTAACCAGAAGCAACTGTAGACTTCTAGTGGGGGTATTAACTGGACACTGCTGGACGGCTTCATATGCCGTCAAAATAGGACAAATACTTTTTTTTTTAACTTGACGGTACCTGTAGGAAATGTAAGGAACCCGGGGTAATTTAGACAGTAGAACATCTACTGTGCCACTGTCTGGCTCTAAATCGCACCAGATATGACTGTTTTGGTGATTACTCTTTTCGTAGACTTGATCTTGTATCGGGAATAGAAATGTGTAGGCTGCTAAGGTTTGCTAAATCTGTGTGGGAGTCATTCGATACAGGCACCGCGAATTAGGCCGCCATATTTACAGGCCTCTTGTCATATTCTGGTATCGCTAAGGATAAATCCTGGTCTATGCGAGGTCCTTGACCACCCAGACTAACCTAACCTGCCTTATTAGAAATGTGCAGAAAGCAGAGTTGTAATAAATTGAGGCTTTCTTCTACCTCTTCCTTTCATAAATGAAAGGTAGCACCTAGTAACAGTAGTAGGCATTAATTGCCTGACTGTTACTTGTCTAAAAAAAACAGATTGCGGAGGAAATTTCCTTTTAGCTTTTTAATAAAAGACTTTTATTAACGAGACTTAATGAATTTCTTTTTTTTTCAGTACTGCAAACAAAACTTGGAAGGTCAAAGCTTCTACAATAAAGGAGGACGTCCTTTCTGCAAGAATCATGCTCGTTAATATATAAAATCCTTACAATAGCAAGATAAGAAAAATACAACAACAATAATAACAACAAACTACAACAGCAACTACATCAGTAATAAAAAAAACATTAACGCTAAACCACGCACCTTTTCATCAGGGATCATTTAATGCATAAAAAATTTTAATTAAAGGAAAAACAATTATTAACTTACATATTTCTTTTATTTGATTTAACTTATCCTAAAGATCAAAGCAAAAAGAAAATTTTAATATTAATATAATGAGACATACAAGAAAAAGAAAAAAACAAGCTTAGCTTATATTTTTAATTACCAATAATAATATTTTGTTTTTTGAAACAAAAACTTTCACCTCTAAATCCAAAAACTTTATATTTTCCCCAAAACTTTTTGCTTTTTACTCAAAAACTTAAGTAAAAATAAACGAACTTTTACGATCACCGATCGATCACGCTTTTCTTAAACAACATTTGAAATGAAAAGCTTAGGAAATTCTTATGATTTTCAGAGCTAAAGCCTAATAATTGAGATTTAAAAGATTATATAAAATTTAAGAAAAAAATATAATTTATAAAACTCAATTGATTTGGTTTGTAGAAATTGTTGTTAAATTAAAAAAAAAGCTATATTTTACTTTCTCATATAACTTTTTTTTGATTTAATAAATATTTTATTTTTATATGCTTAAATATTTATAATTATACTCATATGTGTTATGTAAAAAAAATTATTCTCTGTATAAAGAAAAAGTGAAAAATTCGCAATAATATTTAAAATAATTTAATATATAAAATTTGCAATCACAAAATTTTAAATTATTGTGTAACATTTTCAAAATTGTTGCTGGCCTCAATAAATTCTTAATAAAATCTATTCTATGGCGTTAAGTTTTTATTATTTATATGGAAATCGTTTAATAAAAGTATATAAGTATTTGTTAATGAATGCCGCTTACCATTGGAATCGTAGAACTTCAGCATCTAAAATAGACGATGTATAGTCTATATAATTATTTGCACACGAATAGGACGATTTATAGTCGATAAAATTTTTTCATAAAAAATTGAAAAAAAGACGATGTATATCTAGTCCATTATATTTTGTTCATAAAAAAATTTTTTCCATGCAAAATGGATGATGTATAGTTTATTAAATTCTTTGCACGAAAAGAAGACGACGTATATAGTCCATTTAAGTTTTTACATACGAAATGGACAAATTATAGTCAATTTAATTTTTTTTTTTAAATTTAAAAATGGACGATGTATAGTCTATTAAATTTTGTATATATAGTCAGTCCATTTAATTTTTAGCATCTTAAATAGACGATGTATAGTCTATTAAATTTTATATATATATAGTCATTCCATATAATTTTTTGCATCTTAAATAGACGATGTATTATAGTCTATATAATTTTTTGCACATGATTCGGACGATTTATAGTCGATAAAATTTTTTCATTAAAAATTAAAAAAGGGACGATGTATAATAGTCTATTATATTTTTTTCATAAAAAAATTTTTTGCGCGAAAAATGGATGATGTATAGTTTATTAAATTCTTTGCACGAAAAGAAGATGACGTATATAGTCCATTTAAGTTTTTACATACGATATGGACAAATTATAGTCAATTTAATTTTTTTTTTAATTTAAAAAGGGACGATGTATAGTCCATTAAATTTTGTATATATAGTCAGTCCATTTAATTTTTTGCATCTTAAATAGACGATGTATAGTCTATATAATTGTTTGCACATGAATCGGACGATTTATTGTCGATATAATTTTTTCATAAAAAATTTAAAAAAGGACGATGTGTAGTCCATTATATTTTTTTCATAAAAAAAAATTTTTGCATGAAAAATGGATGATGTATAGTTTATTAAATTCTTTGCACGAAAAGAATACGACGTATATAGTCTATTTAAGTTTTTACATACGAAATGGACAAATTATAGTCAATTTATTTTTTTTTTTTTATTTAAAAAGGGACGATGTATAGTCCATTAAATTTTGTATATATAGTCAGTCCATTTAATTTTGTGCATCTTAAATAGACGATGTATAGTCTATATAATTTTTTGCACATGAATCGTACGATTTATAGTCGATAAAATTTTTTCATAAAAAATTGAAAAAAAGACGATGTATTATATATAGTCCATTATATTTTTTTCATAAAAAAATTTTTTGCATGCAAAATGGATGATGTATAGTTTATTAAATTCTTTGCACGAAAAGAAGACGACGTATATAGTCCATTTAGTTTTTTAGATACGAAATGGACGAATTATAGTCAATTTAATTTTTTTTTAAATTTAAAAATGGACGATGTATAGTCCATTAAATTTTGTATATATAGTCAGTCCATTTAAATGTTTGCATCTAAAATAGACGATGTATACTCTATATAATTATTTGCACATGAATCGGACGATTTATAGTCGATAAAATTTTTTCATAAAAAATAGAAAAAAAGACGATGTATAGTCCATTATATTTTTTTTCATAAAAAAATTTTTTGCATGAAAAATGGATGATGTATAGTTTATTAAATTCTTTGCACGAAAAGAAGACGACGTATATAGTCCATTTAAGTTTTTACATACGAAATGGACAAATTATAGTCAATTTAATTTTTTATAAAAATTTTAAAAATGGACGATGTATAGTCTATTAAATTTTGTATATATAGTCAGTCCATTTAATTTTGTGCATCTTAAATAGACGATGTATACTCTATATAATTATTTGCACATGAATCGGACGATTTATAGTCGATAAAATTTTTTCATAAAAAAATTGTTTGCATGAAAAATGGATGATGTATAGTTTATTAAATTCTTTGCACGAAAAGAAGACGACGTATATAGTCCATTTAGTTTTTTAGATACGAAATGGACGAATTATAGTCAATTTAATTTTTTTTTTTAATTTAAAAATGAACGATGAATAGTCCATTAAATTTTGTATATATAGTCAGTCCATTTAATTTTGTGCATCTTAAATAGACGATGTATAGTCTATATAATTTGTTGCACATGAATCGGACGATTTATAGTCGATAAAATTTTTTCATAAAAAATTGAAAAAAAGACGATGTATTCCATTATATTTTTTTCATAAAAAAATTTTTTGCATGAAAAATGGATGATGTATAGTTTATTAAATTCTTTGCACGAAAAAAAGACGACGTACATAGTCCATTTAAATTTTTACATACGAAATGGACAAATTATAGTCAATTTAATTTTTTTTTAATTTAAAAATGGACGATGTATAATCCATTAAATTTTTTATATATAGTCAGTCCATTTAAATGTTTGCATCTAAAATAGACGATGTATAGTCTATATAATTATTTGCACATGAATCGGACGATTTATAGTCGATAAAATTTTTTCATAAAAAATTGAAAAAAAGACGATGTATATTCCATTATCTTTTTTTCATAAAAAATTTTTTTGCATGAAAAATGGATGATGTATAGTTTATTAAATTCTTTGCACGAAAAGAATACAACGTATATAGTCTATTTAAGTTTTAACATACGAAATGGACAAATTATAGTCAATTTAAATTTTTTTTAAATTTATAAATGGACGATGTATAGTCCATTAAATTTAGTATATATAGTCAGTCCATTTAATTTTGTGCATCTTAAATAGACGATGTATAGTCTATATAATTTTTTGCATATGAATCGGACGATTTATAGTCGATAAAATTTTTTCATAAAAAATTGAAAAAAAGAAAATGAAAAATGGATGATGTATAGTTTATTAAATTCTTTGCACGAAAAGAAGACGACGTATATAGTCCATTTAAGTTTTTACATACGAAATGGACAAATTATAGTCAATTTAATTTTTTTTTAAATTTAAAAATGGACGATGTATAGTCTATTAAATTTTGTATATATAGTCAGTCCATTTAATTTTGTGCATCTTAAATAGACGATGTATAGTCTATATAATTTTTTGCACATGAATCGGACGATTTATAGTCGATAAAATTTTTTCATAAAAAATTTAAAAAAAGACGGTGTACAGTCCATTATATTTTTTTCATAAAAAAATTTTTTGCATGAAAAATGGATGATGTATAGTTTATTAAATTCTTTGCACGAAAAGAAGACGACGTATATAGTCCATTTAAGTTTTTACATACGAAATGGACGAATTATAGTCAATTTAATTTTTTTTTTAATTTAAAAATGGACGATGTATAGTCTATTAAATTTTGTATATATAGTCAGTCCATTTAATTTTGTGCATCTTAAATAGACGATGTATAGTCTATATAATTTTTTGCACATGAATCGGACGATTTATAGTCGATAAAATTTTTTCATAAAAAATTTAAAAAAAGACGGTGTACAGTCCATTATATTTTTTTCATAAAAAAATTTTTTGCATGAAAAATGGATGATATATAGTTTATTAAATTCTTTGCACGAAAAGAAGACGACGTATATAGTCCATTTAGTTTTTTAGATACGAAATGGACGGATTATAGTAAATTTAATTTTTTTTTAAATTTAAAAATGGACGATGTATAGTCTAGTAAATTTTGTATATATAGTCAGTCCATTTAATTTTCTTCATCTTAAATAGACGATGTATAGTCTATATACTTATTTGCACATGAATGGGACGATTTATAGTCGATAAAATTTTTTCATAAAAAATTGAAAAAAAGACGATGTATAGTCCATTATATTTTTTTCATAAAAAAAGTCCATTATATATTTTTCATAAAAAAATTTTTTCCATGAAAAATGGATGATATATAGTTTATTAAATTCTTTGCACGAAAAGAAGACGACGTATATAGTCCATTTAGTTTTTTAGATACGAAATGGACGAATTATAGTCAATTAAATTTTTTATAATTTAAAAATGGACGATGTATAGTCCATTAAATTTTGTATATATGGTCAGTCCATTTAAATGTTTGCATCTACAAAAGACGATGTATAGTCTATATAATTATTTGCACATGAATCGGACGATTTATAGTCGATAAAATTTTTTCATAAGAAATTGAAAAAAAGACGATGTATAGTCCATTATATTTTTTTCATAAAAAAATTTTTTCCATGAAAAATGGATGATGTATAGTTTATTAAATTCTTTGCACGAAAAGAAGACGACGTATATGGTCCATTTATTTTTTTAGATACGAAATGGACGAATTATAGTCAATTTAATTTTTTTTTTAATTTAAAAATGGACGATGTATAGTCCATTAAATTTTGTATATATAGTCAGTCCATTTAAATGTTTGCATCTAAAATAGACGATGTATAGTCTATATAACTATTTGCACATGAATCGGACGATTTATAGTCGATAAAATTTTTTCATAAAAAATTGAAAAAAGACGATGTATAGTCCATTATATTTTTTTCATAAAAAAATATTTTGCTTAAAAATGGATGATGTATAGTTTATTAAATTCTTTGCACGAAAAGAAGACGACGTATATAGTCCATTTAGTTTTTTAGATACGAAATGGACGAATTATAGTCAATTTAATTTTTTATAAAAATTTTAAAAATGGACGATGTATAGTCCATTAAATTTTGTATATATAGTCAGTCCATTTAAATGTTTGCATCTAAAATAGACGATGTATAGTCAATATAATTTTTTTCACATAAATCGTCATAAAAAAATTTTTTGCATGAAAAATGGATGATGTATAGTTTATTAAATTCTTTGCACGAAAAGAATACGACGTATATAGTCCATTTAGCTTTTTAGATACGAAATGGACGAATTATAGTCAATTTAATTTTTTTTTTATTTTAAAATGGACGATGTATAGTCCATTAAATTTTGTATATATAGTCAGTCCATTTAAATGTTTGCATCTAAAATAGACGATGTATAGTCTATATAATTATTTGCACATGAATCGGACGATTTATAGTCGATAAAATTCTTTCATAAAAAATTGAAAAAAGACGATGTATAGTCCATTATATTTTTTTTTCATAAAAAAATATTTTGCATGAAAAATGGATGATGTATAGTTTATTAAATTCTTTGCACGAAAAGAAGACGACGTATATAGTCCATTTATTTTTTAGATACGAAATGGACGAATTATAGTCAATTTAATTTTTTTTTTTAATTTAAAAATGGACGATGTATAGTCCATTAAATTTTGTATATATAGTCAGTCCATTTAAATGTTTGCATCTAAAATAGACGATGTATAGTCTATATAATTATTTGCACATGAATCGGACGATTTATAGTCGATAAAATTTTTTCATAAAAAATTGAAAAAAAGACGATGTATAATAGTCCATTATATTTTTTTCATAAAAAAATTTTTTCCATGCAAAATGGATGATGTATAGTTTATTAAATTCTTTGCACGAAAAGAAGACGACGTATATAGTCCATTTAAGTTTTTACATACGAAATGGACGAATTATAGTCAATTTAATTTTTTTTTTAAATTTAAAAATGGACGATGTATAGTCTATTAAATTTTGTATATATAGTCAGTCCATTTAATTTTGTGCATCTTAAATAGACGATGTATAGTCTATATAATTTTTTGCACATGAATCGGACGATTTATAGTCGATAAAATTTTTTCATAAAAAATTGAAAAAAAGACGATGTATAGTCCATTATATTTTTTTCATAAAAAAAGTCCATTATATATTTTTCATAAAAAAATTTTTTCCATGAAAAATGGATGATATATAGTTTATTAAATTCTTTGCACGAAAAGAAGACGACGTATATAGTCCATTTAGTTTTTTAGATACGAAATGGACGAATTATAGTCAATTAAATTTTTTATAATTTAAAAATGGACGATGTATAGTCCATTAAATTTTGTATATATGGTCAGTCCATTTAAATGTTTGCATCTACAATAGACGATGTATAGTCTATATAATTATTTGCACATGAATCGGACGATTTATAGTCGATAAAATTTTTTCATAAGAAATTGAAAAAAAGACGATGTATAGTCCATTATATTTTTTTCATAAAAAAATTTTTTCCATGAAAAATGGATGATGTATAGTTTATTAAATTCTTTGCACGAAAAGAAGACGACGTATATAGTCCATTTAGTTTTTTAGATACGAAATGGACGAATTATAGTCAATTTAATTTTTTTTTTTTAATTTAAAAATGGACGATGTATAGTCCATTAAATTTTGTATATATAGTCAGTCAATTTAAATGTTTGCATCTAAAATAGACGATGTGTAGTCTATATAATATTTGCACATGAATCGGACGATTTATAGTCGATAAAATTTTTTCATAAAAAATTGAAAAAAAGACATTATATTTTTTTCATAAAAAAATTTTTTCCATGCAAAATGGATGATGTATAGTTTATTAAATTCTTTGCACGAAAAGAAGACGACGTATATAGTCCATTTAGTTTTTTAGATACGAAATGGACGAATTATAGTCAATTTAATTTTTTTTTTTATTTAAAAATGGACGATGTATAGTCCATTAAATTTTGTATATATAGTCAGTCCATTTAAATGTTTGCATCTAAAATAGACGATGTATAGTCTATATAATTATTTGCACATGAATCGGACGATTTATAGTCGATAAAATTCTTTCATAAAAAATTGAAAAAAGACGATGTATAATAGTCCATTATATTTTTTTCATAAAAAAATATTTTGCATGAAAAATGGATGATGTATAGTTTATTAAATTCTTTGCACGAAAAGAAGACGACGTATATAGTCCATTTAGTTTTTTAGATACGAAATGGACGAATTATAGTCAATTTAATTTTTTTTTTAATTTAAAAATGGACGATGTATAGTCCATTAAATTTTGTATATATAGTCAGTCCATTTAAATGTTTGCATCTAAAATAGACGATGTATAGTCTATATAATTATTTGCACATGAATCGGACGATTTATAGTCGATAAAATTTTTTCATAAAAAATTGAAAAAAAAGACGATGTATAGTCCATTATATTTTTTTCATAAACATTTTTTTTGCATGAAAAATGGATGATGTATAGTGTATTAAATTCTTTGCACGAAAAGAAGACGACGTATATAGTCCATTTAGTTTTTTAGATACGAAATGGACGAATTATAGTCAATTTTTTTTTTAATTTAAAAATGGACGATGTATAATCCATTAAATTTTGTATATATAGTCAGTCCATTTAAATGTTTGCATCTAAAATAGACGATGTATAGTCTATATAATTATTTGCACATGAATCGGACGATTTATAGTCGATAAAATTTTTTCATAAAAAATTGAAAAAAAGAAGATGTATAGTCCATTATATTTTTTTCATAAACATTTTTTTTGCATGAAAAATGGATGATGTATAGTGTATTAAATTCTTTGCACGAAAAGAAGACGACGTATATAGTCCATTTAGATTTTTAGATACGAAATGGACGAATTATAGTCAATTTAATTTTTTATAAAAATTTTAAAAATGGACGATGTATAGTCTATTAAATTTTGTATATATAGTCAGTCCATTTAATTTTGTGCATCTTAAATAGACGATGTATAGTCTATATAATTTTTTGCACATGAATCGGACGATTTATAGTCGATAAAATTTTTTCATAAAAAATTGAAAAAAAGACGATGTAGATATAGTCCATTATATTTTTTTCATAAAAAAATTTTTTGCATGAAAAATGGATGATGTATAGTTTATTAAATTCTTTGCATGAAAAGAAGACGACGTATATAGTCCATTTAGTTTTTTAGATACAAAATGGACAAATTATAGTCAATTTAATTTTTTTTTAAATTTAAAAATGGACGATGTATAGTCTATTAAATTTTGTATATATAGTCAGTCCATTTAATTTTTTGCATCTTTAATAGACGATGTATAGTCTATATATTTTTTTGCACATGAATCGGACGATTTATAGTCGATAAAATTTTTTCATAAAAAATTTAAAAAAAGACGATTATATTTTTTTCATAAAAAATTTTTTTGCATGAAAAATGGATGATGTATAGTTTATTAAATTCTTTGCACGAAAAGAAGACGACGTATATAGTCCATTTAAGTTTTTACATACGAAATGGGCAAATTATAGTCAATTTAATTTTTTATAAAAATTTTAAAAATGGACGATGTATAGTCCATTAAATTTTGTATATATAGTCAGTCCATTTAAATGTTTGCATCTAAAATAGACGATGTATAGTCTATATAATTTTTTGCATATGAATCGGACGATTTATAGTCGATAAAACTTTTTCATAAAAAATTTAAAAAAAGACGATGTATAGTCCTTTATATTTTTTTCATAAAAAAATTTTTTGCATGAAAAATGGATGATGTATAGTTTAATAAATTCTTTGCACGAAAAGAAGATGACGTATATAGTCCATTTAAGTTTTTACATACAAAATGGGAAAATTATAGTCAATTTAATTTTTTATAAAAATTTTAAAAATGGACGATGTATAGTCTATAAATTTTGTATATATAGTCAGTCCATTTAATTTTTTGCATCTAAAGTAGACGATGTATAGTCTATATAATTTTTTGCACATGAATCGGACGATTTATAGTCGATAAAATTTTTTCATAAAAAATTGAAAAAAAGACGATGTATAGTCCATTATATTTTTTTCATAAAAAAATTTTTTCCATGCAAAATGGATGATGTATAGTTTATTAAATTCTTTGCACGAAAAGAAGACGACGTATATAGTCGATTTAGTTTTTTAGATACGAAATGGACGAATTATAGTCAATTTAATTTTTTTTTTAATTTAAAAATGGACGATGTATAGTCCATTAAATTTTGTATATATAGTCAGTCCATTTAAATGTTTGCATCTAAAATAGACGATGTATAGTCTATATAATTATTTGCACATGAATCGGACGATTTATAGTCGATAAAATTCTTTCATAAAAAATTGAAAAAAGACGATGTATAGTCCATTATATTTATTTCATAAAAAAATATTTTGCATGAAAAATGGATGATGTATAGTTTATTAAATTCTTTGCACGAAAAGAAGACGACGTATATAGTCCATTTATTTTTTAGATACGAAATGGACGAATTATAGTCAATTTAATTTTTTTTTTAATTTAAAAATGGACGATGTATAGTCCATTAAATTTTGTATATATAGTCAGTCCATTTAAATGTTTGCATCTAAAATAGACGATGTATAGTCTATATGATTTTTTGCACATAAATCGGACAATTTATAGTCGATAAAATTTTTTCATAAAAAATTGAAAAAAAGATGTATAGTCCATTATATTTTTTTCATAAAAAAATTTTTTGCATGAAAAATGGATGATGTATAGCTTATTAAATTCTTTGCACGAAAAGAAGACGACGTATATAGTCCATTTAGATTTTTAGATACGAAATGGACGAATTATAGTCAATTTAATTTTTTTTTTAATTTAAAAATGGACGATGTATAGTCCATTAAATTTTGTATATATAGTCAGTCCATTTAAATGTTTGCATCTAAAATAGACGATGTATAGTCTATATAATTATTTGCACATGAATCGGACGATTTATAGTCGATAAAATTTTTTCATAAAAAATTTAAAAAAAGACGATGTATATATAGTCCATTATATTTTTTTCATAAAAAAATTTTTTCCATGCAAAATGGATGATGTATATTTTATTAAATTCTTTGCACGAAAAGAAGACGACGTATATAGTCCATTTAGTTTTTTAGATACGAAATGGACGAATTATAGTCAATTTAATTTTTTTTTTTAATTTAAAAATGGACGATGTATAGTCTATTAAATTGTGTATATATAGTCAGTCCATTTAATTTTGTGCATCTTAAATAGACGATGTATAGTCTATATAATTTTTTGCACATGAATCGGACGATTTATAGTCGATAAAATTTTTTCATAAAAAATTGAAAAAAAGACGATGTATATATAGTCCATTATATTTTTTTCATAAAAAAATTTTTTGCATGAAAAATTGATGATGTATAGTTTATTAAATTCTTTGCACGAAAAGAAGACGACGTATATAGTCCATTTAAGTTTTTACATACGAAATGGACAAATTATAGTCAATTTAATTTTTTTTTTTAAATTTAAAAATGGACGATGTATAGTCTATTAAATTTTGTATATATAGTCAGTCCATTTAATTTTTTGCATCTTAAATAGACGATGTATAGTCTATATAATTTTTTGCACATGAATCGGACGATTTACAGTCGATAAAATTTTTTCATAAAAAATTGAAAAAAAATTTTTTTTTGCATGCAAAATGGATGATCTATAGTATATTAAATTCTTTGCACGAAAAGAAGACGACGTATATAGTCCATTTAGTTTTTTAGATACGAAATGGACGAATTATAGTCAATTTAATTTTTTTTTTAATTTAAAAATGGACGATGTATAGTCCATTAAATTTTGTATATATAGTCAGTCCATTTAAATGTTTGCATCTAAAATAGACGATGTATAGTCTATATAATTTTTTGCATATAAATCGGACAATTTATAGTCGATAAAATTTTTTCATAAAAAATTGAAAAAAAATGTATAGTCCATTATATTTTTTTCATAAAAAAATTTTTTGCATGAAAAATGGATGATGTATAGTTTATTAAATTCTTTGCACGAAAAGAAGAGGATGTATATAGTCCATTTAGTTTTTTAGATACGAAATGGACGAATTATAGTCCATTTAATTTTTTTTTTAATCTTAAAAATGGACGATGTATAGTCCATTAAATTTTGTATATATAGTCAGTCCATTTAAATGTTTGCATCTAAAATAGACGATGTATAGTCTATATAATTATTTGCACATGAATCGGACGATTTATAGTCGATAAAATTTTTTCATAAAAAATTTAAAAAAAGACGATGTATAGTCCATTATATTTTTTTCATAAAAAAATTTTTTCCATGCAAAATGGATGATGTATAGTTTATTAAATTCTTTGCACGAAAAGAATACGACGTATATAGTCCATTTAGTTTTTTAGATACGAAATGGACGAATTATAGTCCATTTAATTTTTTTTTAATCTTAAAAATGGACGATGTATAGTCCATTAAATTTTGTATATATAGTCAGTCCATTTAAATGTTTGCATCTAAAATAGACGATGTATAGTCTATATAATTATTTGCACATGAATCGGACGATTTATAGTCGATAAAATTTTTTCATAAAAAATTTAAAAAAAGACGATGTATAGTCCATTATATTTTTTTCATAAAAAAATTTTTTCCATGCAAAATGGATGATGTATAGTTTATTAAATTCTTTGCACGAAAAGAATACGACGTATATAGTCCATTTAGTTTTTTAGATACGAAATGGACGAATTATAGTCAATTTAATTTTTTATAAAAACTTTAAAAATGGACGATGTATAGTCTATTAAATTTTGTATATATAGTCAGTCCATTTAATTTTGTGCATCTTAAATAGACGATGTATAGTCTATATAATTTTTTGCACATGAATCGGACGATTTATAGTCGATAAAATTTGTTCATAAAAAATTGAAAAAAGATGTATAGTCCATTATATTTTTTTCATAAAAAATTTTTTTGCATGAAAATTGGATGATGTATATTGTATTAAATTCTTTGCACGAAAAGAAGACGACGTATATAGTCCATTTAGTTTTTTAGATACGAAATGGACGAATTATAGTCAATTTAATTTATTTTTTTTATTTAAAAATGGACGATGTATAGTCCATTAAATTTTGTATATATAGTCAGTCCATTTAAATGTTTGCATCTAAAATAGACGATGTATAGTCTATATAATTATTTGCACATGAATCGGACGATTTATAGTCGATAAAATTTTTTCATAAAAAATTGAAAAAAAGACGATGATGTATAGTCCATTATATTTTTTTCATAAAAAAATTTTTGCATGAAAAATGGATGATGTATAGTGTATTAAATTCTTTGCACGAAAAGAAGACGACGTATATAGTCCATTTAGTTTTTTAGATACGAAATGGACGAATTATAGTCAATTTAATTTTTTTTTAAATTTCAAAATGGACGATGTATAGTCCATTAAATTTTGTATATATAGTCAGTCCATTTAAATGTTTGCATCTAAAATAGACGATGTATAGTCTATATAATTTTTTGCACATGAATCGGACGATTTATAGTCGATAAAATTTTTTCATAAAAAATTGAAAAAAGACGATGTATTATAGTCCATTACATTTTTTTCATAAAAAATTTTTTTGCATGAAAAATGGATGATGTATAGTGTATTAAATTCTTTGCACGAAAAGAAGACGACGTATAAAGTCCATTTAGTTTTTTAGATACGAAATGGACGAATTATAGTCAATTTAATTTTTTTTTTTTCAATTTACAAATGGACGATGTATAGTCTATTGAATTTTGTATATATAGTCAGTCTATTTAATTTTTTGCATCTTAAATAGACGATGTATAGTCTATATAATTTTTTGCACATGAATGGGACGATTTATAGTCGATAAAATTTTTTCATAAAAAATTGAAAAAAAGATGTATATTATATATTTATATTATATATAATATATTATATTACATTATATTTTTTTCATAAAAAATTTTTTTGCATGAAAAATGGATGATGTATAGTGTATTAAATTCTTTGCACGAAAAGAAGACGACGTATATAGTCCATTTAGTTTTTTAGATACGAAATGGACGAATTATAGTCAATTTAATTTTTTTTTTAATTAAAAAATGGATGATGTATAGTCCATTAAATTTTGTATATATAGTCAGTCCATTTAAATGTTTGCATCTAAAATAGACGATGTATAGTCTATATAATTATTTGCACATGAATCGGACGATTTATAGTCGATAAAATTTTTTCATAAAAAATTGAAAAAAAGACGATGTATATATAGTCCATTATATTTTTTTCATAAAAAATTTTTTTGCATGAAAAATGGATGATGTATAGTTTATTAAATTCTTTGCACGAAAAGAAGACGACGTATATAGTCCATTTGGTTTTTTTAGATACAAAATGGACGAATTATAGTCAATTTAATTTTTTTTTTAAATTTAAAAATGGACGATGTATAGTCTATTAAATTTTGTATATATAGTCAGTCCATTTAATTTTTTGCATCTTAAATAGACGATGTATAGTCTATATAATTTTTTGCACATGGATCGGACGATTTATAGTCGATAAAATTTTTTCATAAAAAATTGAAAAAAGACGATGTATATATAGTCCATTATATATTTTTCATAAAAAAATTTTTTGCATGAAAAATGGATGATGTATAGTTTATTAAATTCTTTGCACGAAAAGAAGACGACGTATATAGTCCATTTAGTTTTTTACATACGAAATGTTCAAATTATAGTCAATTTAATTTTTTATAAAAATTTTAAAAATGGACGATGTATAGTCTATTAAATTTTGTATTTATAGTCATTCCATTTAATTTTGTGCATCTTAAATAGACGATGTATAGTCTATATAATTTTTTGCACATGAATCGGACGATTTATAGTCGATAAAATTTTTTCATAAAAAATTTAAAAAAAGACGATGTATATGTATATGGATAGTCCATTATATTTTTTTCATAAAAAAATTTTTTGCATGAAAAATGTATGATGTATAGTTTATTAAATTCTTTGCACGAAAAGAAGACAACGTATATAGTCCATTTAGTTTTTTAGATACGAAATGGACGAATTATAGTCAATTTAATTTTTTTTAATTTAAAAATGGACGATGTATAGTCCATTAAATTTTGTATATATAGTCAGTCCATTTAAATGTTTGCATCTAAAATATACGATGTATAGTCTATATAATTATTTGCACATGAATCGGACGATTTATAGTCGATAAAATTTTTTCATAAAAAATTGAAAAAAAGACGATGTATAGTCCATTATATTTTTTTCATAAAAAAATATTTTGCATAAAAAATGGATGATGTATAGTTTATTAAATTCTTTGCACGAAAAGAAGACGACGTATATAGTCCATTTAGTTTTTTAGATACGAAAGGATCGAATTATAGTCAATTTAATTTTTTTTTTTAATTTATAAATGGACGATGTATAGTCCATTAATATTTGTATATATAGTCAGTCCATTTAATTTTGTGCATCTTAAATAGACGATGTATAGTCTATATAATTATTTGCACATGAATCGGACGATTTATAGTCGATAAAATGTTTTCATAAAAAATTGAAAAAAAGACGATGTATATATAGTCCATTATATTTTTTTCATAAAAAAATTGTTTGCATGAAAACTGGATGATGTATAGTGTATTAAATTCTTTCCACGAAAAGAAGACGACGTATATAGTTTTTGCACATGAATCGGACGATTTATAGTCGATAAAATTTTTTCATAAAAAATTGAAAAAAGACGATGTATAGTCCATTATATTATTTTCATAAAAAATATTTTTGCATGAAAAATGGATGATGTATAGTGTATTAAATTCTTTGCACGAAAAGAAGACGACGTATAAAGTCCATTTAGTTTTTTAGATACGAAATGGACGAATTATAGTCAATTTAATTTTTTTTTTCAATTTACAAATGGACGATGTATAGTCTATTAAATTTTGTATATATAGTCAGTCTATTTAATTTTTTGCATCTTAAATAGACGATGTATAGTCTATATAATTTTTTGCACATGAATGGGACGATTTATAGTCGATAAAATTTTTTCATAAAAAATTGAAAAAAAAACATGTATATATTTTTTTCATAAAAAATTTTTTTGCATGAAAAATGGATGATGTATAGTTTATTAAATTCTTTGCATGAAAAAAAGACGACGTATTTAGTCCATTTAAGTTTTTACATACGAAATGGACAAATTATAGTCAATTTAATTTTTTATAAAAATTTTATAAATGGACGATATATAGTCTATTAAATTTTGTATTTATAGTCATTCCATTTAATTTTGTGCATCTTAAATAGACGATGTATAGTCTATACAATTTTTTGTACATGAATCGGACGATTTATAGTCGATAAAATTTTTTCATAAAAAATTTAAAAAAAGACGATGTATATGTATATGTATAGTCCATTATATTTTTTTCATAGAAAAATTTTTTGCATGAAAAATGGATGATGTATAGTTTATTAAATTCTTTGCACGAAAAGAAGACGACGTATATAGTCCATTTAGTTTTTTAGATACGAAATGGACGAATTATAGTCAATTTAATTTTTTTTAATTTAAAAATGGACGATGTATAGTCCATTAAATTTTGTATATATAGTCAGTCCATTTAAATGTTTGCATCTAAAATATACGATGTATAGTCTATATAATTATTTGCACATGAATCGGACGATTTATAGTCGATAAAATTTTTTCATAAAAAATTGAAAAAAGACGATTTATATATAGTCCATTATATTTTTTTCATAAAAAAATTTTTTGCATGAAAAATGGATGATGTATAGTTTATTAAATTCTTTGCACGAAGAGAAGACGACGTATATAGTCCATTTAGTTTTTTACATACGAAATGTTCAAATTATAGTCAATTTAATTTTTTATAAAAATTTTAAAAATGGACGATGTATAGTCTATTAAATTTTGTATTTATAGTCATTCCATTTAATTTTGTGCATCTTAAATAGACGATGTATAGTCTATATAATTTTTTGCACATGAATCGGACGATTTATAGTCGATAAAATTTTTACATAAAAAATTTAAAAAAGACGATGTATATGTATATGTATAGTCCATTATATTTTTTTCATAAATAAATATTTTGCATGAAAAATGGATGATGTATAGTTTATTAAATTCTTTGCACGAAAAGAAGACGACGTATATAGTCCATTTAGTTTTTTAGATACGAAAGGATCGAATTATAGTCAATTTAATTTTTTTTTTTAATTTATAAATGGACGATGTATAGTCCATTAATATTTGTATATATAGTCAGTCCATTTAATTTTGTGCATCTTAAATAGACGATGTATAGTCTATATAATTATTTGCACATGAATCGGACGATTTATAGTCGATAAAATGTTTTCATAAAAAATTGAAAAAAAGACGATGTATATATAGTCCATTATATTTTTTTCATAAAAAAATTGTTTGCATGAAAACTGGATGATGTATAGTGTATTAAATTCTTTCCACGAAAAGAAGACGACGTATATAGTTTTTGCACATGAATCGGACGATTTATAGTCGATAAAATTTTTTCATAAAAAATTTAAAAAAGACGATGTATAGTCCATTATATTTTTTTCATAAAAAATATTTTTGCATGAAAAATGGATGATGTATAGTGTATTAAATTCTTTGCACGAAAAGAAGACGACGTATAAAGTCCATTTAGTTTTTTAGATACGAAATGGACGAATTATAGTCAATTTAATTTTTTTTTTCAATTTACAAATGGACGATGTATAGTCTATTAAATTTTGTATATATAGTCAGTCTATTTAATTTTTTGCATCTTAAATAGACGATGTATAGTCTATATAATTTTTTGCACATGAATCGGACGATTTATAGTCGATAAAATTTTTTCATTAAAAATTGAAAAAAAACATGTATATATGTTTTTCATAAAAAATTTTTTTGCATGAAAAATGGATGATGTATAGTTTATTAAATTCTTTGCACGAAAAGAAGACGACGTATATAGTCCATTTAAGTTTTTACATACGAAATGGACAAATTATAGTCAATTTAATTTTTTATAAAAATTTTATAAATGGACGATATATAGTCTATTAAATTTTGTATTTATAGTCATTCCATTTAATTTTGTGCATCTTAAATAGACGATGTATAGTCTATATAATTTTTTGTACATGAATCGGACGATTTATAGTCGATAAAATTTTTTCATAAAAAATTGAAAAAAAGACGATGTATAGTCCATTATATTTTTATCATAAAAAATTTTTTTGCATGAAAAATGGATGATGTATAGTTTATTAAATTCTTTGCACGAAAAGAAGACGACGTATATAGTCCATTTAGTTTTTTAGATACGAAATGGACGAATTATAGTCAATTTAATTTTTTTTTTAAATTTAAAAATGGACGATGTATAGTCCATTAAATTTTGTATATATAGTCAGTCCATTTAAATGTTTGCATCTTAAATAGACGATGTATAGTCTATATAATTTTTGCACATGAATCGGACGATTTATAGTCGATAAAATTCTTTCATAAAAAATTGAAAAAAGACGATGTATAGTCCATTATATTTTTTTCATAAAAAAATATTTTGCATGAAAAATGGATGATGTATAGTTTATTAAATTCTTTGCACGAAAAGAGGACGACGTAAATAGTCCATTTAGATTTTAGATACGAAATGGACGAATTATAGTCAATTTAATTTTTTATAAAAATTTTAAAAATGGACGATGTATAGTCTATTAAATTTTGTATATATAGTCAGTCCATTTAATTTTGTGCATCTTAAATAGACGATGTATAGTCTATATAATTTTTTGCACATGAATCGGACGATTTATAGTCGATAAAATTTTTTCATAAAAAATTGAAAAAAAGACGATGTATAGTCCATTATATTTTTATCATAAAAAATTTTTTTGCATGAAAAATGGATGATGTATAGTTTATTAAATTCTTTGCACGAAAAGAAGACGACGTATAAAGTCCATTTAGTTTTTTAGATACGAAATGGACGAATTATAGTCAATTTAATTTTTTTTTTTCAATTTACAAATGGACGATGTATAGTCCATTAAATTTTGTATATATAGTCAGTCCATTTAAATGTTTGCATCTAAAATATACGATGTATAGTCTATATAATTATTTGCACATGAATCGGACGATTTATAGTCGATAAAATTTTTTCATAAAAAATTGAAAAAAAGACGATGTATAGTCTATTATATTTTTTTCATAAAAAAATTTTTTGCATGAAAAATGGATGATGTATAGTTTATTAAATTCTTTGCACGAAAAGAAGACGACGTATATAGTCCATTTAGTTTTTGAGATACGAAATGGACGAATTATAGTCAATTAATTTTTTTTTTTAATTTAAAAATGGACGATGTATAGTCCATTAAATTTTGTGTATATAGTCAGTCCATTTAAATGTTTGCATTTAAAATAGACGATGTATACTCTATATAATTATTTGCACATGAATCGGACGATTTATAGTCGATAAAATTTTTTCATAAAAAATTAAAAAAAAGACGATGTATAGTCCATTATATTTTTTTCATAAAAAATATTTTTGCATGAAAAATGGATGATGTATAGTTTATTAAATTCTTTGCACGAAAAGAAGACGACGTATATAGTCCATTTATTTTTTAGATACGAAATGGACGAATTATAGTCAATTTAATTTTTTTTGTAATTTAAAAATGGACGATGTATAGTCCATTAAATTTTGTATATATAGTCAGTCCATTTAAATGTTTGCATCTAAAATAGACGATGTATAGTCTATATGATTTTTTGCACATAAATCGGACAATTTATAGTCGATAAAATTTTTTCATAAAAAATTGAAAAAAAGATGTATAGTCCATTATATTTTTTTCATAGAAAATTTTTTTGCATGAAAAATGGATGATGTATAGTTTATTAAATTCTTTGCATGAAAAGAAGACGACGTATATAGTCCATTTAAGTTTTTACATACGAAATGGACAAATTATAGTCAATTAAATTTTTTTTAAATTTAAAAATGGACGATGTATAGTCTATTAAATTTTGTATTTATAGTCAGTCCATTTAATTTTCTGCATCTTAAATAGACGATGTATAGTCTATATAATTTTTTGCACATGAATCGGACGATTTATAGTCGATAAAATTTTTTCATAAAAAATTGAAAAAAAGACGATATATTCCATTATATTTTTTTCATAAAAAAATTTTTTTCATGAAAAATGGATGATGTATAGTTTATTAAATTCTTTGCACGAAAAGAAGACGGCATATATAGTCCATTTAGTTTTTTAGATACGAAATGATCGAATTATAGTCAATTTAATTTTTTTTTTATTTATAAATGGACGATGTATAGTCTATTAAATTTTGTATATATAGTCAGTCCATTTAATTTGTGCATCTTAAATAGACGATGTATAGTCTATATAATTTTTTGCAATTAAATCGGACGATTTATAGTCGATAAAATTTTTTCATAAAAAATTGAAAAAAAGACGATCTATAGTCCATTATATTTTTTTCATAAAAAAATTTTTTGCATGAAAAATGGATGATGTATAGTTTATTAATAGTCCATTAAATTTTGTATATATAGTCAGTCCATTTAAATGTTTGCATCTAAAATAGACCATGTATAGTTTATATAATTATTTGCACATGAATCGGACGATTTATAGTCGATAAAATTTTTTCATAAAAAATTGAAAAAATATATAGAATATATATTTTTCATAAAAAAATTTTTTGCATGAAAAATGGATGATGTATAGTTTATTAAATTCTTTGCAATTAAATCGGACGATTTATAGTCGATAAAATTTTTTCATAAAATATTGAAAAAAAGACGATCTATAGTCCATTATATTTTTTTCATAAAAAAATTTTTTGCATGAAAAATGGATGATGTATAGTTTATTAAATTCTTTGCACGAAAAGAAGACGACGTATATAGTCCATTTAGTTTTTGAGATACGAAATGGACGAATTATAGTCAATTAATTTTTTTTTTAATTTAAAAATGGACGATGTATAGTCCATTAAATTTTGTGTATATAGTCAGTCCATTTAAATGTTTGCATTTAAAATAGACGATGTATACTCTATATAATTATTTGCACATGAATCGAACGATTTATAGTCGATAAAATTTTTTCATAAAAAATTGAAAAAATATATAAAATATATATTTTTCATAAACAAATTTTTTCCATGAAAAATGGATGATATATAGTTTATTAAATTCTTTGCACGAAAAGAAGACGACGTATATAGTCGATTTAGTTTTTTAGATACGAAATGGACAAATTATAGTCCATTTAATTTTTTTTTAATTTAAAAATGGACGATGTATAGTCCATTAAAATTTGTATATATGGTCAGTCCATTTAAATGTTTGCATCTACAATAGACGATGTATAGTCTATATAATTATTTGCACATGAATCGGACGATTTATAGTCGATAAAATTTTTTCATAAGAAATTGAAAAAAAGACGATGTATAGTCCATTATATTTTTTTCATAAAAAAATTTTTTGCATGAAAAATGGATGATGTATAGTTTATTAAATTCTTTGCACGAAAAGAAGACGACGTATATAGTCCATTTAGTTTTTTAGATACGAAATGGACGAATTATAGTCAATTAATTTTTTTTTTAATTTAAAAATGGACGATGTATAGTCCATTAAATTTTGTATATATAGTCAGTCCATTTAATTTTGTGCATCTTAAATAGACGATGTATAGTCTATATAATTATTTGCACATGAATCGGACGATTTATAGTCGATAAAATTTTTTCATAAAAAATTGAAAAAAAGACGATGTTTAGCCCATTATATTTTTATCATAAAAAATTTTTTTGCATGAAAAATGGATGATGTATAGTTTATTAAATTCTTTGCACGAAAAGAAGACGACGTATATAGTCCATTTAGTTTTTTAGATACGAAATGGACGAATTATAGTCAATTTAATTTTTTTTTTAAATTTAAAAATGGACGATGTATAGTCCATTAAATTTTGTATATATAGTCAGTCCATTTAAATGTTTGCATCTTAAATAGACGATGTATAGTCTATATAATTTTTGCACATGAATCGGACGATTTATAGTCGATAAAATTCTTTCATAAAAAATTGAAAAAAGACGATGTATAGTCCATTATATTTTTTTCATAAAAAAATATTTTGCATGAAAAATGGATGATGTATAGTTTATTAAATTCTTTGCACGAAAAGAGGACGACGTAAATAGTCCATTTAGATTTTAGATACGAAATGGACGAATTATAGTCAATTTAATTTTTTATAAAAATTTTAAAAATGGACGATGTATAGTCTATTAAATTTTGTATATATAGTCAGTCCATTTAATTTTGTGCATCTTAAATAGACGATGTATAGTCTATATAATTTTTTGCACATGAATCGGACGATTTATAGTCGATAAAATTTTTTCATAAAAAATTGAAAAAAAGACGATGTATAGTCCATTATATTTTTATCATAAAAAATTTTTTTGCATGAAAAATGGATGATGTATAGTTTATTAAATTCTTTGCACGAAAAGAAGACGACGTATAAAGTCCATTTAGTTTTTTAGATACGAAATGGACGAATTATAGTCAATTTAATTTTTTTTTTCAATTTACAAATGGACGATGTATAGTCCATTAAATTTTGTATATATAGTCAGTCCATTTAAATGTTTGCATCTAAAATATACGATGTATAGTCTATATAATTATTTGCACATGAATCGGACGATTTATAGTCGATAAAATTTTTTCATAAAAAATTGAAAAAAAGACGATGTATAGTCTATTATATTTTTTTCATAAAAAAATTTTTTGCATGAAAAATGGATGATGTATAGTTTATTAAATTCTTTGCACGAAAAGAAGACGACGTATATAGTCCATTAAGTTTTTGAGATACGAAATGGACGAATTATAGTCAATTAATTTTTTTTTTTAATTTAAAAATGGACGATGTATAGTCCATTAAATTTTGTGTATATAGTCAGTCCATTTAAATGTTTGCATTTAAAATAGACGATGTATACTCTATATAATTATTTGCACATGAATCGGACGATTTATAGTCGATAAAATTTTTTCATAAAAAATTAAAAAAAAGACGATGTATAGTCCATTATATTTTTTTCATAAAAAATATTTTTGCATGAAAAATGGATGATGTATAGTTTATTAAATTCTTTGCACGAAAAGAAGACGACGTATATAGTCCATTTATTTTTTAGATACGAAATGGACGAATTATAGTCAATTTAATTTTTTTTTTAATTTAAAAATGGACGATGTATAGTCCATTAAATTTTGTATATATAGTCAGTCCATTTAAATGTTTGCATCTAAAATAGACGATGTATAGTCTATATGATTTTTTGCACATAAATCGGACAATTTATAGTCGATAAAATTTTTTCATAAAAAATTGAAAAAAAGATGTATAGTCCATTATATTTTTTTCATAGAAAATTTTTTTGCATGAAAAATGGATGATGTATAGTTTATTAAATTCTTTGCATGAAAAGAAGACGACGTATATAGTCCATTTAAGTTTTTACATACGAAATGGACAAATTATAGTCAATTAAATTTTTTTTAAATTTAAAAATGGACGATGTATAGTCTATTAAATTTTGTATTTATAGTCAGTCCATTTAATTTTCTGCATCTTAAATAGACGATGTATAGTCTATATAATTTTTTGCACATGAATCGGACGATTTATAGTCGATAAAATTTTTTCATAAAAAATTGAAAAAAAGACGATATATTCCATTATATTTTTTTCATAAAAAAATTTTTTTCATGAAAAATGGATGATGTATAGTTTATTAAATTCTTTGCACGAAAAGAAGACGGCATATATAGTCCATTTAGTTTTTTAGATACGAAATGATCGAATTATAGTCAATTTAATTTTTTTTTTATTTATAAATGGACGATGTATAGTCTATTAAATTTTGTATATATAGTCAGTCCATTTAATTTGTGCATCTTAAATAGACGATGTATAGTCTATATAATTTTTTGCAATTAAATCGGACGATTTATAGTCGATAAAATTTTTTCATAAAAAATTGAAAAAAAGACGATCTATAGTCCATTATATTTTTTTCATAAAAAAATTTTTTGCATGAAAAATGGATGATGTATAGTTTATTAATAGTCCATTAAATTTTGTATATATAGTCAGTCCATTTAAATGTTTGCATCTAAAATAGACCATGTATAGTTTATATAATTATTTGCACATGAATCGGACGATTTATAGTCGATAAAATTTTTTCATAAAAAATTGAAAAAATATATAGAATATATATTTTTCATAAAAAAATTTTTTGCATGAAAAATGGATGATGTATAGTTTATTAAATTCTTTGCAATTAAATCGGACGATTTATAGTCGATAAAATTTTTTCATAAAAAATTGAAAAAAAGACGATCTATAGTCCATTATATTTTTTTCATAAAAAAATTTTTTGCATGAAAAATGGATGATGTATAGTTTATTAAATTCTTTGCACGAAAAGAAGACGACGTATATAGTCCATTTAGTTTTTGAGATACGAAATGGACGAATTATAGTCAATTAATTTTTTTTTTAATTTAAAAATGGACGATGTATAGTCCATTAAATTTTGTGTATATAGTCAGTCCATTTAAATGTTTGCATTTAAAATAGACGATGTATACTCTATATAATTATTTGCACATGAATCGGACGATTTATAGTCGATAAAATTTTTTCATAAAAAATTGAAAAAATATATAAAATATATATTTTTCATAAACAAATTTTTTCCATGAAAAATGGATGATATATAGTTTATTAAATTCTTTGCACGAAAAGAAGACGACGTATATAGTCGATTTAGTTTTTTAGATACGAAATGGACAAATTATAGTCCATTTAATTTTTTTTTAATTTAAAAATGGACGATGTATAGTCCATTAAAATTTGTATATATGGTCAGTCCATTTAAATGTTTGCATCTACAATAGACGATGTATAGTCTATATAATTATTTGCACATGAATCGGACGATTTATAGTCGATAAAATTTTTTCATAAGAAATTGAAAAAAAGACGATGTATAGTCCATTATATTTTTTTCATAAAAAATTTTTTTGCATGAAAAATGGATGATGTATAGTTTATTAAATTCTTTGCACGAAAAGAAGACGACTTATATAGTCCATTTAGTTTTTTAGATACGAAATGGACGAATTATAGTCAATTTAATTTTTTTTTAATTTAAAAATGGACGATGTATAGTCCATTAAATTTTGTATATATAGTCAGTCCATTTAAATGTTTGCATCTAAAATAGACGATGTATAGTCTATATAATTATTTGCACATGAATCGGACGATTTATAGTCGATAAAATTTTTTCATAAAAAATTGAAAAAATATATAAAATATATATTTTTCATAAAAAAATTTTTTCCATGAAAAATGGATGATATATAGTTTATTAAATTCTTTGCACGAAAAGAAGACGACGTATATAGTCCATTTAGTTTTTTAGATACGAAATGGACAAATTATAGTCAATTTAATTTTTTTTTTTAATTTAAAAATGGACGATGTATAGTCCATTAAATTTTGTATATATAGTCAGTCCATTTAAATGTTTGCATCTACAATAGACGATGTATAGTCTATATAATTATTTGCACATGAATCGGACGATTTATAGTCGATAAAATTTTTTCATAAGAAATTGAAAAAAAGACGATGTATAGTCCATTATATTTTTTTCATAAAAAAATTTTTTGCATGAAAAATGGATGATGTATAGTTTATTAAATTCTTTGCACGAAAAGAAGACGACGTATATAGTCCATTTAGTTTTTTAGATACGAAATGGACGAATTATAGTCAATTAAATTTTTTTTTTTAAATTTAAAAATGGACGATGTATAGTCTATTAAATTTTGTATATATAGTCAGTCCATTTAATTTGTGCATCTTAAATAGACGATGTATAGTCTATATAATTTTTTGCAATTAAATCGGACGATTTATAGTCGATAAAATTTTTTCATAAAAAATTGAAAAAAAGACGATGTATACCATATATTTTTTTTCATAAAAAAATTTTTTGCATGAAAAATGGATGATATATAGTTTATTAAATTCTTTGCACGAAAAGAAGACGACGTATATAGTCAATTTAGTTTTTTAGATACGAAATGGACGAATTATAGTCAATTTAATTTTTTTTTTTTTATTTAAAAATGGACGATGTATATTCCATTAAATTTTGTATATATAGTCAGTCCATTTAAATGTTTGCATCTAAAATAGACGATGTATACTCTATATAATTATTTGCACATGAATCGGACGATTTATAGTCGATAAAATTTTTTCATAAAAAATTGAAAAAATATATAAAATATATATATTTTTCATAAAAAAATTTTTTCCATGAAAAATGGATGATATATAGTTTATTAAATTCTTTGCACGAAAAGAAGACGACGTATATAGTCCATTTAGTTTTTTAGATACGAAATGGACGAATTATAGTCAATTAAATTTTTTTTTTAATTTAAAAATGGACGATGTATAGTCCATTAAATTTTGTATATATAGTCAGTCCATTTAAATGTTTGCATCTAAAATAGACGATGTATAGTCTATATAATTATTTGCACATGAATCGGACGATTTATAGTCGATAAAATTTTTTCATAAAAAATTTAAAAAAAGACGATGTATAATAATAGTCCATTATATTTTTTTCATAAAAAATTTTTTGCATGAAAAATGGATGATGTATAGTTTATTAAATTCTCTGCAGGAAAAGAAGACGACGTATATAGTCCATTTAAGTTTTTACATACGAAATGGACAAATTATAGTCAATTTAATTTTTTATAAAAATTTTAAAAATGGACGATGTATAGTCTATTAAATTTTGTATATATAGTCAGTCCATTTAATTTTGTGCATCTTAAATAGACGATGTATAGTCTATATAATTTTTTGCACATGAATCGGACGATTTATAGTCGATAAAATTTTTTCATAAAAAATTGAAAAAAAGACGATGTATAGTCCATTATATTTTTATCATAAAAAATTTTTTTGCATGAAAAATGGATGATGTATAGTTTATTAAATTCTTTGCACGAAAAGAAGACGACGTATATAGTCCATTTAGTTTTTTAGATACGAAATGGACGAATTATAGTCAATTTAATTTTTTTTTTAAATTTAAAAATGGACGATGTATAGTCCATTAAATTTTGTATATATAGTCAGTCCATTTAAATGTTTGCATCTTAAATAGACGATGTATAGTCTATATAATTTTTGCACATGAATCGGACGATTTATAGTCGATAAAATTCTTTCATAAAAAATTGAAAAAAGACGATGTATAGTCCATTATATTTTTTTCATAAAAAAATATTTTGCATGAAAAATGGATGATGTATAGTTTATTAAATTCTTTGCACGAAAAGAGGACGACGTAAATAGTCCATTTAGATTTTAGATACGAAATGGACGAATTATAGTCAATTTAATTTTTTATAAAAATTTTAAAAATGGACGATGTATAGTCTATTAAATTTTGTATATATAGTCAGTCCATTTAATTTTGTGCATCTTAAATAGACGATGTATAGTCTATATAATTTTTTGCACATGAATCGGACGATTTATAGTCGATAAAATTTTTTCATAAAAAATTGAAAAAAAGACGATGTATAGTCCATTATATTTTTATCATAAAAAATTTTTTTGCATGAAAAATGGATGATGTATAGTTTATTAAATTCTTTGCACGAAAAGAAGACGACGTATATAGTCCATTTAGTTTTTTAGATACGAAATGGACGAATTATAGTCAATTTAATTTTTTTTTTAAATTTAAAAATGGACGATGTATAGTCCATTAAATTTTGTATATATAGTCAGTCCATTTAAATGTTTGCATCTAAAATAGACGATGTATAGTCTATTTAATTTTTTGCACATGAATCGGACGATTTATAGTCGATAAAATTTTTTCATAAAAAATTGAAAAAAAGACGATGTATAGTCCATTATATTTTTATCATAAAAAAATTTTTTGCATGAAAAATGGATGATGTATAGTTTATTAAATTCTTTGCACGAAAAGAAGACGACGTATATAGTCCATTTAGTTTTTTAGATACGAAATGGACGAATTATAGTCAATTTAATTTTTTTTTTTAATTTAAAAATGGACGATGTATAGTCTATTAAATTTTGTATATATAGTCAGTCCATTTAATTGGACAAATTATAGTCAATTTAATTTTTTATAAAAATTTTAAAAATGGACGATGTATAGTCCATTAAATTTTGTATATATAGTCAGTCCATTTAAATGTTTGCATCTTAAATAGACGATGTATAGTCTATATAATTTTTGCACATGAATCGGACGATTTATAGTCGATAAAATTTTTTCATAAAAAATTTAAAAAAAGACGATGTATAGTCCATTATATTTTTTTCATAAAAAAATTTTTTGCATGAAAAATGGATGATGTATAGTTTATTAAATTCTTTGCACGAAAAGAAGACGACGTATATAGTCCATTTAGTTTTTTAGATACGAAATGGACGAATTATAGTCAATTTAATTTTTTTTTTAAATTTAAAAATGGACGATGTATAGTCCATTAAATTTTGTATATATAGTCAGTCCATTTAAATGTTTGCATCTTAAATAGACGATGTATAGTCTATATAATTTTTGCACATGAATCGGACGATTTATAGTCGATAAAATTTTTTCATAAAAAATTTAAAAAAAGACGATATATAGTCCATTATATTTTTTTCATAAAAAAATTTTTTGCATGAAAAATGGATGATGTATAGTTTATTAAATTCTTTGCACGAAAAGAGGACGACGTAAATAGTCCATTTAGATTTTAGATACGAAATGGACGAATTATAGTCAATTTAATTTTTTATAAAAATTTTAAAAATGGACGATGTATAGTCTATTAAATTTTGTATATATAGTTAGTCCATTTAATTTTGTGCATCTTAAATAGACGATGTATAGTCTATATAATTTTTTGCACATGAATCGGACGATTTATAGTCGATAAAATTTTTTCATAAAAAATTGAAAAAAAGACGATGTATAGTCCATTATATTTTTATCATAAAAAATTTTTTTGCATGAAAAATGGATGATGTATAGTTTATTAAATTCTTTGCACGAAAAGAAGACGACGTATATAGTCCATTTAGTTTTTTAGATACGAAATGGACGAATTATAGTCAATTTAATTTTTTTTTTAAATTTAAAAATGGACGATGTATAGTCCATTAAATTTTGTATATATAGTCAGTCCATTTAAATGTTTGCATCTAAAATAGACGATGTATAGTCTATATAATTTTTTGCATATGAATCGGACGATTTATAGTCGATAAAACTTTTTCATAAAAAATTTAAAAAAAGACGATGTATAGTCCTTTATATTTTTTTCATAAAAAAATTTTTTGCATGAAAAATGGATGATGTATAGTTTAATAAATTCTTTGCACGAAAAGAAGATGACGTATATAGTCCATTTAAGTTTTTACATACAAAATGGGAAAATTATAGTCAATTTAATTCTTTATAAAAATTTTAAAAATGGACGATGTATAGTCTATTAAATTTTGTATATATAGTCAGTCCATTTAATTTTGTGCATCTTAAATAGACGATGTATAGTCTATATAATTTTTTGCACATGAATCGGACGATTTATAGTCGATAAAATTTTTTCATAAAAAATTGAAAAAAAGACGATGTAGATATAGTCCATTATATTTTTTTCATAAAAAAATTTTTTGCATGAAAAATGGATGATGTATAGTTTATTAAATTCTTTGCATGAAAAGAAGACGACGTATATAGTCCATTTAGTTTTTTAGATACAAAATGGACAAATTATAGTCAATTTAATTTTTTTTTAAATTTAAAAATGGACGATGTATAGTCTATTAAATTTTGTATATATAGTCAGTCCATTTAATTTTTTGCATCTTTAATAGACGATGTATAGTCTATATATTTTTTTGCACATGAATCGGACGATTTATAGTCGATAAAATTTTTTCATAAAAAATTTAAAAAAAGACGATTATATTTTTTTCATAAAAAATTTTTTTGCATGAAAAATGGATGATGTATAGTTTATTAAATTCTTTGCACGAAAAGAAGACGACGTATATAGTCCATTTAAGTTTTTACATACGAAATGGGCAAATTATAGTCAATATAATTTTTTATAAAAATTTTAAAAATGGACGATGTATAGTCCATTAAATTTTGTATATATAGTCAGTCCATTTAAATGTTTGCATCTAAAATAGACGATGTATAGTCTATATAATTTTTTGCATATGAATCGGACGATTTATAGTCGATAAAACTTTTTCATAAAAAATTTAAAAAAAGACGATGTATAGTACTTTATATTTTTTTCATAAAAAAATTTTTTGCATGAAAAATGGATGATGTATAGTTTAATAAATTCTTTGCACGAAAAGAAGATGACGTATATAGTCCATTTAAGTTTTTACATACAAAATGGGAAAATTATAGTCAATTTAATTTTTTATAAAAATTTTAAAAATGGACGATGTATAGTCTATAAATTTTGTATATATAGTCAGTCCATTTAATTTTTTGCATCTAAAGTAGACGATGTATAGTCTATATAATTTTTTGCACATGAATCGGACGATTTATAGTCGATAAAATTTTTTCATAAAAAATTTAAAAAAAGACGATGTATAGTCCATTATATTTTTTTCATAAAAAAATTTTTTGCATGAAAAATGGATGATGTATAGTTTATTAAATTCTTTGCACGAAAAGAAGATGACGTATATAGTCCATTTAAGTTTTTACATACGAAATGGGCAAATTATAGTCAATTTAATTTTTTATAAAAATTTTAAAAATGGACGATGTATAGTCCATTAAATTTTGTATATATAGTCAGTCCATTTAAATGTTTGCATCTTAAATAGACGATGTATAGTCTATATAATTTTTGCACATGAATCGGACGATTTATAGTCGATAAAATTTTTTCATAAAAAATTGAAAAAAAGACGATATATAGTCCATTATATTTTTTTCATAAAAAATTTTTTGCATGAAAAATGGGTGATGTATATTTTATTAAATTCTTTGCACGAAAAGAAGACGACGTATATAGTCCATTTAAGTTTTTACATACGAAATGGACAAATTATAGTCAATTTAATTTTTTATAAAAATTTTAAAAATGGACGATGTATAGTTCATTAAATTTTTTATATATAGTCAGTCCATTTAATTTTGTGCATCTTAAATAGACGATGTATAGTCTATATAATTTTTTGCACATGAATCGGACGATTTATAGTCGATAAAATTTTTTCATAAAATATTTAAAAAAGACGACGTATAGTCCATTATATTTTTTTCATAAAAAAATTTTTTGCATGAAAAATGGATGATGTATAGTTTATTAAATTCTTTGCACGAAAAGAAGACGACGTATATAGTCCATTTAGTTTTTTAGATACGAAATGGACGAATTATAGTCAATTTAATTTTTTTTTTAATTTAAAAATGGACGATGTATAGTCCATTAAATTTTTTATATATAGTAAGTCCATTTAAATGTTTGCATCTAAAATAGACGATGTATAGTCTATATAATTTTTTGCACATGAATCGGACGATTTATAGTCGATAAAATTTTTTCATAAAAAATTTAAAAAAAAAGATTATATTTTTTTTTCATAAAAAATTTTTTTGCATGCAAAATGGATGATGTATAGTTTATTAAATTCTTTGCACGAAAAGAAGACGACGTATATAGTCCATTTAAGTTTTTACATACGAAATGGACAAATTATAGTCAATTTAATTTTTTATAAAAATTTTAAAAATGGACGATGTATAGTCTATAAATTTTGTATATATAGTCAGTCCATTTAAATGTTTGCATCTAAAATAGACGATGTATAGTCTATATAATTATTTGCACATGAATCGGACGATTTATAGTAGATAAAATTTTTTCATAAAAATTTGAAAAAAAGACGATGTATATATAGTCCATTATATTTTTTTCATAAAAAAATTTTTTGCATGAAAAATTGATGATGTATAGTTTATTAAATTCTTTGCACGAAAAGAAGACGACGTATATAGTCCATTTAAGTTTTTACATAAGAAATGGGCAAATTATAGTCAATTTAATTTTTTATAAAAATTTTAAAAATGGACGATGTATAGTCCATTAAATTTTGTATATATAGTCAGTCTATTTAAATGTTTGCATCTTAAATAGACGATGTATAGTCTATATAATTTTTTGCACATGAATCGGACGATTTATAGTCGATAAAATTTTTTCATAAAAAATTGAAAAAAAGACGATTATATTTTTTTCATAAAAAATTTTTTTGCATGCAAAATGGATGATGTATAGTTTATTAAATTCTTTGCACGAAAAGAAGACGACGTATATAGTCCATTTAAGTTTTTACATACGAAATGGACAAATTATAGTCAATTTAATTTTTTATAAAAATTTTAAAAATGGACGATGTATAGTCTATAAATTTTGTATATATAGTCAGTCCATTTAAATGTTTGCATCTAAAATAGACGATGTATAGTCTATATAATTATTTGCACATGAATCGGACGATTTATAGTAGATAAAATTTTTTCATAAAAATTTGAAAAAAAGACGATGTATAGTCCATTATATTTTTTTCATAAAAAAATTTTTTGCATGAAAAATGGATGATGTATAGTTTATTAAATTCTTTGCACGAAAAGAAGACGACGTATATAGTCCATTTAGATTTTAGATACGAAATGGACGAATTATAGTCAATTTAATTTTTTATAAAAATTTTAAAAATGGACGATGTATAGTCTATTAAATTTTTTATATATAGTCAGTCCATTTAATTTTGTGCATCTTAAATAGACGATGTATAGTCTATATAATTTTTTGCACATGAATCGGACGATTTATAGTCGATAAAATTTTTTCATAAAAAATTTAAAAAAAAACGATGTATAGTCCATTATATTTTTTTCATAAAAAATTTTTATGCATGAAAAATGGATGATGTATAGTTTATTAAATTCTTTGCACGAAAAGAAGACGATGTATATAGTCCATTTAGTTTTTTAGATACGAAATGGACGAATTATAGTCAATTTAATTTTTTTTTTAATTTAAAAATGGACGATGTATAGTCTATTAAATTTTGTATATATAGTCAGTCCATTTAATTTTTTGCATCTAAAATAGACGATGTATAGTCTATATAATTTTTTGCACATGAATCGGACGATTTATAGTCGATAAAACTTTTTCATAAAAAATTGAAAAAAAGACGATTATATTTTTTTCATAAAAAATTTTTTTGCATGCAAAATGGATGATGTATAGTTTATTAAATTCTTTGCACGAAAAGAAGACGACGTATATAGTCCATTTAAGTTTTTACATACGAAATGGACAAATTATAGTCAATTTAATTTTTTATAAAAATTTTAAAAATGGACGATGTATAGTCTATAAATTTTGTATATATAGTCAGTCCATTTAAATGTTTGCATCTAAAATAGACGATGTATAGTCTATATAATTATTTGCACATGAATCGGACGATTTATAGTCGATAAAATTTTTTCATAAAAAATTTAAAAAAAGACGATGTATAGTCCATTATATTTTTTTCATAAAAAAAATTTTTGCATGAAAAATGGATGATGTACAGTTTATTAAATTCTTTGCACGAAAAGAAGACGACGTATATAGTCCATTTAGATTTTAGATACGAAATGGACGAATTATAATCAATTTAATGTTTTATAAAAATTTTAAAAATGGACGATGTATAGTCTATTAAATTTTGTATATATAGTCAGTCCATTTAATTTTTTGCATCTTAAATAGACGATGTATAGTCTATATAATTTTTTGCACATTAATCGGACGATTTATAGTCGATAAAATTTTTTCATAAAAAATTGAAAAAAAGACGATTATATTTTTTTCATAAAAAATTTTTTTGCATGAAAAATGGATGATGTATAGTGTATTAAATTCTTTGCACGAAAAGAAGACGACGTATATAGTCCATTTAGTTTTTTAGATACGAAATGGACGAATTATAGTCAATTTAATTTTTTTTTTAATTTAAAAATGGACGATGTGTAGTCTATTAAATTTTGTATATATAGTCAGTCCATTTAATTTTTTGCATCTTAAATAGACGATGTATAGTCTATATAAATTTTTGCACATGAATCGGACGATTTATAGTCGATAAAACTTTTTCATAAAAAATTGAAAAAAAAGACGATGTATAGTCCATTATATTTTTTTCATAAAAAAATTTTTTGCATGAAAAATGGATGATGTATAGTTTATTAAATTCTTTGCACGAAAAGAAGATGACGTATATAGTCCATTTAAGGTTTTACATACGAAATGGGCAAATTATAGTCAATTTAATTTTTTATAAAAATTTTAAAAATGGACGATGTATAGTCCATTAAATTTTGTATATATAGTCAGTCCATTTAAATGTTTGCATCTTAAATAGACGATGTATAGTCTATATAATTTTTGCACATGAATCGGACGATTTATAGTCGATAAAATTTTTTCATAAAAAATTGAAAAAAAAAGATATATAGTCCATTATATTTTTTTCATAAAAAATTTTTTGCATGAAAAATGGGTGATGTATATTTTATTAAATTCTTTGCACAAAAAGAAGACGACGTATATAGTCCATTTAAGTTTTTACATACGAAATGGACAAATTATAGTAAATTTTTTTTTTTTTAATTTAAAAATGGACGATGTATAGTCCATTAAATTTTGTATATATAGTCAGTCCATTTAAATGTTTGCATCTAAAATAGACGATATATAGTCTATATAATTATTTGCACATGAATCGGACGATTTATAGTCGATAAAATTTTTTCATAAAAAATTTAAAAAAAGACGATTATATTTTTTCATAAAAAATTTTTTTGCATGCAAAATGGATGATGTATAGTTTATTAAATTCTTTGCACGAAAAGAAGACGACGTATATAGTCCATTTAGTTTTTAAGATACGAAATGGACGAATTATAGTCAATTTAATTTTTTTCTAAATTTATAAATGGACGATGTGTAGTCCATTAAATTTTGTATATATAGTCAGTCCATTTAATTTTGTGCATCTTAAATAGACGATGTATAGTCAATATAATTTGTTGCACATGAATCGGACGATTTATAGTCGATACAATTTTTTCATAAAAAATTGAAAAAAAGACGATTATATTTTTTCATAAAAAATTTTTTTGCATGCAAAATGGATGATGTATAGTTTATTAAATTCTTTGCACAAAAAGAAGACGACGTATATAGTCCATTTAAGTTTTTACATACGAAATGGACAAATTATAGTAAATTTTTTTTTTAATTTTAAAATAGACGATGTATAGTCCATTAAATTTTGTATATATAGTCAGTCCATTTAAATGTTTGCATCTAAAATAGACGATGTATAGTCTATATAATTATTTGCACATCAATCGAACGATTTATAGTCGATAAAATTTTTTCATAAAAAATTGAAAAAAAGACGATGTATTATATATTATATTTTTTTCATAAAAAATTTTTTTGCATGCAAAATGGATGATGTATAGTTTATTAAATTCTTTGTACGAAAAGAAGACGACGTATATAGTCCATTTAAGTTTTTACATACGAAATGGACAAATTATAGTCAATGTAATTTTTTATAAAAATTTTATAAATGGACGATGTATAGTCTATTAAATTTTGTATATATAGTCAGTCCATTTAATTTTTTGCATCTTAAATAGACGATGTATAGTCTATATAATTTTTTGCACATGAATCGGACGATTTATATTCGATAAAATTTTTTCATAAAAAATTTAAAAAAGACGATGTATAGTCCATTATATTTTTTTCATAAAAAAATTTTTTGCATGAAAAATGGATGATGTATAGTTTATTAAATTCTTTGCACAAAAAGAAGACGACGTATATAGTCCATTTAAGTTTTTACATACGAAATGGACAAATTATAGTCAATTTTTTTTTTTAATGTAAAAATGGACGATGTATAGTCCATTAAATTTTGTATATATAGTCAGTCCATTTAAATGTTTGCATCTAAAATAGACGATGTATATATAGTCTATATAATTATTTGCACATGAATCGGACGATTTATAGTCTATAAAATTTTTTCATAAAAAATTGAAAAAAAGACGATGTATAGTCCATTATATATTTTTCATAAAAAAATTTTTTGCATGAAAAATGGATGATGTATAGTTTATTAAATTCTTTGCACAAAAAGAAGACGACGTATATATTGCATTTAAGTTTTTACATACGAAATGGACAAATTATAGTCAATTTTTTTTTTTTAATTTAAAAATGGACGATGTATAGTCCATTAAATTTTGTATATATAGTCAGTCCATTTAAATGTTTGCATCTAAAATAGACGATGTATATATAGTCTATATAATTATTTGCACATGAATCGGACGATTTATAGTCGATAAAATTTTTTCATAAAAAATTTAAAAAAAGACGATGTATAGTCCATTATATTTTTTTCATAAAAAAATTTTTTGCATGAAAAATGGATGATATATAGTGTATTAAATTCTTTGCACGAAAAGAAGATGACGTCTATAGTCCATTTAGTTTTTAGATACGAAATGGACGAATTATAGTCAATTTAATTTTTTATAAAAATTTTAAAAATGGACGATGTATAGTCTATTAAATTTTGTATATATAGTCAGTCCATTTAATTTTTTGCATCTTAAATAGACGATGTATAGTCTATATAATTTTTTGCACATGAATCGGACGATTTATAGTCGATAAAATTTTTTCATAAAAAATTTAAAAAAAGACGATGTATAGTCCATTATATTTTTTTCATAAAAAAATTTTTTACATTAAAAATGGATGATGTATAGTTTATTAAATTCTTTGCACGAAAAGACGACGACGTATATAGTCCATTTAGTTTTTTAGATACGAAATGATCGAATTATAGTCAATTTAATTTTTTTTTTAATTTATAAATGGACGATGTATAGTCCATTAAATTATTTATATATAGTCAGTCCATTTAATTTTGTGCATCTTAAATAGACGATATATAGTCTATATAATTTTTTGCACATGAATCGGACGATTTATAGTCGATAAAATTTTTTCATAAAAAATTGAAAAAAAGACGATGTATATATAGTCCATTATATTTTTTTCATAAAAAAATTTTTTGCATGAAAAATGGATGATGTATAGTTTATTAAATTCTTTGCACGAAAAGAAGACGACGTATATAGTCCATTTAGTTTTTAGATACGAAATGGACGAATTATAGTCAATTTAATTTTTTTTTTAAATTTAAAAATGGACGATGTATAGTCTATTAAATTTTTTATATATAGTCAGTCCATTTAATTTTTTGCATCTTAAATAGACGATGTATAGTCTATATAATTTTTTGCACATGAATCGGACGATTTATAGTTGATAAAATTTTTTCATAAAAAATTAAAAAAAAAGACGATGTATAGTCCTTTATATTTTATTCATAAAAAAATTTTTTACATGAAAAATGGATGATGTATAGTTTATTAAATTTCTTGCACGAAAAGAAGACGACGTATATAGTCCATTTAGTTTTTTAGATACGAAATGATCGAATTATAGTCAATTTCATTTTTTTTTTAAATTTAAAAATGGACGATGTATAGTCTATTAAATTTTTTATATATAGTCAGTCCATTTAATTTTGTGCATCTTAAATAGACGATGTATAGTCTATATAATTATTTGCACATGAATCGGACGATTTATAGTCGATAAAATTTTTTCATAAAAAATGGAAAAAAAGACGATGTTTAGCCCATTATATTTTTTTTTCATAAAAAAATTGTTTGCATGAAAAATGGATGATGTATTGTGTATTAATATCTTTGCACGAAAAGAAGACGAAGTATATAGTCCATTTAGTTTTTTAGATACGAAATGGACGAATTATAGTCAATTTAATTTTTTTTTTTAATTTAAAAATGGACGATGTATATTCTATTAAATTTTGTATATATAGTCAGTCCATTTCATTTGTGCATCTTAAATAGACGATGTATAGTCTATATAATTATTTGCACATGAATCGGACGATTTATAATCGATAAAATTTTTTCATAAAAAATTGAAAAAAATACGATGTATATTATACATCCATTTTATTTTTTTCATAAAAAATTTTTTTGCATGAAAAATGGATGATGTAATGTTTATTAAATTCTTTGCACGAAAAGAAGACGACGTATATAGTCCATTTAGTTTTTTAGATACGAAATGGACGAATTATATTCAATTTAATTTTTTTTTTAATTTATAAATGGACGATGTATAGTCCATTAAAATTTGTATATATAGTCAGTCCATTTAATTTTGTGCATCTTAAATAGACGATGTATAGTCTATATAATTTTTTGCACATGAATCGGACGATTTATAGTCGATAAAATTTTTTCATAAAAAATTGAAAAAAAGACCATGTATATATAGTACATTATATTTTTTTCATAAAAAATTTTTTTGCATGAAAAATGGATGATGTAATGTTTATTAAATTCTTTGCACGAAAAGAAGACGACGTACATATATAGTCCATTTAAGTTTTTACATACGAAATGGACGAATTATAGTTAATTTAATTTTTTATAAAAATTTTAAAAATGGACGATGTATAGTCTATTAAATTTTGTATATATAGTCAGTCCATTTAATTTTGTGCATCTTAAATAGACGATGTATAGTCTATATAATTTTTTGCACATGAATCGGACGATTTATAGTCGATAAAATTTTTTCATAAAAAATTTAAAAAAGACGATGTATATATAGTCCATTATATTTTTTTCATAAAAATATTTTTTGCATGAAAAATGGATGATGTATAGTTTATTAAATTCTTTGGACGAAAAGAAGACGACGTATATAGTCCATTTAGTTTTTTTACATACGAAATGGACGAATTATAGTCAATTTAATTTTTTTTTAAATTTATAAATAGACGATGTATAGTCTATATCATTTTTTGCACATGAATCGGACGATTTATAGTCGATAAAATTTTTTCATAAAAAATTGAAAAAAAGACGATGTATACCATTATATTTTTTTCATAAAAAATTTTTTGCATGAAAAATGGATGATGTATAGTTTATTAAATTCTTTGCACGAAAAGAAGACGACGTATATAGTCCATTTAAGTTTTTACATACGAAATGGACAAATTATAGTCAATTTAATTTTTTTTTTAATTTAAAAATGGACGATGTATAGTCTATTAAATTTTGTATATATAGTCAGTCCATTTAATTTTTTGCATCTTAAATAGACGATGTATAGTCTATATAATTTTTTGCACATGAATCGGACGATTTATAGTCGATAAAATTTTTTCATAAAAAATTGAAAAAAGACGATGTATAGTCCATTATTTTTTTTCATAAAAAAATTTTTTCCATGAAAAATGGATGATGTATAGTTTATTAAATTCTTTGCACGAAAAGAAGACGACGTATATAGTCCATTTGGTTTTTTAGATACGAAATGGACGAATTATAGTCAATTTAATTTTTTTTTTAATTTAAAAATGGACGATGTATAGTCTATTAAATTTTGTATATATAGTCAGTCCATTTAATTTTTTGCATCTTAAATAGACGATGTATAGTCTATATAATTTTTTGCACATGAATCGGACGATTTATAGTCGATAAAATTTTTTCATAAAAAATTAAAAAAAAAGACGATGTATAGTCCATTATATTTTTTTCATAAAAAAATTTTTTGCATGAAAAATGGATGATGTATAGTTTATTAAATTCTTTGCACGAAAAGAAGACGACGTATATAGCCCATTTAGTTTTTTAGATACGAAATGGACGAATTATAGTCAATTTAATTTTTTTTTTAATTTTATAAATGGACGATGTATAGTCTATTAAATTTTGTATTTATAGTCATTCCATTTAATTTTGTGCATCTTAAATAGACGATATATAGTCTATATAATTTTTTGCACATGAATCGGACGATTTATAGTCGATAAAATTTTTTCATAAAAAATTGAAAAAAATACGATGTATATGTATATGTATAGTCCATTATATTTTTTTCATAAAAAAATTTTTTGCATGAAAAATGGATGATGTATAGTTTATTAAATTCTTTGCACGAAAAGAAGACAACATACATAGTCCATTTAGTTTTTTAGATACGAAATGGACGAATTATAGTCAATTTAATTTTTTTTTAATTTAAAAATGGACGATGTATAGTCCATTAAATTTTGTATATATAGTCAGTCCATTTAATTTTGTGCATCTTAAATAGACGATGTATAGTCTATATAATTTTTTGCACATGAATCGGACGATTTATAGTCGATAAAATTTTTTCATAAAAAATTAAAAAAAAGACGACGTAGTCCATTATATTTTTTTCATAAAAAAATTTTTTGCATGAAAAATGGATGATGTATAGTTTATTAAATTCTTTTCAAGAAAAGAAGACGACGTATATAGTCCATTTAGTTTTTTAGATACGAAATGATCGAATTATAGTCAATTTAATTTTTTTTTAAATTTATAAATGGACGATGTATAGTCCATTAAATTTTGTATATATAGTCAGTCCATTTAATTTTGTGCATCTTAAATAGACGATGTATAGTCTATATAATTTTTTGCACATGAATCGGACGATTTATAGTCGATAAAATTTTTTCATAAAAAATTGAAAAAAAGACGATGTATAGTCCATTATATATTTTTCATAAAAAAATTTTTTGCATGAAAAATGGATGATGTATAGTTTATTAAATTCTTTGCACGAAAAGAAGACGACGTATATAGTCCATTTTATTTTTTAAATACGAAATGATCGAATTATAGTCAATTTAATTTTTTTTTTAAATTTAAAAATGGACGATGTATAGTCCATTAAATTTTGTATATATAGTCAGTCCATTTAATTTTTTGCATCTTAAATAGACGATGTATAGTCTATATAATTTTTTGCACATGAATCGGACGATTTATAGTCGATAAAATTTTTTCATAAAAAATTGAAAAAAAGACGATGTATAGTCCATTATATTTTTTTCATTAAAAAATTTTTTGCATGAAAAATTGATGATGTATAGTTTATTAAATTCTTTGCACGAAAAGAAGATGACGTATATAGTCCATTTAAGTTTTTACATACGAAATGGACAAATTATAGTCAATTTAATTTTTTATAAAAATTTTAAAAATGGACGATGTATAGTCCATTAAATTTTGTATATATAGTCAGTCCATTTAATTTTGTGCATCTTAAATAGACGATGTATAGTCTATATAATTTTTTGCACATGAATCGGACGATTTATAGTCGATAAAATTTTTTCATAAAAAATTGAAAAAGACGATGTATTGTCCATTATATTTTTTTCATAAAAAATTTTTTTGCATGAAAAATGGATGATGTATAGTTTATTAAATTCTTTGCACGAAAAGAAGACGACGTATATAGTCCATTTAGTTTTTTAGATACGAAATGATCGAATTATAGTCAATTTAATTTTTTTTTAAATTTATAAATGGACGATGTATAGTCCATTAAATTTTGTATATATAGTCAGTCCATTTAATTTTGTGCATCTTAAATAGACGATGTATAGTCTATATAATTTTTTGCACATGAATCGGACGATTTATAGTCGATAAAATTTTTTCATAAAAAATTGAAAAAAAGGCGATGTATAGTCCATTATATTTTTTTCATAAAAAAATTTTTTGCATGAAAAATGGATGATGTATAGTTTATTAAATTCTTTGCACGAAAAGAAGACGACGTATATAGTCCATTTAGTTTTTTAGATACGAAATGGACGAATTATAATCAATTTAATTTTTTTTTTAATTTTATAAATGGACGATGTATAGTCCATTAAATTTTGTATATATAGTCAGTCCATTTAATTTTGTGCATCTTAAATAGACGATGTATAACCTATATAATTTTTTCCACATGAATCGGACGATTTATAGTCGATAAAATTTTTTCATAAAAAATTAAAAAAAAGACGATGTATATAGTCCATTATATTTTTTTCATAAAAAAATTTTTTGCATGAAAAATGGATGATGTATAGTTTATGAAATTCTTTGCACGAAAAGAAGACGACGTATATAGTCCATTTAGTTTTTTAGATACGAAATGGACGAATTATAATCAATTTAATTTTTTTTTTAATTTTATAAATGGACGATGTATAGTCCATTAAATTTTGTATATATAGTCAGTCCATTTAATTTTGTGCATCTTAAATAGACGATGTATAACCTATATAATTTTTTCCACATGAATCGGACGATTTATAGTCGATAAAATTTTTTCATAAAAAATTAAAAAAAAGACGATGTATATAGTCCATTATATTTTTTTCATAAAAAAATTTTTTGCATGAAAAATGGATGATGTATAGTTTATGAAATTCTTTGCACGAAAAGAAGACGACGTATATAGTCCATTTAAGTTTTTACATACGAAATGGACAAATTATAGTCAATTTAATTTTTATAAAAATTTAAAAAATGGACGATGTATAGTCTATTAAATTTTGTATATATAGTCAGTCCATTTAATTTTGTGCATCTTAAATAGACGATGTATAGTCTATATAATTTTTTGCACATGAATCGGACGATTTATAGTCGATAAAATTTTTTCATAAAAAATTGAAAAAAGACGATGTATAGTCCATTATATTTTTTTCATAAAAAAATTTTTTGCATGAAAAATGGATGATGTATAGTTTATTAAATTCTTTGCATGAAAAGAAGACGACGTATATAGTCCATTTAGTTTTCTAGATACGAAATGATCGAATTATAGTCAATTTAATTTTTTTTTAAATTTTATAAATGGACGATGTATAGTCCATTAAATTTTGTATATATAGTCAGTCCATTTAATTTTGTGCATCTTAAATAGACGATGTATAGTCTATATAATTTTTTCCACATGAATCGGACGATTTATAGTCGATAAAAATTTTTCATAAAAAATTAAAAAAAAGACGATGTATATATAGTCCATTATATTTTTTTCATAAAAAAATTTTTTGCATGAAAAATGGATGATGTATAGTTTATTAAATTCTTTGCACGAAAAGAAGACGACGTATATAGTCCATTTACTTTTTTAGATACGAAATGGACGAATTATAGTCAATTTAATTTTTTTTTTAAATTTAAAAATGGACGATGTATAGTCTATTAAATTTTGTGTATATAGTCAGTCCATTTAATTTTTTGCATCTTAAATAGACGATGTATAGTCTATATAATTTTTTGCACATGAATCGGACGATTTATAGTCGATAAAATTTTTTCATAAAAAATTAAAAAAAAAGACGATGTATAGTCCATTATATTTTTTTCATAAAAAAATTTTTTCCATGAAAAATGGATGATGTATAGTTTATTAAATTCTTTGCACGAAAAGAAGACGACGTATAGAGTCCATTTAGATTTTTAGATACGAAATGATCGAATTATAATCAATTTAATTTTTTGCATCTTAAATAGACGATGTATAGTCTATATAATTTTTTGCACATGAATCGGACGATTTATAGTCGATAAAATTTTTTCATAAAAAATTAAAAAAATAGACGATGTAGTCCATTTTATTTTTTTCATAAAAAAATTTTTTGAATGAAAAATGGATGATGTATAGTTTATTAAATTCTTTGCACGAAAAGAAGACGACGTATATAGTCCATTTAGTTTTTTAGATACGAAATGATCGAATTATAATCAATTTAATTTTTTTTTTAATTTTATAAATGGACGATGTATTTTCAATGAAATTTTGTATATATAGTCAGTCCATTTAATTTTGTGCATCTTAAATAGACGATGTATAGTCTATATAATTTTTTGCACATGAATCGGACGATTTATAGTCGATAAAATTTTTTCATAAAAAATTTAAAAAAGACGATGTATAAGTCCATTATATTTTTTTCATAAAAAAGTTTTTGCATGAAAAATGGATGATGTATAGTTTATTAAATTCTTTGCACGAAAAGAAGACAACGTATATAGTCCATTTAGTTTTTTAGATATGAAATGATCGAATTATAGTCAATTTAATTCTTTTTTAATTTATAAATGGACGATGTATAGTCCATTAAATTTTGTATATATAGTCAGTCCATTTAATTTTGTGCATCTTAAATAGACGATGTATAGTCTATATAATTTTTTGCACATGAATCGGACGATTTATAGTCGATAAAATTTTTTCATAAAAAATTGAAAAAAAGACGATGTATAGTCCATTATATTTTTTTCATAAAAAAATTTTTTGCATGAAAAATGGATGATGTATAGTTTATTAAATTCTTTGCACGAAAAGAAGACGACGTATATAGTCCATTTAGTTTTTTAGATACGAAATGATAGAATTATAGTTAATTTAATTTTATTTTTTAATTTTATAAATGGGCGATGTATAGTCCATTAAATTTTGTATATATAGTCAGTCCATTTAATTTTGTGCATCTTCAATAGACGATGTATAATCTATATAATTTTTTCCACATGAATCGGACGATTTATAGTCGATAAAATTTTTTCATAAAAAATTAAAAAAAGACGATGTATAGTCCATTATATTTTTTTCATAAAAAAATTTTTTGCATGAAAAATGGATGATGTATAGTTTATTAAATTCTTTGCACGAAAAGAAGACGACGTATATAGTCCATTTAGTTTTTTAGATACGAAATGATCGAATTATAGTCAATTTAATTTTTTTTTAAATTTATAAATGGACGATGTATAGTCCATTAAATTTTGTATATATAGTCAGTCCATTTAATTTTGTGCATCTTAAATAGACGATGTATAATCTATATAATTTTTTCCACATGAATCGGACGATTTATAGTCGATAAAATTTTTTCATAAAAAATTAAAAAAAAGACGATGTATATAGTCCATTATATTTTTTTCATAAAAATATTTTTTGCATGAAAAATGGATGATGTATAGTTTATGAAATTCTTTGCACGAAAAGAAGACGACGTATATAGTCCATTTAAGTTTTTACATACGAAATGGACAAATTATAGTCAATTTAATTTTTTTTTTAATTTAAAAATGGACGATGTATAGTCTATTAAATTTTGTATATATAGTCAGTCCATTTAATTTTTTGCATCTTAAATAGACGATGTATAGTCTATATAATTTTTTGCACATGAATCGGACGATTTATAGTCGATAAAATTTTTTCATAAAAAATTAAAAAAAAGACGATGTATAGTCCATTATATTTTTTTCATAAAAAAATTTTTTGCATGAAAAATGGATGATGTATAGTTTATTAAATTCTTTGCACGAAAAGAAGACGACGTATATAGCCCATTTAGTTTTTTAGATACGAAATGGACGAATTATAGTCAATTTAATTTTTTTTTTTAATTTTATAAATGGACGATGTATAGTCTATTAAATTTTGTATATATAGTCATTCCATTTAATTTTGTGCATCTTAAATAGACGATGTATAGTCTATATAATTTTTTGCACATGAATCGGACGATTTATAGTCGATAAAATTTTTTCATAAAAAATTGAAAAAAAGACGATGTATATGTATATGTATAGTCCATTATATTTTTTTCATAAAAAAATTTTTTGCATGAAAAATGGATGATGTATAGTTTATTAAATTCTTTGCACGAAAAGAAGACGACATACATAGTCCATTTAGTTTTTTAGATACGAAATGGACGAATTATAGTCAATTTAATTTTTTTTTAATTTAAAAATGGACGATGTATAGTCCATTAAATTTTGTATATATAGTCAGTCCATTTAAATGTTTGCATCTAAAATAGACGATGTATAATCTATTTAATTATTTGCACATGAATCGGTCGATTTATAGTCGATAAAACCATTATACTTTTTTCATAAAAAAATTTTTTGCATGCAAAATGGATGATGTATAGTTTATTAAATTCTTTGCACGAAAAGAAGACGACGTATATAGTCCATTTAGTTTTTTAGATACGAAATGATCGAATTATAGTCAATTTAATTTTTTTTTTAATTTTATAAATGGATGATGTATAGTCCATTAAATTTTGTGTATATAGTCAGTCCATTTAATTTTGTGCATCTTAAATAGACGATGTATAGTCTATATAATTTTTTGCACATGAATCGGACGATTTATAGTCGATAAAATTTTTTCATAAAAAATTAAAAAAAAAGACGACGTAGTCCATTATATTTTTTTCATAAAAAAATTTTTTGCATGAAAAATGGATGATGTATAGTTTATTAAATTCTTTGCACGAAAAGAAGACGACGTATATAGTCCATTTAGTTTTTTAGATACGAAATGATCGAATTATAGTCAATTTAATTTTTTTTTAAATTTATAAATGGACGATGTATAGTCCATTAAATTTTGTATATATAGTCAGTCCATTTAATTTTGTGCATCTTAAATAGACAATGTATAGTCTATATAATTTTTTGCACATGAATCGGACGATTTATAGTCGATAAAATTTTTTCATAAAAAATTGAAAAAAAGACGATGTATAGTCCATTATATTTTTTTCATAAAAAAATTTTTTGCATGAAAAATGGATGATGTATAGTTTATTAAATTCTTTGCACGAAAAGAAGACGACGTATATAGTCCATTTTATTTTTTAAATACGAAATGATCGAATTATAGTCAATTTAATTTTTTTTTTTAATTTAAAAATGGACGATGTATAGTCCATTAAATTTTGTATATATAGTCAGTCCATTTAATTTTTTGCATCTTAAATAGACGATGTATAGTCTATATAATTTTTTGCACATGAATCGGACGATTTATAGTCGATAAAATTTTTTCATAAAAAATTTAAAAAAAGACGATGTATAGTCCATTATATTTTTTTCATAAAAAAATTTTTTCCATGAAAAATTGATGATGTATAGTTTATTAAATTCTTTGCACGAAAAGAAGATGACGTATATAGTCCATTTAAGTTTTTACATACGAAATGGACAAATTATAGTCAATTTAATTTTTTATAAAAATTTTAAAAATAGACGATGTATAGTCTATTAAATTTTGTATATATAGTCAGTCCATTTAATTTTGTGCATCTTAAATAGACGATGTATAGTCTATATAATTTTTTGCACATGAATCGGACGATTTATAGTCGATAAAATTTTTTCATAAAAAATTGAAAAAAGACGATGTATAGTCCATTATATTTTTTTCATAAAAAAATTTTTTGCATGAAAAATGGATGATGTATAGTTTATTAAATTCTTTGCATGAAAAGAAGACGACGTATATAGTCCATTTAGTTTTCTAGATACGAAATGATCGAATTATAGTCAATTTAATTTTTTTTTAATTTTATAAATGGACGATGTATAGTCCATTAAATTTTGTATATATAGTCAGTCCATTTAATTTTGTGCATCTTAAATAGACGATGTATAGTCTATATAATTTTTTGCACATGAATCGGACGATTTATAGTCGATAAAATTTTTTCATAAAAAATTGAAAAAAAGACGATGTATAGTCCATTATATTTTTTTTATAAAAAAATTTTTTGCATGAAAAATGGATGATGTATAGTTTATTAAATTCTTTGCACGAAAAGAAGACGACGTATAGAGTCCATTTAGATTTTTAGATACGAAATGATCGAATTATAATCAATTTAATTTTTTGCATCTTAAATAGACGATGTATAGTCTATATAATTTTTTGCACATGAATCGGACGATTTATAGTCGATAAAATTTTTTCATAAAAAATTAAAAAAAAGACGATGTAGTCCATTTTATTTTTTTCATAAAAAAATTTTTTGAATGAAAAATGGATGATGTATAGTTTATTAAATTCTTTGCACGAAAAGAAGACGACGTATATAGTCCATTTAGTTTTTTAGATACGAAATGATCGAATTATAATCAATTTAATTTTTTTTTTAATTTTATAAATGGACGATGTATTTTCAATTAAATTTTGTATATATAGTCAGTCCATTTAATTTTGTGCATCTTAAATAGACGACGTATAGTCTATATAATTTTTTGCACATGAATCGGACGATTTATAGTCGATAAAATTTTTTCATAAAAAATTGAAAAAAGACGATGTATAGTCCATTATATTTTTTTCATAAAAAAGTTTTTGCATGAAAAATGGATGATGTATAGTTTATTAAATTCTTTGCACGAAAAGAAGACAACGTATATAGTCCATTTAGTTTTTTAGATACGAAATGATCGAATTATAGTCAATTTAGTTCTTTTTTAATTTATAAATGGACGATGTATAGTCCATTAAATTTTGTATATATAGTCAGTCCATTTAATTTTGTGCATCTTAAATAGACGATGTATAGTCTATATAATTTTTTGCACATGAATCGGACGATTTATAGTCGATAAAATTTTTTCATAAAAATTTAAAAAAAGACGATGTATAGTCCATTATATTTTTTTCATAAAAAAATTTTTTGCATGAAAAATGGATGATGTATAGTTTATTAAATTCTTTGCACGAAAAGAAGACGACGTATATAGTCCATTTAGTTTTTTAGATACGAAATGATAGAATTATAGTTAATTTAATTTAATTTTTTAATTTTATAAATGGGCGATGTATAGTCCATTAAATTTTGTATATATAGTCAGTCCATTTAATTTTGTGCATCTTCAATAGACGATGTATAATCTATATAATTTTTTCCACATGAATCGGACGACTTATAGTCGATAAAATTTTTTCATAAAAAATTAAAAAAAGACGATGTATAGTCCATTATATTTTTTTCATAAAAAAATTTTTTGCATGAAAAATGGATGATGTATAGTTTATTAAATTCTTTGCACGAAAAGAAGACGACGTATATAGTCCATTTAGTTTTTTAGATACGAAATGGACGAATTATAATCAATTTAATTTTTTTTTTAATTTTATAAATGGACGATGTATAGTCCATTAAATTTTGTATATATAGTCAGTCCATTTAATTTTGTGCATTTTAAATAGACGATGTATAGTCTATATAATTTTTTGCACATGAATCGGACGATTTATAGTCGATAAAATTTTTTCATAAAAAATTGAAAAAAGACGATGTATAGTCCATTATATTTTTTTCATAAAAAAATTTTTTGCATGAAAAATGGATGATGTATAGTTTATTAAATTCTTTGCACGAAAAGAAGACGACGTATATAGTCCATTTAGTTTTTTAGATACGAAATGATCGAATTATAGTCAATTTAATTTTTTTTTTAATTTTATAAATGGACGATGTATAGTCCATTAAATTTTGTATATATAGTCAGTCCATTTAATTTTGTGCATCTTAAATAGACGATGTATAATCTATATAATTTTTTCCACATGAATCGGACGATTTATAGTCGGTAAAATTTTTTCATAAAAAAATTAAAAAAAGACGATGTATATATAGTCCATTATATTTTTTTCATAAAAAAATTTTTTGCATGAAAAATGGATGATGTATAGTTTATTAAATTCTTTGCACGAAAAGAAGACGACGTATATAGTCCATTTAGTTTTTTAGATACGAAATGTACGAATTATAGTCAATTTAATTTTTTTTTAAATTTAAAAATGGACGATGTATAGTCTATTAAATTTTGTATATATAGTCAGTCCATTTAATTTTTTGCATCTTAAAGAGACGATGTATAGTCTATATAATTTTTTCCACATGAATCGGACGATTTATAGTCGATAAAATTTTTTCATAAAAAATTGAAAATAAGACGATGTATAGTCCATTATATTTTTTTCATAAAAAAATTTTTTGCATGAAAAATGGATGATGTATAGTTTATTAAATTCTTTGCACGAAAAGAAGACGACGTATAGAGTCCATTTAGATTTTTAGATAAGAAATGATCGAATTATAATCAATTTAATTTTTTGCATCTTAAATAGACGATGTATAGTCTATATAATTTTTTGCACATGAATCGGACGATTTATAGTCGATAAAATTTTTTCATAAAAAATTGAAAAAAAGACGATGTATAGTCCATTATATTTTTTTTATAAAAAAATTTTTTGCATGAAAAATGGATGATGTATAGTTTATTAAATTCTTTGCACGAAAAGAAGACGACGTATATAGTCCATTTAGTTTTTTAGATACGAAATGGACGAATTATAATCAATTTAATTTTTTTTTTAATTTTATAAATGGACGATGTATAGTCCATTAAATTTTGTATATATAGTCAGTCCATTTAATTTTGTGCATCTTAAATAGACGATGTATAATCTATATATTTTTTTCCACATGAATCGGACGATTTATAGTCGATAAAATTTTTTCATAAAAAATTAAAAAAAAGACTGTGTATAGTCCATTATATTTTTTTCATAAAAAAATTTTTTGCATGAAAAATGGATGATGTATAGTTTATTAAATTCTTTGCACGAAAAGAAGACGACGTATATAGTCCATTTAAGTTTTTACATACGAAATGGACAAATTATAGTCAATTTAATTTTTTATAAAAATTTTAAAAATGGACGATGTATAGTCTATTAAATTTTGTATATATAGTCAGTCCATTTAATTTTGTGCATCTTAAATAGACGATGTATAGTCTATATAATTTTTTGCACATGAATCGGACGATTTATAGTCGATAAAATTTTTTCATAAAAAATTTAAAAAAAGACGATGTATAGTCCATTATATTTTTTTCATAAAAAAATTTTTTCCATGAAAAATGGATGATGTATAGTTTATTAAATTCTTTGCACGAAAAGAAGACGACGTATATAGTCCATTTAGTTTTTTAGATACGAAATGGACGAATTATAGTCAATTTAATTTTTTTTTAAATTTAAAAATGGACGATGTATAGTCTATTAAATTTTGTATATATAGTCAGTCCATTTAATTTTTTGCATCTTAAAGAGACGATGTATAGTCTATATAATTTTATGCACATGAATCGGAAGCTTTATAGTCGATAAAATTTTTTCATAAAAAATTTAAAAAAAGACGATGTATAGTCCATTATATTTTTTTCATAAAAAAATTTTTGCATGAAAAATGGATGATGTATAGTTTATTAAATTCTTTGCACGAAAAGAAGACAACGTATATAGTCCATTTAGTTTTTTAGATACGAAATGATCGAATTATAGTCAATTTAATTTTTTTTAAATTTATAAATGGACGATGTATAGTCCATTAAATTTTGTATATATAGTCAGTCCATTTAATTTTGTGCATCTTAAATAGACGATGTATAGTCTATATAATTTTTTGCACATGAATCGGACGATTTATAGTCGATAAAATTTTTTCATAAAAAATTAAAAAAAAGACGATGTAGTCCATTATATTTTTTTCATAAAAAAATTTTTTGCATGAAAAATGGATGATGTATAGTTTATTAAATTCTTTGCACGAAAAGAAGACGATGTATATAGTCCATTTAAGTTTTACATACGAAATGGACAAATTATAGTCAATTTAATTTTTTATAAAAATTTTTAAAATGGACGATGTATAGTCTTTTAAATTTTGTATATATAGTCAGTCCATTTAATTTTGTGCATCTTAAATAGACGATGTATAGTCTATATAATTTTTGCACATGAATCGGACGATTTATAGTCGATAAAATTTTTTCATAAAAAATTAAAAAAAAGACGATGTATAGTCCATTATATTTTTTTCATAAAAAAATTTTTTGCTTGAAAAATGGATGATGTATAGTTTATTAAATTCTTTGCACGAAAAGAATACGATGTATATAGTCCATTTAATTTTTTAGATACAGTCTATTAAATTTTGTATATATAGTCAGTCCATTTAATTTTTTGCATCTTAAATAGACGATGTATAGTCTATATAATTTTTTGCACATGAATCGGACGATTTATAGTCGATAAAATTTTTTCATAAAAAATTAAAAAAAAGACGATGTATATATAGTCCATTATATTTTTTTCATAAAAAAATTTTTTGCATGAAAAATGGATGATGTATAGTTTATTAAATTCTTTGCACGAAAAGAAGACGACGTATATAGCCCATTTAGTTTTTTAGATACGAAATGGACGAATTATAGTCAATTTAATTTTTTTTTTTAATTTTATAAATGGACGATGTATAGTCTATTAAATTTTGTATTTATCATCATTCCATTTAATTTTGTGCATCTTAAATAGACGATGTATAGTCTATATAATTTTTTGCACATGAATCGGACGATTTATAGTCGATAAAATTTTTTCATAAAAAATTGAAAAAAAGACGATGTATATGTATATGTATAGTCCATTATATTTTTTTCATAAAAAAATTTTTTGCATGCAAAATGGATGATGTATAGTTTATTAAATTCTTTGCACGAAAAGAAGACCACGTATATAGTCCATTTAGTTTTTTAGATACGAAATGATCGAATTATAGTCAATTTAATTTTTTTTTTAATTTTATAAATGGATGATGTATAGTCCATTAAATTTTGTATATATAGTCAGTCCATTTAATTTTGTGCATCTTAAATAGACGATGTATAGTCTATATAATTTTTTGCACATGAATCGGACGATTTATAGTCGATAAAATTTTTTCATAAAAAATTAAAAAAAAAGACGACGTAGTCCATTATATTTTTTTCATAAAAAATTTTTTTGCATGAAAAATGGATGATGTATAGTTTATTAAATTCTTTGCACGAAAAGAAGACGACGTATATAGTCCATTTAGTTTTTTAGATACGAAATGATCGAATTATAGTCAATTTAATTTTTTTTTAAATTTATAAATGGACGATGTATAGTCCATTAAATTTTGTATATATAGTCAGTCCATTTAATTTTGTGCATCTTAAATAGACGATGTATAGTCTATATAATTTTTTGCACATGAATCGGACGATTTATAGTCGATAAAATTTTTTCATAAAAAATTGAAAAAAAGACGATGTATAGGCCATTATATTTTTTTCATAAAAAATTTTTTTGCATGAAAAATGGATGATGTATAGTTTATTAAATTCTTTGCACGAAAAGAAGACGACGTATATAGTCCATTTAGTTTTTTTACATACGAAATGATAGAATTATAGTTAATTTAATTTTATTTTTTAATTTTATAAATGGGCGATGTATAGTCCATTAAATTTTGTATATATAGTCAGTCCATTTAATTTTGTGCATCTTCAATAGACGATGTATAATCTATATAATTTTTTCCACATGAATCGGACGACTTATAGTCGATAAAATTTTTTCATAAAAAATTAAAAAAAGACGATGTATAGTCCATTATATTTTTTTCATAAAAAAATTTTTTGCATGAAAAATGGATGATGTATAGTTTATTAAATTCTTTGCACGAAAAGAAGACGACGTATATAGTCCATTTAGTTTTTTAGATACGAAATGATCGAATTATAGTCAATTTAATTTTTTTTTAAATTTATAAATGGACGATGTATAGTCCATTAAATTTTGTATATATAGTCAGTCCATTTAATTTTGTGCATCTTAAATAGACGATGTATAGTCTATATAATTTTTTGCACATGAATCGGACGATTTATAGTCGATAAAATTTTTTCATAAAAAATTTAAAAAAAGACGATGTATAGTCCATTATATTTTTTTTATAAAAAAATTTTTTGCATGAAAAATGGATGATGTATAGTTTATTAAATTCTTTGCACGAAAAGAAGACGACGTATATAGTCCATTTAGTTTTTTAGATACGAAATGGACGAATTATAATCAATTTAATTTTTTTTTTAATTTTATAAATGGACGATGTATAGTCCATTAAATTTTGTATATATAGTCAGTCCATTTAATTTTTTGCATCTTAAATAGACGATGTATAGTCTATATAATTTTTTGCACATGAATCGGACGATTTATAGTCGATAAAATTTTTTCATAAAAAATTGAAAAAAGACGATGTATAGTCCATTATATTTTTTTCATAAAAAAATTTTTTGCATGAAAAATGGATGATGTATAGTTTATTAAATTCTTTGCACGAAAAGAAGACGACGTATATAGTCCATTTAGTTTTTTAGATACGAAATGGACGAATTATAATCAATTTAATTTTTTTTTTAATTTTATAAATGGACGATGTATAGTCCATTAAATTTTGTATATATAGTCAGTCCATTTAATTTTTTGCATCTTAAATAGACGATGTATAGTCTATATAATTTTTTGCACATGAATCGGACGATTTATAGTCGATAAAATTTTTTCATAAAAAATTGAAAAAAGACGATGTATAGTCCATTATATTTTTTTCATAAAAAAATTTTTTGCATGAAAAATGGATGATGTATAGTTTATTAAATTCTTTGCACGAAAAGAAGACGACGTATATAGTCCATTTAGTTTTTTAGATACGAAATGATCGAATTATAGTCAATTTAATTTTTTTTTTTAATTTTATAAATGGACGATGTATAGTCCATTAAATTTTGTATATATAGTCAGTCCATTTAATTTTGTGCATCTTAAATAGACGATGTATAATCTATATAATTTTTTCCACATGAATCGGACGATTTATAGTCGGTAAAATTTTTTCATAAAAAATTTAAAAAAAGACGATGTATATATAGTCCATTATATTTTTTTCATAAAAAAATTTTTTGCATGAAAAATGGATGATGTATAGTTTATTAAATTCTTTGCACGAAAAGAAGACGACGTATATAGTGCATTTAGTTTTTACATACGAAATGGACAAATTATAGTCAATTTAATTTTTTTTTTTAAATTTAAAAATGGACGATGTATAGTCCATTAAATTTTGTATATATAGTCAGTCCATTTAAATGTTTGCATCTAAAATAGACGATGTATAGTCTATATAATTATTTGCACATGAATCGGACGATTTATAGTCGATAAAATTTTTTCATAAAAAATTGAAAAAAAGACGATATAGTCCATTATATTTTTATCATAAAAAAATTTTTTGCATGAAAAATGGATGATGTATAGTTTATTAAATTCTTTGCACGAAAAGAAGACGACGTATATAGTCCATTTAGTTTTTTAGATACGAAATGGACGAATTATAGTCAATTTAATTTTTTATAAAAATTTTAAAAATGGACGATGTATAGTCTATTAAATTTTGTATATATAGTCAGTCCATTTAATTTTGTGCATCTTAAATAGACGATGTATAGTCTATATAATTTTTGGCACATGAATCGGACGATTTATAGTCGATAAAATTTTTTCATAAAAAATTGAAAAAAAGACGATATAGTCCATTATATTTTTTTCATAAAAAAATTTTTTGCATGAAAAATGGATGATGTATTATAGTTTATTAAATTCTCTGCAGGAAAAGAAGACGACGTATATAGTCCATTTAAGTTTTTACATACGAAATGGACAAATTATAGTCAATTTAATTTTTTATAAAAATTTTAAAAATGGACGATGTATAGTCTATTAAATTTTGTATATATAGTCAGTCCATTTAATTTTGTGCATCTTAAATAGACGATGTATAGTCTATATAATTTTTTGCACATGAATCGGACGATTTATAGTCGATAAAATTTTTTCATAAAAAATTGAAAAAAAGACGATGTATAGTCCATTATATTTTTATCATAAAAAATTTTTTTGCATGAAAAATGGATGATGTATAGTTTATTAAATTCTTTGCACGAAAAGAAGACGACGTATATAGTCCATTTAGTTTTTTAGATACGAAATGGACGAATTATAGTCAATTTAATTTTTTTTTTAAATTTAAAAATGGACGATGTATAGTCCATTAAATTTTGTATATATAGTCAGTCCATTTAAATGTTTGCATCTTAAATAGACGATGTATAGTCTATATAATTTTTGCACATGAATCGGACGATTTATAGTCGATAAAATTCTTTCATAAAAAATTGAAAAAAGACGATGTATAGTCCATTATATTTTTTTCATAAAAAAATATTTTGCATGAAAAATGGATGATGTATAGTTTATTAAATTCTTTGCACGAAAAGAGGACGACGTAAATAGTCCATTTAGATTTTAGATACGAAATGGACGAATTATAGTCAATTTAATTTTTTATAAAAATTTTAAAAATGGACGATGTATAGTCTATTAAATTTTGTATATATAGTCAGTCCATTTAATTTTGTGCATCTTAAATAGACGATGTATAGTCTATATAATTTTTTGCACATGAATCGGACGATTTATAGTCGATAAAATTTTTTCATAAAAAATTGAAAAAAAGACGATGTATAGTCCATTATATTTTTATCATAAAAAATTTTTTTGCATGAAAAATGGATGATGTATAGTTTATTAAATTCTTTGCACGAAAAGAAGACGACGTATATAGTCCATTTAGTTTTTTAGATACGAAATGGACGAATTATAGTCAATTTAATTTTTTTTTTAAATTTAAAAATGGACGATGTATAGTCCATTAAATTTTGTATATATAGTCAGTCCATTTAAATGTTTGCATCTAAAATAGACGATGTATAGTCTATATAATTTTTTGCATATGAATCGGACGATTTATAGTCGATAAAACTTTTTCATAAAAAATTTAAAAAAAGACGATGTATAGTCCTTTATATTTTTTTCATAAAAAAATTTTTTGCATGAAAAATGGATGATGTATAGTTTAATAAATTCTTTGCACGAAAAGAAGATGACGTATATAGTCCATTTAAGTTTTTACATACAAAATGGGAAAATTATAGTCAATTTAATTCTTTATAAAAATTTTAAAAATGGACGATGTATAGTCTATTAAATTTTGTATATATAGTCAGTCCATTTAATTTTGTGCATCTTAAATAGACGATGTATAGTCTATATAATTTTTTGCACATGAATCGGACGATTTATAGTCGATAAAATTTTTTCATAAAAAATTGAAAAAAAGACGATGTAGATATAGTCCATTATATTTTTTTCATAAAAAAATTTTTTGCATGAAAAATGGATGATGTATAGTTTATTAAATTCTTTGCATGAAAAGAAGACGACGTATATAGTCCATTTAGTTTTTTAGATACAAAATGGACAAATTATAGTCAATTTAATTTTTTTTTAAATTTAAAAATGGACGATGTATAGTCTATTAAATTTTGTATATATAGTCAGTCCATTTAATTTTTTGCATCTTTAATAGACGATGTATAGTCTATATATTTTTTTGCACATGAATCGGACGATTTATAGTCGATAAAATTTTTTCATAAAAAATTTAAAAAAAGACGATTATATTTTTTTCATAAAAAATTTTTTTGCTTGAAAAATGGATGATGTATAGTTTATTAAATTCTTTGCACGAAAAGAAGACGACGTATATAGTCCATTTAAGTTTTTACATACGAAATGGGCAAATTATAGTCAATTTAATTTTTTATAAAAATTTTAAAAATGGACGATGTATAGTCCATTAAATTTTGTATATATAGTCAGTCCATTTAAATGTTTGCATCTAAAATAGACGATGTATAGTCTATATAATTTTTTGCATATGAATCGGACGATTTATAGTCGATAAAACTTTTTCATAAAAAATTTAAAAAAAGACGATGTATAGTCCTTTATATTTTTTTCATAAAAAAATTTTTTGCATGAAAAATGGATGATGTATAGTTTAATAAATTCTTTGCACGAAAAGAAGATGACGTATATAGTCCATTTAAGTTTTTACATACAAAATGGGAAAATTATAGTCAATTTAATTTTTTATAAAAATTTTAAAAATGGACGATGTATAGTCTATAAATTTTGTATATATAGTCAGTCCATTTAATTTTTTGCATCTAAAGTAGACGATGTATAGTCTATATAATTTTTTGCACATGAATCGGACGATTTATAGTCGATAAAATTTTTTCATAAAAAATTTAAAAAAAGACGATGTATAGTCCATTATATTTTTTTCATAAAAAAATTTTTTGCATGAAAAATGGATGATGTATAGTTTATTAAATTCTTTGCACGAAAAGAAGATGACGTATATAGTCCATTTAAGTTTTTACATACGAAATGGGCAAATTATAGTCAATTTAATTTTTTATAAAAATTTTAAAAATGGACGATGTATAGTCCATTAAATTTTGTATATATAGTCAGTCCATTTAAATGTTTGCATCTTAAATAGACGATGTATAGTCTATATAATTTTTGCACATGAATCGGACGATTTATAGTCGATAAAATTTTTTCATAAAAAATTGAAAAAAAGACGATATATAGTCCATTATATTTTTTTCATAAAAAATTTTTTGCATGAAAAATGGGTGATGTATATTTTATTAAATTCTTTGCACGAAAAGAAGACGACGTATATAGTCCATTTAAGTTTTTACATACGAAATGGACAAATTATAGTCAATTTAATTTTTTATAAAAATTTTAAAAATGGACGATGTATAGTTCATTAAATTTTTTATATATAGTCAGTCCATTTAATTTTGTGCATCTTAAATAGACGATGTATAGTCTATATAATTTTTTGCACATGAATCGGACGATTTATAGTCGATAAAATTTTTTCATAAAATATTTAAAAAAGACGACGTATAGTCCATTATATTTTTTTCATAAAAAAATTTTTTGCATGAAAAATGGATGATGTATAGTTTATTAAATTCTTTGCACGAAAAGAAGACGACGTATATAGTCCATTTAGTTTTTTAGATACGAAATGGACGAATTATAGTCAATTTAATTTTTTTTTTAATTTAAAAATGGACGATGTATAGTCCATTAAATTTTTTATATATAGTAAGTCCATTTAAATGTTTGCATCTAAAATAGACGATGTATAGTCTATATAATTTTTTGCACATGAATCGGACGATTTATAGTCGATAAAATTTTTTCATAAAAAATTAAAAAAAAAAGATTATATTTTTTTTTCATAAAAAATTTTTTTGCATGCAAAATGGATGATGTATAGTTTATTAAATTCTTTGCACGAAAAGAAGACGACGTATATAGTCCATTTAAGTTTTTACATACGAAATGGACAAATTATAGTCAATTTAATTTTTTATAAAAATTTTAAAAATGGACGATGTATAGTCTATAAATTTTGTATATATAGTCAGTCCATTTAAATGTTTGCATCTAAAATAGACGATGTATAGTCTATATAATTATTTGCACATGAATCGGACGATTTATAGTAGATAAAATTTTTTCATAAAAATTTGAAAAAAAGACGATGTATATATAGTCCATTATATTTTTTTCATAAAAAATTTTTTGCATGAAAAATTGATGATGTATAGTTTATTAAATTCTTTGCACGAAAAGAAGACGACGTATATAGTCCATTTAAGTTTTTACATAAGAAATGGGCAAATTATAGTCAATTTAATTTTTTATAAAAATTTTAAAAATGGACGATGTATAGTCCATTAAATTTTGTATATATAGTCAGTCTATTTAAATGTTTGCATCTTAAATAGACGATGTATAGTCTATATAATTTTTTGCACATGAATCGGACGATTTATAGTCGATAAAATTTTTTCATAAAAAATTGAAAAAAAGACGATTATATTTTTTTCATAAAAAATTTTTTTGCATGCAAAATGGATGATGTATAGTTTATTAAATTCTTTGCACGAAAAGAAGACGACGTATATAGTCCATTTAAGTTTTTACATACGAAATGGACAAATTATAGTCAATTTAATTTTTTATAAAAATTTTAAAAATGGACGATGTATAGTCTATAAATTTTGTATATATAGTCAGTCCATTTAAATGTTTGCATCTAAAATAGACGATGTATAGTCTATATAATTATTTGCACATGAATCGGACGATTTATAGTAGATAAAATTTTTTCATAAAAATTTGAAAAAAAGACGATGTATAGTCCATTATATTTTTTTCATAAAAAAATTTTTTGCATGAAAAATGGATGATGTATAGTTTATTAAATTCTTTGCACGAAAAGAAGACGACGTATATAGTCCATTTAGATTTTAGATACGAAATGGACGAATTATAGTCAATTTAATTTTTTATAAAAATTTTAAAAATGGACGATGTATAGTCTATTAAATTTTTTATATATAGTCAGTCCATTTAATTTTGTGCATCTTAAATAGACGATGTATAGTCTATATAATTTTTTGCACATGAATCGGACGATTTATAGTCGATAAAATTTTTTCATAAAAAATTTAAAAAAAAACGATGTATAGTCCATTATATTTTTTTCATAAAAAATTTTTTTGCATGAAAAATGGATGATGTATAGTTTATTAAATTCTTTGCACGAAAAGAAGACGATGTATATAGTCCATTTAGTTTTTTAGATACGAAATGGACGAATTATAGTCAATTTAATTTTTTTTTTAATTTAAAAATGGACGATGTATAGTCTATTAAATTTTGTATATATAGTCAGTCCATTTAATTTTTTGCATCTAAAATACACGATGTATAGTCTATATAATTTTTTGCACATGAATCGGACGATTTATAGTCGATAAAACTTTTTCATAAAAAATTGAAAAAAAGACGATTATATTTTTTTCATAAAAAATTTTTTTGCATGCAAAATGGATGATGTATAGTTTATTAAATTCTTTGCACGAAAAGAAGACGACGTATATAGTCCATTTAAGTTTTTACATACGAAATGGACAAATTATAGTCAATTTAATTTTTTATAAAAATTTTAAAAATGGACGATGTATAGTCTATAAATTTTGTATATATAGTCAGTCCATTTAAATGTTTGCATCTAAAATAGACGATGTATAGTCTATATAATTATTTGCACATGAATCGGACGATTTATAGTCGATAAAATTTTTTCATAAAAAATTTAAAAAAAGACGATGTATAGTCCATTATATTTTTTTCATAAAAAAAATTTTTGCATGAAAAATGGATGATGTACAGTTTATTAAATTCTTTGCACGAAAAGAAGACGACGTATATAGTCCATTTAGATTTTAGATACGAAATGGACGAATTATAATCAATTTAATGTTTTATAAAAATTTTAAAAATGGACGATGTATAGTCTATTAAATTTTGTATATATAGTCAGTCCATTTAATTTTTTGCATCTTAAATAGACGATGTATAGTCTATATAATTTTTTGCACATGAATCGGACGATTTATAGTCGATAAAATTTTTTCATAAAAAATTGAAAAAAAGATGTATATTATATATATATATTATATATAATATATTATATTACATTATATTTTTTTCATAAAAAATTTTTTTGCATGAAAAATGGATGATGTATAGTGTATTAAATTCTTTGCACGAAAAGAAGACGACGTATATAGTCCATTTAGTTTTTTAGATACGAAATGGACGAATTATAGTCAATTTAATTTTTTTTTTAATTTAAAAATGGACGATGTATAGTCTATTAAATTTTGTATATATAGTCAGTCCATTTAATTTTTTGCATCTTAAATAGACGATGTATAGTCTATATAAATTTTTGCACATGAATCGGACGATTTATAGTCGATAAAACTTTTTCATAAAAAATTGAAAAAAAAGACGATGTATAGTCCATTATATTTTTTTCATAAAAAAATTTTTTGCATGAAAAATGGATGATGTATAGTTTATTAAATTCTTTGCACGAAAAGAAGATGACGTATATAGTCCATTTAAGGTTTTACATACGAAATGGGCAAATTATAGTCAATTTAATTTTTTATAAAAATTTTAAAAATGGACGATGTATAGTCCATTAAATTTTGTATATATAGTCAGTCCATTTAAATGTTTGCATCTTAAATAGACGATGTATAGTCTATATAATTTTTGCACATGAATCGGACGATTTATAGTCGATAAAATTTTTTCATAAAAAATTGAAAAAAAAAAGATATGTATAGTCCATTTTATTTTTTTCATAAAAAATTTTTTGCATGAAAAATGGGTGATGTATATTTTATTAAATTCTTTGCACGAAAAGAAGACGACGTATATAGTCCATTTAAGTTTTTACATACGAAATGGACAAATTATAGTCAATTTAATTTTTTATAAAAATTTTAAAAATGGACGATGTATAGTCTATTAAATTTTGTATATATAGTCAGTCCATTTAATTTTTTGCATCTAAAATAGACGATGTATAGTCTATATAATTATTTGCACATGAATCGGACGATTTATAGTCGATAAAATTTTTTCATAAAAAATTTAAAAAAAGACGATGTATATAGTCCATAATATTTTTTTCATAAAAAAATTTTTTGCATGAAAAATGGATGATGTATAGTTTATTAAATTCTTTGCACGAAAAGAAGACGACGTATATAGTCCATTTAGTTTTTTAGATACGAAATGGACGAATTATAGTCAATTTAATTTTTTTTTAAATTTAAAAATGGACGACGTATAGTCCATTAAATTTTGTATATATAGTCAGTCCATTTAAATGTTTGCATCTAAAATAGACGATGTATAGTCTATATAATTTTTTGCACATGAATCGGACGATTTATAGTCGATAAAATTTTTTCATAAAAAATTGAAAAAAAGACGATTATATTTTTTTCATAAAAAATTTTTTTGCATGCAAAATGGATGATGTATAGTTTATTAAATTCTTTGCACGAAAAGAAGACGACGTATATAGTCCATTTAAGTTTTTACATACGAAATGGACAAATTATAGTCAATTTAATTTTTTATAAAAATTTTAAAAATGGACGATGTATAGTCTATAAATTTTGTATATATAGTCAGTCCATTTAAATGTTTTCATCTAAAATAGACGATGTATAGTCTATATAATTATTTGCACATGAATCGGACGATTTATAGTCGATAAAATTTTTTCATAAAAAATTGAAAAAAAGACGATGTATAGTCCATTATATTTTTTTCATAAAAAATTTTTTTGCATGAAAAATGGATGATGTATAGTTTATTAAATTCTTTGCACGAAAAGAAGATGACGTATATAGTCCATTTAGTTTTGAAGATACGAAATGGGCGAATTATAGTCAATTTAATTTTTTTCTAAATTTATAAGTGGACGATGTGTAGTCCATTAAATTTTGTATATATAGTCAGTCCATTTAATTTTGTGCATCTTAAATAGACGATGTATAGTCTATATAATTTTTTGCACATGAATCGGACGATTTATAGTCGATAAAATTTTTTCATAAAAAATTTAAAACAGACGATGTATAGTCCATTAAATTTTTTTTTCATAAAAAAATTTTTTGCATGAAAAATGGATGATGTATAGTTTATTAAATTCTTTGCACAAAAAGAAGACGACGTATATAGTCCATTTAAGTTTTTACATACGAAATGGACAAATTATAGTAAATTTTTTTTTTTTTAATTTAAAAATGGACGATGTATAGTCCATTAAATTTTGTATATATAGTCAGTCCATTTAAATGTTTGCATCTAAAATAGACGATATATAGTCTATATAATTATTTGCACATGAATCGGACGATTTATAGTCGATAAAATTTTTTCATAAAAAATTTAAAAAAAGACGATTATATTTTTTCATAAAAAATTTTTTTGCATGCAAAATGGATGATGTATAGTTTATTAAATTCTTTGCACGAAAAGAAGACGACGTATATAGTCCATTTAGTTTTTAAGATACGAAATGGACGAATTATAGTCAATTTAATTTTTTTCTAAATTTATAAATGGACGATGTGTAGTCCATTAAATTTTGTATATATAGTCAGTCCATTTAATTTTGTGCATCTTAAATAGACGATGTATAGTCAATATAATTTGTTGCACATGAATCGGACGATTTATAGTCGATACAATTTTTTCATAAAAAATTGAAAAAAAGACGATTATATTTTTTCATAAAAAATTTTTTTGCATGCAAAATGGATGATGTATAGTTTATTAAATTCTTTGCACAAAAAGAAGACGACGTATATAGTCCATTTAAGTTTTTACATACGAAATGGACAAATTATAGTAAATTTTTTTTTTAATTTTAAAATAGACGATGTATAGTCCATTAAATTTTGTATATATAGTCAGTCCATTTAAATGTTTGCATCTAAAATAGACGATGTATAGTCTATATAATTATTTGCACATCAATCGAACGATTTATAGTCGATAAAATTTTTTCATAAAAAATTGAAAAAAAGACGATGTATAGTCCATTATATTTTTTTCATAAAAAAATTTTTTGCATGCAAAATGGATGATGTATAGTTTATTAAATTCTTTGTACGAAAAGAAGACGACGTATATAGTCCATTTAAGTTTTTACATACGAAATGGACAAATTATAGTCAATGTAATTTTTTATAAAAATTTTATAAATGGACGATGTATACTCTATTAAATTTTGTATATATAGTCAGTCCATTTAATTTTTTGCATCTAAAATAGACGATGTATAGTCTATATAATTATTTGCACATGAATCGGACGATTTATAGTCGATAAAGTTTTTTCATAAAAAATTGCAAAACCATTTAAGTTTTTACATACGAAATGGACAAATTATAGTCAATTTAATTTTTTTTTTAAATTTTATAAATGGACGATGTATAGTCTATTAAATTTTGTATATATAGTCAGTCCATTTAAATGTTTGCATCTAAAATAGACGATGTATAGTCTATATAATTATTTGCACATGATTCGGACGATTTATAGTCGATAAAATTTTTTCATAAAAAATTGCAAAACCATTTAAGTTTTTACATACGAAATGGACAAATTATAGTCAATTTATTTTTTTTTTTAAATTTTATAAATGGACGATGTATAGTCTATTAAATTTTGTATATATAGTCAGTCCATTTAAATATTTGCATCTAAAATAGACGATGTATAGTCTATATAATTATTTGCACATGAATCGGACGATTTATAGTCGATAAAATTTTTTCATAAAAAATTGAAAAAAAGACGATGTATAGTCCATTATATTTTTTTTATAAAAAAATTTTTTCCATGCAAAATGGATGATGTATAGTTTATTAAATTCTTTGCACGAAAAGAAGACGACGTCTATAGTCCATTTAAGTTTTTAGATACGAAATGGACAAATTATAGTCAATGTAATTTTTTATAAAAATTTTATAAATGGACGATGTATAGTCTATTAAATTTTGTATATATAGTCAGTCCATTTAATTTTTTGCATCTTAAATAGACGATGTATAGTCTATATAATTTTTTGCACATGAATCGGACGATTTATATTCGATAAAATTTTTTCATAAAAAATTTAAAAAAGACGATGTATAGTCCATTATATTTTTTTCATAAAAAAATTTTTTGCATGAAAAATGGATGATGTATAGTTTATTAAATTCTTTGCACGAAAAGAGGACGACGTAAATAGTCCATTTAGATTTTAGATACGAAATGGACGAATTATAGTCAATTTAATTTTTTATAAAAATTTTAAAAATGGACGATGTATAGTCTATTAAATTTTGTATATATAGTCAGTCCATTTAATTTTGTGCATCTTAAATAGACGATGTATAGTCTATATAATTTTTTGCACATGAATCGGACGATTTATAGTCGATAAAATTTTTTCATAAAAAATTGAAAAAAAGACGATGTATAGTCCATTATATTTTTATCATAAAAAATTTTTTTGCATGAAAAATGGATGATGTATAGTTTATTAAATTCTTTGCACGAAAAGAAGACGACGTATATAGTCCATTTAGTTTTTTAGATACGAAATGGACAAATTATAGTCAATGTAATTTTTTATAAAAATTTTATAAATGGACGATGTATAGTCTATTAAATTTTGTATATATAGTCAGTCCATTTAATTTTTTGCATCTAAAATAGACGATGTATAGTCTATATAATTATTTGCACATGAATCGGACGATTTATAGTCGATAAAATTTTTTCATAAAAAATTGAAAAAAAGACGATGTATAGTCCATTATATTTTTTTTATAAAAAAATTTTTTCCATGCAAAATGGATGATGTATAGTTTATTAAATTCTTTGCACGAAAAGAAGACGACGTATATAGTCCATTTAAGTTTTTACATACGAAATGGACAAATTATAGTCAATGTAATTTTTTATAAAAATTTTATAAATGGACGATGTATAGTCTATTAAATTTTGTATATATAGTCAGTCCATTTAATTTTTTGCATCTTAAATAGACGATGTATAGTCTATATAATTTTTTGCACATGAATCGGACGATTTATATTCGATAAAATTTTTTCATAAAAAATTTAAAAAAGACGATGTATAGTCCATTATATTTTTTTCATAAAAAAATTTTTTGCATGAAAAATGGATGATGTATAGTTTATTAAATTCTTTGCACAAAAAGAAGACGACGTATATAGTCCATTTAAGTTTTTACATACGAAATGGACAAATTATAGTCAATTTTTTTTTTTAATGTAAAAATGGACGATGTATAGTCCATTAAATTTTGTATATATAGTCAGTCCATTTAAATGTTTGCATCTAAAATAGACGATGTATATATAGTCTATATAATTATTTGCACATGAATCGGACGATTTATAGTCGATAAAATTTTTTCATAAAAAATTGAAAAAAAGACGATGTATAGTCCATTATATTTTTTTCATAAAAAAATTTTTTGCATGAAAAATGGATGATGTATAGTTTATTAAATTCTTTGCACAAAAAGAAGACGACGTATATATTGCATTTAAGTTTTTACATACGAAATGGACAAATTATAGTCAATTTTTTTTTTTTAATTTAAAAATGGACGATGTATAGTCCATTAAATTTTGTATATATAGTCAGTCCATTTAAATGTTTGCATCTAAAATAGACGATGTATATATAGTCTATATAATTATTTGCACATGAATCGGACGATTTATAGTCGATAAAATTTTTTCATAAAAAATTTAAAAAAAGACGATGTATAGTCCATTATATTTTTTTCATAAAAAAATTTTTTGCATGAAAAATGGATGATATATAGTGTATTAAATTCTTTGCACGAAAAGAAGATGACGTCTATAGTCCATTTAGTTTTTAGATACGAAATGGACGAATTATAGTCAATTTAATTTTTTATAAAAATTTTAAAAATGGACGATGTATAGTCTATTAAATTTTGTATATATAGTCAGTCCATTTAATTTTTTGCATCTTAAATAGACGATGTATAGTCTATATAATTTTTTGCACATGAATCGGACGATTTATAGTCGATAAAATTTTTTCATAAAAAATTTAAAAAAAGACGATGTATAGTCCATTATATTTTTTTCATAAAAAAATTTTTTGCATTAAAAATGGATGATGTATAGTTTATTAAATTCTTTGCACGAAAAGACGACGACGTATATAGTCCATTTAGTTTTTTAGATACGAAATGATCGAATTATAGTCAATTTAATTTTTTTTTAAATTTATAAATGGACGATGTATAGTCCATTAAATTATTTATATATAGTCAGTCCATTTAATTTTGTGCATCTTAAATAGACGATATATAGTCTATATAATTTTTTGCACATGAATCGGACGATTTATAGTCGATAAAATTTTTTCATAAAAAATTTAAAAAAAGACGATGTATAGTCCATTATATTTTTTTCATAAAAAAATTTTTTGCATGAAAAATGGATGATGTATAGTTTATTAAATTCTTTGCACGAAAAGAAGACGACGTATATAGTCCATTTAGTTTTTAGATACGAAATGGACGAATTATAGTCAATTTAATTTTTTTTTTAAATTTAAAAATGGACGATGTATAGTCTATTAAATTTTTTATATATAGTCAGTCCATTTAATTTTTTGCATCTTAAATAGACGATGTATAGTCTATATAATTTTTTGCACATGAATCGGACGATTTATAGTCGATAAAATTTTTTCATAAAAAATTAAAAAAAAAGACGATGTATAGTCCTTTATATTTTATTCATAAAAAAATTTTTTACATGAAAAATGGATGATGTATAGTTTATTAAATTTCTTGCACGAAAAGAAGACGACGTATATAGTCCATTTAGTTTTTTAGATACGAAATGATCGAATTATAGTCAATTTCATTTTTTTTTTAAATTTATAAATGGACGATGTATAGTCCATTAAATTATTTATATATAGTCAGTCCATTTAATTTTGTGCATCTTAAATAGACGATGTATAGTCTATATAATTTTTTGCACATGAATCGGACGATTTATAGTCGATAAAATTTTTTCATAAAAAATTGAAAAAAAGACGATGTTTAGCCCATTATATTTTTTTTCATAAAAAAATTGTTTGCATGAAAAATTGATGATGTATTGTGTATTAATATCTTTGCACGAAAAGAAGACGAAGTATATAGTCCATTTAGTTTTTTAGATACGAAATGGACGAATTATAGTCAATTTAATTTTTTTTTTTAATTTAAAAATGGACGATGTATATTCTATTAAATTTTGTATATATAGTCAGTCCATTTCATTTGTGCATCTTAAATAGACGATGTATAGTCTATATAAATTTTTGCACATGAATCGGACGATTTATAGTCGATAAAATTTTTTCATAAAAAATTGAAAAAAAGGCGATGTATAGTCCATTATATTTTTTTCATAAAAAAATTTTTGGCATGAAAAATGGATGATGTATAGTTTATTAAATTCTTTGCACGAAAAGAAGACGACGTATATAGTCCATTTAGTTTTTTAGATACGAAATGGACGAATTATAATCAATTTAATTTTTTTTTTAATTTTATAAATGGACGATGTATAGTCCATTAAATTTTGTATATATAGTCAGTCCATTTAATTTTGTGCATCTTAAATAGACGATGTATAACCTATATAATTTTTTCCACATGAATCGGACGATTTATAGTCGATAAAATTTTTTCATAAAAAATTAAAAAAAAAAAGACGATGTATATAGTCCATTATATTTTTTTCATAAAAAAATTTTTTGCATGAAAAATGGATGATGTATAGTTTATTAAATTCTTTGCACGAAAAGAAGACGACGTATATAGTTCATTTAGTTTTTAGATACGAAATGGACGAATTATAGTCAATTTAATTTTTTTTTAATTTAAAAATGGACGATGTATAGTCCATTAAATTTTGTATATATAGTCAGTCCATTTAAATGTTTGCATCTAAAATAGACGATGTATAATCTATTTAATTATTTGCACATGAATCGGTCGATTTATAGTCGATAAAATTTTTTCATAAAAAATTGAAAAAAAGACGATGTATATGTATATGTATAGTCCATTATACTTTTTTCATAAAAAAATTTTTTGCATGCAAAATGGATGATGTATAGTTTATTAAATTCTTTGCACGAAAAGAAGACGGCGTATATAGTCCATTTAGTTTTTTAGATACGAAAGGATCGAATTATAGTCAATTTAATTTTTTTTTAAATTTATAAATGGACGATGTATAGTCCATTAAATTTTGTATATATAGTCAGTCCATTTAATTTTGTGCATCTTAAATAGACGATGTATAGTCTATATAATTATTTGCACATGAATCGGACGATTTATAGTCGATAAAATTTTTTCATAAAAAATGGAAAAAAAGACGATGTTTAGCCCATTATATTTTTTTTTTCATAAAAAAATTGTTTGCATGAAAAATGGATGATGTATTGTGTATTAATATCTTTGCACGAAAAGAAGACGAAGTATATAGTCCATTTAGTTTTTTAGATACGAAATGGACGAATTATAGTCAATTTAATTTTTTTTTTTTAATTTAAAAATGGACGATGTATATTCTATTAAATTTTGTATATATAGTCAGTCCATTTCATTTGTGCATCTTAAATAGACGATGTATAGTCTATATAATTATTTGCACATGAATCGGACGATTTATAATCGATAAAATTTTTTCATAAAAAATTGAAAAAAATACGATGTATATTATACATCCATTTTATTTTTTTCATAAAAAATTTTTTTGCATGAAAAATGGATGATGTAATGTTTATTAAATTCTTTGCACGAAAAGAAGACGACGTATATAGTCCATTTAGTTTTTTAGATACGAAATGGACGAATTATATTCAATTTAATTTTTTTTTTAATTTATAAATGGACGATGTATAGTCCATTAAAATTTGTATATATAGTCAGTCCATTTAATTTTGTGCATCTTAAATAGACGATGTATAGTCTATATAATTTTTTGCACATGAATCGGACGATTTATAGTCGATAAAATTTTTTCATAAAAAATTGAAAAAAAGACCATGTATATATAGTCCATTATATTTTTTTCATAAAAAATTTTTTTGCATGAAAAATGGATGATGTAATGTTTATTAAATTCTTTGCACGAAAAGAAGACGACGTACATATATAGTCCATTTAAGTTTTTACATACGAAATGGACGAATTATAGTTAATTTAATTTTTTATAAAAATTTTAAAAATGGACGATGTATAGTCTATTAAATTTTGTATATATAGTCAGTCCATTTAATTTTGTGCATCTTAAATAGACGATGTATAGTCTATATAATTTTTTGCACATGAATCGGACGATTTATAGTCGATAAAATTTTTTCATAAAAAATTTAAAAAAGACGATGTATATATAGTCCATTATATTTTTTTCATAAAAAAATTTTTTGCATGAAAAATGGATGATGTATAGTTTATTAAATTCTTTGGACGAAAAGAAGACGACGTATATAGTCCATTTAGTTTTTTACATACGAAATGGACGAATTATAGTCAATTTAATTTTTTTTTTAATTTATAAATAGACGATGTATAGTCTATATCATTTTTTGCACATGAATCGGACGATTTATAGTCGATAAAATTTTTTCATAAAAAATTGAAAAAAAGACGATGTATAGTCCATTATATTTTTTTCATAAAAAATTTTTTGCATGAAAAATGGATGAAGTATAGTTTATTAAATTCTTTGCACGAAAAGAAGACGACGTACATATATAGTCCATTTAAGTTTTTATATACGAAATGGACGAATTATAGTTAATTTAATTTTTTATAAAAATTTTAAAAATGGACGATGTATAGTCTATTAAATTTTGTATATATAGTCAGTCCATTTAATTTTGTGCATCGTAAATAGACGATGTATAGTCTATATAATTTTTTGCACATGAATCGGACGATTTATAGTCGATAAAATTTTTTCATAAAAAATTGAAAAAAGACGATGTATAGTCCATTATTTTTTTTCATAAAAAAATTTTTTCCATGAAAAATGGATGATGTATAGTTTATTAAATTCTTTGCACGAAAAGAAGACGACGTATATAGTCCATTTGGTTTTTTAGATACGAAATGGACGAATTATAGTCAATTTAATTTTTTTTTTAATTTAAAAATGGACGATGTATAGTCTATTAAATTTTGTATATATAGTCAGTCCATTTAATTTTTTGCATCTTAAATAGACGATGTATAGTCTATATAATTTTTTGCACATGAATCGGACGATTTATAGTCGATAAAATTTTTTCATAAAAAATTAAAAAAAAGACGATGTATAGTCCATTATATTTTTTTCATAAAAAAATTTTTTGCATGAAAAATGGATGATGTATAGTTTATTAAATTCTTTGCACGAAAAGAAGACGACGTATATAGCCCATTTAGTTTTTTAGATACGAAATGGACGAATTATAGTCAATTTAATTTTTTTTTTAATTTTATAAATGGACGATGTATAGTCTATTAAATTTTGTATTTATAGTCATTCCATTTAATTTTGTGCATCTTAAATAGACGATATATAGTCTATATAATTTTTTGCACATGAATCGGACGATTTATAGTCGATAAAATTTTTTCATAAAAAATTGAAAAAAATACGATGTATATGTATATGTATAGTCCATTATATTTTTTTCATAAAAAAATTTTTTGCATGTAAAATGGATGATGTATAGTTTATTAAATTCTTTGCACGAAAAGAAGACAACATACATAGTCCATTTAGTTTTTTAGATACGAAATGGACGAATTATAGTCAATTTAATTTTTTTTTTAATTTAAAAATGGACGATGTATAGTCCATTAAATTTTGTATATATAGTCAGTCCATTTAATTTTGTGCATCTTAAATAGACGATGTATAGTCTATATAATTTTTTGCACATGAATCGGACGATTTATAGTCGATAAAATTTTTTCATAAAAAATTAAAAAAAAGACGACGTAGTCCATTATATTTTTTTCATAAAAAAATTTTTTGCATGAAAAATGGATGATGTATAGTTTATTAAATTCTTTTCAAGAAAAGAAGACGACGTATATAGTCTATTTAGTTTTTTAGATACGAAATGATCGAATTATAGTCAATTTAATTTTTTTTTAAATTTATAAATGGACGATGTATAGTCCATTAAATTTTGTATATATAGTCAGTCCATTTAATTTTGTGCATCTTAAATAGACGATGTATAGTCTATATAATTTTTTGCACATGAATCGGACGATTTATAGTCGATAAAATTTTTTCATAAAAAATTGAAAAAAAGACGATGTATAGTCCATTATATATTTTTCATAAAAAAATTTTTTGCATGAAAAATGGATGATGTATAGTTTATTAAATTCTTTGCACGAAAAGAAGACGACGTATATAGTCCATTTTATTTTTTAAATACGAAATGATCGAATTATAGTCAATTTAATTTTTTTTTAAATTTAAAAATGGACGATGTATAGTCCATTAAATTTTGTATATATAGTCAGTCCATTTAATTTTTTGCATCTTAAATAGACGATGTGTAGTCTATATAATTTTTTGCACATGAATCGGACGATTTATAGTCGATAAAATTTTTTCATAAAAAATTGAAAAAAAGACGATGTATAGTCCATTATATTTTTTTCATTAAAAAATTTTTTGCATGAAAAATTGATGATGTATAGTTTATTAAATTCTTTGCACGAAAAGAAGATAACGTATATAGTCCATTTAAGTTTTTACATACGAAATGATCGAATTATAGTCAATTTAATTTTTTTTTTAAATTTATAAATGGACGATGTATAGTCCATTAAATTTTGTATATATAGTCAGTCCATTTAATTTTGTGCATCTTAAATAGACAATGTATAGTCTATATAATTTTTTGCACATGAATCGGACGATTTATAGTCGATAAAATTTTTTCATAAAAAATTGAAAAAAAGGCGATGTATAGTCCATTATATTTTTTTCATAAAAAAATTTTTGGCATGAAAAATGGATGATGTATAGTTTATTAAATTCTTTGCACGAAAAGAAGACGACGTATATAGTCCATTTAGTTTTTTAGATACGAAATGGACGAATTATAATCAATTTAATTTTTTTTTTAATTTTATAAATGGACGATGTATAGTCCATTAAATTTTGTATATATAGTCAGTCCATTTAATTTTGTGCATCTTAAATAGACGATGTATAACCTATATAATTTTTTCCACATGAATCGGACGATTTATAGTCGATAAAATTTTTTCATAAAAAATTAAAAAAAAGACGATGTATATAGTCCATTATATTTTTTTCATAAAAAAATTTTTTGCATGAAAAATGGATGATGTATAGTTTATGAAATTCTTTGCACGAAAAGAAGACGACGTATATAGTCCATTTACTTTTTTAGATACGAAATGGACGAATTATAGTCAATTTAATTTTTTTTTTAAATTTAAAAATGGACGATGTATAGTCTATTAAATTTTGTGTATATAGTCAGTCCATTTAATTTTTTGCATCTTAAATAGACGATGTATAGTCTATATAATTTTTTGCACATGAATCGGACGATTTATAGTCGATAAAATTTTTTCATAAAAAATTAAAAAAAAAAGACGATGTATAGTCCATTATATTTTTTTCATAAAAAAATTTTTTCCATGAAAAATGGATGATGTATAGTTTATTAAATTCTTTGCACGAAAAGAAGACGACGTATAGAGTCCATTTAGATTTTTAGATACGAAATGATAGAATTATAATCAATTTAATTTTTTGCATCTTAAATAGACGATGTATAGTCTATATAATTTTTTGCACATGAATCGGACGATTTATAGTCGATAAAATTTTTTCATAAAAAATTAAAAAAAAGACGATGTAGTCCATTTTATTTTTTTCATAAAAAAATTTTTTGAATGAAAAATGGATGATGTATAGTTTATTAAATTCTTTGCACGAAAAGAAGACGACGTATATAGTCCATTTAGTTTTTTAGATACGAAATGATCGAATTATAATCAATTTAATTTTTTTTTTAATTTTATAAATGGACGATGTATTTTCAATGAAATTTTGTATATATAGTCAGTCCATTTAATTTTGTGCATCTTAAATAGACGATGTATAGTCTATATAATTTTTTGCACATGAATCGGACGATTTATAGTCGATAAAATTTTTTCATAAAAAATTTAAAAAAGACGATGTATAAGTCCATTATATTTTTTTCATAAAAAAGTTTTTGCATGAAAAATGGATGATGTATAGTTTATTAAATTCTTTGCACGAAAAGAAGACAACGTATATAGTCCATTTAGTTTTTTAGATATGAAATGATCGAATTATAGTCAATTTAATTCTTTTTTAATTTATAAATGGACGATGTATAGTCCATTAAATTTTGTATATATAGTCAGTCCATTTAATTTTGTGCATCTTAAATAGACGATGTATAGTCTATATAATTTTTTGCACATGAATCGGACGATTTATAGTCGATAAAATTTTTTCATAAAAAATTGAAAAAAAGACGATGTATAGTCCATTATATTTTTTTCATAAAAAAATTTTTTGCATGAAAAATGGATGATGTATAGTTTATTACATTCTTTGCACGAAAAGAAGACGACGTATATAGTCCATTTAGATTTTTAGATACGAAATGATAGAATTATAGTTAATTTAATTTTATTTTTTAATTTTATAAATGGGCGATGTATAGTCCATTAAATTTTGTATATATAGTCAGTCCATTTAATTTTGTGCATCTTCAATAGACGATGTATAATCTATATAATTTTTTCCACATGAATCGGACGATTTATAGTCGATAAAATTTTTTCATAAAAAATTAAAAAAAGACGATGTATAGTCCATTATATTTTTTTCATAAAAAAATTTTTTGCATGAAAAATGGATGATGTATAGTTTATTAAATTCTTTGCACGAAAAGAAGACGACGTATATAGTCCATTTAGTTTTTTAGATACGAAATGATCGAATTATAGTCAATTTAATTTTTTTTTAAATTTATAAATGGACGATGTATAGTCCATTAAATTTTGTATATATAGTCAGTCCATTTAATTTTGTGCATCTTAAATAGACGATGTATAATCTATATAATTTTTTCCACATGAATCGGACGATTTATAGTCGATAAAATTTTTTCATAAAAAATTAAAAAAAAGACGATGTATATAGTCCATTATATTTTTTTCATAAAAAAATTTTTTGCATGAAAAATGGATGATGTATAGTTTATGAAATTCTTTGCACGAAAAGAAGACGACGTATATAGTCCATTTAAGTTTTTACATACGAAATGGACAAATTATAGTCAATTTAATTTTTTTTTTAATTTAAAAATGGACGATGTATAGTCTATTAAATTTTGTATATATAGTCAGTCCATTTAATTTTTTGCATCTTAAATAGACGATGTATAGTCTATATAATTTTTTGCACATGAATCGGACGATTTATAGTCGATAAAATTTTTTCATAAAAAATTAAAAAAAAGACGATGTATAGTCCATTATATTTTTTTCATAAAAAAATTTTTTGCATGAAAAATGGATGATGTATAGTTTATTAAATTCTTTGCACGAAAAGAAGACGACGTATATAGCCCATTTAGTTTTTTAGATACGAAATGGACGAATTATAGTCAATTTAATTTTTTTTTTTAATTTTATAAATGGACGATGTATAGTCTATTAAATTTTGTATATATAGTCATTCCATTTAATTTTGTGCATCTTAAATAGACGATGTATAGTCTATATAATTTTTTGCACATGAATCGGACGATTTATAGTCGATAAAATTTTTTCATAAAAAATTGAAAAAAAGACGATGTATATGTATATGTATAGTCCATTATATTTTTTTCATAAAAAAATTTTTTGCATGAAAAATGGATGATGTATAGTTTATTAAATTCTTTGCACGAAAAGAAGACGACATACATAGTCCATTTAGTTTTTTAGATACGAAATGGACGAATTATAGTCAATTTAATTTTTTTTTAATTTAAAAATGGACGATGTATAGTCCATTAAATTTTGTATATATAGTCAGTCCATTTAAATGTTTGCATCTAAAATAGACGATGTATAATCTATTTAATTATTTGCACATGAATCGGTCGATTTATAGTCGATAAAATTTTTTCATAAAAAATTGAAAAAAAGACGATGTATATGTATATGTATAGTCCATTATACTTTTTTCATAAAAAAATTTTTTGCATGCAAAATGGATGATGTATAGTTTATTAAATTCTTTGCACGAAAAGAAGACGACGTATATAGTCCATTTAGTTTTTTAGATACGAAATGATCGAATTATAGTCAATTTAATTTTTTTTTTAATTTTATAAATGGATGATGTATAGTCCATTAAATTTTGTGTATATAGTCAGTCCATTTAATTTTGTGCATCTTAAATAGACGATGTATAGTCTATATAATTTTTTGCACATGAATCGGACGATTTATAGTCGATAAAATTTTTTCATAAAAAATTAAAAAAAAAGACGACGTAGTCCATTATATTTTTTTCATAAAAAAATTTTTTGCATGAAAAATGGATGATGTATAGTTTATTAAATTCTTTGCACGAAAAGAAGACGACGTATATAGTCCATTTAGTTTTTTAGATACGAAATGATCGAATTATAGTCAATTTAATTTTTTTTAAATTTATAAATGGACGATGTATAGTCCATTAAATTTTGTATATATAGTCAGTCCATTTAATTTTGTGCATCTTAAATAGACGATGTATAGTCTATATAATTTTTTGCACATGAATCGGACGATTTATAGTCGATAAAATTTTTTCATAAAAAATTGAAAAAAAGACGATGTATAGTCCATTATATTTTTTTCATAAAAAAATTTTTTGCATGAAAAATGGATGATGTATAGTTTATTAAATTCTTTGCACGAAAAGAAGACGACGTATATAGTCCATTTTATTTTTTAAATACGAAATGATCGAATTATAGTCAATTTAATTTTTTTTTTAAATTTAAAAATGGACGATGTATAGTCCATTAAATTTTGTATATATAGTCAGTCCATTTAATTTTTTGCATCTTAAATAGACGATGTATAGTCTATATAATTTTTTGCACATGAATCGGACGATTTATAGTCGATAAAATTTTTTCATAAAAAATTGAAAAAAAGACGATGTATAGTCCATTATATTTTTTTCATAAAAAAATTTTTTGCATGAAAAATTGATGATGTATAGTTTATTAAATTCTTTGCACGAAAAGAAGATGACGTATATAGTCCATTTAAGTTTTTACATACGAAATGGACAAATTATAGTCAATTTAATTTTTTTTTTAATTTTATAAATGGACGATGTATAGTCCATTAAATTTTGTATATATAGTCAGTCCATTTAATTTTGTGCATCTTAAATAGACGATGTATAATCTATATAATTTTTTCCACATGAATCGGACGATTTATAGTCGATAAAATTTTTTCATAAAAAATTAAAAAAAAGACGATGTATATAGTCCATTATATTTTTTTCATAAAAAAATTTTTTGCATGAAAAATGGATGATGTATAGTTTATGAAATTCTTTGCACGAAAAGAAGACGACGTATATAGTCCATTTAAGTTTTTACATACGAAATGGACAAATTATAGTCAATTTAATTTTTATAAAAATTTAAAAAATGGACGATGTATAGTCTATTAAATTTTGTATATATAGTCAGTCCATTTAATTTTGTGCATCTTAAATAGACGATGTATAGTCTATATAATTTTTTGCACATGAATCGGACGATTTATAGTCGATAAAATTTTTTCATAAAAAATTGAAAAAAGACGATGTATAGTCCATTATATTTTTTTCATAAAAAAATTTTTTGCATGAAAAATGGATGATGTATAGTTTATTAAATTCTTTGCATGAAAAGAAGACGACGTATATAGTCCATTTAGTTTTCTAGATACGAAATGATCGAATTATAGTCAATTTAATTTTTTTTTAATTTTATAAATGGACGATGTATAGTCCATTAAATTTTGTATATATAGTCAGTCCATTTAATTTTGTGCATCTTAAATAGACGATGTATAGTCTATATAATTTTTTGCACATGAATCGGACGATTTATAGTCGATAAAATTTTTTCATAAAAAATTGAAAAAAAGACGATGTATAGTCCATTATATTTTTTTTATAAAAAAATTTTTTGCATGAAAAATGGATGATGTATAGTTTATTAAATTCTTTGCACGAAAAGAAGACGACGTATAGAGTCCATTTAGATTTTTAGATACGAAATCATCGAATTATAATCAATTTAATTCTTTGCATCTTAAATAGACGATGTATAGTCTATATAATTTTTTGCACATGAATCGGACGATTTATAGTCGATAAAATTTTTTCATAAAAATTGAAAAAAAGACGATGTATAGTCCATTATATTTTTTTCATAAAAAAATTTTTTGCATGAAAAATGGATGATGTATAGTTTATTAAATTCTTTGCACGAAAAGAAGACGACGTATATAGTCCATTTAGTTTTTTAGATACGAAATGATAGAATTATAGTTAATTTAATTTAATTTTTTAATTTTATAAATGGACGATGTATAGTCCATTAAATTTTGTATATATAGTCAGTCCATTTAATTTTGTGCATCTTCAATAGACGATGTATAATCTATATAATTTTTTCCACATGAATCGGACGACTTATAGTCGATAAAATTTTTTCATAAAAAATTAAAAAAAGACGATGTATAGTCCATTATATTTTTTTCATAAAAAAATTTTTTGCATGAAAAATGGATGATGTATAGTTTATTAAATTCTTTGCACGAAAAGAAGACGACGTATATAGTCCATTTAGTTTTTTAGATACGAAATGGACGAATTATAATCAATTTAATTTTTTTTTTAATTTTATAAATGGACGATGTATAGTCCATTAAATTTTGTATATATAGTCAGTCCATTTAATTTTGTGCATTTTAAATAGACGATGTATAGTCTATATAATTTTTTGCACATGAATCGGACGATTTATAGTCGATAAAATTTTTTCATAAAAAATTGAAAAAAGACGATGTATAGTCCATTATATTTTTTTCATAAAAAAATTTTTTGCATGAAAAATGGATGATGTATAGTTTATTAAATTCTTTGCACGAAAAGAAGACGACGTATATAGTCCATTTAGTTTTTTAGATACGAAATGATCGAATTATAGTCAATTTAATTTTTTTTTTTAATTTTATAAATGGACGATGTATAGTCCATTAAATTTTGTATATATAGTCAGTCCATTTAATTTTGTGCATCTTAAATAGACGATGTATAATCTATATAATTTTTTCCACATGAATCGGACGATTTATAGTCGGTAAAATTTTTTCATAAAAAAATTAAAAAAAGACGATGTATATATAGTCCATTATATTTTTTTCATAAAAAAATTTTTTGCATGAAAAATGGATGATGTATAGTTTATTAAATTCTTTGCACGAAAAGAAGACGACGTATATAGTCCATTTAGTTTTTTAGATACGAAATGGACGAATTATAGTCAATTTAATTTTTTTTTAAATTTAAAAATGGACGATGTATAGTCTATTAAATTTTGTATATATAGTCAGTCCATTTAATTTTTTGCATCTTAAAGAGACGATGTATAGTCTATATAATTTTTTCCACATGAATCGGACGATTTATAGTCGATAAAATTTTTTCATAAAAAATTGAAAATAAGACGATGTATAGTCCATTATATTTTTTTCATAAAAAAATTTTTTGCATGAAAAATGGATGATGTATAGTTTATTAAATTCTTTGCACGAAAAGAAGACGACGTATAGAGTCCATTTAGATTTTTAGATAAGAAATGATCGAATTATAATCAATTTAATTTTTTGCATCTTAAATAGACGATGTATAGTCTATATAATTTTTTGCACATGAATCGGACGATTTATAGTCGATAAAATTTTTTCATAAAAAATTGAAAAAAAGACGATGTATAGTCCATTATATTTTTTTTATAAAAAAATTTTTTGCATGAAAAATGGATGATGTATAGTTTATTAAATTCTTTGCACGAAAAGAAGACGACGTATATAGTCCATTTAGTTTTTTAGATACGAAATGGACGAATTATAATCAATTTAATTTTTTTTTTAATTTTATAAATGGACGATGTATAGTCCATTAAATTTTGTATATATAGTCAGTCCATTTAATTTTGTGCATCTTAAATAGACGACGTATAATCTATATATTTTTTTCCACATGAATCGGACGATTTATAGTCGATAAAATTTTTTCATAAAAAATTAAAAAAAAGACTGTGTATAGTCCATTATATTTTTTTCATAAAAAAATTTTTTGCATGAAAAATGGATGATGTATAGTTTATTAAATTCTTTGCACGAAAAGAAGACGACGTATATAGTCCATTTAAGTTTTTACATACGAAATGGACAAATTATAGTCAATTTAATTTTTTATAAAAATTTTAAAAATGGACGATGTATAGTCTATTAAATTTTGTATATATAGTCAGTCCATTTAATTTTGTGCATCTTAAATAGACGATGTATAGTCTATATAATTTTTTGCACATGAATCGGACGATTTATAGTCGATAAAATTTTTTCATAAAAAATTTAAAAAAAGACGATGTATAGTCCATTATATTTTTTTCATAAAAAAATTTTTTCCATGAAAAATGGATGATGTATAGTTTATTAAATTCTTTGCACGAAAAGAAGACGACGTATATAGTCCATTTAGTTTTTTAGATACGAAATGGACGAATTATAGTCAATTTAATTTTTTTTTAAATTTAAAAATGGACGATGTATAGTCTATTAAATTTTGTATATATAGTCAGTCCATTTAATTTTTTGCATCTTAAAGAGACGATGTATAGTCTATATAATTTTATGCACATGAATCGGAAGCTTTATAGTCGATAAAATTTTTTCATAAAAAATTTAAAAAAAGACGATGTATAGTCCATTATATTTTTTTCATAAAAAAATTTTTGCATGAAAAATGGATGATGTATAGTTTATTAAATTCTTTGCACGAAAAGAAGACAACGTATATAGTCCATTTAGTTTTTTAGATACGAAATGATCGAATTATAGTCAATTTAATTTTTTTTAAATTTATAAATGGACGATGTATAGTCCATTAAATTTTGTATATATAGTCAGTCCATTTAATTTTGTGCATCTTAAATAGACGATGTATAGTCTATATAATTTTTTGCACATGAATCGGACGATTTATAGTCGATAAAATTTTTTCATAAAAAATTAAAAAAAAGACGATGTAGTCCATTATATTTTTTTCATAAAAAAATTTTTTGCATGAAAAATGGATGATGTATAGTTTATTAAATTCTTTGCACGAAAAGAAGACGATGTATATAGTCCATTTAAGTTTTACATACGAAATGGACAAATTATAGTCAATTTAATTTTTTATAAAAATTTTTAAAATGGACGATGTATAGTCTTTTAAATTTTGTATATATAGTCAGTCCATTTAATTTTGTGCATCTTAAATAGACGATGTATAGTCTATATAATTTTTGCACATGAATCGGACGATTTATAGTCGATAAAATTTTTTCATAAAAAATTAAAAAAAAGACGATGTATAGTCCATTATATTTTTTTCATAAAAAAATTTTTTGCTTGAAAAATGGATGATGTATAGTTTATTAAATTCTTTGCACGAAAAGAATACGATGTATATAGTCCATTTAATTTTTTAGATACAGTCTATTAAATTTTGTATATATAGTCAGTCCATTTAATTTTTTGCATCTTAAATAGACGATGTATAGTCTATATAATTTTTTGCACATGAATCGGACGATTTATAGTCGATAAAATTTTTTCATAAAAAATTAAAAAAAAGACGATGTATATATAGTCCATTATATTTTTTTCATAAAAAAATTTTTTGCATGAAAAATGGATGATGTATAGTTTATTAAATTCTTTGCACGAAAAGAAGACGACGTATATAGCCCATTTAGTTTTTTAGATACGAAATGGACGAATTATAGTCAATTTAATTTTTTTTTTTAATTTTATAAATGGACGATGTATAGTCTATTAAATTTTGTATTTATCATCATTCCATTTAATTTTGTGCATCTTAAATAGACGATGTATAGTCTATATAATTTTTTGCACATGAATCGGACGATTTATAGTCGATAAAATTTTTTCATAAAAAATTGAAAAAAAGACGATGTATATGTATATGTATAGTCCATTATATTTTTTTCATAAAAAAATTTTTTGCATGCAAAATGGATGATGTATAGTTTATTAAATTCTTTGCACGAAAAGAAGACCACGTATATAGTCCATTTAGTTTTTTAGATACGAAATGATCGAATTATAGTCAATTTAATTTTTTTTTTAATTTTATAAATGGATGATGTATAGTCCATTAAATTTTGTATATATAGTCAGTCCATTTAATTTTGTGCATCTTAAATAGACGATGTATAGTCTATATAATTTTTTGCACATGAATCGGACGATTTATAGTCGATAAAACTTTTTCATAAAAAATTAAAAAAAAAAGACGACGTAGTCCATTATATTTTTTTCATAAAAAATTTTTTTGCATGAAAAATGGATGATGTATAGTTTATTAAATTCTTTGCACGAAAAGAAGACGACGTATATAGTCCATTTAGTTTTTTAGATACGAAATGATCGAATTATAGTCAATTTAATTTTTTTTTAAATTTATAAATGGACGATGTATAGTCCATTAAATTTTGTATATATAGTCAGTCCATTTAATTTTGTGCATCTTAAATAGACGATGTATAGTCTATATAATTTTTTGCACATGAATCGGACGATTTATAGTCGATAAAATTTTTTCATAAAAAATTGAAAAAAGACGATGTATAGGCCATTATATTTTTTTCATAAAAAATTTTTTTGCATGAAAAATGGATGATGTATAGTTTATTAAATTCTTTGCACGAAAAGAAGACGACGTATATAGTCCATTTAGTTTTTTACATACGAAATGATAGAATTATAGTTAATTTAATTTTATTTTTTAATTTTATAAATGGGCGATGTATAGTCCATTAAATTTTGTATATATAGTCAGTCCATTTAATTTTGTGCATCTTCAATAGACGATGTATAATCTATATAATTTTTTCCACATGAATCGGACGACTTATAGTCGATAAAATTTTTTCATAAAAAATTAAAAAAAGACGATGTATAGTCCATTATATTTTTTTCATAAAAAAATTTTTTGCATGAAAAATGGATGATGTATAGTTTATTAAATTCTTTGCACGAAAAGAAGACGACGTATATAGTCCATTTAGTTTTTTAGATACGAAATGATCGAATTATAGTCAATTTAATTTTTTTTTAAATTTATAAATGGACGATGTATAGTCCATTAAATTTTGTATATATAGTCAGTCCATTTAATTTTGTGCATCTTAAATAGACGATGTATAGTCTATATAATTTTTTGCACATGAATCGGACGATTTATAGTCGATAAAATTTTTTCATAAAAAATTGAAAAAAAGACGATGTATAGTCCATTATATTTTTTTCATAAAAAAATTTTTTCCATGCAAAATGGATGATGTATAGTTTATTAAATTCTTTGCACGAAAAGAATACGACGTATATAGTCCATTTAGTTTTTTAGATACGAAATGGACGAATTATAATCAATTTAATTTTTTTTTTAATTTTATAAATGGACGATGTATAGTCCATTAAATTTTGTATATATAGTCAGTCCATTTAATTTTTTGCATCTTAAATAGACGATGTATAGTCTATATAATTTTTTGCACATGAATCGGACGATTTATAGTCGATAAAATTTTTTCATAAAAAATTGAAAAAAGACGATGTATAGTCCATTATATTTTTTTCATAAAAAAATTTTTTGCATGAAAAATGGATGATGTATAGTTTATTAAATTCTTTGCACGAAAAGAAGACGACGTATATAGTCCATTTAGTTTTTTAGATACGAAATGGACGAATTATAATCAATTTAATTTTTTTTTTAATTTTATAAATGGACGATGTATAGTCCATTAAATTTTGTATATATAGTCAGTCCATTTAATTTTTTGCATCTTAAATAGACGATGTATAGTCTATATAATTTTTTGCACATGAATCGGACGATTTATAGTCGATAAAATTTTTTCATAAAAAATTGAAAAAAGACGATGTATAGTCCATTATATTTTTTTCATAAAAAAATTTTTTGCATGAAAAATGGATGATGTATAGTTTATTAAATTCTTTGCACGAAAAGAAGACGACGTATATAGTCCATTTAGTTTTTTAGATACGAAATGATCGAATTATAGTCAATTTAATTTTTTTTTTAATTTTATAAATGGACGATGTATAGTCCATTAAATTTTGTATATATAGTCAGTCCATTTAATTTTGTGCATCTTAAATAGACGATGTATAATCTATATAATTTTTTCCACATGAATCGGACGATTTATAGTCGGTAAAATTTTTTCATAAAAAATTTAAAAAAAGACGATGTATATATAGTCCATTATATTTTTTCATAAAAAAATTTTTTGCATGAAAAATGGATGATGTATAGTTTATTAAATTCTTTGCACGAAAAGAAGACGACGTATAGAGTCCATTTAGATTTTTAGATACGAAATGATCGAATTATAATCAATTTAATTTTTTGCATCTTAAATAGACGATGTATAGTCTATATAATTTTTTGCACATGAATCGGACGATTTATAGTCGATAAAATTTTTTCATAAAAAATTGAAAAAAGACGATGTATAGTCCATTATATTTTTTTCATAAAAAATTTTTGCATGAAAAATGGATGATGTATAGTTTATTAAATTCTTTGCACGAAAAGAAGACAACGTATATAGTCCATTTAGTTTTTTAGATACGAAATGATCGAATTATAGTCAATTTAATTTTTTTTTAATTTATAAATGGACGATGTATAGTCCATTAAATTTTGTATATATAGTCAGTCCATTTAATTTTGTGCATCTTAAATAGACGATGTATAGTCTATATAATTTTTTGCACATGAATCGGACGATTTATAGTCGATAAAATTTTTTCATAAAAAATTGAAAAAAGACGATGTATAGTCCATTATATTTTTTTCACAAAAAATTTTTTTGCATGAAAAATGGATGATGTATAGTTTATTAAATTCTTTGCACAAGAAGAAGACGACGTATATAGTCCATTTAATTTTTTAGATACGAAATGGACGAATTATAATCAATTTAATTTTTTTTTTAATTTTATAAATGGACGATGTATAGTCCATTAAATTTTGTATATATAGTCAGTCCATTTAATTTTGTGCATCTTAAATAGACGATGTATAATCTATATAATTTTTCCACATGAATCGGACGATTTATAGTCGATAATATTTTTTCATAAAAAATTAAAAAAAAGACGATGTATAGTCCATTATATTTTTTTCATAAAAAAAATTTTTGCATGAAAAATGGATGATGTATAGTTTATTAAATTCTTTGCACGAAAAGAAGACGACGTATATAGTCCATTTAGTTTTTTAGATACGAAATGATCGAATTATAATCAATTTAATTTTTTTTTTAATTTTATAAATGGGCGATGTATAGTCCATTAAATTTTGTATATATAGTCAGTCCATTTAATTTTGTGCATCTTCAATAGACGATGTATAATCTATATAATTTTTTCCACTTGAATCGGACGATTTATAGCCGATAAAATTTTTTCATAAAAAATTAAAAATAGACGATGTATAGTCCATTATATTTTTTTCATAAAAAAATTTTTTGCATGAAAAATGGATGATGTATAGTTTATTAAATTCTTTGCACAAAAAGAAGACGACGTATATAGTCCATTTAGTTTTTTGATACGAAATGATCGAATTATAGTCAATTTAATTTTTTTTTAATTTATAAATGGACGATGTATAGTCCATTAAATTTTGTATATATAGTCAGTCCATTTAATTTTGTGCATCTTAAATAGACGATGTATAGTCTATATAATTTTTTGCACATGAATCGGACGATTTATAGTCGATAAAATTTTTTCATAAAAAATTGAAAAAAAGACGATGTATAGTCCATTATATTTTTTTTATAAAAAAATTTTTTGCATGAAAAATGGATGATGTATAGTTTATTAAATTCTTTGCACGAAAAGAAGACGACGTATATAGTCCATTTAGTTTTTTAGATACGAAATGGACGAATTATAATCAATTTAATTTTTTTTTTAATTTTATAAATGGACGATGTATAGTCCATTAAATTTTGTATATATAGTCAGTCCATTTAATTTTGTGCATCTTAAATAGACGATGTATAATCTATATATTTTTTTCCACATGAATCGGACGATTTATAGTCGATAAAATTTTTTCATAAAAAATTAAAAAAAAAGACTGTGTATAGTCCATTATATTTTTTTCATAAAAAAATTTTTTGCATGAAAAATGGATGATGTATAGTTTATTAAATTCTATGCACGAAAAGAAGACGACGTATATAGTCCATTTAAGTTTTTACATACGAAATGGACAAATTATAGTCAATTTAATTTTTTATAAAAATTTTAAAAATGGACGATGTAGAGTCTATTAAATTTTGTATATATAGTCAGTCCGTTTAATTTTGTGCATCTTAAATAGACGATGTATAGTCTATATAATTTTTTGCACATGAATCGGACGATTTATAGGCGATAAAATTTTTTCATAAAAAATTTAAAAAAAGACGATTATATTTTTTTCATAAAAAAATTTTTTGCATGAAAAATGGATGATGTATAGTTTATTAAATTCTTTGCACGAAAAGAAGACGACGTATATAGTCCATTTAGTTTTTTAGATACGAAATGGACGAATTATAGTCAATTTAATTTTTTTTTTAATTTAAAAATGGACGATGTATAGTCTATTAAATTTTGTATATATAGTCAGTCCATTTAATTTTGTGCATCTTAAATAGACGATGTATAGTCTATATAATTTTTGCACATGAATCGGACGATTTATAGTCGATAAAATTTTTTCATAAAAAATTAAAAAAAAGACGATGTATAGTCCATTATATTTTTTACATAAAAAAATATTTTGCTTGAAAAATGGATGATGTATAGTTTATTAAATTCTTTGCACGAAAAGAATACGACGTATATAGTCCATTTAATTTTTTAGATACGAAATGATCGAATTATAGTCAATTTAATTTTTTTTTTTTATTTAAAAATGGACGATGTATAGTCTATTAAATTTTGTATATATAGTCAGTCCATTTAATTTTTTGCATCTTAAATAGACGATGTATAGTCTATATAATTTTTTGCACATGAATCGGACGATTTATAGTCGATACAATTTTTCCATAAAAAATTTAAAAAAAGACGATGTATAGTCCATTATATTTTTTTCATAAAAAAATTTTTTCCATGAAAAATGGATGATGTATAGTTTATTAAATTCTTTGCACGAAAAGAAGACGACGTATATAGTCCATTTAGTTTTTTAGATACGAAATGGACGAATTATAGTCAATTTAATTTTTTTTTTAATTTAAAAATGGACGATGTATAGTCTATTAAATTTTGTATATATAGTCAGTCCATTTAATTTTTTGCATCTTAAAGAGACGATGTATAGTCTATATAATTTTATGCACATGAATCGGACGCTTTATAGTCGATAAAATTTTTTCATAAAAAATTTAAAAAAAGACGATGTATAGTCCATTATATTTTTTTCATAAAAAAGTTTTTTCCATGAAAAATGGATGATGTATAGTTTATTAAATTCTTTGTACGAAAAGAAGACGACGTATATAGTCCATTTAGTTTTTTAGATACGAAATGGACGAATTATAGTCAATTTAATTTTTTTTTAAATTTAAAAATGGACGATGTATAGTCTATTAAATTTTGTATATATAGTCAGTCCATTTAATTTTTTGCATCTTAAATAGACGATGTATAGTCTATATAATTTTTTCCACATGAATCGGACGATTTATAGTCGATAAAATTTTTTCATAAAAAATAAAAAAAAAGACGATGTATAGTCCATTATATTTTTTCATAAAAAAATTTTTTGCATGAAAAATGGATGATGTATAGTTTATTAAATTCTTTGCACGAAAAGAAGACGACGTATAGAGTCCATTTAGATTTTTAGATACGAAATGATCGAATTATAATCAATTTAATTTTTTGCATCTTAAATAGACGATGTATAGTCTATATAATTTTTTGCACATGAATCGGACGATTTATAGTCGATAAAATTTTTTCATAAAAAATTGAAAAAAGACGATGTATAGTCCATTATATTTTTTTCATAAAAAATTTTTGCATGAAAAATGGATGATGTATAGTTTATTAAATTCTTTGCACGAAAAGAAGACAACGTATATAGTCCATTTAGTTTTTTAGATACGAAATGATCGAATTATAGTCAATTTAATTTTTTTTTAATTTATAAATGGACGATGTATAGTCCATTAAATTTTGTATATATAGTCAGTCCATTTAATTTTGTGCATCTTAAATAGACGATGTATAGTCTATATAATTTTTTGCACATGAATCGGACGATTTATAGTCGATAAAATTTTTTCATAAAAAATTGAAAAAAGACGATGTATAGTCCATTATATTTTTTTCACAAAAAATTTTTTTGCATGAAAAATGGATGATGTATAGTTTATTAAATTCTTTGCACAAGAAGAAGACGACGTATATAGTCCATTTAATTTTTTAGATACGAAATGGACGAATTATAATCAATTTAATTTTTCTTTTAATTTTATAAATGGACGATGTATAGTCCATTAAATTTTGTATATATAGTCAGTCCATTTAATTTTGTGCATCTTAAATAGACGATGTATAATCTATATAATTTTTCCACATGAATCGGACGATTTATAGTCGATAATATTTTTTCATAAAAAATTAAAAAAAAGACGATGTATAGTCCATTATATTTTTTTCATAAAAAAAAATTTTGCATGAAAAATGGATGATGTATAGTTTATTAAATTCTTTGCACGAAAAGAAGACGACGTATATAGTCCATTTAGTTTTTTAGATACGAAATGATCGAATTATAATCAATTTAATTTTTTTTTTAATTTTATAAATGGGCGATGTATAGTCCATTAAATTTTGTATATATAGTCAGTCCATTTAATTTTGTGCATCTTCAATAGACGATGTATAATCTATATAATTTTTTCCACTTGAATCGGACGATTTATAGCCGATAAAATTTTTTCATAAAAAATTAAAAATAGACGATGTATAGTCCATTATATTTTTTTCATAAAAAAATTTTTTGCATGAAAAATGGATGATGTATAGTTTATTAAATTCTTTGCACAAAAAGAAGACGACGTATATAGTCCATTTAGTTTTTTGATACGAAATGATCGAATTATAGTCAATTTAATTTTTTTTTAATTTATAAATGGACGATGTATAGTCCATTAAATTTTGTATATATAGTCAGTCCATTTAATTTTGTGCATCTTAAATAGACGATGTATAGTCTATATAATTTTTTGCACATGAATCGGACGATTTATAGTCGATAAAATTTTTTCATAAAAAATTGAAAAAAAGACGATGTATAGTCCATTATATTTTTTTTATAAAAAAATTTTTTGCATGAAAAATGGATGATGTATAGTTTATTAAATTCTTTGCACGAAAAGAAGACGACGTATATAGTCCATTTAGTTTTTTAGATACGAAATGGACGAATTATAATCAATTTAATTTTTTTTTTAATTTTATAAATGGACGATGTATAGTCCATTAAATTTTGTATATATAGTCAGTCCATTTAATTTTGTGCATCTTAAATAGACGATGTATAATCTATATATTTTTTTCCACATGAATCGGACGATTTATAGTCGATAAAATTTTTTCATAAAAAATTAAAAAAAAAGACTGTGTATAGTCCATTATATTTTTTTCATAAAAAAATTTTTTGCATGAAAAATGGATGATGTATAGTTTATTAAATTCTATGCACGAAAAGAAGACGACGTATATAGTCCATTTAAGTTTTTACATACGAAATGGACAAATTATAGTCAATTTAATTTTTTATAAAAATTTTAAAAATGGACGATGTAGAGTCTATTAAATTTTGTATATATAGTCAGTCCATTTAATTTTGTGCATCTTAAATAGACGATGTATAGTCTATATAATTTTTTGCACATGAATCGGACGATTTATAGGCGATAAAATTTTTTCATAAAAAATTTAAAAAAAGACGATTATATTTTTTTCATAAAAAAATTTTTTGCATGAAAAATGGATGATGTATAGTTTATTAAATTCTTTGCACGAAAAGAAGACGACGTATATAGTCCATTTAGTTTTTTAGATACGAAATGGACGAATTATAGTCAATTTAATTTTTTTTTTAATTTAAAAATGGACGATGTATAGTCTATTAAATTTTGTATATATAGTCAGTCCATTTAATTTTGTGCATCTTAAATAGACGATGTATAGTCTATATAATTTTTGCACATGAATCGGACGATTTATAGTCGATAAAATTTTTTCATAAAAAATTAAAAAAAAGACGATGTATAGTCCATTATATTTTTTACATAAAAAAATATTTTGCTTGAAAAATGGATGATGTATAGTTTATTAAATTCTTTGCACGAAAAGAATACGACGTATATAGTCCATTTAATTTTTTAGATACGAAATGATCGAATTATAGTCAATTTAATTTTTTTTTTTATTTAAAAATGGACGATGTATAGTCTATTAAATTTTGTATATATAGTCAGTCCATTTAATTTTTTGCATCTTAAATAGACGATGTATAGTCTATATAATTTTTTGCACATGAATCGGACGATTTATAGTCGATACAATTTTTCCATAAAAAATTTAAAAAAAGACGATGTATAGTCCATTATATTTTTTTCATAAAAAAATTTTTTCCATGAAAAATGGATGATGTATAGTTTATTAAATTCTTTGCACGAAAAGAAGACGACGTATATAGTCCATTTAGTTTTTTAGATACGAAATGGACGAATTATAGTCAATTTAATTTTTTTTTAAATTTAAAAATGGACGATGTATAGTCTATTAAATTTTGTATATATAGTCAGTCCATTTAATTTTTTGCATCTTAAAGAGACGATGTATAGTCTATATAATTTTATGCACATGAATCGGACGCTTTATAGTCGATAAAATTTTTTCATAAAAAATTTAAAAAAAGACGATGTATAGTCCATTATATTTTTTTCATAAAAAAGTTTTTTCCATGAAAAATGGATGATGTATAGTTTATTAAATTCTTTGTACGAAAAGAAGACGATGTATAGAGTCCATTTAGATTTTTAGATACGAAATGATCGAATTATAATCAATTTAATTTTTTGCATCTTAAATAGACGATGTATAGTCTATATAATTTTTTGCACATGAATCGGACGATTTATAGTCGATAAAATTTTTTCATAAAAAATTGAAAAAAGACGATGTATAGTCCATTATATTTTTTTCATTAAAAAATTTTTGCATGAAAAATGGATGATGTATAGTTTATTAAATTCTTTGCACGAAAAGAAGACAACGTATATAGTCCATTTAGTTTTTTAGATACGAAATGATCGAATTATAGTCAATTTAATTTTTTTTAAATTTATAAATGTACGATGTATAGTCCATTAAATTTTGTATATATAGTCAGTCCATTTAATTTTGTGCATCTTAAATAGACGATGTATAGTCTATATAATTTTTTGCACATGAATCGAACGATTTATAGTCGATAAAATTTTTTCATAAAAAATTAAAAAAAAGACGATGTAGTCCATTATATTTTTTTCATAAAAAATTTTTTTGCATGAAAAATGGATGATGTATAGTTTATTAAATTCTTTGCACGAAAAGAAGACGACGTATATAGTCCATTTAAGTTTTTACATACGAAATGGACAAATTATAGTCAATTTAATTTTTTATAAAAATTTTTAAAATGGACGATGTATAGTCTTTTAAATTTTGTATATATAGTCAGTCCATTTAATTTTGTGCATCTTAAATAGACGATGTATAGTCTATATAATTTTTTGCACATGAATCGGACGATTTATAGTCGATACAATTTTTCCATAAAAAATTTAAAAAAAGACGATGTATAGTCCATTATATTTTTTTCATAAAAAAATTTTTTGCATGAAAAATGGATGATGTATAGTTTATTTAATTCTTTGCACGAAAAGAATACGACGTCTATAGTCCATTTAATTTTTTAGATACGAAATAATCGAATTATAGTCAATTTAATTTTTTTTTTAAATTTAAAAATGGACGATGTATAGTCTATTAAATTTTGTATATATAGTCAGTCCATTTAATACTTTGCATCTTAAATAGACGATGTATAGTCTATATAATTTTTTGCACATGAATCGGACGATTTATAGTCGATAAAATTTTTGCATAAAAAATTAAAAAAAAGACGATGTATAGTCCATTATATATTTTTCATAAAAAAATTTTTTGCATGAAAAATGGATGATGTATAGTTTATTAAATTCTTTGCACGAAAAGAAGACGACGTACGTATATGGTCCATTTAGTTTTTTAGATACGAAATGGACGAATTATAGTCAATTTAATTGTTTTTAAATTTAAAAATGGACGATGTATAGTCTATTAAATTTTGTATATATAGTCAGTCCATTTAATTTTTTTGCATCTAAAATAGACGATGTATAGTCTATATAATTTTTTGCACATGAATCGGACGATTTATAGTCGATAAAATTTTTTCATAAAAAATTGAAAAAAAGACGATGTATCCATTATATTTTTATCATAAAAAAACTTTTTCCATGAAAAATGGATGATGTATAGTTTATTAAATTCTTTGCACTAAAAGAAGACGACGTATATAGTCCATTTAGTTTTTTAGATACGAAATGGACGAATTATAATCAATTTAATTTTTTTTTTAAATTTTATAAATGGACGATGTATAGTCCATTAAATTTTGTATATATAGTCAGTCCATTTAATTTTGTGCATCTTAAATAGACGATGTATAACCTATATAATTTTTTCCACATGAATCGGACGATTTATAGTCGATAAAATTTTTTCATAAAAAATTAAAAAAAAGACGATGTATATAGTCCATTATATTTTTTTCATAAAAAAATTTTTTGCATGAAAAATGGATGATGTATAGTTTATGAAATTCTTTGCACGAAAAGAAGACGACGTATATAGTCCATTTAGTTTTTTAGATACGAAATGGACGAATTATAATCAATTTAATTTTTTTTTTAATTTTATAAATGGACGATGTATAGTCCATTAAATTTTGTATATATAGTCAGTCCATTTAATTTTGTGCATCTTAAATAGACGATGTATAACCTATATAATTTTTTCCACATGAATCGGACGATTTATAGTCGATAAAATTTTTTCATAAAAAATTAAAAAAAAGACGATGTATATAGTCCATTATATTTTTTTTATAAAAAAATTTTTTGCATGAAAAATGGATGATGTATATTGTATTAAATTCTTTGCACGAAAAGAAGACGACGTATATAGTCCATTTAGTTTTTTAGATACGAAATGATCGAATTATAGTCAATTTAATTTTTTTTTTTAATTTAAAAATGGACGATGTAGATATAGTCCATTAAATTTTGTATATGCACATGAATCGGATGATTTATGGTCGATAAAGTTTTTCATAAAAAATTTAAAAAAAGACGTTGCACGCAAAGAAGACGACGTATATAGTCCATTTAAGTTTTTACATACGAAATGGACAAATTATAGTCAATTTAATTTTTTTTAAATTTAAAAATGGACGATGTATAGTCCATTAAATTTTGTATATATAGTCAGTCCATTTAAATGTTTGCATCTAAAATAGACGATGTATAGTCTATATAATTATTTGCACATGAATCGGACGATCTATAGTCAATAAAATTTTTTCATAAAAAATTTAAAAAAAGATTTTTTGCATGAAAAATGGATGATGTATAGTTTATTAAATTCTTTGCACGAAAAGAAGACAACGTATATAGTCCATTTAGTTTTTTAGATACGAAATGGACGAATTATAGTCAATTTAATTTTTTTTTATTATATGTTTTTCATAAAAAAATTTTTTGCATGAAAAATGGATGATATATAGTTTATTAAATTCTTTGCAAGAAAAGAACACGACGTATATAGTCCATTTAGTTTTTTAGATACGAAATGGACGAATTATAGTCAATTTAATTTTTTTTTATTATATGTTTTTCATAAAAAAATTTTTTGCATGAAAAATGGATGATGTATAGTTTATTAAATTCTTTGCACTAAAAGAAGACGACGTATATAGTCCATTTAGTTTTTTAGATACGAAATGGACGAATTATAGTCAATTAAATTTTTTTTTTAATTTAAAAATGGACGATGCATAATCCATTAAATTTTGTATATATAGTCAGTCCATTTAATTTTTTGCATCTAAAATAGACGATGTATAGTCTATATAATTTTTTGCACATGAATCGGACGATTTATAGTCGATAAAATTTTTTCATAAAAAATTGAAAAAAAGACGATGTATCCATTATATTTTTATCATAAAAAAACTTTTTCCATGAAAAATGGATGATGTATAGTTTATTAAATTCTTTGCACTAAAAGAAGACGACGTATATAGTCCATTTAGTTTTTTAGATACGAAATGGACAAATTATAGTCAATTTATTTTTTTTTTAATTTAAAAATGGACGATGCATAATCCATTAAATTTTGTATATATAGTCAGTCCATTTAAATGTTTGCATCTAAAATAGACGATGTATAGTCTATATAATTATTTGCACATGAATCGGACGATTTATAGTAAATAAAATTTTTTCATAAAAAATTGAAAAAAAGACGATGTATAATCCATTATATTTTTTTCATAAAAAAATTTTTTGCATGAAAAATGGATGATGTATAGTTTATTAAATTCTTTGCACGAAAAGAAGACGACGTATATAGTCCATTTAGTTTTTTAGATACGAAATGGACGAATTATAGTCAATTTAGATTTTTTTTAAATTTAAAAATGGACGATGTATAGTCCATTAAATTTTGTATTTATATTATATTATATTATATACATTATATTTTTTTCATAAAAAAATTTTTTGCATGAAAAATGGATGATCTATAGTTTATTAAATTCTTTGCACGAAAAGAAGACGACGTATATAGTCCATTTAAGTTTTTACATACGAAATGCACAAATTATAGTAAATTTTTTTTTTTTAATTTAAAAATGGACGATGTATAGTCCATTAAATTTTGTATATATAGTCAGTCCATTTAATTTTTTGCATCTTAAATAGACGATGTATAGTCTATATAATTTTTTGCACATGAATCGGAAGATTTATAGTCGATAAAATTTTTTCATAAAAAATTGAAAAAAAGACGATGTATCCATTATATTTTTTCATAAAAAAATTTTTTGCATGAAAAATGGATGATGTATAGTTTATTAAATTCCTTGCACGAAAAGAAGACGACGTATATAGTCCATTTAGTTTTTTAGATACGAAATGGACGAATTATAGTCAATTAAATTTTTTTTTTTTATTTAAAAATGGTCGATGTATAGTCCATTAAATTTTGTATATATAGTCAGTCCATTTAAATGTTTGCATCTAAAATAGACGATGTATAGTCTATATAATTATTTGCACATGAATCGGAAGATTTATAGTCGATAAAATTTTTTCATAAAAAATTGAAAAAAAGACGAGTATAGTCCATTATATTTTTTTCATAAAAAAATTTTTTGCATGAAAAATGGATGATGTATAGTTTATTAAATTCTTTGCACGAAAAGAAGACGACGTATATAGTCCATTTAGTTTTTTAGATACGAAATGGACGAATTATAGTCAATTTAATTTTTTTTTAATTTAAAAATGGTCGATGTATAGTCCATTAAATTTTGTATATATAGTCAGTCCATTTAAATGTTTGCATCTAAAATAGACGATGTATAGTCTATATAATTTTTTGCACATGAATCGGACGATTTGTAGTCGATACGAAATGGACGAATTATAGTCAATTAATTTTTTTTTTTTAATTTAAAAATGGTCGATGTATAGTCCATTTAGTTTTTTAGATACGAAATGGACAAATTATAGTCAATTTAATTTTTTTTTTTAATTTAAAAATGGACGATGCATAATCCATTAAATTTTGTATATATAGTCAGTCCATTTAAATGTTTGCATCTAAAATAGACGATGTATAGTCTATATAATTATTTGCACATGAATCGGACGATTTATAGTAAATAAAATTTTTTCATAAAAAATTGAAAAAAAGACGATGTATAGTCCATTATATTTTTTTCATAAAAAATTTTTTTGCATGAAAAATGGATGATGTATAGTTTATTAAATTCTTTGCACGAAAAGAAGACGACGTATATAGTCCATTTAAGTTTTTACATACGATATGGACAAATTATAGTCAATTTAATTTTTTATAAAAATTTTAAAAATGGACGATGTATAGTCTATTAAATTTTGTATATATAGTCAGTCCACTTAAATGTTTGCATCTAAAATAGACGATGTATAGTCTATATAATTATTTGCACATGAATCGGACGATTTATAGTCGATAAAATTTTTTCATAAAAAAATTTTTTGCATGAGAAATGGATGATGTATAGTTTATTAAGTTCTTTGCGCGAAAAGAAGACGACGTATATAGTCCGTTTAGTTTTTTACATACGAAATGGACGAATTATAGTTAATTTAATTTTGTATAAAAAAATTAAAAATGGACGCTGTATAGTCCATTAAATTTTGTATATATAGTCAGTCCATTTAATTTTTTGCATCTTAAATAGACGATGTATAGTCTATATAAATTTTTGCTATGAATCGGACGATTTATAGTCGCTTTAATTTTTTTTATAAAAAATTTAAAAATGGACGATGTATAGTCTATGAAATTTTGTATGTATAGTCAATCCATTTATTTTTTTACATACGAAATGGACTATATACCGGGACCATTTTTATACTTTTTATGAAAAAATTTAATGGAGTATAATTCGTACCTTTCGTATGCAAAAAATTTAATAGTCTATATATCGTCTATTTTTCATGGAAAAAATTAAATAGATTATACTTACAAAATTTAATGGACTATATGCCGGGACCAGTTTTATACTTTTTATGAAAAAATTTATTTGACAATATATCGTCTATTTCGTATGCAAAAAATTAAATGAACTATATAAGTCATCTATATTTCATGCAATAAATTTAATCATCCAGTTTTCATGCAAAAAGGTTTTTATAAAAAAAAATAGTGGGCTATACATCGTCCTTTTTCAATTTCTTATGAAAAAATTTAATGGACTATAATTCGTCCATTTCGTATGCAAAAAATTAAATAGTCTATACATCGTCTAGTTTTCATGGAAGATATTAAATAGACTATACTTACAATATTTAATGGACTATATACCGAGACCATTTTAAAAACTTTTTATGAAAAAATTTATAGGACTATAATTCGTCCATTTCGTGTGCTAAAAATTAAATCTACTATACATCGTCTACTTTTCATCGAAAAAATTAGATTGACTATATTTACAAAATTTAATAGGCTATATACCGGGACCATTTTTATACTTTTTATAAAAAAATTTATTAGACTATATTTCGTCTATTTCGTATGCAAGAAATTAAATGAACTATACATCGTCTAGTTTTCATTGAAAAAATTGGATTGACTATATTTACAAAATTTAATGGACTATATACAGAGACCATTTTTAAACTTTTTATGAAAAAATTTATTAGACTATATTTCGTCTATTTCGTATGCAAAAAATTAAATGAACTATATACGTCGTCTATATTTCGCGCAAAAAATTTAGTGGACTATACATCATCCAATTTTCATGGCAAAAATTTTTTATAAAAAAAATTTAATGAGCTATATATCGTCAATTTTTAAATTTTTTATGAAAAAAATTTAATGGACCATTTTTCAATTTTTTATGAAAAAGTTTAATGAGCTATACATCGTCCATTTTTAATTTTTTTGGAAAAAAATTTAATGGACTATAATTTGTCAAAAAATTAAATAGACTATATACGTCGTCTATTTTTCATGCAAACAATTGTTTATGAAAACAATTTAATGGACTATATACATATACATCGTCTATTTTGCAGTTTTTTATGAAAAAATTTATTGGAATGTAAATTGTCCATTTGGTAGGCAAGAAATTAAATAGACTATTATACATCGTCCATTTTTTATACAAAAAATTAAACAGGCAATACGTCGACGATTTGCCATGAAAAAAATTAACGATGCTATACGTCTACCCTTTTGCGTACAAACAATGAAATGGGCTATACATCGTCGTATTTCGCACATCTTTAGTTTATGGGAGAGATTGAGAATATTATGATTTCTTCCCTATTTATTATTTTTTCTTCTCTCCCCAATAAACTCAAAATTTGTGCAACAAAGATTACTACCCATGAATCCAGTGAAGAGGATTGATTCACGCCCGTTTATAGTTAATATTATAGTTGTACTGAACGGATTTTTGCGAAACTTGCCAGATACTCTTAGCTCTGCAAAATACCCAATCTTCCTTTCAGAGAAGCCAGTGCACCTACGGCCATGCAAGGTTTGTATTAAGTATATCTACTTCTCGGATTCCTATAAAACTTTTACACAGTTTACATTTGTGGAACGAGATAATATTGTGTTTAAAATAGTGGAAATGTCCATTAAAAATTAATATTACATTTAACATGCTGGTACTTGGCCGATTCTTACAAAATTTGACACACAATTTGAGCTCTGAATGTGAAGCGATTTAGCATTTAGAATACTGGCCGCGACAACGCTTATAAAAATTTAGTATTGGCTCTAAAAAGTTAAAAATAAAACAAAACAAAAAAAATTAACCGCTTTAAAAAATAAGGGCAAAAATTCAAAAATTATTTCGATTCATTCACGTAATTTCGACATACAGACAATTTACCTAATGTTTTTACCTACGAGTTTGCCTCGTAAAATTTAACTTACACTATAGATATCTGTACCCTAATAGATATATATATATGGGTAGAAATAACGAGCATCAGTTAAATAAAAAATTTATATATATGTATGTTGAATATAGTGCTTTTCGAGCAATGATAACAATAGTAACTGAGGGCATAAATAGGTAATTGTAGAATTTTCTAAGCTGACTTCAAATAACACTATTGGAAACATGTATAAAATTGGAAAAATGTATAAAAATGTTTTATTTAACTGAATCTATGTTATTTTTAACTTGTTAGTGCACATTCATTCTTGAAGTCGGTTTAATTAAAAAAAGCTTTACCTCACTTCGTGCTGTATTTGCTACAATTGTTTGCTTACCACTGTGCATTGAAATACAAATTAGCAATACCAGATATTTCTAACAATTTTTCGATACATTTATTTAAATTATAATTTCTTACAGACAATTACAATTTTGCTTAAAAATTAAATAAAAACATTAATGATTTTTTTTAAACTAATATCTATTACTGTTTTAGTTATTTTTTATTTTTTATTTTGGTAGACATTGTCGCCACATACAATGTGTATGGTGTCTGTCTGTTATTTAATTAGTTGTTTTCTTTAATCATTTATTTCTCATTTGGACTTATTTACAAATGTCTGATCAAAAAAAAAAAAAAAAAAAAATAATGAGCAATTCTTTTGCTTTTAATAAAAACTCTTAACAAATGATATAAAAATTTAAAAATTTTTTTGTCTTAGTTATGTAAGTATATAAAAATAACTACCTTTGGATTATAAATGAGAAAATAGAAGTTCATTGAAGATTTTATTTTATATATAATATTTAGGCATGTCATACAATCCGTCCTGAATGATTTTGATTCCGTATTTTTAATTCATTAAACAGAAATTTTTCGTTTTCTAAAGACTTTTGGAATTGAACGTGATTTTTTTAAAATCTTAAACTAAGATTAATTTTAAAGAAGTGATTTTAATTGTTTGCGATTTGTAATTAAACATAATGATGCAAATGAGACATTTATAGATTTAATTGAACTGCAGTGAATTTTAATCAGAAATAATTTATTAATCTGGCTTAAGATCAAGCCCGATTAAGAAATAATTTCTGATTATAATGAGGCACTTGAAATTAAAAAAAGAAGCGAAATAGCTCTAAGTGAAAGATTTTTCCTTTGTTGAGGAAAACTGTTCAAACCAAAAAAGTTTGTATTCGCAAATAATATATGAAATAGGATTATTCAAACTAGAGAATGACAATAAATACTAAAAAATATACTTATGCAAGTATTTATTTTAAATTTAACGAACTGTATGCACTCATAGTTGTAGCACAAACAATTTATTTTCAAACAACTTTGACTATAGCCGACTCCAACACACAAGAGTATCAATACCCTATAACTCTAACCTAGAACTCTACAACTACAAATAGCAAGCCACAAACGTCGTAGTCATACTTATACTAGAAGTATACTTATACTTACGACTTTATTCCGTCCGAATAAATATAACTATGGTACTCAGATTATTTATTTATCACACCTCTCGCACGTATTTCATGTGTATGAAATGCAATGAAAAATGTGCATTGGGTGTTTGAAAATATTAATCATCTATGTAGGAATTTAAATTAAGAATTAATATAAACTTTAAACAAAATTTGCAAATAAAAGTCTTTATTGAACCGATTTTTTGTATTCTAGTATAAATTTAGTTAGAAACATTTTCAGGACCGTCAAGAATTATTAAATTGCACTTTATACTCGTATCACTCGTGATCACCACTGCCATTTGATCGTTTTGTAAATTTACTTTTCTAGCACCACGGAAAATTGAAGTGTGTGCAAATAAAATATTCCTGTATATACTCATTATGTATGTGAATAAATACTCATAGTATTTTTGTAATTATGTGTATGATTCTAACTGATACAAACCATAAATTTTACTTTAACTCGTATTTTAAGGAATATGTCTGAACAAAGTTGTTGGTTGTTTATTGTTGTACGTGTTCAGTTTAAACTTAATGAGTATTTTTGGAATTTATAGTTGTTTTACGCCAAATATTGACTTATATAAAAAACTATACAAAACCACAGGCAATTATTAAAAAAAAAAATAACTGTTTCCACATCGAAAAAAAAACTTAAGTACACTTTACTTAAAAAATAACACATTCTAAATTAAATTTTATTCGAAAAAATAAGATAAAATACAATACAAATACTAATTCAACAAACAATTTATATATATTTTTTTTATTATTTATATTTTACAAATGAGCCAAAATTTCAATTTGTTCTGTAGACCCAGCAGTGCCCGCCAACACATCGCTTTCATTATTCAGGCAATTTTCACTGGGCTCTAAACTGTCACTATTTTGTGGCGTTATCGTGACAATTGTTACCAAATCATCTATTTTATTACTATTAAAATTTTTTAGACTTGTATCATTTTTGGCTGCTAAAATATTTGTTGCATCCAATTGCATGGAATTTATTTTGTGTTGCAATTTTTGCTCATTAACATTCGCATGATTATTGCAGCGTTGTTGTAGTGAATTATATTCCGATAATTGTTCAACGCTTAAGGGTTCGGGTATGTCTTCGTTGGCTAAAAGACGTCCTGAGGGTTCAGTTTCAATGCTGCGTTCACGGCTACTTGTACCGGATGTAGTGTTGCGTGAACGGTAACTGGGTGGAAAACTGTATTCGGAGCCACCGTTGCTGCTCTCACAGCGGTTGCCGCCACCAGTGCCGCGTATTGTTGTTGTTAAGGGAGCTCTGGAATGTAAATAAAAGAGAGATAACATGAGGATATATTTTTTTATGATAATTTTGTTCAGATTAAGTCACAGTAAATGTTAGATAATATCGATGTTGGAGTAAGTATTTGGTATAAAAAAAAGTATAAAAGAAAATATTGAATAAATTTTTGCATACTTTTCACTGTCACAACTGTAGGTTGTAGTTCTGGCAAATTCTATTAATTTTCGTTATCTACTCGTAACGATACTCAATACTTTTACTTTCATTACTCAATACGTACCACTTTTTTTAATTTCGCGCTATTAAAAGTCGGAAATTACTGGCCCTTTCTATCTTCGACTGTAGTCGAAAGTGTTGATCGAACGAATTTTCATTAGGTACTATGATTCGCATTCGACAAAAAATGTCACTATTGTTAAATGCACTCACTGTGATTTTTAAAATAAGTAAACATTTTAACTCAATAATTGAAGCACAGCCGCGAATAACGTTCCAGAAGACAATTTTAAAAAAACCAATTTTTTCACAGATTACCATTAACATAACTCTCTTGCGTTGTTCGAACAAAATGCAATTACAATCAGTCAGTCAGTGGAAAACTTTGTAAGTAACTAATAAATCATGCAAACAAAATTGTCGAAAACAATTGATAAATGTAGCAGAGATACAAAAAGAAAAGATAATACTAGTTATCATTATTTTCGATACGCTAAAAAAATTTAAACGAGAAAAACAATCTTGCCTTAAAATACGTTTTGTGGCTCTCCTGCAAAATTATTATTTTGTCACTTAAAACTTTATTCGCGGCTCACCTTCAATTATACAAAGTAATGGAAATTAAAATACAGTTGGCCCTGCTCAGCAAATTAAGTATTTTCCCCCAAAACTGAAAGCTTTCGATTTTTTTTAGTTCTTAAGACTTAAGATCTACATAAAATTGACAAAAATTGTTTACTATACATATTTGTTTGGGTGCCTAAAAAAAACAAGCATTTAACACAGTGTTATTATTATTGTTCGAACTTCATTTGTTTCTATATTTATGATTTGATTAGGCTAACGTTCGTATCGCTTTGTACGCCAAATTACATGTGATACTTATTAATGAACAAATAAAACCAAAGTTAATTTTAAATACTCTGACAAACACTTAGTAGAACGGAACAACTAGCTGTTTTCGAAGGTCACTACACCTTCATCATCAGCGTTATTTTGTGTTTGGTCCATTGTATGTGATTTCAGTTGATGTATATTTATGCTTTATATACTCAGTCTGTATTGCAAATTGAATATGTGAATTGTTTTGATTCATCGTATTACCATTTGCTAAAAGCTTTTTTTGTAATGAAAGCTCAATTTTACCGTCTCTTAATTGACAACAGTCTTGCCATTGTCGTTTGTTCGTTACTAATTATGCACGTGTTAGTTAATTTGCTTATTTTCTTTTATTATGAATATTATGAATACTAAAAGGTGGATTGGCAATATAAAGAATATATTTATCACCAGAACAGCAATAAAAAAACAAATGTGAATTACACCACTTCTGCGATTATGGCCTCATTTATTCTCAGTATGCAATGTTATTACCACACAATAACTTAATTTCTATCTAAGGACTCAGTGTCTTTAAACCTTTTCAAAAGCTTTTCCACCAGTTCTTTAAATGTGAGCTTTTTCCCTCCATGAAGCAACACCTTTTGCTATGTATTTTCTGTTGAAAGTTTAATTTACATATTGATTGATTATATTTACTTAAGTCAATCTGTTAAACAAGATACGAAGGAACTAGAAAAAAGAAAATATACAAAAATAAATTTCTAAATCCAATCTAATTTGCTAGAGTATATTGATATTGAGTGTATTTTAATATACTCGTCATAGGCAAAAATAAAAAAAAGAAAGCAAATAGTTTGAGGCTGCTTTTTTCTAGAAGTGTCAAAGTTTGCATTTGACAAGTTTACGATACTCAATCCAATTTAATTTGTTTTTCCTACAAAATTTCATTTACATTTACATATATCGTTAATATTTCTAGTGCCTGAACAGAATTTTAGCTGCAGGCAGCATTTCTTTGTCAACCAAAAAAATATTCAAGAATTTAATATCATAAAGTTAATCTCAATATGTTTGAATGCCTCCGAGGGAACATGTGTATAACCTTTGTACTAGTTTGTTGTAATTTTATTTGAAATCAAAATTGTTTAACAAGCGTTATATCCTTGGCTTAGTCGGCAAATATGATAAGTCTATATTTGATGCAAAGTGAGTTTTTAATGTGCTCGTAGAATACTAAAGTAACTCAAAAGACATCAGTTCCACAAATTAAAATGTCGTTATGCTGTTGTTTTCTTGCTGTTATGCAGTGGTAAGCAAATATGCTAATTTCAGAAAAAATAAAAAGAAATACTTATTAAGTCCAGCAAAAAACAAACTGCATGTAGTCTACTTTACTTAACACATAATTTAAAATAACAAAATTAATAGTTTAAATATAGACTAAAAAGCACTTAGCATATTTGCCGACTAAGCCAACGACAATTCAATTCAACCAACTTTTTATTAGTTGTAGCAAAAACTTCATCGCTTATATTTGAAAGGAACTCTCATTCCGTAGAAAACAATTTTTCTCAAACTTAGCTTGCAAATTTTAGAAACATACAATTCAAATACAAATGTCAAGATTCCAAAGCAGTGATAAGCAATGAATAGTTTTTTTGCTATTCATACTGACTCATGACATTTTAAATATAAGTGAGTAGACATCATTCAAACTCAACTACTCTAATTTACGCATACTCACGATGACATTGATTTATAGGTAAAGATTGAAATAAATATGAATGCGACGTCGACATCATAGTCATACTACACTAACACTCATTATTCACCTCAGTTTGATTTATAATATCAGGAAAATACTTATACTACTCACATTGATTCAGCTCACGCAAATCATGCATGCATTTTTATTTAAAAGTTTAGTCATTAAACATTTTGCAAGTAGTATACAATAGTAGTAAATAGGGTTGTTTTTCAATTCGTGCAAAAAAAAACAAACAAAAAATTAACAGAGAATCATATAACCTCATAATGACAACTTTAATACTCATATGCAAAGTTGGCATTATGAATCATTCTTATTTTGTATCGTTCATAGGCATTAAGTTAAGCAGAGTCGAAATCAACAACGTTATAAGTGTTGTTAAGTATGAGTTCGATGCGCTCTTCCAACTTTCTATTGAATATGATTCATAGACATCATTGAAATAAGTATGAGTGCGAATAAGTACCAGAAATTATGACATGATTCAACTCTACTTACTTTGTCAATACTCATTGCTGTTCTTTGTTCCAAATGTACTCATTTGCTAGTTATATTATTGTGCAATAATTAATATTTTTCAATCATTTTTTATCTGATGACATTAAAAATAAAATAAAATCATAAAATTTCTTTTATTTATTTATTTTGATTTTGGAAGGCCCCAACACATAAGGTTATATGTATATGCATTTTTAAAGTTATACATTTCAGAAATTACAATTATTTTTTTTAAATATTTAGGTTTTTAATTATATAGAATTATTATTAATAAATGTCTTTTGATTCATTTGCGCAACAAGGAGTATTTTGTAAGCCACTAAACATTAGCTGTCTATTATTAAGATTCTTTAATCAAAAATTTTACAAATGTCCTAAACACTCATGTGTGGGTAGGTTTTGTTTATTTTCACATATATTGTAAGAAAAATTGCGCCATATATACCTATATATATTTTTAAATTGTGTGTCACTTATATTCTCTTCTTCCAAATCGGTCCAGTTTTATGTAAAAAAATACAAAAACATTTCAAATCGATAACTTGTGTTAAAGGGGGTGTGTCCGACAATTTATAGCAATATTTTAGCTCATCTAGTTAACAAGATTAGCCTCAAAGAAAGTTGTTTGCTAAAATTAATTTTTTAGAAAATAATGAAGAAACTAACCAACAAAATATAAAAAATTTTATATAACAAAATTATATTTATATGGAAATTATTTATATTAAACATGTACTCGTATATTAAGAGCTTATATCTATTAAATTATTTCATACATATACATATAATCAAAAGAAATCTAAACAAAAAACAAACAAAAATTACATTGAATAAATGCGCTTGAGGGCCAACTTTGAGAGGCAGACGCACCCCTTAAAGCACAACTTATCGCTATGAAGTATTTTTGTATTTTGTTACATAAAACTGAACCGATTTGGGGAGAGAATATAAGAAATCAAACAAACAAAATTCTCCATGCAACTAACGTCCACTCTAATGTACATATACATATATCAATGAAAGCGTAGATATTGCATTTTTTTCATTTTCATATTAAAAAAAATTCTGCTCGGATTTGGTGAAATTAAGCGACGAAACAACGAAAGGATATTACTGTTTTTTTTTTCAAGGATTAATGTATTATATTTCTTTTTTTGTAATTTGTAAATTTGCTTCTTACAATTACCTTACGCATTAGCACAAAAGAAGGCGAACAGAGTTCTAATAAGGGGAATTTTTTTTAATTTGCTTTCACTTTTACCTTAATGTGGCATCCGTCGCATAAAATCAATATTTATTGATTTTTTTTATTGTTTAATTTCTTTTCAATTAAGGTTCAATCAATATTAGCAAAGTTACTGCAATTAGGCTCTTGGAAAAAAAATTATCGCGCGCGCCTTGTTGTCCGTATTTGTACTTTAAAAAAAAATTTTCACATTTCATAAATTTGCACATAAACGGTCACCATTCACCTTCATTTCCACATTCACAAAAAAAAAACTTTTCATAAATTTTCGCTGACTTATGTATATTTCTATAAGTGCACAAAAATAACTTCTATTTGCGTCCGTTTCTCGCTGACATTTGCTTATATCTTTTTACAATATTAGTGGTATCACGAACAATTTGTTCTTAAATACACTACTCCTTCATTGCTTTAAAACAATTAAGATATATAGTGGATGGATCTTTCTATTCCTTTCTTTTTTTGCTCAAATAAAAGTGTACGAATGTTGCGTCCGTCGCCTAGGAACTGCCCATATGTGTATGGATGTATACGAATAACCAAACATCATGTCCAAGACAGAATTAGTTTATACGTTATGTTCTAGAATCAATCAGCTGTTTTGTTTCTATTCAATATTTTAAAAGGCTTAAAAATTTTAATCACCAAATTTTTATATTCATAATTCGGTTACATATTTCAAAATTACTTTCCCAAATCCTTGAAGCAGCAAATTTTTTTATCGGACGCAAACCAAAAAAAAAATGACATTAATTACATGCAAGTTTGAAATATTTTTTTTTTCGTTGCGAATTACAGAGTAGACCATCCAGTATCACTTACTGGATGGTAAGTAGAGATGCTAAACGGGAAATCCCGAGCCCGGAAATCCCGGTTTTTAGCATAAATAATGTTTTTGGCGGTCATCTTCTATATTAAAAATAATAAGAAACTCCTTGTTAAAATAAAAAATTTGCTTTGAATAAATATTTTCGTAGATAATATTAAATGGTAGATATCCAGATGCAATAAATAATAATGGATTAAGTTGACATAAGTGCTTTTTCATTTTATTACATATTCTTATTATCTTCTTCAAGATCTATCACTCAGCTAAATTTCAATTTTAAAATGTCATTAATATTAAAACTATACGCATTTATATTTTAGCTTAATTCTTCATGGAAAATAATACATAAGCCATAACATCTTAACTCAACTTAATCTTTTTATAAGGTAGCTTTATTAATATTAAAATGTTTGAGCATTAAAACTTGTAAACATTTAAGTGCGTTTTCTTTTCGAGGAAACATGTTTACATACATTGCACTTTTCAATTAAAATTTGCAATTAAATGTCTGAATTATATAAGTACCTTTAAAATATGCAAAATAAAATTAATTGTTAAATTAAAATATTATAATTACTATAAAGACGCACATTTGTGCAAAATTTTTTCGGGATTTTGTAAGTCCCGAAAATCCCGGGATCCCGCTTCGAGATTTCGAGACTCCATCACTAAATCCCGAAGCCCGGGATTTCAAAAAACCTGTTCCGATTAGCATCTCTAATGGTAAGTAAACCTTCTATACTTGTACGTATAAGTATTGGAAATGTGTATTGCATATTAATCATACGTCCGTGTAGGACTACTCTCACTGATAAATTACTAGTGCAAATAAGGCGTATGATTAACGTGACTAGATAAATTTTGCAAAAAGCGGGACATGATCGATCTTCTTTTCGAAGAAAATAAAACAAAAAACGAGATCTAAAAATTAATATCGTTTAGAAAGCAGGATGTGTAATATGAACATTAGGGATATAACTTTTGGGTTTTTTTTAAATATCACAATTTGCTTGGCAGGACTGAATACTTTGGGGAAAACTATGAATAATAGCGTTTTTAAAAACTTTTCCGCACCAAATGCATTACGTTTTTTTTTTGCTGGAATTATTTAAAATAATTCTTAATGTTCAACGTGAACATTAAACTTAAAAATATTTTTCATATTTATTTTAAAAAAGAGAAGAAAAATTATATTAGACTTTATTAGCTGGGGAAAATACCCATATTTTTCTGTGCAGCCACGCAATTCATCAACGGAAAAACATAAAAGGAAAAGTGATACTTACAAATGTTTTTACCAAAGGTAAATCAATAATTGTATGCACAATAGTCATTTCTCATATTCCATTTCATTGAAATTTTACATTAAATAGCTGATGTTAATAACAATCTCTATCCCAGTAGAATCTACTGAGTAGATTGACATGGGTGCTGATGAAGTGCGTTGCTGCACAGATAAATATCGGTATTTCCCCCAGATAATAAAGTCTAGTTTAATTTTTCTTCTCTTCCTTAAAAACTCAAATTACTTAATAAAACTATTTCATTCAATAAGAATTGAAATTTCTTATCTTCAGCACGATTAAGAAATCATTTCTGATTAATATTGGAATGGTTTAGTAAAAACATTTGGTTTGGAAGGTCTTCCCAACTGACCTAAGATATCGTTTTTTTATTATAAGTACAATATTCTACATAGCGTAGTGCCTGTAAAATGTTTAGTTAAAAAAAGTTATATCGCTCCTCATATGCAGTTGGGAGACTCAGTGTTCAGCTCAAAAGAAACGTTTTTAAATAAAACAAAATATTTATAAACAATAAAAAGAAGAGAGGCAGGACACCTGCAATAAAATTATTTGTACTTTTAAAACTCTTCATTTAATATTTATAAAGTGGATTTTTTTTATTATTATTTATAAAACAAAATAAATTGGCTAAAAAAATTTGTATGTGTGGAAATTTCGCATATGTAAACGCAGTCTTAGAACCCCTGGTTTTTAGAGTTCTTATTAGCAATTCATCTGGCATCTCTTTCTTTACGAAGAGGGAAAAATAAAGAAACGAAAACAAAAAACGTGAACACAGAAATCAAAACAAAAATATATTTATAACTGTTATAGTGTCGATTATTTTTGTTAATAAAATCTCGTCCTATCTCTATAAAAAGCATATCTCTAATATTAATATATGTAAAAACTCAAATGTCGTCCGTTGGTAATCGCATCAATTAAGAACGGCTCCACCTATTTTGCTATTTTTTTAAATTATTGTCATATCCCAGCTTTTTTGTTTGTGACAACAACAATTGGCCTCGCCCACTTTTTTTAATTTATTTAAATTCGAAGAACCGCTGGACTAAGCTATTCTGAAAAAACTGGAAAAAAAATGTTCCCTTCATTTTTGCACAAAAAAAAGCAAGATTTGCTCGGTAGACTCTTAGCTACATTATTGCTATATATACCTAAGAGCTATCACTAAGTCTGAATAAGATGTTGGCCAAAAATTTATGACACCCTTTTTTTGAGTTTGAATTGATTTTCGAAATCTTTGAAGGCCTATAAAAAATTGGTCACCAAAATCGCCAAACTGGGTATAGGATTTTACTACCCTTTGGTATTACTATCGAACTTATACTGTGAGGACCATGTGAATTTTTCACTGTTGCACAGTGTTATTGTTCGAACTTTATTTATTTCTATATTTATTGTTTGATTAGGCTAAATAAAGTTCGTATCGCTTTATAAGCCAAATTACATGTGCTATTTTTTAAGGAACACATAACACCAAAGTTAATTGCAAATATTCTGAGCATTACAAACTAAAATTAAAAACCATCGGATCGTGGCAAAAACTAAAAATAAATATACTTAAGAGTAACAAACCAAAAAAATTTGTATATAAAAAGTAAAGAACAATCAACAAAACTGTTGTAAATTGGAGATGGTAATATTGAGCTTTCATTACAAAACAGCTTTTAGCAAACTGTTAAACGATGACTCAAAACAATTCCCATATTCCATTTGCACTGAAAATGGAGTATATAAAGATGAAATTTGCATCAACTAACGCCACACTGAATGGATCAAACACAAGAACGCTAATGAAGGTGTGGCTGCCTTTGAAAATAGCTCATTGTTCCGTTCTGCCAGTATTTGCCAGAATATTTGCAATAAACTTTTAATTTGTTTGTTCCTTAAAAGTTAAATTAGTTAATGCACTTTTGATGTGCTTAAAATTGCAGCACTTAAATTTTTTCTTGAAAATTTAATTTTTATAGAAAATTGGGGCTATTGATTATTTATTTTTTCTTACAAATATTAACGATGTAATGATCTAAAAAAATAGTATTTTAATTTAGTGAACAACTTTTAATCACTAAAGGTAAAATCAGGGAAGTAAAATTCCTTAATAATAAAAATTATCGTGCAAATTTTCCTCCTTATGGAAAACAAACAAAAAACACAATCAAATAAAAGTTTTTATATCATTATTATCCTCTTGAACAACAACACTGACAGCCAACATTAAGCAGGAATATGTACCCGAAAAATAAAGATAACAAAAACTTTTTACTTTAATTGCTGCTCATTACAGCAAAGAGATCAAATTAGCAATTATGAGTTAAATGGGCCTAAACTCAATAATTTTAAAGGACTTGAAGGATTTTACCAAAAAACGTAAAAAATTAAGAAGAAAAGAACAAGAAAAATAGATTTCGAAATTATATGTATACTGAGGAAGCAAGAAGGGGAAAATTTTAAATTACATACGCAGGAAACCAGAATATGAAATGTTTCAAATACTGCACATTGCAATTGAAAAAGGACTTCACAAGGGACTCGCTTAAAAGAGTTTTAAGAAATAAATGGTGTGGAAACATAAATTATTTATATTATTTAACTACGTTGTCTTTTATAGTGTTTTTCATTTAAAATTCAAGGATTATGTAGTTATGTATCACTTAAAAGGAACTAAGCAACAACGGCGACTACATCAACTACTGGTTAACCACTTGATGTTGTTTTCTATAACATTTTCTTAATTTGTTTAAAAAAAATAGGGGAAAAACAATTTTCCTACTTCAGAATTCATAATATATTTGAGGCATAAGAAAATCCGATTTTCGCATCATCTCAGCGATCCATAAGCACTTTCCAAGTCATAAATTTAACCGGAAATGACATGTTTAAATTAAAAAAAAAAATTCTCAAATTTTGTTTTTGTTTTCCTCTTTTTCTCAGCTGGTGTATGTGTGCTAAAGGAGGATTTTGCCAGCACCACCTTTTTCCATGGAGACTTAAATGAAGAGAAATTATTGCGGTTATTGTGTTGTTGCTGTTGTTGTCGGTTGATTCTTTGGTTGCATGCTGATTTTTTTTATTGTTGTTTTTTGACTAAAAATGTAAATTTATAGCTTTTTCACTTGTTTTTGTTTTGCTGTAAAGCGTGTGTTTGTACGTATGTCTGTATATGATTTGGCATTGTTAAAGCTTTACCAACCCATATTGAACCAAAACACAGTCTACAAAGTTCAACGACAAAGTTTTTACATGTATTTAATGTATTTTTCTGGCAAGAAAAAAAGAAAAAATAAAATTGAAGAAAAAACTATGTCTGAGTTTTTTTTTTGTCTAAACAACAAAAATATAAAAAAAACTTAGCTACGAATTGACTTTAAAGTTAAAGAATTTCAGGGATAATTTTTGTTGTTCTTGTTATTTTAGGGTGTTTTCAAAAAAGTTGTAGTAGCAACTTTTTTGCTTATTTTCATGACTTTTTAGAGTGACTGCACATTTTGAAGGGCAAAGTTGTCAATAGTAACACTACGAAAACCATTAAGTCCTTTGACTCCTTTCGTATACGAAAATCAACAGCGAAATCAGTACAAAAATTTCGTATGCCTTTAAAAATTATTTAAATCAGCTGTAACAATGAAAATTCAAGTGACGCAAGCTGTTTTCAAAAATCCCAGCACTTTCATTAGCGTTAGTTCTCACGCGAACTTTTGCTTGTTGCTGTGAATGGGTTTAATGCATAACCATTGACTACAAATTTTGTGTGTATTTGGCTTTTGTAATTTATTTATTTTATAAAACATTTAAACACTTAGCACTGTGTTTAACAAAACAATGTATTATATTTTTTATATTTTTTCGCCTAGATTTCTGCTTAACAAAAATAATGATTTGATACGAGATATTATATAAAAAAAATATTTCTCTTAAAACTTATTCGATAAAAGTTTCTAATTTTCAAATGCCTTTTAAGACCCAGCTCTTGCAAATATATATATTTAAGTTCTTATGCCTCCCTTAACACTAACCGAATTGCCACTAACTAACTGACTTCTGTGCATAAAAAAAATTATTTAAAAGTTTGGTTGGGAATTTCTAAATAGTTTATTTGGTGTTGGATAATGTATTTTATTAACGTTTTATTTCATTTTTAATTTCTGTGTAAATTTATTTTCTAAAACTACAATTATATATATGTAGTTTGGAAAAAAAATATAATATTTATGCAGGACACAACTGGCCTTACCTTAGCAAACTTCCGGCATGTGAACGATAAGTGGGTGGTGGTGAACTGCCTCTGACTACACCATTCTGACGGTCTCTATCCAATAAAAGTAGTCTGTGGAAAACAACATAAAACATGCAAAATAAATTAATAGTTTTTTTTTTTTTGGTATATCATTTGTTCTTTGCGAAAAGACATTTGCTAAAAACAATTTCTAGAACATTTGTTTACATGGCAATATAAATGACACTTCAACATGCAATCATTAAATTTATAGACTTTCAATTATATACTGCTGCCACTTAAAATACATAGTGGTATCTAGCTTAGCAGTACAAAATTATAAAATAAAAAAAACAACATGCATGCAATTTTAAAGAACGAAGGACATTCTTAAATGAGTGGTACATACACCACTAACACTTTTGTGAAAGCCCTTCGTGGTTTGCCATAATTTTTTATTAAAAAAAATTTAAAGCTTATTTAAGTATTTAATTTTATCTAATTTTTTATTTATTTTTTTGAACCAACCTTAAACGATATTCTTGCATACTGGCTTGATATGAGGGCGGTGGTGGTCTGTGCTGAAATTCTGGATAGAGTAGACCCTGCGGTGCACCGCCTCCTCTACTACAAGGCCTACGACCACATCTACCCAAATCAACACTAGATCCTAGTCCCAGGCAGGGCGGTCCACCCGGTGCAGTCATACGCCAAGCAGCACCACTAACAGTAACCAAAACAACACCAACACCTAAAATAAAAGAAAAAAGAAAATATTTAAATACATAATAGATTTTTGGATGTTTAGCTAAAATATCTGTAAACTTTGGCGAATCAAGATGATTCGGCTCCGAAATCTTCATTGTGTAATTTAACAATAAGTTAGAGTACTGAATTGTGTTTCAGATTAACGTGAACACCACCTGCCTTTACGGCCTAATCTCATGGTGGTCTAAACACCGTATGAAGGTTAGACACTTACCATGGCCCCCGTGCACCCTTAGAATGCACCCTGTGTCACTCCACAAGCACATAGGTTGCAATCTTTGATCATAGTTATCCCTATACTACGTCCAAGTACCTTGCTGAAGTACTTAGAGCTATATAAACTCTTGCTGTTAAGACTTTATCAAAACAGTAGTGTCTGGCTGACCGCGTCACAATAATCACTAGCGATGATCTAACACTGGAAACCAAGACTATTCTCCCAGCGATTTTGGTGGTAACCAATAGCCACCACGTATGATTCTCACACGCCGCGAATGTAGTTGCTTATACCCGCAACAACGTCTCCAAGAGAATTACTCACCATTTACCGGCGCAGCTCAACCATTCATCAGAGCCAGAAGTATGCCTGTGCCGCCAACAATCCAGTGCCTAATCCACACTGCTCAACATCGTCCCTTTAATCCCATGGGGTAGGACGAAATCGACCTTTTAGCAAAGGATCATAAGGACCGCTACACACATTCAAAGTCCTAAAGCAGCTCGGCTCTCGGGCAACCAGCACCCGTGGTACCACAGACAAGCATCTGATCATACCTCGAAGTTACACCCCGAAAGGCTTCACCTCTATCGTCTTATGACGCTGCACTTGGTTGACATAAACAGACTTGTAGTGCGATTCACTAACATTTTTTAACGATAATCGCATCGTTAAAATAATTATAACGAAAATTTATCGAATTTTCAATTCAGTAACATTTTTAGCGATATTCGCTGTAGGTTCATGTCAGCTGTGTCGTTATTTAAGCGACAATAATTTATGTTCTGTTAATTTTATCGACAAAAAAAAACAACTGCGTACTATCGCTAAAAAGAAGTTACAGAACTACAAAATCGTTATTGCAAACGACAAAATATATAGACAGCAATTACGATTGTCGGATCGTTAAAAGTCACTGAATCGCAACACTGTTTTCTTTTAATAAATATGTGCACATCCTTCGCTCTGTTCGCAGAGATCGAGTAGTAACACATAAGTTCTATGGGTAATATACTAAAGGTACGTCAACGGAAAAAGCCAAAACATCCTAGCTGGGGCCCCGGGATTGCCACAACCGTAGTCAAACCTAGACTCCCCTGGGGCTGCCACGACGCCGACAGAAAACGTTCAATCTTATTTTATTGTTCTTTTCTGTCGACATTGAGGGACAGGCAGTTAGTTTTGATAAATTTTTTCTAATTGAGTTTGATTTTGATTTTTCAACTTAATATGAATATAGTCCAACTCACCCCCCACTTTTTGCATTCTTAAATTTAGCAAAAAACTACAAACACGAAGAAAATCACAAATTGTTTAATAATCCTAAATTCTGGTATTAACTATCCTACGTAATTGCTTGACTTTTGATAAAATGCAACCCTGGGTTATAATCGCCTCTTTCGATAACGAACTGATTTGATCAATTTTTTTCAGATTGAGGTTATGCCATTCGATATCGAACCATATTATTACATCGCTCGATAGAGAATGCCATAATCTCAAACTGAAAAAACGTAATCGAATCAGCTCGTTATCGAAAGCGACGATCTAATTAGTTGTTAATATCTTTTGGAAATTTTCATAAACTCTATAGATTAGGGTTGTATTTTCTCAAACGTCAAACAATTATGTAAGATAGTGAATGCCAGCTTTAAAAATATCTCATATTTCAAATGAAAGGTTTACACGCTTTTATAGTCCAATTTACCATAACAATCTATAAGAGGTGGAACTTCAACACTCCTTCAAATAAGAATCAGACTTTAATTTTTAGAAAAGATGATGCAATTATACATTTTTTTTGGTCTTCTTACGGAGGAGTCGAATATATAAATCTCAAAAGAATTTTTGTCCTCATTATTGTATCTATTTCTGTAAAGGTGGAATCCAAAGCCTTATGAAACAATCTCCTAATATGACACTTACTCCACCTTACTTTACTCTTGCTTCAACGTGATGTCTTTAACTTGACTTCGAAATAAAACATTATTCTTTCTTAAGCCCTAACTTAGGCGGTTTATTACGCTTTACCAAGCACCAATTTTAAGTTTATTTCAAAATTTATTTTTCACTTAGTTTTTAAGCTCCAAAAACATACTTAAAAAAAAAAAACTAATTAAATGATTAAACACTTTTAAGCAAACAAATTCATTAAAATGTACTTTTATGAAACAATACAAGATAATCTTCAATTTACTCGTAACATGACATGGTGAATAAAATAATAAAAACTAAATGAATCATTTTGTAATCCCACAAAAAATACTTAGCAAAAAACAAGTTAAATGATTTAAATTTGAAAAGAGAAAGTTAAAAAAAGTATGCTATTTTTATTATTTTATTGGTAAGAAACAGTCTATAAAAACGATCTCAAGCGTTACCGTTTTTGTGCCAAAGAAGTGGGTGAATAATTTTCAATTATTAAATTTTTTTTCTACTATACTATTGCTAGTGACTATGGTAACAAAAAATAATATAAGTGGTCGCATGAAATAAAGAAGAAAACGAAACTGAAGTGGAAGCAGATACAAAAATGGATATAATTAAAGCAGTTTAACATCATGACAGGGCAAAAATAAACATAGTAAAAAGAGCTTAGCGACTGAAGAAGCAAACGTGATTAACTTTTTGCAAGTGCCCAGTGCTGACAATAAGCTTAAGCAAAAATCAATAATAAGCACTCGGACTCAAACTCACAACGAGTCAGAAACAATCAATTCTAACAGAAGTATATTTTTTAATTTCTGTCATCAAGCTATCATGCAATAATAGACTTTAAACCCTGAAAACCAGAGCTGGTAATTAGAATTATTTTTTGATTGTTTCATAGCTGGAAATGGTAAAAAAAAATAAAGAAGACAAAGAACTCAAAAAATATATTGCCAACAGTGTTGTTTAGCGTTTATTTTAGAATATTTCGCTGTAGTAAAGCGTTTAAAAAATGTCGCATGTCTTGAAAGGTCTTATAAATGGTCTTGTGCAGGTCAATATCACATATGAATATTGTCGAAATTACACACGGAAGTTTAAGGGTATAAAAAAATTGCAATAATAAGATTATTTCGTGCATTTCAGTCTTCCAAATAATTTAAAATATATGTATGTGGACCACTTTTTATTTGGTGTTCCCCTATTTATTTATTTTTTATAGAACATGCGGAATCCACAAAGGATTCCTGTTTATAGTTAGGGATGTGAATGCAATATACATATGTAAGTAGGAAAAAAGCTTTAACATTTTAAGTGTTGTGAAAACGCAATAGCGTAGCAAGTGCCAATGTGTGCATATTGGCGGTATTCGATGTTTGATGCGAATTTTCGTGCGTTAGTGCAAATGCAAAATATCGTAGCTTTTCTTTGGATTGTGTGTGTATTTTGTTGTTGGATTTTAAAGAAAAGCTACGATAATTTGCATTTGCACTAACGCACGAAAATTCGCATCAAACATTGAATACCGCCATTGTTATTGGAGTACGAAAAAGACTATGATATTTTGCATTCGTATTTAGGCAAGATCATTTCCATTATAATAAGAAAAGAAGAGAGGTGTATTAGGACACCCGGTTATAGCTGTGCTGCTTAGCTATATGGTCATGAAACAAACTGACGTACCTTTTCATAATGTATGGTTAAAAGATAACAGAAACTTTAACTGTAAGTTTTGTATGAAGAACTGTCAGTTAAAGTTCACGTTAAATCTTAACCAAACATTGTGAAAAGGGACGCAAATGTGTTAATAATGCAATAAAATTATATTATATGATGATGTCAAATTCGCAGCAAATATTTCAACACGTTCCCATTTAGTTCCCATTATTTTCTTTTCTAGCGGCGTACAATTAAATTAATGTATGTGTTTGAGGCTGGGGGCAGCTGTTAGCTGGCTTACAGCCGATCGGCTGTGTTCTCTGTTCTCTGAGCTCATGTGCAAAAACAATACAAAAAAAAAATTGAGCAATCCTTCTTATTGTTTTTGTTTCACTCACTTCAAAGAAACAAAACAAAACACAATCAAACAATTTGTTTCGTTGATTTTCATACCCTGTTTTTAAGTACAAAGAAATCAAAACAAAAATAAATTTATAACTGTAATAGTGTCGATTATTTTTGTTATGAAAATCACGGGCTAGCTCCTGTGTCGTGGCATAAATAGCATAGCTATAACACTTTTTTCTCTTTAATCAACGTAGTTTTTAATGGAAGCTTAATTTTTGTTTAAAGATAAATGCGATGCGATATTAATATTCCTCAAAGTGCCGTAATTTGCCCTCCTTTTAAATAATTACGTATGAGGATTAGGCATCTATTTGATCCAACTGTATTTATTTGCTTGACAAATGTCAATTCGTGATAGACATGCAATCAATTTAAGATTGCATAGTGAGAAATATTTAAATCTAAAAAACAAATAAAACTGGCATTTAAGCATTTTACAATTCGTGCCGGTAAATTAAAAGCGAATTGTTAATGAAGTTTGAATTTGATACAGTTTTAAGATTTGCGTGCCTCTTCTGAGATTTAATTTAACACTGTTTCGTGTCTTCTCATTAAGTTTATTTTTAAATTGTTTTTAATTAAAATTACATTATCAAACTTACGTAATTCTTATATTTAATTAAAGAGAAGAAAAAAACAACCATGCTGTTGTTTTATTTCACTACATTTAGTCTTATGTTTTGGTCTATTTTTACTCCTCTTTCTTTATTATTATGCATTATTTTTATTTATTTATTTGTTTGTTTTTTCCCAAAATGTATTTAAGTATTTTTAAAGTTTTCAGATCATGTTCGGCGTGTTTGTCCATAAAAACATTCGTGTATAAATGTAACTGATAGATTGTATCTACACATTTTGTATGGTGTGTTTAAGTGTTTAAATCTGAGTGTGTGTCTGTCGTTCGTTCTGTTGGTTTGTTTGGTAATAAATATTTACAAAACACAAACAATAATACTTTTTTACCTGTTTCTTTTTTTTCAAGCCTGTATTTACAACCATTAAGTACCCACTTAATTACGTACTTTTTGCAGAAAATTAATATAAAAAAAATTCATGGCAACCAAATTATCACATGTTTTTGTACGTACATAGATGCTTTCAAACATGAACAATTCAATTCTGTCATTTTAACACACAATGTCACTTTAACTGGTCACCGTCATTCTCGGGCTAAATGACGCATATAATAAAATTTAATAGCCATACGTGCGTAAGTATCTACGCAAATAGTTGCATGTATATACCCTCCAGTCAGCCTAGAACCATATGTCTCTATGTCCCCACTCTTTTCTATAGCGACAATTGAACTAGTTAAAATGTCGACAACGTTCATTATATGCACGAGTGGAGTTACGTATATTTGTGTTGACCATTGTCAACGAAATAATAAAAGCAGAGTTGCAAGCCGATCTTTTTAAATTTTTTTTTTGTAGACGAGGGTCACTAAATTGTACTAGTGAATCTTTGGTTAAAATGTCTGCATATGATCTTAGAAGAAATACCTCGTCAATACTGCTAAAGTATACTGGTAAATATTCAATGACAACCCTATGTTATAGCCTTATAGGAATCAAAATGGGTTTTGATATATCTTGTATATATATATTTGAAATATATTAAAGACTCGTTTCTGTAATTAAAACGAAACATTCCTGCTTTTTGTAATAAAATGTACTTAATTCTATTGTGAGTAACCTTTTTCTTTCATCTTCGTTACACATAAAAATAAAAGCAAAGCAATTTTGTTTGAATCAATTTAACAATCACTATAAATATCTGACGTTTTTAACTCCTATTCGGTCCACTGTCAATGTGCTAATGTTTAACTTTTTCAGGCCAATTTTTATGTATGTATGTATGTTCATTAGAGTGGCCGTTATTTTTTTTTATTGTTTTTTGATTTCTTATATTCTCTCCTCCCAAATCAGTAGACTTGGGTCGAACTCGTTCACTAGTTCATTTTTGCCACAAACCAATGATCAAACCCATTTAAATTACATGGGTTTGATAATTGGTTTGTGGCAAAAATGAACTAGTGAACGAGTTCGACCCAAGTCTACAAATCAGTTCAGTTTTATATAATAAAAAATAAAAAAAAAATTCATAGCGATAAGTGGTGTTTTAGGGGGTGCGTCCGCCCCTCAAAGTTGGCCTTAAAGCCCACTTGCAATGTAATTCATTTGCATATATATTTTATTTTTTACATAAAACTGAACCGATTTTGAGGGGAGAGAATATAGCAAATCAAAAAAAAAAAAAAAAAATTCTCCATACAACTAACGGCCGCTCTAATGTTCATATGTGCGTCAAAGTATTCAACACACTACATTTTGCCCCATAAATACTTGTTTTTCTCAATAGCAGACATTAATTATGGATTTCATTTTTAGCTCATGTTGTGAGTTGCTAGATCTGCCATATTTGCCTATTTTTGCTCTGACAAATTCTTTCGCAAATGTGGTTAGACTTTTTAGTCAAGTCCAAGGCGAATTGAATAAGGTGAACAAATTTTATATGAAATGTAACATTGCGCAAAAGCATGCATATTTTTTTGTAAAATCGCCTGGTATCAAAAAATTTACGAATATTTTCATTGAAATGAAAAATGAGATTGTTTGATATGCATACTCCTTGGTCAAGGTAACTGAAATAAAACAAAATTTTGATGCGCATGCATATGATAACAATATGAGTTGATACAAAAAAATTTAAAAATAAAAACTATTTTGAGCTCTAAAATAATTTACCGCTGAGTAAAAAGTATATGCGTCAGCGGTGGCAGCTCTACCACTTTTGCGGTAATTCTCCCTTTTTTGGTATCTGAATCAACTCTACCTACCACTTTCCGAGAAAAATCAACCACCTTCTCAGTTTTTCAATAATAATGCTAAAGTGTAGTTATACGAGTTGTTTTTAACTAGTCCGAGTTCAACTGAAATATATTTTAGGCAATGCATGTAAACAACGCTGTGTTGTTCAAATATTTCCTTTACTAGGTTAGTTTATGAGAAAATTTCTCATTCTTCTACGTATATTGTATGTATGAATGCAGTTCGAATGTTAAAAGTGTTTGTAGAAATAAAATTAACTGATACTGGACAAGGAAGGCTACGAACTAAACTACACACAAAAAAGTAATATGAATGATTTTGTAATATTAATTAAAATATTTGTAATATCAATTAAAAAATTAATTAAATTTTCACCTATAAACAACTTGATAATATTAATTAAATTTTTCCACTCAAATTAATAAATACAATTAAAAATTTAATTGAATCAATTAAAGTTTTAATTGAAAATATTAATTGGTGAATACTTTTTTCTGTGTATGTATCAGAGCGCTAGTGCTGGGCAGCCTACACCTACAGAGGAACATTAAAAATTATTTAATGAAAATATTTATTCCTTTAAATATGAGAGCAATAAAAATGTATGATAATTATGTATGTTTCTTCTGCACACACACAATATTTCAAATTAATTAAATAACGATGGTAGAATTGAATTCTTAAATTTTTTAGTTGATCTTTTTATATGCAAATTTTGAGTATTAATGATCCGCTATTAAGATTAGTCATTAGCTTCCTTACAAAATATTTCTTATGGAAATAATAATATATGAACATTTGTTTATGTTTTGAATATTATATATCGAAAAATCTTTTATCTTTGAACTCTTGGAACAGGCTGTAAAATTTTCAAAAATAAATTAAAAAAAAATATTCTTCGCCCTTATATGTATCTGAAAAGTTTTTGTTTGCAAAAGTCAGGTGTTTCAAGTTTTAAATGACATGTTTCTATGGGGTGTGTTCGTATTTTTCGCTGCAAATGTAACAGGAAGTTGTTTACAGAGAAAAATTGCAAGTTTCCGCTGTAGTTTTGTATATGTTTTTTTTTTGTTACCCAATGAAAGGGGTGTGGGAAAACAAATACTCGTTTTTACATATTAAAATAAGCAAATAAATGTTTAAAATTGCTTGTTAATAAAATAAATAAAAGAGCTGAATTAAGAGGAAATTTTTCTTTAGGTGTGACATATTGTACCATTTTTATGGAACGCATAAGCTCGAGCCCAGCAAGAAAAATCTTATTTGGAAGCATTTACAACTGAGGGAAGCAATATATTGCTTACTTGTCTAACGTAAGTCGGTTTGTCTAAGAAAGTAAAAAAAAGTCAAAAAAAGAAGTTTACAACCCAGTAACTTTTGCATCTGAGTACACAAAAAACTCATATATATATGTATATAAGGAGTCGCAGAACAAAACGTGCCTTTTTGATTATTTAAAAATGTTGGAAAATCAAAAATAATTTTTTTCAATCGATTATTTTATAGCATGAACCCAGAATATATAACAAGTTCCTTCCTTATTATAAAATCCATCAGACCACAATAAGTCTCAACAAATAAATGTTAACGATGTACGAAATTATTGGACTTTTAATATGCAAATATCACGTTTTGTTAAAATAAAACAAAAAAAAAGTACGTTTTGTTTTAAATAAAATGCAAAAACGTTTTGGTATGCGTATTTTCGATATGGAAATATCGTATATTCGGAATATGTTTACATATTTAAAACAGTATCTTTAATAATAACTCGATATATTTACTGCTGTTGAGATTTGTTTTCAACTAACGATTCTTTCATGTTCCAGTATTTAAATTTCAAACCGTCTTTTGTATTCAATTATTTTATTTAAAAATCAAATAACAAATAAAAGTAAGAAATGGTAATCAAGCAAAAAAATAAATATTTAGGTATATAAAATAAGACATTCCGCGAAAATTACTGTTATAATCAGAGATGTGCGCGTGGGTGTTGTTTTTTTTTGCCTCGTGATCACGCACGGTCACTCAAGCGACAATCATGCGTAATTCGTGAAAAACTCGACAGTTTCCCATCTCTAGTTGTAATAAAACAAACAAAAATAAATTGTTATAAAAAACTAACTTTTGTTAAAATAAAAGAAAAAAAAACACGTTTAGTTCTGCATAAATTTTTTAAAGATCAAATTTTTCTATGAGACCGGAAGAAATATTATGCAAATAAGATTTTTTCCAACAGAAATAAGCCAAATTAATGCAAATACATAAAAAATTCTGAAAAAAATTAAAAAAGCACGTTTTGTTCTGCAACTCTTTATTCACCCTTATTCTAGTTGTCAATATCGACGTTATGTCAATACAATACCTAAAAAAAAAACAAAATAGAGACGAATTGTTAACCTCCTTCTTTTTTTTTAAGTCGGCTAAAAATGGGGGCTTCTCTACGCGCTGTCGAAAACAGTTTGTTTCTATTTACGGTCTATTTCTATTCCGTAAGGTCTAGAAAACAGTATGATCTTGTCGATAGCAGTCAGGTGTTTTCGACAATGGTTAGACAGGTCGATGACAACTGGAATGAGGGTGATTATTAATTCTGTGAAGCACTTTGGTAAGTTAAAGCCAGAGCATTCATCCAGAAGCTTCCTTACAAAAACGCTTCTGGACCTAATGTACTAAAGAATAGGATTGTAAATTTTCTTAACTCATAATAAATTGTTACTGTATTTTTTATATTTTTTTTGTAATTTATTTAATGTTGTGAAATGTTAATAAATAAATGATAATAAATAAATAAATAACCATATCGCTCATTTACTTCAATAGTGGCATAACTCAAAAAATTAGTTTTATGAGTATTTGTATTTTATCTTGTGTAAAAATTTCATATAAATAGCTTGTAGCATCACCTCTTAACAGAATATTTTTTCGTTTCTAAATTGAGTTGTATGCAAATTGAAAATTTTAAACGCGTTTTCTTCAAAACTGGTTTTTTTGAGTTGTGACACTATTGCAAAAAATGAGCGATATGGTCTTAGTCATTCTGCCCAATTTTGTGCAGCCATATTTTCTAAGTTATGTTTTAAATAAATAAATCACCCTTATCCGGAATAAAAGTTCACGTGAAATGTGTCCCCTTGCCTAAACTTATGATCGCCAATTTTTGCGTTGTTGTTTGTCAGTGTACTATTTTCTAATTTTGTTCACCATTTTTTGTTCATGGGAAATATTTTAAGGTTCAATCAGACGTGACATAACCATAGCCATAGAAAACGGCCATACGAAACAAACTTATGGGCAACACTGTATTTGATTATAGGCTCAATCAGACGTGACATAACCATAACCATAGAACCAAACTAATGGGCAACACTGTATTTGATTATACGTGACTCGCCATAACGCCATAGAAACCAATTGAATTTTTGTTTGGTTATGGCTATGGCATTATGGCTATGTCACGTCTAATTTAAGCTTATAGGTAACTCACCATAACGCCATAGCCATTACCATAGAAAGCAATTGAATTTTGGTTTGGTTATGGTTATGGCTATATCACGTCTAATTTAAGCTTTACTTCCGCTAAGAGTGAATAGATTTTTTTTAATGACCACTGCTTCTACCATTCTAACTGTCAACTCTCCTTGTCTGGCTCTCCCATATTTTTTCTTCAAAAACATTTCTTTTGAATATACCTATGCCCTGTCTCCACTCCTTAAAATGCAAATCGCAACAACGCACTGTGGGAGAAATGGTCGATCTAGCGTCGTTTAATTCAATTTTCAAAGTGTTTAATTGCGCCAAAATTGTGTCTCAATCGATTACTGAACTTATATATATCGATTCTTATTTTATTGACATGATCTAGTTGCACAGTTGTGAGCTGTCAAACACAAAATATGTTTCAGGCGGTACATCAATAAGCTTTATCACGTGTTTTCTTTGCATTGCCAAATGTTCTCTAAATTTACATTTGTCTCAATTAAGTGAAAGAAAAGTGGTTTTATTTATAGTTAGAGGTATGTATTAACTAAAAAATTTTTGTTTGTGACCTGTGCTTAACTGTTGTAGAAAAAAATAGAGTTGAAGTTGACTATACCACTAACTGCTTGAAAAAAGCCAAAATAAGACTTCCGTGGACCAGAACTTCTGACGAGAAGTTTATTTACTATGGCGCAACGAGCCTGTGGACACTAAAAAATTTTCTGCCGTTGAGTCATACATTTCGTAATAACATTAATATCAACATGTATAATGCTAATGAAATCCTTGTAATAAGCTAAAAAATTAGAAATTTTGTAGCACAATTGGTTCAGAAATGGAAATTCAACCATAGAATCAGCCACAAATTTGAAGAAAACAACACGGAGTGGTTAAAAAATTTATTTTTGTTTATTTTCACATAATGGGCCTTATTACAAGTGTCAGTAGATTAGTAATGGGGGCCTGCGACATGTTTTGGGAATTCAAAACCGGGAAAAATCAAAAAGGGTGGCAACCCTGTTACAGGATTTTGGGGATTTTCATGCTGAGATTTTCTTGGCTATATACATATATGTGTGTGTGTGTGTGTGTGAGTTTGATTCTTTATATGTATGTATACTTGTGTGTACAGCTTTTGTTGTTATTGTAGAGAAGCGTTGTGCTTACAGTGTATGGATGTATGTATGTATATGTGGTTGTGTGTGTGCATGTGTGTGTGTGTATGAGTATGTGTTTTTGTATTTACTTGTGTGTCTTGTGTGTCCGATATAATTAAAGTATCACCACTTCCAATAGGAAAAATGTCGGAAGAAGCGTTAGAAGCCCGTAACAAAGGTTACCGCAATTTCCGTGAGCACCATACGCGAAAGACATCCCGATTAAATACAATGGAGGACTTAATGCATGCGCTTTTGTGTTCATCAGACCCCTTGATTTCAAATTTACGCAAACCACAAGGCAACTCAAAAAAGAAGGATGTCGATAATGATATTTTACAACTTTTGTCAGAACATTGTGTACCTTGCACTTTAGATTCATCTAGTAGTTCCGAATCGGCAAAAGTTGTTAATATTAACAGTTTAATATATTTTTAGTCCAAAAGAATGTGAAACATTAAATATATTAATTAATTAATTAAATATATTGACTTTATCATGTTTTCCTGAATGAAATAGACAATGTCTAATTTATGAAAAAAATTGCAACTTTCACAACAAAAAAATATATAAATATATTAAAAAAAAAATTTTTTTTTATTTAATATTGTAGCTTAATTTATTTTCAACTAAAAAAAATATTACACAAACAAAAAAAAATTTTCCTAAGCGCTATTAATTAAATGCCGCTAGATGAGCCTTTTCGCCCACTGTGCGACGTCGCACTGCGTTCCATAAATTTGCTAACGATTCACTGAAAAGATGCGCAGTTCATGTCATGTCATTTTATTTTCAAACATTGTGGAAATTTTTTTATGAATATCTACATATACATATTAATCGATATAAATATTAATCGATATACATATAAAAATTTCGATAATTCTTTAAAATAAAATTACACGTTGAATTTAGTATTTGCACTGTGAGTCCGTCTGGATCTATATATACAACAGGTGCTCTCCTTAATTATTTCAGCTTAACATCAAACTATTTTATAACAAAAGCGCTCAACACACAAGAGTCCATTTGTCATAATGGGAGGGCCGTGACCTTAAATTATTGGATTTCCCAGTTAGTTTGTTTGCTTTTTGTTAATAGGTTAAATACACTAATAAATATACCAATTGAATAGCCCAACCTATAAAGACATTCATATAAGCTTCAAATATTTAGCAACCATCATGCTCTGGCATAAATGTGGTAATTTTCACACTTTTAGGATGTGTGTAACCCGTTGAACGAAATCGCTAAAATAAACAAAATGTTGTATAACACTTAAAAGCATATTTTAAACAAAAAAATAATGATAATATGACAATGATTTTTGTTTGTCATATTTTTTTCTGGCACATTTTTATTGCCCTCTTTCAAATGCACTCGCACGAAGCGAATGTTTAAATAAACTAATGAAACATGCAGGAAGTTGCTATTCAGTATGGTTTATGAAAAAAATATTTAATTTAGTTTTATGATTAACCTTTTGTTTAAATATCTTTCGGTTTGTTTGGTTTAATAAAAAAATATCCGTTAATTTGGTGTAAATTTTGAAGACAATAAAACACTTAATTGCATATCTTAGTGCAAACAGTTTTTATATAAACGTTGAATAGCAATAAGAGATTATTATAGCCCGCAATGAATAAAAATTAAACAAATAAGTTGGAACTAAAACTAAAATTAGACTGGCTTCCTTAATCAAATAATCTTTCGGTTAGACTTTAATACTAAAGAAGCCAAGAACAGAGTTAATACATTGCATCCTTGTGGCAAGCAAGCTTTAGAGTCTAAACACAATGTTTGCGGTGCAGTACGATTTCTCGTTGCGGGAGAGAAAAATAAACATACGTAATACAACGGATGACGGCAACGGCAATACTTGTCATTGTTTGTTTAAATTTTTATTAATTTTTTTTTGTAAATACATTTTTATAAAAAATTTAGTCTTTGTGTTAAATATTTTGTAATGACAGTAACTAAAAACACAAAATTATTCACATTTTATACATTCGCAGATATATTTGATATCTTTTTTTTCAAAAATTATGGAAACACCAGAAAGAGAATGTTAAAAATTGAGAGAATAAGAAAGTCCGCAATGAAAATAAAATATATTTTAGTTTATGCCGTTCCGCACTACGGTTTTTTACTTCAAAATCGTATGAAAAACCGCACCGCAATAAATTATCGTTACATTGTGTTCAGACTCTTATACGGCTTGACTCTGTCAGACACAGTTCTCTTTTTTAGGAAATTTGAAAGCGTTCATACACATCACACTTTTCTTATAAAAAAAAGTTGACTGTCTCATATATAAGACACTTTTCTAATACATAAGTTAACTGTATCACACACAGTTCACTTTTCTTATAAAAAATTTACTGTTATATGCACAGCTCACTCTTTTAACAGAAAAGTTGACTGTACAAGCGCATCTCACTTTTCTCATAGAAAAGTTGTGTGCGTTATACAAGTATAAGTTTGGTTACAGAGAAGCTGACCGTGTAATACACAAAACACTTTCCTTATGAAAAATTTATTTGTGTAATGTAAGGCCCAATTTTTTCATAGACAAATCGACTTTGTCATATACAGCACATATTTTTAAAGAGAATTTGACTGTATCACACAAAGAACAATTTTATTATAGAGAAGTTGAATGGGTAATATACAGGAAATTTTTGTAATAAAATATTTTACTGTATCGTATATCGCATATTTTTCTCATCAATTAAGTTAAGTGTGTCATTCACAGCACACTTTTCTTATGAAAAAGGTTGACGTACAGTAGGGTGTCTCGCAAAAAAAAAAGATCTCCGTACACCAAAATACATTTTTCACTACATCTCCGGCGTTTACAGTCGGATCTTAAAGTGTGATATATCGAAGATTTTGTCTCGAGGAGTCTAATTTTGTTTCAATAGCCATTGACCTCAAATATGCAGTTCTAGTATTTACCCACCAGATCTCAGTTCCTACCAACCTAATGTATCACCCTAATTGCAGAAAATTAAAGCTCGCAAAAAATCATTAAACTTTTGCTAAGGAAGTATTTCGATAATTCCAGCAGAACTATTTTATGAAAAATTTATTTTGGCGACCCCAACGTTCTGCAAAGAAACAAATTTTCGCAACTGCTTTGCAACAATACTTTATCAGGGCAATTATGTAAAAAATTCCGCAGGAAATTTCTCCCTTTTCCAATTATAATTTTTTTGTTTTCCCTATCATTTGCCATTAGTTGGAATTGTTCCTCCTTTTACATAATTGCCCTGTATATTCGGTGGTGTACGGCGAACTTTTTTTTTTGCTTGTGAGGCAGACAAGACGGTCTACTGTACATCATACTTTTTCTTATAGAAAAGTTGATTAAGTATGGTATATATTTTTATAATAGAAAAATCATACATACAAAGCACACTTTTCGTTTGTCTCAAAAATAATTGTATTTTGCTGAAGTTTGCATATAAAATGTTAGAGAATCTCTGCGTGAATTGTGCATATTACGTTAAACATTTTCTCAAAAATTCAAAAGAATCATTATCGTTCATTACAACTCAAATATGTAGCTCTTCCCATGAGCCACTGCAATCTACCACAAACTAAACCAAGTCATACTTAAATATATAAAATAAATGCTATAACCCATTTAAAACTCGTTTGCAGAATACAATCATATCACAACATGAACAGCAAATAAATAAAAATGTGTCACTAAAATAATGCTGGTATGTTGTGAAGCTTAAAAATTATGAAATATTTTGTTTAAACACTAAAATAGTCGTATGATGTAACAAAAGCACACAACCATATTTTTTTTAACTTTCACCCAAAAAATCATTAAGAAAATACAATAGAAGTACAAAAATATCATCCAACAACACTTACCAATCATGAGCAGAGCGGCGGTAAAATGTGAACTGGGTGGACCTGCCAAGCCAGTAGCACCCAACGCAGCACCACCCAAAGCACAAGCAACACCACCCATCGCAACAACCGCTATTAAGGCACGTAGGGGAGGACCAGCAAACCATTGACCACAGCAACCTTTGCCAGAACGTTCAGAAGGTGACCTGTGGGAAGACAAGAGACAAAAGAAACACACAATAAATCCAACAATTTATTATTAATTTGTTAAGTGCGTTTTCTAAACAATAGAACAAGCAGGGGAGAGAATGTTTCAGGAAAAGAAAAGAAATTGTTTTACTTTATTTCGTAAAAATTAAATATTAATAATTATGATTTATGGGCGAAATAAAGTTTTTCAACTATTTCTATTGTGACTCATACAGTGAGAGCATTGTTTCTAAATTTGCCATCTTTCGTAAACTGAAAAACACAATGAACACCTGTGTCGTCACATCTATTGTTTAAAAACTAAAGACATACTTTTTTTTATTTAATTGATTAACCATCACCAGGTCGTAAGGAGTAGAAATTGAAATTATTTCAATAACAGAAGTAAACGATAATGTAATATTACAGATCAGAGAACAGCAATGAGTAGTGAAAAAGTGGGTAGAGTTGAATCATGACTTATAATTTCTTGTACTTATGCGCACTCATACTTATTGCAATGTTGTCTATGTTTCTCGGTTGCTTTTTTGTTTTTTTTTTTTTGCAAGAATTGATAAAAAATACCTTATTTATTATTATTTTACACTACTTGCAAAGTGTTTAATGACTAAGCTTTTCAATAAACATACATGCATGAGTTTAGTGAACTGAATCAATGTGAGTAGTATAAGTTTTTTCCTGAAATTAGAAATCAATATGAGGTGATGTGGTATGACTATGATGTCGACGTCGCATTCATATTTATTTCAACCTTAACTTATAAATCAATGTTATCGTGAGTATGCGTAAATCAGAGTAGTTGAGTTTAAATGATGTCTACTCACTTATGTATATTTCAAATTTCATGAGTCAGTATGAATAGCGAAAAAACGATTCATTGCCGATCACTGTTACAGATGGCTATTAAACATAGAGTATATAGAGTTTTTCACATTAGGAAATCATTTATTTATTTAATTAATTTCTTATATATTTTTTAGACGATTCAACTAACTGGGTGACATAAAGAAGGCGTAATGACTTCGTTAATCAAATCGTATCGTCTTACTTTTGTAGTTGTCCTATCGTTTGAGTCTGGATGTTAGATAGTAAAAAACGTGAGGCTGCCAATGAATGTGTCATCTGTTATTGTGTTTCTCTTTGCTTTTTACATGTGTGTGTATGTATGTAAGTCAGAAGTTTACGTTCGCTACGTAAAAATCTATTCTCCGTTGCTTTTTACGTAGCATACGTTGCCAATGCATTTTCAATAACCATCAACATGCTTATTAAATGTTACTGATTTTGTCAGCTGATACGCAACAGCACGATACGATTTCAGTAATTATACCATAAATAAAAAACTGTACACAGAGAAAACAGATTCGTTGAGACAACCGAATTTGTTGCCAATCGAATTTTGGTGGTTGCACCAACTATATAGATTTCTGGTATAACGACTGCAATTTTCTTGTGGTACCACTATATTTTAATTATAACCCTTAAACAAATAGTTGCAGCAACAGAAAAAATTGGTTAACAGTATGGAATTTGAAAAAAAGTTATTCTTGCTACCGAAAATGTTGTTAGTACAACTGAAACAATATCATAATTGGTACCTGTGAAAGAAAAATTGGACTTATTTCAGCAATAAAATAAGCAATAAACGCAAATAAAAATATACAATTTAATTTGAAATTTATTTGCTGGTGGTTCAGCGATGTCTATATGCATTTCATTGTTGCTGTAACAAATCGTCAGTAGACTTCAACCACACATTTTGAACAATCACAAACCTCTTATCTTATGTACAGACTTTCAAAAACTATTTGAGAATTCATAACTGATAGAAAGTGTTTATTTTAACCTTAATATAGAACGACAATTTTTTAGTTGCCAATACCAAAAGTTGGTAGTAACATCCAATTCATAATATTTTATTCGGTTGTGTTAACCAATCAATGAATTAGTCATGGCAAAAGCATACGCTCGGTCGATGCAATCAATTTAAGAATTGTCAGAATCATATCTTTATTACAATTATGCCCTTATGGCAATAAACATGGATGGTTTTTTTGGATTAACAGAAAATTGATTGTGTGAACTGAAATATAGTTTATGCAAATGACATTTTGTTGGCCTAACAATTTTCCAACCAATATTTTTTCTGGGTGTATTAATACTGTATCAGCAAATTGATTTCTGCGATCATTAGAAACTCTTGTTGTCAATTGATTTAAGAAAATAAAACGATTTTTAGAGGCATTGGCTACAAGTATTAGGTATCCTTAATTTAGTTACCACATACTTGCAGTTTTTAGGCAGTGATTAAATAGTCTTTCTGAAAGGAATGCAGGTATCATAAAGCATCATTTATAACAACGCTATCATAATTTCGAGCCATAACCCAAACAAAGCTTAAGCGACATAATTTTTGAAACTCGTTTTGTGGCGAAAATCGATTTTCATCAAAAAATTAAGTTGGAAAAATATGTCGCTTAAGCTTTTTTTTTGGCGGTAATGGCACGATATATCTCGGGCCAAAATTATTAAATATTTATTTATTCAGAAATTATTTCTTAATCAGGCTGAATTTCAGTAATTTCAATTCTTATTGAATGAAATAGTTTTATTAATTAATGCGAGTTTTTAAGGAAGAGAAGAAAAATTAAACTAGACTTAATTAGCTGCGGGAAATACCGATATTTTTCTGTGCAGCCACGCACTTCATCAGCACCCATGTCTATTTACTGGGGTAGAGATTTTTTATTAACATCATCTATTTAGCGCAAACTTTCAATGAAATGGAATATTAGAAATGATTATTTTATATACAATTATTGATTGAGTAAAAAGAGTAAAGCTGTTTAATGTTTACATTTCATTCTGCACTAAAGCAAGAGTTCAGCAATAGAAATTTAATAAAAAATATTGTGTCTTCATTGCCAATACGATAAAAATCTTGCTTGCTTAGATAAAAAATAAAATAAATATCGAAACTGAATACAACCATGCGGAATAAGTTTATGCTGAGAAAGTGGTGCTAAAACTGAACAGGTGCAGATGCGAATGGATTAAATTTCCAATGACTCTATGTAATAAGGAATTTTATAAATTTTATAGTTCTTGATATCGGTCTTGATATTAGAGGAAAAAAAATCTTCCATTTACCTGTTTTATGAACTTAAAGGAGGTGTGCAATTTTTAGTGTTTTAGTATTTTTTCTAATGGCAGAAGTAGTTCAAGTTTGTGAAGTTGAAGGGGCTTGGTTAAAAATTCCTAAAACAAGACAGAAATATAACATTTCAGTGCTTATTTAAACTTTTTATTCTAATTAGATGCATATACCATCATTTTAAAACATTTATTCATTTGATTTTTAAATTTTTGTATTAGTTCCCTTCAAAATGTTTTGGGGAGACAACTCTCAAAAAATTCTGTCTCTCCCTCATATTTATAATACTTACTTTTTCCCGGGAATTTTTTTCTCCCTCTCCCTTATATTTAGAATACCTAATTTTTTCCCGGGGAAATTTTAATTCATAATAGGAGGAATGGGAAAGGGGAAAAACTCTCGGGGAATCACTATTCATAATTGGGCAGATAAGGTATACTCACTCGGCTCAATTCTCTTTGATATTTATATTTATATTCAAATAACAAGCGGCGAAAATAGTCACCAGAGCAGTAGAGCCCAGCTAATGTGAGCTAGCTTTGTCTGTTTTTCATTCTAGAGGGTCTTCCAATAGGGACTTTCGAACTTTGACTGTTGATAACGGCCTTCTTTCTGAATCTATGAATGAATGCCAAATTATTTTTCATTAATTCAGTCCATTTTATAAAATCATCATGGACGGATGTAGAGTTCAACTACACGTACAAATAATAAAATTGTTTTATAAAAATGTGTGTTATGTTCGGGCAGCGTTCTGCGTGCTTCATTAATTTTTCGGCATATTGAATATTCTGTACGAGCGATTTGGGGGCATGGTCATCTCACGCGAAGATAATGTGAACTGACAACCTAGATTGTGGTATCACCCCGTTTGCGGGATTTTTTTTTAATTCGCAGGTGTATGCAAAACAGTCACAAGCCACAGTGGTCCTCAATAGGTCTTTCAAACGAATAAAAAAAATTAAGATAATAACTTACACACACTCCGCATATTCATAAAAAAATAAAATGAATATGAAATCCATTTTAAGAAAATTTTTTATAAAAATTTTTAAGTAAAATGCATTTGAAATTCATTTTAAATTTTATGGTTATGGGGTGCTATGTTTTATTTGTATTCATCATTTAAAAATTTTGGTATTCAGTTTTACAAATTCTGAAAATTCCATTTTCAGGTAACATCAAGAGTCCTCTTATTGAGACCCAAGTAATTAGTTAAAAAATTACTTTATATTCTCATAAACCTGTCAAACGTAACCTAAACGTAAGCCTGCAATAAACAATTTCAATTGAAAATAAAACCAAAAATCAATACAAAATATATTTAAGTCAATTAAACGTTTGTTTAAAAATAAACTAATCCTGCAATAAACAACTGTAGTTGGAAATAAAACTAAAATTCAATTAAGATAGTATTTAAATCAATTAAATTTTAAATTTAAATTTTCTTAAAATTTTAATTAATTTCAAAGTTTAATTGACTTAATAGCATTTTTAATTGATTTTTGATTTTATTTTCATTAAAAGCTGTTTATTGCAGGAATATTTTAATTTTAAACAAAAGTTTAATTGACTTAAGTACATTTTTAGTTGATTTCTTGTTTTATTTTCAATTAAAGTTGTTTATTGCAAGAATATATTTTCCTGTGTAACACGCACATTTGTATAACAAACTAAAAAGTTAAAAATAATTTGTCTCAATTTAACGTGTAGTTTCCACAATGCAAGCAAGCGACTTGTCTAAAAAAAGATATGAAAAACACTCGAATTTTTGAGTGATATAAATAAATAATATATAAGCAAGTTGCTTGTTTGCATTGTGGAAACTACACATGAAGCACATGCCGCCATGCGATAGAAAATGTTTTTATAGTTCAATTATCTACATAATGTGCTTGTGCTTCGTAGTTGTAACCTTAGAAGTACATATTTCAAAATCACAAACACAAATCTCAAATATGTGTAAATATAACTCCGTGTTTCCACAAGCCAGACAATCGATTTGAGTAGTAGAACATTTATATAAAAAGTACTCGTTTTATTTTTTGAGTGATTTTTATAAAAATTTTCCAAACGTGCCGCCTGCTTGACTTGTGGAAACAGGGTATTAGAAAAACTAAAAAAAAATTCAAGTAAATATTTTTTTTATCAAGTTTATGTGAATTAAATCTAATTTTCCCTCTGCGGCGTAACTACTAATAAAAAAACGGAATCTTCAAAGGGTTAATAACAAACAGAATAACAAAATTATTATTATGCATCACGCTCGATCTATTGTATGTATATTTGTAAATGTTTTTATGCAGAGGTGTGAATTCATTCAGAAATGGCCCACAACAAAAACAGTAAATATGTATATAGGCAACAACAAAAATTGTTAAAAAGTAAACTAAACTATGGAACATGTTTTATTTATTTCTGCATCGTTAGTTTTCCTGTCAAGGATAAACGTTCATTGGCAGAAACACACAAAAGCACTGGAAATGTTCCTGTAAGAGAGGGTGTGTGTGTTGCGTGTGTGTGTGTGTGTGTTAATAAAAATTATGGCAACTTTGTTTTTGCTGTTTAGTCTGGCTGGAATTTTGTGTTTTAGTTTCTTTGTTAATCCTGTTGCAAATGTTCAAATGTTTTATTGCAGTCGCTCGCAAAGGAATCTATTTATCTACCTGCAATAAAAACTAAATATCTGTGACAGTGATTTTAATGTTTTTATTTTTTATTTTTTTATTTTTAGTAAAGTCTGGCTTTTTCCTTTTTATTTTTGTCTACAACAAAGTTTTGCGTCTGCATAAAGGAAACAAATGGAGAACTGAAAACACCTTCTTAACAAAAACACCTACAGACAATTTCAAATACGAGAAGAACAAAAAACTTTCGAAATATACATCAGAACCTGAGATAAATGTTTTGTTGTTTTTGCTTTTCTGGCTAGAAATTAAGCTTAAGAAAATATTTGCATTTCTATTTTGGTGGAATTTATTTTAAAATTATATAAAAGCGGCGGCTGTATTGTGACATCTGCGGGTCGACAAAAAGTTATATAAAAAATATAATATATACTTCCCAGAAATTTTTTTAATAATTATACAACTACTCGTAAGCCTGCATTTCCTACTAAAGTCAAGTTTAAAATATTAAAAATAAACAATGGGCCTGATTGTGTACGACTGTTTCGTAATATATTATATAAGACTTCAAAAGTTTTCTTTAATATATTACCAAACAGTCGTAGTCGTATTTGAAATACGTCTTACACAATCATTATTAAAAGCTTGTTTACTCGTACCACAGCCAAAGTTTAGTTCTCCGATTAACCTCCTGTTTCTACAATCCACACGGTCGACTTGAGTATAAAATTTATATGGAAAGCACTCAGTTTTTTTAGTAATTTTCATACAAATTTTCTAGATGAGTCGTCTGCTTGACTTGTGAAAACTATACATAAATTAAAAATAATTTTTTTTTTCAAAAATTGCAAAGTTTTTCTAGTTTTGTAACAACATTAATTTCTGACTTTACATTTGGTCTCTCCTCTAATAAAATCTCTATGGTGGCCTCAGCATCCTGCTTTCTGACTTCAAACAACATTTGAGACAACATGGCCAATAGCAAAAAAAAAAATAAAATAAAAAATACTTGAGTGAAACGCTAAAAATTTCAAATAAATAAAATTCATGATTAATTTATGAAAACAATTTTCTCTTTTACATTTACTTTTACAAACATTTTATAGAAAATCATAAATATTCAAATTATTATATTCCATTTATTTTAAAGACAACAACAACAACAGCAGCAATAACATAAATAAAAAACAATTATAAATTTTCTTCAGCTGTTTCTACTTTAAGAACATTTGCAACTTTTCCATTTAAAGGAAAAGAAAAGTAAAAGAAAATTCTATGAATAACATTTTGCACAGACATAATTCATTGTTGGCGTTTTTTTTTTTTTGGCTTTATTTTTGTTGTTTGTGTGGCTTTGGAAAAAAAGAAGGACAACAAACGTCATTGTAGTTTGATAAATGATAATTTTGCATTGAAAGCATTAAGAAAGAATAAGGAGCTTTCTTTACAACGTCTTTGGTGTACATAGTTTTTTTTGTCTTTCCTTTTTTTTTCTTATGTTGGCTTTTATACTTGTTTGACTCTGGCTCTATACATGAATGAATTCTGTCATTAATATTCCTTTTAGCTGATACTCCAGAGACCAAGTGTCAACATACTAACACAAATAAAAATGACATAAATTTTAATTTTTTGTATTTTGTTTGCAAAATATATTAAATAACAACAACAACAAACCAACAGAAAATAGAAAATAATGCATAACAAGTAAATAGTTTTAAATGATAAAACTTACAACGTATTGTCAATATTATTAATTTAGTTAAAATAATATTTGGTCAATTCACAACCTATCGTTCGAGTCGTAGGTCGTAGTATATGGGTTGTTGTTCTTAATTTTAATAAAAACATTGGTTTATATGTTTATATGTATGTTTATAGAAACTACCTCGAACTCTGATTATAGATTGTGAATTGAGCAAATATAAGCAGTTATAATGTGGCCATAACAATGAAAGTGGTTTAAGTAACTAAGTATACAGTGTGATATAATACAAAACGGGTTAATGATAGTTAAGGAATGGTGTCTATCATTAACCCAGCAAATACTACCATTGTTCCTATCAAAAGGAGGACAACACTTCCACGCTGGCGGCAAAACATCCGAGCAGACAGCGTGCAATTAGAAAGGTCATCGGAGGTCAAGTATCTGGAAGTAATATTAGACTCGAAGTTGTAATGGAAACAGCATTTAGAGGCGACTGTTGACAGGGCAACAAAAGTACTAATGGTTTGTACATCTGTTGCACAATCCACACCAAAAATCTTGAGATGGATATACACCATGATAGTGAGACCTATCATCGGTTGTGGCGCTGTTGCCTGGTCGGACAGGGTCAGTCTGACTACGACAAGAGATCGGTTACAAAAATTACAGAGTTTAGCATGCCTTTGTATAACAGGGGCTATGAGGACGTGTCTTAAGGCGGTTATGGAAGTCCTCATCCTCTGAGGATTGTGATTGCGACTGCTGCCAGACAAAAAGTAATCGGCATCGCGGGAAGAAGCACGGACAGCGACTGTCTAATTAGCCAATGGGAGCAATCATCGCTGGCAAGACGATTTCCCCTACTTGCGCAACTCTCTGACGTGATCAATAAAGTGTATGACTTCGACAAGAGTTTTGAAGCTGTTGTGGCCAATAGAAGGGAATCAAGGGAAATAGAACCCCGGTACTAATCTGGAACTGGCACCATCAAGTGGTACACTGATGGCTCCAGAACGCCAGCAGGTTCCGGTGAGGGAGTTGTATGACTAAACTAAACTAAATATGACTTTATAATACCTGTCAAATCATACCCATTTCGATAGTTCGCAGATTTATTATTTTTTTCATATTTACAAAATGGCGTCTGTTGGCCGCCATACTGAGTTTTGACTAAGAATCATCAAAATCGGTCCACGTGTTCGGTTTATATGTAGTGCCGCAAAGGAACACACATACATGTATCTTGCTACACATTTTTTTCTGTCCTGTCCTCTCATTTGATTCGTAGAGACGCGTGGGGTAAAACAATTTTCTTTGTATTTTTGTATGGATAAATCTCGACATATCACAGCATTTACAAATTGTTCAATTACTTTCAGTTTTATAACAAATATACTAGTTTATGAATAGTTTTAATTAGTCACTATTTTGTTTCTTTTATTCTCTATTAAGAATAAAAAAGAAAAAGTACACGTCTGTATATATGTATACATTAGAGTGGGTCAATTTGTATGGACTAAAAAAAATTCAGGATGCGGTTGTCAAAATCGTAATATACGATGAATTCTAAGAAGGTTTGCCCAAGGAACCATGGGTCTAAAATCAAAATTGAGCTTCCCATTTTTAACGAGAAGTTTTTCTTTAAGTATTTAATATTCAATACAATTTAGGCAAATAAAAAAAAATTTCATATACGAAAACAAAAGTTTCTCGTTAAAAATGGGATTTTGATTTTAGACCCATGGTTTCTTGGGCAAGCCTTCTTAGAATTTGATGTAGATTACGATTTTGACAACCGCTCGGTCGAGAAAAAAATTTACCCACTCTAGTATGCATACATATGTACTTCTATATGTATGTACGTCAAAAGAAGTGCAATAAAGAACATCCATAAATTCTATTTTACAATTTGTTTCCTGCTATTTTGAATGTTGACTTTTTTTAATTATCTGGTCATTGTGTTCTTTTTCTCAGAACTATGTAGCTGTTACATTCATATACAAATATTTAACATTAAAATTATGAAAGAACATGACGAATTTTTTACTAATTTTGGATACAACAAAACAAATGAAAAAAAAAATACTTTTAGTTAAAATTTATAATACACGAGTGGTCACTTAGATTGCTTTAATTAAATGTAATTTTCAACACCTTTTTGTTAATTTGGAAATAAGCCAAAAGAACACTACAAATATTAAGAACGCCAAAAATATACAACCACTATTATTGTTATTATATATTATATTATAGAGCTTAATAAAAATAATTGTTTGTATTTTTTATGGTTTAAGTAACATATTTAATTTCTTTCTTTTGCTATTTAAAATACAGTGCACGATAAAATAAAATCCCACTACAACGATTATCATTTTAAGGAAAACCAGCCTTAACCAACATGTGCATAATTAGTAAAGAGCAAACGACAATAGCAATACTGTTGTAAATTTAGAGACGATAAAATTGAGCTTTCATTACAAAAAAAGCTTTCAGCAAATTGTAATACGATGAAGCAAAACAATTCACACATTCCATTTGCAATAAAGGCTGAGCATGTAAAGCAGAAATCTACATCAAATGACACAAGCCGCAGTGGACCAAACACAAAGAACGCTTATGATGAAGTTGTAGTGGCCTTCAAAAACAGCTAGTTGTTCCGTTCTACTACGTGTTTGTCAGAATATTTCTAATTAACTTTGGTGTTATTTGTTCAGTAATAAATATTACATGTAATGTAATAATTATTACATGTAATTTGGCTTACAAAGCGATAGGAAATTTAACCTATTCATATAATATATATATATATATACAGGCAAATCTCGGTATAACGAATCTCGCTTTAACGAAAATCCGATATAACGAACGTCCAAATATTTTACATTAACAACCTTATATAGCGAATAATATCCTAATGTTATACTGAATATAACGAATGATAAAGAAAAAATCGCAAAATAAAAAACAAAAACTTGCTATAGCATCATATTTCTAACATTTAGTTCTACTTTATATAGCGAATGTTTTGATAAAGCCGTGCTCTGTATAACGAACGGCAAAACAAATAATATTAAACAAAATCTACAGCAGCAGTTGGTAGCTTATTACAAAAAAATTGCACTCATTCTTTTTATTGTATTGTATCATCTCTACAGTAATAAAAGTTAAAATAACACTTTAAAAAAACTTTGCGATATAACGAATTTTTCGATATAACGAATGAGCCTGACGTTATATCGTTCGTTATACCGGGATTTGTCTGTATATATATATATATATATATATATATAGATAGCGAATATTTTGTTAAATGTGTTCTCTGTATAAGGAATGGCGAACAAACATTTCATAAAATTCACAGCAGCAATGAACAGTCTCGTACCGCATTTCGCAGCTTATTTGAAAACAAATTACTACAATAATAATAAAAATAACATTTAAAAAACTTTGCGAATTTTTTTATATAACGAATGAGCCTGACATTATATCGTTCGTTATATCGGGATTTGCCTGTATTTGTAAGGATTTTAAATGGAACTAATGAACGCAACCAGTGATGCCAACTTTTTTGGTTCTAAAAGCACAAAAAAATTTAAAACGAGTTAAAAAAATCGTAATTTTTTGATTTAAAAAGCGTAAAAAGCACTAACGTGAAAAACGAGTGAAGATTCAAACGTTTGAAGTTTAGTAATGTTTAATATTTTCTAAGCTATTCTCTATTTCGGCAATAGTATCATCTTTAATGAAATATAACAGACGAAAAATGTATGCTGTTACAGCAGCAATGAAATGCATATAGACAAAGCTTAACCACCAGCAAATAAATTTAAAATTAAATGTACCAAGTTTTCATTAAAATAATTTTAAGAAATACACAAAGTTCTTAAAAGCACTAATTAGTGCTTTTTCTTAGTTTGGCACTAACGCTGAAAATTTGGTATTTTGAGTCTTCAAAAAGCACTAAAAATAGTGCCAAAGGCACCAAGTTGGCATCGCTGAAAGCAACCCATAGTGAAAATTTCATTATATACAAAAATTAACCCTTTAAAGTCATGCACATAGAAATATTGCACTGCAAAGCTGTTTATAACATTTTTCGACCCATACGAAAAAGAGTAAGTGAGACTAATGGCCTGTTTCACAATAACGAAACGAAACTTTCGACTGAAAATTTATAATGAAAACAAAAACAAATTTTCACATTTCATTGTTGGTTCCAATATAAATTTTCAGTCGAAAGTTTCGTTTCGTTATTGTGAAACAGGCCATAAGCTTTTGTTTATATAAAAGAGCTGAGCACTTTTAATACCTTGAAGAAAAAAAATCAAAGTATCACATGCGAAATTTCTATAAGATAAGTAAGCCTCAGGCCTCGTTTTATAAAATGTATAGTTAACAAATTTTGAAAACAAAACGATACATATATGTATATTTTTTGGCCCCCTATTGCTCTGATCATTTCTTAGAAGCATACTAGTTTTATTTTGTGTTGCACAGTGGCTATCAAGCAAGCAGCTCTTTGCATGGATATCCACTGTAGCTTAATTTTTCATAAACATTGTCTGTCAGTTAATTATAAGCAAATATTAATTTAAGTGTGAAATTTGGATTTTTTCTATTTTTATTTTATTTGTTATTTTTAATTGAATTTCGTTTTAGTTTTTTTTTCAGTTATAATTTTTTTATTACTCTAAATTGTATCCTACTGCCCAACTGAACATATTTTTAGCCAATAACAAAACAAAAAAAAATTTTCAATTAACATAATAAAAATATACTACAGGTTGCTTGGTTTCTTTTTCTTCCACTTTATTAATTATTCGTTCCTTTTTTTTTTTTTTTGCAAAGCAATTTTCTTTTCCTCTTTTATTTGAAAAAGCAAACCAAATCATTATTTTATTTAAAAATTAAAAATATTTCGTATTTTGTTGCCTGCATTTGTGTATTACGTAAACTGTGAATGAAACGAATTGAAAGCGGTGTTTTTAGTTCATAGATAATGAAAACAAACATGAAATAGATACTCGTACAATATTTTGCAGTAGAAAAAAAAAAATTAACAAATAAATAAGCGTATTGAAAAAAAAATCGTTATGGTGTACAGGTATGTTGCAGTAAATCAAGTTTAAAATTACAACCATATTGTGTAAAAAAAAGCTGCAACGCATTCAATAAGTTATAACTCAGAGTAGCATATGTTTAAATGTAAATAATTACGGATGTGCATATCAAAATGATACGCATAAATGCTATTAGATAAATATAAAATCGATGGTTCGTTATACGAGGGAGCTTCAAGTGCAACTGGGAACTAGGACTTTATATAGTCGGGGAAGCTTTTGAAAAATTCAAGCGACTGCTGCTTAAAATTATATATAATATTTTAATCAGGAATAATTTCTAATCAAGCTTAATTTCAGTATTATCAATTCTTAGAGAAATATGAAACCAGGACTTTAGCTGGGGAAAATATCGAAATTTTTCTGTACCGCCACACACTTCCTTAGCATCCATATCTATCTAGTTGGGTAAATATTATTGTTAACATGAACTATTTAATATGCATTTTTAATGAAATAAAATTAAATATGAGATACGATTATATTGGGGGTATACAATTATTTATAGTATATCTATCATTGGTCTAAATCATAATTTTTTTGTATCGAGACAACTATTAAGAAAATAAGGTTTGAATAAATCAAAAATTATTTTTATATTATGCATCATTTTAATTAAGAGTTATACTAGTCTCGATTAATATAAATTTATTTAATACTAGCTTTTAACTGCGGCTCCGCTCGCGTTGATATTCTTAATAAATTCAGTAAAGTGCGACTTTGACTTGCACACGTAGGGTACCGTACGGACACTAGAAATGTAATACCCCTGCAGGCAATGGAACTAACACAATACTAGTCACGTGATCAGTCCACAAGTGATAGGGCCCAGTCCGAGTTCTAGCACTTCCTATGAAGCGAAACAGTCACTTTTACATGGGCATGGCCTAGGATGGGGTTAATTGATACTTTGTATGCACCTTGTGACTTGTCACTGAACTATCTCATGGGCACCTAGTCTTTGGGCAATAATATAAATTATTTAAAAATGTCCTTTCGACACTTAACTGTAACAATGAAAACTTATAATTTTTTTCATTGTTACAAATGCAATTATAATTTATTTTTAAACATATATTTTTTGGGACTCAAACTGACAATCTCCGGCATGACAGGCTTGCACACTAACCAAAAAGTATAAATACCAGTTAGCTTAGGTAAATATCTAAGAATAGTTACGGGGCTGGTTCCAGAGGGGCTTGGCGGTACCATTGCGGGGCACAATGAACATTATGCTTATACTGTTTGATAGGTCCTGGATCCAACCAGATCAAAGTTGTTCAGTACCTTTTACTTTAATACTAGACCAAATCCCAATTAAATTGACAAATGATCACGACTATACATCACGACAATGGTATATATAATATATAACCATTTACAGAGTATGTCTTTTTTTCACAATACACTACTCCTTACTTTTAGTAAAACTCCCATTTTCTCAAGTCATAGCACGAGACCGTTTGGATCAATTGTCACCGAATTTGTGTCAGGGACTATGCATACTTTAGCCTATATAAAATATAGTTTTGCGATTTTTTAATTTTTTGCGTTTTTTTAAGTTTTGGCATTTTTCAGTTTTCACGTCTTTTTTTGATTTGGCGTTTTTTTACGTTTTTTTCGTTTTTGGCGATTTATTTTAGCTGAAGCAATTTTTTTTTGTTTTAGCGCTTTTTTCGTTTTTTTTTCAATTTTTTTAATTTTTTGGCGTTTTTTTTATTTTGGCGATTTTTCGAGGTTTTTTGGCGATTTCTTTATTTTAGATTTTTTATTTTGCGATTTTTTAGTTTTGGAGTATTTGAAAATTTCAAGAATTTGCCCCTTGCGATTTCCAAGATACAGCAAGTTGGCAAAATTACATTAACTGATGGAATACCCTTTAATTTAGATTTTTAAATTTTAGTGTTAATTATTGTAGTTTGTATAAAAATAAATTAACATTGCAAATTTCAAGTGTCTTTATATTACATAGGATTTTAACACTTTTCGTTGTTCGTTTTGGAACGCCCTTTAATTTATAACTGTCATATATTTATTGTCCGTAGCTCTTGCGGTTCTCGAGAACACAGCCTGTGACGGACAGACGGACAGCGTAGCGAAAACAATAGGGTTCCTTTTCACCTTTGGTGTACGGATACCTAAAAACCGGTTTCAAACTCGAAAAGAAAATTAACCTAATCAGCCGCTATATGTGTTTTTTGGAAAAAAAAATTCGGTTCCAAACCGCATAAAAATATCCTATATAATGTAATTTTCCATTAGTGAAAGAATTTTTAAAGCCGGTTTGGGTGTGAATCAGAGAAAAGCAAAGAGTAGTGAAAAAGTGAGTAGAATTGAATCATCACTTATAATTTCTTGTACTTATGCGCACTCATACTTATTGCAATGTTGCCTATGAATCATATTCACTCGAAAGTTTGAACTGCTCATCGAACTCATACTTAGCAATATTTATGCCGTTGTTGATTTTGACTCTCCTTAACTAAGTAAATAAGTATGATTCACAATCCGAACTTAACATACCAACATTAAAGTTCTCATTATGAGGTTATGTGTTTCTCTGTTGCTTTTTTTTCGCAGAAATTGAAAAACAACCTTATTTACTACTATTGTATACTACGTGCAAACTGTTTAATTACTAAACTTTTAAAGAAACATGCATGCATGTGTTGAGTGAGCTGAATCAATGTTAGTAGTATAAGTATTTTCCAGAAATTAGAAATCAATGTAAGTTGATTTATGAGTGTGAGTGAGGTTTGACTACCTATATTTATAGTTACTCACTTATATTTAAAATTTCATGAGTCAGTATGAATAGCAAAAAACGATTCATCGCCGATCACTGGTGTGAATGCGTAGCAAACAAACAAACTCACTTTCACATTGGTAATATTAGTAAAGATTTATTAAATATTTATTGAAGTTTTTTTAAATTTATTTAATATTTCGAAACATAAATGCACACGACCTAGACCTATTTTCATAATTAAGGGCGCATATATTAATATCGGGCCTGTTCTGAAAATCACGTTGATTTCAAAAACAAACTGCGAATACCTGACTTATTAGCGGTTTTTTTGTATTTTATACGTTTTTGTCATGTATAATATTTTATTTTATTTAACTTCTATCGTTTTAAATCATGAAATTTACAAAAGCAATGATTTAGCTTTTATTAATTTTTTTATTTCACCCTGATTTGACATGTCGTGATTTGCAGAACAGGCCCGTATGTGTAACATTTTTCATTTTTCACTTCCATCTCGCCAACATAGTAAGACTTTTTTCACAAAAAAAAATTCATGAACTAAACTGAGAACTATTTAATAAATGAAAGTGAGTTTCATATTAATTTTGTGTGATTTTTCTAATTTTAATTTTTTTTTTACATTTTTAATCCGATTTACCACTTTTTAAATTAAAACTTCTCTGAAGAATTATTTATGGCAATAATTTCGCAAACTCTCTTGCTAAACTTACAAAAAGTTTATTGAACCGCTTAAAAACGTTGTCCAATAATTTCTGTACCACTTAAAAACAACATGCTTGAATTAACATAAAAATATCAAAAATAAATTCAAATGCTTTTTATCATATAAAATTTATATATGTATGTATATGAAAAAAACCAACTGATAACAGGAAGTGATAGCAAATCGGATACAATATTTATACTCATTCATTTGCAGTGTTCACATGTTTGTACTCGTATGTTTGTATGCATTTATGTAGATAAAAAACAAAACAACTTGAGCACACAAAATCCATAAATTAATTCATTTATCTTTCCTTTTTATATGAATTTCTGGGAAACATTTGTTTTTTGTCAGCTTGGTTGTGTTTATTTAAACCAACAAGAAACTGTCTGTCGATTTTGTCATTGATTTCTAGTTTAACAATTTATCTTAAACTTTACACATGAATGATTTCCAACATTTTTGTGTCAAGAAAAATAAAATAAAACTGCATAAAATAAAAATTAAAATTAGAAAACATACAATAATAAATAGTGGTCTTGCTATTAATTTCTATAAAAGTTTGTGTAAGAGAAATATTAACACGCACATACACACGTACTCGGTAACACAGATACTGAAAAACAGTTTTAAAATAACTCATATGCACGGATATAGACATTTGTACAACTGACAACATTTTTTTTTCGTACTATGTAGTATCCCACTTGACTTGAGATTGGATATAAAATAATGATCACTAAAGCGAAGAATTTTCAAACCAAGATTGTTCGATATTTGTTCGCGAATATAAAAAAATTCAAATGTTCGCTAAAGCAAACTTCAAAAATTCGAATTTTCGCTAAAGAAAACTTTTCTCGATAGTTTCTCGAATGTGTAACGATAGCCTAGTGTATGAGCGCCATCCTGCCAGCTCACTTTTGGTATTGCTAGCGAACTTTCGATATCAAATGTTATTTGAAACAAAACTGAGCGACAGCTAAACTTTTTTCGATAAATTTTTTTGTGTCATTTGTTCGAGATCTATTCGAAATCGATGTCACTAACATAAGTCTTGGCCAAGTGGGATAAAACAAGTGTATATATATAAGTATGTGTGTTTAATAGCTGGCCTGTGTTGTTGTTAAATTGGGTTCGGTTGAATGGTCATGGTTTAACAAATGTTTGTTTATGCATTTTTCAGTCCACACTTATGCGGCGCGGCAACAAAATGAATCAAACTCTGAATGGCGCTGGTCTATCGTTTTTTTTTTTAATTTAATAATTGATGATGTTGCTTCAGTAAACATTTTTCAAATATGGATCCATGTAATTTTAACGAAAACTTTTTAGTATAAATAAAACTAAATTGTGCATTTCAAAGTCACAGTTATATTCATAAGTTTATATACTGATACATACATATGTATGTACATACATGGACTTACTCATACGCACAGTGACTCTCAAAAGTAGAGGTACCAACTACTAGCAAATATATGTCTTATATTGCGCTTACATTTGAAAAAATTTTATTACTTGCGATATTTCGGACAAAATCTACTTAGATTCTGTCAAAATCAACTTAAAATCTAATAGAACTTATAGTGTTTTCACACTGGAAGTTAAAACCATAAACAGCTGATTTTGCATTCACACTGCAAGTTTATTAAATTCAGGTTTTAACTCACAGACTGTCTAATAACTTTGCTCAAAATAAAATAAAATCTCCTGCAGAAATGCGTGTGTTTGTTGTAGTATTTTTTTCTGCTTTTTATAACACTTATTTGACAAACTGTACAACTGTTTTTGTTTGTATGAAAAACTGAGAAACTTTACAATGCGCTCTAGAATTTAAATTATTTTATATTTTGTAAATTAATATTTTAATATTATGGAACTAGTAATACAAAGTGAAAAAGTGCTTGGAAATCAAGTTATTGTATATAAAAAATGCACAAATAAATCACAAAATACAACTTTTTTATCGGTGCATCGATATGTCATATCGTTTATTTTCACTTTCCAGAGGTCAATGAAAATACTTGTTGCTGCTGCATCCATTTTTAAGTTGAAAATCTTTCAAACGACATCTCTTGTTATTCACTGGCATAAACATTATCAGCTGCTGCCGGTCATTTTAAGTTGGCAGCACTGAATTTACCACAGCGAAAACAGGGTTGCATTTCATAAAACCAAAATAAAACTAAGTCCGAAATGGTTTTAAGTTGGATTTAACAAAAACAATTTGTATGGTAAAACCACGTTTTAACAGTTGGTTTTAACATTTTTAACTTTTATTAAAACCAGTGAAAACACTATTAGCGTTTTCTTTCAAATTTGTACTATAAGGTAAACTGTTGTACCTTAAAAGGTGTGTGCATGCATTAACTAAATTTCAATTATTTGGTTGTAGTTTATACTGCAGTTACACTGTCGCGAAATTTTCATCGAAGTCTATATCTTTTACACCAAGGTTTTTGAAATTTTTCAAGATTGAGTATGCCAAACAAAATCCTTTATCTAAAACTTTATTTTAAACTGTAGGTCATTTACATTGTCGTGAAATCTAGGAGTTTAGAAATTTCGAGCTAAATCTAGTTGCTTTTTACTAGATTTCCCATACAAAACAAAATCTACTTTGTCAGTAGATTTGTAGGAAATCTACTCAAAATTTAATATTTTTATTTATTTTTTACTACACTGTGCAACGTATTTAAATAAAAGGCAAGCGAATTAGCTACGCTCTGCGAAATTCGCTATTGGAGGTGTGTGAATGAGCTAAGTTGGCACTTTTTGGGTTACAGTTTAAGGCTAAATTTTAGACAAAGGATTTTGTCTTGGATACGAAATCTTGAAAATGTTAAAAAAAATCTTAGTTTAAATGATAAAAATTTCAAATCAAATATACTAGATTTTGAGACAATGTAAATGCAGTATAACCCAAAAAGTGTCTAGTTAGCTCATTCAAAAAACTTCAATACAAAAATTTATAGTTAATTCACTCTTCTTTTACATAAATAAATATATAGTACAGGTACAGATTTTGAGTATATTATCTACAACTCTACGGACAAATCACATTTCGTTTTGTGTGGGGAATCTAGTAAAAAGTAACTAGATTTATTTCAAAATGTCAAAAGTACTAGATAGATGTAAATGAACTATTAGGAAAATTTATGTTTTTGTTTTGTATAACAAATCTTAATAAATAAAAATTAAATTACATTAAGAAAAATGTGTATTAATATCAAGACTTTTTTATCAGAAACAAAATCCATTAGCCGAAAAATTTCCAAAAGTACAACCAAGCTACTGCAATGGAGCCCTTTTTAAGCAGAACACAGCTAATTCGCTGATCTTTTATATAAATTTGTTGTACATGGTGGTAAAAATAAAATTAAAATAATCTATTATTTTATTTATTTATATGAATAAATTTCCTTCAAATCTACTGACAAATTAGATTTCATTTTGTATGGGAAATCTAATAAAAAATGATAGATTCAGCTTGAAATATCGTAAGTAGTAGATGTGATCTCACATCAGCTTAATATTTATTAAAGTGCTTCAGCACCTCCGGTGCAAAGTATTTGAAAGAAGTATTGAAGCTGTGCAGCAATTTTTATTACACAATTACTTTACTTCGCCAAAGATTCTGCTACAATACCGACGAAGAATGGCACTGTGAGGTACATTTGTACATGTGCGATTTTGCTACAAAACATTCATTCCTGTTATAGATTTCTACAGCCTTATTTATAAAACTTACTAAGACTTTATTTATAAAGGGTTTTTAAAACAAATTTTCATACAAATTTTTTTTTAAAAAGTCTTAATAATTTTTGTAAATAAGGCTGCTGAATTATACAAATCGTAATTTTTTGTAATGTCAATCAAGACAAACAAAAGAATCTAAAGGCCTATTTTGTAAAACGAAAACGTTAAGCGTTGACAAATTTCGTATGCGTTTTGCTTTTGTAATATATATTTTTCCATATAAAATTTGTCAAGGCTTAATTATTATCATTAGTGTTTTTTTTGGGAATCGTTAAAATTTAAGTTTAACATTAACACACTAAGGACCTTTTCACAGTGTACAATTAACAGGGACTTTAACGGCAAGTTTTGTACAAAGAACTTGTAGTTAAAGTTCACGTTTACCCTTAACCACACATTGTGAAAAGGGACGTAATAATCCCAATCTCATTATTGATGTTTTTCTTTTATAGGGCATTTACATCAGCACAAAATCTAGCATATTTTGATTAAAATCTTAATGAAAATCTACACCGTTTACACCAACTTTTTTAACATTTATCAAGATTTTTTTATCCAAAACAAAACCCATCAACTGAATTGTTTCCAAAACTACAACCAAACAACTGAAATGTAGCCAATTCACACACTTTTTTAAGCAGACCGTAGCTAATTCACTCACCTTTTGTTGTAAAGGGTAGTAAAGAATAAAAAAAACATTAGATTTTTATTAGATTTCCTACAAATCTACTGAAATATTAGATTTCGTTTTGTATGGGAAATCTGGAAAAAGCAGCTTGATTTAGCTCGAAATCTCGAAAGTGCTAGATTTCGAGACAGTGTAAATACACTATTATACAATTTTATAAAACAAATTCAATATCAAATTCATTTTACAAACTTTTTCAAAATTAAATTTTGTTCCTTATGAATAAGGCCTTAACTATGCATATGTGTAATAAAATTTCTCACCTAATATAAAAAAAAATGATAAAAGTGTCAGCAAATTATTACGAGTACTACTTTTGTCCACCACAGTATAACAAATTTTGCACTCACTTCCATTTTACTGGCTGTTTGAATATATCTCATTTTATTTGCAATGAAAGTTTATTTGCATTTGTCCACCATGAACATAAAGTACAATTAACCGGCAATAAACTGAACTATAATAACAATAATAATAAAACAGCAACTAAAATAAGCAGCAGCAGTAATAGCTTCAAGCTTCAAAAACTATTGCAATTGGACAAAAAGTAACAATGCACAGGTATCTATCATAAGTTGTCCTTTTGTGCTACAATTTACAAATTATATTTTTGTTTTTTTTAACAATTGAACAATAAAAAGTGTAATTTAATGGATTGCAAAATAAACTTTTTACCAACAGTTACTGTGTATACTACTGAAGTAGACAAGAAGTTAGGTCATGAACTTTACATATGCAGTTCATTGAGCTGTAAAATAAATAAATATGCTCTAGGGGAGGGATTATGGTGTTGGTGCATATTAGTTAGAAATAGTCTTATATTAAAGATAGATAAGTTTAGATAAAATTGGCTGCTTGCCGAATTATATCGCGTTTGGTTCTATCATTCAGTTGTTATACTTAAAATGTTTTACTTTATAAATTTTGTTAGAGCAAAAATAAAGTTACAATTGGTGCAGTTATCAAGAAAGCAGTCTACAAATGCGAGGGTTTTCATTGCATTTGGCTTCTATACTAACGCACTTGAAATTAAATAAGAAATAACTGCATAAATAAATAAATTGAAATAACTTTGTCATACTTATAATATGTCGCTGAAAAATTCAGCAGTTGTTCACATGAGAAGTAATAGCATTGAATCTAAATCCATCAACAAAACGCGCAAGTGATAAAATTGTTTAATCAAAACGATGCGGTTCATTTTTAAATATATAGGATATATTGGGGTTAGTGATCGTCAAATCGTCCTTATTAAAGCTTCACACAAAACTGTAATTAATAGTCGGTATAGGGATTATGCTACCGAATTACATATCTTTTTTTTAGAACCGGAATTAGGTCGGAACATTCATGGATATGAAAACCTTCAATACAGAAATATAACTGGGGGTCTACTGTGTAATTCGAAACGAAAGAAAACGCTTTCGAATTTGTATATTTATAACATGTAAATTCGAAAGCATTTTCTTTCGAATCGAGTTACAGAGTAGACCCCCTGATCTGCTGAAGACCTGCTAAAATGTTCAATATAAAAATAAACTGCTCAAAACTGAGTTATAATAACAAAAATTTAAACATATTAAAAACCACCGATATATCTAGATATCTTCTAAACGGCTGGACCGCTTTTCTTCAAACATAGTTAAGAACCGTCTCGATCAAATCACCTTTCAAACAGAAAAAACTAAATCAAAATCGGTCCAGCCGTTTGGTCTATACGTGGACACGGACAGTCACACAGATACACACTACAAACTTATAACACCCACTTTTTCGGTCGGGGGTTAAAAATCGAAAGGTGGTGGATACCAGAAAATGACAATACAAAAAAATATAACATAATATAATATAATCACCCTTATCGCGAATAAAAGTTCACGTGAAATGTAGGGAACACAAAAAAATTGTGATCGCCAATGTTTGCGTTGTTGTTGTGCCAGTATACTATTTTCTAATTTTGTTCACCATTTTTTATTTTGTTCACGGGAAATATTTCATGTGAACAAAATGTTCGCCTTTTATTCCCGATAATACAAAATATGCTAATAGTCTTAATTTTACTAAATGCATATAATCATAATAAAACGTTTCGTATGCTCGCATATTTTCTCTCAAGCAACTATGACTATAGCCGATTCCAACATACAGGAGCATCTCTACTTTGTTTATGCGAAAAAAAAATAACATACGCTACAATTATAAATAAAAAAGCACATACGTTTCCAGCATATTTACTCTTTGTCATACTTAAGGGCGGAGAATCCTTATACTAAAAGTATGGATAGTTAATAGGACAAAAAATTATACGCATACTACTCGGGATATTTATTCATCATTCACATTCGTATACATATATTTGTGTATAATAAATGGAATGTAAAATTTGTTTAGCTGTTTGAAAACATGATTTATGTGCGTGTAAGTAAAATATCCCTGTATATAGGCATGTGTAGCCGATTAATAATCAAAGTATTTTTATACACATGCGTATGATTGTACCTCACAAAGTATATAAGTTTTAGTGATAGTCGTTATTGCTGCGTAATTGAAAAAATGTGTATGAACATAATTGTTGGTTGTTTATAGTTATATGTGTTCGGTTTAAAATTAATGCGTGTGCTGGTTTGACGGCTAATACTCAAGAGTACTTAAAACGATACTTTTGTAGTTCTCTGGTGAATATATTTTAGTCTAATGGTTCCTTAAATAATTAATACACAACAAATTAACTTCAACGGAATGCTAGATCTGCCAGAGTATCGCCATTTTCCAGACAAGTACACTGGAGAATATGAGGCAGTAAATTTCGCCTCGCTCACAAAAACTCTGCCTTTTGGAGATTACAATGCAACGAATGCGTACGTCAACAAACTAAATTATCGAATTTGATATGATACGAGCACATTGGACATTCTGCAAGAGCGATTTGAGGGCCTGGTCATGTCACGTATAGGTGATATAAATTGACCATTGAGATCGTGTGAATTAACGCCGTTACCTTTTCTTGCAGATGGTTCTTTTTTTAAAAATGCGGATCTATGCGAATAAGCCACAAACCACAACTGCCCTAACAGCACATTCTGTCGGTAAAATTATTCATTGAGTTATGCATCAGAGGAAATTTGCGCAATGTTACATTCGGCAATGAATATAGCGTTTTCTAAGCTGAGATCTTTGCGATATTCAGGGCTATGGAACTGGTGCCCAAGAATGTAGCTGAGAAGGTAACCTTCTATGACGACAGCCAGGCAGCGCTTAAAAGCTTTTAAGGGACACAATGTCAAATCGAAACTTGTTAGTGACTGTAGGAGAACTCTTAACTTGCTTAGGGAGCTGGAAGGAATAGGGTCGGCGTTACATGCGTAACATAACGGTAAAATTACCGATAGGACATTAATCAGTAATTGGTAGAAAGCAGGACCAACAGTTCATGGCGAAGTAGGGAGGATTGTAGAGTCTCGAGGGCTATGTGGCCAAAACTGGACTCAGGAAAATCCAAACTGCTATTGGAAATGAATAGGAAGGCGAAACAAATCGTTATAGGCGTGTTGACTGGTCACTGCTCGGTCAGAGCAGGAGCCAGCATTTGAGAAGCTGGCACTCCAGGTTGCTGAGGGATGTGCGGGGATGAAGAGGAAAAAGAAACTATTCAACATATTATCTGTCACTGCCCGAAGCTGCAACGTCATAGGCTTACACGGCTGAGCAGACATTGCGAAGAGAGCATTACTGATATCGGGAAGTCTAAACTATAAATCAGGGGCTTCTTCATGGGAATTCAGTGGCTTAATGACGGATAATGGAGTAACTTCTGGGTACAAATGGGAAATAAATATGACTTTTAATTTGCAATAGCAGGGAATCACAATGTACCCAATTAGATCTCCGAGTGAGGGTGCGTTTTTGACACCACCCTTCCTAACCTCACCTACATTTGGTACTTACGCAGCAAAAACAGTTTTTAGAAGAGGTAAAAAATGTTCATGCTTTCTGGATGTGCTGCTTTGAAGCACTTCCGAGGATGCGTAAGAAGAGTGCAGAGTGGTGTCTCAATTTATTGTTAAGCTTGTTCAAATTGTAGGACTATTTAAATTTACTTAGCTCCAACTAGTTATATTTCGAGTGAAACATCAATGAATTTAACACATGATTGCCATAGGACGGAAGTGATTCAAATAACTGAATGGTAAGCGCTTAAAAGGTTCTCTAGAATAATTTTTGATGTAAACAACAGTCTTAGAATATTAAATTCAGTACCTGTACTGATTGGTATGGAATGAAAGTGGGTGCCCCTGTGGCTGTATGGCAGCGTTGCTCTCAGTCCAGATGTCGTGGGTTCAATTCTCGGTATATAACCTGGGTCATTTCCGCAGACAAGCTAATCGCTTCGCGGGCTTTGTTACGTTAAAAAATATATAAAAAAATATAAAACTTTGGAACTAGAAACTCTCTCCCTCTCGCTTCTTTGTGAATTTAAATTTTAGAATTTTACTATTTGATGTTAAATCAAATAATAACATGTAGAGCTTGCAAGGAATATGATAAAACTATCAAACAATACGTGTGTCACCGTCTAGCATTTAATTTAATTAGAAGACAAATCGTTCACCTGAAAAATACACCATATATGGAACATCTTAGTACTCGCATATTACGGAAACTATGTTCTTGATCTGACTAATACCCGTTATTTCTACCTACAGATATCAGTACAGATATCTGTATGTAGAAATTACGAGTATAAATTTGATAGATTTCCATGGTTCTTTATTGGTTATTGTGTATCTAAACTTTTCAAGATGCTATAAAAGCCGAAATCCGAAACGGATTGGGTCAATATTGATTGCCCCCCACCCCTTTTTAAACCAAACTGTATATGTGACGTGCAAAATAGAAAAGGACCTAAGGGTAAAAACCGGTTTTGTTCAGGAGAGCCATTTTAAAGATTTAAATACGTGTATCTTTGGTGTACCATCACTGAGCGTGTTGGTATTGGTCTCATTTGAAAGCGACACATCTCATGACGTCAGGAACGTGTTGGTCAACCTTGAAAACGTGCGTAGGTCGTCCTGTCCCTACCTCTTGTTTTGTGTAGTTGGTTTTTACTGTTTTCTACCTAGCGCGCTGTTTCCATGAGTTTGATATCAATTTTGCTCGCGTTTTTTCGAATCCAGGTTTATTTTCTGAAATTGTTAATTGTGAATTATAATAAATACTCATTTATAATTCTTTTAAATTGTGAATATCACTCTGTTAGTACGAAAATTTTTTCACATAACCTTAGAATCGTTGAATTCAATTTCATAAAACGCACATATCTCTGGGAGGGAACACTTTTGGGGCATGGGATCATTCGATGCTCAGATGTTGTCCACATCAAAAAAAAAAAGTGAAAATTTATTTGTTTTTTAACCTTAGGTCCCTTTCTCTATGCGCTGTCACATACATGAATTTTAGTTTATATTAATTATTATTGTTCGAACTTCATTTGTTTCTATATTTATAATTTGAACAGGCTGACACCACACACAGTGGACCAAACACAAAAGAACGCTGATGATGAAGGTTTAGTGTCAATCCAAAACAGCTAGTTGTTCCGTTCAACTATGTGTTAGTCAGAATGTTAACTTTGGTGTTACTTGATAGGAACTTTAGCCTGTTAAAATTATAAATATAGTGTATATGAACGTTTGATACATAAAATAAACAATTGAAACGCATCTTTGAAGTCAAAAACTGGATATGGACTGTCATCCAGTGCTGTATCAAACGAAGCATAGCATATGAGCAATTTTTATGCTTTTATGCTGCGCATTATTTCATGCTTGCCAAGAAGCGCTATTCTACTTCAAAAATAAGAGCTCCGAAGCAGGTCATTGGAAATGAAAATCATGCTATTTTGAAGCGCGTTTCGAAGCAGGAGAGACAACAAGAACCAGGACTTTCTAACGAATAAAAAATGTCGATGATACGAGTATCTGGCATACATGTATGTATATATTATTTAAATTTAAAAATAGGAAGTACTTAAAGAAAAACCCTTTGCAATATATTAAGAACATTTTCTGCGAATTGTGAAAGCCGTGCGGCTGGCACCTGTTTTCTGGATTCCAGCTCATTGATAGATTTAATTACAAATACAATGTGCTGAACATTTATTCCATAAGCTACTCCAAATACTTAAAAGGTTAAAAGCAAATGACTTACTTGGACACAATTCCTTTTAAGCGAATATATTCTTACCTAAAAATAGAAAAACAAAAGAGAGAAAAAAGCTGTTAATTAAAATAATTACTGGATTACAACAGATTTAACATCAATCAATATATATAGAAAATAAGAATATACAAGTGTGTAGGCATGTAAATGAAAAATACTTTAAATAATCACTTTTTCTTTTACAAAAAATGCAACAAAGAAACTCTTGGCATTTGTTCATTTGGTACAAAGTTCAATTGGTATGTTTAAGTTTTTCTATTGCAAGTATTTTGCAACATAATAGAAATATGTACATTGAATTTTGTTAACGAAAACGCCAAAGCCATATACATATGTATGTTTGTCTAAGCCTTAAATGCAGTTGAGTTAATTGTTGAAGTTCGTCAGAAGTCAGTTGCATTCATTAGTTGTTGCTTCTACAGCAGTGAATTAATTACTTGTTTCCAGCGCTTTAAAAGCATTAATTAAAAATTATTGTTTTAATCAGTTTTAGTTTTAATTTCTATATCTATTTTTCTTTTAGTATAAAAAGTGCGAATATTAGCCTTGAACTAGATTTGTTTGTTATACAAAGACACAAAGTTAGATACTCGTATACTGGCATTATAATCGCGTCTAAATTGTAGACAAATACGATACAGAATTTGAAATTGTTTTTAATTCAAGTCTTTGTTTTTGAAGTCTTGGACTGCATAATAATTTGCAAGCTTCTTTTTTATTTTTTATTTTAAATTTATTCACTTTAGTGCGCTCTGCAGTTTCTCTGTGAGCTGTGAAAAAGTTTTGTTTTTGAATAAATTCAAGGATTAGTTAGGCAACATGTATGACTTAATTTAGTGTGTGCGTATCTAATATATTATTAATAAAAATACTTATGTCTTTTGTAGAAGGTTTTTTTTGAAGTGATAGATTGAAATGAATTCGAGTTGAGGTTAAGCTTTTAATAGTATTCCAGTCAAAGAAAAGCTTTATGAGTTTTATACATTTAACTAAGGTAAAATCTTATGATAGTTTTGATAACAAACTTCCTGCATATTCTATAATTTATTGTACACCATCGGCACAAGGTACTCGTACCGATTTTTATCCGATCACTGCAATAAAGTCACAAGTAATAAGCCAAAATATCATTATTACTCAATTTATTCTGGAATAATGCCCTAATTCAGTAAGAAGATTTAGGACGTTTTGGTTTGAAATGCTTCTGAGTTCTTGGGTGGTATTCAAAAAAATATTTTATTTGAGCTTTAAAGTTCATAGTAGTTACCAAGCATTTTAAGGCATTGCTTTATTAAGAAATTGTATTCAAAAGACAACTTTAATGCCCTACTTCAGTAAGAAGATTTAGGACGTATTTGTTTGAAAATGCTTCTGACTTCTTGTCTTTGAAGTCTCCAAATTATTTTCTTCAAAAATTGTTGTTGTCTTTGACAATGAAAAATATAAATATTATTGCCATGTTTTTAAAACATAAAAATTCAATTAAATTATTATACAATAGTTTGAAAAATATATGAAAAAATATGTATAAAATATTGGATATAATGTTTAGAACAAAATCATAAAGCAAATACACGACGAACCTTCTAGCATAGACAATAAATAAGAATTGTTTTAAAGAATCACAACTGCTTCTTTTTTTCGTCCATAGACAAGACAATACATTCGTCGAACAGAATTAGGGCATAAGTCTTTAAAGTTCTATTTACAATGTGTGGTACAATTATGTCCTTATATTTTAATTACTTGAGAAATAAGGAAAATTTAGCTTTCTACTTCTGGCCAGGGAAACCAGAAATATGCTCTAAAAAAAGTATTTTATGCGCAGTCAATATGCACTAAAAGCTAAAAAAAATTAATTTTTTTGGATAGTCGTAAAAATTTAACTTCTATATCAAAACTGTATTTTATTTATAATTTTTATTGCAGTAACCAATAAAATATTAACCTTGATTTTCACATCTAAACAAACCTTTATAAATTGACAATGTTCCTTTAACGTGTATCTGTGATAGAGTCCTTCACAAATAGCAAAATCGAGTTTTGATTGAAACTAACGTCCGAAATAACTGCTCAATATATAAGAAAAATTTCTTTACTATATGGAACATTGGAAATGATAAGTAGATGGCAAAAAATAAAAATGCTGATCAACAAGCATATTAAAATAAAAAAATTTATAAAATATCAATATGTACCCTAAAAGTGTTAATTATGCTCCAAAAATTAGAAAATATGCTAAAAATGTGCGTGTAAGACTGATATATGCAAAAACATGCTAAAATATGCAAAAATATGCACTAAAAAATCGATGCCAAAATTCATAAAAAGTTCTGAAACGGATAAATATCTTGTCCCCGCATTAATACGTCACACGAGAAAAAAACATGCAATTGCATATTTGCGGTTTCCCTGCTTATGACTTTATTTTAGAGAGCCGAAGAAAATCAGTACATTATGCCGATACTGTGATCCAGGCTTTCGATAAGATAAAAAGATAAAGTCGCACCAGATACGTCTTCAATTTTTATTTAATTCTGCTAGTGACTAAATTATCTTAAGACCAAGAAAACTATGATCGATTCGTCATCAGCTGTTGCCAGCACCAGAGGAAGAAAACATCCTGCACTAACCAATTATCCACAGTGCGACGGAAAATTTTGTAGCCTTTCATACAAGATACAGATTACTTCAGTCGATCTAGCCTTTTATATTGGATGACGCTTGAAATGAAAGTGTGTATATGAACTTAATTATGAAAGTGGTCTTATTCATATGCACTTTCGCTTCAAAATATTAAACAAATCTTAAAAAACTTTCAATAAAAATTTAATAAATATTAAACAAACGTACACATATCGAGACTAATACAACTCTTAATTAAAATGTTGCATAATACAAAAATCTTTTTTTATTTGTTCAATTGTAATCTACTTAATATATTTACCAAACGAATACATGACTTAGGCCACTTTAATAATTAAGGGCAGAATTGTGAAAGTGAGATATTGAGTAGATTGCATTTCCAAAAAAAAATTATTATGCAACATTTTCATAAAGACTTGTTCTAGTCTCGATTAGTGTAAATTTATTTAATGTACCCTTATCTGCACAATGGCGAAAAGGAAAATTTAAAATTAAATTTTTCTATGCTAAGGACATTCTAGTTGCTTTAAAAATATATATTAGAAACTTTATTTATTTATTTACTCAAAGAACGTCATAACTCAAAAAAACTAGTTTGCCAAAAAAAAGCTCCTTTTAAGTTTTAAAAATAAAACACTTAATGGAAAAAGAAAATTTTATTTTTACCCCAAGAGTTGAGTAAACAAGATATTGGTATGAAATTTTTACACAATATCCCAGTAAAAAAAATTGGAAGTCATTCTAAAGGAACTACATTTTCATTGCTTCCAAAAAATCGATATTTTTAATTTGCCGATAGTTAGCAGAAAACCAAGTAGAAGTTTATTTTAGTTATACATAACCTTGTAATTCCTCAATAGTTTTAGAAATTACTCACCAGAATTTTTAAAAAATCGATTTTTTTGAAGAAACTTATGAACTAATTTTGGTCTAAAATTTTGAAGTTATTTGCTTAAATTTACATGAAAATACTGTTTCTCGTTTAAATTCCTATAAAAAGAAACTTATTGTTAAAATAAGTAACTATTAACCATTTTTCCTAGATGAAAATATTATCATAGAACACAAAAAAGGAAATTTTTCTTAAAATCGCTTCCAATTCGGTGACCAGGCATCGAAAAAGAGAACTTCTTGCAATGACAACCCTATGTAAAAATCATTAGATTGGATCGAAATTTGCACTACTTCCAGATCGCAAACTCTACATTTTCATGACTTTTTTGGAGTGTCTTTTTTTACTGGGATGGAGAACGATATAGGCTTAATTCTGCGATAAAATCACACGAAAGAGAAAGGAAACTTTCAACAAAAAGCAGCAAATACAATATGTTACTTGCAAATACGCATTTTTTAGAAAATAAATAAAGTAAAATTGTTCAAGAAAAGAACCACATGAGTGGCAAAAAAGCAAAATAAAGAATCTGATGCAAGTGCGTACATTTATTATACCCAATAAACAAATACTTGTTGTCCACATGTACGAGTATATCAAACGTTTCAAAGTCTCAGGACCCGTACTTTTGCTTAAAATAGTAGATTTATGCATTAAACACATTTAAGACAGCAGGCTACGGAACATAGATTACATACATACATACACTACCAGAAAAATTAAGATATAATGCTAGGAACACAACTGGCACGAACGACGAATTTCGTCCACATCGACGAATTCGTCGATAATAGTTCGCTGCGTAAATTCGTCGTGTGAAGCACAACAACGACGAATTTATTCAGCAAATTCCTCTCTTATATTTGATAAAGTTGGTTGTTGTGTGTAAAATCTATCTCTATACACACACGACGAATTTCGTTGTAGGTCGGTGTTGTGTTCATTTTCATATGCACAAATGTGTTTTATTTTTTCGCACCGAAAAATTCGTCGTTCGTCCCAGTTGTGTTCCTAGCATAAATTTATGAACAAAATTCTTCAATTTAGATTGCAGAAATCTTAGTATTTCAATCTTGAAATTTGGTCAGTAAGATTGAGGTTCTCAAATCTCAGCATACATTTTTAATTTATAAAATGGATTCTTAAAATCAAGAACGTAGTCTTAATTTTAAGATTATATTTTTTATGTTTTTAAGAATATGATCTTAATTTAAGATTTGTATTAAGAACAAAATCTTGAATTCGATCTTAAAATTAGACTACAATCTTAAATGCGATCTTAAAAATAAATAGGATTTTATTCTTAAATGAAGAATTTTCGCATTTAACAGAGTATTACAATTAAAATGATTTGATTTCGAGTGTAAAATTTTTAATTTTGCACGTTTTTCCTATGGTGTATGTGTATATACAAATGACTATTTTCAGATCAACAGGGCTAAACGTCTACACGACGACTTTTGTCGCTGCAGCCAACTTTAATGATTAATTAATTTAAACACATTGAGCACTGCTGCAACTGTCGCTAGAAATTATTTCTTTGTACACAGAAAAAAATGATTTTGATATTTGAATGCCATTCCTTTAAATACCTTCTTGAAAATAAGATACCTGTAATGATATCAGACGACAATCTGTATCCCATATCATCAGTTTTAAAAATGTTCAAGATGCTAAATATTCCATCAACATTTAAAATTGCATTTTAAAATGGCAAACTAAAAATTAGATATCTTACTTTACTTTTTGTAATATTGCAAACATATCTTCTTCATATCGATAGAAATGTTTTGTTAAAAAAAATCAGTGACTTTGCAACAACAATATATAAAATCAAATCTTGATTTTATTTGATTTTATACCATATACATACATATGTAAATGGTATAAAATTTAAATGAAAATACATATGTACAGAGAATAAAGACGCAATTTTTTTTTATTTTTTATGAGGTCACCTCATAAAAACAAGAAGAAAACCTTATTGAAAAAAATTCAATAAGATAACCTCATAAAAACTACAAGATTTCTTCTTGTTTTTTTTTCAAAAGGGGTTTCTCTATGAAATTAATAAGATTTCATTATTCAAAAAAAAAACCATAGAGATTTCTTATTAATTTTGTTCTATTTTATGAGGTATTTAGTAGGCACTGTTTTCTCTGTGTACTATGCAATTCGTGCGAATGTCTCATTCAAACTGAAATTGTGAAGGGCATTTGAAGCAAGGGACCTTATTATGAAAAATTTTTCATCTCCTAGGACATTCCTTTAGCCAGCCCAATGACAAAAAACCCCCAACTAAAAAATTATTTTTTTCAACTTTTGGCTGGATAAAGAGGGGTTTGGTCGCACTGTGCTACAGTAAAACTTACAAGCAATTCATATAATTTTCTAGGACGCGGTAATACTGGATGCCTGGCACAAGATATAGATTGGCCAGTTATAAGCATTAATTCTATATAAAATAACAATTTGACAGTTGGCAGTTTAGATTTCATAAAAGTGAAGAAATAGTGAAAGAGAAAGAACATCTTTTTTTAGGGTTCCGTACACCAAAGGTGAAAAAGGAACCCTATTGTTTTCGCTACGCTGTCCGTCTGTCCGTCTGGCCGTCTGTCCGTCTGTCCGTCTGTCCGTCACAGGGTATTTTCTCGAGAACCGTAAGAGCTACGGACCTGAAATTTGGACAGAGTGTGTAGACCCTTGGCCGCTACAACAACAAATACATGAGAGTTGGAAATTAAAGGGTGTGCCAAAACGAGCAACGAAAAATTTTAAAATCCCATGTAATATACATACAATTGTATGTATGTATGTATATTACATGGGACCCTTGGCCGCTACAACAACAAATACATGAGAGTTGGAAATTAAAGGGTGTGCCAAAACGAGCAACGAAAAATGTTAAAATCCCATGTAATATACATACAATTGTATGTATATGCACTTGAAATTTGTAAAGTTAGGGTATTTTTATATAGACTACAACAATTAACACTAAAATTTAAAAAATTTTAATTAAAGGGTGTACCATCAGTTAATGTAATTTCGACTATGTAATTTTGATAACTTGCTGTATCTTGGAAACCGTAAGAGCAAACTTCTTGAAATTTTCAAAAACGGTAAAACAAAAAAATCTCAAAATTATAAAATCGCCAAACCCAAAAAAAAATCGCCAAAAAAAAATCACCAAAATGAAAAAAATCGCCAAAATGAAAAAATCGCCAAAATTAAAAAAATCGCCATAATGAAAAAAATTGCCAAAATGAAAAAAAAAATCGCCAAAATGAAAAAAAAATCGCCAAATTGAAAAAAATCGCCAAAATGAAAAAATCGCCAAAATTTAAAAAATCGCCAAAACGAGAAAAAAGCGAAAATTAATCAAAAAAACGTAAAAAAACACTGTATTAAAAAAATGCTCAAAGTCCAACGTACGGAACCCTTCGTGCGCGAGTCAAAGTCGCACTTTACTGAATTTATTATAAACGATATTTCAAAAATAGTGAAAGTTTTGTTATTTGAATTATACCATACATCGAATAATCGAAGAAATGGCTAAAACAGATTGAAAAAACTTCACACAATTTCGAACGATGTTTAAGAAATAGTTTTTGTTTGCTGGTATAACGTCACTCACTAAATACCATAATGCATTGCAGTATAAGTTTTTGTCTACATTACAAGAGCACAGGCATTAGTATACATACATACAGCAAATGAATTGTAAATGACCTAGATTTTATATCTAGAATAAAAGAAATGCCACACACATGCACACAAGCAAAAATGACAATTAAGTCTAGATACTTAATAGAAAAATATACAACGCACAGTAGAACAATAAAATTGATGTAAATGAAGGAAATCAAAAGTTTTATTAGCACAAGTATCATTATTAACGTCAACAGCATTGGCATCATTGCCTCTTCTATTGTTAAGCCAACAAAGACCAGTTGGCTGATGGTAAAAAATTGCAGAAGCGTAGATAATATTTTTTTTTACATACATACAACGTATCATGAGAACAGAGAAAGTTTTCACAACATAAAAAGTAAACTAGAATTAAAAGTTATTTTAAATTATAAAAAAACTAAATACATTTTTATAAGTTATTTTTCAAGGCTGCTGCTACTACTCCCCCACTTCGTTTTACTAATACAAAAAAAAGCATGACATCCACTTGCTGCATATGCTTTACATTTAAAATCAGCCAAACAAAAAGTATCCAGCAAAAAATACAAAAAAAACACCCACAATTTATAATAGAAAAATAAAACATAACAAGTATAATACAATAATTGTTTAAATTAAAAGTTTTCATTTAAAATATAACAAGGGGCAGGGATTTGAACAATACTTTACAATGCAAACATTTACAACTATTCCTCGTTTTATATTTCGAAAGACTTCTTTTATGTATAATCAAATGGCATAAAAAACTAACATTATTGTCTTAAAAAAATTATATTCATTCCATATTAAATCTTATACAACAAAAAAAAAACTTTTTTAATTAGTGTGTCGATTTACTTAAAAATTAAACAGCATAAAAAAAATCGTTTCTACATAATGATCATTATTACAATTATCATCCACTTTGACATTATCGCTGTCTTGTGATAATTACGTTTACGGAGGAACTTTTGCCGACAACAAGACTACATTAAGTTAATATTTTCAGATTGTTTAAAAATTTTTCTTTCACAGTTGCTTTCATTATAGAAAGCAGAAGTTTGAAGGAATAAATTCAATAGAAGTAAGCAAAGTTGATCGGATTTTGTTTCTTCCCAGCAAAAAACTTTGCCTACTAGAATGCAAAAAAGTGTACGTACTCCTCAGTCGTAAGTACTTACAATTTGACTGAATAACCCATTATTTTTGTTTGAGAAGTTCAAAAAGTATGCGGTACCCTATACTTTTTGCCTACAAACATACAAAAGTTAATAGATTACTGATTGCCTAAAAGTACTCAAAATTTAATGGGTTATTTTTTGCGTACAAATATGCAAAATAATATAGATTAACTTTTGCTTAAACTTATTCAAAATTAATTTGCTATATTTCCTAATTTTTTTATTTTAAATGAATAAAATTTTGTAACAAATTTCTCTAGATATACATATTTCCTGAACTGGAAAGTACTACAATAAGTACTTTCACGTAGTGATATAAATAAGTTCTTATTTTATTAATTACATGACAGTCATTATTATGCAAATAAAATAATTAGATAAATAAGTACCACTCGTTCGAAATTTTGTAATGGGTAGTACTCTTTTAATGGCTTACAAATTAAAAGAGTACTACCCATTACAAAATTTCGAAATTTTTTTGCTGGGTTACTTCTGTAGGGCAGCATTTTCAGTCGATTTGCCGATGTATAGTAATGAATAACAGTATATGTGACAGCACATAGAGAAAGGGACCTAAGGGTAAAAAAATCAATTTTCACTTTTTTTGATGTGGACAACATCTGAGCATCGAATGAGACCGATCCCATGCGGCAAAAGTGTTCCTTCCCAGAGATATACGCGTTTTATGAAATTGTAGTCGACAATTCTAAGCGCAAATAGAAATAAATTTCCTACTAACAGATTGATATTCACGATTTAAAAGAATTTTAAATGAGTATTTGTTAAAATTCACAATTAATAATTTCAGAAAATAAACTTGGATTCAAAAAAAAGCGAGCAAAATTGATATCAAACTCATGGAAACAGCGCGCTAGGCATAAAACAGTAAAAACCAACTACACAAAACAAAAGGTAGGGACGACCTACGCGCGTTTTCAAAATTGACCAACACGTTCCTGACGTCATGAGATGTGTCGCTTTCGAATGAGACCAATACCAACACACTCAGTGATGGTACACCAAAGATACACGTATTTAAATCTTTAAAATGGCTCTCCTGAACAAAACCGGTTTTTACCCTTAGGTCCCTTTCTAATTTGCGCGTCACATATGCAAAAGCAGAAATATTAGTAATATAAATAGTGTTAATTCTGATGCATTTTTATGTGTTCGAAAGACAAGTTTTTGACTATTATTCGAATTTTATTTATTACATATGGGCACTTCGCATTTTGTCATTGCATCTGAAGATGCAAATTTTCGACCATATTTTGCTTTAATGGATGCATTGTCTTTCAAGGCATATCCCAAAGAGCTCTACTATAATAGTATCAGTCAATCGACCATTCATTTGATCGGTAGTCATGCAAGATATATTCATCAAAAATAAAAATGTGTTGCGACGCTTTTGTGTAAGTGTGATGTTACATCTTCCTCTAATTAATGAATTTCGTCGACTATATAACATAAATTTGAAGTGCTGACTCTACTGCTTTTTACTAATCAATGATATCATAAATATTAGTCAAGTTTGACTGATCATAATTGACTAATATATTCCCCCCCAATTGAGCAATCATACATGATTGATATACTGGCAATAAATACACTTTTTATGTTATTTTAATTGTTTTCGCTTTCTTAAAATAAATTCAGTATAGTGCGACTTTGACTCGCGCACGAAGGGTTCCGTACGTTGGGCTTTGAGCATTTTTTTAATAGTGTTTTTTTACGTTTTTTCAGCTGAAATAATTTTTTTTTTATTATTTTTCGCTTTTTTCTCGTTTTGGCGATTTTTTTAATTTTGGCGATTTTTTTTAATTTTGGTTTTTTTCATTTTGGCGATTTTTTTAATTTTGGCGATTTTTTTAATTTTGGCGATTTTTTTTATTTTGACGATTTTTTCATTTTGACGATTTTTCCGGTTTTCCGCGATTTATTTTCGATTTAGAAATTTTTTTTCATTTGGTGCTTTTTTTCGTTTTGGCGATTTTTTTTTTTGATTTTGGCGATTTTTTTCGGTTTGGCGATTTTATAATTTTGAAATTTTTTTGTTATACCGTTTTTGAAAATTTCAAGAAGTTTGCTCTTACGGTTTCCTGACGGACAGACGGCCAGACGGACAGACGGCCAGACGGACAGCGTAGCGAAAATAATAGGGTTCCTTTTTCACCTTTGGTGTACGGAACCCTAAAAAAATAACTGGAAAATACACAAGCAAGTAAAATATTTAATACGAAAAATATATGTAAATAACCAAAAACACAAAATCACCCAGACGGTATCTAATCTTCTTCATACGTTATCACCACCAACAATTTTACAATTATCTAAGATTTTTCAAATAAATTATAAATACATATACATATGTACATATAACTAGGAAAACCATAAATATGCTCTGAAAAAACTTGAAAATATGCACTAAAAACTCAAAAAATATGCTCTTAATAATAAAATAAATTGATTAATTTGTAAACAAAAATATATTTTTCATTAAAAAATTAAACATTTGCATATAAAATAAGGCAAACAAAAAATATAAGAGATATTACAAATTTTAAAAACTCCCGAATGGGTTGGCCTTTTAAAAGGACGGTTGCGCCAAGTGCGTTCAAATAAAAAAATCGATAAAGTATCAAAATAAAAGCGTAAATTATGCTCTAAAAATTAGAAAATATGCTAAAAATATGCGTGTAAGACTAATTATATGCAAAAACATGCTCTAAAGGGTAAAATAAGCAAAAATATGCACTAACAAATCGATGCCAAAATTCATAAAAAGCTCTGAAACGGATAAATATATTGTAAGCGCATTAATATGTTACACAAGAAAAAACATGCAATTGCATATTTGCGGTTTCCCTGCATATAACAAAATAAACTTTGTAACTTTAGTTTATTCGTTATTTTGCTTAGCTTTTTTTTAAATCTTTTATAAATAACAATTTCCACAGACCGAATGAATTGTGTTCTTTTTAAATAAAACTCGATGTTTTAAAAGCTGTGGCATATGTACATTAGATGTTTCACTCTAACAAATGTGCTAGACTAGAGCAACTATAATTCATAAATAAATCCATCATCACTACCGATCAAATGACTAGTCAATTGGTTGTCACTATCGAATTCAATGTAAAATTGTTGCAAATGTTTATGATAAAAAAATTTTGTTTGTGTTAGTTCCAGTCATTTTTGTAGGGAGCTGACATGGAAAAAAAAAATTGTGGACAATTTAAGGGCCCCGTATAAAAAAAAAATCATATAAGTATGGGGTGAACTTGTCCCTTCTTCTATTATGCAAACATTTCATTGGAACATGCAATTTCTTCTAAGAGTTACCCATATAAAAATTAAGTGTGCCTCACTATTGTAGATCCGCATATATAGAAGAATAATAATGACTTTTTATTGGGGCATTTTGTTGAAACGTGCAGTTTTATAACATCAGAATTATTCACATGACGTTTAGTGTACCTCACTTCCTCTGCAGTTATAGGAAAAATAATCACTCTTTCGTGAATAACAAGTGAAATTTTTGTTCCCGTGCAACTTTTGTTCATCTCGAATGGAAAAAAGCTTTGCTAAAATCCCGTGATAATTTTTCCCGCTGTTAGTTCGCAAAGAATGTAAAAACGGGGAAAACAAGTGAAAGGTATACACGAAAATACATCTAGGGGAAAAAATTTCCCAATAGGGGATGTTGTTGGAACGTTCTGTTTATTCCAAGTAATCCTTAGTGTTGAACTCGTAGTTATGGAGATATGAGTTGATGCCCGAAAAAAAAGCTTTTAGCCCCACTGTGCACCATTATAAGATACACCAAGTCACTAAAACTACAATACTTCCAAGATATTCCTTTAAGGATCTGTTTTTGTCTTACATTGCACACATACTTCATAAAAAGCATTCACTACTTAAGGCTTATATTTGTCTTTGCTGTGGGAAGGCCAACCAGCAAGATATTGTGCGAACAGGCAAATAAATGAGTGTCACATATGTTGCAGCAATGAATTGTTGGCGACAATGATATTTTTATATTGTAGATAAAATAATGTTGCTGATGAGGCAGCTTGACGATAATTTTGATGTTGATGCCTAACGACGTCTACAGTGACTTTGATAGTGATGGTCTCGTTATACTTAATATTAAGTGCAGTGTTTTGTATTGTTGTTGCAGTTGTTTTTTTTTTTTATAGTTATTACCATTATGTATCTCAAGTCTTTAATACATTGTTCTTATTTTCAAGACATTTGTTTTTATTTCTGTATGTTTTTCTTCTTACTTATATTTATATTATTTGTTTTTTTTTAATAAACCAGGATGTGAATAAAAACAATGTTGGCTGCATATCGTTGATAATGTGAGGCAATAAGTTATTAACTTTAGCTCTAAATTGCGTTCTTTTTTTTAATAAAGACGAGATGGCGAAATGAAAAAGAAATGCGGCAGCCAACGGGTTTGTAAGGAATTTCTCGTTTGCGGTTTTTTTTCTACTACGTTGCCTTAGAAATTCTAATAAATCTCAAGCCTTTTCTCTTTTCTGGAATTTGTTTATTTTTTCATCAAGTACTTATTAAAGTTGAAAAGTAAATTCAAAACAATGACATTTAAAATCACTGCGTAAGTTTGTAGGGTGGAGAAAGTGTAGTATTTTATGTATTTATAGAAATGGGGTTAAGATATGGGATTATTAAAGAAGCAGCAATTTAATGACTAGTTTGAAGTATGTATATCGCATTTATGGGGTAATTCTTAGAAAAGTTAATTATAGGCCTTTCAGAACTTATAATTGCAATATCTAAAAGAATATATTTTATTGTCTTTTTAAACACAAGAGCAAGTTAAATGAATGGTAAACTGCACTGAAATCAATATACAATGAGCTTCAGTAACACTTGCAAAAATAAACAGCTGATCTTCTGACAGCAGAAGAAAGACTTTTTGTTGCTAAAGGCTGGTACTCTGTTCGCGAAGATTATTTCGCGTGAAAAGTTTGACATGTATTAAATGTAGCCCAACTTGCGCTTTTTTTAAAATAAATTTCTCGCTTTTATTCCTTGGAAGTATGCAACATTGTTAAAATTCCGTGCGAAAAAAGCACTACTGCTCATGTTGTTTCACAGCTAGACTAAAATGATGCCAGATTCATTTTGCGTGGAAAAATAATGCTGCCAGATAGATTTTACGCAAATATTTTTCGCAAATATTTCATACCAAATTCTTTTATATGTAGTTTGACAGCATTTCGCACGAAATTGTGAACAGAGTACCAGGCTTAAGGCAGTGTTACCAAATCCATGGAAGATAGTTGATTGTCAGAAAACTGAACACATATGGAAGGAAATTTTGTTAGCTTAAAGACTAAAATTAAATGCATATGCATATACTATAATAGAGCAGCCACGTCCAAGCACATATACTCTGATATTTGCATTTGAGGTAAACAGCTTTGAAAGCTTTTAAATATGTTTATGTTTCTTTGCAAAGTAAGAGCAAGCAATGTTATCGCCGAGATCGGATTGGCTGTTGTGCTCTAATGGGTGTGAAAGCACGTAAGCTCTTTTGTAAAACTTGGCACATTGTGCATATTGCTTGGATGTAGCTGTTCTAGAGCAGAGCTGGCCAGCGAGAGAAATATATTCGCGTATGCGTATTCATTTGATTTTCGGCACTCTGGTGATACTTTGGGCAGCTCAGCTCTAGAGCAACGGAATTTCTGCTTAAGCTAACAAATGAATAGTATGGCACTGTTAAATAATGTTTTGGTAATAAAACAGAAATTTATAAAATAGAGAAATGTTCATAAGCTTACTATTATTTTCAATAGAATAACAATCTAAAATAAACAAATCTACAGCGCTTAAATGGAATATGGGCAAATTTTACATCATAAAAAGTAGTCCCAATAAAACTGTTGGTGACACAATACAGACGGTCGACTCTTCCATAAAATTTATATGAACATCACTTGAAAAATTTGTGGTTTTGACACACATTTTCTACTCACATCGACCGGCTGAGTTGTGTAAATAGTGTATTTAATGCAACTCTGTCTTGATCTATATTACTCAAAAATTTTTTCTAAATTTCATTAACTAAAAGATTAGTCGCATTAATCTATGTGAATATAATTAAAATAATACTTCACATAGTTTTAAGTTCTCTCATTCATTGTTTAAACAAAAAAAAAAAACTGTAATGAATTTTTTAAGTCTCAATAAAATTTATCAATATCAATAAAATATTAGTCGGCTCGTAGTAAAAAATTTAGATTTGGCGGCACCAACTTAATCGACTCCGCAAAGGCTGGCATTTCGTGATAGTTTTTATTTAGCGCCAGAGTAGTCGAGCATTTTATGTAAAACCAATTTATGTCACCAACTCTGGATATAAGCCTTTCAAGGCATGTAATCCCCAAATTCATTCCCCGGCCCACGATGACGAAAAGAAAGTTTCGATCGACTACTTGTATTGAAAACAGCAATAGAGAAAGAAAATTTGTTTTTGTTTTCAATATATGTAAATAAGCGACAAAAAGTTTATTGTCTTAATTCTGGAAGTGAAGTGACGGTCTATGCATACTTAAAGAACTTACGGGCTAACTAATTGAACTTTTAGGATTGTCACGAACAGCCATTTTGGTTTTCTTTGTTATTTTTTTTAATCTATTTTCAAATGAGAGATACATTTGGCGCAACATTATTTGAGTGGTGCCTCGTCCCTGGTAAATACTCCTGTGGCACCAATTGTCATAACGCGCACTGCCCTCAGAATTGATTCGTTTCCGCAGTAGCCTAAGCAAATATAAATTTAAATATTTGTTAATGCACTTATAATCCCAAATTATTATTTTACTTATTCACTGACATACATATGTATGTATCTTTAATTAAAAATACACTGAAATTGATTATTGAGGTGGTAGCTGGATCATATGAGCATTTCACTGCTGCTAATGCGGATCTTCAGGGAACTTTTGTCCAAAAATTTCTTAGAGCAACTAGAGATATCAAGTTAACCTTCCATTTATATCAAAGTTGAAACAATAATTCAATAATCAACATGTTTTTATTTTCTTACTTTATAAATTTTTGGATGCGCATAGGATCCAGCTAACCCCTCAATAATCACTTTCAAGGTTTTTTTATAAAAAAAAATATTTTAATGAATAAATACTCGTAAAATAATAATTTGGGGTTATTAATGAATTAACAAATAGTAAACTTAATTGTAACAATTCGCAAAAAAAAACAGCAAACATACATTTTCTTGTGAGAAATAATGCGTTTAATTTGAAAAAGTATTAGGCTTCAAAGTCTATTTTGGGGCTGCTCGATCGCGTACAGGAGAGGGCGAAGAAGCACATCGGTGACAGTAGGGTATCCAACTCTATTGACTCATTGGAGCATCGACGCCATGTGGGGTGCATTCCTTGTTATATCGATACTACAACGGAATGTGTTCTAATGAAATTAGGGAAAAATAATTCTTATGTGGAACCAACTAAGGAAGGTCTAAATCGAATGTTCACAGACAATACTCTCCCTATCCTCCTCTTCTATAACCTATTTTAATAGTTCTAGCACAATGCATTGCATGTAGGGGTTATCCCCTGAGTGATAGTCCTATTTAAAAAAACACTAATTACTAATGAAAAACTATTTGATTCAGACATGTATTTATTGAATTAAACAGTTTCCAATCATGTTGGGTTCTAAAAAATTTTCAATTAGTTATGTAAGAAACTGTCTGACTGAAACAGTTTTTCATTAGTAATTAGTGGTTAAATTTTTTGGCCACATGACACACTGATGTTAACTCGGCCTTAGTGTGAAAAATATACAAACGTCTTCTGTTTTACTACATTTACGATGTTATTTTATTTTCTGGACCCTTATTTTGCACTGGCGATTATTCAAATAAATTACACAAGAATAAAATTTATGGTAAGTCTAAGATTTCATTTGACACTCGAAACAAATATTTCAAACAAATCTGCCATAAAAATACGAGTATTTCTTTCTGTCCAAAAATGTGTGTGCTGCGTGAAATAATCCTTTTTATTTTTGCCACTCTTTTCGACTTTTAGATTTTGGTTCTCGGAATGTTTTCAAAATACTAATGACTTCCATCGCGCTTTTTGTTCTATATTTTAATTGCAAAAATAATTAAAAAATTATTAATATTCTTGTTTCCTGGCAAGACAATTAAAATGCTAATTCAAGCAGGAATTATTTACTTATTTATTTATTTTACATAAGATAAATCCAGGCCCGTAGGCATCTGCAGTAAATAAACTTTAATAACTTTGTTAAACAAGCCTTATCAATTATAACTTAATAATAACAATTAAGCAACAACAATAATAATCTGCGGATACCACCCTTGTTAGACTCAGCTAACAAACAAACAACAAAACAATCATCATTAAAGTCATACAATAAACTCTTCAAACACTTGAAATAATCATTTTATAAAAGTTGTTTTGTTTCATTTTTCTTTATTTTTCAAACAATTTGGTTGTTATGTAATCATAAAATTACCCTTGAATTATAAAAAGGAAAACGAATAATTCTTACATATGTATGTACATATGTACTCGTACATACATACATATATAAATGTATGCGTTGGTTTTACTTTTATTTTTTCCAGCAAACTGCAGCCATCATCACCCACAACCGGAACATAAATAAACAACCAAGCACACACACTCACACACACACACACACACACACGACCATTAATATTTGCAGAAAAACTTAAACTCATACTTGTAAGAGCGAGTTGAATGAGTATTCAACCACCCGTAAATAAAGTTTATCTCTAACTGTCTAAAGCAGTCACGTGCGTAAACATAATTACTAATGACAGTCATACATGAAATCAAACGCACACACACACACGCACACGCACACACTCCCATACACCCACTGCCATCAATAAAACAAAGTTTCTATTTGCTTTAGTGTGCAGCACCAACCATGCAAAAGGAGTAAAATTTCAAAATACCAAGGATATAAAAAAAAATCCTATTACCAACACAAATTTTCTAATTATACAAACAGACACGCCGACCAAAAAATCCCTAATTTTTATAAATAAATATGCTTCCTTTTCTATTTTTGTACAATTTCCCTCTCTATTTTATTTTGCTTAACTGTAAATTGGTATTAGTCAATTACTCTCCCGTATTCATGGGAATGGGGCCATTTTACTTCTGTCGAAAAACGACATCAAAATCAAAAATTTTCCGTAATAACAAGGATATAATAATAACTTTATTACCCGACTGCCAAGAAGGGTTATGATTTGTATGGACCTATTATAAATAAATTCAGAAAGTGCGACTTTGACTCGCGCACGAAGGGTTCCGTACGTTCGGTTTTGAGCGTGTTTTTTCTTTTGGCGTTTTTTTTTTTTTGGGGATTTATCAGTTTAAAAGATTTGTTTTTAGTTTTGGCGCTTTTTTCTCGTTTTGTAGATTTTTTCGGTTTTTGGCGTTTTTTTTCATTTTGACGATTTTTTTTTAATTTTAAGGATTTTTCCGGTTTTTTCGATTTATTTAAGTTTTAGAATTTTTTTTTTCAATTTAGCGTTGTTTTTCGTTTTAGCGATTTTTTTTTAGTTTTTGACGATTTTTTTCGGTTTGGCGATTTTATAATTTTGGGATTTTTTAGTTTTACCGTTTTTGAGAATTTCAAGAGTTTGGCTCTTACGGTTTCCAAGATACAGCAAGTTGTCAAAATTACATAGCAAAAATTGTATTAACTGATGGAACACCCTTTAATTTAAATTTTAAAATTAATTGTTGTTGTCTGTATAAAAATAGACTAACCTTACAAATTTCAAGTGTATATGTATATACATTGCATGGGATTTAAAGATTTTTCGTTGCTTGTTTTGGAACACCCTTTAATTTTTGACTCTCAGGTATTTGTTGTTGTAGCGGCCAAAGGTCTACACACTCTGTCCAAGAAAATAGTGAAGATACCCTGTGACGGACACGCAAACAGACGGACAGACGGACAGCGTAGCGAAAACAATAGTGTTGCTTTTTACCTTTGGTGTACGGAACCCTAAAAACGATAAATCGGGACTAGAAACCATGAAATTCTAGCATTTTAACCCTAGAAATATAATGTTATTTTTTTTTGTATGTGAGAGATAAAGATACGTCTGAAAGGCGTATGATTTCTTTCATCCTTTTAAGGATATACAAAATTTATAATTTTCATATCGTCGGCTTAGACTGCAAACCTGCTAAATCCACTTTTTATAAGATATGACATTTTAATGTCATTCGATAGAGAAAAACATACCGCATCGATGTCGAAAAAACTTGACGTATTAGCTTAATTAATTTCTTAACCAATGTATAGAAAATGTTAACAGTATTTTGTCTCTCCTGTAAAATTTTATTGAAGTGAGTTAGCAGGTTTGCACTCTAAGGCGACGATATGTATTATTGAGATCATTTATTTATTAAGTTTGCTCTTTGAAAACATAAACGTTTGGTAAGTAAAAAATTATAATAAAAAGAAATAACGAAAAATTCAACAGAAGTCGAAAATTAGCATAAAATAAATAACATTTTTCAAAAGGACTTAAAAAACAAGCATAAAAAAATAAAAGAAAATAGGTTTTTTAAGTTCATTTAAAAATATTTATAAACAAAAGTAGTTTTTCCAAGCAAAGAAACTTTATTACTGTGTAATTATATGCACGTGTTGCAAACTAGGTTTTATGTTCTTCACATAGGTCTGTCTGGCACTTGACACATAATATTTTCGACATTCGTCGCTGTTTCGAGGGACAAAACCCACAATATCTTCTTTTTTTACTAACGGATTGATCTTCACTATTACTGAAATAATTTTTGGCCATATTAGCAACTAATTTTTGAGTGCTGTCACCCAATGATTTAGACAAAGTGGGAGTTTCAAGCCTCATCCAAGGAAATTTTCTTCATATATTCTCTGAGAGTTAAAGGCTTTTTATTAACAGAAAATGTGTTGTGAGAATAAATTACATACGAATTTATAAACGTCATATTCCGCATTTCATCAAATATTGCCATTGGCCATCTGCAGGTTTTTCTTGAACATGAAATTAGGGAGGACATTTGATCAAAAGTATCGACTCCGCCTATTGGTTCATTAAATATAAAAATATATCTAGTTTTCTTGCTTTTTTATCAATAATACCTTATGCATTATAGCCAGAAAGCAAATATACTATTTCATATGGCTTCGGTTAATACGATAACAATGTCAATGACGCACTCGCGAAGTTGTTATTTCCTCTGGGATGAGAAAAAAGCGACAAAACTAAAAACAAATCTTTTAAACTGATAAATCCCAAAAAAAAAAACGCCAAAAGAAAAAACAAGCTCAAAACCGAACGTACGGACCCCTTCGTGCGCGAGTCAAAGTCGCACTTTCTGAATTTATTTATAATAGGTCCATACAAATCATAACCCTTCTTGGCAGTCGGGTAATAAAGTTATTATTATATCCTTGTTATTACGGAAAATTTTTGATTTTGATGTCGTTTGTCGACAGAAGTTGTAGTTGTAATTAGTATCTAGCTTTGTGAGTAAAATGACCCCATCCCCATGAATACGGGAGAGTAATTGAATAATACCAATTTACAGTTAAGCAAAATAGAACAGAGAGAGAAATTGTACAAAAATAGAAAAGGAAGCATATTTATTATAAAAATTAGGATTTTTTTTGGTCTGTGTGTCTGTTTGTATAATTAGAAAATTTGGAAGACCTTCCAGAAGCGCTTCCGGAAGTGTTTCCGGAAGATCTTCCAGTGCGCTTCGTAGTGCTAGGGGTGGTTGTTTTCGTGTGGTAAGTTGATCTAATTTCTCTGAAATAACAAACCATACGTCTCAGAGACGTGTTGTTATCTCTTTTGCAATGTTTTGTGTCACGGTTGAAAGTCGAAACACCACACCAAGGATGATGGATAGCAAACAAGACCTTAAAAATAAGTAATTCTCAAATAAAAAAATTTATTCATATTTTATCTTTTTGCCGTTAACAATTAAGTTTTGCTTTTGCAATTAGATATGAAATAATTTTGTTTGGCGGAAGGTGAAAGTAATTAAAATTTGATATTTTGAAAACAGCACAAAATTGTAAATTTTAATTTTTATAACGGACTTAATACTTAAGTTCAGAACTTAGCATAAAAGCATTTTCATTTTTGGATCATTTCGAATATATTTGTTCATATGTTTTTTTTATCTTAATTTTAGCATATTAAAAAATATATATAAAAAACGAAAAGAATCCTTTCTCGTTAAAAATGGGAAGCTCGGTTTTCATTTCAGATCCATGGTTTCTTGGGCAAAAAAAGAATTCGATATACTTGGTGAACTTTTTTTACTCCATACAAATTGACTCACTCTAATATTTATATATGGAAATAATTAGTAATTTTATATTTAAAACAAAAATACATACATTCATACGAAAGTTTGTCCTGCTCATAGGAAATATTATACATATTGGTATTGAAATTATTTAGTTTTTTTTTCAACACAAAAATTTGACTTCTGACTTCATGGCATGCTTCTTTTGTTTTTTGTATTTTCTTTTCATTTAATTATTTTGCTTTTACGTGTGCTTCTATGCAATATGTTTGGTTGATATCTGCATGAGATTTAAACCAATTTGTAGTCACTTGCAAAATAATTAATTTATAGCTGTTTTTTCTCAACCCATTACTTTATTTACTACAGGGGATATTTAATTTTATATTTTTAACGTGTGTTGAAAAATAGATATCCAAACTTAAACAATCGTAGTTGTATTCAAATACAAGTTTCAAATGATAGGTTTCTTTTTAGCGAAAATACGAATATGTCATCACATAGATTGCATTGGTCTCATATCATAGCTCACTTTTGTCATCAGTTTAATATACTTTTTAATCGTTCATTTGCATATATTGGCGTCAATTTAAATCCTATAAATTTTTCTTATCATTTCTTATCATTCTAATATTCCAGCTTAAAAAGAAAAACTGTTCAGATTTCGACTCATCTCATATTAAGATATTAACAGACTTTGAATTCTAAATTGCTCCCAACCATTTTAACTTGATTAAAACATGAGCTGTTATGTTAATGTTTTATTTTTCTTACAACACTTTCATAAATAACGACCTATTGCTACACTGATGACTGTTTTGGCCAAATGAAAGTTGGAACTAATTTAATAGCTGAGACTACGTGAAACCACATCACAGCTTACATGGCGACATTAAGCTGTAAGTAACCAAAATTTTCTCATACAAAAAATGTTCACAACCAAATGCATTTCTATTACATGGCCCAACAGGGATGAATATCTTTCGTTATCAGCTTCATGCGTTAAATAAAAATTATTTGATATGTTCTTACATGAAGGTGCACAGTGGGGAATTTCGTTCTAGACGAGCCGTTCGATTGTTATAAAATTTCGTACAGCATTTGAGGAGGTGTCACAGAGCTTTAGGCTGGTATATGGAGTATATCGACCCTGTTCTATAAACCGAATACGAGTAAATTTCTCGTTTTCAAAAAATTAATAATAGTGCTGCAGACGTGTTTAAAATCAAACACGATAATTTTCTTTCAGATATGATATTTGGGAATTTATACTCGTATAATAAAAAAAATGGCAAAAAATCTAAAAAAATATTTCTATTGTCCGAGTTAGTTCTCTAAAATAGTGCGGTTTCAAATCGATCGGTTAACAGAACAGGGCCGTATATCTGTAAAGGTGGTGGAGCCATAAAGCTTTTCTAAATCGAGCAAAATTTTACTTCTCCATTAGCAGAAAGTTGGGCCAAGATTGGTAAAAAAGCCAAAATTATAATTGGTTTTCTCGAATATTTCATAAACTCTTTTTAGTTCTTGGATAGCCAAAAGAATCTATTTGCAAAGAATTTTTTTTATCAGATCAAAAACATCAGCTTGCCATCGGTATTAATTTTTCACTAATCCTAGATTGCCCACTTTGGGGCTTTGTGGCTGCGCCCCTTTAAAGATATTCATATACAGTCCAAATTGCAGACTTACGCTCTGTGACATCTCCCCAAATGCTGTACGACATTTCATTTCGTTTAGAAACTGCAGAATTATTTCCATTTTTTTTTTTCAACGAAATTCCCCATTGTGCGGTGTAAACATCAAAGCCTTTTGTTAATTATGGTGGGTGGGTTATTTGAGAGGTAACGAGCTGAGTAATTACTTTATTTGGTATTGGCATAACTCTCTTGAAAACAAAGGAGTATTTGGAGTATTTATATGTATGTACGAGTACATACGTACACACAGGCTTACACAAAATGAGTTGGTGTAGTTGTTTAACCGAAAACAAAGCATTAATTCTATGAAGATAGAAGTAAATGTATAAGAAAAATAGTAAAAAAAATGTTATATTCATCTTGTTAATAAAAGCAATAATAAAAGATTTTTTTAATTAAAGAAAATGCTTAGAATAAATGAGATTCGAAACCATAAAACTCAAAGTATTTGATTGTCTAAGGGAGAAGTGCCAGACTAGAAAAGTTGATTAAAAATATGAAAACTTTTCAATAATAACTATAACAGCTGTTATATTAGACCGGTTTTATTAAATATTAAATTGCCCAGTAGTTTACTTTTATCTTTTAATTGAAGCCAAAGTAATGATTTATTTTCAAAAAAAAAAAACTAATACAAATTCTTCAGAAGTGACAGCCAAGCTTCTAAAACAATCTTTGGACAATTTATTACATTTAATAAACTAACATGCAACTTTTTTATGATATTTTTAAATTAATAAATAAATAAAAAATAAATAGTTTTTCTTTAATTATTGTAAACTAGATAAAGTACAGACAATTAAAACGCCTTTTAGCTTTTAAAAGAAACTTTCAAAAGTATAATAAAAACAATCTCTCTTGCTTGCTAAAAAATACTACGAGTATGTATAAGGTGTTTTTTTTAGAGGTATAGAACTTCGAATTGAAATAAAACACAAGAAAATCGTTTTAATGTCCATCAATTTGGCTTTATTGGAAGGATAATTTTATGCCATTAATGTTTAAATATGATTTCGGGCATGTGGCCGCCGCGGCTGGCTCGAATAAAGCCAATTCTACAGGTCCAATTTTCAACCACTTTTTCGAGCATATGGGGCCGTATGTTGGCAATAACGCCACGAATGTTGGCTTCCAAGTCCCCTAACGTTTCTGGTTTGACAGGTCCATTCCGCGAAATTATGCGCTCATCGAATGTTTCCTTCAATAAATCGATTGTGACGTGCGCTGTGTGGCATGTAGCGCCGTCTTGTTGGAACCACAACTCATCCACATTCAAAATCTTCAAAATCTTCCATAAAGTTGATGGACAAAGCTTTAATTGCTGTGCACGGTGGCGAATCGATTCATTCGGGTCCTCTTCAACACTTTGCTCTACAGCGGCAATTGTTTCTTCGGTGCGCACTGTTCGACGTCTCTGCGGATGCGTATTATCACATAGAGTAAACGTAGTGCGAAAACGATCCATGATTAACCGAATTAATTGCTCTGATGGACGATTATGTCGACCATAAAATGGACGGAGCTTGCGGTAAACTTCGCGAACTGAACCATTATTTTCGAAATAAATTTGCACGATTTGCAAGCGTTGTTCTTTTGTCAACCTGTTCATGATGAAATGGCAAACCAAACTAAATATTAATCACTTGACAGCTGACAAAATGGCCGCCAGATAAAAAAAGTGATGCCAACTTAAAGTTCTATACCTCAATAAAAAACACCCATTATTAAAAACAAAAAACTCATAAGCGGTACTAAAAAGCTAAAAAACTTTTCTTTTTACTATTTGTCGCTGTGATTGCTTTACAGAAAAAAATATCTAGCACACATTTGATTTGCTTAAATGTCTCGTACCGGCAATTAAAAGTGAGGTTTCTGTTTCAATGAAAAAACATAAAGAGAAATAAAGGGTTTTGCAATAGGGTTGAATGTGTTCGGAAAAAGAGAATTTAAAGGATAATATGGCTTAAATCTTAAAAGAAGTCTCAAGTCATGATACAATAATACAGGTAGCCGCGAATCTACAACAAATGTACAACAAATAAAACAACAGTGATTATTATTGCTGTTTTGTGATGACAACTGTCAAAAAACCAAGAGAAAACAACATACATGTACTTGTGTTTTCTCTCGGCTTTGCAAAGCTTGTTTGTAATAGTACAGTTTTAATAGGCACTGTGCGTGTGTGTTGGTAAAACATAAACAACATTTGGCAGATCACATCACGAAACAAGCAAAACAGCTGGCGCTTTGCGGTTACCTGTATAATTGTATCATGTCTCAAGTAATAAATTTTCAACTCTTAATGAACCTGAAGTTAAGTTGTTTCTCTTGAAAAAGGTACACCAATGTTGCCTTAAGGGGTACATACACTATAACAGCATGCATGCGCAATCAAGTCTTTGTGCCAGGGGTTTGATCGTGTATGGGCATTTTGTGTGATTGTACGTTTTGCTGTAGCGATGTCAAATAGAGTTTGATATCTTGCTGATGGTATCATCTTGCTGGTATTGTGTATGGTGAAATTAGCTCAGTTAAGTGGTCTATGAGTAAATATGCATTTAAAAAGCATGATTTGTTCAAACATAATTTGTTTCAATGGAAAGTGGTATTTTTGCATTTTAGTTATACTACATACCTAGCTGCTAATATTAAAAACATATCCTGGGCTGTCATGAATTAAATTCCACGCGAAATGTTTCCCAGGTAAAAGTTCCATCTAATAGCAAATAATAGGGAAAACAAAAAATTCTAATTGGAAAAGGGAGAAATTTCACGCGGAATTTTATTCATGATAGCCCTGATCAATAAAAATTGCATCAAAAGCTGTGTCGCTATTCATAGCCCCCATCCCTTTTTAAATTTTTTCAAAAAGTGAATATTGTACCAGCTTGCTGGTACTCGTATGTTTGTAGTTCGAGCGTTATTGCTCAATAGCTTGAACGCGCGTGCATGCCGTTGTTTAATTAACAATTATTTTTATAGCTATGCTATTTATTTCACGACACAGCAGCCAGGACGCGATTTTTGTAACAAAAATAATCGACACTATTACAGTTATACTGGTATGTTTTGACACTCGCATCGTTTTCAATGTTCTGTAACTCACTCACTTGCCATATTGTTTTATGTAAGTCAGCTGTTTGTTAAAGTCGTCAGTGTATAAGTTAACAATGTAAAAACAAAATGAACAAAACAAAAGAACATTTTATAAATTTCAATTTTATAATAAGAAGTTTACGAAACTATTCATATAGAAACCATATTTAATTTCATTTATTAATCATTTTAGTATTTCTTTAAAGTTTTATTTGGGCTAAATTCATCAGTTCACTTCAGTATATTCTTGCGATTAGAACTCGCCAAGACTCTTGCGATTGCAATTTGCAGAACACCTCTCTTAAGAGTTCAAGTCACAATCGCACATGTTATGCGGTTTGCGAGTGTCAGAATATGCCCGGTAAATTTATTTTTGTTTTGAGTTCTTTGTAGTAAACGAAAGAAATTGTTTGATTTTGTTTTGTTTCGTTCTTTGAAGTGAGTGAAACAAAAACAAAACAGAAACAGTGAGCAGGATTGCTCAATTTGTTTTTGTATGGGTTTTTGCACGGGAGCACAAACCAGAGAAGACAGCCGATGGGCTGTAATGCATGTAATGCATTAAACACATTCACTACAGCAAGCAACCGACTACAAAATGTCAAGGATAGAATACACATGTTTATATGAGAATCATTCTTTTGAAGACAGCAAGCAACAGGGCGATAGTTTGTTGTCTATGCTGATTTTGTTGTTGTACTCCAATTAAACTAATTTCTATTTCTTTGGCTAAAATGAGCAAATACAGTGTTGCCAGTATAATGCAAAACGTTGAATGAATGGTATCGTACAATTATTTCATATATTATTTACCAGAAACAATATCCAAAAATTTATGTAAATAATAAATTGATTAATTTTTGTAAATAAATTAATTAATATATGAAAGTGAACTATGTATTTCTACTATGTACTTCTATCAGGTGCAGATGGTGTTCCTGCCGTCTCCAAAATAATTAAGCAGCTGACTACGAGGCGACAAATGCTGCTAGCGGCAGCGATGCCAACTTAGCTATTTTGGAGCTAGATTTAGCTCTTTTTTATTGGGTCTAACTAGAAATTTTTCCCTTTACCTCTTTAAAAAAAAAGAGCTAACACTGCTCTTTTCAATTTTAAAAACGGCATGTTTAGCCTTTTTTGCATCTTATAGTAAATTTTCTCGTTTTTACCCTATTGTTTCGTCCTTGAGGAATTCATTTTTGGTAAATATGTTTTGCTGCAAATGCAGATACTTTTTTGAAACTATGTAAGATATATTTATGTATTTAGTGTGTTCGTTTCTGAATAATTAGAAAATTTTTCGACAAATTATTGAAATGATTTCTTACTGCCAAAAATATAGGAAGGCTTAAAAAATGAATTAAACCAACAAAAGATCCATGTAAAGCTTTGTGCAAATGTTGCAAATTAATTATAAGAGGCGAAATATTTTGATTTAGTGCGCCGTTCGGAGACTCGAAAGCATAAAAAATGTATGGTTCCATTTAACGATATTGTGCTATCCTAGCCTGATATATCAGAAGTTCCAACTCAAACGCAAATTGCGTAAGCAAATCTTGCATTATATATTGCAGTTCATACACAGTTTTTAGCAATGGATCTTTTATTTTTTCTTACTATTATTTTTATTAATGTTAAAAAATCTTGAAGTACAAATTGAATAATAAATACATTCATAGATTTAAAACGGAAAAATCTCACATTTTTAAATTTAGCTCTTTTTAGCTCTTTTTGACTTTTTGACTACTCGGTTGGCTCGTTTGGCCTCTGAATTGTTGGTATCACTGGCTAGCGGCATTTGAAGTCGTGTGTTCGTTTAGCCTGCTGTGGTGTTACAGCGCTTTTGTATTTTGTATGAATTAGGTTTTTCTTATACCTACTTTATTTCATACTAAGACCGATTTTGCCTAATTGTAAAACCCTTTACAAACACCCAGCGAATAATGAAAAATAAATATAAAGATTCTAAAACTGGTGTTTAAAATGAAAGAAATTAAAAGGAAGGCAAAAAAAAAAAACAAACAAAGTAAATGACATTCACCCAATTGTTGGAAATACATTAAAAATGAAAGCAACTTGTTTCGTGCAGCGCAAAATTAAGTAGCAAAGATCTGAAGTAGGACGGCTTCTAAATCGGTAACAACAACAAGAAAAACAAACATGCAATAAACCAGACATTGCACGAGTCTGTAATAATAAAAATAGTATCTCGACTGTTTCTAGCAGATACAAAATTTATTTAAAAAAAAACTTCTTGTACGCGTATAATACATAAGTGAACTGAACAAACTTCGAAATAAATATAGTCGTGCACACAAAAGAATATATATATATATAATTTTTATTTTTTTTTTATTATTTTCACACATTACTGACCCACAAATGGTGGCATAGAAAACAAAAATTTTAGAGAAAAAGCATACATACAAATAAAACAAGATGCTTTTGAAGACAGACATCGGCTTAAATTCATTCATTCATTACACCCAACAGCGGCTGAATGACGACAAACAAATCACAAAAAATATATAATATAATAAATATGTACGAGTAAAATAGATAAAGAATATGTGAGAGCTTTTGTGTTGAAAATAAATAAAAATTTTCTTTTTAAATAATAAAAATGAAAACCAGCAATTAACAAATGTCTTATTTAGAAACTTTTGCAAGTTTAAAATGATTTGATTTGGTTCTGTCTAGTCTTTTTTTAAAGAAAACCTGTTCACAATTGAGTCATGAAAATCGATTCGATAATAATTAGTTGAATACTAAACCAATAAGTAAAAAAACACATAAATACATTTATACTTAACGATCAAACAGAATAAGTCCGCAACTTCAGGAAAAATCGCTGTCAAATTAATAAAAGCTTTCTGAGGCTAGTTTGTTATATCATTTTGTATGGAAAATGTGTTTATGCCGCAATTCTGTTTGATCATTTAGAGTCCAAGCGTTGCGTTAGCAGCAGGGTTCGCACTTTCAGTACATTTATACGTATAAAATATTATTTAAATGTACTGAAAATACATACCCTGCTCCAAACGCAACGCTTGACGCTATAATTTAGGTTGGACTCTTAAACATTAAACACATTCAGCACAGCAAGCTACCGACTTCAATATGTCAAAAATAAAACGTTAATTTTTAAATGAGTACACTGCAGCACGGCGGCAGTTTGTTGTCCATGCTGATTTTGTCGTGGTATTTCAATTAGACTTATTTTTGTTGGCGACAATGAGCAAATACAGTGTTGCCAATGTAATACAAAATGTGCAATTATTTCAGTATGTGCACAGAAAGCTCATACTAAAGTCCATGTTAATAAATAAATTGATTAATTTTTATACATTTACGAGACACAAGTACAGTTTAAAAAAGTAATTTTATTTCTACTAATGCGAAATATTTGAAAATGGCCCTACTTAAATATGTGTTAATACTTGAATATCAGCTGTTTATGATGCTGCTGCCGCCTGAAAAATAACTAAAGGTAGAATTAGTAAAATCGTATCGTTTTACTTTACAGCTTGCCGTATCGTTCAGCTTTGTGTACAAGTTATAGAAAATGTAACAGTTTGCACAGCACATTTTTTTTGTCTGGCTTTTAATGCGGCTTTTTTGACATTCGCTACAGAAAAATCTGCTTTCTGTAGATTTCTACGTCGGCAGTGCTACCACCACATATTTTATAACTAGTAACATTCATTGCATATCGTACGGCTTTTGTCAGCTGACACGCAACTTCACGATACGATTTTACTAATTCTACCTTAAGAGGCGGGCTACAGAGCGAGAAATTCAGATGGCGGCATTTGAAGTCGAGTGTTTGGGTAGCCTGCTGTGGTCAATGTGTTTAATGTATCAAGGTGTGCAGCAAACAGATATGCAAGCGTTCTTTTTTTAATTTAACAAAATTGGTTTGCTCTAAATTCCTTAATAGTAAGCGGCAGGTAGTAAAAATATATAATTTTTTATTGCAATTAAAATTTGCTGAGCCTACCCATAGTTTATAATGATCAAAATGGCAAAATTGTTGATAACTCTTAAGATACGAGCTGTAAAATTTTATCGTAAGCGACAAGTCACGTATATAAAACATATTTAAATTTTTAAAAAGAAACTTTCTCCTGAACACTTTAATTTTTGTCGCTTACGATTAAATCGAAAATAAGGCTCGATATGTATGCCTTATTGTTGTTGGCTCTATGCACCCAAGATTTTGCGTAAATGAAATAAATTATTATTGAAACTACATCTATTGAATTGGATGCCATTTACTCAGTTTGTTTTGCCAAATAACCATGGAAGGACATAGCGTTCACTAATACGGTCAAATATTATTCGGGCAACATTTTGCTCGCTTTATTCATTTTACAGTCGCCATAATCGTCCTGTTAAGAAGCCTATTTACAGTGATCGACTCCACAGTTTGGGTCCAATGGTTTTGTAAACAATTCACCAGTAACATTTTAAGGACGAAAACATTTTGCTGTTCATAAGATCACAACTTATCAAATTTTGTGTTGAAACTTTGAGCTGTACAGGTACCAAATTCAACTGAACTAGCATCTGAAGATCAACGGCCATAGGCAACTACATTTGTTCACAGAGTGAGCTGAAAACCATTTTCAGCGATGATTCCCATTTCTAGATGCATGAAAAAGTCAACAAACAAAGTTGTCGAATTTGAAACGAAACTAATGCACTAAGGTTCAGATCTCCTAATGCATCACTCACTATCAGGAGTGGATTTCGACTGACGCATCACCGCCAATATTTTTTTCTAAGAACGACGCTGGCCAGATCATTTCCGTCAACTACAAGCTTTATAGATCAATAATAACCGATTTATTTTAGCCAGAATTGGATGATATTGATACCAACAGAATGACGGTACGTACCACCCATTGCACATTCTGCACGAGCGAATTTAGGCCCAGATCATCTAACGTGATGGTGATCTTAACTAGCCACCAAGATGCTGCGATTTGACTTATTGAGAGAGTTTTCTATGCCCAATGTTTTATATTCCAGAATACGGAATTGAAATGTCCTTCAGACTTTCGGACGAATGCAGTATATTATAAGCTGATATGTATGTCTGCCTAAGAGTGTTACACTGGCTAAGGTTCTATCAGATTTCTAATGTATTATTATTACAATGTATAACATACATTCAGTCTGCAATTAACTCAGTCGGAGGTGTGTATACCACATCTTTTCTTGTCTCAGAATGACGCAAAGCCCTGTATAGGCTCGTGCAGCACCCACGTATCATATTTAACTGGGTGCTTGGACACGGGACTATTCCAGGCAACATAGTTGCGGAAGAATCGGCAAAGAGAGGAACCCTACACAGAGAAGTTAATGTCGATAATATCTGTGATCTCCCACTCTCATCCTGCTGGAGGCGCTTTGGTGTTGCCTTTCTTGAATAAGCTCAAGACAGCGAGAGCCCTCTGGCATCGCCTGAGTTCCACAGCACGGAAAAACTCATGAACTTTGCTAGGAAGCACTTGAGGAATCTCGTGGCCACTATGACCGGTCATTGCACTTTCGGAACCCGTGCTAAATGTATGGGTTTTCCGTATAATGATGATGATGAGGAGGAGGAAAATATCTTGCATCTTCTCTGCTTTTGTCTCGCTCTGGAGAATCTCCGTCTGCACTTTCTTGGCAGACTATAGTTCAGTACCCTATCTGAGTTATCGGATATAGAACTCAAAATTTTGTGCCTTTATATTAGGAGCAGTGGCTGGTATAGCCGCTGACTCTCCTTTTATCTAATTCTCGAACCAATCTCACCTCCTCTATAACAACTTTTATATCTTTTCTACATCTGTTTTCCTCAATTGTTTCCCTCTCCTTCTCACTATCTCTCTATCTTCTCTTCAACTCAAATGTAGCACAAAGGGATCATAGTATTGAACCCAAGTGAGCTGGACTGTCATTTTTCACACATCCTTACCAGCAACCTGCATATAACCTGAACTAAGATTTACGTGAATAAGCCACAACCCACATCGGTCCTCAAGACCAACAACAGTATAAAAGAACTATGGAAAATTTAAAATTTCTGAATTTTACATAAAACTGCTGAACACATTATATAAATGAAATTAAATTACAAATTAGGTCGCAATTAAACCTTAAAAGTATTTGAAGTTTTTAGTTGTTTATGGTCTTATCTTGTCAAATGCAACAATAAGCGTTGACAAAATTTTATATGGAAAAATAAATTTTAAAAACAAAACACATACAAGTTTTAAAAAATTTAATACTTTAATGTCCGAGTATTTAAAGACTTACGGTATATTTTTTAGACGAATAGGTTTACAGTAAAATTTAGCAATGATATCCTTGGGTTCTTTTAACCCATTAACGCCCAAGAGGAAACTGCTTGTAAGAAACTCTTTTTATTGTTATTTATTGCTTCATTGTGGATAAAATAAATGGAATTCATTGAAAAATATTTAAATTTTTTTCTGGATTCTTAGGAAAATTGGTGTCCTCATTAGAGATCGACCGAAGGCGTTTTTTTTGGCCGAAGCCGAACTTCGGCTAAAATCCTAAACTTCGGCCAAAACCGAAACCGAATGTTTTAAATTTTAAAATTGATACTTGTTTTATATGAATTAAGAAAAAAGTTTGCTTTTTTGAGATCACTGAAATAGCTGTAATATCTATTGGATACATAACAAGAAAAATAAAACTATTTTGCAATTTCTAGATTGCTTTTTCATATGATCACTCACAAGAACGTCCAAGTAAAAGAAAATAGAAAGCAACAGGGTTGTATTTCAAAGCAACCCTTTCAAAACGTTAAACACAATAGAAACTGTCGGCGAGCAACGACCAAAAATAATGTTATTTTTCAAGCTTGGAATGAAAAATATTCGGCTTCGGCTAATCGGCCGATTTTTGCCGTAGGCCGAATGTTGGCCGATTACCAATTTTTGGCCGAAGGCCGAAGCCGATTAATCGGTCGAACTCTAGTCCTCATATGGGGACAACCGGCGTTTTAGCTATGAAATCGATCACAACAATTTCGTTCTACACAAAGTGTTTTTGTGCATACTTCAATGACAAACAACACATCGCAACTGATTTACTATCACTTCCGAATTATGGCCTGTATTTTTACGATCCACCAGCTACTGCCGAAGAAATTGAACGTTTTCTAGAAATTGAGGAAGACAAATATGACTTAGCAATATTTCTTCTGAACGACAATGGATCCATTAGAATTGTGTTATCAGATCGACATATCAAAACATTATAATCGCCAAGCTTTACTTACTACCAAATGTACAAGACCGGTAAAAATACAACACCACTACATTTTTCTCCAAATGGATACTCTGTAAAGGATAGCGGATTGATCCATTTGACCGACACCTCCCATTCCCAGGTTATTGCGTCACATCAAGACGACAAAAACAATTGTCACTTGTCTACTCTTTATCTAAAACAATTGACTACTATTAACATGGTCCATTAATTTACAAAGCCTTATGTTGCCTACTTCAAACCAATAAATGCGAAATTTTTTCCGAAAAAGTAATATGTGCATCACTTGTTACGTGTAAAATTTTTCACGCGAAATAATCAATGTTGCTGAAAATTTTTCACAACTTCGAACAGAGTACCAGGCTTTAGAGATTAGTAAGAGATTGTCAATAAAAGCCAATTGTTGTCCATAAAGAGTAGACAAGTGACAATATTTGCTGTCGTCTTGATGTGACGTCGACGACGCGATTTACAATAAGGTTGGAACTGAATCATTTGCATTAAACGGTGCATTATAATCTGGGAAAATATGTGCATTCTTTGGATCTCTCAAGATACCTTGACCTTTTTTTAAAAAATGGTCAAAACAGTATAAAAATATCGTACAAATTTTAAATCGCGAATATCGCGAATACGAGCGCTAACTTCTAAAAACGGCTAATGCCATTGAATTCAGCGTACAAGAATTAGCTTTACTAGTAGGCTTGTTAATAAAAAGTGTCAAATTCGAGCACAGTGTTATTAATAGAAAACATTAATTGGTGAATACTTTTTTTCTGTGTATATTTTGCTTTGATCTCCTCTGCTAGAATCGCTCTATAGAACCTCAATATTTCTTTCTGTGTTTAACAGTGTAATTTATAGTCTGTAGCTAACCATTATCGCAACTCATAGCAAGCTCGTAAAATTAAGTTTTAAATAAAAAATCACATAAATCATTTTAATTACAAAAAATAAAAATAACATTTAAGAAGAGCTTATGGAAAGAAAGTAAATTGTATTCTTAGACGATACCACAGCAAACACTAAAATGCAACAGACTCGAGCTTCTTTATAAAAACTACTCGCATGAGAAATGATCCCAACATTGGATAAGTGAATGAATACTTAGTGAAAATGTTTAGAAGTTGATTTTATTACCAAAATTATGTGTAGTCTGTCAGCAAGAAAAACAAAACATAATTCTTCCAAGAAATTTAAAATTTATGCTCTTATCCGGCACCAAAGTTACAAAAGTGCGTTAAACAAAAAACAAGAACAAAACGTGTTTAGAAACTTTAAATGTCGCTTTCTGCATGATATTATTTTAGTCATGTGTTTTATAGTGAAAAAAACCTTCTATTAACTTGGGTTTTATTAACATTGGCCCTCTTTTTTTTTCATGGGCTTTTAACAAGCCATTAAAAACTTTTTGCTGGCTTTTATGTTATTTTTATCAACTTTTCGTTAGAACCAAAAAATACACAAAACTTTTTAGGCTGTTTATTTAAATGAAAGCACATGCAGGTATAATATATTGTTTTATTGTTGTTAAAACATGTCCCAAAATATTTAATTACGTCGAGAATTGAGAAATTGAGATTGAGAAATTCAGCGGAATTTGTTTGAAATGAAAAACATGCGATTTCCTTAAAAGGTTTCCAATGTTTTAAAGAAGCCAAAGATCAATTTGATTTAGGCGGAAACCTGAGGTGGTCTAATATTTGTGTAATTTTTAAAAGTATTTATATAAAGGGTGTTTTTTTTAGAGTATCACAACTTCAAGTTGGTATCACTACTTTATTTGAGCACCCATTTAACAGCTGATAGTTGTTTTTTGTTTAGTTTGCTTTGAAATTTAAATATGAATCGACTTGCACCAGAGCAATGCGTACAAAATTGTTGAAATTTTTAATCAAAATAATTGTTCTATTCGTCAAACTCACCGTGCACTTCTTCCATTTTCCGATGAAGCCCATTTCTGGTTAAATTGATCTGCAAATAAGGAAAATTGTCGCAATTGGAGTGGGAAGAATTCACAAGCTTTTGTCGAAACACCATTACATCCACAAAAAATTACTGTTTGGTGCGCTTTATAGGGTGGTGGAGTCATCGACCCATATGTCTTCAAAAACGATGATGGTCAGAATGTTACTGTCAATGGTGAACGGTATAGGAACGTGATTCGACATTTTTTAGTACCTCAATTGCGTGGCATTAATCTCACTTATATGTGGTTCCAACATACGGGCGCTACAATTGATTTAATCAAAGAAACTTTTGATGAAAAAGTAATTTCACTTAATGGCCCAATTGATTGACAACGAAGATCGTGTGATTTAACACCATTGGATTATTTTTTTTTTGGGAGTCTGTTATGTTAAGTCGCTTGTCTACGTCGGTAAACCACAAAAAATTTAACACCTGGAAATCAACATTCGACGAGTTATGGGCGAAATACGGTCGCACATGCTGCTAAAAGTTGTTAAAAATTGGTGCTGCAGATGGCGCCTTCTACGCGCTAGCCATGGCGTAGATCATATTTAAACATTAATTTCATATAATTTTCTTTGCAATAAAACCCATTTCATTGTTATTAAGAATATATTTCCTTGTTTTATTATGATTATTGTTTTATTATGATGTGTTACTCTATAAAAAAAAACACCCTTTAGAAAGTTTCTGGCTCTAAAGTAACAAAATTAAGTGACTTAATGCAGTAGCTCAACGTTATCAGATGGCTTTATTGTACATATTTGTTTGTGTTTTAAGGTTTAATTATGCTTGTAATAGCAGACGATAACAATGTTGAAAAAGCGCTAAGCGGACTAAGGTTATGTCAGGCTGTGAAGAGTGGTACCTCGACTCGGAAACCCAATTGGATCCAATGTGATTCCCTTCTATTGCCCGTTAAAAGCAATATTTACCCCCATTTGCACCCAGAAATTATCCTATTATCCCGATTATTATTATTATTGTTACTATTATTAAGAAGACCCTTATAGCCTCCAGTTTAAACTTCCCGATATCATAATGGTCTCACGGAAATGTCTGCTTAGCCATCGAAGCCTATAACGTTGCAGCTTCGGGCAGAGACAGATAATATGTTCAATGGTTTCTGGTTGCTCTTCATCCCCTCACATCCTACAGAAATCGGTAGTGCCAGTTTCCCAAATGCCGGTTCTTGCTCCGAACGAGCAGTGACCAGTCAACGCGCCTATCACGATTCGCATAGCCTTCCTTTTCATATCCAGTAGCAGTTCGCATCTTCTTGAGTCAAGTTTCGGTCACATAGCCCTTGAGACTCTACAATCCTCCCTACTTCGCCATGAACTGTTGGTCCTGCCCAATTAGTGAGTTCTCTGTAGTGATGACCTATCAGTAATTTCACCGATCTGTCATGCATTCCCTCATCTAAAGCCGACCCTATTCTTGCCAGCTCATCGACAATTTAATTTTTCTCAACTTAGCTGTGGCCAGGAAGCCAACATAGTCTGATACTTTATTTATCCATAAGCAATTTGAGGGCTCTCCTACTGTCACTAAAAAGTTTGGATTTTACATGCTGTCCCTTCAAAGCTTTTAGTGCTGGCTGGCTGTCGACGTAGAAGGTAACTAGGGCTAAGATATATTTCCGAAGGCTAACTTTATGCAATTATTACGTACTTTAATGTCATGGAAATTTTTGAGCCAGGAATCACCAACCTTATTCGGTTGAAAATCAATCAGGAAATGTAGAAATCAGAGAATGACAAGTTATTTTTTAGTAGTTTTTGGCCCTCAAATAACTATGAATGCGTACAGCTAAAAATAATAAAAAAACACGCTCAAATACAAACACACCATTAATTTTAAACTGAATACGTATAACTAATATCCAACAACTATGTTTATAAACAATTTTTACATAACGCAGCACAAATAACTATAACTAAAATTTACGGCCTGGCCAACGATGTCACGAGAAATCGTTCGATCGACAACTTGTATTGCAAACAATAATAACTTTAGAAAATTTGTTGTTGTTTGCAATACAATTTGTCGATCGAACGATTTCTCGTGACATCGTGCGCCAGGCCGTTAAAGACTGCGTGAGCTACAATATGAGTAATGCGCATGAGTATAAAAATACTCTGACTGCTAATTGGCTACATATGCGTATAACAGAAGATTTTATTTACACACACACAGAAAACATTTTTTCAAATAGCCACACACATACCTACACATTTTATATACACAAATAGCGAATGATGAATAAATATCCCGAGTATCAGCGTATTTTTTCCGATTAAATACCCATACCCTGAGTATAAATGTACTCAGATTGCAAGTGTGAGAGAGAAGCAATGCGTTTGATAGGCATGTGCCTTTTTATTTTTAAATGTAGCGTATTTTATTTTTTTTTTTTTGCATAAACAAAGCATATATTCTCTTGTAAGTTGGAATCGGCTATAGTCCTAGTTGCTAGAGATCACATATTTATGTGAGTGTACGAATTGTTTGCGCTACAGTTATGATTATACGCAGTTACTATAATTAAGACTATTTACTAATGTATATTTTTTTGAGTACTCATTGCCAAACTCTGGTAGAAACGTTTATAGGAAAGTGTGGGGCGAAAGAGCTGGGGGTACTATATTTCATATTATATCTTACTTTTGCAAGTCCTTTCGCAAAAGGCAACACTGACATAAGAAAATAAATACTATAAGAATCCTACTTGTTACTGTTTCCAACAAACATTACTTCATCTATATTGATTTCAATTTAGCAAGAAATTACAAAAAAAAGAAGAAAATATACATATGTTGGTATTACTCCGAAAGGACTGGGGTGCAATATTCTATATATATTTCCGTTCTTTATTAGTTTCCGCTTTTCATCATTATGCTCGTATGCTGTTCGTTAAGATAAGAAAGAAAATTGACCACTATAAAAGGAAAAGCTATAACAAATAAACATGGAAAATAAACCAAAACATCCTTGGTCACCAATAATAAATATAAACATTTAAGTGAAGGAGTGGTAAGAATCCACTAACGACGAAAGTAAAAGAATGCTAAAAGTTTTACAAATGCAGTAACTTAAATAATGGAGTTCTTTCAAATCTTATTCTGCTAAATCATTTAGACTCGCAAAAACTACTTTGTTTCTTCACAACTTTTTAGAATTAAATAATAGAGATTTGAAAAACAATAGATTAGATTATAAGTGCAAAAACGAATATTGCAGGTCATAAATCTGCAAGTTATTTTATTACGTTCCTTTTAGTCTGATTTTTTTTTCAATTGATAGATATTAGTATTAAGTGCTGTTTTATTGCATTTAACTCTAACAGGAATGTTCTGAAAATCACTTTTTTTTTAAATCACATATGATTTTAAAAGTCATGATGGTGATGCAGATATTTTTCACTTCTTTTTTGTTAATTTTTCTATTGTATGGAACATCAAAATAGCATTTCTGAAAGCAATTTATCGTATATGTTTTTAAAAACGTCTGCAGGACCATTATTATTACTTTTAAAATCACATGTGTTTTGAAAAATGTGATTTTCAGAACTTGCCTGTATGTTTTAGTTTTGACATACACCGCTTTGGTTATCAAGCCCTCATAAAGAGTCTACCAAAAGGGAATCTCGAAATTTGGCATGTGATCTACATCTGTCAAAATTTTCTGTCCTATATTCAGCCTATTTTGTGAAATCACCAAAAACATGAGCAAATGATACAATTTTACAATTAAAAACAAAAACAATTAATTCTTTTACCAAAATAAGTATTCTATTCGAGCAATTTTAGATGTGCTTCCCCCATTTTATGGCTGCCAATGAATCGTTTTTTCGCTATTCATACTGTGGCATGAAATTTTAAATATATGTGAGTAGACATCATTTAAACTGAACTACTCTGATTTACGCATACTCAAGATGATATTGATTTATAACAGTGTGGGGCAGACACAATACACTCTCATATGTCTCATATGTGCTTCCTATTTCGTGCATAGGATTTCAAAAATCTGCCCGACACTGATTTATAAGTATAGGTTGAAATAAATATAAATGCGATGTCGACATCATAGTCATACCACACTCACACTCATAAATCACCTGAGTTTGATTTCTAATTTCAGGAAAATAGGACTACTTATACTACTCACATTGATTCAGCTCATTAAACTCATGCATTTATGTTTATTTAAAAATTTAGTCATTAAACAGTTTACAAGTAGTATGCAATAGTACTAAATAGGGTTGTTTTTAAATTCCTACAAAAAATTAAGAAAAATCAACAGAGAAACACATAACATCATAATGAGAACTTTAATGTTCGAATGCGAAGTTCGCATTGTGAATTATACTTATTTTGCATCGTCCATAGGCATTGAGTTAAGGAGAGTGGAACTCAGCAACGTCATAAATGTTGCTAAGTATGAGTTCGATGCGCACTTCAAACTTTCGACTGAATATGATTCATAGACAACATTGCAATAAGTATGAGTGCGTATAAGTATAAGAAATTATAAGTTATGATTCAACTCTACTCACTTTTTCCCTACTCATTTCTGTTCTTTGATTTGCATATAATTCACATTATTTGAAAGCCCTTGGATTTTATTTTGAAGAAATAACTTAACTTTCTTACACACGTCCTATATTTCTCATCTGATTTTTCAGCTATACGACTTGGTGTGGATAAACACCCACTTTGTCGATAAACACCCATTTTTCTTTTTTGGCGGGAACCAGATTATATGAACACCAATAAAATGTGCTTTCAAAAAGGCGGTACTATATTTCACACAGCTCATGTTACAGTGGAGATTCTTCATAAGCGATTTGAAGGTGGTGTGGTCATCTAATGTGGAGCTGATGTCAACTGACTACCGGGAATGCAATTTGCAACCATTAGGCTTTCTTGTGGGATTTACTTACAAGTCTATCAGAATAACAGACAAATCCCAGCGGCCTCAAAACGTACATAGCCAAGGCCATTGTTAAAATTTACCATAATTTAAGCAAAAGTTATGAAAAATTGGACACTTCGGATATGCGCAGTGGTGGCAAACATTAGCACGATGTTATGTTCCATACATATTGGCATTAAAAAGAACATAAAATGTTGATGAGGTACTCGCATCAAAATTACGTCTAGTGTTTGATGCATTTTTAAATTTAAGAACAATTATGACTAAGGCCGAGAGATGTCAAATCGGCCTAAGTTTGCTAGCTTTTTATGGTTCGTGGTTTGATACTTCTTTCTGCCCAAAAGTGTAATCCGAAAAGGATTAGGTCAATATTGATTGTCCCTCTTTTTTACTAACCTAGCCTATATGTCTATTTAATGTATTGATTCTTTGCAATAAATGCTTGTTATGCAACATAGAAATATACTGGACAATGTGTTAAATTCTCATTATACGAGTATGTATTCGTAAGAAAAAATATAAGAATTTCGTTATGAAACATAAAGCATCAAATTTATAAGCTAAGATTATGCCACGAAACAAATAAATATTACCCAATACATTGTTGTAGTAGCATTGATGAGCGAGTGCTTTTTTAATCACGATTGAACACCAATCATATGATTTACATACATATGTATATCCATCCCATCATTCGAGTACTCGTAGTTGCTCTATTAAAAACACGCTAGTGCATATTGAATGTATGATAAGAAATATGGACAGTCTACTTGGTTGTTATAATGTTTGGGTATCAATTTCATTCATTTATTTTAATTTTTTTTATATACTATGTAACACGAATGTAATTCTTAACATTTCATTTTGTATCCCAGTTGCTTTTAAATTTTCTGTGTTATCGTGTGGGGAAATGAATTTGCATTTTTCATAGTCGTTATTTGCGCTGTAGGTTTTCATCTCTTCTATTATCAGTTGATGGCCAGGAAAAACTTTAAGCATTACAAATGAAAAAAAAAACATATCAGAAATACAATAACAATGTCACAAAGGGAAATATGAAAAAAAAAAATTTAAACAACAATAAAAAATAAACTCATTCAGCTTTACAATTGCAAAATATATTTAACTTATACTGGAACATAATGATTTTTACTCTGCTTTTATATTTAAGCATATTTAATAGTTTATTTCGTACTTTTGTTGATAAAAAAAAATTATGAAGCATAGTAGGAAAGAATAAAAGTAAAAGAAGTATATCGAGATGTTCTAAACTGCTTAGGGGCTACTCATACTATCATATACAACAAATCTAACATGTCGCGACATTTGTTTCGACTGTCAAAAATAAAACTTAAAATGACATTATGTGCTCACACACGTCAAATAAAATTAAAGGCGGTTGCAGCAAGCAAACAGCTGTTCAGAATGTACATGCCTACATTAATCGTTGATTTGCGGCGGCAGAGCAGTTTAACGCAGGCTGTGGACCAGAGAACAGCGATGAGTAGTGAAAAAATGAGTAAAGTTGAATCATGACTTATAATTTCTTGTACTTATGCGCACTCATACTTATTGCAATGTTATCTAAGAATCAGAGCAGACGTACTACACCATATAGGTGCGGTACTCTGGAGGGTCCTAAATGTGACCCAAGTGTTCACGTTTCTCAAATAATTTTGGGAATTGAAATAATAGATTTTGAAAAAAGTGGAAGTGCAAGTACAAGTGCAGTTGCAAGTGCAAGTGCAGGTGCAAGTGCAAGAGCAGTTGCAACTTGCACTTGCAACTTGAACTTGCAACTTGTACTTCCAACTTGCACTTGAAACTTCACTTGTACTTGCACTTCCACTTTTTTCAAAATCGATTATTTCAATTCCCAAAATTATTTGAGAAACGTGAACACTTGGATCACATTTAGGACCCTCCACACTACCAGACCTATATGGCGTAATACGTGTGCTCTTCCATATTTTACCCTGATCTTTTCAAGAAATTTCACCAAAAAATGCAAATTTTTCAAAATCGATTATTTCAATTCCCAAAATTATCTGAGAAACGTGAAAACTTGGATCACATTTAGGACCCTTCACACTACCACACCTCTGTATATAGTGTAGTACGTGTGCTCTTCGATAATTTACCAAAATGACCACTTCTGTAAAAAAATTTTACTAAAAAATCATATTTTTCAAAATCGATTATTTCAATTACCAAAATTATTTGAGAAACGTGACCGATTGGAACACATTTAGAGTATCACACCTATATGGTGCTCTTCCATATTTTACCCAAATGACTACTTATCTTCTCAAGAAAATCATGTTTTCTTAAATCTAATTTATTGGCTCAACCAGACATATTTCTATCACCATACTTTTATTATTTCATAAAGTACATTTTGGAGCGATTTTCCAAAAAAAAAAAAATAATTATCTATCTAAATCCAGTTCCAAGGATTTGGAATACTAATCCATTTAGCGACTACTGTTAAATAGCTAACAGTCTCTGTTATGTGCTTAACATGCTATGTTAGAAATGTTGGTTCCTGTCTCTGCTATTTAAATTCGAATTTATTTTCACACACATCACAACCTGCCATCTCTTTCACTATCACTTTCCTAATGAAGGTAACACCTGAGTGTTACTCCTCTTTTATATACAAAAAAATACATAAGATATCGATAGGCTTTTTTTCAAATGAATAATAAAATTCGCCGTTATCACTTACACATTTTGTTTTATTTAAATTTAAAGGTGGTAATCGCTCAATGAAAGACCCTTTACGTAGATATTTATGTACATACTACGTACTTACATATGGTCGCCTAAGACGCTAACGTTTTTATAAATTCCGTAGTTTTTCATTGCAATAATCGCTACAATAAAAAAAAAAATAATTGCCAACAAAAAAAAAGGATTTTATTTATTTTATGACATTGGTAAAATTCTCACCGAACTTATTATGAAATTCTTTTTCATTTCAAAATGTTTCTTCCTTTTCCGCGAAAATAAGCAATGTTGTTTAGAGAGTTTAGCGTTTCAGTTCACGATATGTATGTATGCTTGTACCTACGTAACATAGTAAATACATTTATCAATTCGTTATACATTTGTACAGTCACTTGTCTATTCAGTTTGTTTCGTTCCGCTTATTATTATTTTTTGCTGAACACATATAGTCAGTTACCTCAACACGTTTTCAATCAACGTGGCCACACACAACATACACGAACACCAACCAATATGTTGCATTCATACGACTCTCACATGTTTGTTTTTAGGGTTCCGTACACCAAAGGTGAAAAAGGACCCTATTGTTTTCGCTACGCTGTCCGTCTGTCCGTCTGTCCGTCACAGGGTATTTTCTCGAGAACCGTAACAGCTACGGACCTGAAATTTGGACAGAATGTGTAGACCCTTGGCCGCTACAACAACAAATACATGAGAGTTGGAAATTAAAGGGTGTGCCAAAACGAGCAACGAACAATGTTAAAATCCCATGTAATATACATACAATTGTATGTATATGCACTTGAAATTTGTAAAGTTAGTGTATTTTTATACAGACTACAACAATTAACACTAAAATTTAAAAAATTTTAATTAGAGGGTGTACCATCAGTTAATGTAATTTTGACTATGTAATTTTGATAACTTGCTGTATCTTGGAAACCGTAAGAGCAAACTTCTTGAAATTTTCAAAAACGGTAAAACAAAAAAATCTCAAAATTATAAAATCGCCAAACCGAAAAAAAATCGCCAAAATCAAAAAAAATCGCCAAAACGAAAAAAAAGCAACAAATTAAAAAAAAATTTCTAAATCGAAAATAAATCGCGGAAAACCGGAAAAATCGCCAAAATGAAAAAATCGACAAAATGAAAAAAAAATCGCCAAAATGAAAAAATCGCCAAAATTAAAAAAATTGCCAAAATGAAAAAAAATCGCCAAAATGAAAAAAATCGCAAAAAAAATAACCAAAATGAAAAAAATCGCCAAAATTAAAAAAAAATCGCCAAAATTTAAAAAATCGCCAAAAGGAGAAAAAAGCGAAAAACAATAAAAAAAATTATTTCAGCTGAAAAAACGTAACAAACACTGTATTAAAAAAATGCTCAAAGCCCAACGTACGGATCCCTTCGTGCGCGAGTCAAAGTCGCACTTTACTGAATTTATTTTTTTATTTTCACCACATATAGAATTTGTGAATAATTTAACAGACTCTTCAAATATAAAAAGTATAAAGAAAATAAATTTTTCGCCAAAAAATAAGAAAAATAAAAATTGTTTGTTAATAATTTTCCATTTCGCTTTCGATGTGTGCGATGCGTTAAATTCTATAGCAAAATATTAAGCGAAAGTAAAATAAAAAGCAAAAAGCTTGCAAAATATTGCTACGAGTAATATGAACTTGCAAAATGTTATAGGAATGGTCTTCATAATCAGAGATTCGCAATGAATGACTTAAGTCAGAAGTATAACTTGAGGAGATTTCACAACCAGTGCTGCCAAAAGTCAATATGACCCGATGATTAGCATTTGGATCGTTTTGTTGCAGAAAGTTATCTTGTTTGATTGCTCCTCGTTGGATTTTAAGTTATGTTATAATTGTAGAGTAAAATTTAGTTGTTTGAACTTGTTTTATTTGTATTGGTCCAAAGAAACAAGTACCGAAAATCGTAATATTTATCGACATATTTATTTGCTTACGGTAACGATAATGTGATTCGGTAATTTCTTTTTACGATAGTCTCCAGCTTTAAGCACAAAGAAAAATAAAGAAAAACTATCGTGATTGGGTTATTTTTTCTCCAACCGACAGCGAATATCGTTAAAATATCTTACTGAATACTTTTATACTTTTCCTAGAAAATAACATAATATGTGACAGCGCATAGAGAAACCTAAGGGTTAAAATATTAATTTTCACTTTTTTTTTTTTATGTGGACAACATCTGAGCATCGAATGAGACCGATCCCATGCCCCAAAAGTGTTCCCTACCAGATATATGCGCGTTTTATGAAATTGAAGTCGACGATCCTAAGGTTATGTGAAAAAATTTTCGTACTAACAGAGTGATATTCACGATTTAAAAGAATTATACATGAGTATTTATTATAATTCACAATTAATAATTTCAGAAAATAAATCTGGATTCGAAAAAACACGAGCAAAATTGATATCAAACTCATGGAAACAGCGCGCTAGGTAGAAAACAGTAAAAACCAACTACACAAAACAAGAGGTAGGGACGACCTAGACCTAGGTTGACCAACACGTTCCTGACGTCATGAGATGTGTCGCTATCAAATGAGACCAATACCAACACGCTCAGTGATGGTACACCAAAGATACACGTATTTAAATCTTTAAAATGGTTCTCCTGAACAAAACCGGTTTTTACCCTTAGGTCCCTTTCTATTTTGCGCGTCACATATACATAAATATATCTATGTTAGCAGCTATATGAATTATCTGAGTGTTACATCTCTTTAAGAAAAATCCAAACGATATAATATCGTATTTTTTGTAAATCTTTACTTCTGATTAATTATCCTTTATAGAAATTTATTTGATTATTTAAGGCCATGACTTGCTATCCTACACAATCGCGCACGATCTGCGAAAAAATAAAATTCTGATCTGACGAATTGTTATTGTTGTGTTTTGAAAATTTGCATAAACTCCATCATACCAGGCTTGTATTTTCTCAAAAATCGCACGACTGTGTATGAGAGTGTATCACGCACGGCCTTTAAGAACTACTGTACCGCCAACTTCATTAATGCACGTTTAATTTATGCTCTCCCATTTTTGGTGTCAACACATTTATTTCCATACACACTCACGTTTCTGGTTGTCTGTCTCATCATACTACGAGTATTTTATTAGGGGCACCAAGCCAGTTGTTGTTATACCGGTGGTGGCAGTTAAATACAATGAAACGTGAGTTTGAATTAGAAAGTATTTGATAGAATTTGCATAATAAAAAACAAAAATGTATCTACACAAATACAATTTTGATAACAACATAAATGAGACTATGGGGTAAAATCAGAAACCAGTTAAAAAATAATTTGTAAACGTTTGCCAAAAAAATAAATAAGGCACAAAAATAGAAGCGGTATGCTTTGAAAAGTTTATGAAACTTATTTAATACATATAGTACGAAATTAATTATATAATTTTGTGTCTGATAGAATAAATTTTTTTAGGTGGAAACCACAGCCGCAGTTTGTACAAACAAAGCCGCACTTTACTTATAAAATTCGCAATTGATTTGTTAAAGACAACAAAATAGTTCCTTTATAAACATTTTTTTAATTTAAGCGCCTGTCGCACAGTGTCGACAATGTTCGACTTTTAAAATTTGTTTTTGTTGTGAATATAAGTTTACGACAAGTCGAACGTTGTCCACATCTATCTAAAAATATTTTTATCTTCCCACTATACCAAGCTACAGATTTTTTTGAGTTTTCATTATATTTCGTTGTTTCGATGACGTCTCGGATGTGTGTGTGTATAAATGTACATATGCAATAACTTGAGAACGGGCTAAAGGATCAAAAGTAATTTACTTTTCATTTAAATGTTGTAAGATAGTGAACCGAGTCGATTGTGTAGAATTCGAAATTTTTCAGAACTGGAAATGTTCACATCAAGAATGGCAAAGTTGGTACAATTGTACCTTTTTTGGTACAATTCAAACTCGGAAAGTACAATAGTACACAAATGACTAATTTAGTACATCTCCCAGCTTCACTCTCCATTTTTAACAATGAAACTCATATTCTTCTCACTTGAAAACAGTCTTGTGAAAGCAAAACGCGGCGAGCAAATCACAAAATGCGAACTCGTCCATATCAAAATAAGTTTTCCTCTAAATTCGGATGTTCTAGCACATGCTATTAATTAGTATATTTTCAATTTCAACTTAAACAGGTTTAACCATATGCTTTAACATCCCAACTTACAAGCAAATTTGTGAAAACGATTTGGTAGCCAAAAAAGTTCGATTATTTCAATAATATCAAATAAAAATATGTAATTTTAAGTAAAAAAATCTTTTAGTACAATTAAGGTCAAAAAAGTACAATTTTTGAAAGTTGTTGGTACAATTCGAAACTTCTCAATGCCATCCCTGGTTCACATAATGCTTGGAACACAACTGGCACGAACGACAAATTTCGTGGACGGCAACGAATTCGTCGATAAGAATTCGCTTAGTAAATTCGTCGTGTGAAACACAACAACGACGATTAAATAACTGCTCTTGTAATTGATAAAGTTGGTTGTTGTTTGTGCAAAGAGAGAGAAAATTGCTCTTTCGTCGTTCGTCGGAGTAAAAATAGAAATATAACTATCTCAGAGTTCGATGAATTTCGTTCGACGGCGGTGTTGTGTTCATTATATGTGACGCGCAAAATAGAAAGGGACCTAAGGGTAAAAACCGGTTTTGTTCAGGAGAGCCATTTTAAAGATTTAAATACGTGTATCTTTGATGTACCATCACTGAGCGTGTTGGTATTGGTCTCATTTGAAAGCAACACATCTCATGACGTCAGGAACGTGTTGGTCAACCTTGAAAACGTGCGTAGGTCGTCCTGTCCGTACCTCTTGTTTTGTGTAGTTGGTTTTTACTGTTTTCTACCTAGCGCGCTATTTCCATGAGTTTGACATACATTTTGTTCGCGTTTTTTTCGAATCCAGGCTTATTTTCTGAAATTATTAATTGTGAATTATAATAATTCTTTATTATAATTCTTTTAAATCGTGAAAATTTTTTCACATAATCTTAGAATCGTCGATTTCAATTTCATAAAACGCGCATATCTCTGGGAGGGAACACTTTTGGGGCATGGGATCGGTCTCATTCGAAGCTCAGATGTTGTCCACATCAAAAAAAAAGAAGTGAAAATTGATTTTTTTTTACCCTTAGGTCCATTTCTCTATGCGCTGTCAGATATACAAGATTTCATCCAAAACGTGCATGAACAAATTTATTGATCTTGAGCGACCACGACGTGACTGAAAAGTTTCACGCCATCCTATCCCATTTTGAATTGTAGTTTCTGTTGTACAGAACTCCTGACTTTTACTAATTTTTCTTAAACTAGCGCATGCAAACTGTTTGTTGAAGAATTCAACAAGTGTTTGTATATACACATATACTCGTACATATGTATGCATTCGGCGTATGGCAAAAACCGGCCGATTAGTCGAAGCCGAATATTTTTCATTCCAAGCTTGAAAAATAAAATTATGTTTGGTCGTTGCTCGCCGACAGTTTCTATTGTGTTTAACGTTTTGAAAGGGTTGCTTTGAAATACAACCCTATTGCTTTCTATTTTCTTTTACTTGGACGTTCTTGTGAGTGATCATATGAAAAAGCAATGTAGAAATTGCAAAATAGGCACCATATATTTTATTTCTTTTTATGTATCCAATAGAAATTACAGCTATTTCAGTGATCTCAAAAAAGCAAAGCTTTTTCTTAATTCATATATAACGTAAGTATCATTTTTTAAATGTAAAACATTCGGCTTCGGCTTCGGTTTTGGCCGAAGTTTAGGATTTTAGCCGAAGTTCGGCTTCGGCCAAAAAAAAACGCCTTCGGTCGATCTCTAATGAACATACTCTGGGGTATTCTGTAAATCGCGCGTTTTGAAATCGCCTAATTTTTCGGAAAGAGCTCAATTAAAAATGTTACTTATTAAAGCTTTTTAATTGGTTTTAATGTTTTAGTTGTTTAAGATATTTTATACGAACTTAACTTTGAAAGCACTAAATCGTTCGATCAGCAGAACACTGTTTTCTATTTCGGAAATCGCACGATTTCAAAACTCGCGGTTTACAGAACACCCCTGACTATATATTGCGAGTGGTTCCCTGCACTATATTTATTTCTGTGTGTACGTCATGACTCATATTATGGTACTGCCTTTTCTACTTCTACTTTAGTTTACTTTGCATTTGTTTTTCTTTAGTTGAAAATGTAAAATATCTGGACTAAATAAAGTTTATACCTACTAGCACTTGCAATTGTGGACTGCCACGAGTTAATGAAATTTAAATATGACCCATTTTAGTTATTAAGCTAACAAAAATTGCAATTAATGTCATTAAAATAAATTTAATTGGAAATCCAAATTTTGCTTAGGGAGTTTGAAATCTTTACATACAAAATGTACTAATATTATTTGAGATTCAGGACCTCACGGCTGCATATTACATACTTAATAAAGTTATAACTTGAGATGAACAGTTTGGGTATTAGTAAATGTAGTAAAGTCGAGTTAAGCTTGGCTTGAAAAAATAAATATAGTAAACAGAAGAAATAATTTGAATACATTAAGGGTATTGGCGTATTTGATGAATTCCATATGCATATTGAAAAGATTTTAAACCACACAAAACAAGAATATAATTCAAATGGTGCGTTTGAAGAATTTTTATTGAAAAAAGCGTAAAAAAGAAGTCAGATCTTCAAAAAACATAAATATGAAAATCGTTCAAGTTCCTATCCAAAAGTATTGAGAAAAAAAGTTTCCACCAAGTATGGACGACAAATCTCGGTGAAATTAACCGGTCGGTACCTTGATTTTTCTTCGAGCCGACGGGAAGGGTCTCCACTTATTGTTAAAACATTAGCATGTGGTTACACGAGTAAAATCTATGTATTAGACAAATGTCAAAAAATTTAGCTGAACGTTTTTTGAGAAATTTACTAATCTGAAGTTGGGGCAGAACTTAGTACCAGCCTTGAAAATAACCAACTTGGGTTTTGAAGTAATGCTATTGCTCGGCCGAACAACGTCTATTGGGCGATAGCTGATTAAAAGATAGGAATCGGATATAAATACTTACATGCATATGCGTATTGAAGATCTTTTATACCGCACATAACAAGAAGATGATATATCTTTATTAAATTTTTTTTATAAATTTAAACCCTTAGCGGATAATTATAATATAAATGAGCATTTAGATATTTTGCGAATTAACTTGTTAATATTTAAATTCAATTGTATCCAACTCAATACGTATGTATGTAAACAATTATGGCGTTTCTTAAACACACACATACAGTTTGTCAGTTAATTCTTTGCACTTACATATATTAATATGCATAATAATGTGCATACCGGGCAGGAAATGGAACTGACACAATACTAGCCACATGAACGATCTCCTAGTGATAGGGATCAGTCCGAGTTCTAACACTTCCTATGAAGTGGACCAATCACTTTTCCATGGGGATGTCCTAGGATGGGGTTAATTGATACTTTGTATGCATCTTGTGACTTATCACTTAACTATCTTATAGGGATATATTCCGTGTAGACGATGAATTATATATAAATGCCATTCCGACATTTATGTAACAGTAACAACTTGAACTTTTTTTTATTATTTTTAATTTTCAATAAAAAAAATTTCTATATTCAAACCAAGGTGTATTTAAACAGGTGGCAGCGTTACTTCAGCTGATAATTTTTTGCTCTATGTGCTTTGTAGCTAACGAATGTCAAAAACTTCGTTTTGTTTTGGTTTTGGTACAATTATTTTTGTGCTTTTGACATTCTTCGGTTCTTTACACAGCTATGGTTGCCGTATTTTTGTATAACAAATCCTTACGCAGTCACCTGTATAATTACACCATGATTCAAACTATCAACCTACGGCATGGCAGGCTAGCACACTACCTACCCGATCATAGGGGCACTCATATTTCAAAAGTATAAATAAGTACCAGTTAAGCTTAGGTTAATATCTAAGTATAGTTACGGGACTTGTTCAAGAGTGACTTGGCAGTCTATTTATATTGATTCATTGTTTAACTTTCACAGTGAACAGATGTCCCAACGAAGTCTTTCTTATATATACATATGTACACTCAACCCAAAAAAAAAAATATTCGTAGTACATTATTCATGCCCCAGCGGAGTGTTTCTTATATAGACAAACTAAACAAAAAAAATATTCGTAGTACATATAATATATAATATTCGTAATAGTATCATATTGAACTATGGATGAAGTTATGGAAGTGAACGAATAAAAGTGTGTTCATGAAGAGAGATAAAGAGAGAGAGAGAGAGAGGGAGTTGTTCCTCAACATTCACAAGCGAAATCAGCGATGCCAACTATTTATAACTCAAACGCGCTAGAACGCGCTAACTTACAGCATTATCAACAATTTATAGTCAAAACGCGCTATTTTCCTACGAACTAAATTAAATTTTAATAAAGGTCGATGTATGTATTAGTAAATACGAGTGCAATTAATTTTTTAGCAACTCTTTCAGATTATGCAATATTGTTTCTTCGAAACTATATCGTAAATAACTAAAATCATTTAATACAGAATCAGTCTCGCCCTCCAAATATTCGAAATTCTTACTTTTGATTTTAATTTTATTTGTCAAACTTTGTAACAACTTATATAAATTGTCGAATAGTGTTGCGATTAAAATGTTTTTTGAAGTACATACAAAAAGGATAGATGCTTAAAAAGTTATATACATTTTTGGGGTCACGAGTACGAGTACTTATTTTTAACTATGAAATTTCAAAATATTTGCCATTTACAATATTAAAATGCGTATTTAATTCTAACCAAAGTCAAGGGAATTTTATTTGCAACAACTGAATCATTAACGAATTTAAACAAAAAGTTAAATTTTGTTAAATTTATACAAAAAGGTAAAAAGATATTGAACTCAAATGATATTTTTGACTTTAATCAAAACGCGCTAATTTAGCGCTTTTTTTATTAAACGCGCTAAGAGGAAAAAAGCGCGTTTGGCATAGTTAAAACGCGCTAAAACTAGAGCGAAAGGCGCTAAATTGGCATCGCTGAGCGAAATACCTTGGTATACACCTTGATCGACGGCTTACATGGAAACATGACTCTCTAAGCTAACACAAATGAAACTTAAATTAACTCAGATACAACATTGGCTGATTAGCTAAAATTAAATTCTCAGTCTAGATGGTAAATTTTTTATATAATTTTGAAACCTTTATGGTGCTACGGAATTCAGTTACATGTAGGTAACCCGACCAGACATCCCACTTTTGAAATTTCCAATCTCTTATTAGATTTTTATTAAAATGCAAGTGATAAAAATTCAATCCAAATATTTTTTAAATGTAGTTATTGCTTAACTATCCAAATACTCGTAACCGTGTGCTTCGTTACACCCGTTTTGAGATGAGGTGTCACTCTTGTAGTGCAGCTAATTTGTAGAATACAATTCTCATTATTAACATGTCATGAAGAGTTTCAAAATTATCACTGCATTATTTTCTGTCGGAATCGTCGGAATTTCAAGTTTGTGCTTGTATATGTTTCTAACCCTTGACACAAACCTTGGGCTTTAACAGAGCTCTATTAGTGTCCTAACAGAGCTCTGTTAAGCTATAATGCATTTCGAAAGGAATTTTGCAATAAATGAGGCAACCGAGACGGAAAAAAGTAATCCAAAGTTATTGGATTTATTATTGCCCATGAATCTATTTCTGAATTTGAACTAGATATTCGACCCTGTTCTGTAAACCGATCGATTTGAAACCGCACGATTTTAGAAAACTAACTCCGACAATACAAATATTTTATTAGATTTTTTTTAAATTTTTTTATTTTAATATATTCTCAAATATCATATTGGAAAGAAAATGATTGTGTATGATTTTAAACACGTCTGCAGGACCATTATTAATTTTTTGAAAACGAGAAATTTACTCGGATTCGGTTTACAGAACAGGGCCGATTGCCAGGTATTTAACTTGGCATTTTCTGAAGGATGCGCACTTTTTTTGGAGTCAATGCTGGTGGATAATATTGGTCATAGATTCATGCCCAAGTGGTCCTCTAAAAACGTGCATAATCAGAATTTATTGCAGTTCGAGTTTTCAGGAGTTCTTCAAAAAACTTTAACTTTAAACTGTGAAAACTGTGTATCTTAAGTACATACCGCTTTTTCATATTTATTTTTAAATCCCACTTTTTGCGGATATATTCTTCAAAATCTCGCTTTTTGCCACATTTGGCCACGTTAGCTATGGGGCACTGCTTCAGCTTCCAATGTAGAGAAAATCCAACGAAAAAAATATATATTTATACTATTTGATAGGTCCAGGACTCAGCCACATCAAACATGTTCAGTGCCATTTGCTACAATACTAGTACGAGTCCCAATTCAAGAAAAACGTGAATATGTAACCATTTACAACATACTTTTGTTAACAATCATATTTTCTCAGGTCATAGGATGAGTACGCTTGGTTCAATTGTCACCAAATTTTTTGCAGGGTAATGAAGCGAATAACATAACGAATAAAACGAAGTTTTATTGAACTTTTAATCCTAAACAAAACAGATAATTTTAATCAGGAATAATTGCCTAATCGGGTTTAAGTTGAGTATTATCAATTCGTATGGAATGAAATATTTTTTATTAATTAATGTGATTTCATAGACAAGACCATAAAAATTAGACTAAACTTTAGTTTGGGGAAATAACGGCATTTTTCTGTGCCGCCACGCACTTCATGTCTATCTACTTGGGCAGAGATTGTTTTTTAACACCCCTTTTATACACAGCAAGTTTACTTTACGAAGTCTTAATTCACTTGGGAGAAAGAGAGAAAGAGAATGTATTCCCCGCCCTGTATTTCACCCAGTTAAATTAAGACTTTGCAAGGTAAAATTAGCGTGCCTAAAATGGAACTAATGGAACGTTTCCACTATGAGCAAATCAAGTTGATTTGAGAAAATCATGTCGAAGTGTTTCCATTAAGTGTTGTAAGTGTTTTTGTATTCGAATTTTTGAAGTCTATTTGACATTTGAGTTGTTTATTTATGTTTATAATATAAAAAAAAACAAATCTAACAATTTTTTTGTTTAATAATAACAGTGCAAATACTAAATTCAACGTGTAATTTTATTGTAAAGAATTATCGAAATTTGTATATGTATATCGATTAATATTTATATCCATTAATATGTATATGTGACGCGCAAAACAGAAAGGGACTTAAGGGTAAAAACCGGTTTTGTTCAGGAGAGCCAGTTTAAAGATTTAAATACATGTATCTTTGGTGTAGCATCACTGAGCGTGTTGGTATTGGTCTCATTTGAAAGCGACACATCTTATTACGTCAGGAACGTATTGGTCAACCTTGAAAACGCGCGTAGGTCGTCCCTACCTACCTCTTGTTTTGTGTAGTTGGTTTTTACTGTTTTCTACCTAGCACGCTGTTTCCATGAGTTTGATATCAATTTTGCTCGCGTTTTTTCGAATCCAGCTTTATGTTCTGAAATTATTAATTGTGAATTATAATAAATACTCATTTATAATTCTTTTAAATCGTGAATATCACTCTGTTAGTATGAAAATTTTTTCACATAATCTTCAATTTCATAAAACGTGCATATCTCTGGGAGGGAACACTTTTGAGGCAAGGGATCGGTCTCATTCGATGCTCAGATGTTGTCCACATCAAAAAAATCTCAATGCGCTGTCACATATATGTATGTATGCATCAATGTGTTTTATTTCTGATGACGAAAGTTCGCAACGAAAACTTCATCGTTCATCATAGTTGTGTTCCTAGCTTACTTTTTTTTTAAGCTACGGAGCATCAAAATGTAATCAGCTGTTATTTTTAATGATAATATATGTAGTTATAGTTAATATAGTTCTTTTTTCTAATAACTTCAAAAGCCTTCGTTTTGAAATTTTACCAAAATCTGTTTCATAACAGGGAAGTTTCAGTGATGGTGTGAAATGTCAACCAATTTCCATATTTTTATTGCAAAAAAAAAAAATATTGTATTATTAAAATATTATAAGTAGAAACATATTTTGTTTTTTTATATGTATATCTAGCTTATTATAATTTTGTTCATTTATTTATTATAATTTTCTTTATAAAAGGCTTAAATATGAAGCATATAGAAGACTGCAAAAGCTAATAAGTTTATTTAAAAACTTACATTGAATTTAAGTGGTTAAGCTTTTTATTTTTTATAAATTCATATACATACATACACTCTAAAAGACTTTTGTTGAAAATTAGGTCGATACTAATAGGCAACATTTTACAGACTACTTTCGACCTAAAATGACACAACTATATTTTTAAAATCTTTTGTTGGTTTTTGAACACAATGACGCATAATCATAGTCATAAACAAAGTAGACTTTAAGAGTTTAAAACCAGTATTACCATGCAAAATACTGGTTTTAAAGTTTACTTAGTTTTGACTATGACTACTTGCCAATATGTGTAATTTTGAATAAAATACGTTTAATCATGGGTGAGAGTAAATTTCATTTACATTTTAAATTGGAGGTTTTTTAAACTTGACAAATTCTGCTAAGTACATTTTTGCTCATAACATTTGATTGAATAGTCCGAGTACTATCAAAATTTTATAGAATCTAAATTAATAAACGGCGAATTCAGAAATGCCCTAGCATAACATGTTATGTCGAATTAGCATGTTTTGGAATGGGACTGTCGATATAATCCTAAATTTAAGCTAAGTTAAGTTATTTTTTTCTTTTAGTAATTTTATCAAATAATTTAAAAGCTTTACAATACAAATACATACGTACATACATACGCACTTTGACAAATTTTCCCTGTAATAAACTTTGTAATTTAAAACTAAAACATACACAGAGAAAAAACTGCCTCATAGAATCAGTAAGATTTTCTCTATGAAACGTTTTTAGGCTAAGGGGTATCCCAGCAGAAAGAAGCGAAGATTTTTTCCTACAGATTCCTTATTGTTTTTATGTGGTAAATCTTATTAATCTTATATATTATCAATTTATAAGAAAACGTAATAAAATCAAGAAGAAATCTTATTATTCACAACTTTTTTTACTCAATTTCCGTTATATTTGGCACCAAAAAAACAATCCATAAAAAAAACTTCTTGATTTTATTACGTTTTCTTATAAATTGTAAACTATAGAGATTTCTTATTGAATTTATTAGGTTGTCTTATTATTTTTTTTTAAAGGTTTTCTTCTTGATTTTATTAGGATATCTTATTGATTTTTTCAATAAGATTTTCTTCTTGATTTTAGTAGGTTCCTATATTATTATGTGTAAAGCATCTTATTGATTTTTTTTATAAGGAAACCTTTTTGATTTTATGAGGTGTCTTGTTATTTCGTTTCTATAAATAGACATAGAGACAATTTTTTTCATGATCTTTTTCATTTTTGTATAAGAATGTTTGCACGATCATTTCAATGGTTATTCGGGCTGCTTGTAAGCATATAGGTTAGAGTGCTTGTCTATCAGGTAGAAGTTTGCTGGTTCAATACTTGGTGAGTAAGTTAGTTAAGAATATGACATAATGTGTATGTATGTATGAATAAATAACATCTAAAATATACTACATACATATATATACATATACTACATACATGTATATGTTATAGAATTTAAATGAAAATACATAAGTACAGAGAATAAAGACGCTATTTTTTTTTTATTTTTTATTGAAAAAATCAATAAGATAACCTCATAAAAACTACAACATTTCTTCTTGATTTTTTCAAAAAGGTTTTCTCTATGAAATTAATAAGATTTTCTAATTGAAAAAAAAACCATAGAGATTTTTTATTAATTTTGTTTTATTTCTGTTTTCTCTGTGTATTAGTTAAAGCTTATTTTATTCCAGATTACATATAACATTTCCTCTTGTCAAAAAATATGTGTGTAAGCTTGTATTTGTATATAAAAACATTTTAACATTTCCCTTTTATTTGTTGGTGTTTTCAATTTTAATTTAAAAATATTCATGATTGTATTCCTAGCATTTGTTATTCATTGCTTTCTACTTACTTCGTAATTTTATAGCATCAGAATAATTGTAAACTCACAGCTCGCATGAACGAGTACAAACATGTGAATAAAATTATAACGATTGTTTTTCAAATAAAGAGATACATTTGAAGATATTTTTCCTTTTTTACATAAAAATTTTTTATTTTTGTAGTATTAACTCGTATCTAAGCATGTGTATTTTCTCTTTTCTCGATTCAATGGTAGAAAATTTTATAATTGTGTAAAAACTTTATAGTAATAATGATGCACATGTCTATAATGATGTTCATAATCATTGTCATGAGCAACAACAACAACAACAACAGTCTCAACAACACCAGTAAAAGCAAGATTGTTACTACATTGTCATTTCTTAACAGCAACAACAACAGCAACAACAAGAACAACAACTACAACAATAAATCCATACATACATATGTATGTATTTTATTATAAAACAAATTCTATTCATAAATATAACGATACAAAGTTATGTACATAAAATATCCCAACGAACAAACGGTTTTATTGTTGATTAGTTAATGATTTAATGTCAAAATCTTGCTCTTAAATATAATTCAGCGGACAAACTACCGCATTGGATGCGATTCGAAATTTAAAAATATTTCCATTAAAATCTATTGAAATATTTCGTAATTTCGTTCGTTTACGAGTGCCGTTATTTGGCCCCAGATTTTAATACAAATAAATACATATCTTCAAATCTTTATCTGAATTATCTTATAAATGTGAATTTTAAGGCGCTTGAATTTTAACATTCAAAAGTAAATTGAAATAGTATAATTTTTTGGTCTCTATTTAGGGTTTTTTAGGCATCCCTACTAGGGATGCCAAACGGGAAATCCCGATCCCGGAAATCCCGGGATTTTCGGGATTTGGCAAATCCCGAATCCCGGGATTTGTTTTGTTTTAGATTATAGAAAAGCATTTATATTGAAAACAAAAACAAGTTTTCATATTTAGTTATTGTTTTCAGTATAAATTCTCTAACATCAACTTAAAAATAGATGACAAAAATTCTTTAGATTTTTATTTCATACTAGTATTAAAATATTGTTAACTTTAAAGACAACTGTTTAATGATATTTTATCAACATAAAAGCTCTTAAAATGCATAAAATTTGTTATTAAAGTAATATTTATTTAAAAAAATTATTTATTTTACCAACAAATTTTAGATCCCGAAATCTCGAAAATCCCGGAATCCCGAAAAATCCCGGGATCCCAAAAATCCCGGGATTTTCGGAATCGGGATTTACAAATCCCGAATCCCGGGATTTCCAAAAATCGATCCCGATTGGCATCCCTAGTGCCTACTACTATTACTAGGTGTTACCTTCTTTAGAAAAGGGATAGTGATAAAGAAGACAGGTGTTGAAGGGAGAGATAGAGGAAATCTTAATTCTTTTACAACTCTGCTTTAGCATTTGTGATTTCAAAGTTTAGATCCTGGCAGTAGCGCCGTGCAAAGGTTGAATGGAGAATCGCCATGTAATGTTTTAAGGAGGCAGGAAGTAATGTTTTAAGGTGCAGGATGTGGTCCTAGCGTGTAGTAGTATGAGTGTGTATTGTCCCTTGTTTTGTTTATACAGCTGTTAGGGAGACCAGCTCAATCAGTAGGCTCAAAAGAGGTGCCAAAAGTGTTTGAAAAGTTAATTGAAAACAAGGTAAGTTATTGCCAGTTTACGTTTACAAATTAAAGTCTGATTTATTGAATATTTAACTCTACTTATATACTATTTTAAATTTTATTATTTTTTTTTTTGTCTTTAGTTTTTCTGACCATCTATAATAACATAATTTTGCAATGAAAACAAAAGTGTGTCATTTCAATTTAATAAAGTAAGCGTTTTGTTAATTATTACAATGAACTGAATTGCAATGCATTTATATTGTGATACAGTGTATTACAGTAAGTGAGGTACACTACACAAACATGTATGTAGTAATTTGCATTATTTGTTTTTCATATCCAAGAGCGAGCCACTTTGATGCTTTACACAAACACGACACAACCATCGACTCAATTCAGAGTTATAAGAGACTAAATAAAATTTCTTTAGTTAAGTTCAAGATTATCACAAAGAACGTTTATGTCTCTAACCCAGGAATGAAAGTAACCAGATACTAAAAAAGATACTAAAGTAAGTCACGTTAATAAAAAATTAAAGTACTATGGCCGCACTGCTGCTAATATTCAATAACATTAATTGATATTAACATAATTTTGTGATTATCAGAGAAGCCGCAAATATGCAATTGCGTGTCTTTTCATATGGGCATTTTGCCTAGAAATTACACTTTTTGTCACGTGCGACAGCAAGCAATTAACCTTATATTTCTAAACAAGGTGGCGCGATTTTTCTTAAAATTTTACCTAACGTAGAGCTGCTGACGGTATACACATATATATATATATATATATATATATATATATATATATATAAGGTAGTAAAAAAAGTTTCGTTTTCTTTGAAAAAAGCAAGCATATTTGGTTGGTGTCGCACGCTACAAAAAGTTGACATTTCTGTGGAAATGCGCATATGTAACGTACATGCAGGGACTTTTTTCAGAACTTTTTATGATTTGTTAGTGCATATTATACCCTTTTGCATACACATACAAAAAAAACTTGTACAGCAAACACCTACTCTCTTCTAATCAAAGCATCTCTGTTGCTTTGTAAGATTTTAAGCTAAAACCAAAACCAATTTCAGGGAAAATTAATCAGCTTTCTATAGAAATATTTCGTTTTATTAATACATTAATTTTGACGCTAAAAAATAACCTAACATGAAATAACACTATTTTCAAGAGCAAAAAAAAAAACACTTCTACCCTAACTTTTCCTTCAGGAAGGAGCTACGAAATCAGTAATACACTAAGAATTAGTACTAAATGTGGCCACGTCTAGCATCGACAAGGAGGAGACAAGTGACAATCTTTACTGTCGCGTTGATGTGACGTCGACGACGCGCAATTCACAATAAGGGGGATTAAGACTTAATAAAAAAAATATATATTAAAATTGGAAACAAATCTTTGAGAAAAACTACATGCAGAGCCTACGGAAAGCTGTCTAGCTGCTTGAATATCTAGAGCAGGGCCAACCATTTCATACAACAATTGTGCAGAGAGCACTTCACACATATTCTTATGCTCATTAATTTAGTCGTCAATGAACAAGCGACGATTACACATGCGCGGATGCTTACAGTTTTTGTTGATGCTTTTATTGTTTTTGTTGTTGTGTTTTTATTTTTTTAGGTAACCAGCAAACATTTTGTATAAATAATGGCATGCGAAAAATATTTCGCTATTCAAAGTGCATTTGGTAACGTGCAATGTATATTATGTTATAAAACATTTAAGAACGACACTGAATATGTTATTAAAAGACATTATGAGACGTTTCATAGCGAAATGAATGTTTTTGAAAGTACAGAAAAAGAAATGCTTTTTAATAAAAACAAAGGCATTTACATTAAAAAAATGAAAGACTGGTTGCTTGCAGTGGAGCAAAATGAAGCACATTTTGAAAATAAAAAACTCCTCGTGGAGATATCGAGCTTAATAAGCTTGGACATTGTCAAACATGGAAGGCCATTTTCTGATGGTATATTTGTAAAAAATATGTTTGATAAAGTTTTACAAAGACTTAATTACAAAACTACGTTAATACAATCTCTTCCCTTGTCTCCTCAGACGGTGGTACGGCGTATTTCCCAAATAGGAAATTCATTAGAATGTATTATTAGGGAAAAATTAATGAATTGCGAATTCATGTCCTTTTGTCTGGATGAAAGCACAGACATAAATGACCTTTGTCAGCTCGTTATATGTATTCGCTGTGTAAATCGCAGCTACGAAGTTTTTGAAACTATGTTTTCCTTGGAAACATTTCACGGAAACGTAACTGGCAAACTTTTATTCGATGTAGTTAGCGATAAGCTTTTCTCTGTTATAGATACAAAAAAAATTGTTGGTGTCTGTACAGATGGAGCAAATGTAATGGCAGGCAAATGTGAAGGTTTCATTGGACAAATGAATAAAAATGGAATTTCAATTCATAGCTTTCATTGCATCACTCATCAGGCCGCTCTTGCATCCAAATTTATCACTAATTATCCTGCCATGAAAACTGCGGAACGCATTATTAATAAAATACGAGGAGGGCATCACGCCCTCACACATAGAAAGTTTGTAAACTTTTTGAAAAACAAAAACGCAGCATATAATGATCTAAAAATGTTCACGGAAGTTCGTTGGCTAAGCCGTGGTGATTGCTTAAATAGATTGTTTGATTTAAAAGAAGAAGTGCTACAGTTTTTAGAAAAGGAAAAGATAGATGATTGTGGAGTGCAGGCCTTACAAGACAAAGAATTTATTTTGGATCTAGCTTTTTTGGCCGATACCACTAGTTTTTTAAATGAATTCAATTTAGAGCTGCAAGGTAAGGAAAAGAATTTGTGCGATTTGTATCGATTTCTTTTTAACTTTAAGACAAAGATATTTTTACTCCTTTCCGAAATTCAATCAAATGATTTTTCTAGTTTTCCAAAAACTTATCTCATATATGACAAGCAGAAGAACGTAACTAAATTTGAATACATAACACTATTTGAAACACTTTTATATAACTTTCAAGACAGGTTTAAAGACTTCGAAAAAATACAACCATTGCTTGAAATTTTTGAAAGTCCATTCACTTGTGACGTAACCAACTACAATTTTGATATACAAAGCGAACTGATTATACTTCGAAGTGAATTAAATGCAGCAGAGAAAACGAATGTTACAGATTTCTGGAAAAATTTGGATACATTGGTATATCCCGAACTCAAAAAAAATGCTATGAAATGTTTATCGTTTTTTCCATCTACTTACTTGTGTGAGCAAATTTTTTCTGACCTCAAACTAATTTGTTCAAAGCAACGCAATAGCCTAAGTTCTTCGCATTTGAAGCATATCTTAATGATAAGGAATTGCCACAAGAGTATTAACACCGAAAATCTTACTGCAAAACTTTAAAATGTGATCAAATACGTATTCGTAGTTACGATTTACACAGTGAATAAAAAAATCATGAGTTCGCAATTCATTAATTATTCCCTAATAATGCATAATGTTTGTTGGGTTGCAGGGTGTTTTCTCACTAACACAACCTCATTTTATGTCGTGGCTGGCTCTGATCTAGAGTATAAATAACATCAATTGGTATGCTAATTTCAAACTCCAGCTTCTCTGTAAATATGCTTAACACTTATCCATTTCTAACGCTTTACTTTATGTTTGTTGTGTAGGAATGCGCATGACTTAAGCATGTATGCATTATTAAGGATGTAGATTTCACAATTCAAATTAAATGAGTATGTGTATTATTGTGTATACGTGCCTTTGTATCAGATATTAAATTGCGTATATGTATTAAAAACAGGATGTTGTTTAACGAAGCAGTAGTTGTGAGTAGTTTAAATAGGTGAACATGATACATTTTTTTTTTGCTTGTTTTAAGCATAATTTTGCACAGAAGTTTTAATGGGAAATGAACAAGAAGAAACTTTAATATACTTAAGTTTTATATACAACATAATATAGTTAAGACTAGATAGAAGTTGCTTCAGCTTTAGCTGTTAATATACATACACAATAACACATAAACTAAATGTGTGTGTTTAATGTTAATATAATAACACTGTAGCGGTATGATATGATATTATATACATATATAGTTGAATTATATTAAAAGAAAGGGTGAGTATTAGGGCGGGTCGATTTGTATGGAGGCAAAAATCGCTCAAGTTATGGATCCACATAGGAAACTTTGCCGAAGGACCCATACCTCTAAAATGTATTTTGATGTCCCGACTTTTGATCCGAAAGGTCAAATTTTCTTGAAGGGTCATATTTTGAAAAATCTCACTTTGACCTATTTAGAGCTCCTCAGTCGATTCAAAATGTATGACCGACCCGCCCCCCACTAATTTTGGAGGGCCGACCCATCTATGCCAGTGGCACACCCCCTGGAACCACCGCGGGGGGTTCCCATACAAACATTTGTAATTTTTTGAAATATTTATATGGGGAACCCCCGGGGTGGTTCCAGGGGGTGTGTCACTGGCATAGGTAGGTTGGCCCTCCAAAATAAGTGGGGGTCGGTTCTTATTTTGATCCCTAGAATACGGTTTTTCTTGTAATTTGTGCGATTTTTAAATCGAGTATATATACATAAATTTTTAAATACATCACAGTTTTAAATATAATGTTTATTTTTCAAACAAAGTGTAAAGAAATCGGAAGTTGCCAATTTTTGCTTAACAAAATAAATTTCATTTTTACATATGGTCGGAATAATAATTAATTTGTCAGCTGTGAAATTATTAGTTGAAAATTTCGAAAAGTTCCCTTTTACCCCCAAACCACAGCCAAAGACACGCTTCCTAAAAAACATTTATTTCAGGACGGGACATAGCAATAATAACAAAAATTAAAAATTTAAAATATCTGATATCTTCTAAACGGCTGGACCGATATTTTTAAAACAGAGCTAAGAACCATCTCGGTCAGGTCACCTTTCAAACAGAAAAAAAAAATCAATCAAAATAGGTTCAGCCACTTGGTCTGTACGTGGACTCGGACGGACACACAGATGCATATATACACAGACACGCACTATAAACTTATAACACCCGTTTTGTTGTTGGGGGGTTTAAAAACATATGAGCTAGAATAATTTTATATCGAGTTTTGAAAGTTTGAAATGAATTGTAAATAATTCAGATGAACTATTCTGAGTGAGAGACCAAAACGATCGCATTTCAGCCACCAGCTGGACAGCCACCAGTATTTATAAAATCACAAATTTTCTTACATATCAAAGTGACATTTAAAGCCTACAATGAATTCGTTAGTTCCAAAATATATGCCTTTTTATATTAAAATATTGTATAAGTGTATATACATGTATATATACGTTTATATATAATTTATGCATATACATACATACATAATTTTAAAACAATATTTGTTTGACAAATTGATTTCCTTAGTAATGAAATAAACATTAATCATCTCAAAAACAAAGCTTAATACAATGGCATTGTCATTATCAGAGAAATGTAAAAATAAAGATATTAATAAAAAAAAAACTTAACAACAATGGGAACGTTTTAAGCCTCTTGCTTCTTTCTAAGACTTATGTATCTAATGGAATTTTGGAATATAATAGCATATAATTTATACAAACATTTAATTTAAAACTGTATTTGTATTGTGTTTTAAATCTCTTAAAATATTTCGTTATAGTTTTATTATTTTTGTTAGGTACACAGTTTTAAAATAAAGGGTTTTCCAATAGGAACTTCCGAGCTTTGACAACTGAAAGCGGCTAAATTTTTTTAACACAACACAATTACAATTAAAAATTTGTGTGTGCTACTTTGTACACAATTTTTCTTAATAGGTACTTTTTGGTAAAAGATACTTTTTCCTAAAAGGTACTTTTTGGTTAAAGATACTTTTTTGCAATGTACTTTTTCTGAAAAGGTACTTCTTGTGGAAAGTTTTATTTTCTTAAAAAGTATTTTTAAGGGTACTTTCTTCTAAGTACTTATCAAGTACTTTTACTTTCAATGTAGTTTTTCGTAACAGGTACTTTTTCTTAAAAGGTAAGTTTTCTGAAAGAGTACTTTTTCTTAAAAGGTTATTTTTCTCGAAAGGTACGGTAGTTTTTATTAAAAAGTGCTTCTTCACAACAGATAATTTTTTTAAAGGTACTTTTTCTTAAAAGATAACAGAAAAATACTTTTTTAAAAAGGAACTTTGTCAAAAGAGTAGCTTTTCTAAAAACGTACTTTAAAAAAATATTTTTTCTAAAAAAAACTTTTCTAGCCTTTGAAGAATGTATTTTTTGTTTAACGAACTATCCTGAAAACAGTTTTTTAATAATATTTTTTTAGAAAGGTTATTTTTTCACAAAGTACTTTTTTGGAAATGCTATTTTTTGATATTGAACTTTTTCTTCTCAAAAGAAGGATAAGCTCAAAACTAAATTTAGAAGTAGTCGTAAATAGGTGCACTTGTTCAAAATTGTAATTTTCGAGTTATTGTACCTACACGTTTCTAAGTTTGCTAAGAACTTTTTAGGGTTTCGTGCACCAAAGGTGAAAAGAAACCCTATTGTTTTTGCTACGCTGTCCGTCTGTCACAGGGTATTTTCTCGAGAACCGTAAGAGCTACGGGCCTGAAATTTGAACACAGTGTGTATACCTTTTGCCGCTACACCAACAAATAATGAGAGTTGGAAATTAAAGGGCGTTCCAAAACGAGCAACGCAAAATGTTAAAATCCCATGCAATATACATACATACATATATACAATTGTATGTATGTATGTATATACACTTTAATCTTGTAAGGTTAGTGCATTTTTATACAGACTACAACAATTAACACTAAAATTTAATTAAAGGGTGTACCATCAGTTAATGTAATTTTGACAACTTGCTGTATCTTGGAAACCGCAAGAGCAAACTTCATGAAATTTTCGAAAACGGTAAAAAAAAATCCCAAAATTATAAAATCGCCAAACCGAAAAAAATCGCCAAAACTAAAACAAAAATCGCCAAAACGAAAAAAAGCTGCAGATTAAAAAAATTTCTAAAACGAAAATAAATCGCAAAAAACCGGAAAAATCGCCAAAATTTAAAAATCGAAAAAATGAAAAAATCGCCAAAATGAAAAAATCGCCAAAATGAAAAAAATCGCCAAAATGAAAAAAAATCGCTAAAATAAAAAAAACGCCGAAAAGAAAAAAATCGCCAAAACGAGAATAAAAACGGAAAATTAACAAAAAAAAAAATTATTTCAGCAGAAAAAACGTCAAAAGCTTAAAAAATCTCCAAAATTAAAAAAATGCTCAAAGCCCAACGTACGGAACCCTTCGTGCGCGAGTCAAAGTCGCACCTTACTGAATGTATTTGGATATGATATTGTACTCAGCTACATGACAATAATATTTATATTTTTCATTATGAAAGACTACAACCATTTTGAAAAAAATAATTTAGATACTTCAAGGACATAAGTTTGCTAAGTACTTTTTTGGATATGATTTTGTACTAGACTAGTCGTACTAAAGAATTTAATGAAATACTTGAATACATTTCAATGAATAACACAGAACGTAGGGAATGTATAAAGCCATAATTGAGACCATACTTAGCGACCAGCATGCATAAGCAATATTCAGGAACTAGTCAGCTGTCAGTTGGTTACACTAATTTCTCTTTATCTGTCTAATTTTGAATGACACATATAATTTGCTTAATTCTCTCGCAATAAATAAATAATGCCTAAATAACATGGATTCACTGCAAAAACTCTGATCCCCGCTTAATTTAAATTTTCAATGAGATTTACATTGGCATATTATACTTTAAGTAATTTGAAATCGTAAGTTCTTTAATTTGCAATTTAACTATTCATTAAATTTTCCATTCATTCAAATTATGTTTATTAAAGTTCCTTTGATGTGATCTCAGCATGTTTAGAGCATTAACTGTGTTTGCGACATAAACAAAATAAAAATTTTATATTATACAAAATTAATTTGCAACCATTATCATGCCACATTTAGCCTCTTGTTCGCATAATTGTCATGGTAAAATTGTTGATGATTGTGGTGGAGCTCTCCGTGCATGATGACTTAGTCGTTTAGGCACTTAGCTAGTAGACCCATGCTTCGTACTCTTACTGGTGGCTGGCTAGTAGCAATGTAACATTATTGTGTCAGTTTTAGTAGTTGTCTATGTCATAACAAATTATACAAATTATTAATCATCTTTAGCTGTGCTATGGCTCATTTTGTTCATTCATTCGTTCGTTCATTCGTTGGTTTTCTTGCTCAGTTGGGTGAAATGGAAACGTTTTCTTTTATTGTAATAATAATTTTGTGGTGATTTTGATTATTGTTGTTTTAGGTTTTTTTTTGTTTTTCTATTGGTTTGTGTAATTTCATATATAAAAAAGAAGTGTATATTTAACAACCGCAAAAATTTTCAAGTTAGAGAGTGAAATGAAATTTGATAGTTATTTGCTACCGCAGCTGTGCAAAGAGTTATTAACCTTTTTTTTAAAGGGAAGAGTAACAAACATTAGATATCTTGTTGTGAATGCATGAGTTCAACAAATGCTTGAAAAGCAATAATTTTCGGGTTTGAAGTGCTCAAACAAAATTAGTTGAAAGCAAAATGCATATATTAATCACGTAAAACTATATGAAACACTTGGGGCCTTTTGAGTTTTACAGCTTTTAAAAATGCTACAGAATTGTAAATAACTAAACCTAAACTGTTAAGACTAAAAGCAATATCTTTTATATTACTACATGAAAGGCTTAATAGCCTTTACAATTCCTATCAAGGACTTAAAATTTGTCCATCATTTTATTGTCGAACTGACAGTAAGTATTTGAACACATTGCACCTTTATTGCAACATAGACATATGTATCTCACAAAATTCGTTTTTGGAGTTAATATATATCATATTTATAATATATTTAATCTTATATAAAAATTTCAGATGAAAGGCTTTTACACCCACCTCTTGCCAAAAGGCATTCTTTTTTGGTAGTTTTATGCGTTTCTATATTTATGACTCGATCATGCTAAAGTTTGTATCGCTCTGTAAGGCAAATTAAAGTGTCCGCCAGATAACTTTTTTTTTTGAAAATGCTATGCAAAACATCGAGTGTAGCTTCGGCTGTGTGGCACGTAGCGCCGTCCTGTTGAAACCAAATGTTGCCAACATTCTCTTCTTCAATTTTTGTGAACAAAATTTCGTTCAACATGGCCCGATAACGATCGCCATTGACTGTAACGGCCACTCCTTGCTCATTTTCGAAAAATGTCCCAATTATGCCTCTGGAGCAAAATCCGCACCAAACAGTGAATCGTTTTGGGTGCGTCGGCTTTTCAATGTATGCGTGCGGGTTTTCTGTGCCCCAAATGCGTCAATTTTGCTTGTTTACATACCCGCCAAGATCAAAATGAGCTTCATCTGAAAAGATGATTTTTTTTTGGCAAAATCGGCATCTTCTGTAAGCAATATTTCCCAGCGTTGTTCAAGCGTATACACAACCATATTCGTTCAGCGGAAGGATAAAGGATTTGTCAAATCAGACATTAAAGATCAGTCGTTAAGCAGCTCTGGGTCGGAGAACATCTATCGCGTCATCGTAATTATTTCTTAACTGCGGTCAGGCTTGTGTGTGTTGTTTGGCTTTCGAGAGTTTTTTGTCTCGCTTGCACTGGTTGACTGATCTGCCACGGATAACCGTATAATCCTGCGGTTTTTTGGGGAATTTCTTTAACAACCACGTTGATACTCCTATGTGAAGGCATAGGTTGTGTACAGTCAATCACAAAACTTTTTAAACTACTATTAATAACATCTTGGGCATATGGTCTTAGTTACTCCCCCCATATTTGTGCAAAAACATACTATGCAAATTTACTTTATATAGTATGTTAAATAAATAAATAATCTTAAAGGTACAAATTTCACTAAAGACAATTATAAATACACCCAGTAAAAAAAGACACTCCAAAAAAGTCATGAAAATGTAGAGTTTGCGATCTGGAAATAGTGCAAATTTCGATCCGATCTAATGATTTTTACATAGGGTTGTCATTGCAAGAAGTTCTCTTTTTCGCTGCCTGGTCACCGATTTGGAAGCGATTTTAAGAAAAATTTCCTTTTTTGTGTTCTATGATAATATTTTCGTCTAGGAAAAATGGCTAATAGTTACCTATTTTAACAATTAGTTTCTTTTTATAGGAATTTAAACGCGAAACAGTAATTTAATGTAAATTTAAGCAAATAACTTTAAAATTTTAGACCAAAATTAGTTCATAAGTTTCTTCAAAAAAATCGATTTTTTAAAAATTCTGGTGAGTAATTTCTAAAACTAAAGAGGAATTACAAGGTTTTGTATGACTAAAATAAACTTCTACTTGGTTTTCTGCTAACTATCGGCAAATTAAAATATCGATTTTTTGGAAGCAATGAAAATGTACTTCCTTTAGAATGACTTCCAATTTTTTTTACTGGGACACGAAATACCCAAATATATTTATTTGACATAAAGTCTTTATTTAAATAGATAATAGCTTAGAAAATATTAACATCGCCTAGAAAATTCCTATGAAAATCACTCAAAACAATGAGTGCTTTTCATACAAATTGTTTACTCGAGTCAACCGTTCGCGTTGTGGAAACATGGGGTAAATATTATTAAACTTCACTTATTTGGATATTCATTAATTGTTCACGTTAGTGCTTTTTACTCTTTTGAGATCTCAAAATTACGCTTTTTAGTGCTTTTTTATAGTTTTGATGTGCTTTTAGAGCCAAAAAAGTTGGCATCACTGGTTAAGCAATGTCTATATGCATTTCGTTTCAGCTTATGGAACCCGTAAGTAGGCTTCAACCAAAGCAAAATTTTCAAATTAAATAAGGACTTTTGTCAAATAAATATACTTCCGTATTCCATGTATGAAAGTAAATATTTTATTTTTTAACTTTAAATACTTTTATTATTGCCCAGTGTGGCAGCTAATTGCAAAAAAGTTGATGGAAATAAAAAAAAATCGAATAAAGATCCTTGTTTTATAAAGATTTTTGCTTGAAGCTTTAAACTTATTAGTTTTATGTATTGTTTTTCTCAATAAAGTATTAAGACACTTGCTATATACATACGACGTTGTTTAGCTAAATTCAAAAATGTTTTGGGTTGAAGCCTACTGATGATTTCCATAAGCTGAAACGAAATGCATATAGACATGACAATTATAAATTATTATGAAAAACATTAGCAGAACGGAACAACATGGTATTTTCGAAGGCCGTAACACCTCAATCATTAATTAGCGTTCTTGTATTTGCTACACTATGTGTAGTGCTAATTGGTGTAAAATTCACTCTTCTTATGTAATGAAGGCCAAGCTCACATTTTAACATCACTAATTAACAACAGTTAGTAAAGAATAAACAAAATAAGCTAAAATTTTTTATAGTTATTTTCATTGAATTGTATGTATGTAAATTGAAATTTCAAACTTATTTTTTGCAAAACTAGCTTTTTTGGCTTATGCCACTGTTGCAATAAAGTTGCGATACACTGTGCCATTTTAATACGAGTAAATAAAAAAACATATCTAAAGTTCGTATCGCTGTGTAAGCCAAACTACATGTGATAATTATTAATAAACAAATAACACCAAAGTTAAACAAACGACAATGGCAAGACTGTTGTAAATTTAGACATGATCAAATTGAGCTTTCGTTACAAAAAGCTTTTCAGGAAATTTCAATAACGGCTGCGTATATAAAGCAGAAATTTACATCAACTGACACCACACACAGTGTACTAAACACAAAGAACGCTGATGATGAAGGTGCAGTGACCTTCGAAAACAGCTAGTTGTTCCGTTCTGCAAGTGTTTGTCAGATTATCTACAATTAAGTTTGATGATATTTGTTTATTAATAATTATCACATGTAATTTGGCTTACAAAGCGCTACGAACTTTAGCCTAATCAAATCATAATTATAGTTAGAAACAAATGAAGTTCCAACAATAATAATAAAACTAACTAAAAAACATATCAGTAGTTAAAAAATGGTAATAACCACTAAACAACTAAATTTTTCCACACTATAGCGCTGCTGCACAGCATTCAGAGTAGCTGGTTGTGGAAGTATTTCCCTGATACTTTAAACCGAAAAATTTAATTATTTATAAATGGCTTGTGGTTTTACATGTAATTAAATATTTTTAATTAAAAATAAAACTTTTAAAAATGTTAAGCTAATTAACTATTTGTTTTGTTCTTTCGTATGGTTTGCTTTTTTAACCTATTAAATATTTGTTAGCTCATTAGCATAAGTTTAGCATTTTATTAGCATAATTGGGGCAGCTCTTTAGCAAGAGTAAAGAGTAAGGACAGATGGTGACGAGATGATTGATGGACTCTTATGTTTTATACTTTCACATTAGTTGATTTTCTTAAGTTCAAGGCATGACTTAAGCGGTATATTTGAATAATTATAGCAACTATTTAGCAAGAGTATAGAGGTAATAAAAGTGTCACCAGATATACGAATTTTTTTTCCACAGCACTGGTAAATAAATGATAAGAATAATTCTTTCTGCCACAAAAAAAACCGACTTCAGTGCAAAGATCTGATAGAAGAAGATAAGAAGAAGTACCTAAAAAATTATATTAAGTTTTGATGGGCGTGCCTCCGCCCATTTTTTAATGCAAATTTTTTGTGTTTTTCAGAGCTCAGGGTGCGTTTTAAATCTTGTTAAAATCGTTAAAGTAGAACCATTTAAAATAAAATATAAAATTTTAATGGGCGTGATGCCGCCCATTTATTTAAATGGAGGATTGTGTATATTTTAGAGCTCATGGTGTGTGGTATGTTTCGTAAAAATCGGTTAAGTAGAACTGCGTGAAATATTATAAATTTTAATGGGCGCAGCCCCGCCCATTTTTTCAACTTTCAAATTGCGTAATTACAAGAACTAAAAGTACTTTATAGGCTTCGCAGCAATCAAATAAGCAGAATATCATAAAATTAAAAAAATAAAATTGTGGGCATGTCTCCGCCCACTTTTTTACAATAGGACCACTGGGAAGCTATACCCTCTCAGACAAAAAAAGAATTTTTACAATGTACTAAGTTATGAACTAACACCCAAAAACAAAGAGATCAATTGTTAAAATCCTTCTTTTTTGAAGCCGGTTAAAAATAGAAATTAATGGTAAATAAATCGCTATAGAAAAATACACTAGTAGAGGGCACAGTAAACTAACTATCTACTCGTATTACCCGCGGTTTTTAATTTAATAATTCAGTACGTAATTAGCTCATTTTTATTTAAAATTAAGTTGTAATTAAATACGATTTCATTTTTTCAGTGGTTAATTAAAGTTTTGATTAAATTACGCTAAAAATACGGCAGCACTGCAAAATTTCCAAAGAACAGCTGTTTAACATAAACAAAAAAGTTAGGTTATCAACATGTAGAAAACTAAAATTGCATAAAAACTCATTTTATGAAACAAAAAAAACATCACAATGCATTTTTCCATTACTTTATTCCATAATATGAAACTTTGTATTGTCTAGGTTATATATTTATGAAAATTAAACGAAATTCTTCTTAATACGACCACATGATGTTCATGTGTATGTTTTCAATAAACACACACACGCATAAAAACATATGGTAAGCTCATAAAACTTAAGTAGGATTTAATTACACAAGGTTGGGTATTTAATTATTATTTAAATATGCACTCAGAAACACAATTTCGTATTTAATTAGAACTTAAAAATAATTACAGTTTGATTATCAAGTCAAAAAATGGGGGTTAGTGTTTCTACATTTTTTTTCAGTTTTTAATTTTTCACAGCAAAAACTGCGTGCATACAGTAAACAAATCAGTAAAGATACATAAGTATAAATGTAAGTATACCAAATGTAAATGTGTATTTATGTATGTAAACAGCTTTATGTTGCTTTATATTCAGAGTTTGTAAAGTATATTGTGAATAACTTTTCGACTTACCCTACATGACTTTTTAGTCATCTTCATATGCCTGATATTTACAAATAATTCTTTCGCCGCTGCCTTTAAGGGGTTAAAACCAATTAAACTAACCAGTAATCTGACAAAATCACTAGGAAAGCCCAAATTACACGGTTACAGAAAGATACAACATGAATTTTAAAACCACCTTTTATTTGTTTTTTATGTTTTTCTTAACTCTTTTTTCTTTTCTTACCATTCAGGCATCATCTTCACAAATGAAACCAAAAAATTACTTTCTCCTTTAACTGAAATTTGAAGCTTTGATTTGGTTTTTCTTTACATCTTTACTGCCAACAGACTACTAAACATTGTTGTTGGTTTGGCTTTAATACCATTATCTTTAACCACAAACATAAATGTATATAAAGAGAATTGTCTGAACAGCAACACAATATAAAATCTCAATTTTGTAACAGAAGTTACCGAGTATTAAATGCAATTGTGTAAAGATTTATTTTTTTTTTTTGATATTTATGTTCAAAAATGTATTTACATATGTAAGAGTCATATACACATACAAACGTACTTATCTGAATATTATTGTGTTTAACAAATAAATATTTATTTGTTGAAAAGATTTGCTGGTTGAAAATAAAGCAAAACAAAACTAAAACTCATATAAAATATATAAAACAAAAGCTTGCTGTGCATTTTAAATGCTGAAAGATGTTGGATCTGTGTTTATTGTAACATTGTTGCTGTTACAATTGTTGCAACAACAATAAAATTTCTTAACAAAAAGTATATACAGGAAATCAAACCAATGTACGGTTACTTTTATTTTCAACTGTTAAGCAAATTCTGTGCTTTTCATGAATAACAGCCCATGTCGAAAACACCAATTTTTTCAGTAGGGCCAAACAAAGTTCTTTTGTAACTTATTTAAAAAAAGGCAGAAGTTCTGTTGTTGTTTTCAAAGAAAAAATTATATATCGTACATAACTCCATATTTTTAAAAATTTTCTTAGATTTTTTTAAAAATCATTTAGTATACAACCATTTGACATCATAAACTCGAAATGAGAAATATATAACATAGCTGGTTGTTCATGAAAACCACAGAATAGTAAAATTCAGGTTCTCAGCTTTTTTTTTTAAATTTATCAATTTGTAACTAAATTAGAGATTTCACTTGTAAATCGTGCAACATAATTTTGATAGTAAGATAAATATAGGTTATTCCAATAAGAGGTTGCATTTTGGTACGAACATGTAGAAATGGGGTTGTTAAGCAAATAGCTTTATTAGGTTAGATTAATTTTGAAAGGTTGCTGAGAAGGGAAAGCTGACCTATAAACAATTGTCGTATTTCGACCTAGACTATCATACCGGTAAATAGTCCAAATAAGTTTTTAGCTCACTTGTATCCCTTGGTGGGATAGGGTAGAGGGTAGAAAGGGATAGTGCTAGTACAGATGGTGAAGTAAGAGTTATGTAGACAAAGATAAGAGGAGCTTAATTAATTATTCGCGTTTTTATAACTCAACCTGAGCGTTCTGTTAATTTCTATAGCATAATTTTAGCACCTTCGGTGTTAAGTGTGCACGTTACCTATGTTTATGTTTTACCCAACAGAAAAAAAAATACCAACGTTAAATCAACATGCAAACATTTTGATTACAAATCATATTAAATTTATTAGACAAAGTTGTTACTTAAGTGTGTTGGTGTTTATTTCGTTTTTACATAGCTACAATGTTCTTGTTGTGTTGTTGTTTTTTTTTTTTTTTGATTTATGCGTTGTGTAAATAGCCGACAAACTTTGCATTGCCAGCAAAAGCTTTCTATTGTTGGTTAGTAGGCAGTGTCATATCCTTGTAATCGGAGGTTTGCAGGTTCAATTCCTGCCGGAGGCTTTGAGCGCCTCTGCAGACAAGCCAAGTTAGCTTCGCAGTTTGTATTTTAACGCAAACAAAAACACTATCCCCCATATTCATAAAGTTTAAAATGAATTTGAAATGTATTTTATTTCAAATTTTTCGTACAAAATTTTCCAAAAATGGACTTCAAATTAATTTTATTTTTTTTTAGGAATATGTGGGTAAAACTTTAATTTCAAATTTGTTCAATTAAAAATTACTTAATGTTTGTTTTAATTTAGTGCGTATCCTAAGAATATTTAAGGTTGTTGTGGCTGCAGCGGTTAGCGCGTTGACTAGCACGCGACGAGTTTTTAAATCTTGGCCACGGAAGTCAACTACATAGGTTAGGTTAGGTGAGATAAGGGTGGCAGTCAGACCGTTTTGGTCCACTGAGATACCACGGATACTCTGCTTATGCGGAGTACTCACCGTCGAACCAACCAGAGCTCAACATAAAGCTGCTAACAACACTAACAATGTCAGAAAGTTCCCTTAACTCAAGAGAGCCCTTTGTGGACATTCTCTTTCTTGCTAGTTCAAGACAATGGCACCGATATGTTCTACACTTGTTCATCGATATCCTGTCAGCTAAGGCAAAAATCATTGTGTTCGACCTTTAACCTTTGTGCATGCCTAATTATGAGACAGTGTCTGGTTAGCACGGACACTAAATTAAAGAAGCTGTATTTTTTCCTATTTAGATTAGTCCATAACTACCTTGTGATCACGTAATCATTTCTTTTGATCTAGCTTCTATTTGTTTCATCTTCTGTCTTGCGCCTAAGTCTGAGTTTGCAAGAGAGTAAGGGTAAATCCACACATTCCAAATACGGTGGAACTTGTAAGGTTGTCCCAGTTCTAGCAAGCGCATCAGCCCTAGTGTTCCCTCTCATCTCATTTAGAGATGATCGGCAGTCGCGGGCTGTTGTTGTTATTAGAAACGATGATTCAAGGAATAGCTGCTCGACTATCAGTGTATATGTTAATCAAAATCTTTGAAGTGACATTCCATGTCAAACAATCTGCAACTTCTTTTATAGCAAAGATCTCTGCAGAGATCCGGAAGTCGCTTTGCAATATGAAGACCCAAAGCCCCTGAAAAGACTCTATAACCCACACCTTCTTTTGTTTTGGAACCGTCCATATACAAATCAACACTCTGTATCCAGGTTTTGTAAAGACGTTCGTGTAGTAGAGCAATCCCCCATCCCAAGCTTTATCGTCGAGTATTCTGCAGTATCCGGTACCATAGAGAGGTGCAACGAAGACGGATTGCTGAGGTTGTTGCCAACTGCATACAACACACACATTTTCGTCATTCCTGTGCCACTACATTCAATCACATAAGTTAAATAATGAATAAAATTAAATGACTACATTAAATAAAAATCATGTTATTTCAACTTGAAATAGCTTTGATTCAGCATGGTTCTTCGTGTTATTTCTGTATCAAATTCACGTTGTTTCAACTTGAAATAATTTTGATTATACCTGATTCTACATTTCGGTTTAATCGTACTGAAATATTACATCAACATGAAATAAAGTTATTACAAAAGGACAAATTTTTTTTGGAGCTTACTAAAAATCATGTTGAATTAACATGAAACACAAGTTCCGCAAAACCAGTACCGAAACATGCTAAATTAGCCTTGTTTCATAGATTGTAATATGAAGTGTTTCTGTGTATAGACAGACAAATTCATATTAAAGAAATCTATGGTGTTGAAATGACTGAGTCTGGTCAGGGAATGATATGTTAACTTAAGTGATATATTGCTTGCTCGTTTAAAGTAGCAGAGGCACATTTTTGGATAAATAGTCTCTCCACCATGCTGCCGGAAGTGCATTCGACAATTCTACATTCTATTTTGAACTTATGCTTCTACTTGAATAAAAGTAATAGACTACTCGTATTAAGTATCTTTGTTGCCGGCCAGGCAGCGTTTCTATCACTGCCAAGTAAACCAACCAACCATTAAGAATTTAGTTTGTGGAAAAACTTAATATGACGAACATGTGTTTCAATACAACGATTTCAGAATGATCACTAAACCATTGAAAATGGACTACAAGCCCAGCAATTTTGTTTGCTGGATTTATATAGGTATGATTAAAAAATCGTATGATATGTTCAAATTATTTTTCTCTTTTGCTAGCAATACTTTGTTGATACAATTTTAACACTCTCATAGTTCTGTATGCGTGTGTACCCGTTCCCTGGTTGTCCTGGTAACTGAATTATAAAAGATAATGTTGATATAAGGACGGCAATTTGATATTACTTTCATAAACACTGTACCATAGCACACGAAAGATTGGGGAAGGTGGTTGGTTGTTTCATTGTTGCTCAAAAGCTGACATGTTGTCAGTATGAATTAATGTCTACTTTGTAATGTAAGGGATTTTGGTTTTTTTTTTTGCTTTTCTTCTCATATTTTCTTAAATACTTATTATTTTCTATTACTATTGCCATGGTTTTAATCTTAAAATATGTGTGTGTTATTTATTCGGCTTTCCTTTTTTATTATTAAAAAAACATATTTAAAAGTAGTCAGTATTTAAAATGTATACACCCACCCAGTTTACAAATTTCTTTCATTTAAGGGTTGACTTTAAATAGCGAAACTAAGCTGCTGGTTTCCCTTTTTTTTTGGTGCACAGCATAAGAAATTCTTAGAAAAAAAGGTAAATACACGTAAATGTAAAAAATTTTAAGCTGGTGGTATTATTTCTATTTATGGCAGTAAAAGTTAAAAATATTAATAAAGTGAGGGGAATCAGTGGAATCAAAATTATTAAAAATAATGGGCTGTAATTATATATAGAAAAGAAATGTGTAAAATATTATCCCAACAGCACAACCTTGCTTGGGACTTCCATCTTAAAGATTTACAGGAAGTTCACTGTTATCATTTTCCGTGTCTTTGTGATTTGAAGCAAAGTTTTTAGTAAAATATACATATCGATGGCTTAATATGGAAAGGACGTATCTCAATTTTTTTCGAAATCGCGTTTTTAACGTTTTCTGGGAAATAACTTATAATTGCATCCTCCTTGAAGATCTTAGTACGTTACTGTTAAAACTCAAGGACTTATGGCCACTTAAAAAATTATTCATGCATGTAAATGCTTTACGTTTTCTTCAGTTTTTTGCTTCTCCTATAAAATATCCAACATTTGAGATACGTCCTTTCTATATTAAGCCATCGATATGTATAATAATCAAGGAATAATTTCGAAGTCATAAAAAAATAATTTTAGTTTACAAAATGTTTAAAAAAAATTTTTATACAAAATTTATTTCGTAAACCTTTTGTGCGACAATATTTTTGAAGCATCTCTATCTACACTTCATAAAGTCCTTGACGAATTTTATAAATTTCTTATTTGAATAAAAATTTCTTTTATTTTGGATTTTAAAAGTAAGTCATGCAGATTGCTGTTCTATTAAATTTTCGATAGATTTTTAATAATTTTCAACTAAAGTATTAATTTATTTAAATACAGTATTAAGTAGAACGCAATAAGTTGTAATTTTTTAATTTTATGGCATTTCATTTTTTAGCCAATAGAGCATTTTTTAAGTCGACATCATTGAAGAGGTTGTAGAATTATAATTTAAAAATTTAGTTTAATCTCATTCATCTTTTTTAACATGATTAAACATGTTAAATATTTAAAGTACAAAATATTGCATATGTAATATGAAGTTATACCATTTATAATAAATAAAATTAAGAGTTATTTATTAGGCGTGACTTCATTAGGCGTGACCATAATTAAGTCATTAAAAAGTCTGTAAAAATTTTTTTTTTATCAAAATTTAGCCTTAAGCCTTAAAAATCAGTTGATAAATATTCAACATGAAACTTAAAAAAAAAATTAAATATTTTTTCTAAGCTTTAGATTTACGAATGAATTTAAATTTGTTTTACCAAAAATTCTACTTCTTTAGCTTTAAAACTGTATTGCCTTTAACTTGGTAGTTTGTTTTTTGTAAGAGTGTGTATGTGTATGTGTATGTGTGTGTGTGTTTGTGTGTTTCTGATACCGTTTCAATTATTATTGTCTATAGTTTTTGGTAACTAAGATCTTTTATAACTTCTCCATGGCAATAATAATATCTGGCAAATAAAAAAAAAGTTTGTTCCTATTGGATGTGGTCGAAAAGGCAATTGATTGGTTTCACAAAGCTTTTCAAAACAACAATACAAAATATTTTTCTTTTGTTTTTTTCTTTTTCTTAAAGGGGCACTACATTATGTACTAGTCCATTCGTTAGAGAGGATGTTGTTTTCACAAGTTAAAACTTCAAATTAATTATGTTATGTAAAAGGTGTTTTGGTCTTAAATTGTTGCAAAATTTAATTTTTAAATAATAAACTTTCATAATAGAAATTCAAAAACAAAAAAAAAAAAAATGCAAAATGGCAGCATATGATATCGAATTTACATCCAGTTGCTATAAGACGTTAACGATGAAAATCTTGACGTTTCTGTAATCGATTTCTAACGTAAAACCCCTACACAAACACGCTGTTAATTCACAGTTAAACTCTACCTAACTATATTGAATTCCGTTTATTATACGCACAGAGAAAACAGTGCCTACTAAATACCTCATAAAATAGAACAAAATTAATAAGATATCTCTATGGTTTTTTTTTCAATAAGGAAATGTTATTAATTTAATAAGGAAAACCTTTTTGAAAAAATCAAGAAGAAATCTTGTAGTTTTTATTAGATTACCTTATTGATTTTTTCAATAAGGTTTTCTTCTTGTTTTTATTAGGCGATCTAATAAAAAAAGTGTGGCTTTATTCTCTGTACTTATGTATTTTCATTTAAATTCTATACCATATAAATACGTACATATGTATGTATGTAGTATATTGTAGATGTTATTTATTTATACATACATACATATTATGTTATATTCTTAACTAACTTACTCACCAAGTATTGAACTACCCAACTTCTGCCTGATAGACAAGCACTCTAACCAATATGCTAACAAGCAGCCTGAATAACCATTGTTATTATTGTGCAAACATTCTTATACAACAATGAAAAAGATCATGAAAAAAAGTGTCTCTATGTCTATTTATAGAAACGAAATAACAAGACACCTCATAAAATCAAGAATATTTCCTTATTAAAAAAATCAATAAGATGCTTTACACATAATCATATAGGAACCTAATAAAATCAAGAAGAAACTCTTTTTAGAAAAATCAACAAGGCAACCTAATAAAATCAATAAAAAATCCCTATAGTTTACAATTTATAAGAAAACCTAATAGAATCAAGAAGTCTTTTTCTATGGATTGTTTTTTTTTTGGTGCCAAAAATAACGGAAATTTAGTAAAAAAAAGTTGTGAATAATAAGATTTTTTCTTCATTTTATGTGGTTTTCTTCTTGACAAAATTAATAAGATTTACGACATAAAAACAATAAGGAATCTCTATGGAAACTTTACGATAGGCCAATATGTCATATATTAAAAACAGTAAAATTAAACTACAATTTTATTGTACTACCAATATTAATAAAATCGTATATTGCAAACCTCCACCTGCAATAACAGATTGTAGGACGTGAAAATTATCAGGGGTGTTCTGTAAACCGTGCGTTTTGAAATCGTACGATTTCCAAAGTCGAAAACAGTTTTTCGCTGATAGGATAATTTAGTGCATTCAAAGTTAAGTTCGTTTAAAATGTCTTAAGCATCTAAAACATTAAAACCAATTAAAAAGCAGCAATAAGTCATATTTTTAATTGCGCTCTTCTCTGGAAATTAGGCGAATTCAAATCGCGCGATTTACAGAACACCTTTGTATGATTCTTTTTTATTATGTTTACTCAGCAAAAGCAAAAAAACCTGAGAAACCTTATTACGGTGATCGGATAGACTTTGGTTTTTGTTTATTTAATTTAATACAAACCGCCTATTCGATTTCGCAATCAAAGTAAACGAAACTTGGCATACTTCTTAAAATTGCGGTACGATAGCTAGCGAATGAGAAACATGTCGAAATTTTATTTGATACGATAGCCATAGTTCGATATCGAATGTCGTAATTTGTCTCCCTGAGTATTCTCGCTGAATTCGGGCACTCATTTCGAATGTTAACAAATTGAGAAACTTATAGAGCCCCAAAAGAGGCATTTAACCGCTGTTTTTAATTTTTCTAATTTTTAAAACGTACCCGAATATGTTTATTTCCTAATGAAACTTGGACTTTCTCTCTTAACTATTCTACCAGCCACTGTTTTGGAAAATACTGATTTCCAATGACTCCTCTAATTCTGCCGATTCGTTGTAGGGTAAATTGAACAATGTGCTGCGTCTTGTTGCAACCACAAGGTATTTAATCAAATAAAAAAAAATATTACACAACTGTTATATTCTAAAATACCTGATTATCATGATAAATGTATAATATTCTTGGCCATTCACAAACAGTTTATCGTAACGGTTTGTTAATGAGCAGACTATGCATTTCGAATCTTCAGTCGCTGCTGAATTTCTATATATTTTCTTTAATAACTCTTGATGAAGTTTATGAATAAAATTTGTAAGCCAATAAACTGGTTTTAATTTTCGTTTAGATTGAAATGTTCTTAAATGAATTTCAAAAGGCAAAATAAATTAGATGAACTCATAACTTATTAAGATATTATATATTAAGGTTAAGAACTATACGATCAACTAGTTTTTGATTAAACACAAAACCTTCGTATAAGCTTAACTTTAAAGAACAGTTTTCTCTTAAACTTTTTTTTTTTTTTTTTTTTTTTTATTAAAGAGAAGTAACACTCAGGCAATTAATGCCTACTACTATTACTAGGTGTTACCTTCTTTAGGAAAGGGATAGTGATAGAGAAGACAGGTGGTGAAGGGAGAGATAGAGGAAAGCTTCATTCTTTTACAACTCTGCTTTTTGCACGTTTTTTGATAATGCAGTGTTGCAGCGCCATCTGGTGTCAAATGAGGCGTATTAAATTTTTGAAGCTGTGTTTTGTAGCCATTTTATTGATTATTTTACTTCGCCGATGATTCTGCTACACAACGAAGGAGGGCGCTCTGATGTTACATTAGGACTAGTATCTTCTGAAGTCGGTATAGTTAAGTGACTTGAACTTTCCTACAACAACTGATACAAAGGGACACTAATGCACATCAGAAAAATGCGTGGTGTTGTTATTCAAGGACTGTTGGATACAGGGATTGAACCCAGGACCTTCGATTTTTTAGTCAACGTGCTAACTACTTCAGCCAACGCCACCCTCAAACTACCTATAAAATGTCTTTAACTTTATTTTCATTAATAATTTCTTTTGTGTAGCAGCTTTTTAGAATCGTAACTCACCAGTATTTCTAAAATTTTGGTGTGCACATGTATTTTTTTTTTTTGTAACTAACAGAACAACTGTAGTTTAATCTAGTCCTACTTGTATGCCATTGCGAGTATCAATGTTTGTGCGCCCGTCCCCTTTTGCTGCTCATGGTATTCGCATAGACCAACAAAAATTATTGCAAATACTTTTTGTATTTACAATTTTTTTTTCAATTGAACATTTTCATTCTATTTCAAACATGAATGAGTTAGTGATGTGTTGTTCAATGCGCAAGAAAGAGGACTATTTGAATGCAATTTCAGCAATGACTAGACAATAGAGCAAAACGTTGTTGTACATGCATATGATGGAAATGGTCTGGCTGGTTATTAAATGGAATTTAAATCTCAAACAGTTTTATGAAATGTGATATGTAAGCAAAAAAGGAGGAAGAAAATTGCATGCATAAGTTTTCTCTGCATACTTTGACTACCCCCCCCCCCTCTTTCTTATGAGGGTGCATGCGTATGTATTATTTGTAAGGATCTATGTATGTAAATACACTCATACATATGTAAATGTTTGCACACAGCTTAATCATTTTATTCGCTTACCATGTTACCATGGAACAGAGGGGTTTCAAGAGTGACTTATTTAAGGGAAAATTGTTTACAAAGATGTATTGAATGTTTGATTGATCGGAACATGTAAATAAAGTCATTTTTATTTGCTTTCAATATCGACAAACTTTTAAGACACTTTTCTTTATATTAAACTGACACTTTAGAGATTTTCGAATTTTATGCTGAAAATATATTATTAGAACTTCGTTTTGCTGGGCAAAAGCTGCTGTAGCCTGTCATCGTTAAGCTAAAGTTGCAGTGCGATTTTCTACATTTTTCTAGAGGAAATATCCCAGGACAACCCGAAACTTTAATAAAGTGTGTTTTAAAATAAAGTTCGGGCCCTAGATTAAGTTAGGTTAGGTTGCCAGAAGTGACCCTATTATCCTTCATTGAGCCACCGACTTCCCATGATGAAGCCCCTGATGTCCTCTAGTTTCCACTTCCCGATATCGCCCAGTAAAAAAAATTGGAAGTCATTCTAAAGGAACTACATTTTCATTGCTTCCAAAAAATCGATATTTTTAATTTGCCGATAGTTAGCAGAAAACCAAGTAGAAGTTTATTTTAGTCATACAAAACCTTGTAATTCCTCAATAGTTTTAGAAATTACTCACCAGAATTTTTAAAAAATCGATTTTTTTGAAGAAACTTATGAACTAATTTTGGTCTAAAATTTTGAAGTTATTTGCTTAAATTTACATGAAAATACTGTTTCACGTTTAAATTCCTATAAAAAGAAACTAATTGTTAAAATAAGTAACTATTGACCATTTTTCCTAGATGAAAATATTATCATAGAACACAAAAAAGGAAATTTTTCTTAAAATCGCTTCCAATTCGGTGACCAGGCATCGAAAAAGAGAACTTCTTGCAATGACAACCCTATGTGAAAATCATTAGATCGGATCGAAATTTGCACTACTTCCAGATCGCAAAATCTACATTTTCATGACTTTTTTGGAGTGTCTTTTTTTTACTGGGCGGTAATGCTTTCATGGAAACGTCTGCTCAGCTTTCTAAGCCTATGACGTTGCATCTTTGGGCAGTGACAGATAATATGTTCAATAGTTTCTGGTTCCTCTTCATCCCCGCGCATCCTACAAAAATCTGGAGTGCCAGTTTCCCAAATGCTGGTTCTTGCTCTGACCGAGCAGTGACCTGTTAACGCGCCTATTAAGAAAGTTATGACCCTATGTATAAGAAAAAATTGGCATGAAGTTAGCATAATTGGCAAAATTTAATCTTAAAGAGTTTTGACATAAAACTGTACATTAAAAATCACGCTAGGACTTAGCAGTGGGTTAAAACTACTTAATGCACCAATTTTAAATATCAACTTGTATATAGGAAGTCGTAAAGACCTAATTTAAGTTCGTCACTTATGCTAACTATACATATGGCCGTTAATATTTAAGCGGCTTTTTGCACAACCCACAAAGAATTTGAATTGTTTTTATTTTCAATTACGCGATTGCTTAGAAAAAATAGTATTTTTGATTGCTATTTTAATTAAATCCATTTACAAAAACAGCTAGTTGTTCCGTTCAACTATGTGTTAGTCAGAATATATACAACTAACTTTGGTGTTATTTGTTCATTAATGATTATTAAATGTAATTTGGCTTACAAAGCGCTAAAACCTTTAGCCTGTTCAAATCATTCATAATCCATTTACATTTCATTGAATTTACTGCTCACAAATGCTAATAAATATTTATATTTTTGAAAATTTTATATAACTAGTTATTTAACTGCTTACCGGAACTACTTACAGAATTTCTTAAATAACAACAGAATTGTGTTTTAGTTGTTGGAACCGACAGAATTGGATGGGATACAAATTCGGTTACCACAATAAATCTATTTTATCTGTGGTATGAAATTTTTAAACAATATGAAGAACGATATAAGGATTAACTCTGCATCACTAACTCAAAAATTCCGTTAGGATATACTGTGAGCGTCAAAAGAGAGTCAACAGTTATTTCATCCGTTTCTCTTGTTACAGTACAGTAATTAATAAAAAATTAAAAACTTTAATTGTAGTTTAAGAGGCTTATATAATAAGAGTTTAAGTCTGTATAAACAGCAAATGAAAAGAAAATATTAACAAAAATAAATCACTTTATCTTAAAATACTGATGATTTTTACGCGTCAAAAAAAGTAAACAGAAACCCGAGGCAAATTCATATAAGGTATACTCAGCTGAATTCGCTTTGAGAAATTTATACTTTAAATGTCAAAAAAATTTACTGAAAAATTTGTATTGACATCCAATGTACGAGTATATTCAAATTACAAGCGGCGAAAATAGTCACCTGATCCCTTGCGGCCACCTAGTATGGATTCGCCTTGCAGAAATCATTACAATAGATAATTAGGTCCATAAGCCAAATTACTGTCAACTTTCAACTTTTCATTTGGTTTGTTTTTGATTTGCATTCAGCAATACATTCAAACTCCTAAGCATTGATTCGTCAAGGATTTCCATTATATTTGGAAATACTTTCTTCCATTCTTCAATTAGAGCATTTTTCAAGTCGTTCTTGTTGGAAATTACCCTCTGCCTGATATTTCTGTCGATGTGCTTCCAGAAATTTTCGATTGGTCTGGTGGATGATCTAGAGCCCTGTTTTGTATCGTTGTCATTTTGAAAGACCAAGTTGCTTAAAGTCACAATTTTTCAACGATGGACGCAACATTTTCTTTCAGAATATTTAATTAATAAATTTTATGCATTGAAGACTCCCCAAAAACTAAATTACCGACTCCATATTTCACACTGCCGCCCCAGTTCATAACCCAGCCTCCGCCATGTTTGACGTTGCTTGTACCACACTTTTCAAGAAAAGCTTCATTCTTTGACTGCAATATATTTAGAAGCTTTTTCACTCCAAATATATCGAATTTGGTCTCATCACTATATAAAATGTTAATCCAGAAGTCTGCAGGTTCAGTTTTGTACTTTTTTGTGAATACCACGCGCTTTTGCTGATTCATTTTAGATATGTAAGGCTTATTCTGTGTCACTTTGCCATGTAGACCATTTTTTTAAAGTGCTTTTCTAACTATACTGGTGTTAACTGGTTTTCCAGATGTCTCTCTGATATTTGAACAGAACTTGGCAATGGATTGATCCTTACTTCTTGTACTACTGCTCATACTTCTGTGTTACGAGTACTAAGCCGTTTCGGTCGTCCCAACTGTGGTAAATTCTCTACAGTATGATGATTCACATACACGCAAAGAAAAGATATGGTTGAAAAATGGCTGACAAAACAATATTATGTTCTCTGAAACAAATGTGTGGTCGTTGAAAACTAGTTATTGTTATATTAAACATTAATTTCGTTACGATTAACACACTAATGTTTGAATTTAATAATTACATTATTATATTCATAGAAAGTGCGATATGGTTAGAGTTTAACAATATACTTTAGTTAAAAATTTGTGACTACAATATAATTTTTGTTATTGTGTAAAAAAAATATGATGTAAATAACAATATAATATTATCCAAAACCATACTATATTAAGTTTAAAAAAAATCTTTTTCAGAAACATCTTCTGTCAGTTCAGTGTTTCGTTTGTAAGCTATTGGTAGTGCACGCGTGGTGTTACATAAATAAAAAAAGTTTAAACAAAAGGGTAGATAAATAAAAATAATATGTACATATGTATGTATGTATATATCTTTATGCAGATGTCTCTGTATTTCGTGTATACACATATATATAAGTATACATTTCTATACATATGTACATACATACATTTTCTTTCAACAATATTAATTTATTTTTATTTCGGATTTACCGCACAGCTGTTTTAAACAAAAGATTTGCCAATAAATATGTATATGATTAAAAAATAAAATATTATTATTAAATTAAATTATTATAAAATAATACTGTGGTCGTATTGAACAATATTATTATAATATTAGAACATGGTATGGTACGTCTCAATTATATTTTAGTCACATCTAACAATAGTCTTGTCTTATTTAAAATAATAAGATTAGGTATAACAAAGATAATATTATTATTAAATCAGAAAATAATATTATTTAAACTTTGCTTTTCCACTGACAATAATATGATTTGACTCCAACCATATAATTCAATCATAGTATGATGCTGTTTGATTATGGTTACCTCAACCATATTTTTTCTTTGCGTGTATTTAGCTATAGTTTTTTATAGTGCAGTAATTCCTTTCGCCAATTTCTCCGATTTCACGCAATGTTTATATATATATATATATATATATAATAAATCTAAAATCATTTCTCGCCTTTCGTTGGTGGTATGCTTACCAATTTCTTATAGTTTAATATCTATGTTTGCACTTTTTCTTAGAAAATTATATACCTACTAAACTGCCAAAAATATTTTCACTACATCGGGTTGCTAGATTAGTTACTGCTTATTAAAGAATTTTAAGTTTTATTACAAAATATTTAAAGAAGACTCATCAGTATTTTAAGATAAACTGAATTATTTTTGTTATTATAATTTTATCGTTTACTGTTTATACAGAATTAAACTCTTACTGCCTTATTCATAAAAAATATTCCTGTGTAATAAGAGGTTTATGAAACAAATTTTCTATGGGAATTTGATTAGTAAACCTTTTATAAAATCAAACTTTTTTTTATGAATTAGGCCTTTATTATATAAGTCTCTTAAATTACAATTAAACTTTTTAATATATATTATTTACTGTACTGTAAGAAAAGCTTTTATACAGAGTAAATAACTGTTTACTTTCTTTTGACGCTCACGGTATATAACAATGGAGAAAGGATGGTCATCGCTTAACATAACCTGAATTTTTTTTGCCACTTAATGTATTTCTTTATACTTTAGTGACGATAATGTCATTTTATTTGTATTTCAAACTATTAATATTTCAATTTATTTCTTAGTAAAATCTACACGTTTTCCTTGCCATTTTTAGGGTTCCGTACACCAAAGGTGAAAAAGGAACCCTATTGTTTTCGCTACGCTGTCCGTCTGTCCGTCTGTCCGTCACAGGGTATTTGCTCGAGAACCGTAAGAGCTACGGACCTGAAATTTAGACAGAGTGTGTAGACCCTTGGCCGCTACAACAACAAATACATGAGAGTTGGAAATTAAAGGGTGTGCCAAAACGAGCAACGAAAAATGTTAAAATCCCATGTAATATACATACAATTGTATGTATATGCACTTGAAATTTGTAAAGTTAGTTTATTTTTATACAGACTACAACAATTAACACTAAAATTTAAAAAATTTTAATTAGAGGGTGTACCATCAGTTAATGTAATTTTGATTATGTAATTTTGATAAATTGCTGTATCTTGGAAACTGTAAGAGCAAACTTCTTGAAATTTTCAAAAACGGTAAAACAAAAAAAATCTCAAAATTATAAAATCGCCAAACCGAAAAAAAATCGCCAAAATCAAAAAAAAAATCGCCAAAACGAAAAAAAGCACCAAATTAAAAAAAATTTCTAAATCGAAAATAAATCGCGGAAAACCGAAAAAATCGCCAAAATGAAAAAATCGCCAAAATTAAAAAAATCGCCAAAATTAAAAAAATTGCCAAAATGAAAAAAAAATCGCCAAAATGAAAAAAATCGCCAAAATGAAAAAATCGCCAAAATTGAAAAAAGTCGCCAAAATTAAAAAAATCGCCAAAACGAAAAATAATTAAAAAAAAATTATTTCAGCTGAAAAAACGTAAAAAAACACTGTATTAAAAAAAATGCTCAAAGCCAACGTACGGAACCCTTCGTGCGCGAGTCAAAGTCGCACTTTACTGAATTTATTAATATATAATTTTTCTATTTTTAAGTTGGATTTTTCTCCCACCTTCAAGAATATATATAAAGCATTTAAAGCAAATGTAACAAAAATTACACCATGTAATAAGTTTTTATGCTATACAAATTCTTGTTGCTAGCAAGCTGTATAAAATGTTATAAATTAAAAATTAAAATTGCTTTTAATTTCTTTCACTAGTATTGTATGTGAGGGGGGGTGCTGTGAAAGTCATTTATGAATGATTTGCAAGTAAAAAAAACTTTTGCTAATTTTGTACAACAAATTATTCAGGTTCTTTCTTTTTGCTCTTTCTTCATTTCATTAATTTTTAAAAAGTACAAAGAGTCATAAAAAAGTTTAACATTTTTTTTTCATTGTATACGGGCATAAAACACACTCTCTTTTTAATACTAATTTATTATGTAAATAACCTACAAATTTTGAAAAGGCTTGCCAGGCTAAGTGACGTATTAAACTTTCGCTTATTCCCTCATTAACTTATGTATTCATTTAAATGCTTATAGAATTTTATACTGTCCCCTGGCAGAAACACGCATACATATATTAGAAGAAAAAGGAGAAAATTAACAGGACAAAGAACAAAATGTTGAGCTATGAAAGCAATTTAGGGAGGGAGAGGGCTAAAACATCCTCTGATTCTTCCTTCAATTCCTTGGTGGAATTGAATTGCTACTACTTTATTCACAGCTACCTGTTTTGGAACATATACTGTACAAGAAATATAACTTTCATTATTGAGACCTCTGGTATTCTGCCATTTCAACAGATTGGCCACAGATGTTTGCAAAAAATAAGCAACGCCATATTTCTATATTGCCTAATGCCAGCCATACACTACACAAGTTCACTGCACAAGTCTGGCACTGTACAGTGCGTTTGTGTAGTGTATGAGGGTGGTTGTGCTATTTATGCAGTGAACAGAGTAAATATCAAAACGATTTTGATATTTGCTCAAGTTTGAAAACGGTACAGTGGACTTTGTGTAGTGTATGTTGCAAACGCTCAGTTGTCTCGTGATTTTTTAAGACTTCAAAACAAGAAATGAGAGTAGAAAAAATATTCTGGACAAAGTTCCTAGAATTATACAAAGAATCACCTGCATTATGGCGCATTAAAATAAAAACTGCACAGTTTTCTTGTATAGTGTGTGTCACAAGCTTAGTTTACGCACTGACAGACTTGAGCACTGAACTGGTGTAGTGTATGGCCGGCATAACTAAAACTTTTATAGATATTAATTATTGTCATAAATTTTTTTTTATATTTATTTTTATTATACTAAAGATTTCTTAAATTTATAGAGCTCGGCTTTCATATAAATTTTTGAAAAATTTTCCTAACCTAGACGGCTTTTATACACGCAAAGTTGAGAAGTAATAATTTTTTTGGCATAAGATGTTAGCAAGATTTTATCGGTAGACTTTTAGCTACATTATTGCTACGACTACATAAAACTAATCGCTATTAATATGTCTGAATAAGATATTAGCCTTTTTTTGGGGGTGCACGGATTGTCAAAATCTTTGGAGGTCCTTAAAAATAATTGGTCACCAAAATCGCCATACTTGGTATAGGATTTTACTACCCTTTAGTAGTACTATCGAACCTATACTGTCAGGACCGTATATTTTTCCCAACGTCTTCATTTGTTGCTTAGGGCTAATACAGCCTATTTTTGATTTAAAATGTGTTTAAACTAGGAAACCTATAAATCAATACGGTATTTAAACCATATTTAGGGCTAATAAGGGCGACTTTTTGAGTTCAAGATTAGTGACTAAATTAACTTTAAACTTCATTTGTGATTTTTGGGTAGTCGATTATATGGTTTTACTTGATAGTTTAAGCGGCCAGTTGTGGTGGTTTAATCTTGCATTAATATTGGCAACATACACTTGTGAAACATATAATTTTTTGTAAAAATTATATGATAAAATAATTTAAACACATAAATATATATATACGTTTTATATTATTTATCTATTTCCTTTAACACGCGCAATATTTTACTTGAAAATAATAAAATATGTCAGTTTCTTCTTCTTCCCACAAAAATCAAAATGTGTTGATAACGTGTATGACTTTTGCATTGAAAATGTTGCCACTATTTTGTTCCTCAGTATGGTAATACTATACATAATAAGAAGTTTAACCTACCACTCAAAAATATCAAACTCAATTAACTAAGATTAAGTTAATTTTCGGATTAGCTAATTAGAGAAATAAAATAGTCTTAATCTCGAACCCACAAAGTCGCCCTAAATCAGTCAAAGTTTAAACGCTGGTTAAGTTAAACTAAACTCAGAAGTAAACCAGTTTAGTAAACTAATTTTTTGAGTTATGACACTATTGAAGTAAATGAGCGATATGAAAAAGGCATGAAGTATGGGCTTCTTTCTGCACTTCCTGTATGCATACATGGAGATCTACCAAGTGGGACATCACGAACAAAAATCACCAGATACCGAAGCAAGTTTGTAGGGGAGAGTTGTGCTGTCTCTCTCTCTCTCTCTTTCTTACTAAGCTGCTTCCAGCTAGACGAATATTTTTACTGGATACTATATCTTCAAAGCAACATGCCAACCTGAACTAATCTAACCTAAGCGGATGAGCATTTGAAAAACTACTTTTTGGCATCTGCCATAAACATTGGCGAAATATTTAAGGTTAAGACATTCAGTCGCCATCGCCGAAAGTGTTTGCCCTTTAGCCGACTCCAAAGACTTTGAAGTAGGATTGCTAATCTGCAACCCACACACAATATTTTTATATTGTTACTTCGGTAGTTTGTTTTCGAATGTACACAATTTTTTAGTTAACTTCTTGCTAGGCCATAGGAAGTATTTCCATTTGGACTAATTTTTGCCACTAGGAGGTCAGTTTCGTAACTATTTTGGCACCGGCTTCTTCTCCTTTAGGGGAGTGTGCCAAAGTTCAAAATTATCTAGTGATGTCGCCATGGTTACCCATAGAAATATAGTCTCGTGGCTTTACATTGCACAGAAAATGTTTAAGGAAGTTTGGTGCGATTCTGTCTACCAAACTTAACTACCCAGCAAAAAATTACACATTACCATCAGAACTACTTGCCATATAATGACTTACTTTTCTGATTACCAAATTTCATTACTCGCTTACAAATCACATTACCTAAAATTTAAAAAAATTATGTACAAGTTGCTAAATGAGGAGAATATTTTTTTTAGATTAAATAGATTACGTGAACAAGTTGCCAAATAAAAAAAGTAAGTACTTCTCAAGAATCGATTATTTTAGTCTCACGCCTTGTTAAAATCATTAAGTTGGTAATCCAGTAAGGAATAGCTTCCACCAAAAATGCTTAATTCCAAACCCGATTACCCTTTTCCAAATTTTTTGCTGGGTAATCATACATAATTTATATATTAATGCAACTAATTATGTATTTATTTTTTATATAGTCTGACAGTACTCCACCCATATTGCAAACCAAATAGTTGGCAACAAAATTGCTTTTAGCCCACCATAACCTACATACATATTTGCTCTATGTCTGCAAGAGCTATTAATTTTATTTAACTTATTTAAATAAGTAAAAACTAGCGTTAGCCAAATTCAGCATTTAATGCTCCTGCAGGCCAAAACAATTTTTGGTCAAATTGTCTACACTCGCCACTGCCAACTGTGTTACAGATTTGTTTACCACAATGAATTTGTTGGCTCCTGTTAAGCCATTTAATTAAAGCTCGTTGCCATTTTTCTTTTGTGTCATAATAAATATATTAAATGCATTTACATACCAAGTAGTTTTCTCCCGAGGGAGAAAAAAAGCCCCAAATAATATTGTCAACGCACAATAATGTCACACATTTACACTTGTACATCCATTAACATAATTATTTAATACACGTTATGATATTTACCTGAAATTAAATGAAATAATGAAGAAAAATATGAGTTACTTAAATATTAAATGTAATTAAAATATAATTTATAATAATACGAGTATATTTAAAATTGTATTTATTATTATTATTATTTTTTTTTTTTTTGTGGAAGATTTAAATTTTATAAAAGAGGACTTAAGCGAATTGCTTGTAATATTTATTTTCTTTAGCAACAATTTTTTATTTCCTTTAAAATTAAATAAAAAAGTAAGTCTTATATGACCGTGGAAAAACTGACTTACTTTTCCATAAATAAAAATGTTGTTTGTCTGCATTAAAATAATTGGATTTTGTTTGCTCGAGAATGTTTTTTTTTTTTTTTTTGTTGAGATTTTATATATATTTTATTTTTTATTTAGGACATAAATGTATTGAAGTTACTCTATTTTTATCATTTCAACGGAAAGCCACGTCCCTATAATCGGTATTGCTGTATTTTAATAGATTTTTGTAAAATATTCGCTAAAGCATATTATTAAGCCCAAAATGTGCCATTAAACAAACATTAAACATTTATTTAGTCCTTCAAACACACATTTCATAAATGTAATGTTATTCCTTATGATCCTGTTTGTATATAAAAAATTTATATAGTATATGTGGGTGGAGTATATGAATGACTTTGTTGCCGTTTGTGGGTTTATTTTTTATGGTTTTATAGAAAACATAGACAAAAAAAAAGAGCAGCACAGAAACCAAGAACATTGACTAAAGTAATAAATAGGATATGGCTGTATGCATTTTAAATTCCAGGGCTCGAAGTTTACAATGTTAGTTAAAGTTGACATAGATTACAGTCATTATAAAAAAAATTATTTTAGGCTTTAAAAAATTCAGATTTTCAGATTCTTTACACTTCAAGATATCTCAGACAAGAGTTAATATTTGGCCAGTGGATGCCAAAGAAGCTGAAAAGCTTACAATAAAATTGCACATAAAAGTTCTTCTGTTAAATCAGATGAGCCTACCAAAACATTCTTGCAGAAGTATTTATAGTAAAACATAGATAACTTTTGAAGTTAAAGATAATAATGACTCCGATTTCCATACGTTATATTCCAAAATTATACGGTCCAGAATTAATTTTCATTGGCCAATACCTATATTTCTTTTTAAATAGATTCTTAAAATTTTTACGTCATCAGCAAGGAAAAATATCAAAACTAAGGTCAAAATAACCGGAGTAGTGGACGTGTCATGCTGCTAAAAACGAAATAAATAATGACATAAATAATGATTCCTCGAAAACTATTATCGATAAGGGTCTGCAGTTTTTTTATTACGTTAGATAAGCTGTTGTTTTAATAAATTGGTAAGTGCAGACCTGTACAAAATGTAGTTAGGGTGCTATGTAATAAATTTTAAACTCCTATATTTTGGTAAAACTTAAAGTTTACTAGTGTATAACTTTTGAAGATCAAAAGGCATAAAAAAAAATTAACTATCTAAAGAAGTATGAAACTGTCTTCTGTAAGCCTTTATATACTTTTGCACCCGCCCGCGTGTAGAACACTTTTTTTATTTTAATGAAAATACTCAAAAATTATAAACAAAATTGGTATAAAAACTGTTACTATTTTTTTAAAGCTATGCTATTTATGGCGCGATACAGGAGTTAGGACGTCATTTTCGTAACAAAAATAATCGACACTATTACAGTTATAAATTTATTTTTGTTTTGATTTCTTTGTACTTAAAAGCAGAATACGGAAATAAAACAAACAAATTGTTTGATTTTGTTTTGTTTCGTTCTTTGAAGTGAATGTACGATGAGAACGATTGTTCAATTTATTTTTGTTTTGTTTTTGCACATGAGCATAAGCCAGAGAACACAACCGATCGGCTATAAGCCGGCTAATAGCCGCCACCGACCACAAACAGTCCATGAATACAAAAGAAAATACTGGGAAATAAATGGAAACGTTTTGAAATATTTGCAGAGAATTTGACATCATCATATAATACAATCTTATAGTATTGTTATTTCTCACATGAAATTTGTTTTATATAACTAAGCAGCATAGCTATAACCGGGTGTCCTAAGACACCTCTCTCCTTTTTTTTACTTTTTTTGTATTTCTACACGCACAACTCTGTCATTTGTAAACCGATTTTCCAATTTTTTTTTAAGGATGTGAAAATCTAATGAGGAAATTTTCTCCTGCATAACTCTGTCATTTGTGAACCGATATTCAAAATTCTTTTTTTGTCTGAAAGGGCTTAGTTACAGTTTTGTCCCTTAATTTGTTTTTAGATCGGAAGGGGAAATTGGCTCCCCCATGCATAAGTCTGTCATTTGTAAATCGATTTGAAAAACTATTTTCATTTTTTTTCCGGAAATCGGGGAGGAAATTGTTTCTCCTCATGCGTAAATCTGACATTTTACCATCGATTTTAAAATTGTTTTCTTTATTTGAAAGAGTTTTGATCAGTTTGATCTTAGGATTTTGTTTAACTCTATGGGGAAATTTTCTCTCCCCTCCCTCCCACATAACTTTCTCTTTTGTGAACCGATTTTGAAAATAATTTTTGTTTTGTTTGAAGAGGTTTGCCTGCAGTTTTGTAGTATAATTTTTTGTCGAAAATCGGTGGGGAAATTGGCTTCACCCCAATAGGGCAACGAAAGCATAACTTTGTCATATGTGAACATATTTTAAAAATTTTTTTTTGTTTGAAATGCTTTACTTGCAGTTTGGTCCCATAAGTTTTTGTTTTCGAAAATCTGTAGGGCATTCTGTATTATTTCCTATAAGATCTTTGCATTGAAGTCGGTTTTTTTAGTAACTATTTTAATTTAGTATCTTGCAGATATTCATATAGTAAACGGTTCAGTCTTATATACTGATGTGTATATTCAAATAATTTAAAGAGTCTACAACTAATTTATGACTGAAGAAACTAGGCTTCAAATCTAAAGTCCAATTTTAACCTTAAATTTCTTAACAACCACTGTACCGATTCTAATAAAGCTGAAACTAAACAAAAGCTCAAAATGTTATCTATCCATCAAAAAATAATTACAAAAACTCTTCATTAATTCAAAAGTTACTGAGTTTTGACCAAATCAAAACGATTCTGAAGCAGTGTGATGGGATGTGATGAAGAGCAATACTCAATTCACGAACAGTTATCCCTAAGATTTATACTGAGGCAGACTTTGTTAGTGACGAATAAGTTTTCAAGTTTTTCTTTAGTTGGTCGTTTGGAAAGCGAGTGAGTGGAACGCAAGGTGCTGCTACCATTGCGTAGAGCATTCTGAGTCGTCTTGGAAAGGGCGTCCAAGAGCAGAATAGCTTTAGATATTCTCAGTATGAATGAATGGATTGTTAATAGGAGAGATTTATTAAATTCTAATCTCCTACGTGTATTATACAAAAATGCAAATATACATATATGTACTTTTTGTTACTTGCGTTATATCATCGGTAGCACTTTCGAATTGGAAATACTTGCTCAAGGGCTCAAATAACTTAAACACTCAAAAACAAACTGCAAAAAAAAACACTCACACAACATTTCTGCTTGTTTAACTTCCGATAATATATTCGGCAGTTAGCCAAATGTTGACCATATCGACTGCTTAAATGCTTCGCTCTGTATAAATTTTCGTATATTGCCTGTGCTTTGACTGCGACTGTTTGTATTTCACGAAGCAGAAGCATGAGCAAGACTTTGCATTTGGCCAATCAAAAATGAAAAAGTCGAAACAATAGCACTTAAGACTTTTGCAATTTGGACGGAAGTTTTTAAACATTTCATTTTTCTTTGCGATATCTGCGCTTCTTTCAAAGTATCAAAGATGTGCATTTATAACAGTGGTGTCAAAAATAAAACTATAGTTGTATGTGTGAGAAAAGTTGTGTCATTCGTCTCTGAACTACATAGGAAAAAATAAATATTTGGAACAAATGCAGTTTAGTAAAGCAGCTAAAAATAAATAAAAAGGATAGAAAATTAAAAAATAAGAAGAAAAAATTAAATAAAAAAGTTGGCAGCGACCCATATTTTTCAAGTTATCGGGCTCTGAACTTTTCATAGGAAACTCTGAAAAATCTCAAAAAAAGAATTTTTAAATAGCTTATCAGATAGTAATGTGAAAAATAAGAAAAAAAACTTAATAAAAAAAATTTGCTGCAGGCCATATTTCGCGAGTTGTTGGTCTTCAAAGTTTAAATAGAAAGTGCAGTTTAGTGAAAATGCTCCAAAAAAAGTCAAAATGTTTTTTAAATATATATAAATTTCTTTCCTTAAACGTTTTACAACATCAAACACATTAAATATCGCGAAAAGCATTGGTGATCATAGAATATTTTTCGCATACCACTTCTTTTCTTTCACTGTATCTATAAACAAATTAATACACCCGCTACGCATGTGTTCTCGTCGCTGTCTCATCGACGACTAAATGAAAGAGAATAAGAATGTGTGTGATTTTACCTACCACAATTGTGCTATGAAACTGACATCAATGATTTATAATCAATTACAGCTGAGTGTAGTGCACTTTTTGCTACGTCGTCAAGTTCAGTGGATGCGAGCATAAAAATAAGAGTAAATGAGAGATGAATTGAGATGAAATATTACTTGGTGATTTTGGCACTATTTGTAGTGCTTTTAGAAGACTCAAAACGCAAAATATTGAGCATTAGTGCTGAACTAAGAAAACACCCCTTGTAAAAAATTTTTACGTTTCTTAAAATTACTTTAATAAAAACTTGGTGTATATATTTTTTTCAGTGTAAGGCATGCCTTTTTTGTCTGATATATTTCATTAAAGATGTTGATATTATTGCCGAAATAGAGAATAGCGTAGAAAATATTTAATATTGTCTAGAAAATTCGCATAAAAATCACTGAAAAAAATTTGTACTTTTCATAAAAATTTTTTAATCGAATCAACCGTTCGCGTTGTAGAAACATGGGGTAAATATTATTAAAATTCACTCGTTTGGAGCTGCACTCATTTTTCACGTTAGTGCTTTTTACTCTTTTTAAATCTCATAATTACGCTTTTTAGTATTTTTTTTAAATATTGTTGTGCTTTTAGAGCCAAAAAAAGTTGACATCACTGGTTCTTATTTCGAAGTTCGTTTCAAACTGACTAAGAAATTTTTCATTTATTTTAGATCAGACTCGGCAGCGCTTATTTCTAAACAGCGAATTTACGAAGTTTGACATTTTATTCACTGCTTCCATAAAATTAATAAGCTTTTGCTGCACTTGCTGGCGAATAAATAATATACGAGTGTTTTTTATACGTTCCCTGTTAATTTCGAAAACATCCCTTTTGGTTTATTATGTGGTTACATTTATCATAATTTTTTAATATAATGTGTGTATTATTTTCATTTTATTTTTACTAAAGCTATGGGTTTTACTATAAATTTAACCACACATACTAAATAAATGTACATACATTTAAACATTCTATTTGTAAAAATAAAAAAAAAATAATGAAGAATAAAAAACATAAAATAAAACGTATTATGTAAATTGAAAATGTTATTTGAGTGAACTAACAGCAACAAAGTGCATGAATGATACATAATAAAATTGTATTTTATTTCTATATTGAGGCAAAAATATTTATAAATTCGACTACATATTGAAATGGGAGAAATAAACCTGGTGTTCTTCATATTCCTTTAAAATATTTATAAAATGGGTTTTAAGCAAAAAAAAAAACAAATATATACACACTTTTCAGCAAGGCAAATATTTTAAGTTTAAAAAATAAACAAGAATTATAAAATACTGAATATGAATTTATGAGTGTGATATGAAAACTTGGCAAAAACACTAATGACCCAAATATAACGCATGTATTAAAATAATTTATTTTTGTTTGCCATAAATAAATTTTGTATTTAAAATTTTACTTAAATTCAAAGGAATTAGATGTGAAAAAAATATTTGTAATGCCAATATTTTATGCAGGGAACAACAACGCAAAACAAATGGAATGAAAGAATAAACAAATGTTTAAAACACATGTTGTGTTTATAATATCAAATAAAACAAACATTGAATATGATGAAAAATACAAATAAATAACAGCCTGAAGTCTATAATTTCAATAATAGGGGTATTCACGGTATTCACAGCAAAAAATTTTTTTAATAAAATAAAATAAGTCTAAGAAAACTTTAATCCACATTTAATATCAAGAGTTTTCATTCTGAAAATTTCTTAATTCTCTTCGAAAACAGTGATTTGTTATTTTTTGTTTCAAATAAAATCTTAATTAATTAAATTAAATTTTATCAGTTCAATTAAATTTTCAGTGATTCAATAAATTTTTTATTGTTTCAGTTAGATATTAAATTGTTCATTTTTAAACTCAAACATTTATTCACTTAAAGGTGCAAATTCAATTAAATTTTCGATTCATCGTCAAACATTTTAAATTTAATTTTTTTAAATGCAAAATTTCTGTATCGATACAAGCAACTTAAATATTTTTCTCTAAAATCCATGTAAAGGGCCACTCAGACTATTATACATGTATAAAGACTTTCATCACACTTTACGAGAAAGTAATGTAAAGACATTTGTTTCGACTGTCAAAAAATCTAACCTAAAGTGACATTTTATGTTCAGACCATGACACCTCATATTATATTACCCTACGTCTGCACCTGATATATTTTTATCATAACAAAAGTCAAACTTTATATTGAAAAATAATTTTTTTTATGTTAGCTCTTTTTTTCTATATGGAATTTACCATTTGTCACAACTATAAAGCAAGCAGCTGTTGAGGATTACCATGCCTACATTAATCGTTGACTTCCGGCGGCAGAGAAGTTTCAAGCATGCTATGGTTGTGGCGGCATGTGAAAATAATCGGCAGTTAAAGTAGTTGATTTAAATCAGATAAAGAAAAAGAAAATACGATAATTTCGCTAATTTTCAAACATGGCTTACACGAAAAATTATTCAATACGTTAAGATGAAGACATAAGTCATAAACGACGGCACGGTATCGGCGTCTAAACAGACGACTTGATAGTTGGGTTATTACTTCATTTTGTAATAATGCTACTCTGATCAGATGAAAAGTCTTATCATTTAGAAAAATTTCAAAAAATGGTCAAGTATTATGGGATGTCAAATATTTATCGTATTATTTACCATTCGTTATGACAGTTTGCATTTACAATATCGCACTTGCACGTATTATTTGAATTTTTGACATGTATTAATATAAAGTATAATAGTCTGAGTGGCCCTTAAAGAATATCTGAAAAAACTTAATAAATAAATTTTAGTTTAAAATCCTGTGATACAAAAATGCCAAGACCTGCCTTAAAAACACTTAGGACGACTTTTTGAGTTCAAGATTAGTGACTAAACTAACTTTAAACTTCATTTGTAGTTTTTGGGTAGTCGATTATATGGTTGTACTAACTAGTTTAAACTGGCAATCGTGGTGGTTTAATGTTACATTAATATTGACAACATACACTTGTGAAAGATATCGTTGGTTGGTTTCTGGTTTGCTGCAGACATAATGTATTTGGAATATACTGTGCCGCAAACCAGAAACCAACCGACAATATAACTTTTTGTTAAAATTATATAATAAAATACTTTAAAAATACATGAATAAATGTATATTTTTTTATATTATTTATCTATTTCCTTTAACACGCGCAATAGTTGTAAATAATAAAATATGACAGTTTCTTCTTCTTTCCACAAAAAAGTGAAACTGTGTTGATGACATGTATGACTTTTGCTCATAAAATGTTGCCACTATTTTGCTCCTCAGTATGGTAACACTACACATAATAAGAAGTTTAAACTACCACTCAAAAACATCAAACTTAAATTATGTGAGATTAAGTTAATTTTCGGATTAGCTAATTAGACTAAACTAATTTTAATCTCGAACCCAAAAGTTGCCCTTTAGGTGTGCGGATAAAACCACTCATCCCAAGATGGGCAGGTATTAAACAATTTGAAACGTACTTGAAAAACTAATATGTGTTTTCATACTTCGAAAATTCGAAATCGAATATGTCATGTTCCGTTACTTTTCTTGTAAGAGGCAAAAGCGGATTTTTTCCTTTTGCACACAACTCTTGGCATCAAATACTCGGAATGGATAAAACTTTACTTATGCAGTTGTGCATAAACATCATATAAATCAAGAGGAGGGAGTACAAACGTATGTTTTTTACTTAAAAGGCTTGGAGTTAAGGACAAATTTAGGAAGAGGATATAATAATTGAAGTAATAACAATAGAGCCTAATTGCAAATTGGAAGATTGGCAGCACTTACTTGCTCCTCCAAACACTTCACATTTTTTCGTAAAGTAAAATGTTAAACAATAAAAAATCAACTTTTTTTTAAATATTATAGAAGGCTTTTTTAAGAATGATTTGCAATAACCCTTAAGAAAATCTTTATATCCATCAATCATATTCCGTTAAACTGCTACAACTAAAAAAGAGACATTCTTAACTCTGCTTAATAATTTTCTGCCTTAAATTTTCCTCACCATGACAACCCATACTATTTTTTTTTTCAACCGCAACTAGAACGTTTGCAAAATGTTCATGTTTTGCACAACAAATTTAATCAAAAGTATTGGAAAATTGCTAAATTCAATACAAAATACTTGGCTCTTTCATATACACAGGATGACAATAAAAAATTTCAATGTAAAGTTTTCTATTTTATTTTATCCCTTTGATTATTGTGTTTGGCTTCATTCTTCCTGCCTGTGAGCTTGAGTATTTGGAATGTAAAATAAAATAAAATAAATCGAAATTGTTTTCGAATCTCATTCAATGTGTAAGACATCTAAAAAATAAAATATGCAAAATACATTTCAAGAAATAAGAGATAGACAAGTATAAAAAATATAAATTGATAAAAATGATTAGTGTTGCTATAGGGTATCCTTTTTTAACTTTTTGATTCAATAAATATGTTTGTTAGTTTTGATATTGCGAAAATTAAAAAAAAAATGCATAAATACATGACAGGGAAAGTTAAGAGGCACTCTAAGGGCCGAAAGAATCGATTAATTTTCATTTATTTATTTATTATATGTTATAAATACAACTAAAAATTATATCATAACTTAATTTAAACGAGAATATTAACAAAGACCTTCACTTTGTAGTGAAACAGACCAGGGTGTATGGTGGGAATCGAACCCACAACCTCCACGCTGATAGGCTTTGGCGATTCCTATAGTAGACAACACGTTTTTTCTAATGCAATACACAGAGCAAACAGTGCCTACTAAATAACTCATAAAATAGAACAAAATTAATAAGAAATCTTTATGTTTTTTTTAATAAGGAAATCTTATTAATTTCATAGGGAAAACCTTTTTGAAAAAATCAAGAAGAAATCTTCTAGTTTTTATTAGGTTATGTTATTGATTTATTCAATAAGGTTTTCTTCTTGTTTTTATTAGGCGACCTCATAAAAAATAAAAAATTGCGTCTTTTCTCTGTACTTATGTATTTTCATTTAAATTCTATACCATATACATATGTATGTATGTATGTATGTAGTATATTGTGGATGTTATTTATTTATACATACATACATACACATTATGTTATATTCTTAACTAACTCACTCACCAAGTATTGAACCAGCAAACTTCTACCTGATAGAGAAGCACTCTAACCAATATGATAACAAGCAGCCTGAATAACCATTGAATTTATTGTGCAAACATTCTTATACAAAAATGAAAAAGATCATGAAAAAAAGTGTATCTATGTCTATTTATAGAAACGAAATAACAAAACACCTCATAAAATCAAGAATATTTCCTTATTAAAAAAAATCAATAAGATACTTTACACATAATCATATAGGAACCTACTGAAATCAAAAGAAAATCTTAATGAAAAAATTAATAAGATGGCCTAATAAAATCAAGAAGAAAATCTTTTTAAAAAAATTAATAAGGCAACCTAATCAAATCAATAAGAAATCCCTATAGTTTACAATTTATAAGAAAACCTAATAGAATCAAGAAGTTTTTCGCTATGGATTGTTTTTTTTTTGGTGCCAAAAATAACGGAAATTGAGTAAAAAAAGTTGTGAATAATAAGATTTCTTCTTGATTTTATGTGGTTTTCTTCTTGATAAAATTAATAAGATTTACCATATAAAATTAATAAGGAACCTCTATGAAAAAATCTTCGTTTCTTTCTGCTGGGATACCCCTTAGCCTAAAAACGTTTCATAGAGAAAATCTTCTTGATTCTATGAGGCAGTTTTTTCTCTGTGTATATCCCAGCTCTCTAACTGCATTTGTTTTGCCAAAAATTTTGCTTCAAAATACACTTTTGATAAAAAAAAAGTAAAAATTAATTAACTTCAAAATCGTTTTGCTCCAAAATTTATTTTATCTGAGCATAGGTCCCTTTTGAAATTTCTGTGAAATATTATTTAGGACTTTTCTTTATTAAATATGGATAGAAAATAATTCAAAAGTTTAAACAATAATTTTTTATTAACAAAAAAGTAATACTCATACAACAGCTCTTTCGAAATTCGTGGCAAACTGTAAAATGTTTAAAAGCTCCATCTCGGCCTTTTTTTGTAATTTGTAATCGCAAATTCTATAAAATTTGCTATTATTCAAGCCAGCTAAACTATTACAAATTCGATTTTCACAATCATCGTAGGGATTCATTCAATGGATGCTTTTGAGAAAGTTTCGCCACATTTTATTTCATTTACTTCAATTCTTTTTACATTTATTTTGTTACCTTTCTTACCTCTACGTTCTCTAACATTAGTGTGTGTGTGTGTGTGTGTGTGTGTGTGTGTGTGTGTATATGAGTGTGTTTGTGTGTATTTCCTTTATGATAATGTTGTCACCATGTTGTAGCCGTGGCTGTGGCTGATTTTGTCATTGAACGCGGTTTGTAGGGATTTTATTCAATACTTAATACAAAAGTTTCTTCAGCACAGAAAGAATTTTCCAATTTCAATTTCTTGCACAGAAAAGTTCAAGGAGAAATATAAAAAAATATATTAAACATATTTCTTCAAGTATTGAAAACTAACGATGTTTTATGCTTGTCGTTATTGGCGTAAATGGTCTCCAAGGGGACTGGTGAAATACATGAACATTTTTTTTATTTTCTTTTTTAGCAAAGTCGTATTTTATATCCCCGCTGGTGCGTTAAGTTCACTGTAGTAGTCGTATGTAGTCTGTGCAAGTACGTTTTTGCGTTTGTGAATTGCGTTCAATATGGTTGTTTTCGTTTAAAGGAAATGAATCTCCGTTTCCTTTCTCATTTATTCCATCTCTTTTCTTTTTTCTTTTCCATTTGGCGAATTTTAGGTTTCCTTCGTTTTTTTTTATTTACATAATGGCTTTAAATAGTTATAAGTTGTTAAATTGTATTCGAGATTACAAATGTAATATTAAAATTTATTACTATTCTTTGCTATATTTGTGTCCTTTTCTCAATAAAACGTATTTTTACTAGTTTTTTTTTTAATTTTATTTTAAGGATTTACAGTGTAAGTCTATAAGTGCGGAAAATAAAACGTTCTAGGATAATGAAATTTTATTGAATATTGAAAAACGTGACTTAACCATTTAATGAAATTTTTTTTGTAAGGACGAGTTTTAAATGAAGTTTTTCCGGATGAAAAATCAATTTGTAGTTGAGAGTCTTTTTTCTTTTGCATATCTTTAGTGCTTGAATTGTGTATGTTTTGTTATAGAAACTACATTTTATTTCACTTATGGTTCAATGAGACTAAATATTTTAGGCATTTAAGAAAAAATTAAGGCAGTCAGAAAATTGAAGAGAACAAATGCATCGAGACACAAAAATTGGTGTTGCAAACAGTAGAGAGTTTAATAAAAAATATTACCCTGCAGTATCTTATTCTCGTGTAGCGAATTCAAAAGTTAGAAAAATTGATGTAGATACAAGAATACAAGCAAAAAACAGGGCAAATCAGTAGTGACAGCACTCCATAATGTTGTCGGATTGATTGTGAAATCGTTACACTAAAGGACTATGCTATGGGGGTCTTCCTGAACATTGAAGGCGCTTTCAATAATGTCTCTACGGACTAGTCTTGGGTCGAACTCGTTCTCTAGTTCATTTTTGCCACAAACCAATGATCAAACTCATGTAATTTAAATGGGTTTGATGGGTTTGAACTAGTGAACGAGTTCGACCCAAGTCTACCACGGACGCAATTAAGGAAAGCGTTTTGGTTCGGTGCTCATTTACTACTCCAGAACTGGGTTAGCAATCTCTTAAAGTATAGAATAGTATCTGCAGAATTATGCAGAGGAAGAGTTCTTTCACCGCTTCTTTGGATGCTGGTCGCAAATGACAATCTCATGTAGTTCAAGGTTAAACCAGCTAGCATTATGGCATATGCAGACGACATAGCCATTGCCATAACTAGTAAGTTCCCCGACACAATTAGTTCCATCATGGAGTCCTCGTTAAAGGATATTCATAGATAGGCAGTCAGGGTAGGTCTGAACTTAACCCTGAAAAACTGACCTTGTGTTTTTTACTAAAAGGAAATTCAAAGAATGGAAAGCACCAAAATTAGATGGTATATCGCTCTCACCCTAAACACATATGTACAAAGTACTTGGGAGTTATTTTGGATAACAAACTGACGTGGCAACTTAATATAGGAGGCCACCATTGCTATATACGCATGTAAAATTATGCTGGGCAAGACATAGGATCTTTCGCCTAATCTTACATATTGGACCTACACAGCGGTAGCCAGGCGAAAAGTATGCATTAATTTGGAATGAACAAGTAGTAACATTAACATACATATGTTAAGTTATACGTAACCTACTTTAGCTCCTTAAGGCTTCGTTATTCTTTACTTCCTCTTGCTGTTGCTGTTCTGTGCTGTGCTGTGCCATTCTGTTTTTAAATTTTAATAGTTACTTTTTCTGTAATACATTATCAGCTGTTTGTGACCAGCATGTCAACAGTTTTCCACTAAAGTGATGTGTTTTGCATCGTCCATTGTTATGTTTCAATATAGTCTTATAATTTTCAGGTAAAAATTTAAATTTTTAAATTCTTAAAGCACAATAACAGTTTATTTCGAAATCTTTTTATTTATCAGTTTGAACCGAAACAGAACAGAACGAAAGAGAACAACTAAAGGCTTGTATAACATTTCTGTAAACAAAAAAAAATCAGCTGATCCGTAACAAAACAGATAGTAAAAACTAATTCTGCCTTTAGGCTTATACCCATACAAACCAAATTTAACATTTAGCTTAGATAACAAATAAAAGTCACCTGGCTTAGTGGGGTCACATTATAGATGCGCCTTGGCTTTTATTATGAAATGTCTCTTTTTTTCTTCGCATCACTAGTAGTGATGCCAAATATCCTACAGTTAAAAACCGCAAAAATGTATAGAACCCTTAAAAATATCGAAACCCGATACTCGTAAATATATCGGCGATATATATCGAAATGAAAAATCATAATTCGAAATGAAAAATTATAAGAGAAACCTAAAGATGATTTCAAGATACAAATACCTGTCGCATGATACCCATTTTGGTATAAATCACCGGCTTTTTATTTTTTTCGTATTTACAAAATGGCGTCTGTTCGCCGCCATATTGAAGTTTGATAACTGTCTTTAGTGACACTCATGGGATTAAGACAAATCGATTGCTGTAAGAATTATCTAAATCGCTCGACGCGTTAGGTTTATATAGTGCCGCAAAAGAACACACATACATACATACATACATAGGCCAGAGCTGGCCACCAAGAGAAACACGAGAGAAATAACCCTGCAGGAAATGGAACTGACACAATACTAGTCACGTGATCGGTCTCTAAGTGATAGCGAACAGTCCGAGTTCTAACACTTCCTATGAAACGGACCAGTCACTTTTACATGGGGATGGCCTAGGATGGGGTTAATTGATACTTTGTATACGCCTTTTGACTTGTCACTGAACTATCCCACAGTGACCTATTCGGTGTAGAATAATATAAATTATTTAAAAATGTCATTCCGAAACTCAACTAAAAAAATTATTCGTAGTACATAATACATGCCCTAGCGGAGTCTTTCTTATATAGACATACTATACAAAAAAATATTCGTAGTACATATAATGAACTAATAGTGAATAAAAGTAAAGGAACAAAAATGTGTTCAGGTAACAATTACCCGGCTTTAGTGGAAACACCTCATTGACTCTAGCAAACACAAATGAAGCTTAAATTAACTTAGATACATTGGCTGATTAGCTAGTAGAAATTCAATTCTCAGTCTGGATTGTAAACTTTTAATATACTTTTGAAATCTGAAATTTGAATCTATTTCTGAAAAGCATGAATTTGAATTTGAGATACTCGTATTGTCAAATTTTCAACTTGGCATTTCCTGAAGCATACGGCACTTTTTTTTGGGAATGAATTCTGGCGTATAATAGATTAATGTCCAAGTGGTCCTATAAAACGTGCATACTCAGAATTTCTTGAAGTTCGAGTTTTCAGGAGTTCTTCGAAAAATTTTAAATTTGCCCTACCTGTATTAACATTTTCTAATGTTAGAAACTGTGAAAACTGTGTATCTGAAGTACATACGAAACTGTATATGTGCATTTTACACATGCCGCTTTCTAAAAGATATTTTTTTGATGGATCATGTCCCGCTTTCAGCTGCAAATGAAGAGAAAATCCAAAGAAAAAATAACATATATTTATATTATTTGACAGGTTCTGGACTCAGCTAGAATACTAGCACGAGTCCCTATAAATAGAACGAGTTGTGGCAAAGCATGTTGTGATGTCTGTTGAAGTTTTTTAGCTTTTAAGATGTTTAGTAATTCTCAATTGCTTTATGGTCGATTTTATATAATTCCAATTTTTCTTTTAAGAATTTGGTTGGACATTTTCTGATAAATTTGCATTAGGATGAATGTAATACAGCGTATAGAAAATATTAAACAACATAGTTACCTTAATATAGAAACCACCCCACTCATTATTATTATTTTTTTTTTTTTTTGAAATCAAGGTTTTTACATTTTTCAATGTATTAGATACATCACGGAAATGGTGAATATGTAACCATTTACACGATTTATCTTCTTTTCACCATACACTACGCCCCACTTTTTTTAACACTCCCATTTTCTCAAGTCCTACGACGAGTACGCTTGGTTCAATTGTCACCAAATTTTCTGCAGGGGAATTGGCGTATGTGTATTCATTTGTATAAAAAGCCAATTGATGTTCGGCGATCTGGTGATACTTTGGACAGCTCAGACATAGGCTGAATAATTACTTTAACGGCCTGGCCCACGATGTCACCAGAAATCGTTCGATCGACAACTTGTATTGCAAACAACAATTACTTTAGAAAATTTGTTGTTCTTTGCAATACAAGTTGTCGACCGAACAATTTCTCGTGACATCGTGGGCCAGGCCGTAAGTTTTTTTTCACTGGTTCAAAATTGTTGTTGTTTTCAATATAAAGCGCAAATATGCAATTGCATATTTTTTCTTCTGTTACATATTGATGCGGTGACAAAATATTTATCCGTTTCAGAACTTTTTATGAATTTTGGCATCGATTTGTTAGTGCATATTTTTGCATATTTTACCCTTTAAAGCATGTTTTTGCATATGTCAGTCTTACATGCATATCTTCAGCATTTCTTCGAATTTTCAGAGCATATTTTGATACTTTATAGAATTTTTTTGCATATTAAAATGCATACAATCAATCAAAATTTTTATTTTTATTTTAAATAAAAATACATCTTTCTCAAGGTATTGTAAAATACTTCGTGTATGGTCGGGTAGTATCTTTTTTTAATTGTTATATATTATGTTATTAACTTTTTTCTATTCTAAATTTTAAAAATATGAATTTTTCATTTGTCAGCTTTCCCTCTGTCTAAGTTTTTGTTAATATTAATGACCTCGTTTTCTTATTAGCGTCTGCCTAAACAAAGAAATAAGTCTTAATTCACATTTAAACTTCAAAGCTAAGGCATGAATGATTTCATAAATGTATGTATATCTTCAACTTGCAATTACGCAATAGTTCTTAAAAGCCCCGACAGCCGACAATTCTACAAAACATTAAAATAGACAAACAATACCCCAAATAAAAACTCAAGACATTTGTTGTTTTTTCTTCTATTCCTCTAATAGTTTGCTGCTTAATTTGTTAAGATATTTTTGCTTAAGTTTCTTTGATAATTTGTTTCAATATGGAAAAATTGAGTTGTTAAAACAAAATTAAATATCATTGAAGCGTTAACAATTTCAAACAGCGTGCAACACGGTGGCACACTGCACTACCGCAACGTCTTAATGACAAACATTATTTGTAGTTTTTCTTTTTTTTATTTCAAAACAATCAAAATCATTGTGGGGAAAATTAACAAAACAAAAATAAAATAAAACATCATGAAAATTTGTTGCAATTGAACAGCAGTCGTGTAGCCAAATAAAAACAAAAAAAAAAAGATTCTTTAGAACTTTATAGATATTCTAACGAATATGGTTCTGATTGTGATTTTTATTTTTTATTTTTTGTGAAGGGAGGTCAACCAGAACATTAATAAGTATGATTTGTGCTCCAAATGTAAAGTTTAAAATTAAAATTTTTGTTCTTTGCATTCATTCACAAAACGCATTAAAACAATCATAAATTATCTTCACTGTACGAGTCAAGCGTAACTATGCCAATGCTTGTGGAAATCAATTATGGTCATCAGTAATTACTACACAAATAATACTGGGCTACAGTGGAAACTCAAAATGCTTGAATACTTTTTTCTTTATTCGACTGCGCAACGCAAGGAAGGGTATTGTGTTTATCAAATCTATGTAAAGGGTGATTTTTATTGAGTGACACAAATTTAAATCATAATAAAACCAGGATATATATTTTTAATATCAATGAAACGGGCTTTATTGATGTTATATTTGTGTTATAAGATTATTTCTGATAGACTGTATGCAATAATTTCTAATGCACTAGTTAGTAGTGTGTTCAAATAATTTAACACAAAAGAACTACATATCGCTCATTTACTCGAAGAACGTCATAACTCAAAAGAACAATTTTGCCAGAAAACGCGTTTGAAATTTACACACTGCTTAATTGAAAAAGAAAAATTTATTTTTCTCGCAAGAGTGAAGTAAACAAGATATTTATATGAAATTTTTACAGAATATGAAGAACGATATAAGGATTAATTCTGCATCATTAACTTAAAGAACCCATTTTTTCGTAAATGAGCGATATGTTATATTTTAGGTATCACAATGGAACCAATTGGGTCTCCAAGTGGAGGTGCGGTATAGCATCACCCTTCCTAATCTATTTTTTAAGTTATCTGCTGTAGCTCCAATAAAATTATAAATTTTTCTAGTTTATCTATATTTATAAAACAGGATGTGTGATGAAATTTTCAAGGAATCTTCAGAATATTCAGGCGGGCGACACTGTGAAGTCTGATTTTTGGGGAGTGGCAAAATCCAATTTTCATATTGCACCACCAATGCCATGTATATATATTTTTTTTTGCCGGGAGGGGAGGTGTAGCGAAGCACACCGGGTTAAAACTAAAATTACTAAAAATTTTAAAGAAAAGTTTTTAACATGTAGGGAAAAAATTGATTTTTTCTTTAATGCACTGGCAGCATTGATACAATTTTTGAAGAAAAATAAATCTAACCTAGAGAAAGGAAAAAAATCATCGTACGAATGTAAAATTTTTTTGGAAGCAACTTTTAAAGGGAATTTGAAATAAAACTAGAATTTTAAACTATCTTATTAATTGGACCTTTCAATTTATTTACGTGAAATAGTCAAAAATGCTTTGCGCTTTAAAGATAACAAAATACAGAGGGATACTGGCACTGCTTTCTTCCCAGAGAAAAGCCAGGTAGTCGTTATGAAAACTGCAAAGATGTTGAAAATAAAATAAATACTCATAAGTAAAAATGCTCATCAAGTTAAAACTGAGTACGTATAACTAAAAGCAACCAACGACTATGCTAATACACATCCCTTAAATTATGCAGCACAAACGTCTATAAGTAAAATTTATACATTGAGTCAGTTGCAATCATACACATTTATATACAAATACTCGGATTATTTATTCGGCTAATTATGAGTATATACAAGAGTATTTTATTTGCACACACTTCAAGCATTAGTGCTGCTAAGAAAATGGAGTTGGTAATAGATTAAAATGACATTGTGTTCGACTGATGGAAACGCAGTGGTGGAAAGCGCGATTTTATAATTGTCAACTGTGGTAAAAAAAAAAGAATTTTAACTAAATACATATTTACCACATTAACGTCCTTTTTACAATTTGCTTTATCGACTTCGACTACGACAGTTTCGTCCTATATTAAAAAAAAATTTTGCCGTGGTCTTTAATCTATTAAAAAAAGGGCGTAGTAAAAGTCGAAATATGCCAAACAAGATAAGGGGGAATGTATAATTAGATTTAAGGTAAACTTTAACTGAAGGTTTTTCAAACCAAACTTGCCGTTGAAGTCCCTGCTAGCTTTTAATTATACATTGTGACGAATTTCAAAATATCAGTTCATTAACGATTTTTGTTTAAAAATTTTAGAAAAAAAAATTCGAATAATACCTGTTGCTTAAAGGTTATATTTGTGCTGAATTTTACCTCCTTATTACAAGATTAATGTCTTCAAACACCCAAAGCATTGTTTCCATGCCAGTTCACACCCACAAATGCATATAGGGGGGTACGATGAATAAATACTCTAAGTATTAAGCGTATACATATTTACTTTGTCCGCATAAATAGCGATACTCTGAGCACAAGAGTACTCCGAGTATAAGTATTAGTATGGCAGACGCTAAGTATGCCAATGCGTAGTCCCTTTCTTTTTATAGTTGTAGAGTATTTTTGAGCGCATAAATTAAGCAGATGTACTCTTGTATATTGGCATCGGCTATAGCCAAAGTTGGTTGAAAAGAAATATGTGCGCATATGAATTTTTTGTGCCACAATTGTGAGTATAGGCAGGTACTAAAATTAAAAGGAAATAATTTTTTTAGTACTTATTGTCATTCCATGGTTAACAGTACAGCTTATTTCATCATATTGTATTTTATCTTGTAAAATAATTGCATACAACATGATTTGTACACCCACCTCCATAGTCAAGATTTTTTTTATATCTTCATTAAGTTACACATGAATTGAAAGCTTGAAACTCATCTTTGTAAAACAACATATTTTCAGTTACGACTATGTTGCAATAAAGCCTCGATATGTAAAACGTAAATGAACTATAATTCTTTTGAAATAAGCATGAAAGAAAAACTGTTGATGTACACCAGTCATGATATAGGGGCCATAATACTTAAGACACTCTGAGAGAATTTTCTTTGTAAACTTCTATTTTAACACAAATTCTTAAAACATATAAAAGTACAATAAAGAAAAGTTATGGCTTTCTTTTTTATTTCGAACTTTAACTTATTAGACAGCATGATAATAAAAACGAATATTTTACTTTCAGACATCTAATTAACAATAATTCTTTATTGCTTGTACACGCCTTGTGAAAAAAGTCCAACTAAACTTTCATCTGCAAAAAAAAAGAGAAAAACTGTGTTAAGCTGCCTATTATCAAGTTAGTTGCAACAGTGAGTCAGTCAGCTTTTATAAAGTTATAAATAAAATGCCCTACATTAAGAAAAGCATAATGTTTTTGTCCTCATGTTTTGACTTAAAAAAAACGCAACCGTTTATTTAGGAATAGTTTCAGAAAAGTGCAAAAAATTTAAATCTTACAGCAGCCCTAGAAACCTAAAATGTTAGAATTTTTCGAGTGAAAGCCAATTTTTGTCATTCTGTGAAATACACACAGAAATATGTATTTCTAATGAAAAATTTTGTAAAATAAATTAAAATTGTGTGCATTAGTTTTTATTAAACTACCTTTTGTTTAAGCCCACTTTGGACTTAACTTCCTAAAAAGATAAATTTTTGTCACTAATCTTTAAAATTCCATGCAAATTCGTTTTTAAGTCCACCTGCACTTTTAAGATAGGTGCCTAAAATTCTTGGTAATTTTACCAACACATGGGTAAAATTGCACATTGACCATATTTTTTGCCAATTTGAAATTTATTATAGCTATGCTATTTATGTCACGACACAGAAGCTAGGACGTAATTTTCGTAACAAAAATAATCGAAACTATTACAGTTATAGATGTATTTTTGTTTTGATTTCTTTGTACTTAAAACCAGTGTGCGAAAATAAACGAAATAAATTGTTCGATTTTATTTTGTTTCGTTCTTTGAAGTGAGTGAAACAAAAACAAAACAAAAACAATGATAACAATTGCTCAATTTGTTTTTTTTTTTTTGTTGTTTTTAAACATAAATACAAACCAGAGATCACAGTCGATCGTGTGTAAGCCGCCGCCGGTCACAAACAATACATTAATTTAATCGTACGCCTCTAGAAAAGAAAATAATGGGGAAAAGCTTTGTTTTCGTTTAAGCAGTCGTTTTTTTTTTTGTAACTATTTGTCTGGCGTTTTTCATTTCACTAATTTTTTATTTTGACGATTTTTTGTCGTTTTTATATTTCATTCCATTACCGCCAAAAAAGCTTAAGCGACATAGTTTTCGAACTTAACTTGCAATCGTAAATAATCGAGTTTCGTCAATAAAAAGAAATTTAAAAATTATTGATTGTTTGATTTAAAAAATTTTCAATGTGTCGACATTTTTAATTTTTGTCGTTTTTTTTAATCTTGGCGATTTTTTGGTTCAAGCGTTATTCTTTTAATGATTTTTTTTTCTGATTTGAGGTTTTTTGCATATTAGAGTTTTTGTTTCATTTTAGCAATTTTCGCAAGTTTTTGGCTTTTAATTGTATTTAATGTGATTCTTCGTTTTACAATACTTTTCTACTTTAGAAAAATATCTTTAGACCCAATTTTGATATTTTGAAATTTTTCTGAAATATTGCAATAATATCAATCTCTTAAATTAAAATTTCATTTCAAGGTTTTATTTTATTTACTAAGTACCAGACGTGGTACAATTTCACCCCGCATTTGCTCAAATTCCCAAAAAAAGTGGAAGATTTTTTTAAAACGAATTAAATTTTTTCGTTATGTTAAGTACTTTAAGGACTATTATTACAACTTGCCTTTACCTAAAGGTATGATTATATCTGTCTGATAAATAGTTTTATGTTACTACAACTTATAGTTTTTATTGTTATTATTATTAAAAATAATAATATTTAGGAAATTTATTATTCGACATATTGTCATAAGTTTATTTAAGTTGAAATTTATTTGCTGGTGCTTAAGCATTGTCTGTATATTTCATTGGTGCTTAGCCAAATCATCAGTAGACTTCAACCACATATTTTGAACAGTCTACTGATGTTTTGGCTAAGCACCAATGAAATATACAGACAATGCTTAAGCACCAGCAAATAAATGTCAATAAAAATAATAACCCAATAAGCAATTTTGCTTATTGTTATTCAAGTCACATATTCAATTGTCAAGGGTTGAATTATACTTGATTTACACTTTATTTCAATAGCATTCTCCAGTAAAAAGGGATCTTGAATTTAATTCGAACAATTCAATTGTATTAAAGTTGAATTCAAGTCTTGAATTATACTGTAATTCAACCTTGTATTACAATTGAATTCAACTGTATTTCAAGCTTCCAACAAATGCTTTTAAAATATAAAGGAAAATGCAATCGACAAATTTTCTTACAATAATTTTCTGCATATCTACCTTAACTATTGTTTTCACGTTTTTAATCACCTTTCGTTTTTTAAAAATTCACTTTTTTATTTATCTTTGATGTTTTTTACCACAATTTAAATTTTATTAATAAATAAATTATTTATTTGACAAGGTTTGAACATATATGTATGTATGTTGTTTGATTTTTTATTTCAAAATATTTTCAAACTTGAATATTACTGGAAAAAATGCTTGAATTCAACTTTGTTTCCAGTTAAATTTCAAGTGCTTGAATTTTAATTTTTGAGTGCTTATTGGAAATATTTAATAAATAAAAAAAATAATAAATGAAGGTTTTGTGCTGGAAAGCCATTTATCGGTACGAAAAAATGTTGTCTTTAACTAAGGGCAAGTTGTAGTAATGACCCTAGGAAGATAAATAGAGTATAAAGTTCGAAAATTCAGTTTTCACCGTTGAAAAGTCAAAATACTGAAAAAGCATTAAAAATATCTCCACTTGTTTGTTAATTAAATTTTACAGGCGTTTCTCTTACTGTAAGGGCCTATTTCAACAACTTATTTAAAAATCATTTCATATTTAAATGTCTTTTTTCCATACAAAATTTTAAGAAAATCGACATTTAAAATTGAATTGATATTTAAATAAGGTTGGTGAAATTGGCCCTAAAGGTACGGTCACACTTGACAAACATTTGCCCAAAAAAACGTAACCAGTGAATACTAATGAGAAACCTTTTGATTCAGAGACGTGTTTATTAAGTTCAATAGTTTCCAATAATATTGTAATCTATAATTTTGTTTATTTGTTAAATACGAAACTAATTCGCTTAATAAACACGTGTCTGAAGCAAAACATTTTTCATTAGTATCAGTTCTCTCTTTGATATCTATATAAATCAGCAAGTTTCGCGAGTGTTTAAGCTTCGAAATTTATGGTGCGCTAAAAAAATAGCGCCATAGACATATAAAGTTTGACTGGCGTAGGTATCTTAAAGTCGACTTTAACTCTCAGCAGATGCAATAACACTTGTCGTGATCCCTCTGGGATATGTTTCATTATTTCTGCTGTTGTTATTGACTCTTGCAAGTGTTTGCAGATTTCTAATTCTTACTCATCACTTGAGTCAAACAAGTTTTTAGTTTGTGATACCGTTACCAGTTTTCCTGTTGCGTTTTCTTTTCTTTTTTCTCTATTGCCCTCTATGTCCTAGATCGTGTTAGCCAGCCTTTCGAGAGCAAGTGATTTTGTTGACTAGAAAATATGTTTGTTGTAGGAAGAGCGACTGAAAAGCTATTTTTAAGCATACACCAAATTGGAACTTTGTCAAACTGTTCCTTTTTATAACATTTTAATATAATAGCCCAATTCACAATCTAGGGCAAATGGTTTTGCATCGTATATTTGCCAAATGGTATAGTATATTGATACTCACCACTAATAGTTGTTAAGTGGTGAGTATCAATGATACTAATCCATTTTGCACATGCTACGATGTAAGACCATTTGCACAAGATTATTAACTGGGCTGATATTTAATATAATAGCTGAGTTCACAATATTGTGCAAATGGTCTTTCATTGCAGCATGTTCAAAATGTTTTAGTATATTGATACTCCCCACTTAAAAATTCCTAGTTGTGAGTATCAATATACTATACCATTTTGCAAATATACGATACAAACCCACTTAAACAAGATTATGAATTGGGCTAATATATTTCAAATCACTGCTTCTCTCGACCTCGTATGTTAGATTTCAACATTTGAGCAAGTCAGTCAGCTTTTTTTCATTAACAGCTTTTTTGCAATTTCCCCTCACTCTTATCTCATTTTGGATCCGTCCGTGACTGTGTTACCTGCCCCATGCTCTTTTATTTTTATTTGCTTTGTTTTTATTGTTGTTATATTTCAAATGCATCATAAAGTGGCCGTTCATTCAAATGTCTTTTTAACCGTTTAACTTTGTTAGAAGAAACAACAATCAGCTTGATACAAAAAAAAATCAAAGACTCCAAAAAAAAGTGGCACTGGCCTACGAGACTGGTTTTAAGAAAACAACCAGAAAACAAGCATCTAGATAGAAAAACTACAAAAATAAATAAAACAAGTCACTTGGAGTAGGTGTTTACCGTTTAGAGTGAAACGTTTTGCTGACTGAGTGGTTAATTGTCACAATTTTTTATGTCACTGTTTTTTTTTGTTTCTCTTTTGGTTTTTGTTGCTTGTTTTTTATTTTGCCTACTTGTTCGTTCTGCTGGTTTGAACGTTACAATAAATTTTTCGAAATTAAGATTTCAAACACAACTAATGTTGAAAGCAAATAACTAATTTTAATTGTGACTTAAAAATAAGAAACTGCAAATAATTGCTAACAAATTCACAAAAATTATTATACTGTCGCCTGAACAGCAAAAGAGCCATAGAGAAATAACTTTTACTTAATTATTAGTAAGCTTAAGGTAAGATTTGCCTCTAAGGTATTTCACTTTTTAAAATATTTAATAAGTAGTTTTAAGGTATGCAAGCCTCTCAAGTGATAACCATTAAGCTTTTCTCCAGGCCACACTAAAATCAAAATAAGAGCTCTAATTATGATTACGTAAGACACCAATCAGATTTCACTGCCACCAGGTAAATGAATTATCATTTCTATATAATATTGTTCTTTAAATAATTCCATCAATCATAATTTTTTACTTCACTTCTGACGATCATAAATATGAATAATAACTTTACAGTAAATTCCACCTAATGAATTGTTCAGCAATGCATGGTTTAAAATTCAAATAACCCGGTAAACTTTTTATTCTAAGCTCTGTTATTTTCTTCCCTAAAGCAACTCAGAGAATCTTTTTTTAGTTGAGCAGTGATCAATAAATCGAAAACTCTACTGCGGAGAAAAAACTGCCTCATAAAATCATAAATATGAAATGTTTTTAGGCTAAGGGGTGTCCCAGCAGAAAGAAGCGAAGATTTTTTCATAGAGATTTCTTATTGTTTTTATGTGGTAAATCTTATTAATTTTATCAAGAAGAAATCTTATTATTTACAACTTTTTTTACTCAATTTCCGTTATTTTTGGCACCAAAAAAATAAACCATATAGAAAATCTTCTTGATTCTATTAGGTTTTCTTATTGATTTTATTAGGTAGGCTTATTGATTTTGTAAAAGAGGTTTGAGGTTTTCTTCTTGATTTTATTAGGATATCTTCTTGATTTTTTCAATAAGATTTTCTTCTTGATTTTAGTAGGTTCCTATATGATTATGTGTCAAGCATTTTATTGATTTTTTTAATAAGGAAATCTTGATTTTATGAGGTATCTTGTTATTTCAGAGTACAGAGAATAAAGACGCAATTTATTTTTATTTTTTATGAGGTCGCCTAATAAAAACAAGATGAAAACTTCATTAAAAAAATCAATAAGATAACCTAATAAAAACTAGAAGATTTCATCTTGAATTTTTCAAAAAGGGTTTCCCTATGAAATTAATAAGATTTCCTCATTGAAAAAAAAACCATAGAGATTTCTTAATAATTTTGTTCTATTTTATGAGGTATTTAGTAGGCACTATTTTCTCTGTGTATGTATGTGAAAAAGACGATCCAGCTTCTTATATTTTTTTTAAATCATCGTTAAATTAAAAAACACACAATTGCTTGGTTTGCTAAACTCATTTTCATTATATCACAACACAAGACTCCCTACATGGCTTAATCCATATTGGCGCACGATAATCATCTCAATTTCGTACAGTCACATTTTATTTAGTAACAAATTAAGACTTAATCATACAGTGCAACTGTGAAAAAAAAGAAGAGAGATGTCTTATGACACCGGATTATAGCTATGCTGCTTAGCTACATAAAACAAACTTAATGTGTTACATGACAATGCAACCAAATTATATCATATGATGTTGTCCAATTTGCCGCAATTTCAAAACGTTTTCATTTATTTCCCATTATATTCTTTCCTAGCGGCGAACGATTAAATTAATGTACTCGTATAATTTGTGGCCGGTGGCAGCTGTTAGCCGGCTTACAGCCGATCGGCTGTGTTCTCTGGTTTGTGCTCATGTGCAAAAACAATATAAAAACAAATTGAGCAATGTTTCGCATTATTTTTGTTTTGTTTTTGTTTCACTCACTTTAAAGAAACAAAACAAAATCACACAATTCGTTTCGTTTATTTTCGTACTCTGGTTTTAAGTACAAAAAAATTAAAAAAAAATATATATATTTATAAATGTTATAGTGTCGATTATATTTGTTACGAAAATCACGTCCTAACTCCTGTATCGCACCATAAATAGCATAGCTATAAAAATCCTCACGGTTCTGAAAGTATAGATTCGATAGTACTATCAAAACTAAGTTAATACCTATACGCACTTTGGCGATTTTGGTGACCAATTTTTTTGATGGGCCTACAATAATTTAACTATAATTGCTGTTATCAGTTCTTGTCCCACGTACAGAGGAAAAAAGCTGGACAATACTGTTTTTTAGTTTAGATTGCTTGTGAAAACTTATTGAGTGCCCCTAGATCAATGAAGCTCGGCAGAAATAGTATGTCTGATAGCTCTAGGCTGTTAAACCATGAAAATAAGAAAAATCCGATAAAGGGGAAACAAGTTCACCCTAGAGGAACTAATCCCAGTTCTGAAAAATTAGATTTTTTCTTATATTTTCTCATACTTTTGTTCAGCAAATACAACTTTTCATATCGGCAAAGTTCAAAACCCTAACCTTGGACCCCCGGAGACAGTAATATGAGATTTTCGTCCTCGCTTCCTTTTGTGGGCGGTGACAAAAATTTTATTTGCAAAAATAATATGAATATTAAAAAATGTACTACTTATGCCTTAATATCATAAAAATTAAACGTATGAGGTTTAATTGGCAGGAGGGAGTATCTCTCCCCACAAAGCAAAACATTTCATGTCTGAAAAAAAGGTTTCTTACTTATATTTATCCATGCAAGATGAGCAAAAAAAGAAAAAAACTAATATTTCCATGCTAGATGAGCAAAAATAAGGTGAAATTTTCAAAAAAAAAATTACCAAAAAAAGTGGCGCGAATTTGCGCAAAATTTTTTTGCGTCTAAAATTAGAGATTTTAAATTTTACTGTGTTACATAATTATAAATGTAACTACCTTATTTTTTTCTTTTTGTTTGCAAAAAAAGTGTATAGTTGCTTTCTTTTAAATTCTCAAACGAATACTAAAAATAGCTTTTGATCAAATCTTTCAGAAATCTTTGCAGGGAAATTTTTGTCTTTTTGTACAAAAATTAATAAAACACTATAAGAATAAATGTAATTGCAACATTTTTCCTTGAAAAATTTTCCGAACTTGTGGTATGTGATGTTAGATATTAGCTTCTACACACAGAGATTATGCCGATAAAATATTATTTGAATAAAGTCTATTTCAACTCACGCTATAAATTTTCTATGAATCAAAAAAAAAAAACAATCAATCCATGTTCATTAACATAAGATTGCAATTGTAAAAATGATATTATTATGATTCTGACAATTTTTAAATTGATTAGATCAAACGGTCGTATGCTTTTGTTATGACTAAATAACGGACCAATGGAAAAGTGATGCGAATACAAAATGTTACTTGTCGATTTGTGTACACAGCCTTTCATTTTCAGTTGTCAACCTCACACACTGTCCATAAAGTCTTGGTGTCTCCTGTTTTCACAAACCAGGCTCTGACGACCGCTTAGGCTTAGGCGTTATAGCCTTCAGAACTGCACATAGGAAATTCTGTCGCAAGCACCAAGTCCGTAAAGGAGGAGAGATGGAGTGTCGGTGAACCCTGAATGGCCTAAAAGCGTCTCAGGAACCAGAAGGAATGCGAATAGTGAATTCTCTGAAACTATGGCTCTAAAATTCGTGTAGTCCACCAACTATATATGGCTCTATGGGCTCGGTTGGTTATTGTTATAAATAAATAAATAAATAAAAATAAATAAAAATAAATAAATAAATAAATAAAATAAATTACAGCCCGTTTGGGTGCTTAGATAGCAGCCCTATCACCAAACTTGGGAATGAAGTTTAACAACCTTCATAAAATATAAATAAAATAAAATTGCTACCGAATCGCTAACAAATAATGATAATAATAATCCGAGTTTCTCGTTGACGACCTTTGGCTATCGTATATGAACCAGAGAATAGCGATGAGTAGGGAAAAAGTGAGTATAGTTGAATCATGACTTCTAATTTCTTTTACTTATAAGCACTCATAATTATTGCAATGTTGCCAATGAATCATGTTCACTAGAAAGTTTGAAGTGCGCATCGAACTCATACTTAGCAACATGTATGACGGCGTTGATTTCGACTCTCCTTAACTCAATGCCTATGGACGATGCAAAATAAGTATAATTCACAATGCGAACTTTGAATACGAGCATTAAAGTTCTCATTATGAGGTTACGTGCTTCTCTGTTGCAAGAATTGAAAAACAACCCTATTTACTACTATTGTATACAACTTGTAAACTGTTTAATGACTAAACTTTTAAATAAACATACACGCATGAGTAGAGTGAGCTGAATCAATGTGAGTAGTACAAGTACTCGTATTTTCCTGAAATTAGAAATCAAACTGAGGTGATTTATGAGTGTGAGTGTGGTATGATGTCAACATATACTTATAAATCAATATCATCGTGAGTATGCGTAAAGCAGAGTAGTTGAGTTAAAATTATGTCTACCCACTTATAGTTAAAATTTCATGTCAGTATGAATAGCGAAAAATCGATTCATTGCCGATCACTGATATGGACTATGATTGGCGCTCTATGCTCGAGTGGGAGTTAAAGGAACATGTATATATATACATATACAAATAACGGATATGATACACACAACTGAATAAAATATTATGGATTGGCTCTGTGATGTTGAAGCAACAGACAAAATGCGATTGGCAAAATATTTGGTTGTCACAACGAATCTGTTTTGTCTGTATATTTTAATATAACTAATTTAAGCGAAAACTTTTCCGTATTTTGTATTGAGATATTTGTATACATAATCTTTCGAAAAAACAAATAAGTAAATCAATTAGCCAATGAGCCAATTAAGTGGAGAGTACTGTTTATAATGGGAGGGAACACACACATCGGATATACAATTATTTTTTTTGTTACATGGGAAACTTTAAAATTTCAGTGCTTAAATAAAACTAACTATGGTTTCTAAAAACAACACCTCTTCTGCCAAGCACTTTATTTTTCAATAATTAATTAATAATCCTTTACAAAACATTCACTCTTAATGACTGCAGACGTTGTCTGTAATCGACATGTATTGTGTAATGAGTTTTTGTTTGAAACTTTAAAAAAATTCCTCAGTTATCTTTTTACCATATTCATAGAGATTTCTTTTTATTATTATTATTATTCGCTTTTTTTCTTTGTTATATTCCATTTGGCGTTTAATTAACACATCATCAATCATTAGGATTTTGTAAATGTTAAATAAAAAAAATAAAAAAAAAGATATAAATTAATTTCTTACAAAAGTAGAAAAATTGTTATGTTCGTTGGATCACAAAATACTGTATTTTTTTTGGTTCGAACACAAATGGTGATATTTTGTTTTTTTTTTTTTATCGTAGCGACAAGTATGAGCGCAGTGCTATGCATGATTGATGATGCTGTAGGGCACGCATTACAAGTTGTATGATAGATTTAAATATTTTACATACACTTCTCATGATTTAAGTCTTGGCTTGTGTAGCTCACTAAATGCAAACTAACCAGTCACTTTATTAAGTTGGAAAAATCTGCGTAGGGGTCAAGTGTTACTTAACCATTTGGTGTGTAACCCCAAAAACTTGGGATAAGTTTGTAATTTCAGTTGTATTATCAGTATTACTAATGTATGGTTAATGCTAAACGAAACAGTTTAATATTTATTACCTTCAGTTTTCTTGTTCGTAGTTTTTTTATGTAAAATACTAATTTTAAGGTCATAATATTAAAATTATGATTTTTTTTGTAAGGGTTCATGTGAAGAGTAAAAACGTACTAAATCTTCTTACTGCATTACGGCATAAATTTGTTCCCAATTTTCATACTAAAGTTAATAAAACTTATTTGTTTCGGTATATACAAGTAGCTTTGCATTGCCAGACATGAAACAACTGAAAAACATTCAGCAAATGATCTTCCTTATGTACCTTCCTAAATATTGACCATAACACTTAAGGCCTTAGTTACAGCTCCAAGCTTTCTGTTCCTAGCTTTCGACTTAAAAACTTCTGTTTCGATAACAAAGCTAAACAATATTCAATATTTTTTAAGTAGCAGATCATACTGTTCAAATGCATCTTCAACAAAAGAATCCAGCTGTTACAACTATTTATAAATTTTAGTGAATTAGAAATATTCTATAAATCGTGATATGATATTTGAAATAGGTTTGTATGACTTCACTTTAAAGAAAATACATCACAGAAAAAATAATTATCCAATTAAGATTCCCCAATTCACACATCTGATTAAAAATAAATAAATAGACAATTAATAAATTAATTGATACAATTAAAATTTTCTAAAAAAATTTAATTGATTGAAAGTTGAATTAAAAATGCCTCAGAGAAAAGTAAAATTCCGAACGGTTTGCAAGATATGAATGAGCCTGAGAAAATGTAAAAATGACACCGAGGTCCCAAATCTTTGGGGACCCATAAAAATGCATATTGGGCAAAACTGCTAGGCATGGTTCTTTTTTTCGGCCTTTTATCACGAAGTGGTGTCCGTATATGGTTTTATTTTTTCAAGTTGGACTGTGTAAGCCCAAAACGATTGACCACTTGGAGGACAATATTTGCCGCGCTTTTGCCAATATACGGCCACAAATGTTGGAAAAAGTAATCGAGAATTGGACTCTAAATTATACTACATACGAGCCAGCCGAGGCGGTCATATTTAAATTATAATGCCAAAAGATTATTTTACGAGTAAAGTAAATTTCATGTCAATTTAATAAATTCAATTTTGTTTTATGCCATTTCAAAGTTATGTACCTTTATAAAAAAAACCCTATATTTTTAAGCTACAGATATTTTTTATAAAAAGAACTATGTATATCATAGTAATAATTTTTTTAAAAGGTGCATTTAAAAAAACAAGATTTTTTTTTTCTAAAAAAGAACCGTTTCTGAAAATGTATTTTTTATTAAAAATAGAATTTTTTATATAGTAAAAAAGTATCTTTTATAAAAAGACATTCAGGGCAATTATGTAAAAATTTCCGCAGGAAATTTCTCCGTTTTCCAATTAGAATTTTTTGTTTTCCCTATCATTTGTTATTAGTTGGAATTGTTCCCTGGGAGAAATTTCCTGCGGGATTTTTTACATAATTGCCCTGATTTTATCAAAAGAATATTTTTAATAAGTTACTTTTTGAAGTTAGTAAATTTTTTTAAATTAATTTTTTAAGCTAACTTTTCAAAAAAGTACTTTCTTAGAAGGTACTTTTTGTAAAAAGTTCCTTATATAAGCAGTTAGAGATTTTTCTTAAAATTTATTTGTTAAATTAGTATTTTTTTTATAAAATATATAAAAAGGTAACTTTTATATAAATATACTTTTTTAATAAGCTATTTTTTAAAATACATACTTTAATAAAAATGTACTTTTTCTAAAAGGTTCTTTTCAAGAAACGTGCTTTTTCTACAAAGGTACATTTAAAAAAATAATATTTTTTTTTGTAAGACGCATTATCTAATAAATACTCTTTTTTTAAAGAGGTACTTTTTCTAAAACGGTACTTTTTATAGAACGATACTATTTGAGTTTTTTTTTCTAAACAGCTGCTTTATTAAAAATTTATTTTTTCTTAAAAGGCACTTTTTAACCCCCGACAAAAATAAGGGGTGTTATAAGTTTGTAGTGTGAGTGTGTGTATCTGTGTGACTGTCCGTGTCCACGTACAGCCCATACGCCTGGACCGATTTTGATTTAGTTTTCTCTGTTTGAAAGGTGGCTTGATCGAGATGGTTAACCATGTTTGAAAAAATCGGTCCAGCCGTTTAGAAGATGTCACATCTTTTCTAAATATATCGAGGGTTTTTAAAATTCTTAATTTTTTTCTTAGTGTTTACACAGTGCAAGTTAAAACATGGTTTTAACGTTAAAACCATAAACAGCTGATTTTGCATTCACACTGCAAGTTTATTAAATTCAGGTTTTAACTCACAGACTGTCTAATAACTTTGCTCAAAATAAAATAAAATCTCCTGCAGATATGCGTGTGTTTGTTGTAGTATTTTTTTCTGCTTTTTATAACACTGATTTGACAAACTGTACAACTATTTTTGTTTGTATGAAAAACTAAAAAACTTTACAATGCGCTCTAAAATTGAAATTATTTTATATTTTGTAAATTAATATTTTAAAATTATGGAACTGGTAACACAAAGTGAAGAAGTGCTTGGAAATCAAGTTATTGTATATAAAAAATGCACAAATAAATCACAAAATACAACTTTTTTATCGGTGGATCGATATGTCATATCGTTTATTTTCACTTTCCAGAGGTTAATGAAAATATTTTTAATGTTTTCCTTCCAAAAAAACTCTTATTTTTCCATAATTTTTTAATTATTGTTGCTGCTGCATCCATTTTTAAGTTGAAAATCTTTCAAGCGACATCTCTGGCATAAACATTATCAGCTGCTGCCGGTCATTTTAACTTGGCAGCACTGAATTTATCACAGCGAAAACAGAGTTGCATTTCATAAAACCAAAATAAAACCAATTCAGGGGGTCTACTCTGTAATTCGAAACGAAAGAAAATTCTTTCGAATTTGTATCTTAATTACATGTAAATTCGAAAGCAATTTCTTTCGATTCGAATTATAGAGTAGACCCCCAGAAATGGTTTTACGTTGGATTTAACAAAAACAATTTGTATGGTAAAACCAGGTTTTAACAGTTGGTTTTAACATTAAAACCAACTTTTATTAAAACCAAGTCAGTGTGAAAACACTATTAATAATAACCCCTTGTACTTTCGAAAAGAGATTTTGAACAAGTAATTGTTTTAAAGGGATTTTTTCTAGAATGTTATATTTTTTTAAGGTATATAAAAGAGCTACTTTTTAAGAAGGTAATTTTTTTTAAAGGTACTTCTTCTAAATAGGTAATTTTTCTAAAAAGGTACTTTTTTCTGAGGAACTACTTTAAAAAAAAAGTTTTTTTAAGATTTTTTTTTTTTGCAAAAGGCGCTTTTTTAAAAATGTAAATTTTCCTAAAATGTATTTTCTCTAGAGGCAGTTTGAAAAAAAAAATTTTAGAGACTTCAGCAGCCAGTAGACTTCCACCACAACAAAAGCTTACAAAACCCCAATTCTTAAAGACAAATTTCGAATAAATTACTGAAAATTACAAAACTACAATTATAAAAAGCCAAGAAACTTTTTGAAAAAAAAAAAAACAACGAACAATATTATTCAGCATGTGTTGCTTATATCGTTTTTCGTTTGCTTTTAACAATGTGAAGTATGTAATAATCAGTAACCTGACTTGCGTAAATTCAAGATTAGATTTAAAAAATAAGTTTTCAAACTTTTATAACTTCATTACAATTTTTAGCTCATTATCCATAATTTTGTTTTTTTTTCAAGAGTTTTTTTACTACCAACTGAATGCTCGCAGTTCTAACAATATAAAATTGTGTAAGAGATTTAAATTTCTATATTAGAAAAAAAATATACATAAAATAATTATGCACGCACATATTATAGAATTTTTTTCCTTTTTCATTCCCTTCTTGAAACCAAATTCGTAACGCATGTTCGCATTATGTTGCGTAACAAATTAAAAACAACGCAAAAAATTTAAAATATGAAAGCATTCAAATTCAAATCCTCGAATATTTGAAACACCGAACACACAGTTTTACTTATTATTATTGAAACGAGTGTTTGATTTGCTTTGTGTTATTTGAGTTTTAGGGATTTAAGATTTTTTTTTTTTTTTTGATATTGTAAAAGTTACAATTTGTTAAAAATTTTATTATGGCTAATTGCTTTGTAGAAGCAAAAACAAATACAACTTACGGCAAAAATTGCAAAGGATTTTCATGTCAAACATTTTGCTTACCTGCAAGAGAGAGAGAGAGAGAAGAAAAGTTATAATTCTAAATAGAAATTTTACGAATATTGTATAGTATTACATAAGTACATTTACATATATATTTATAAAAAGTTTTAAATTATTGCGAAAGCATCATTAAAGTTATGCATTGAATTTTGTGCAAAGCTTTTTTAATTAAAAAAAAAAAAAATATGCAAGTTATAACAAGTATATTAAGAGAAAATATTTAGTGGTGAAAATTTATATTGAAAATAATCTAACTAAGCTGTCTAATTAGTTCAGTATTTTATACTTTATTAAGTTAGACGTAAAGACTTATAAAGCACACTCAAACCAGAAAATGATAATTCTTTGCAAAAAATACAAACCAACATTATTTCATTGATCATTTAACATACAATTTATTTGAAAAGTTTTAGTTTTAGTTAAAAAACCAAATGCTTTCACTTGAAAAGTTCTAGTTAAAAAAAATACAAACTACTTTGACTTGACTCCAGGAGGCTTATTCTGAATTGCGATGCGAAAATAAATGCGATGCGCAAATGAAATGCGATGCGAAAGAAAATTGGTATTCTATACGGCCTTCGTAATCGCATTCGAGTTTTATTTTAAATCGTGGCAACGCCGGTCAAAAATAACAACGCTGGCCAGAAATAACAACGCTGGTCTAAAATAAACGTCAAAGTTAAATTTACAAAAGAAAAAGAAATTTGTGATTGTGCTTACAAAATAACATTAATTTATATAATATTTGTGCAATTTACCAAAAATGGATCCTGTGGCACTATAGTTTGTTCACAGAATATGTTTTGTGGTTTTATGATGAAGCGGCGCATGACCAAAATGAAAGGGTGCAAATAAGATTGCTTAGAAGCAAATCGGTAATTTATCTTGAAGCATTGAAAACAATTAATTATGCAAAATATTTCTATTCCAGCTTTATAAAATTATTTTGGTTGTGTTTCATCATAAATTCCACCATTATTTCAAATTGGTGCGATTTGGTGGTCTTGTTGCTTGTTTCCCTGAATAATTTTAACAATTAATTTAAGAATAAATAAACAAAATTATTATTTTTCACTTACATTTTTGTGCTTTGCGAATGCTGTTTTGCCGTCGAATATATTTTGCGATTTTCGTATGTATCTGACATTTGTTTTCGCAATACAGAATACCGACTTGCCACCTTTTCGCATTTTAAATGCGAATAAAAAAAGAACTTTGCGAACATGGTAACACAGAATAGGAAGTGTTCGCATTTGCATGTTTTCGAGTCGCATTGACTTTCGCATCGCAATACAGAATAAGCCTCCAGGATTAGAACCTGCGATCTGCCTACCATCCAGCAGCAGTTTGTAATCTGCTTACAAACATCAAAAAAACAACAACAATACAAAAACAACTTATACAACTAAGCACAAAAGTGCATTGCAGCTATGAACAAAGCAAATAAACACCAACACACTCAAACAACATATTATTTCTTGTAAATTTAATGTGATTTGAATGAAGTTGAATCAAACTTTTTGCATGTTGATTTTACATTGGTATTTTTTTCTGTGTGTATATGCTGATTAATGAAATTTTAATAATCAACTCTAACCGAACATTTACTTCCTTCTTAATATAAAGTATATTTTAATCGTAGTCTGTTTTAAAATTTCGCTATTAAACAAATGTAATGGATTTTCTAAAGTGATTTCCAAAGGACTTAACACAATTTTTTTTTATTAATTTATCTTATTTCTACTGATAGCAAAATTGATTAATCACAACATTAATTCATTCTTTGGTTTTAAGCACAATTATCTTTGCATGCGAGCTAAAAGCCATGACCTAGTTCTTGTCAAATTATTAAGTCTGATAAATCATTATGACATTAATTTGTTGTGCTCAATACAAAATCATTGCAAATAAAGTACTTAATCTGTAGGCTTATAGTTCATCAGTTTTTAATTTGACTTGTGGCTGAAATAAATCAAAACGCAATTCAATAGTAGTTCTTTTTCAATCATATAAATCAAGAAAATAATCAAAACATTATTATATGAGTCAGCTCTAAGAAAAATTTAATTTATTGCATTAAAAATGTTATGTTGTGTATTATACTCGTATTCAAAGACTTTTTGCTTGCATAGACAAACAGCTTCATGTTCCGTTTTATATTAAATTTAAGCTTAAAGAAAAACTTTTTTATACTTTATTATGTTTGCAAAAAAAACACAAAAATCTAAATATATCTCACTTCACTTCCTTGAAAGACTTATTTGGCGTCTTACAATTTATTTCGATATCACTGATTAACATTTCCGAGTTCCTCCTAGTAAAAGCATATCAAGGAATAAATTTAAGATCCAATGATTTTATGCCTTCTCATTGGAAGAAACGCAATGTGTGTTAAACAGATTAAATAAAATTGATTTTTAAGATAGTTATTTTAATCAATGAAGTCTAAAACATAAACCTGACCGGATTGTGAGTTGGAAAATTTAAACTTTTTTTTTTTGGCATATAAAAGTAATTAGCTAAAACTATTTTCTAAATAAACTTATTTTATGAAAAAACTGGTATTTAAAATTGAAAAATTAATATAAAAAGACGATTCCAGGATTGGAAAATTTAAATTTTTGCTTGGTATATAGAAGTAATGAACTAAAAATAATGGCGCGTAGTCATAGTCAAAACAAAGTACACTTTAAGAAATTAAAACCAGTATTTTGTATGGTAATACTGGTTTTAACTTCTTAAAGTGTACTTTGTTTTGACTATGACTACGCGCCAATATCTTTATTTATGATTTGATCAGGCTAAAGTTCGTCTCGCTTTGTAAGCCAAATTACATGTGATAATTATTAATGAACAAATAATACCAAAGTTAGTTGTAAATATTCTGACTAACACATAGTTGAACGGAACAACTTGCTGTTTTCGAAGGTTTGGTCCACTGGGTGTGGTGTCAGTTGCTGTAGATTTCTGTTTTTTGTTTTTTTTAACCCTTTATAAAGCCTTAATAAGTTTTATTAAAAAAATAAAAAAATTGGAAAAATAAAAAAAACACAACTTCAGAGCTGGAAAGTTTTAATTTTTTTTTACATAAAAGTATATAAATAAAACTATTTTTTTCTTTGTTAATTAATTATATTTTATATTTTAGAAAGCAATAAATAAGTCTTAAAAATCATAAATATAAGAAATATGGTTGCAGGGTGGGAAAACTTGCACTTTTTTTTAAAGTATTTTTTTATTTCTTTTTAATTAAATATCTTATATCTTAGTAGGAAATTTATTCAAGATTTTTTATACTTGTTCAAATTTGATATGAAGATCGAAAACTGTCCAGTTTCCAGCGCAGCTATTGAGAAGAGTGAGGTCATAATTGGCTTGTCAACTATTTTAAAGTCTGAAACTACAATTGTGTTTGCCGGAGCCATTAATATCAGCTCTATCATTTTCCGTGTCCTTAAGCATATCACCTCCATTTCACTTATATTTGGACAGAATTCTTGAATTTTAAAGCATTTCTTGATTAAATCACACTCGTATCAAGTTACGAACTCTATCTGTGCGGCCTTGTCCTACTATAAGTTGCAAATTTTTTCAGAATTTTTCCACCACTTGTATTCTTCTTCTTCTTCTAAATACCTACTTTACCCAATTTTCCGGTGCAGTTGTTCCAAACTAATCTTATAGACTAGACCAAAAAGTCAATAGAGCCAATGAAGCTTGTGGTTTTTTTTGCACAATATTTTTCATCAACATTTGTTGAACTTGTTTTTATTGTGTATGAACTCGTATTAGGGATGAGCAATATTTCTATACCTGTTACTTTTACACAGCGATTGAAAAATCACAATTGCGACTGAAGAGATCAAGTAACGGGTTTTGGAAATATTGTTTTTTCATACAAACTGTGAATGTTTTTGTATGGCATACAATATATGCCTCCTTAATAGTAAATAAAACAACAACACAAATTTTTTTATGTCTTCAGCTTTTACCGAGAAAAAATCGTCGAATCGTCTTTTTCGGTATTTATGTACAGCTCTCACATATTTATTGTCTCTCTGCCTTTTTTAGGGTAATATTAAATATTTGGAAGGGGTTTATTGCTAATTGTTTGTTATTGTCGCGCTTCTTATTAGTATTTTTCAAAATACTAATACTAATGCAGTGAAACCTCTCATAACGGACACCTCCTATAATCGGTCACCTCCTATAACCGGTCACCTCCTATAGCCGGTCACCTTCTAAAACCGGTCACCTCCTATAACCGGACACCTCTAATAACCGGACAAGTTTTGGAGATCCAATACATTCATTAGTTTTTCAATACAAAATGAATTCCTTTAACCGGACACTTCAATAACCGGACCCGGACACTAAATTTTTAAAAATATTGTTCTAAATACCTCTCATAAGCGGATAGAAACGGTGAAACACGGCGACAAGAGTTGCATTTAAACAGTGAATCTTTCTTTATTCAACTGTGATTCATACTTGTATTAGTGTCAATGATATTGGTGATTCCCCGGTTAGCGCAAAAAAATACTGATGCATTGAAGACGGCAAAGAAATTGATGTTTATTTGAAGAAGTCGTTTGCTTAGCTGATGTTCCAAAATAGCACAGGAAAAATTTGTTTTTGAAAGTACCAATTTAAAAAAAATGGAAATTTTAAATTTGTTTGAAAAAGAAAAGTGTTCGGTGCGTGAAATTGCGAATATGTAAAGTTTCTTGTATATTTTAACAATTTATATTACTACAATTCTTATAAAAAAAGCATTTCTCTAGAGACGACTTGCAACAAATAAAACATTGAAAGTCATTTTAAAACCCAACAGCTGAAATTATACCAATCTAAGTTGAAGCAGTCTACTCTTAATATAATTTTTCAACTATAATAAACTACAAAAAATAGGCACTTCTCTCATAAGCAGACCTCTAATAACCGGATAAAACTACCGCGACGACGAGTGTCCTGTTATGAGAGGTTTCACTGTAAATACTTTTAAAGCAGAAGAGATGAAATGTGTTAAACCGTGATCACTGCTGCTCTTTTTATTAGATTTTTTCAAAATAACAGAACTGCTACAAAAGAAAATACTCGCACTGCGAAACTGTGATCACATTTCAAAAGATCTGCAATTTAGAAATCACGTTCACTAGGAGCCCCATTATTAAGAAATCACGGCATCGCTCATCTCTAATATGTATGTATATATTTTGTGTTGCTGTTCATTTTTAATATTTACACAGAAAGAGTGCTAGTTTTACGTCATTATATGTATTTGTATGTAAGAACAAACCATTGAACAGATAAAAAGACGGATGTTCAGACAGAAACACCAACAGACAGACAGACAGACAGACAGAGACAGATTTTAAGTAACTAACAAACCAACTAAATGTATCTTATAGTTTGTCAAAGTGCTTTATTTGCTTAGACAAATGAACAACAAAGTGTATAAAAGTACAACAACACATACGACTGACAGTGGGGGATTTTTGGAAAAAAAAAATGGAAATAATTCTGCAGTTACTAAATGAGCCGTCCGATTGTTATGAAAGAGGTGAACCAAGCCTAAAGCTGGATTATATACCCATTTTTAAGGTTTGTTTTTGATTTTTTTTGTTGGGTATAAAATTAAACTGTTTACAAGGCTGAAAACGAGTATAACTCGTTCTAATTACCTGCATCTGCTTACAATAGTTTTCCGAGAAGACACAAAGGAATGCTATACAATTATGCAATTAATAAACAAAAAGTAAAAGCAAATTTAATTTTCCTTTGAGTTCCCGGCAATTCCCAAAAAGATTTCTTAAAATCCCAAAAATGGGATTATTTGGTATTTCTGACGTATTTTTCTTATCTTTCGCCGGGCGCAGATAATAGTTTAGAAAATATTTAAAAACATATCATGTTTAAAGGTGGAATGAAAATTGGTTCTAGCTTTGGAATTTGAGACAAAAAGGCCTTACATTCAGAGCTGTTAAATTTCGATTACGATTAGTAATCAATTAGATTACATTTCAAAAAGAATTGTAATGATTATATAATTGCCTTCAAAAGAATTCCTGATAAATTATTGATTACCATTACTAATAATCGAAAAGTAATCTGAATTACTTAAAATTACTAAAAATAATCAAAAAGAGTCAAAAGTAATCAAAATGTTATCCGACTACTTTCAAAGATTACTTTTGATTCTTAATAAATAATCAAAAAGAATTAAAAGTAATTCTTATAAGTAATCGAATTATTTTTTTATTACTTTTGATTCTTTTTGATTATTTTTAGTAATTTCAAGTAATTCAGATTACTTTTCGATTATTAGTAATCGTAATCAATTAGTAATCGTGAGAAACTGAATATAATTATAATTTAATCATTACTTCACCTTCAAAAAAAAAGTAATCAAATTAGTAATCATTACGATTACTAATCATAACGTAACAGCTATGCTTACATTTGATATTTATAACAAAAATAAGTAAATTTCGAAACAATCTGGCACCATTAATAACAAAAATTTTTAACAAACATTTTTTTTGAAATGTTTTTTATTGTATTGCCTTTTAAATAAATCAAAATATGGGGTTGATATTCTTGCAAAATTTTTTGATAATAGCGAAATAATTAACCCAATTTTTTTTGTAAAAGAGGGCAAAACCCCTACTTTTTAATTTATTTAATTTAAATTGCGTATAACTTTTGACTTATGGCGTTTTCTTTTCTGGAAAAAATGTAACATTTTGTAACTTTTTATTAAAAAAAAAGTACAATTTAGCGTTCGCTTAAGTAAAAAATTTAAGCTCGCAAGACATGGTACAAGAGTTCCTAATAAAATGTATATTTCAGAAAATTATTTTATTGCGCATTTTCATTGAAAATTTTAATAAGTGTAACATTTTTTTCCACAAAAGAAAATGCCATTAGTTGTGCTTTTAATACCAAATTTTTTTCTAAATGTTAAAAATTTTGTTTTTAACCCAAACTAAGTTTTTTTTTAAATCGAACTCGATTTGACTTCTTTCATTAGCAGAACAGTGTATCAAGGTTGGTAAACAACCCAAAATTTTAGTTTTTTTCTCGAATATTTCCGAAACTGTAAACGAAACTGTATAAATGCGGCAGACTTTTTTTTCTATCAGATCAAACACATCGCTTTGAATTTTTTATTAACCTGAGGTTGCCCACTTTGGGGCTTTGTGGCTCCGCCCTCTTTAAATATATATAGTCCAAATTTAGGCTTATAACAATCCGACGGCTCATTTAGAAACTGCAACATTATTTTCATTTTTTTTTTCAATATACCCCACTGTGCGACTGTAAGTGTATTGGAGCGGATGCGTGTATGAGAGAATAGTTGCAGATACCTGCCAGGGTTGTCAGTTTGCTTTTGAGCTATTTCGCTAAATTGATTTTAAAAATCGCCAAAAGATGCCGGTATCAATTTTATGTAATTTTTGTTTTTATATTCCACTTTTTTAATATAAATTTTTATAAAACAATTGTAAAAAAAATTCAGAAAAAAATCGCCAAAAGTAGAAATAAAATCGCCAAAAATTATTACTTGTCAATTTTTCTCATCCAAGTTCAAAATGTGTTAATAACTATAACTAATCAGTTGTCGACATCGACTTCACTTTAACACAATATCAACAAATTGGGGCTTGTTTACTCGCTCTCGAGAACGATTTTGTGCTACTGACAATATATTTCCGTTCCCTAAGGTCTAGAAAATATCATAAACCTGTCAGTTGTTTTCGACAACGGCTACATAAGCCCCAATTTTTTGGTATTGTGTTAAAGTGACGTCGATGTCGACAACTGGAATAAGGGTGAATATAAGTATCAACTTGTTTTAATTTCTTGCAGACGAGTTTTGGTAGGATTTTTTCTTGAAACTCTACGGATTCAACAAACTAATTTTCCTGAATTAAAAAATTTTAAAGTTCAATTTTGTTAAAAAAAAATATTACTAGAAAAGTCGCCAATAAATTAATTTAGTGCCAGAAAATGGCGGTTTTTTCGCCAAATAAAAAACTTTAGATGCCTAGCAAGTTGAAAATTGTCACATTTGGCGATAAATCGCCATATCTGACAACCCTCATACCTCCATCCACTTGCGAGTAAAATTACTTACATCCAAATGCATGTATCCTACATAACGCTCATTTACATCAATAGTGTTATAACTCAAGAAATGGGTTTTTTGAGCTAAAGATGCAATATAATTCAGCATTTTGTATTTTATCTTGTGTAAAAATTTTATATAAATAGCTTGTACCAACAGCTCGTGAGAGAAGAATCACCCTTATTCTAATTGGCGACATCGACGTCACTTTAACACAATACCAAAAAAATTGGGGCTTGTGTATCCGTTGTCAAAAACAACTGATTCCTGTTAGCATGTTTATGCTATTTTCTAGACCTTAGGGAATGGAAATAGACTGTCAGCAGCACAAAATTTTTCTCGAGAAAGAGTAAACAAGCCCTAATTTTTTGGCATTGTGTTAAAGTGACGTCGACGTCGACAACTGGAATAAGGGTGAATATTTTTTCATGTCTTCATTGCGTTGTATGTAAATGGAAAACGTTGAACGCGTTTTCTGCAAAACTAGTTTTTTTCGAGTTATGACACTATTGAAGTAAATGAGCAATATGTTTGTGTACTTTCAATAGTTTTTGTTGCAGAGCTGCAGCTAAATACAAAAAAAAATATCGAAATGGAAAATGGGGTATTGTCTTAATGAATGTTTCTCAGCTGTAGTTGTCTTAAAATTTCTTATGATGAAGACGAGGATGACGGTAATGTTGGCAATGATTATGATGATGGAGATGATGATGATGATGATGCTGCAGACTCTGACAACGTTTCAATGAAGAAGATGAAGTGCTATTTGTTGTATAACTGTGTGCTTGTCTATCTGTCTGTCTGATGGTGTTTCTATGCAACTGTGGCTGCCACATGTATTGAAAGTAAACCGCAAATACATTTACGAAAATTGCATTTGGTGTGCAGCTTTTTTTATTCTTTCATCTTCTTGCTGTGTTTAAGTATCTTTAGGTTTTTTGTAATGTTATATCTAAAAGAATGGTTTGTACAACTAAAGATTATTCCACTTAAGTTTCATTTGATTTGCTGATTTTTTTTCATTACTTATTTCATTTTTATTTTTACCAGATTTTCGATAAGATGACAAATATCTTTCAAATACGTACGTATGTATGTACTAATGCTGTGGTGTCAAGACATTTGTGAGAGTTTGAGAAGAAACATGTTGGGTTTTGAGTTTTTTTATATTTTTATTAGTCGGCTTAATTTTGAAAAGTGGCTGCTTTTTTTAATTTTATTATTGATAACACTGGTTTACAGCCAAAAAATACCAAGAACGCCATATGCCTAGATGAGTTAATTGGGACCTTCTGAACAGAAAAAACGCTGTAATTTTTTTTTTCTAAGTACCGTTTTTTAGATAACGGTACTTTTGTGTTTTTCGGTGTATGGTCCCACTCAAACCCTTGTGGAGCCCAACCCAAAAGTCCGATTGAGATAAATGGCATATCGTTGAAAAGGTAATTGAATGCCTTTTCCGTCAATATGCTGCAAATTTCTATCTGAAAAGAAATGGTTGAGTTATGGCACCTCAAAGTTCAAAATTTGCCTATTTTTTAAGTTTTTTTCAAAATTTTTAAATTTTGTTTCGTTTTTTTTTCTCCGTTATAGTAAAGATCTGGAACGTTTTATTTTTTTACCAAATAGTTTATTTAGTTACAAGCATTTTAAGCGTAATTGAAGAAAAATGGATGAAAAATAAAGTTTTTATTAAGGATTTTGTGGAACGACAATATTTTAATTTTCATTACTCACACATTATATTCGGCATGAATTCAGAAAATTTAAATTAAAATGACGAGCGACTTGAACTTTTGCGTTTTTTTTTTCGGATGTATCTTCGCGAATGAGGAAACAACAATAGTCTGCCATCATTTGTTCATCCCACCAGCCTTTATAACGTCTCTCGATTTCTTCCATTTCTTGGTGAAATCTTTCACCTTGTTCATCACTTTCGGAGCCCAAGTTCGTGGGGAAAATATCCAAATGACTGAATAAGAAGTGTAATTTAGGTGTCATATTTGAACCTAAGAGTTAAAAAGAATAAATTTTTAAATGATAACGGCCTTTTTGATATACATGCTTTCACTCAACGCTTACCAATAGCATTGAATTTTTGTAGTAATGTATCGATCTTCTCAGCGTAATCAGGACTTCTGTAGTTTTCCAAAAAGTTGTGAACGATGTCCTGGAATGCTTCCCATGCCTCCAAATAAGCTGGACCTAAACACTCAATAAATGCTTGGTCACCCTACAGAGCCCGAATTTGAGGTCCATCAAATATACCAGCTTCAATTTTTCTCGCTGTGGCTCTCGGAAATTTTTGTTTAAGGTAATTCATGGCAAGACTGTCTTTTAGCAACTTTTTCACAATATTTGTAAATACGTTAAAACTGATGGACGCCGAATATAGTGTGTGAGTAATGAAAATGAAAATATTGTCGTTCCACAAAATCCTTAATAAAAACTTTATTTTTCATCCATTTTTCTTCAAATTACGCTTAAAATGCTTGTAACTAAATAAACTATTTGGTAAAAAAATAAAACGTTCCACATCTTTACTATAACGGAGAAAAAAAACGAAACAAAATTTAAAAATTTTGAAAAAAACGTAAAAAATAGGCAAATTTTGAACTTTGAGGTGCCATAACTCAACCATTTCTTTTCAGATAGAAATTTGACGCATATTGACGGAAAAGGCATTCAATTACCTTTTCAACGATATGCCATATATCTCGATCGGACTTTTGGGTTGGGCTCCACAAGGGTTTGAGTGGGACCATACACCGAAAAACTCAAAAGTACCGTTATCTAAAAAACGGTACTTAGAAAAAAAAATTACAGCGTTTTTTCTGTTCAGGAGGTCCGAATTAACTCATCTAGGCATATGGCGTTCTTGGTATTTTTCCAAATTAAAAATTTGTAAACCAGTGTAATGCATGTCTCATGCTATATGTTTTCTTAATAACTGAGTGCTTATAATGTCGGTATTTAATATATTTTTTATGTTTTCTTTAAATGTAGACATTAAAAGGAAGATCATGTAAAAGAGACTTTAGGGATTTGTTAACAATAAGCAGACAACTTAAAAGGTGTCAATGCACTTTTGCACGATAATAAAAATACTGTTCATGTCAGACAAAAATTTTTTAGTTTTTTTTTTTTGTAATAAGACAAAATGTACGTCATTGCCTTGTCATATAACGAACTAAGCTATTTAAAAATTTTTGTTTATTAATTTTCGAATCAGTAAATTTAATTTTTCGGCAAAAGATTTCAAGGCCTTCTGGGTCTAGGAATTGCATACACAGCTACATAGCACTTAACAACTGAGGGAAGCAATGCACTACTTACTTTATAACAAAAGCTTCAAAAAATGTTATTACAGTGGAATCTCTCTTGAGCGGACACAGAAGGGATCATTGAAATGTGTCCGTACAAGGGGGCTGTCCGGACAAGAGAAAACTACAAATTTAAATGAGTAAAATTTTCCTAAGATGGTTAGTTTTTTTAAATACTTATATTAAAAAAATAAACAATTCAATTGATTGAAAATCATTAATATGTAAATATGCACTATTTTCATATGTAATAAAAGTTCAAAATGTTTTATAAGTAGTATATTATTTCAATAGATACTCCTCCAGTCTAGTTTTTCGGCTTTTGGTCTTGACAATAACATTTTGAAAATATAAGTCATGCTGTGAATATATAAAATGAGATTGTCAGATTCAATCGCAGATAAAATAATGTTACGTGTAGACTTCAAATTAGTTTTATCTCAAAGTTATAAGAATTTTTATGATATCGATGTTACCAGAAGTCTTCTAACAACACACGTACATGAAAATATATTAGTGTGGATATGTGAATATTTATTAAAATAAATTACAAGCGATGTTTTTTTTATAAACTTCTGTGATTTTATATATTTAAGTGCGTTTAATTGATTTATAAATTAAAATGTTTATGAAAAATTAAAAATAAATTAACTAATTATGCAAAAGCAGTAGATGTTAACTCGATTAGCATTTGCGTAAAATTAAATCTTATAAGAAGAAGAAAAATATCGACATTTTATTTTTCTTATCCTGCCGACGTTCTCTGATGTTATATCAAAGTTAATCGCACATGTAGACGCTAAGTTAGGTTGAAAGCATTATTTAAGTGAGAAAATATTTACCATATCCACATTTAAATATGTTATCTGATGTAGTAAATATGACAAACCGAGCCTTGTTGTTAAATCGCGCAAGTTAAGAGTCTTGGCAAGCTTATTTGTAAATTATGACAGAAAAATATCGAAAAAAAACAAATGAAATGTCCGTTCAAGAGAATTTTTGTTCGTCAAGCGAGTGTCCGCGTACGCTCATGAGAGTCCGTTCAAGGGGAAGCGATTGCAATGCTTTTCTTATGGAGCGCTGCCGGGACCTGTTGAAAAGGGGGTGTCCGCCTATAGGAAGTGTACGTTAAGGGGGGTTCCAATCCATATACATATCGCACTTGTTCCAGAAAACGAGGTAAGCTAAATGTATTGAAATTTTTTACTTTTTACAAAATAAACGATACACAGTGATCAAATTTACCCACTGCAAAAATCCTACATCATTTTCTCTACTCTTTCTTCTTCTTGACATAATAGAATAAGAAAACAACAGGGGAGTAATTGCAGCATTAGATATCGGTTAGGCTAACGTATCGAGTAAAATTTCGACACGTATCGACTGGATGGATTACTGGGGGTTATTATGTAATTCGATTCGCAACGAAAACTGTTCGAGTTTGTATGTTATTAACATTGCAATTCGAACACATTTCCGTTCGATTCGGATTATATAATAAGCCCCCTGCATTCGATAGTTAAAGTATCGAAATTTTAAGAAGTGTGCCAAGTTTCAATTACATTGGTTGTTTAATCGACTAGACAGTTTGTATTAACGGCCTGTCCCACGATGTCACCAGAATTCAGCTTGTGCAACAATCGAACTCCATTCGAATACCGTAATAAGGTTTCCATCGTTTCGTTGATATTGTTGTTTTTGTGCTTCGATTTACTATCAGGTCTGCAAATAACTTACATTAAAGCTGGTGGAATGCATTTGTTTTATTCAGAATAGGGTTTCCCCGTTACCTGAAACCCTCGTCCTTTAACCGGGGCTTGGGACCTCGGGCACAGAAGCTCAGCTTGAAAGATGGAGGGAATTCTTGGCGTCACAGCCGTTAACAACAAACACAAGCAGCTCTCCTCCTCAACGATAAATTATAAGAAATACAAGATTAGATATCCCCACATCACCACCATGTCTCGAAGATGTAAAAAGAGCGATTGCTAAGCTCAGGTACAATAAAGCTGCTGGCGCTGACATGTTACCCCCTGAGATATTTAAGGCCTGCCCTGACCTTAAGAAGTTTGGACGTCATGCAAATTCCCTACAGAATGGAAAGAAGGCGGCGCAGTAATAACTCTGCTGAAAAAGGGTGCTCTAACAGACAGCAGGAACTGGAGGGGTATAACTCTGTTGAACACCATCCAATATATTATCACAATGATCATATTGGAACGCATCTCACCAACCATTGAAAATCTTAACGGAATGAACAGAGTGGATTTACACCGAATCGATCATGTGTAGACCAAATCAATATATTGCTCGTAATAATTAAGCAGTCTTCTAAGTACAACTTCCCCCTCTTCTTAGTTTTTGCAGATTTTGAAAGAGCATTCAATACCATCAAAAGAGAAGCAAATTTGGTATACGCTGGATACTATCGGTATTCCAGATCTACTGGTATTCCTCACAAAGGAGTTATACAAAGATACTCCAAGTAAAGTGCGTTTTAAGAGCCAAGAAATTAAGGCCTTTGACATTCATACCGATGTGAGACAAGGTTGTGCACTTTCGGCTGTACTTTTCCTCTTAGTTCTGGAAACAGTTCTACATCAGCAAACATCGAGGCTCCAAGTGGAATTCAATGGCATCTGAACCAGCGCTTGCATGACTTTGACTATGCAGATGACATATGCCTAATGTACCATACTTTGGATGGCATCCAGAAAAAATTAGACAAGCTTCGAGAGCATGGCATGCGGGTCGGGGCTTAAAATTAACATCAACAAAACAAATTCGCTTAGTCGATAGATGTATCTCTTTGCTTACTCGATGTCGAATGATATGATCTTAACCCTTAATAGGCTACTGGTTTCGCTAGGGAGCAACCAGAAAATACAACAACGTGATTCAACAATTTTTTGTTTAACTTAGCGCTGCGACTTTTAAATTTTTTTTAATTTGCACCGATCGCCACTTGAATCTACGTTTAGTTAGCAGCTGCACACTCAGTTGTAAGTGACAACAGTGACAACAAAAACCATTCGTGCTTAATTGTGTGTATTGTAAAGAAGTTTTTGCGCTAAATTCTTCGAAATCTTAACAGAAAAAAATATTTCTATAATCTATGTATGAGTTACGCCCACTCAAATTTATTATAATATTTCACGCGGTTCTACTTAACCGATTTTTACGAAACTTACCACACAAACTGAGCTCTAAAATAGACAAAAACTTTTATTTAAAAAATGGGCGGAATCACGGCCATTAAAATTTAATATCTTATTTTACGTGGTTCTACTTTACCGACTTTTACAAAACTTAACACACATCCTATGCCCTGAAAAACACACAATCTTGCATTTAAAAATGGGCGGAGGCACGCCCATTCTTCTTCTATCATATCTTTGCATTGAAGTCGGTTTTTTTGGGCAGAAATAATTATTTAAAAAAAAAAATATTTCTATAATCTCTGTATTGTATATTGGGCAGACGCGCATTCAAATTTATTATAATATTTCACGCGGTTCTACTTAACCGATTTTTACGAAACTTACCACACAAATTGAGCTCTAAAATAGACAAAAACTTTTATTTAAAAAATGGGCGGAATCACGGCCATTAAAATTTAATATCTTATTTTACGTGGTTCTACTTTACCCAGTTCTACAAAACTCAACACACACCCTATGCCCTGAAAAACACACAATCTTGCATTTTAAAAATGGGTGGAGGCATGCCCATTCTTCTTCTATCATATGTTTGCATTGAAGTCGTTTTTTTTTGGCAGAAATAATTATTTTTAACTTCTAATTGTAGCGTATACCCACAGAATACTCACAAGTAGACCAATCTTTGACATATCTTTCGATTTCTAAATTTTAAACAGAAATATATTTGTGGCAAAAAGGAAAAAGTGCTTAAGTCGAGATAAGCTGATTTTGAGTTAATGGTACCGCCGTAATCTGTATATTTGAAAGTACCACTGGGCAAAAATTTTAATTAATTTGTGCGATTTTTCAAGAAGTTATAGCAAAATGAATTATGGCTTATCTTTTTTAGACTTCTAATCTCATTTGAAATAATAGCTTAATTTATGTTATACTTTGGTATATGTCACCTTAAATGTCTTGCTTATAGTGTACAGAAACATGTTTGCTTATAAAAAATAAAGGTTATCAGGGAATTTCCCAATTTAACTGTAAAAGAAATAAATATCTGAAAATCGACTTGAACGCTTAAAACTGCTCTCCTGCAAAACAGTCAAATATGACTTAGAGTCTAAACACAATGTTTGCGGTGCGGTGCGATTTTTCGTTGCGGGAGAGAAAAATAAACATAATACAACGGAAGACGGCGACGGCAGTACTTGTCATTGTTTGTTTAAATTTTTATTAATTTATTTTGTGCATACATTTTTATAAAAAAAATTACTCTTTGTGTTAAATATTTTGTAATGGCAGTAACTAAAAACAAAAAATTATTAACATTTTATACATTCCCAGATATATTTGATATATTTTTTCAACTTTTACATTTTATGACAAAAAAAATCATGTTTTTTGTTACAACAATGTTGTGAACACCGCCAATTATTCAAAAAATGTGGCAACATCAGGAAGAGAAAGAGTGTCAAAAATTGAGAGAATAAGAAAGTCCGCAGAGAAAATAAAATAGATTTTAATTTTATACCGTTCCGCAATGCGGTTTTTTACTTCAAAATCGTATGAAAAACCGCACCGCAATAAATTATCGTTGCATTGTGTTCAGACTCTTAAGCATATAAAAAATATATATAAAAAATATACGCAGATTGTCTAAGATTTTCTAAGATGCAAAATTATGTAACTACACTTTTTCAAATTTTATAAAAGATTTAACAAAATTGTTCAGGTGACTGTAGTAGTTTCTTTCTTTTCATTTTGAAAATTTTTAGGGAAATTTTTTTCGATGCAATATCTAAAAATTAATTAAAAAGGCGATTTTGAATATCTCGTGAGTTGTGCAGTTTTGCATATCAGCAAACGATAACTTGTTGAGCAGAACAAAAACTTCAAACTTTAACATCATTTTAGAATGTCATTATTAAACAAGCATATTTAAAAGCAACAAAATATTTAGTCAGCCTTCTTGATTATGGCACTTAAACGTGTTTGCATAAACACTTTTAACCCAAAGCTGTTCATTCGTTCATGGTGCAAAAAAAACTTGTAAATTAAAATGACATTAAATAATTAAGTCTTAAATTTATTAAAATGCATAAAAAAACTTAGTAACAAAAAAAAAACAAACAGAAAAAATATATATATTCAAAATAATTACCAACAATTACAAACCCGTTTTGATTTCTTGCATGAACTCAAACAAATCGCACAAGCCTCATGGACCCAGTCGAAGAGTGCTGCATCAGTGAGTGATAATAAGAAGAAAAAAAACGTGCTTAAGTGCAGCCAACATGTTTCCAAAACATATTGAAATATGAGAAGTAGTTGGTTGCTCTGGCTTAAAGGTACGAACAAGAGCAGCAAACTAACAAAGTTTTAAACAAATATTAAAGAGAAAAATTTTTTGCAAATTAACAGAAAAAACATTTAATAAAAAGAAATCATATGGATTCAATGCAACCGCAAAAAATATGAAATGCAAAATGAGAAATAAAATAAGAAAAAAAAACACTGAGGTGAAGCAACATAAAAAATTGCTCACGTGTATTTGCATAAAACTGAACTGATACAGCAGCAGCAGCAGCAGCAAGTTTGTGTAAAGAAAACAGGTTTGATTCATAATAAAATACACACAGACGGACAGACAACATATTTAACTAAAGTATCACATTTGCAGCAGTGGCAACATACCCGTGCAACACAATATCAGCAGCAACAGCAACAGCAACAGCAACAGCAAAAATAACAACAAAAATCAGTTAGCAAAGACTGTTAAAAAAGCTCAGCAACCTCTCGAGCAAGCAACAAATGAAACGAGTAAAAAATACATACACTGAAAACTCACAACTCAACCACACAAAAATGATGAATCAACCAAAAAAATCTTTGGTGAACGGATAAGAAAAAAAAAACAAGATACGAAACAAAAATGAAACCAAATCGAATGTATGAAGTCAGCAGTACAAAAACTAAAAAAAAATTTCACCAACTTTTATTTTTTAAGGTTTTTTTTTTATTATTTGGTTTCATTGTTGTTTAGCAACCAACAAAAAATTAGAAATTTTAAACTTAAGATCGTAATGAAATCATAAAGAATACTCGTATGTTATGGTAAAAACTTTCATAAGACATTTCAAATTTTATACTATGTTCACACTTATGTTTTTAAAGGTGTTTAACGCCTCATTCGTGTTTAAGAGCTTAAACACGACGATTTTGAGATGTTTTACCATACATTGACTTGTTTTGTTAAACATCTCAAATGAAGTGTTTAAGATTTAAACACTTTCTTAAACACGCAACACATACTCCATGTTCAGTGCATTTTTTGATAACTCTGGCATCTTTGTGTTGCTATTAAATGGCGTCATGTGAAAAATCATTTGGTAAACAAGTAATTAGTGAAGAAATACTAAATTATTTACAAAAACATTTGTTGTTTGAAAATAATAAACCAATAAAAAAGCATAATTGTTCGTAATTTTTTACAAATACAATAATTTACTCACAAAACGTAAACCTTAAACATATCAAATGTAATGTGAACGGTGGTGTTTAGTTTTTTAAAACACTTGCCTTATACTATGTTCACACTTATGTTTTAAACGTGTTTAACGCCTCATTCGTGTTTAAGAGCTTAAACACGACGATTTTGAGATGTTTTACCATACATTGACTTGTTTTGTTAAACATCTCAAATGAAGTGTTTAAGATTTAAAAACTTTCTTAAACACGCAACACATACTCCATGTTCAGTGCGTTTTTTGATAACTCTGGCATCTTTGTGTTGTTATTAAATGGCGTCATGTGAAAAATCATTTGGTAAACAAGTAATTAGTGAAGAAATACTAAATTATTTACAAAAACATTTGTTGTTTGAAAATAATAAACCAATAAAAAAGCATAATTGTTCGTAATTTTTTACAAATACAATAATTTACTCACAAAACGTAAACCTTAAACATATCAAATGTAATGTGAACGGTTGTGTTTAGTTTTTTAAAACACTTGCCTTAAACACGTTTAAGACCATAAGTGTGAACATGGTATTAGTGCAGAATTATTTATTTTTTTTTTTTGAATTTTTAAATTGTTAGTTTTAGTTGAGACCTGCGATAAGAAAATAGTGGATATTGCTGTTTTCAAATTACAGCTTAAAGGTTAAAAGTAAAAGTAGAAAACGAGAGGGCAATAAAAGACTGAAACGACTGTTAAAAATTAAGTTTGACAATAATATGGTAGAAAAACGTTTCAAGTTTAAGTTCTAATGAACAATTAAACAAATGCGCCAAGAATTGCATTCACAAGCAGTGACGTTAATTTTTTTTTATGACAAATTACTGTACACTTCTCACCAATTCACTGAATTAAGGAAAAAATTACTTTAAACTCAATTAATATACATATGTACATATTTGAAGTTAGTATTTACTAGCAAACGAAAAACTTCTTAAAAAGCTTACAACCTGAATTTCAGTACTGATTCACTATTGACTTTGTCGCCAGTACTACTGACTCATTGTACCCCACGCAATGCTTTTTGCTATAGACATTTAGCATGTGCGTGTCATTGAAAAGCAACTACTGACATTGGAACTACTGATTATATAGTTGTTTAGGGACGATATGACGACATTGGAGACATATGGTCACTAGCACATTTTAGTAATTCTAGTATACACTTTTGATAATGAAATTGCATATTTTGTTCGCATTTTGGTGTTTTATTAAACAAATATATAAAAAAGGAACTTATGCAAAAAAAAAATAAAATAACTAATTCATACATTCGTTCAGCATATTGCCAGCAAGTAGGGCTTTTGTTTGTTATTTCTATTAAATACATATGTGACAGCGCATAGAGAAAGGGACCTAAGGGTAAAAAAAATCAATTTTCACTTTTTTTTTTTTTTTTGATGTGGACATCTGAGCATCGAATGAGACCGATCCCATGCCCCAATAGTGTTCCCTCGCAGAGATATGCGCGTTTTATGAAATTGAAGTCGACGATTCTAAGGTTATGTGAAAACATTTTCGTACTAACGATTTCAAAGAATTATAAATGAGTATTTATTATAATTCACAATTAATAATTTCAGAAAATAAACCTGGATTCAAAAAAACGCGAGCAAAATTGATATCAAACTCATGGAAACAGCGCGAGGTAGGGAAGATCTACGCGCGTTTTCAAGGTTGACCAACACGTTCCTGACGTCATGAGATGTGTCGCTTTCAAATGAGACCAATACCAACACACTCAGTGATGGTACACCAAAGATACACGTATTTAAATCTTTAAAATGGCTCTCCTGAACAAAACCGGTTTTTACCCTTAGGTCCCTTTCTATTTTGCGCGTCACATATATGTAAATCAAAAATTTCATATTTCACTGAATTAGTAAAGTCAAACACTTATGTATGGACCTGAAGGTGTGACAAATCTTTAACTGATGGCACAAAGTCTTCCATAGGGTCAAACAAGAATTTCCATAATTGGCACCTTTCACTTAAAATTTTTTAATTATCACCATTTGTTTTATATTCTTTTTGTGTAATTTTTCTAGTTCAATACGTTTAAAAAAATCTTTTAATTTTGATTTCTTAAATTAATTTTGTTACAACATTTAAATTTTGCTTGACGTCACTCTTATTTTCAACACAGCAATAAAACATTAAGCAGAAGCATATTTGTGTGTATTTGAAAAAATGTCTTCTACGCATTACTACCGGTCTCCACTATGAGCAATTTTGGATTGCCAGTACATTGTCAACACATTGCCAGATCTAAAAATATTGTAAGATCTGACAACCGTCTGTACATAGCTTAACTTTTTATTTACTGGCTACAACACTGTTGGGATTTGTGGTACAATTGTACCAAATTTGGTACAATTGCGTTTGCATTGGTACACTGGTACACTTTATACTTCAGTGGTACAATTTGAAAAAAGTTGTACCTTGCCATACAATAATAATAATTGTTCATAACATGGTTGCCCAACACTGATCATAAGTACCGAAACTTGCAACATTGGCAGTTTATGGTAATATTATTCATTTGTTTTGGTAGCTCTTACTTAGTCCTAGTTTACACACTGCAAGTCTTATTGACTAAGCTGATTAGTTTGTGGGAGATAAGGACGACGGGAAAGAAACTAGGACTCAGCTTCATGTACTGTCAATACGTTTTGCTTTCTCATTCGCAATGTTAGAAGTAGCACACATGCATACACAAAACTATTCATAAAAAATATGAGCATTGTGTGAACACCGATGAAAGTTCAAAGAAGAAAAAGTGATAAGCTTAGCAATAAGCCTTGACTAGTGTGAACTGGGACTAACATTGATGTATTAGTTGAATTCTTTATGTTTTTGTTTTTAATAAATGAAAAACTTTTATGAATTCTTACGGTGTATGCTTATTTAGCATATGGCTGGCTACCTTTTGGTACAATTGATGTTAATTTGGTACAATTTTACCATTTTCATGGTACAATTTAAGAATAGCCGAATCCCAACACTGGGCTACAAGCGAAAACAACTCACTGTCTTGTAAAATTCCTTGGCAGTTGAGTTGGAAATAGACTGCAAGTGTAGTTGTGTTAGTAAAAGAATTTGAGTGTATTGAGTTTTTCGAACTTGCACTTCCGCATATAAACAATAGGTTACTCTTATTATTTAAAGTTACGGGTTATTTTAAGTTTTTTCTTTTCCCCTGAACTTTTAATTATCGAAAGTTGTATGTAGAAAAATGTTTTCTATTTAATCCAAATTAAATTTCAGAGTAAGCGGATGTGTTTTATTAGCTCTTCTAGACATGCATAACATATGTATATTTAATACTTTTCATTTAACAAATATAGTTTTAGATGTTAAACTAATGCCGAACAAAAATTCTCATAAGTTCATTAAGGCATAAGCTGCTGCATTTGAAGCACTTAAAAATTTATTAAGAAAATTCTTGTCATAAAATTGTATAACTAAATGCAGTTCCTGTCAATCACGGCCACAACTGTCAGCAGGTATACATACGATTTTAATACCAGAATTTATGAAATAAAATTAACTGCATTACGAAACTACTGCAAAATATTCCAGCTTTAATCCATTTCCAGCTTTAATCTCTACTATTTTTTCATTAACATTTTTTCACAATTTCTGTTTAACCATTTACAATTGGCAGCTGCCTGCCGCCTTTAAGTCTGCGAGTTCTAACGGAAGCCCAGCCAACGACTTCAGAACAAATAGTAAATACGTACTTCAACATATGGAATTTGAGAGAGAAAAAGATACGAAACAAAAGAAAAATGGTTTTAGCGGAAAATAACCTGCCGGGGAATAAAAAAAAGTGAATTAAAAAGATTGTTACACATACGAGATGTTTCTTCGTTGTCTCTATGTACATGTTGCACTGTGGCTCTTAAAGCTAAAATAATGCCAAAAGATACATATCTATGTATATACTTTTTGAACTAAAGATCCGATAAAACAAAAAGTTAAAAGAGGAACTAATACTATGTTCACACTTATGTTTTTAAACGTGTGTCACGCCTCATTCGTGTTTAAGAGCTTAAACACCACGATTTTGAGATGTTTTACCATACATTGACTTGTTTTGTTAAACATCTCAAATGAAGTGTTTAAGATTTAAACATTTCCTTAAACACGCAAATGGAGTATGTTCAGTGCGTTTTTTAATAAATGGCGTCATGTGAAAAATCATTTGGTAAAGAAGTAGTTAGTGAAGAAACACTAAATTATTAATAAACCAATAAAAAAAAGCATAATTGTTCGTAATTTGTTCCAAATACAATAATTTACTCACAAAACGTCAACCTTAAACATATCAAATGTAATGTGAACGGTTGTGTTTTATTTTTTAAAACACTTGCCTTAAACAGGTTTAAGACCATAAGTGTGAACATGGTATAAGCTTTCACAAGCGGCGTTCTACTTGAATATTGATATTTTTATATTTGAAACTTTTAAAAACTTTTTATTATAAAAGTTATCGAACTTGTACCTGTAAACAAAAGGTTTTGCAAATAAATTAAAAGTATCACGTACACTTCTTCAACTCAATTATAAGATTTTATTCAAGAAACAGAATCATTTCACAGTATAAAAGGCAGCAACATTAACGTCACTGTTCTTAGTACTTACTTAGTAATTGATTTCTTGAAAATATTGTATTGAATTATCAGAGGCTTTAGTTCTTCGTATTGCAAAGAGACTTCCGGATCACTGCAGTGTCTTCCAAGCAGAGATCCTTACTATAAAAGAAGTTGCGGATTGGTTGAAAGTGAATGTCACTTCAACGACTTTTTTTTAACATATACACTGATAGTCGAGCAGCTACTATACTCCTTGAATTCCCTCTTCTAAGAACAACAACAGCCCTTGACTGCCGATCATCTCTAAACGAGACGGCACAGAATTTTGATATTAGGATAATCTAGATCCCTTGACTTAGAGGTTTTCAGGGGAGCTCTAGGGCTTATGAGCTTGCTAAAACAGAGACAACCTTACAGGTTGCACCGGAATTGAAATGTATGGATTTACCCCTATTCTCTTCCAAACTCAGACTTAGGCGCAAGACACAAGATGAAACAAATAGAAGGTGGGTCACAAGAAATGATTGAGTGATCACAAGGCAGTTATGGAAGAATACGGCTTCTTTAATTTTGAAGAATAGGAAACAAATCTCGATTCTAGTGTCCGTGTTATTGGGATCCAGATGATCCAAATATCAGACTGCTCTGTCATCTCATTTAGATATGATTGGTAGTCGAGGGCTGTCTTATAGGTAGGCATGCACAAAGGTTAAAGGTCGAACGCAATAATTTTTGCGCCAGCTGCCAGGAAGATGAAGATGAAGAGGAAAGTGTAGAACACTTTCAGTGTCAATGTCCTGGACTTGCACGAAAGAGAATGGCCACAATGAGCGCTCTTGAGTTCAGGAAACTTTCTGACTTCGCTAGTGTTGAACTGCAACGTACTATGTAGCTTTATATTGAGCTCTGGTTGGTTCGACGGTGGGAACTCCGCATACGCAGAGTCTCCGTGGTATCACAATGTACCAAACCGGTCTAAGTGAGTCCAGGCTTCTGACTGCCAACCCAACCTAATCTAACCTAACTATTGCATAAACATTCGCGTTGGGGGCACTGTTTAATTATATAGTAAAATTTTTTAGGAGGGCTCGCCATATAAGCTACAAGAATATTTTCTTCAAAAAATGCACAGAAAAACGCTTTATTGGCAGAAATTTGTGATTTAAGATACTCCAAACAGGAAAAGCCCATATGGTATAAGTCAAAACTAAGGGCAGGCCAATTTATGGTACACTTGCTGGAGATAAAATTTGAAGGACAGTCAAGCCCCTGAATGGACAAATAGGCCTTAAGTCCTTGCATCGGTTTCGGGTTTCCAATTTTTTGCCGACCTCTTCAAACAAAACCATTTGGATGCTGGTGGCACCATCAGCCACTTGTTTTTTAATTTCAAAGAAAAATATATATCGTCGCCTTAGAATTGGTTTAGTCCATACGCCACAAAATTGGAGTGGAGAAAAATTACAAAAGAAGGAAGGATTTTTTTTAGTATTTGCACCACTGCTTCCGACATATCGTCAGCCCATTATTGGTTTGGAGCATATACCAAAAAGTCGAAATGGAGAAAAACGACAAAGAAGGTTTACATGAAGTTTTCTCAAAATATACCCGATAGAGTTTTTTGTATTTTCACCATTGCTTCCGACATATGTTTTGAAACTTTTTGTGAACTTCCACGAATGAAGTTAGAAGTTAATATTACTTAAAAAAAAGTAAAAATATGTTTTGTGCCGCATACCGCACTTTTCGTAATTTATTTTCAAAATTTAGCTTTTTGTGCTCGATACATATACTTCACTGCAACGAATTGAGAATTTTGTTTATTTTTCTAGCTGTTCAGACAAATAAGTCGATCGTTTAACACCGACCAAAAAGCTGCCGACATAATATTTTTAACTATCGATCCGATTACACACTTACACAAGAAAATTAAGTAGTTGAAGTGTATTTAATATAAAGAATGATATTAAATTATTTTTGTTATACTCAAACCTGTTTAAGTTTATATTAAAACATGTAATCGGTGGCTGCGTCTGGCTGATGATGAATTTTTCTTACGGAACCTTATTTTTTTATTATTAATTTTTTATAGAAATGAAGCAAAACAAGAGTTAACTTTACTTCGTACGTTTTTGTATGAAGAATTTGAGGCAACCGCCAAAAAGTGGCGTGTACAGCAAAACAATACTTATAAACCTAAAAATAGTGGATATGGATCAAAATGAATACTTAATATTTTATAAATCATAATAAATTTCCTGTAACGCGCTTTTGATTCAGAAAGAGGGTATTCAATATATATATATATATATATATATATATATATATATATATATATATATATATATTCCATACTTAACTAATTTTTTTTAAGAGTAGTCGGTGGAGCAAAACTATTCTGGGGCGACGATATGTATACAAATATTGATCAGTTGTTACTGGGTGTAGAGTTGATTTTAAAAGTACTTTTTGTAAATTTTTTGGTTTGGCAATACCATTAAAAATGCACAACCTTGCAAAATTTGCTATTGATAATCATGCACTTATTTAGTACGAGTATCTGACAATTCTGCATCGCTTGTGCAAAATACTCGTAATTTCCTATGTGGTTGTTTTCAAATTTAAACTTTTCGGATCAGTGCAACTTCTGATGTGATCTAAGATCAGGAAATATTTTTAACTATTCATTTAAAATGTCATTGTAAATAAAATAATATTTAAAATCGTTCCAAATTTGTAAAAAATATGAGCTTGGAAATGTTTCTATGAACGAAATCGTTTAATCTTGGCAACCTATAGACCACGCTGTTGCTAAATTGATTTATTTTTTTTAAATAATATAACAATTTTTTATTATATTTTTTTCTGTGTAGACCCCACTTTGAATACGATGTGATATGAAGAAACTTGCAGGTTTGTACCGTAAAATTTCCATTTAAATGGAAAACTCGAAGAAAAATAACCGCAACTATGCAATAATGGAAGTAAGTAGTTTTTTGCCTTTAAAGCAGACTTTTAAAATGGTAAAAATTTATTAAAAGTGTTTTATTTATTTATTTATTTTTTTTTTTTGGAAAGAAAGGTCATTAAAGCAGTAATTACGAGCTGTATGGATTATGTTTCAACTTTCTAATTCTATTTTTATTACATTTATTTTAGAATGCTTTTGAGAATGTTTAATTTATACAGTCGCTCGCTCACCTTGAACTTCATTTATTCGTTTATAAATACATAGTTACAAGCTTAATTATGGAATTAGTTTATAGCTTGAATGTTGACTGCTTTTTTGAATGTAAGTTTCGATTAAAAAGTCATGATAAGCTGTCACCTGTACAAAAGTGAACAAATATATAAAAATAGAAATGTTTGATAGCTAAACAGGCAGCAAACATAAAGAGAGTAGGAAAAAAACTGATAGATAAGCAGCTGGTAATATGGAGTCTGCGAGACAAGTTTGGTTATATATAGACATTTAAATCTACATATATGTATGTATGGCGTGTAAGGATATGAAACAACATTATTTAATTAAAATGCAGACTAATATTTTGATCTTGCACTTAACATACAAAAAAACTAAAGTTTTTTATAAAAATATTTCCATCAAACAACATCTTCTCTCAGCATTGAAATTTTGGATTTTCCTGGCCATCGCTGTACCGCTCTAATTACACCCTGTGTGACCTTTTAGTGGCAAATCGCACTGTTGCCATTTTATGTTTAATAATATTAATAATTTTCACTTTCAAAATTGCAAAAATTAAAATGTAATAATAATTTCCATGGTTTCCACTTTGCCAGCCAGTAGAATGCATAAATAATTTACCCTGACCAATATGGAAGCCGTTTATATAACAATAAATAAAATATAACAACTGCATTATGAGCAGTGAATTCCTATTACATTTTATTTAATACGACTATTAAAAAGCACTGCTGTCTTTAAATAATTATAAACATTGACGTATTTGTCAGATGCACTTAATATTTCAATATGCAATATACAATAAAAAAAATATTTGCTGTTGAGCTACATTCTGCCCATAAAACTGTAACAAGGTTTGTACTTAAATATGCTTTTAAAGTTATAGTTCTCAAATAATTCCATTCCGATTTCAATGTACATTCTGGTGAAGTTTTAAAGTTCCTGAATGAAAGTACAAATATTCGCCAAAACTTAGCAAAATATAGAAATGCCCAATATAGTTGAGTAACCTGTTGCACTATAGGAAATGTTTAACTTTTTTGACCAAAAAAATAAATAAAAAACTTAATATTGAAAATTCACAATTATTTTTGCTCTAATATAAATAAATTACATGTCACTGTTTACATTTTTCCGCAACGTTACGGCTGAGCCTTAAAGGCTCAGTTACCCGACTATAATCTAATATAACTGCAACGTAGGAAACAGCTGATCGATATTTTTATATGAAAAGTAGGTTACGTTACATTACATCTCTATAACAATTTCCATTACTTTTCACATAACAATATCAATCAGCTGTTTCCTACTGTTGCATTTATTTTACATTACAGTCGGGTAACTGAGCCTTATGATAAATAAATTTTTACATGGAAATTTCCGAAATTGTGAACAGTTGGTATCATGAATAAAATGTCTGGTGAACATTTTACCGAATATTTATATATTTAAACTCCGAAATGGAATGCTTCTGAATTTGTTTGCTTTCAAAAAACTTCATACGATTGCGAAATATTTTTAAAATTTATGAAAAAAATTACACTATGCTATTTCAAAAATGTAACAAGCAGGGTACCTTATGAATAAACCTAATTCGACTATGGTGAATCCAATGGTGCTAACCATTTTTTAGGTTAGCTTTTGTTTACAAAATAATTAAGAATGGAACGTGGTTAAAATTGCAATTTTTCTCAGTTTTCTACCATTCATTAATTTTTATATACATAAGTTAAAGTAACATATTATGGATAAAAATGCGTCTGAAAGAAATTAAAAAAAAGAAAATTAAAAAATTGTCTCAATTAAAAAAAATGCGACTTTTTGACGAAAAAAAAATCGAAAAAAAAGTTTTAATTTTTTTTTTCAAAAAGTTTTCTCGGGACACAAGTTCATCAATACATGTCATTTTAATCGATAGATATCGTTATAAGGGTTAATATGATTAACTCCACTAGATTCCGCGTACTCGAATTAGGTTTAACCACCGCACACTGGGGCCCGGCCCGGCCATGCGAGGTTGTGCTCAAAACTCATTATTTTAAATTTTCCAATTTAAGAAAAATAATTCTGTTGGAGTAATCGGTACAAAATATCATATCACTGGTAAAAAAAAATTGAGGCGCTAACTACTATCAGCTGTTAAGTCTATCATTTCAAAGTTAGCTGATTGTGGAATATAACACGTGTTTTATAACATACGCAAGCCAAAGTTGGATTTTCAAATATACATTTCTGCCGTTTAAATATAAAATTCTTTAAAGTGAATTATGTCGTCTATCAATCAAGGTATGTAATTGTTATATATATATTGTTTGATAAATAAGTTCATTGGTTTTTGATCTACGACTTGATTTTTTGAAACTAATTTTTTTGAAGTCAATACAGTGTAAAATTTAAATGAAAGTTTCAGCAATAAGGGTTTAGAAATGCTAAAAGTTAACAACTACTCGTACAAGATAATGTCGAGAGTAGAAAGTTTTTCGATGCATATCAAAATGTTGGCAGATTCATGTATTAGGTGGGTTAAATAAAAATTACTGAAGTGATCTTCAATTATTTCGATTTACAATAGAACTATAGCCCTCTTTAAGCGACTTCAAAAAAGGGATGAGGTTACCAATTCGTCTTTATTTTCTTTTTGGCAATGTAACTTAATAACTCTTTATATTTTTAAACGATTGTTAAAATTCTTTTTTTGTCTGAGAGGGTATAGCTTCCCATTGGTGCCGTTGTAAAAAAAGTGGGCAGGGACTCGCTACAATTTTTTAAATTTAATTTTATGATATTCTGCTTATTTGATTGCTACGAAACTTACCTAACATATTGGGCTCTCTTAACGACACAATTTTGAAGTTGAAAAAAATGGGCGTAGTCACGCCCAATTAAAGTTAATATTATATTTCACATGCTTCTATTTCATCGATTTTTACGAAACCTGGCACACACCCTAAGCTAGAAAAAAATCATAATCTTGCATTCACAAAAGTGGGCGGAAGCACGCCTCTTAAATTTTAATATAATATTTCACGTGCTTGTACTTCACCAATTTTTACGAAACTTGGCACACACCTTGAACTCTTAAAACACAAAATCTTGAATTTAAAAAATGGGCTCAGGTACGCCCATTAAAATTTAATTTTATATCCCATACATTTTTTTCGAATATGTTCCATTAGATAGATCTTTGCATTGAAGTCGGTTTTCTTTTCTCAGAATTATTTATTTTAACTTAAAAAAAAACTATATGTGACGCGCAAAATAGAAAGGGACCTAAGTTCAGGAGAGCAATTTTAAAGATTTAAATACGTGTATCTTTGGTGTACCATCACTGAGCGTGTTGGTATTGGTCTCATTTGAAAGCGATACATCTCATGACGTCAGGAACGTGTTGGTCAACCTTGAAAACGCGCGTAGGTCGTCCCTACCTCTTGTTTTGTGCAGTTGGTTTTTACTGTTTTCTACCTAGCGCACTGTTTCCATGAGTTTGATATAAATTTTGCTCGCGTTTTTCCGAATCCAGGTTTATTTTCTGAAATTATTAATTGTGAATTATAATAAATACTCATTTATAATTCTTTTAAATCGTGAATATCACTCTGTTAGTGCGAAAATTTTTTCACATAACCTTAGAATCGTCGACTTCAATTTCATATAACGCGCATATCTCTGGAAGGGAACACTTTTTGGGGCATGGGATCGGTATCATTAGATGCTCAGATGTTGTCCACATCAAAAAAAAAAAAGGAAATTTGATTTTTTTTACCTTTAGGTCCCTTCCTCTATGCGCTGTCACATATGTAGCAGATGATAGCTATATCATAATTCATCTTTGCATTAAAAAAAATTAAATATGTATTTTTTAACCCCCGACCAGTGTGACCAGATTTTGAAATAACATTAAGCTAAATCACGTTTGAAAAAAAGCTAAAATAAGCTAAAAAGTTAACTTTTAGGCCAGAAAATAAAGCTAAACTTTTTTCTACTTCTTTGATCGCTTTTCAATAGTTTCTTATTGCTAAACTAACATTAAATATTACACAAACATATTTTTTTATTATACACATTGAATATTTGTTTAATGAAATTATTTATTAATTATTATATTTTAGATTTAATTAAGAACAAAACAAAAACTTCCCCAAAATAATCTTAAAAACTTTTCAAAAATTTAAAAACATTTATACTAAAATACGAAAGTTTTTTTAAGTGCATTAATGCTATTTAAGGTAAAGCATTGATCACACTATCGGCACAATGTACCGAGTCTCGTCAGATCATTGAAATAAAGTCATAAGTAAAGAACTAAATTTGCTCTAATTTATCGACTAATTGAAAGACATGGACATAATTGCGCCACACTGCATTGGTAATAAGCCCATACAGACTTATTCCAGAATTAATTGAGTAATAATGCCATTTTGGCTTATTACTTATGACTTTATTGAGGTGGCCCGACGAAAATCGGTACATAGTGTTATCCAGGCTTAAGGCTATTTCAAGTTTTTGTTTTAAGTTAATTGATGCCGCTGAATGAACGTTCAACTCAAGTCAAATAATTTTATACCCAAAAAACTCAAAAAGTGTTTTGACCACTAATATGAATTTAACTTTTTCCATTGTAATTCTAACCATTCTGCCATAATCTGCTACTTTCCATTTCTGTTATAAAATTGTTATTGTATAATTTACATTTTGTATTTTTTGTAAACTATTTTACAATGTTAAAAGACTATAATTTTTATAAGGTGTTTATGTCTTTAATATATTTTTAGAGAACACGCAATTTAGACAAAAAAAAAGGCTAAAAAAGCTAAATGAGTTTTTTAAAAAAGCTAAAAAATAAGCTAAGAGCTAAATGAAAATTTTAAAGCTAAATCTGAAATAAATAAGCTAAATTTAGCTCAAAATAAGCTAATATGGTCACGCTGCCCCCGACCAAAAAAAAGGGGGTGTGTGTCTGTGTATCTGTGTATCTGTGTGTCTGTCCGTGTCCACGTACAACCCAAACGGCTGGACCGATTTTGATTTAGTTTTCTCTGTTTGAAAGGTGACTTGATCGAGATGGTTCTTAACCATGTTGGAAGAAAATTGGTCCAGCCGTTTATAAGATATCACATATTTTTTAGATATATCGGGGGTTTTTAAAATTTTTAATTTATGTTATTTTAAATCCGTTTCAAAACAAAAGATTCTTTAATGAATAGTTTGCAAAGGTCTCAAAAAGGAGGGTTTAAAAATTTTCTAAAGAAAAAGTTCCAAATAAAGAGTGTTTAAAAATGTGTCTAGCGTGAGTAAAGAGTTTATAATTTTTGAAAATTAAAAAAATTCACAATAATGACGAAGGTCAGTATGTTATTACTAATGGGTGTTTTTTATTGAGGTATAGAACTTTAAGTTGGCATCACTTTTTTAACTGGCGGCCATTTTGTCAGCTGTCAAGTGATTAATATTTAGTTTGGTTCGCCATTTCATCATGAACAGGTTGACAAAAGAACAACGCTTGCAAATCGTGCAAATTTATTTCGAAAATAATGGTTCAGTTCGCGAAGTTTACCGCAAGCTCCGTCCATTTTATGGTCGACATAATCGTCCATCAGAGCAATTAATTCGGTTAACCATGGATCGTTTTCGCACTACGTTTACTCTATGTGATAATACGCATCCGCAGAGACGTCGAACAGTGCGCACCGAAGAAACAATTGCCGCTGTAGAGCAAAGTGTTGAAGAGGACCCGAATGAATCGATTCGCCACCGTGCACAGCAATTGGAGCTTTGTCCATCAACTTTATGGAATATTTTGAAGATTTTGAATGTGGATGAGTTGTGGTTCCAACAAGACGGCGCTACATGCCACACAGCGCACGTCACAATCGATTTATTGAAGGAAACATTCGATGAGCGCATAATTTCGCGGAATGGACCTGTCAATTGGCCACCAAGATCGTGTGATTTGACACCATTGGATTATTTTCTTTGGGGATATGTGAAGTCGCTCGTCTACGCCAACAAACCAGAAACGTTAGGGGACTTGGAAGCCAACATTCGTGGCGTTATTGCCAACATACGGCCCCATATGCTCGAAAAAGTGGTTGAAAATTGGACCTGTAGAATTGGCTTTATTCGAGCCAGCCGCGGCGGCCACATGCCCGAAATCATATTTAAACATTAATGGCATAAAATTATCCTTCCAATAAAGCCAAATTGATGGACATTAAAACGATTTTCTTGTGTTTTATTTCAATTCGAAGTTCTATACCTCTAAAAAAAACACCCTTTACTAGTCGAAAGTTATCACGCGTGAGACGATATGAGCGTTAGTGATAAAGAAATTTTTTCTTCTAATATCAGGTGATAAAAACTTTTAGATCGTTAAAAGGGAGGCTTGGAAGTTTAATTCCATAAAATCATACATTCTTCAGGAGTTCATTAAAAATCAAATATTATAAAAATTCTTAATTTTTTGTGTTTCTAATTTGTTTGGTTTATTGCGTTATTTTCCTTGTGCAAATTAAAATAAATCTAGTTAAAAATTTTAAATTTTAAGCCTTCGATATAGAGTTCTTATTAAATCGACCACTATTGCTCTGTATTTATGAATTGTTAATAAGTTTTAATTATACTCATACTTGTGCTAAATACAGGGGCAGTCATTGAAACAAAATGCATTTTGCACACATAAATTTATGTACACGTATATGTACACGTTTTGCCAGACTACAAATTATATAGAATTACTAAAAGTGCCTGCGCAGTTCCAATTTAATTATTTATTCTAAAATTAAACTCGTTAGATACAAAATAAAAATAAAATAAAAATTAAGTAAATTCAAACAAAAACTACGTAGTGTTTGAAATTTTCAATAAATTTAATACGGCTTACACATGCGTTTGTTAAAAGAGAGCAAACATGACAAATATATTCATAATTTAATTAAATAAAATTCATAATGACTTCCCAAAACTATTTAAAAAAAATTAAATTACAGCTTTACGGCGTCGAACATTGTATTCAAAAACTCTAATCCACAGACTACAGAGGGAGCATTTATTTGTTCATACGGTTTCCACGACTTGTACACTCGCTTTTGTTAAAACTGTTTAACATTTTAATTCGATTAAGTTTATTATAAAAAAATTATATACATATATGTATATTATTTATTAATTTGTTTTATTTTACATTTCATTGAATAATTTCACATGTATTTTGTGTGGGAATATTTGTGTTTTTATTTTATTTTTATCTTTATAAATTTTTAAATTTATAGAATTTTGAAACTGACACACAAGTGTTATTTGAATGAGAAAGACATGAGAAAGACTTGTCTCATTGTTGATAATTTATTCATACGTCTATAGATACGTACATATCGTCACCTTAAATGCAAACGTACGTAACTACACAATAATTCGTTATCGAGTTTTTGATTGATTATGGTTCATTTTATCAAACTACATGTTCGCGCAAATACTTAGACCTTTGCGATCCAAAATGACGATTTTATTAAACAAATTCCAACGGACTTAATAACGAATGCATCTATTATTTATTGCAAAGAACGTAACTAACATAAAAGCTTAAATATATATAAAAAGTAAAGATATGTTTAAAAACATGTACATACTTAAGTGTCCATACTACAAGTAAATTTCGAAGAAAATTTTCAAGAACACTTTATTTTATTATTATTGATTTTGAAACGTTTTTTGTTTCTCCTGTAAAAAAAATATAAAAGTTTAGTTACGTTCGTTTGCATTTAAGGTGACGATATGTATGTATATATTTTTTATTTCTTTTTAGAAAATTTGTCGTGTGAAATCAAAGTGGTTTGACTTTTGGCATTTATATCAAACTGAATAGAAACAAATTAATATTTATGTCATTAACAGCGCTTGCTTGCTATTTTAACTTAAGGAAAATGTTTAAAGATGCAAATTATTTGTTTTGTTTTTATTTTAAAGTCATCAGAATTTACTGTAAATTTAGATTTTTTTAAACACAAGCTAACTCGTTTTTATCTAATTTTTCGACCTTTTTAGGGTTCCGTACAACAAAGGTCGAAAGGTCTCCACGCTTTCCGTCTGGGCATCTGCCCATCACAGGGTGTATTCTCGAGAACCGTTAGAGCCACGTACTTGAAATTTTGACAAAATATGTAGACCTTTAGTCGCTACAACAATAAATATCTTACATTAAAAATTAAAGGGTGTTCCAAAACAAGCAACGAATGTAATATACATACAATTACATTTTATATAGACTACAATTAACAATACAATTTAAAAAAATCTGAATTAAAGGGTGTCCTATCAGTTAATGGTATTTTGACAACTTGCGGTATCTTAGAGCTGGATTCACCCATTGTTTTTTACTGAGAGTTTTCTTCAGCACGATTCATCCATTTCGAACATTTTGTCTGGTAATTACAATTCGCTGTCTTTTTAATTGTTTATTGCAATTCTTTCGTTCAACTCAATATGCGTATGTTTTATTTTTATTTCTATTCTAATTAATACAATATACTCTGTGCTTTTATTATTCATATAACATGACGTGGCAGGCAGCTCAGTTCAACTTTGCCTGAAAAATTAAAATACTTGGCAGTACAGTTCGATTTTGTCCGAACAAAATATAAAATTAAACCAATTCAAACTGAGAGTTGTTCGTAAAAAATATTTTCTTTCTCACAAGAGAATAGAATTTAAACTACATATAAAAAAATTCTTGTCCGGACAAAAATTTTGTTCGGAAACAATGAGTGAATCCAGCTTAAGTCAAACTCTTGGAATTTTAAAAAACGCTAAAACTACAAAATCAAAATATGTGACCCGGTCTGTAAAAAGATGGCTGACTCAGAAAATTATTTTTCACTTTTTTTTTTGTTCGGATAGTTTTTGAGACGCTCTTTAACATGGTGAAAAGCAGAAAGCCCTAACTTGCTTCGAAGTATACTAAAAACATAAAGACTTTTTCCAAAATTTTTTGATTATTGTAGCTGCTGCATTCATTTTTAAATTGAAAATCTTTCCAGCGACATCTATTATTATTCACTGGCATATAATGGGTGTTTTTTATTGAGGTATAGAACTTTAAGTTGGCATCACTTTTTTAACTGGCGGCCATTTTGTCAGCTGTCAAGTGATTAATATTTAGTTTGGTTTGCCATTTCATCATGAACAGGTTGACAAAAGAACAACGCTTGCAAATCGTGCAAATTTATTTCGAAAATAATGGTTCAGTTCGCGAAGTTTACCGCAAGCTCCGTCCATTTTATGGTCGACATAATCGTCCATCAGAGCAATTAATTCGGTTAACCATGGATCGTTTTCGCACTACGTTTACTCTATGTGATAATACGCATCCGCAGAGACGTCGAACAGTGCGCACCGAAGAAACAATTGCCGCTGTAGAGCAAAGTGTTGAAGAGGACCCGAATGAATCGATTCGCCACCGTGCACAGCAATTGGAGCTTTGTCCATCAACTTTATGGAAGATTTTGAAGATTTTGAATGTGGATGAGTTGTGGTTCCAACAAGACGGCGCTACATGCCACACAGCGCACGTCACAATCGATTTATTGAAGGAAACATTCGATGAGCGCATAATTTCGCGGAATGGACCTGTCAATTGGCCACCAAGATCGTGTGATTTGACACCATTGGATTATTTTCTTTGGGGATATGTGAAGTCGCTCGTCTACGCCAACAAACCAGAAACGTTAGGGGACTTCGAAGCCAACATTCGTGGCGTTATTGCCAACATACGGCCCCATATGCTCGAAAAAGTGGTTGAAAATTGGACCTGTAGAATTGGCTTTATTCGAGCCAGCCGCGGCGGCCACATGCCCGAAATCATATTTAAACATTAATGGCATAAAATTATCCTTCCAATAAAGGCAAATTGATGGACATTAAAACGATTTTCTTGTGTTTTATTTCAATTCGAAGTTCTATACCTCTAAAGAAAACACCCTGTACATTATCAGCTGCTGTCGGTCATTTTAACTTGGCAGCACTGAATTCAGCACAGAGAAAACAAGGTTGCATTTCATAAAACCAACTTAAGACCAATTCGATAATGGCTTTAAGTTTTTTGTATGGAAAAATCAGGTTTCAACAGTTACTCTTTAACGTTAAAACCAACTTTTATTAAAACCACGTCAGTGTGTAGACACTATATGCTCTTCTGAAAATGTTTGCTTGATTTTTGTTTAGAAATAGCAAATACTCTTATAGCTTTATATCAATTTAAATATTAATTAGCAAGTCAATAAGAAACTCCCCCGCTAAAAATGTTCCATTTTTATATGTTACCTAATTTAAATTTAACTTTTTATGCCATTTGATATCTTGCTGTAATTAAATGTTATATACTTATAAACTATAATGAAAAGACTTTGTCTTATTGTGTAGTAAACCAAAAAAAAATAAATAAATAAAATATATATAAAAAATTATATAATTTATTTGAATTTTTTAAACTTACATAACAGCTTCCAAATGACAGTAACTATTAATGAACTTTAAATTATTATGAAGAAATTTATATTGCATTGATATCATAGAGAAATTTTTTTTAAATCTTTTTTTTAACAACTTTGAAATCGCAAAAGAAGAAAAAAAATATTTTTTAATTTAAACTAATAAGGAAAATAAATTGAGCTTAAAAACTCGTTTCTTTACACACATTGGCTGCACTTCCTACAACCTAACTGACTTGACAATATGTAAAGATTTTGTTTAAAATTCAAACCCGTATTCTCCACATACAAACAAATACGAGTAAAGAGTCAAATATGTAGTTTCTCCTAATTTTTCAAGTTCAGGGTAAAGCAATTATGTATGCAACGTTAACGGAATAAAATATATATTAGCTGTGGAAAATACTTCGAAGCATAAATATTATGTATATGGTAAATATACATAAATAACTTTAAGTGACAATGTTTTTTTTTTTCTACTTAAAAAGAAAGGGAAAACCCCACAATAAAATACTTTTCAGTTAAACCGACCTCGGATTTATAATATTGGGCTTAGACAATAGAAAGAGAAGTTGTATTAAATGTATTAAAGCTGATATATTTAAATGCCATCTACTTGACAAGTTTGAATTAAAGCCCCTTTTGTTGCTTTTACTACAAATAATTTGAATTTGTTTTTTGTTAAACTACATAACTTTATTACAGCACAACTTCAAATAATTTATTTTATTTCATACTTCGAAATGTTTTTTTTTGTTTGTGGCTTGGTTAAACCATTTTTCTCCCCATGATAAATTTGTGTGATTATTTTATGTGATTGCAACTTTTGTTTCTTTTTATTTAATAATTTTTGGTATTTGTTTTTTTCGCTGCAGCTGTTCATAAATTTTTAAAAATAAAAGATGTGTTCATAAAGAAAGTGAAAGTATTTGAAAGATATTCGACTCCAAGCAAATACTCTTGAACTCTATACCTAACCACACTAACACACACACACACACGCTAGCAAAAGTGCCCTCTAGTCAGCCTAGAATTATATGTCTATATGAACACTCTTTTCTCTTGGCGACAACCGCACTACTTGAAATATCGACAACTTTCCTTTTGTGCGCGAGTAGAGATACGTTAGGAATAACAGTTCTAGAGTATTTCTGTTGAAATTGTCAATGAACGCGTCAATAGTTTCCCTCTAGTCAGCCTAGAACCATATGTCTCTATGTGAACACTCTTTTCTTTTGGAGACAACTGCACTAGTTGAAATGTCGACAACTTTCCTTTTATGCGCGAGTAGAGATACGTTAGAAACAACAGTTCCAGTGTATTTCTGGTGAAATTGTCAAGGAACGCGTCAATAGTTTCCCTCTAGTCAGCCTAGAACCATATGTCTCTATGTGAGCACTCTTATCTCTTGGCGACAACTGCACTAGTTTAAATGTCGACAACTTTCCTTAGAAACAACAGTTCTAGTGTATTTCTGGTGACATTGTCAAGGAACGCGTCAATAGTTTCCCTCTAGTCAGCCTAGAACCATATGTCACTATGTCTACACGCTTTTTTCTAGTTGCACTAGTTGAAATGTCGACAACTTTCCTTTTGTGCGCGAGTAGAGATACGTTAGAAACAACAGTTCTAGTGTATTTCTGGTGACACTGTCAATGAACGCGTCAATAGTTTGTTTTTCTTTTTTATTATAATATGCAATAATGTTAAAAACTTACGTACATATGTATGTATGTATGTATGTATGTATGTATGTATGTAAGTTTGTTGCCCCAACCCTTATAAAATTGTAGACGAGGGTCACTAAAATGTACTAGTGAATCTTTAGTTCAAATGTTTCCATATGGTCGTAAAAGAATAGTGCTAAAGTTTACCGGTGGATTGTCAATAGGGTTTGGGAAACGGGAATTCCCGGGCGGGAAATCCCGGGAATGTCTGTCTAATATTCCCGGGAAATTTTTGAGATTTTCCCGGGAAAACGGGAAATTAAAAGCGAATGTTATTTCATAAATATATAGAATTTATAATCCAATTTTACTTTAATATAAAAACTTATTATTTTTTTATTTATTACAAAAGTTCGTTTGAATGATTGTATGACAAAATTTACACGATCGTTGACACGTTTTTCATCGTCTGTTTAAACACTTACATATATATACCTTGTTCGAAGGAAATTTTTTAATCTTAAAATTTAAATTGAGTTTTTGTTTTAAATGTAACTTTCTTAGAGAAAAGAAAGAATTCTTTCGACTCCGATAAACAAGAAGTAAAATGTCCATGTTTTTTTTAATAAAAAATAAAAATGTGAGCTATTCAAATCTAGTCTGAAATTTCATAAAAATTTCATTAAATTGAGGTGATACCATATCTCCTAAAAAAAGTGGAATAAATTGTATAAGTATCAATGATTGCAATGATATAATCGTTTCCTAAAGTAAATAATTCGATGCTAAGCGAACTTGAAGTGATTTTTCGCCGAATTAGTGAACAAATTTTGAAAAGTGTAGTGAAAATTTTAAGCTGTAAGAACTCTGAGTTGACGAAACTTAAATTGATTACAAGTAGACGCTATTATGGAAACCCTACAGAAAATATTTTAGGAGAAATAAAATGAAAGACACTTAGACATACTGTGGCTCAGGGTATTCAAAATTCGGCGCAGCGCAGTATGGTACTGTAACCTGCTTGTACTTAACGATAAGAAACCACCTGGAACTTTTTCAAAAATAATGAGAAACAAGCAAGGCAAATTCTTATTAAAATGAAGGCAGGTCTTATTAGAAAATTGTCTACTAATTGTGGTAACAGTTGTCAATTGGTTTTTATATGATCTTTTGCTGTGTAATAACTTTATTCCATTTGCTTAAATTCAATTAAAAATTCTTAAAAATTTGTCTTAGAACTGCTTTTTTATTAACTTTTATTTCAAAAGAATGCTTACATTAATAAAACAATCGAAATTTCACCAACTTTCATTTAATAAATGTATTTAATTTATAAAATTAGCTTTTCCCAGGAATCCCGGGAATTTCCGGGAACTTGATTTTTTAATTACCGTTACCGGGAAGTGCAAAAGTCCGGGAAATCCCAAACCCTAATTGTCAATGACAACCCTATGTTATATGTCAATAGGCGATTATATTGGCTGGGGTACACCTGGTCAGTAGTACTACTGACAATGTCACTAGTAAATCACTATTGACATCGAGCGAGGGAATATCGATATTGTAGACTAGAGCCCCTAAAATTTGCTAGTGAATCTTTGGTGCCAATGTCTCCATGTGGTCCCAAAAGAAATACTTAGTCAGTAGTGCTGCAGTCTAGTGGTGGATTTTTAATGACAAGCTAATGTTAAATGTCAATAGAAGATTACATTGGCTGGGGTACACCTGGTCAGTAGTACTATTGACAATGTCACTAGTAAATCACTACAATTTCACTATTCGCATTTCCTGTAGGGGTACCTTGTCACACACAAGCACACACACACAGATACGGGTTAATTCAGAGGCTTACGAGTTAAACTCCAATACTAAAAGCGTCATCAGCAGTAACGAAAAATAACAATGCCAACTGCGAAACACTGAAATCACTTTTAACACGCCTGCGGAGGCTGTGCATCTAAAATTTCAATGATGAGTGTAAATATATTTGTTACCACAAAATAACAAATTACCACAATTAAAATTTCTATGAAGCTTTGAACAACAAATATTTCTTTTCTCCTTTAAATCTTCTTTTTTGTTTTATTCGAAAAAGATGATTACAAAACTTTGTCATTAAGAGAAAACGGCCTGGCCTGATTGCAGCCATCGAATTTCGTTTTAGTTACGGAAATCACAAATGAAAATGTTTTATTTTATTATTGATGATTTCGTAAGTGAAAAATGAAGGCTTAATGAAATTTTTACATTTTAACGAAACACACTTTGTGCGTGACTTATCGACATTTGCTTTTCGTTTGATAGTCTTACAATGCCATTGTGCACGAAGTATATATATCTATATATATATTTATTCCCGTCGTTCCAAAGTGGAACATAGGGCCATGTCTACGAAGTATAACATCGTAAAAATATGTGGCCTTCATCTAGGCTTGCCAGACGGACTTGATTTGGCTGGATTGTCAAGCTTTTCCAAAGCTTGTCAATATTCAAGCTTAAAAGCTATTTGTCAAGCTAAAAATTTAACATTATAAGCGACCAGCTGATGAAATTATATTGAATTTCCACACATACTTTAAAAATATATATGACTTTGCAACTGTTTTTTTTAATTAAATATAATTTTTGTTAAAAACCATTGAGTTATTATTGTTTTAAAAATATTTTAAATTATTGTCAAGCTTTTTTTGCAAATCAAGCATTTTTGTCCTTAAATGTCAAGATTTTTCACTGTTTGGGTCAGGCAAGCCTACCTTCATCCGATATGTCCAGTTCACATCATCAGTGCAGAAAGTCCAATGTGGCAGAAGCTGTGTGGCACGTGGCGCCATCCTGTTAAGACCACGTCTTTAGCATCCATATCATTCAATTCTGGCCTAAAGAAGCTGGTTAGCGGTAGATACCAAAGGAACGAGGTGAAACGTGCGGCACGTTGTCAAAACAGTGCCCTTTTTCTTTAATTCGCTAAAGCTAAATTCGATCGCTAAAATGCTGAATGAATGCAAAATTAAACATTTTTGGCGATCACATAAGACACTAAAATTTCGGCGGATTCAATGCTTAATCTATTGCCTGATTTAACAAAACGCTTTGAAGAATTACAGAATAACGGGACAGAACGTCCATTTTGATAAAACAGCTTGATCATATGCATGTATTGTTAAATTATATTTCCACCCATGGCGATTTAACAAAACAAACTGAATAACTGACAGCCAATTCGACAGCTGTAGCTTTAACAATATGGCCGTTATCAACTGCAAAAAGTTCGAAAGTCCCTATTGGTAGAGCCTACAGTAACAAGAGAAATCGGCTATAAATAAATCTTTTTTATTGTTGGAGACACTCATTACAAACGCCTTTTTCTTGCAACAGCTGATTTGATAGTTCTGGCACGCCTCAAGATATTTTGTTTACCAGACAAAGTAGCTTCGTACATAGTTTGTGTTTTTTATATATAACTTTTTTATATAACTTTATTTTTTCAAATAAATTTTATGTTAAATGATCAAATAAATCATGTTAATATAAAATTTAAGTCATGATAGTATTTATTTCGTGTGTATCTAAAGAATATTTAAAGTTCTTGTGGCTGCAGCTACCAAATGAGTTTGAGTTCAAGTCTTATCCGGGGAAGCCGACTTTATATACATACAAACATTTGCTAAAGCCGGTGCCAATATTCACAATTACGTAGGACATTTAATAAAACAAAAAGACTACATTAAATTAAATTTATGTTGTTTCAACGTGAAATAACTTTGATTTAATATGGTCGCTCATGTTAATGTTAATAAAATTCACATTGTTTCAACTTGAAATGACTTTCATTCCACATAATTCTCAATTTCAATTCAACAGTACTGGAATGTTAAATCAACATGAAATAAAATTATTTTAAAAGGAAAAATTTTCTGTGAAGACTAATGTAAATCATGTTGAATTAACATGAAATACATATGAAGCAAAATCATTCGGTCCTTTTCTATAAACCGAATCCGAGTAAAATTCTAGTTTTCAAAAAATTAATAATGGTCCTGCAGACGTGTTTAAAATCATACACGATAATTTTCTTTCAGATATAATACTTGCGAGTCTATATAATAAAAAAATTAAAAAATGTTTAAAAAAATATCTATTGACGGAGCTAGTTGTCTAAAACGTGCTATTTCAAATCGATCGGTTTACAGAACAGGGCCGATTGACAAAAAAAATTTTAAATTAACCTTGTTTACGTAGATTTGTAATATGAAATTTATGTGTGTGATTTTTTTTTCTTTCTTCTGTTGCCATTTGGCGTAAATTTTCTTAAACATTACAAATTTAAATTAAAACAACTCTTCTTATTAAAAAAAAAATATAGTTCTTCAAGTACCAAGTGTATGTTTCATAAAATATTTTACATGCAAATTCTGTTTGAGGTGGTGGCAGTAACAGCAGCAGCATCAATAAAATACATTGACATGACGTTGCAATACAATCACAATGATCATTACTTTACATTTTTTTTGCATTATTTTTTTAGGTTTTATTTTTTTGCGAATTGCTTACAACTCGAAAAAGCTGAAGCAAAAAAAAAAGCAGCAAAAAAATGAAATCTTCAAAATTAGCAGAAACACATTAAGTTAAATAAATCAAGGCACAGTGGAGCTTAGACAAAAATAATTGCAAGTAGGAACAATGATGATTCACATTAAACTTGAACAGTGATACCAATTTACTGATTTTGGCAATTAGCATGTAATTAACTGTTTGATGATTCAAAACGCCAATTTTTTAGCTGCAAAAAACAACAATCACTTAGTGCTTCTGACATATTTTGCTAGAAGATACAATTTAACAAGTTTAGATATTTTTATTTTTTAGAACCAGCACCAGAGTTTGCCTACTGTTCATTCGTTATCTCGTTACAGAGACCAAGTTTTGCTCCAATAGTCATTGACCTCAAATATCCCGAGCACCAGAGTTTGCCTACCGTTCATTGGTTATCTCGTTTCAGAGACCAAGGTTTTGCATCAATATTCATTGACCTCAAATATCCCGAGCACCAGAGTTTGCCTACTGTTCATTCGTTATCTCGGTTCAGAGCACAAGTTTTGCTTCAATAGTCATTGACCTCAAATATCCCGTTCTAGTATTTACCCACCAGATCTTAGTTCCTACCAACCTCGTGAAAAATTATTGATCTTTTGTTTGGCAAACAGAAAGAAAGAAACAGAATCTGAGCAGAAAGTATCGGAGAAGGCATTCAGAATTGCATACACTATTATATAAGTTTATTATATAAACAGTTTTTAACTAGACTTGACGTGTGTTCCGCATACTATACGTCAGTGTAATTGTAAGTATTTAATAATTCGGCTCTTTTATTGCTTATTCCGTTTGGTAAGGTCAGTAAAAATTTCGAACGCATTCCAATGGGATAAATGCCAGCGAACATAGAAGGCTGGAATGTTCGAGGCGATCAGTTTTATTTGTATCGTATGCTTCGAGCTGTTAGCTCGTGGTGCTATTAGCACAGTGTGTTGGCTAACAACAGCCTGTCGATACTCCCGCTTTTACGTGACGGTCACTGTCTCAGTTCGTTGTGAAAGTTTATAAGCAATTCTGATTTCTTTTGAAAACGCAACCACGCGTACTTTTTCCACCCCGAGAACGTTTTGTTACACAGTGCAACACGAAAAAAATATAACCATATACAGACACCACTACGTGATAAAAGACAAAAAAAAAATACCCGTATCTCCCAGTTTTGCCCCCCCAAGTCATGAATTTTTTTTATGAGACCCCACAGATTTGGGGCCTCGGTGTCATTTTTGTAAAAAAACTGATCATTTTCTTAGGCTCATATCTTGCAAACCGTTTGGATATTTGATTTACTCTCTGAGACAAAGTTGTAGCCCTTGTCATAAAGAACAAAAATTGTGAACATATAAAATCAAAAAAACTTCATCTTCAAGATCAAAATTGCAAAAAAATTTTAAAAACTTGATTTTTTTTAACTTTTTTCCCCTGTTCAGGTCCGTATGTAGCAAAACGTTTAAAATTCAAGGAAACAATCAACTACAAAAATGTACTTAAGATCTCAATAAACAACTTTTTAGAACATATGAACTTTCTGGGAATGAGGCTTAACACCGTTTAGGTAGCGCTTAGGTAGCCGCAAAAGTGAAAAATTTCACTTTTTAAAATTTTTTTCTAGTTGATTGTTTTTTTTTTTTTTTTTTAATGCGTAATGCAAAATATTATTGATTAAAATTTCATTATTTGATTTTACATTAATTTTTTGGAATTCTTGTTGTATAAGTTGAGATATAATGGGTAAGTACTACAAGATGGTACTTGAGATCAAGGATTATTAAAGAAAATAAGGGCTCCTCGAGACAAAAGATCCGACTGTAAATACCGGAGATATATGTTGCCGCCTCCATGCTTTACAGTGCCTTTACCGTTGTCCATTTGGTCTGTATACACGCCTAATGCCATCTGAATCTTTTAAAATAAACTTAGATTAGTCAGAAAACAGCACAGGCTTCCATTTTTGGACACTCCAGTTGAGATGGGTCTTGGCGAATTCAAGTCTGGCTTTTGTATTTTTTTGACGATATGAAAGGTATTGGTCTGGTGTTGTTTCTCTGGGCAAGAGATTGGACCAATTCATAAGATTGATGGAATTATTGATCGTTTTATGCATCGTGACATATTAAAACATGTGATGTTGCCTTATGCTGAAGAAGAGATGCCATTTAGATGGACATTCCAACAAGATTACGACCCAAAACATACGTCAAAAGTGGTTAAGGAGTGGTGACAGAACAATTTGATAGCAGTTATCCGTTGGCCTGGCCAATCTCCCGATTTTAACCCAATCGAGAAGTTGTGGGAGATCGTTAACTTAAAAAAAATCAACAGAGAAAATTGCAAAACCAAAGAAAATTTATTTGAAGCCCCAAAAACAGCCTGGGAAGCAATAACACCTGATATAATTAATAATTTAATATCATCTATGCCTAAAGATGTGCGTGTGACATCCAGAATAAAGGATTCGCAACGAAATATTGATTTCAATATTTTTTTTTTGTACCTTAAGTTGGGGGTGCCTTAGTTTAGTTCGCTTATATTTGCGACTTAAAAAAATGTTTTTTGAATTTTAATTTTTTTTATTAAATTCTGAATAAGATATAAATAAATAAAAAAATAAATAAAAAAAAATATTTAATAACTTTTTCATAAAAAAAATTATCAGTTAAAAAAATGTACTGAGGGGGTGCTTAGGTTTTGGCCGGTACTGTAGTTTAAATGTATGTAATTCTAAGCCAAACCTCTTCTGAAATTAAAATTTTAAAAAATTGTCTGCGTAATGATCAAACGGTCCTACTGTGCCGTGCATTAAAATGTATGTATATTGAATAAAGTTATTGCCTGGAGCATTAAAAAAATAAGTGAAGAGTTAAATTCAAGTTAAATATTTTTTACACACACAGTTACAGGTATAAAGACCATGAGTTATGCTTTAATTTTTTTTTATATACAAAAGATTTTTTTGATGCTTAATTTTATTTCCTGTTACTTTTTGTATGTTTTTCGATTTTAACTACAATCACAAAAACAAAAACAAAACCTTCTCTTTTTTTGAAGATGTTGGAAAGATGTGTATTAAGCTTTTTCAACCATTCGCAGTTTTGCCATTGAATTATAAAATCATTTAATATTTGTTTCCATTCTTCCTTCGCAGAGGTCAATGCTAATCACTAATCAAACAAATTGCTTAATTAAAGTCCAAATGCTGTACATTGAAAGTAAATTAAAACTATAAATTTATTATGTGTGTGCTTTAAATGCGAGAATGTACATATCTACATATGTATCTTTTTAACGCTAGAGTGATCTAAACTTTATAATAACCGCGTTATTGTTTTATTGTAAGTTTAATCAGAGAAACTAAACTTAATACTCGGATTTCCGGTACTTAAAACCTAAACAATACATACATATGTCTTGAATATGTTTTATATTTTGCATGCAGATAGATGTACTAATTAATTATCTTAAGGTTTCTTTTTTATAGAAAATTTATATCATTAATTTGCAGTTACCTAGTACACCATATGTTGCCTGCCACTTAGCATATGTATTACTAATTTCAAAAGAATTGTATGTATTTCATATAAATATTTCGTTTTTAATATAACGCTGTATTAATAATATTTACTTAAAGAAACATATACACTACAAGACACATAAATATGGAATAGAATTCGTCTTTATTTATGCGAATGTACAGGAGAGTGATTCGCCTTCCACACAAAAAAAAATTGTGGCAGTCACCGCCCTAGGGTTAAGGATAATATAAAAATAATTCCAAAAATGTTATTAAAAAGTTTTTGCCACGCCTACAAATACCTCCCTTTTAGTATTTTGTTCACTTTGTCGCCATTCTTAGCCCGATCATAACATTTTGTATACCGGTGTTCATGGCTCTGTTAGGGCTAAATTTCTGTAGAAATGAAAAATTTAAAAACCGGCCACTCTAAATGTACATGAGAAAGAGTATAGTGACTAACTGGGTGATCATTGCCCGTCTCAAACAATTAAAGAAAGTTACTATAAGTTTTGTTGGTGGGCTCCCCTCCCGGTACCTAGATACACTAAGAATGACTTTTAGAAAATTCAAATGCGACTCTTAATTTTAAAAACTTATAAATGCTGCTGACAATAAAGCGGTATTTGCACTTTTGAGAGATAAAGTATTAAAAAAAAGACCAAATTTTTATCGAATTATTTGCTCCAAGAAAATATATAGAAGTCTTCGAAATACGGGCATATAATGGGTAAAATTTGACCAGTTTTTTAACTTTGAAGTAGGTTAGGTTATGTTAGGTTAGGTATGGGTGGCAATCAGAAACCCGGACTCACTTAGACCGTTTTGGTCCATTGTGATACCACGGAGAATCTGCTTATGAGGAGTCCCCACCGTCGAAACAACCAGAGCTCAATATAAAGCTGTTTATATGTTGCAGTTCAACACTTGCAAGTCCAGGACAACGACACAGAAAATGTTCTATAATTTCCTCCTCATCGGTATCCCGGCAGCTGCGGCAAAAATCATTGTGTTCGATCTTTAATCTTTGTGCATGCCTATCTATGAGAACGTGTCCGGTTAGCACGGACACTAGAATCGAGATGTTTCCTATTCTTCAAAATTAAAGAAGAGTTATTATTCCTATTTAGATGAGTCCATAACTGCCTTGTGATCACGCAATCATTTCTTGTGACCTAACTCCTATTTATTTCATCCTCTGTCTTGCGCATAAGTCTAACTTTTCAAGAGAGTAGGGGTAAACCCACACATTCCAAATACGGTGGAACTTGTAAGGTTGTCCCAGTTCTAGCAAGCTTATCAGCCCTAGGGTACCCCTGGAAGCCTCTATGTTCCGGGATCCAGATGATCCTAATATCAAACAGCTCTGACATCTCATATAGATATGATCGGCAGTCAAGAGCTGTTTTTGTTCTTAGAAGCGATGATTCAAGGAACATAACAGCTGCTCGACTATCAGTGTATATGTTAATGAAAGTCGTTATATGTTAATGAAAGTCGTTGGAGCCGTCCGTATAAAAATCAACACTTTTTCTTTTGCCTAGAGTTCCATTTATCCACGATTCTCGGGATGGTATCCAGGTTTTATAAAGACGTTGGTGTAGTAAAGCAGGGAAGGTTTGGTCATACCTCCATTCCTAAGCTTCATCATCGAGTATTCTTCTACAGTGGCTGCTTCCATTTCCGTTCCACAGAGAGGTACAACGAGGACGGATAGCCGAGGTCGTTGCCATCTCCTTCCCTACTAGGTCTAATGGTAGTAGCTGAAAGAGCATCCCCAGTGCATCCGTGCAAAGAGCACTGGTTGTATACAATGATTCAACTATTTCCACCTTGTGTAAGATAAGAATAACTCCGAGATATTTTGCAGTGTTGGACACTTTTATCTCCGTATTATTAAGAGATATAAGTTGGAAAACAGCTATATTATACTTTCTGGAGAAGAGGACTAGTTCCGTTTTATGAGGATTAACGGCGAGCCTTCGTTTCTCTGCCCATCTTGTTAAATGTGAACGACCATCCTGTAGGAGATATCTCTTAGAGAAGTGAGTAATTTTTCTCTTACAGCTATTGCCACATCATCAGCATAAGCCAGGATTTCGCACCCCCTCGATTCTGGAGATAGCATTACTGGATTTATAGCTAGATTCCACAACAGTGACGAAAGAACTCGTCCCTTTGGTGTACTCTTCTTTGTAAAGCCTAGAAGCTCCTAGAGCCGAAGTTAGCCTGCGGTGAATTAGTAAATTCTGAATCCACTTAAATAATTCTGCATTAACCCTCAAATACAACAATGGGTCAATTATCGCATCCGGAGAAATGTTATTAAAAGCCCCCTCAATATCTACGAAGGCCACAAAGGTATATTAAGCCATAGAGAGTGAGAGTGTTTACTCTTTTTATGCAACCCAATGATATGGGCGTAAAATGAGCGATAATTTCGAAAAGAAGATAAAAAATAATGAAAGCGGCCCAACCACCTAAACACGAAATGGTGTACCAGTACTTTTTCCACTGTCGTGACCTGAATATCAAATAAAAGACATTTTTGGGAAGGAAACATCAAATCGTTGTAAATAAACTTGAAACTTGGCATGTGGCTTCTTTTACAGATGTATCAAAAAATTCTGGTATTACCACAACAAAATAGCGGATGGTAATGGATATTTTTGGTTAAAAAAAAAACACGTACCAATATGGGTCTCAAATAAAAGAGCTTGATTAGTGGGTTTAAGGAATGAAAGTGAACACAATATCAAAATGGCACAAGTAGCGGATACTTTTCATATTTGAACCCTATTCGTGTGAGTCTCAAATGAAAATAGATAAAATACCCGCTAAAAAGGTAAAATATAAAACACTTATCATTGTTATTATTATAAAAATTGTGAATACTGAATTAAGAAAATAAAAAAAATCTATAAGATGTGCTCTCGCTTATTAGGCACAGCTAACCTTAGTCTAAACAATATTCACCCGTGTGTATGCCTTTTTTAGTTTTATTTTTTTTTTATATTATTTATAACAATTGTATGTACTCTAACAACCTAAACAACCTCTAAAAAACGATAATGGGATGAGCCAACCAGCTTTCCAGCCAAATAATAATGAAAAAGCTTTAACATTTTTTGCCAACTCTATTTCTTTCTATTTTTATTTTTGTTAATTTCATCTTAAAAGTCGTTAGGTTGCTGTGGTAAATTACAGCAGAAATCAAAAACTTTCTTTTAACATTAATTTTTATAAGTTTTGGCTTTTAAGCAGCACGAAGTTCGTAGTGGCTTTTTTTGCTGTATATTAACTTGAATGGCGTTTTCTTCTGTTGCTGTTGTTTTATTTTTGTTTCTGTTTTTCTTATTTTTAAAGTCATCATCACCATCATCGTCTCCTTTTTAATTTTAAAAAAGGGGCTACTGCTGACTGTGTTAGATATTCGATAGTTTTTGTTAATAGATTTTATTTTTAGTAGTGGAATGAATATTTTTTTTTAAGTTTTATTGGTAACTATTATTGTTACTATTTTCTTATTTGGTTTGAACCAAATTAAAGCAAAAATCATAAAATTTATATAACAATTTATCTTATTAAACAGGAAGCATGATAAACAATTTTTAGTGGAGAAAATTATTATTTTTGTGGCAAATTGTAAATGATTTTGAAAAAAAAAACTTTAATATTTTTCAGTAATTTTTGCGCAAAAAACTCATTTTGATATAAATTTTTTAGATATTTGAAATTTCATAATCATAAAGAAAGATTGTTTATAAAGTTCGATTTACCTACATACTATTCCATACACTGGTATAGTTAAGTAGTGGAATGTTGATATTTTCATTATAATGCTCTATGGTGTACCATAATTTATTTTTTTTATTAGTTGCCGCGAAGAACACCGCTACACTCCTCTTAAAATTACAGGGACACTGCTAGCTTTCGGTTCAACAGCACAAATTGATGTTATCGAACACATATTTTGTTTTACAGGGAAGTAACACTCAGGCACTGAATGCCTCCTACTATTACTAGCTGTTCCTTCTTTAGGAAAGGGATAGTGATAGTGCTTTATTTCATGTTTCTAATAATGCAGTGTTGCAGCGCCTCTGGTGTCAATGAGGCGTATTAAATTTTTGTATCTATTTTAAGTAGCCATTTTATTTGTTATTTTACTTCGCCTATGATTCTGCTATACAATACTAATGAAGGATAACGCCCTGATGTTAGATTAGGATTATTATCCGGTGACGCCGGTGTAGTTCAGTGACCCGTATCTATGCCTTAATCTGTAGAACTTTTCCTACAACAACTAATACAAAGGGACAGTAATGCACGTCAGACAAATGCGTGGTGTTGTTATTTAATGACTGTCGGAGACGGGGCTCGAACCCTGAACTGTTGTCAGCCAAAGCTAATCAACTCAAAAGTTGCTTAACAAAAAATTGCTGTGTTTGATACTAGTTTTGCAATAACTTATAAGCAGTTTAGAGTATTGTATCGTTTTCAAAAATTACATAGGGTTTTAAAAAAATTTATTGATTTTTAAAAAGTTGAATGTTGAAACACTATCGCTGTATAAAGAAAAAGTTATTCCGATAGGTTTGATACTTAGGAGTCACCAAAACAAGGCTAAGCTCGATACATAATATAAGGACTTTTTAGTCATCAATCATCAGTGGTAAGAAAAGTGGTGTACTGAGTTTCGTTGTGGCCGTATAAGCACGGAACAAGCCAAGCGTGCTGGATGCCCAGTTGAGGTCTCCATACGCAAAACTAAACTGAGATATTAACGAAATGGTATTGGCTGATCGGAGATTGAAAGTGATAGAGCTTGTTGAAGCCATAACCATTTCACATGGTTCAATTCTTGCAGTTTTTTATGATCACTTTAGATGGGAAGCTTTTCCCTTGACGTTGCTCAACCTCAATTTGGACGAATTTTTGCGCTGTTTCATAACGAACACACCAACTGTCTGGCTCGTATATGTTTGTCAAACAGTTAAGCCAATGCACACGTTTTTTTTTACAAACAATTCATGAATTTGACTATGCGTTAGTGCTGGGATACTATCGATATTTTCTACTATCGATATCTATCGATAGATCAGATTTCACTATCGATACTATCGATATTACTATCGACTGAATGTTTGTAGTTGAGAGAGAAAAATACAACTAATTTTTCATCAGGTCACAGTTAGTTTTATTTTTATCACTTTATTGAAAGTTTATGGTCTTATGTTTATTTTAATATGTATGAATATGTATGTATCTACGAACATTATTTTAGGTGACAGCTTTTGAAAAATTGTGCTGATGTCAGTTAAAAAAATTTTATAACACCTCACGTTTTCAAAACTGCATTTTCAATAACATCGATATCGATATTTTTTCCTATCGATATTTTCGATATTTTAAAACTATCGATATTATCGATAGTACTATCGATAGTATCCCAGCACTACTATGCGTTGCTCTCACTTTGCTTTCAGAAAAATGTAACCTGAAGCCCTCCAATAGATACAAAGTATTTCTTTTCCAGTTTGAGTAGTTAACATAGATTCGTAGACCGGTAAACCCCCATACCCACGAGATATTTATTATTATTTTAGCAGAAATCTATAGAAAAAAGAGTTTTAAGGGTTCCGCGCTCAAGAGGAAAAAAAATAATATCATCGACGTCAGTACTCTGTTCGAACTTCAGTCCGTCTTCCTGCCCTCCAGTCCGTCCCCTGATAGAATGCAAAAGTACAGATGATTGTCAGGTCTTACAATATTGCCAGTAAAATGTGCTCAAAATGTCTTACAACCGTGTGAACTGGGAATTTTTGTCAGACATCGTTGCCAGAAAAAGCATTGTCAGTCCATTGCAGGACTAGCAGCTGACAACAAATTGTCAGATATCATACAATCGTGTGAACACATTGTAAAAATAATTGCCAGATATTTGTCAGACATTTTAATATTGTCAGATGTGCGAAGTTTATGCATCTGACAATGGCGTCGTTGTAAGAAAATTCTTTCTATGGGCAACACTGCACACGCTAGATTTTAAAGAAAAAAAAATTTAATAAAATATATGCAGACAAAATCATTGCAATTGCTTCTTTATGATCCTTAATAATTTATATTTTCACTTTTTACACTTAACACACCCGGAAACGATTGATATTTAACAATTTCTAACAAATGCTTTAAGTCATTTGCATTAAAATTTATATGCAGGGAAATTTTAAAATTTGAGCATAAACAGCTGACCAAATTCGTAGTGTTTGTGTAAAATTTGGTTATTCGTTTACGTTAAAGCATCCACGTAAGGTAGGGAGGATGGACTGTGTGCTTTTCCGCATCTACGATGTGCTTATTTGTATCAAATTTATTTTTGCTGGGTAGTCAAAAATTACTTCCTAGCTGGTAACGCCGGAAAATTCGATTACACGAAGATAAACTTCAAGATTGTTTTCAAGTATTTTTTTTATTTGTTAATCCCTCAAGTTTATTTTAGTTTTCATTATTAGTTTTAAAAGCTGCATTGCAACTAGGGATGCCAATCCCGAAATCCCGATCCCGAAAATCCCGGGATTCTAATTTTTTAAAACCGGGATTTTCGGGATTTAGTCAATCCCGAAATTGTTTATTAAATTTTGTTTGTTTTATAAAAATAAATTCATCATGACTCTCCTCCGTGATCGTGGCAACACAATATTGATATTTTATATTTGACTGTTTCATCCTGTTAATATTTCCAATGAAAATGTGTTTCCAAACGATATTTTTTCTCCTTTCCTTTATTAAATCAAAATTTAATAATAATACATTAAACAATAAAGGTATTCATTAACTCTTGCAACTGTGTAAAATAGCATAATTGCACTTTCTAATAACATATTTAAACGATAGGTTTTTTGCAAATAATAAAATTACGTGTTTGTTATCCTAAAATCAATTTTGAAAACTACTTCCTATATGTAGATATGTATTTTCACTAGTTAAGAATTTTTTAAATTTTATGAATTTTATAATTTTTAATTGATTTATTTGTATAGAACGCATCTTCAACCACTTGTTTTTTTTTCATTCAAAAGAGAAACATATAGCTAAAATAGGGATTTCTGCATTATAATTTCGTGTAAAGCTGTTTTTATAAGTACTTTTTGTCCATTTCTCGGGCTTGGTAATGATAATTCCCAATAGAGCAAGTTTGGACGTGAATACGTTTAATATTCAAATAATTTTGTTTTGTACTTTTGCCTTTTTATGAATAATAAATATTTATGTTATATTTAAATATCTATATAAGATAATGTAATATGAAATTAATTATAAAATTTTTGTTTGTGAACCTCTTTCAATGACGTTTTTTAATAAATTCCTGTAAAAACCATATATCTTTTAATGTTCAAAAGACCCAGAGTCGCGAAAAATCCCTGAAACTAAAAAAATTGCGGGATCCCGAAATCCCGGGATTTTATTTTTTGAAATCCCGAATCCCGGTATCGTAAAAATCAGTCCCGATTGCCATCCCTAATTGCAACTGACAAAAAATTACTGTGCGGCATAGAAAATTAAATTGACATGCATTTTTAAATGATTTCAAGTCATTTGTCTCACAAAAATTTCTTCCTTACATTCTGTTTCGCCGAAAAAAAAAACTATAAAATTAAAATATGATAAGAAATATATTGCACGATTTGTTCTCTTCTCGTCGCAGTGGAAAAGCAAACAGCGAATAGCTTTTTTGTTCAAGTGTTTTCTTTACATCCGGTAAGATAATCTCTCCATGCAACAAATTGTAAGACGAGAGACCAGCCTTAATACATAATACTTGTTTTAGAATTTGGCATCCTGTCTTTTCGTACTCTTGTTTACCCAAACAGTACAAAAACAAGCGTTGGGAATGAAAGTACATTTATTTACATATGTAAGTGCACTCGAATTGTCTTACATGTTCACAATTGAATATTCAAATCATGCGTCAAATTAAGAAATATTATTATTAAGTCCAATTCTCATATGCATTGTTTTAAGAATTCACGTGGTGCACCACAGTAGGTAGCCCTTTCGCCAATTAATGTGAAAATTTTATTATTTATTATGGAATGTAAGGAAAACGATCCACATTTTAAAAGCAGTTTTGTTTTCCTGATATAAAAATAAAATAAAACAATAATTCTTTGATGTTGAAAAATAACTTATAAGTTCGATTGCTTATAAATTTCTTATTGCCACTGCGTAAACGTGAGCTGTAGTCATGTTAATAGTGCCTTTACCTCTCAGCAAAACCTAGTACGAGCTTTTGAGCAAAATCCAAGCTGATTTCCCATACAAAACAAAAACTACCTCATCACTAGATTTTATCGAAAGCCACTTAAAAACTAAACCGGTGTGTGAATTAATTATACTGCAATAATTTTTATTTTGGATACAAAATCTTGACTAATAGGGCATTTACATTGTCTCGAAATCTAGTACTTATGAGATTTCAAATTAAATCTAGTTGTTTTTACTAGATTCCCCATACAAAACGAAATCTACTTTTTACGCAAATTTGTACGGAATCTACTCAAAATCTAATATATTCATTAATTTTTTTTACTACCCTGTACAACACAATTTATATAAAAGGTGAGCGAATTAGATAGGCTTTACGATGTTGTATATTGAAGGTGTGTGAATGAGCTAAGTCAGAACTTTTTGGGTTCAAGTTTAAGACAAAATTTTAGACAAAGGATTTTGTCTTGAATACGAAATCTTGAAAAAATTAAAAAAAAAATAGTGTAAACGATATAGATTTCGATAAAGATTTTAAATCAAAAATAAACTTTGGTGTTAACGTTATAGATTGAAATGAGAATTTTAATTGAAATCTACTAGATTTCATTCAGGTATAAACGACTTATAAATGTTTTAGAATTTAGTAAGTATTTTCTAAACTAAAAATATTTCAAATAAATAATAAAGAAACTTACCTTCTTATTATTGGTAACGGTAGCGTAAATCGTCCATCACTAACCATTGGTGTTGCACCTGGTATAGGAACCGTCGATATCACGGATGTTAGTAGAGTTGCACCGGGCGGTGGGGGCGGCGGTGGCGGCCCCAAAATAGTGGCCGCCGTTGGAGCTTGTGGTGGATGATGATGAGGAAGCGGATGTGGATGTGGATGCGGATGTAGATGCGGATGGCTAAATGGTATAGGAGATCCATTATGATGTGGCATTGAGCCACTACCCGAAGTCATGGACTGGGGTGGTAAAGCACTATAGGGAGGAGGAAAATGATTGTGTAAGATATCGGGTAACATGGGCCTTAGCATGGCAACATTGTGGCCAGTTTGTTGCAAACCATGATGTAAATGAGGCGGATGGAGAATGGGTGGTAATGGAGGGGGCGGCATAGAGTGGCGATCTAAATGGCCATGACGCATGGGATGGGCGTGCGTATGGGGATGGGGATGTGGATGTGCATGAGTGGGAGCGACTAATAGAGATGCAGTATGCTGTAAGTGACGACGTTCGCGCCTCTCACGCCGTCTTTGATCGCGATTGTTGTTTGAGGTGCCATTAAAGTTTGCGGAGGACGATGATGTTAATGGTTCTCTGGCAGTGGAAGGCGGCGACCTTAATTGTACAGCAGCTACATCATCTGTTTGACACTCGGTCGAAGCAAAGGTGCGCTCCGGCGATGATGCAGGTGTTGGCAGGGAAGCTGATGCCACTTCATTCACTTGTATTACTTTCACTTGCGCATTGGGGGAATTTTTTAAATGCTTTTCAATATTTTTTGCAACTTCTTGATCATGAATATCTTTCACACTTAACACTTGAGGCACTAAAATGTTTGGGGAAAGATCGCAACTATCACTGTTACCACTACCACTACCACTACAATTATTATTGATATTTTTGGATTTTGAATTTGTTATATGATTTGGACTACAATGATTATTATTGATATTATTGGCATTACAATTGCCTGCTGTTGCATTTGTTGCATTATCGCTTAGATTGGTAATACTTTTGTTGCTGTTAATATTATTCACATAATTACAATTTACTACACTAACACCATTTGTTGCTGCGTTCGTTTTGGCCTGATTTAAAACCATTCGAGATTCATTATTTTTTTGTTGGCCATTTGTTTTATTACTGTTGTTATTATTATGATTATTATTATTATTATTATGATTTGAATTGCTATCACTTTGATTTACTTGTATGGTCAGGCTGGGCGTACGCTGACAAGGATTCGTTATAGTGGTTACACTATTTGTGGTTGTTAGAAAAACACTGCTTGTACTGGGATTTAATCGTGTTGATTCACTGATTAATTTTCCTCCATTTAGAGCCGTTGGCATGGGATAAACGGAGTTAGATGGAGACGCGGGCACGTTTAAGCGCATTGTTTCCGTTGCCGTTGTTTGTAATTGATTTTGCGATTCGCGTAACTTTTGCTCACGTAAACTTTCACTGGCCCGAAATTCGGCATACAAACGTTCCAATTCTGCTAAACATTTATTGGGTGTTAGACTATACGTATTAGTTGTTTTACATGTTTCGCCTTGCACATCCGTTTCAAAATTATCATGCGCGAGCGTCAACCCAAACGTATACGATGTGTTTGCCTCAAATGAACGCGTCAAACTGATCGCTGACGATGAATCGTATATTAAACTGGCCGTATTGTTGTTAGTTGAGGTGAAATTTGTTGTTGTGTTGTATGGTGGTGTATTTTTTTGGTTATTCATTGTGTTATTTTCGATTTCTCGTTGATCAATGGTGAATTCATTTGTATTCATTTCTTGTTCTGCTTTACGGTTCCCGTTGGCTTGCAGCTGTTTTTGTTGTTGCCGACAACTAATAAAATTATTATTTTGTTTATTTTCCTTTTGTCTGTTTTGTTTTGGTTTCATGTTCGCATCGATTTGTATTTTTTGATGAATCAGTGCTTGTTGTTGTTTTTTTGGGCTAACACCTTTTGTGCTTAGTACCGGGTTATTATTATTGTTATTATTGTTGTTGTTATTAATGATATGGTGCTCGTTGTCAACATTAGTTGCAGCTACATGTTGCGTAGACGTGCAGTGCTGGAAAGAGAAATAACAAATGCATATACTACATACATGTGCATTAATTCAGAGTATATTATGAGTGTAATTATGAATAAAATTCAGCGAAAATTTTTTCCCATGGAACAATTCCAACTAATAGAAAGTAATAGGGAAAACAAAAAATTCTAATTGGAAAAGGGAGAAATTTCTCACGGAATTTTATTTATAATTTCACTGTATATTTCTTAACAGATTAACATTTATTTTTCTCGTAAGTGCAAGTAACTAGGAACACTAAACATGTAAATTGATTGCCTGCTTTATGGAATTTGGTAACCAATTTTACCCTACGTTTCTAATTACTCAGAGAATATTATATTTATTTATTTAACATAGTATACAAAGTAAATTTGCATAATATGGTGTTGCACAAATATGGGAGGAGTAACTAAGACCATAGGTATGGCCAAGTTAGGGAATAAATTCCCTTGATTTTGAGAAGAGTCCAAGCTTTATAACAATACCAAAAATTTAATATTTTGTACATACATACATACATATCTACATATGTACCTATCATACTGTTCCACCTAAACGATAATGGATATTATATCTGAGATAAGCGCAGAAGAAACAAATCTCAAAGGAATTAAATCACAGCTGTATGGAAGACAATTCATATACAATTTTCTCGAGATCTATTTTCCAACAAAGTGATGACCCTGCCTTGTATTTTATGGCTCTAATTCTTGCACCAATGTAATTTTAGGGGTACTAATCTTTGGGTCATTGTGTAAAAACGAAGTGCAATGACGATATATGCTAATTTAAATACCTACGAACTTACTTATTGAAGGGTTACAATCAGGACGCAGGCAACGCTTCAAGCTCCAGAGTTTTCCAGAGCCGTGCTACGCTTGAGAATAACCTACTGAGACTCGTTGCATTCAACGTAGTAAGATAATCAAATAATCGCTAGAGGTGGCAACTGAACTTCAGTTGCCTTGTCAACTGGCAACGCAACAGAAATTAAAATTAGTACTCTCAAACGTAGAGCTGCTGATGCCCTACACAAATGTATAAAGAAGTAAAAAAGTTCGTTTTCCTTGAAAAAAAACAAGCATATTTGATTGGTGTCGAACGCGACAAAAAGTAGACTTTTCTGGAAAAATACCCATATGCCAAAAACACTTGCCCTGGTTATAACAAAGACGGCTACTTGAGTGAAATTATTTTTCTATTATGTAACAAATAAGGTGCAATTAGAATCCTTTATATTTACCGCCTCTGCTATTGCTTTAAATATATATTAAAAAGCAGTTTTCTTTTTAGCTTCTTTGGTTTAATTTAAATTTTTTATATATTTTTCATTTTACCACATTTTTGCCTTAAAAACTTATCAGCAACTAAAAATTTGTGGTTGTCAGTAGTATTTCAACTTGGGAAATAAAATTAATAGCTTTTAGTTGCCAATTGCCCTACTTAATAATATTTTAGCAACTGGCAACGCAACTATAATTCGGTTGCCATCCATAATCGATGCATAAAACTTCTTTAGAGACACCCTGTATTATCCATACTCGGCACTATTATAAACGACCATAAACTAGATAGAGAATTTTTATTTTTCACCACCACCAAATAAATAAAACTTATAAGGAAGAACATTGTCCATGCCAATTTATACCAGTCTTATGCTAACCAATATAATTACATTAATAACTCCATTTAGACATGTTCAATAAAGGACTTTCCTAAACCGCAACAACACTCGAAGCAACTTTTACTACTGTAACGTGTCTAACGGCAGGACATTTATTAATATACTAAAAGGTGGTGGCCACAACAGAAGTCTGTATTTAATATACATACCTATAAATAACAGAAAATTAGTTGTTATTAAGGATAATAGCTGAACACATAAAAAATGGAATATAAATAGAAATATTTTATAAGTGAGCAACATAAGCTTGTACATTTCTTATCAAATACTTTGAATTATCGAGGGCTATTTTTCAATATTTCATGACTAAAGTTAATTCTGTAGCCACCCAACCACTAAAAATATTGAATAAATGTACAAAGGGCACCACTTAAAAATTAATATTTTCCGTTAAAATATATTTTTATAATAATAAATGTTAGAATAGAAAATTACTACTTGGTTCTTAAACAACAAAACTTAATTGACTTTAATGGGAGTGCATTTGTATAATTTACAAGGGTCTGTTGTTGCTTAGTGGCGGTGAAAAAAATAGCAGTTTTGTAAAATTACGTTTTGTAAAAAGTTTATTTTTGTAAAATGTATGTACCTTAGGTATGGCACAGCGGACGACTTTTCGATTTCGACATGCAAGGACAGCTCATTTTGTGAAGTTTGGAATAAAAATATTTTAAGCCAAAAAATTGTGGGGGTCAGATGGAGGCAAGGGTCTCCTCATCGTGCTCAAAGTTGAGGGTAAAAGCAAAACAAAATAATTACAAAAACGGTCAAATGTATGACCAGCCCCCATTAATTTTCTCCGCCCAACATATTTTCTAATTAATTAATTTCGATTAATTGCTACCAAATTAGCTGTTCGATTAATTAAAAACAGTACATCAGCCGGAAGATTTTTTCAAGCCGCTGAGCTTATTTCTGTTAATAGTTTTCGCAACAGTTCGCGCGAGAATAAACCACAGATATAAATTAACAATGACTCAAATCTAATAATCCTTAAAAAATAATAGAATTTATTAATTATTATTTATTTATTAAAATGCTTAAAAAATTGAAGTACATATCCATGGAATAACGTATTGTTGAAGGTACAAATGGTAAAGTTTAATGCACCATTGGAAGCGGCTTCTAATCAGATGATGTACTTTTTTTAATATGTTGTTTTGGCACAAAATACGAAAATATGCAAAAATTTACCTTTTTAAGACACAGTTCATCTCAGGAACGGTCATCGCTAAGCCCCTCAAATGTTTTGGTAGACCTCATCAAAAAGACCGATCTTTGATTTGAGAGGGGTAACAAAAAACTTTTTTTCAGCGAGTCGGTCTAATGTACGTACATATAAATTTTTATAGTCTTATAGAAAATTTATCAAAAATTAATCAGCAAATCATATCATAAATGATTCTATTGTATGATTCATCTGCAGCGATGCCAACTATTTATAGACCAAACGCGCTATCCTCCTTCTCAAAACGCGTTATAACGCGCTAAGTTACATCATTGAAAACTATTTATAGCCAAAACGCGCTATTTTCCGACGCGCTAAATTAAATTTTAATAAAAGGCGATATACATATGTATGTATGTATTCTGTGGTTTTCATAATGACAACGTATGTTATATATTCCTCATTTCGCGTTTATGATATCAAATTTTTATATTTTTAATGCTTTTTAGAGTATTAGTAAATAATAGGAATTTTTTTTCAGATTTTACAATATTGCTTCTTCGAAATTGTATCCTAAATAACTAAAAATCATTTAATATAGAATCAGAATCACCTTCGAAATAATTGAAATCCTTAGTTTTTCTTTTAATTTTACTTGTCAAACTTTGTAAAATAAGTTTTTAATTCAAACCACATTTGAGGGAATTTTATTTGCAACAGCTGCATCATTAACCAATTCAAAATTTGTTTATCAGAGTTTTGGATACTAGAATGTTTTAAAATACATATATACCAAAAAAAGTGAAAAAATATTGAACTGAAATGATGTTATTGACTTTATTTAAAACGCGCTAATTTAGCGGCTTTTTTATTAAACGCGCTAAGACGACAAAAAGCGCGTTTGGCATAGTTAAAACGCTGTTCATCTGTAGGGTACCATTTTCTCACATTTATGATCGAAAAATTTTTCCATCAAGTTGATTTGGAAAAGATTCGGTTATTATACAAAATCCTAGCTGGTTACAAGAAAATTGTTATATTTTTGTATGTATATCCAGACCTAACAAGCACAAGTAGAGGTGTAAAACTATCGATAGTGTCACTATCGAAAGTTTTCGATAGTTTGAAAAACTTTATCGATATATCGTTTCAAGACTATCGAAAGCTAGAAAAACCATCGATATATCGACGATACTATCGTGATAGTATCGAAGTTGTATGGTTCTCGTATAATCTACGTATTTATTTACACTAAAAATTCAAAACACAGTATTTTTAAACAAAACAAAATAGAATAAAATAGAATTTTATTTGTCTGTTCAATAAATAACAAAACTAAAATACTTTTATGATAAATAAGTGTGATGAGTAGAAGAAATTTTCGGTCATCCAGGTATTTTTGTTTATGAAAAGCAACACATTTTCTATTTTTTTTGCCTTTAGTGGTGTACCATTTATTATCGATAGTGACTAAAAACTATCGATAGTTTTCAAGTATTAATCGATTGCAGAAATAAAACATCGATAGTCACAAAATAAATTAACTATCGATACTATCGATAGTGCCATCGATAGTTTTCCACCCCTAAGCACAAGCATACTTACTTTTTTCCCATCAAAACGGATTAGTAGGAGAAACAGTCTTTAGCTTTGTTTGATGAACTTCCAGAGTAAGACCGACACACTTGACTGAAATTTTTTTATGTGCTTAATTAGGTATACTGTAAACTTTAAAATACACTTCTTTAGCTTTGTATACAAAGCGTAATAACTAATTATACACTTGTTCTTTAATAAAAATTAAAAAGCCATTATGGAACTGATAGAGTACTTCCACACACTGCTATATTTTATTTCATAACTGTCAGACTATTTGTAATAAATGTACACTGGCGCTCACTTTGTAAGATACGTATAACAAAAATATATATCGATGGCTTAATATGGAAAGGACGTATCTCAAATGTTTGATATTTTATAGGAGAAGCAAAAAACTGAAGAAAACGTAAAGCATTTACATGCAGGAATAATTTTTTAAGTGGCCATAAGTCCTTGAGTTTTAACAGTAACGTACTAAGATCTTCAAGGAGGATGCAATTATAAGTTATTTCCCAGAAAACGTTAAAAACGCGATTTCGAAAAAAATTGAGATACGTCCTTTCCATATTAAGCCATCGATATGTAGATGTACATATATGTATGTACGTATGTATGTATGTATATGTATGTATGTACATATGTATATACCGTGTATGCTTTAATGGCACCCATAGAATGACATTTTGACCGTTATGCTTAAATTATACACGACAACTAAATCCATCTACTACATCTCATTCAATAATTTATGCTCTAAAAGTAACAGCGAAAAAAGCACTACAAAAGCAATAAACTTTAAAACAAAATAGCTGATAACAAAACAAAAACCAATTAAATTGTTTCTACATAATATCAGTCGCAAAAAAAAACCCCAACAAGAATTATCTTTAAACAATGCATTCAATATTCAGTACAACAGACCACTGCACATGAGCGCATAATGCTTATGAGAGGGTGTGTTGTTGAGTAGCTGTGATAGTTTTAAACATAGAAAAAATAATACAACAACAACAACAACAACAACAACAACACTTTAGTCAGCACATAATGAATGCTTATCAGTCGCTGCTGTCTGTATGTATGTAAATTATGCGGTATCTTTGTTTAGTAAAATCCATCCATAAATACTTCTGACTTTGTATAGAGATTATTAATTATTTTATAACACTTTGGGCTAGTTTTTTACTAATTAGTTAAACTTAGTTTAACATATGTTTGAGTTAACCAAGAAACAAATATAAACGGGGTTTAACCGTCCATGCTGTTTTTCAGTGATGTATTAACAGTTGTCAATTTACCTAGAAATGCCATACCTTGTTTTCAATATAGATATGGCATTCTTACTAATATTTTACGAAAATAGGGCAACAATTAAAAAGTGATGTGACAATTGTTTAAATTTATGTATTTAGAAAAAACTTCATAGCTGAATTCTGAATTTTTGGTATAGGGTGTTTTTTATTGAGGTATAGAACTTTAAGTTGGCATCACTTTTTTAACTGGCGGCCATTTTGTCAGCTGTCAAGTGATTAATATTTAGTTTGGTTTGCCATTTCATCATGAACAGGTTGACAAAAGAACAACGCTTGCAAATCGTGCAAATTTGCTTTATTCGAGCCAGCCGAATTGGTTTTAAAAAAGCTGAATTGGCTTTATTCGAGCCAGCCGCGGCGGCCACATGCCCAAAATCATATTTAAACATTAATGGCATAAAATTATCCTTCCAATAAAGCCAAATTGATGGACATTGAAACGATTTTCTTGTGTTTTATTTCAATTCGAAGTTCTATACCTCTAAAAAAATCGTGCAAATTTCCTTTATTCGAGCCAGCCGAATTGGCTTTAATAAAGCCGAATTGGCTTTATTCGAGCCAGCCGCGGCGGCCACATGCCCGAAATCATATTTAAACATTAATGGCATAAAATTATCCTTCCAATAAAGCCAAATTGATGGACATTAAAACGATTTTCTTGTGTTTTATTTCAATTCGAAGTTCTATACCTCTAAAAAAACACCCTTTATATAAAAAAATAAATAATATGGACTTAAAAAATAGTGAAGCTGCGTTATAGTACCACCCTTCCTCCTAACATAAAAATAGTCCTAAAATAAAACAAAATAAAAAAATTCAGTAAAGTGCGACTTTGACTCGCGCACGAAGGGTTCCGTACGTTGGGCTTTGAGCATTTTTTTAATACAGTGTTTTTTACGTTTTTTCAGCTGAAATAATTTTTTTTTTATTATTTTTCACTTTTTTCTCGTTTTGGCGATTTTTTAAATTTTGGCGATTTTTTTTTTAATTTTGGCGATTTTGTTCATTTTGGCGATTTTTTTTTAATTTTGGCGATTTTTTTTCATTTTGGCAATTTTTTTCATTTTGGCGATTTTTTTAATTTTGGCGATTTTTTCATTTTGACGATTTTTTTTTCATTTTGGCGATTTTTTCATTTTGGTGATTTTTCCGGTTTTTTGCGATTTATTTTCGATTTAGAATTTTTTTTTAATTTGGTGCTTTTTTTCGTTTTGGCGATTTTTTTTTTTGATTTTGGCGATTTTTTTTTCGGTTTGGCGATTTTATAATTTTGAGATTTTTTTGTTTTACCGGTTTTGAAAATTTGAAGAAGTTTGCTCTTACCGTTTCCAAGATACAGCAAGTTATCAAAATTACATAGTCGAAATTACATTAACTGATGGTACACCCTTTAATTAAAATTTTTTAAATTTTAGTGTTAATTGTTGTAGTGTGTATAAAAATACACTAACTTTACAAATTTCAAGTGCATATACATACAATTGTATGTATATTACATGGGATTTTAACATTTTTCGTTGCTCGTTTTGGCACACCCTTTAATTTCCAACTCTCATGTATTTGTTGTTGTAGCGGCCAAGGGTCTACACACTGTGTCCAAATTTCAGGTCCGTAGCTCTTACGGTTCTCGAGAAAATATCCTGTGACGGACAGACGGACGGACGGACAGACAGACAGACGGACAGCGTAGCGAAAACAATAGGGTTCCTTTTTCACCTTTGGTGTACGGAACCCTAAAAAGATCATAAAGTTTTAAGTCCAACGAAATAGACTTTATTTCCAATTAATTCTAAAATCATCATACACAGACCTCTTTGTTAAACGAAATCTTTGCTGGAACTCGCCAATTCATTATAAACATAAACATGATTTGGACGTGTTTTTATCTCTTATTTTTTTCACAATTGTCCTATCCAAGTTATTCTGGTTTCCAAGTTAGTCACTAAAATCTTCGTCGTCACAACAATTATCCATTTTATTTATGTATGAATAAATTTATTTATTAAACGTTTTTTTTCAACTGCCTAATATTTATTTCATATATTTATCATTTGACAGTTCTAACTGCAGTTTAACTGAGCAATGTTGCTCGGTTAAACCTAGCTTATTAACTGGATAATCTTTATTTGAAAAACAAAATCTTAAGTTTAAACTACAGTTAACTGACAACTGTTAACTGTGTTAAAAACTAGTTCCTTATGATCATTCTATGCCATAAAATGTAGTTATTTATAACTAAACATGTGTATGTCCATATACAATGTACATACATACATACATATATTATCATAAGTACTGCTGCACACACAAAAAAAACTAATGTTTGTTTTTCTAAATTTATCACACATAACTGATTTGACAGCAAACGTCAAGTGCCATCAACATGATCACCCCAATCCATTGAGGGTGATTTAATGTTTCTTCTTTTTTTCATATCTGTTCTTGTTTTTGTTTTAGGTGTCATACATACTGTCATTAAGAGAGACAAGGGTATTTATTATTGGTAGTGTTGACAAATGGTCTCGATTGATACGGTAGATTTTATGTTATTTAAAGTAATTTTTATTAGTCCATCTTCCTATAGTTAGAAGGAATACATATCACTCCTTTGCTCAAACAACGTCATAACTAAAGAAATGGACTTTTTGAGTTAATCATGCGTAATTAATGCTCATATTGTGTAAAGGCCTCATTAGATTTTACTTTTCTTTGAAGTTCTGTCTCGTTCTTTTCTGTATAAAATATTTTACAATTACTTTTTCTCTGCAAGATATCAGCTGGCAACCTACAGAACTGATTACAGTTGTATACAAAATATCACAAGAAACAAATACATACACACTTTTGGTTGTCACTTAACGATGAATTCTATTTTCTACAGATTTGTCTGCAGCACAACAGCACGAAAAAGGAAAAACTAACCACACCGAAGGCGTTTTTTTTGGCCGAAGCCGAAGCCGAACTTCGGCTAAAATCCTAAACTTCGGCTAAAACCGAAGCCGAATGTTTTAAACTTTAAAAATGATACTTGTTTTATATGAATTAAGAAAAAAGTTTGCTTTTTTGAAATCACTGAAATAGCTGTAATATCTATTGGATACATAACAAGAAAAATAAAACTATTTTGCAATTTCTAGATTGCTTTTTCATATGATCACTCACAAGAACGTCCAAGTAAAAGAAAATAGAAAGCAACAGGATTGTATTTCAAAGCAACCCTTTCAAAACGTTAAACACAACAGAAAATGTCGGCGAGCAACGACCAAAAATAATGTTATTTTTCAAGCTTGGAATGAAAAATATTCGGCTTCGGCTAATCGGCCAATTTTTGCCGTAGGCCGAATGTTGGCCGATTACCAATTTTTGGCCGAAGGCCGAAGCCGATTAATCGGTCGAACTCTACCACACATATAGATTTTCAACAGTTGATTCAGAACGGAACAGCACATACAAACTAAAGGCTCAGTTACCCGACTGTAATGTAAAGTAACAGCAACAGTAGGAAACAGCTGATCGATATTGTTATGTGAAAAGTAATGTAAATGGTTATAGAGATGTAATGTAACGTAACCTACTTCTCACATAAAAATATCGATCAGCTGTTTCCTACGATACTTTTACATTACATTACCGTCGGGTAACTGAACCTTAATTCTGTCTTAAAAATTTCATGAAGAGATGTTTTTTACTCAACTTTCAAGTGAGAAATAAAATGTGTAAATTGAAAACTTTATATAAGTTTTCTTGCAAACTAGTTTTTTTGAGTTATGACGTTGTTTTAGTAAATGAGCGATGTATTCACTACGGTGTCCGTCTGTCTGTCTGACACAGGCTGTTTTCTGGAGAACCGTTACAGCTACAGAATATGTAAAACTTTTACCATTAGAACACAAATACATGACATTTAAATAAATATTAAAGGGTGTTCTAAAGCGAGCAAGGAAAAATGTTGCAATCCTAATGTAATATACAGATAAATATTTATATACACTTGAAATTTTCAATTTTCTTATGCAGAATACACCAATTAACGCTAAAATATATATAATCAAAATTAAAGGGTATTTTATCTATGTCATTTTGACAAACTGCTGTATCTTGGAGACCGTAAGAGGCAAAGTCTTGAATTAAAAAAAAACGGTAAAACAAAAAAAAATCACAAACTAAAAAAAGAAATGTCAAGACGAAAATTAGCCGAAGTAAAAAAGTGCTTAAAAGGATATAATGCAGGATTCTACTTTCTTTCCATATGTATCACTTTAAGCATTGCTAATTCTAACTAGAACATATTACAGCATAATAAAGGTAAATTTCCTAAGTCTACTTAAGCTACTATTCCATACTGCCACAGATATAAATACGTCACACATTTTTTTATCGTACACTTTTAAGTATCTTATCGTCCACGAACATGGGTGAAACATATATGGTTTAAAATGAATTTTTGTATAGATATATCTAGCATAAAAGTGCTAAAAAGCGTTTTAAATTTGCATGGTTACATACGTGTCAAGTGGTCTAATTTAGACCACCGGGCGATCCTACACATAGAAAAAACTGCCTCATAGAATCAAGAGGATTTTCTCTATGAACCGTTTTTATGCTAAGGGGTATCGCAGCAGAAAGAAGCGAAGATTTTTTCCTACAGATTCCTTATTGTTTTTATGTGGTAAATCTTATTAATTTTATCAAGAAGAAAACCACATAAAATCAAGAAGAAATCTTATTATTCACAACTTTTTTTACTCAAACTTCCATTATTTTTGACACCAAAAAAACAATCCATAGAGAAAAACTTCTTGATTATATTAGGTTTTCTTATATATTGTAAACTATACGGATTTCTTATTGATTTTATTAGGTTTCCTTATTAATTTTTTTAAGATTTTCTTCTTGATTTTATTAGGCTATCTTATTGATTTTTTCAATAAGGTTTTCTTCTTGATTTTAGTAGGTTCCTATATGATTATGTGTAAAGCATCTTATTGATTTTTTTAATAAGGATTTCTTTTTGATTTTGTGAGGTGTCTTGTTATTTCGTTTCTATAAATAGACATAAAGACAATTTTTTTCATGATATTTTTCATTTTTGTATAAGAATGTTTGCACAATAATTTCAATTGTTATTCAGGCTGCTTGGTAGCATATTGGTTAGAGTGCTTGTCTATCAGGTAGAAGTTTGCTGGTTCAATACTTAGTGAGTAAGTTAGTTAAGAATATAACATAATGTGTGTGTATGTTAAACATATATAATAAATAACATCTACAATATACTACATACATACATACATACATATGTATGTATATTGTATAGAATTTAAATGAAAATACATAAGTACAGTGAATAAAGACTCATTTTTTTTATTGAAAATATCAATAAGATAATCTAATAAAAACTAAAAGATTTCTTCTTGATTTTTCAAAAAGGTTTTCTCTGTGAAATTAATAAGATTTCCTTATTGAAAAAAACCACAGAGATTTCTTATTAATTTTGTTCTATTTTATGAGGTATTTAGTGCTTACTGTTTTCTCTGTGTATCTCCATAAACTTTCACCAACAAAAATTAATTCCACATGACAGAATAAGAAGTTGCTAAGATAAAACTTATACGTGCCGGAGTTGTAAGGATAGACCAGTTATAATAAATATCATTACTGCAATCTAGCGTAAAACAATTCAAATTAATGCATATGTATTTTATATTTTAAATTAACACGTTTTTGTAACGAAATTTTCCTCAATTACACTAGACGACAAATAAAAGCTTTTGGAAAAACACACGGGCGGTAAAGTTTCGATAGTACTACCACAGGATAGTAAAACTCCATACTCAATAATTTAGTTAGTTTGTTGACCAATTTTTTTTATGGACATCCAAATATTTCGAAAATCAGTGCGCCTTCAAAAAATGCTATTATTAGTTTTTGGCCAACTGGGCATGAATGCCTGGTTTTATTTTAATCATCTGCGTAAGTATAAAAAGCTTTTTTGCTTTATATTAAATTAACTACTTTGAATTTCATTACATTTATATTTTCCATCCCTGATCTGGTGGTTTTAAACTTTTACCCTTAATTCCAAAAACAAAACGAGAAATAGACTACATTCAGTGTTTGTCGCTTTCATATCGTAATTGAAAACATACATTTTGAAAATCAAAAACAAGATAAATAAATTCTCTTTTAACTCAATCTAATATAATCAAACTCACAAAACTTGTGTGTAAGTATTTTTCAAATTTAAATGAATATTTAATTATTTAATTAAATGACACAGTATTTGATTTCATGTGATAAAAAGTTTTATGATCTTTGAAAAGGGTTAGTTAGGATTTAATTGAAATGGAGATTATTTAATTAAGTCATGCAAATTCTGGAATGTTTCATATACGAGAGCTGTACAATAAGTCAGTCATCTATTTATTATGGATTGGTTGTATTTCTTTTTGTTATGATTCGATTAGGCTAAAGTTCGTATCGCTCCGTAATAACTCCAAAGTTAATTGTAAATATTATAACAAACACTAGCAGAACGGAACAACATGCTGTTTTCCAAGGCGTTATTGTGTTTGGTCTACTGTTTGTGTTGTTAATTGGTGCAAACTTCAGCCTTACATAAATTTTTTCAATGCAGACGGAATATGTGAATTGGTTTGATTCATTGTAACCAAATTTGTTAAAACTTCTTATGTATTGAAACTTAACATCACTAATTTGTCAAAGTCGTTCCGTTGTTTTATATGTTCTTTACTTATTTCTCTTGGTTTAAGTTCCAAATAAATCTAGAAATGTTTCCTCAACAACAGATGAGTTACATATAATATTTTTAATTTTATATAATATATAATAATTAATTATAATAATTCTGACAACTAATCGTTCTTAATTTTTCTTAAACTTTTGTTCTCAAATCTAGAACAAAACAATCTTACATCAAAAGCGTAAGAATAAAAATTTAATATGAAAAGATAAAAAGAGCGAAAGGTCCTAAAACAAGATCAATAGTTTTCGTTAAATAAACAACAAAACAATCAAAGTAAGAATGATTATTTTTAAAATAAGACCGATGTATTGTCAAGTTAGTCCTAATTTACACTAAGCAAGTCTTATTGCTAAGCTGATTAGTTTGTGGGAGAGAGATAGTAGGGGAACAAAAACGTTTCTTTTCCCCTCGTCTCTATTTCCTAAAAAGCTAATCAGCTTAGCAATAGGACTTGCTTAGTGTAAATTAGGATATAAGAACATTATCTATACCAAATCACAAACATTTTTGTTAAAAGGAGAGACAGGTATTCTTAAAATCTCAACAGCAATCGTTGCAAAATTGAGAACAAACGTGTGGCAGAATACTTTTGACAGCGGAGGGTGTTGGTTTCAGTTCTTTTCGAACGGTTTTGTTTGCTCTGTGTACCACACATTCATTTATGATTATTTCTTTCAATCTCTGGCACTGGGACCACACTGTCACTTAATTGTCTAAGGAACTTTGAGATAGTTAAGAGCGGTCATATTGTTGAAGCTAAATTTGTCGAATTGGCTATCACTTATTCAGTATGTTAAAGGCCATATGACACTTAATTTTTCTTTCATTTATTAAATTTTAGAGAAAAGTGCGAACATATTGTAATAGGAAAATTCAACAGGTGCAAAGGGTTCAGCTATATTAAGAAAAATGAAATAATGTCAACAACTTGACTAAATTTATCGATAACAAATGAAGGTCTGTCAAAAAAAATGTAAACTTTTTCAACTTAAAATTGACATTTCAAGCTTGAAACATAAAAGTGTTCACTACTTAGCGGTTTATGGTCAGACATAGCGATTTTTAGTTTGTTTTGTCTTAATACTAGCGGTTTCTAATTACGAAAATTTGACGACACTTAAACATTTTGTTTCCGTTTTATATAGTTTGTTCTTTCTTACACTTATTGTTTCTTTCTATCAATTCAATATCAAATCAATGAAGAAAAGATGAAGTGTCATAAGGGCTTAAGCCAAATCACCTTAAATAGACATATCGTTCACAAACAGTTGGAAATGATAAAATTATTTTATCTAAATGGGTGCTGCTTTCGGGAAATGTTCGGTTCGCTTCGCTTAAAAACAATTTTCAGCGAAGAAGTCCATTTATTATAGTTGAATGGTTACGTCAGCAGAAAAAATTTCGTGCATCCCGAAAAAGCCGCTGCTTGTTGTGGATTTTTGACTGTCGACCTCATCGGTATACATTGCTTGGAGACCGACATTGGCAAGGCAATTGCTACAGTTCAATGATTACTAACATCTTTTTAAAAGAAATGGCTGCTATGAATACCAACGACATCTATTTTTAACAGGACGGCACTACGTGCAACACATAGCTCATGTTGCACAAGACATTCTGCATTTTATTTATTATCCATTTGTTTAATTACGTTTGAATTTTATAATCGTATTATTTATTACCAATTTATTTTATTATATTAGAATTTCATCAGAAAATAACAAGACACACCCACTCACTCATTTACTCAAACGCTCCAACGAGCAAAAAAACGCCGGATACTTTGGCTACATGCTTCGTCATACCTAATTGAGGTGATGCGAATTTGCCACCAAAATCATTAGACTCGGAGACCCAATTGAGTCCCTTCTGTTGTCCAAAAAAATATTTTCTTCTTCTGCACCTCCTTGGCAGAATATATTTCGGTAGCCTATCCGAGTTATCGACCTCAAAAAGTTGAGCCTTCATTTTAAAGGCCGGGGCACAATGAATCCGTCATACGTTAAACTTCGCCTTTTTCAACTGACATTAACGCAACGACGGGGAAGGTTGGTACAATTAGTACTTTATTGACGGAAGCATTTGACCAGCTTCTATAGGTCGAGTCTACATTTTATTTAATAAATTCAACTTTTTGTATTTATTTCGTTTATTTCTTTTGTTTAATCTTATTTTTGATGCCACAAAACACAAAAACCTAAATCAGAACATACCAAAAAAACCAACCAATATCTGTCAAACTACTCAACGTACGCAAAAAGTTAAAAGTTGAACAATATTTGTACTTTGCGTTGACGAACATGTATTGAATGTAACAGACCTCATAAGAAACCATGTATTTCAACTTAGCTGTCAGTTGAATAAGGCGAAGTTTAACGCATGACGGATTCCTTCTGCCCCGGCCTTAAGAACAGTGGCTGCTATAGCAGTTGACTCTCCCCATAGCCAATTTTTGATCCACTCTCACCTCATCTATGCCAGCGGCGAACGCTGCATACCACATTACATCTCTTTAATGATATTTGTCATACTTTGTATTCAATGAATGCTAGCTTGCAAAGTGTACGAAAGTAAGCTAGAGTGTATTCGAACTGCCCACTGCCAACTTACAATGTATGTTAGGCAATACTGAGCTTTTATGTTGATTGGATGAACATTTCCGTATCTCGATTACTTTGTGTGCAAGTGAAAGGCATTCACTCCACAAATGCGGCAATGCATTTGAAAATGTATACTAGGTACGTATATGGGGTGGTGTGCATTACTGTCTTACATGTGTGCATCGAATCATCGCTTCTGTAATCGACATTTTCGCCGCTGGGATATTAACAATTCGCTCTCTTCTACTTCTACCCTTCTCACCCACTTCCCAAATCTCTCTCTCTCATATCGTTTTTTTTCAACTTACAGGTACCACAAAAGTATCATTGTAATGGATCCAAGTGACCTGGACTCTAATTTACTTTTTTTCCTTGCCAGCAGGCTGCTAACCTAAACTAAACCTTTTTTATCGCTAGATGGATGTCGCTCATAGCGTCTATTTTCTCCTCCCAAAAGTTAATGAAAATATTTTCGTTCTTTTATGAGTACACATTGCTTTTTCTGTAATTTTTAGATTGTTGTTGTGCTTGCTTAAATTCATTTTAACTTGGTAGCACTGAATTTAGTACAGCGAAAACAAGGTTGCATTTCATAACACCTATTTAAAACCTATTCAAAAAAGGTTTAAGTTGGTTTTAACAATATTATTTTGCATGGTAAAACCAGATTTTAATACATAGTTGGTTTTAATGTTAAAAACTTTAGAGATTTATCTTTAGCGAGCTAAATAACAAGGGCTGAAAAAAACAAACACCGCTCGGTTCGCCAAGTTTCACTAAAAAAGGACTTTATACAAAGGGACCATAACAAACTTGCTAGTTAATATATCACCATGGTTATCTTAATATAAATGCAAATTTACTTTTTTGAAGGTTTGTTGCCAGTGAAAATTATATAAATTGGCATGAGTACGTACGTACTCATGTCTCATAATATGTGTTGAGGCAAGCAGCATTCAATACTTGAACTTACCTCATGTAGAAAATTGTCGGTAAATGAATGAACCAAATTGTTACTTGCACTTTCCGTGCTACAATTATCATCCGTTGTAACTGTGGCTGCAGTTGTTGGTGTTGTTGCTGTTGTTGCTATTGCTGGCATTGTTTCTCTAACAACATTTGCAGGTTGGTTTAGTGTGGCATTAGTAACTCTATTATGGTCCGTTCGTGCAAGGGTGGCAAAACGGCTCTGTGTCATTGTTGTCACATTTGCTTTAAGTGTCTCCAAAACCGGTTTAAATAAATTCAAATGTTTGTTGAAACGATGACGTTGACGTAATGGACGCAAAAATGGTTTTTTGTACAAGGACTCATACGAAGGTGGTTGTTTGTTGTTGGTCTCACTTGAGCGGGTGGTAGTTGGTGTTGTGACTGGTGGTGGTGGTGGTAGTGTTAGTGCTTCTGTTCGTGTTGATTCAATATTAGAAGTTGCAACTACTTGCGCGGCTGTTGTACTAGAGGTAGACCACCATTTGGTAAGACTTGGTATGCGTTCACAGGAGGAGGGATAGGAAATGCGATTTTTCTTTTGATAAGATGACATCATCATCATAGTGGAACTTGTAGCTGCTAATGTATTGTCATTATTACAGACATCATTAAATGTATCATCCGCATTTACAATGACATCATCATCATCATCATCCCCGCCATCAAGGTTTTCTACTTCATTGTCATCATCGCCAACGTCATCATCATCATCATCCTCATCCTCATTAACATCATGCTCAGCTGTAATGGCTGTATTCTGTAGACGAGCATTAGGTGTTGTTGTTGCTGTTGTTGTTGTTGTTGCTGTTGTTACTGCTGTTGCTGCTGTCTGAGCATTAAGCAAAAGATTTGAAAAAGGCACTAATGGTGTTGTTACAGATGAATCGCATAAATCTTCTGCTGTATAATATGGGTTTGTTGTTGCTGTTATTAAACTTGTTGCTGCCCCAGCTGCTGTCGTTGCTCTTGCCGGTGTTGCTGTTGTAATAAATGCCATAATATTTGTTGGCGTTAAATGTATGGGCAGCAGGGGAAATTGTGTGGTTGCTGGGCCCAGTGATAACAGTGATGGCAGTGACTGTGGTGGCGGTGGTGTTAAGGGGGGTATAGTTGTTGGTACACTCGTATAATCATATTGACTTTTGGATTTTTTCAATTGACATTGCAATTGTTCATCATCTTCCTCATCGGATGATGTATCTGTCGTTGAGGCACGTTCATATGGTGTCCATAGCATTGATGATAAGGCCTCTTCAACGTCAGGTGGTCTGCGTTGTTGTTGATGCGTATGTTGTTGCTGTAGTGTTTGTTGCTGAAAACTCATTCGTTTCGTTGTCATGGTGTCTGTGGGCAGAGTTGTTGATTTTTTTATTTATACTCTTGTTGCCATAAAATTGAGACATTTCACTTTGAATTTTAGTCCTCTGTATTTGTGTTTATTTTCGTATTTGTTTTCTTAGGGAGTAAGTAGGACTTTTTCATTTTGTTGGAATTAATAGTTTCCGAAAGAATTTCACACTGGTTTGCCTAAATCGTTGGCAATAAAACGAATATTTGTAAATATTTGCCATTTTGAAAATCCTTTGTTAGAGCATATTTAATAAAAAGAGACTTCGTGTTGGGGATTTATTGCACTAGTTATGCCAATTTATCTACATATATCAAATCAGAGAGACGCAGAAGGCCTGCAAGTAGGAATTAAACATTTAAATATTAGTTCTATGGGTATTTACCAAATAAAAGATAGAAATTGTTAAACATTAAATATTCTGAAAGGTTTCTTGATACTCTTCGGAATTTATTTTATTTATTTTCTTAGTTGTTTAAGTAACAAATAATTTATGCAAGCAGTAAACAACACGTGCAGAGATTATGGTGAAACGATGCTTTAAAATATTACACCGAAATTTCCACAACTCAGTAGAATTTAAATAATAAATATGTAAAAAAGTACTTTACTTATTCACTAAGGACTTTTGAGTAGAGCGAATATCGAAGTAGGGGCTTCAAATGCCCCTATAAGATCTGTAAAATAAATTGGGTTGTATATTTATTAATATTTCGTAATTGTTCACAATTGAATGAAATAAATGGTGCATGACATCTTTTCCTCTTAAAGTTTTTCTTTATTTTGATTAATCATGAGAAAGGCTCTTATAATACAATTTGTTAAGGGCTTGTTCATCTAACTGTGAAAGATAGATTAGATCGAAAATTTATATTAGAAACACAAACAAAAAAACTGAAATTTGTTTTTGTTTTCAACATAAATATTCGATCGAATCTATCGTTCGCATTTAGATGAACAGGCCCTAAAAATAAATTTTATTATGTTTTAAAAGTCATCTACCAATAGGATTAAACTTTTAAAATTTTTAGTTAGCTGAGATCTTAGTTGCTTATAGAAAGTGCTATTTAGGGTGGGAGGTTTCGAAATACCAAAAAAAATATTATTAACTAAAAATTCGTTAAAAACACGAGCTGAGTGCAAACCTTTAATAACGATTTTTAATAGGTTGTAATCGAAATTAAAATTAAGAGAAAATTTATTTTAAAAATAGCTGTAAGAGTGATTGTATATACAATGTATACCTACCAGTGATCGGCAATGAATCGTTTTTTCACTATTTATACTGACTCATGACATTTTAAATATAAGTGGCATCATTTAAACTCAACTACTCTGATTTACGCATACTCACGATGAAACAAATATGAATGCGACTTCGTCATCATAGTCATACCAGACTCACACTCATAAATCAGCTCAGTTTGATTTCTAATTTCAGGAAAATACTTATACTACTCACATTGATTCAGCTCGCTCAACTCATGCATGTATGTTTATTTAGAAGTTTAGTCATTAAACAGTTTCCAAAAAAAAAATAAACAAAAAATCAAAAGAGAATCACATAACCTCAAAATGAGAACTTTAATGTTCGTATGAGAAATTCGGATTAAGAATCATACTGTCTTTGCAACGTCCATAAGCATTGAGTTAAGGAGAGTTGAAATCAACAACGTCATAAATGTTGCTAAAGGCTGTTTCACACTATAATACAAGTATTAATACTTTTGACGAAAATGCATCCCTAATCTAATTTCTGTTTCAAAAATTTCAAAGGACAATAACAACTCAACATGTCAGAGTTGCATTTTCCACAAAAGTATTAATACTTGTATTATAGTGTGAAAGTATGAGTTCGATGCGCATTTCAAACTTTCGAGTGAATATGCTTCATAAACAACATTGCAATAAGTATGAGTGCGCATAAGTACAAGAAATTATAAGTCATGATTCAATTCTACTCACTTTTTCACTACTCATTGCTGTTCTCTGATAGGAATATACTATCAATACTATAAGATTTAAAAAAATCAAACCTGTATTTACTAATTAGAACTATGTACTAAAAACACTTTGCAGCAATCAAATATTAACCAACATTATGGTATTAATTATGATGATTAATTTAAATTGTCTACATCAATCAAAAATGTTGCAGAATTGTTTTGCCTTAAAATTTTTTTCACACATGGTGCTCATAGAATAGAATTGGGGGAATATCTGGTCCTGATGGATCTTCTGTACCATAGATCTGTGAATTAGATTAAATCAATCTCTGTATGACTAACGTGACCATTTTTTTAGTAACTCAAAGCGGAACACATACCTGGACACCGCAATAATAACGTACGGAACAAAAATTTTTAACTTTTTTACATTTTCAAACATGTATATTATGCTATTATATTATGGGACAAATTCCCATTTCCGGACGGATGGTCACATTATGTATGACTCTTCTTATGAAAGTCAGCACAGATATTGGAGAAGCCCGCCTAATATCATCTGAACACAGAAACTCAGAATGAAAAACACGCCTGCTACTGTTACATAATACGATACACTGACAAAGAATTTGTGTCGTCGTCTCGTCATCTTCCAAGCATAAACGGCACAAGGGTGAACGAACTTGGTTACTTTTCCACAGAGGATAGTTCAGTCCAAAGTGATCAGAAAGAAAACCAGTAACAAGCCGTAAATTATTCCTGTTAAGGTTCAGGATGCCATTATACGAGTATGCATCAAAGCTTTGGCCTGCCTTAAATCAGAAGAAGACAGCCACATTTCCTTAGCGGTCGAAGTATCATCTTCTTTGATCACAGATGTTACAGTCGACCGACTTACGCCAAAAAACGGCTTTGGGCCCATAAAAGGAGCAGCAGAGGCCCTCTTCGCCAGTTCATCCGCTTCCTCATTCGCTGGATGAGGAATGGAAACTTTGTTCCGCATGGATAGCTTTTGTAATGAGTCGGAAGCACTCTAAAACTAGCCTGGAACGGAATGCCCATGAAAGTAGAGACTTAAGAACTGCCTGACTATCGGCAAATAGAGCTATATGCGCATCTCGAATGCCTCTATTTAAATTAATGCCAACACATTTGCTGATTGCCTGTATTTCTGCCTGAAATACCGTAGGCCATTTGCCCATGGGCTCATATGTAAAGGGTGATTTTTTAGCAAGTTCAGCTCAGCTGTTTTTGTGTAACATGTTACTGTTAAACATTTTCAGTTTGGTATATTATTTAACCATAAATCAACTTAAAAATGAACAAATTATTAAGTTTTGTTACCCAAATGCATGCTCGGTTAAGAAAGTGCATCGTGGACTTCTTCAATTTTAAAGTCAATTTTAAGTCTCAATCCTGAGACAGCTATCCGGAATAAGGTAACTAACTTTTGCACCAAAAAAAAAAGGGGAAAATATTGCAGCTGTAACTGTCAGTGTTGTTAATGACCGTGAATTATCGATTCGACGCCGAACGAAGCCATTGGACCACTGTTTTGTGCCAAAATGGAAGAACTGGACTTGTCTGACATGTGGTGCATATGCAAAACATCTTGCGAAACAATGACCAAATTAAGCGGCGAATTCGGTGAAGAGTTTATTGCACGTTTGGGGCCGGTCAATTGGCCGCCTAAATCGTGCGATATAACGCCGTTAGACTATTTTTGTAGGGCTATATTAAGGCTCGTGTCTACTATAAGGATAAGCCCGCAACGGTTGACGCACTGGAAGCCAATTTTGAAGAATTTATTCGTGAGAAACCGGCCAATATGTTGGGAAGAGTGTGCTAAAATTGGACCCAGCGTATGAACCATTTGAGGCGTAGCCCCAGTGAATATTACATCAAATCATGTTTAAACATTGAATTATATAGTTCGTTCTATCGACTCAAATAAAGATTCTATACATTTCTATAAATTATATGTGCTTTATTTTTTTAAATCCGAAAGCTCTTAAAAAATCACCCATTACATATTTGTCATGGTAAGAATTTCTGACTGAGACCTCGCAGTTACTAATTATGAACTTGTGTTGTTAATTAAATTTAAATCTTAACTAAGAAAATTATTTCTTTAATATACTTTATTCCTTTTTCTTGCTTTTCATTTTGAATAAAAGCTTTCATTGTTGTTGTTATTGCTGTTTTCATTTAGTGCTAATTAAAATGCAAAGTGATTTTATGCAGAGAAAATATATATTTTTAATTCTCACGGTGCTTATTTTTTTGCTGAAAATTTTACTCTATCACTTCTGTTGCTTATTTTTTATTTTTTTTTTTTTTTTCTTTGGCAACTTATGGATTTACAAGTAATTTTACACAGAAAAAGACTGGGATTACAAAAACGAAATGATTAAAGAAATGAAAATGACTCTGCTGAGTATATGAGTGAGTGACTGACTGTATGTATTTCTAAGTTACATGGATGTTTTACTCGTAAATTACAAGTGGCAAATGCTTCAACTATTCATGCATATGATGACCATATTTTCAAGTTGCTTTCCAAATCTATTTGTCTTTAGAGTTTTCTTAAGCTGACACTGAAATATCGTTTTCTTTTTTGCAAAATTGAACTAGCAACTTAGTTACAAGTGTGAGAATTTTTTGTTTGTTTTTAGCTTTAATTTCTATTATTTAAGTATAAAACTTTTTTAAGTCTTTAAAACAAGGATTACAGATATGAACTTTAGTACTTATACGAGTAGATTCACCCCCATAGTCATAAAAAAATAAAATGAATTTCAAATACATTTTAGGAAAATTTTTTATGAAAAATTTGAAATAAAACACATTTCAAATACATTTTAAATTTTGTGAATATGTTGGTTAACATTTAAGAAATTTATTATTCGACATATTGTCATAAGATTAGATAGATTCAAATTATTCATATTTAGGGAGTTCACAATAGCGTTTTAAAATATGTCTTAATATTGCAACGTTTAAATTTTAATACTTTAATATGGTCTGGCAATTTTGTTGCTTTTGTTTGTGTGTAAATCAAATTTATTACCAGGTGGCAAATTTAAAAGTATAAAAAGCATGTAATTTTTAATATGGCAATATGGTAATGTTAAAGTAAGCATGTCAAAACTGACAGCACAGCTGTAGTTGATTAAAATATTTGCATTTTTTGCAGAACAAAAGTTATTTTGAAAAATTTAGCCAACAATAATTTATAATTTAAGAAATTCTGTTATTTTAATACGTACGGAAGAAAATAATTCAGTCTCTCATAATCATTAGAGTACAAACATGCATTTTGCTCTCTCTTTCTCTCTATCCCTCTCTCTTATATTATACACTAATGCATTAAACACATTCACCACAACAAGCTACCGACTACACATGTATATATGAGAATGATTCTTTTGAAGACAGCAAGGAAACGGGGCGACAGGTTGTTGTCTATGCTGATTTTGTCGTTGTACTCCAATTAAACTAATTTCTATTTCTTTGGCTACAATGAGCAAATGCAGTGTTCCCAGTATAATACAAAATGTTGAATGAATGATATCGTACAATTAAGGAATAAATTGATTCATGTTTGTATTTGTACGTGAAATTTGTACATTTTAAAAGAGTAATTAATTTTTATAAATGCAAAATATATAAAAGTGGCAATACTAAATTATGTATATATTTGTAGTTGAATGCTGATGGTGCTGTCGCCGTCTTCAAAACCTACATGTTAAATTCCAATTAGAATTAGCAATTGATATAATTGGTTTATATTCTCTAATTCATCAAACAATTAGGATACGTTCAACTAATTCCCATTAGATAATTAAAATTTTTATTCCAATGGTAAAACTAATTGCAATTATTTGCCATTAGCAAAAAAAATGGGTTTACCTTTACAATTAGAAATCTAATTTAATTCTGCTAATGCAATTAGATATTCAATTAGCTTGAATTAGAATCAATTATTTGAATTCAATTGAATATCTAATTGCATTAGCAGAATTCAATTAGATTTCTAATTGTAAAGGTAAACCAATTTTTTTACTAATGGCAACTAATTGCAATTAGTTTTACCATTGGAATAAAAATTTCAATTATCTAATGGGAATTAGTTGAACTAATTCTAATTGTTTAATGAATTAGAGAATTTCACAAAAGAAGGTTAATTAGCAATCATTAGCATTATCTCAGCATTATTTAACATGTATGCTCCAAAATAATTAAGTTGCTGGCAACGAGGCGACAAATGCTGCTGGCGGCATTTGAAGTCGTGTGTTCGTGTAGCCTGCTGTGGTGAATGTGTTTAATGCATTATAGAAAATGTAAGTTTGCACCGCACATTTTTTTGTCTGGCTTTAAATTCGGCTTTTTTGACATTCGCATTTGCTTTCTGTAGATTTCTACGTCAGCAGTGCTATCGCCACATAACAGTAAGATGCATTGCATATGGTACGGCTTTTGTCAGCTGACACGCAACTTCACGATACGATTTTACCAATTCTACCTTTAGACGGGCGAACATTTTGAAGGAAAACATCTGGAATTATATTTTGTTGCTTCCTTCGTGTTCACACTGACGAAAATGTTGCCGACGACATTCCAATATTATTGGATAATACTAGAGTTCGACCGATTAATCGGCTTCGGCCTTCGGCCAAAAATTGGTAATCGGCCAACATTCGGCCTATGGCGAAAATCGGCCGATTAGCCGAAGCCGAATATTTTTCAGTACAAGCTTGAAAAATAAAATTATGTTTGGTCGTTGCTCGCCGACAGTTTCTATTGTGTTTAACGTTTTGAAAGGGTTGCTTTCTATTTTCTTTTACTTGGACGTTCTTGTGAGTGATCATATGAAAAAGCAATCTAGAAATTGCAAAATAGTTTTATTTTTCTTGTTATGTATCCAATAGATATTACAGCTATTTCAGTGATCTCAAAAAAGCAAACTTTTTTCTTAATTCATATAAAACGTAAGTATCATTTTTAAAATTTAAAACATTCGGCTTCGGTTCTGGCCGAAGTTTAGGATTTTAGCCGAAGTTCGGCTTCGCCTTCGGCCAAAAAAAACGCCTTCGGTCGATCTCTAGATAATACCCACCAGAGAGCTGTATGAGTTGATTCACTTGATTTTTGAAGTATGTATATAAAAATTTTAATAGGAAATTTCTTTAATATACATATATATGTATATTGTAATGTATATTGTCATATGTATGTACATACACAAAAACGTACACTCAAAATATTTCATAGGTAAAATAAACGAAAAATGCGGTTCATTTTACTAAAATATTCGTTGTTTTTACGGTACGAAATGCTTCGTAAATAGTGGAAATAATATTTGTTTATTTTACGAAATACCTTTTGTCTGCAAATAACAAAATTTTGTATATTTTTTTCGTAAATTTACGAAACAATGTTTATATTACAAAATAAATTCGTGAATAATGAAAATCAATTTTGTGTTATATACGAAATTTTATGTAAAATTAAAATTTTTAGAATATAAAAATCTGCAAAAAAATATATTTTACATTTGAAAGATAATTTTGTAGAATAATCTGTAATTCTTGGAATTAAAGGTTGCAATAATTATGAAAATAAAAATATAATTTGAGGGGAATTGTTACAGCCTGTGTATTCCTCATACATACATATGTACATATTTTGCACTGAAACTCTCGAATCAAACTGGGAACACAACTGGGACGAACAACGAATTTTTCGTTGCGGACTTTCGACATAGAAAATAAAAGACATTTGTTCATATGAAGATTATCACAACACCCCTGTCAAACGAAATTCGTCCTGCTTGACGAACTCTGCGATAGATTTATTTAGATGGATTTTCTCTTTCTTTGCACAAAAAAACAACCAATTATCTCTTATAAGATCTGTTACTTATGCGTTGTTGGTGTTCCGTGGACGAGATTTATCGTTCTTCCAAGTTGTGTTCCTATCGTAAGCCAAAAAGTAATTTTTTATTACAACAATTTTTTTTAATTGAAATTTGTTTAAAAATTTTTTATATTTGTATACAATGACAAGAAAACAAATGGGGAAAACATTAAAAAATAAAACAAAACAACAGGTTTAAAAAAATTTTTTTCGTACAATTTACGAAACTTTTGTAAATTTAAAAATAATTTTGTACTGCAAACAAAATGATAACAAAACAAAATTTGTTTGTTCTACGAAATTTAAAATTTTACAAAAATGTTTTCTTTTATACTAAATTCAATAAAATAAACGAAAAACATGGTACTATATACGAAAATAATTGTACGAAATAATATTTGTAACTTAACGAAATTCGTAAAATTACAAAATCTGTTTTCCTGCACAAGCCACAAATATTTTAGTAAAATGTACAAAATGTTCGTTTATTGCACAAAAATTAAATTACGAAAAAATATTTCGTATATTTAAGCATGGAATATTTTGAGTGTAGGTATATATGTATTTATATTTACGAGTTCATATTCAAACATATACGAATATAACCAAGCGTATTAATTATTCGAAAGATATGCATAACCTAACCACGGATGACAAGAAAAAAGATGTCGTATAAGCTTGCTTAGATATCAATATAAACAGCAAAACGTACATATTAAAGAATCAAATTTGGGTGCATTTGGTAAAGGTTGCACAATAGTATCCAACCGGTCGAAAAAGTGGCAAATTGCTATTTTAGTAGCACCAACGGTAACGCTGCTTGCTTGGACAGAGAATAATAATAAAACAGTTAGGTTGATTCAACATATGTAGCCTATTTTTAGGCATTAGTATGAAATTTAATTTACGGCCTGTCCCACGATGTCAGAGAAATCGTTGGATTAACAATTTGTATTGCAAAGAACAATAACATTAGTAGTAGACTTGGGTCGAACTCGTTCACTAGTTCATTTTTGCCACAAACCAATGATCAAACCTATGTAATTTAAATGGTACCCATTTAATTTAAATTACCCATGTAATATAAATGGGTTTGATCATTGGTTTGTGGCAAAAATGAACTAGTGAACGAGTTCGAACCAAGTCTATCTGTTACGTTTCTCTGTTTGTAACAAACCCAGCACACACTAGAGAAAATTGAAACGAAAAAGGTTGGAGTTATGAAAAAAATATGAATTAATAAATGCAGGCACGACAAAATGTTCATTTGCTGGGCCTTATCATATAATGTATTCTTCAGTGTTGATGTCGGGTTTAAACTGCCTCATCTTTGTTTTTCATAAAGACACTACATGCTTTGAATGCTATTTTAAGCCAAATTATGGTCCCTATTTACTACAGACGTATACTTACATGTGCATTAAAGTCCTGCACAAGACCATTTATAAGAACTTTCAAGACATGAATGAGTTTTCAAATGCTTTACTACAGACAAATCTTCTAAAACAAACGCTAAACAATACTGTTTGCAATAATTTGTTTCAGCTATTACAGGTATAGGAATAAAGAAGAAAATACTTCGTGACTGAAAAATTTGTGATGCTTGCTTCTTTCCACGCACACATGCATTGACATTAGTTGTGTGCGCTTGCTTTAAAAAAACCTCCCTTAAGCACATAATAGCTTACCATATACATATTACACACACACTCAAACGTACAATATGGAAAATAACAAGCATACACGTACCAACACTACTTTGTTGACTGTTTGTTCGTAACAAGAAGTCTTCACGACATTGCTTGTTAGCACTCATATACACATACACCAATGTATCTATCGTGCTTAATGCGACAGCATTTATTATTGCCCTGCAGGAAATGCGAATAGTGAAATTGTACTGATACACTAGTGACATTGTCAGTAGTACTACTGACCAGGTGTACCCAAGCCAATGTAATTATCTATTGACATTTAACATTAGCTTGTCATTGAAAATCCACCAGCAGACTGTAGCACTACTGACTAATTAATTCTTTTGGGACCACATGGCGACATTGTTACCAAAGATTCACTAGTAAATTTTAGGGGCTCTAATCTACAATATCGATATTTCCTCGCTCGATGTCAATAGCAAAATTGTAGAGATTTAATAGTGATATTGTCAATAGTACTACTGACCAGGTGTACCCCAGCCAATGTAATCGCCTATTGACATATAACATAGGGTTGTCATTGAAAATACACCAGTATACTTTAGCACTATTGACGGCGTAGTTCTGTTATGGCAATATAGAGCAGGGATCGCAAATAACGATTATTTTCCAAATTTAAAGTAAAAAAATCACAATAATAGAGAAGTGCTACGTGCACAAGGAATATACCAAGATACTCCATGTTACATGGACTACCGATAGATGCAATGATTTTTATTTTTTTGATTTTTATTTATTCCTCACAAAATAACTCTTATTTTGTGACTTTTATTTATTCCTCAGAAAATAACAGTTAATTTTTGATTTTTATTTTTTTGCTCAAAAAAATTTTAACTTTTAAAATTAATAAATAATAAAAAAGTAAATTTAATTTAACATATAAGAGTGTTTTTAAAGACTCTGGCGATAAATTCAATTTTAAATCGGTTAATATTCATTTTAACGCAAAAATTACGCTTTCTACATTTTAAAAGTTAAGCAAAAAAATAAAAATCAAACAGTAACTGTTATTTTGTGAGGAATAAATAAAAATCACAAAATAACTCTTATTTTGTGAGGGATAAATAAAAATCAAGAAATAACTGTTATTTTCTGAGGAATAAATAAAAGTCACAAAATAAGAGTTATTTTGTGAGGGATAAATAAAAATCAAGAAATAATGATTAAAAAGTGATTTTTAAAATAAAAATTATAACCGTTACGGTCCCTGATATAGAGTCATTTGAACCAAAGATTCGAAGTGACCCTTGTCTAAACAAAATTATATTATTCAACTAAAAACATTGGTTTAAAATTGATACAGCCAATGAAAAGTGGCAGCGGCTAGCCGACGATCGGCTTGCAAGTCTGCACAGCATAATATAAAATAAATTCAGTAAAGTGCGACTTTGACTCGCGCACGAAGGGTTCCGTACGTTGGGCTTTGAGCATTTTTTAATAGTTTTTTCCGTTTTTTCAGCTGAAATAATTTTTTTTTTATTATTTTTCGCTTTTTTCTCGTTTTGGCGATTTTTTTTTAATCTTAGCGATTTTTTTCATTTTGGCGATTTTTTTATTTTGGCGATTTTTTTTTATTTTGGCGATTTTTTTCATTTTGGCGATTTTTTTCATTTTGGCGATTTTTTCATTTTGGCGATTTTTCTCATTTTGGCGATTTTTTCATTTTGGCGATTTTTTCGGTTTTTCTCGATTTATTTTCGATTTAGATTTTTTTTAATTTGGTGCTTTTTTTTGTTTTTGGCGATTTTTTTTTTTGATTTTGGCGATTTTTTTTCGGTTTGGCGATTTTATAATTTTGAGTTTTTTTTTGTTTTACCGTTTTTGAAAATTTCAACAAGTTTGCTCTTACGGTTTCCAAGATACAGCAAGTTATCAAAATTACATAGTCGAAATTACATTAACTGATGGTACACCCTTTAATTAAAATTTTTTAAATTTTAGTGTTAGTTGTTGTAGTCTGTATAAAAATACACTAACTTTTCAAATTTCAAGTGTATATACATACAATTGTATGTATATTACATTGGATTTTAACATTTTTCGTTGCTCGTTTTGGCACACCCTTTAATTTCCAACTCTCATGTATTTGTTGTTCTAGCGGCCAAGGGTCTACACACTGTGTCCAAATTTCAGGTCCGTAGCTCTTACGGTTCCCGAGAAAATACCCTGTGACGGACAGACGGACAGACGGACAGCGTAGCGAAAACAATAGGGTTCCATTTTCACCTTTGGTGTACGGAACCCTAAAAAACAAACTATTGATGCGTCCGTTAACAATGTCACCAGAAATACACTAGAACTGTTGTCTCTAACGTATCTATACTCGCGCATAAAGGAAAGTTGTCGACATTTTAACTAGTGAAATTGTCGCTAGAGAAAAGAGTGTTGACATAGAGACATATGGTTATAGGCTGACTAGAGGGTGGTTTAGCATTTTACAGCCACGGGAATACATTTAAAAAAAAAGACGTATTTATATTTCAAGACAATTTACGCAGGTCTCTAATGTGCATACACACATATATTTGTTATATATAATATCTGTACATGGCAGCTTTTTTCATATTCGGCTTTTACATATCGTCGGTTGATAATTTAAATGTCGTATGTGGAATTTTTTGCGGATTTGAGTTAAGATCGATTCCTTAGGGTTTCCGACCTGATCTTTCATTTGGCGTAATCAGTTTTTCGATAACTCATAAGGTTTTCGAGATGTGGAGTGTTGAGTTTGTAGTATGTGGCATTTGCTGATACAATTTTCAAACTCAAAACTCTATTTAATCGAAACTATCAAAATCCACATACGACAATTAAATTATCAACCGGCGATATGTACTCGTATGTACGACGTACATTGTACGTGCATGTTGAAATTGTTTCAATTTTCGGCTGCGCGCTTTAAAATGTAGAGAAATGGCTACTGAAAATACAAATAAATATAAAAATAAAAACTAGACAACTGTATATATTTTATTCATGCCAGACAAACGTACAAGCAACAAATTCTATTTGTTAAATTAAATAGGCAAAGAAGAAACAAATTTTCGTTATTTATTTTATTTTATACTATTTTTATATTTTCAAAAATATTGTAGTAGTTGCAACTTTAAAACGAAAATAACAGTATTGTGGGGTCGACACCAGCAGAAAAATGTTGGTCAATTTACAGGCCTGAAAGAGATTTAAAGATATTGAAGACTTATCTGCTTATTCCTAGAAAATATTTTTGGCTCATAAAAGGTTTGTAATGCTAGGAACACAACTGGGACGAACGACGAATTTCGTCCACGTAGACGAATTCGTCTTCGATAAGAATTCGTTGCGTAAACTCGTCGTTTGAAGCACGAATTTACTCAGCAAATTTAGCTCTTATAATTGATGAAGTTGGTTATTGTGTGCAGCGCACACAGAATGATGATTTTATCATATTTTTTGGAATGATGATTTTTAATTTTGCAAATTATGCTTTTTGCTTTCAGTACATACATAACGCACTTAATCTACATGAGGGTATTGACTCAGAATTTTAAAATTTTCAGTAGATACGAAAAACTATTTGTGGTTACATTTTAAGAGAATTTGAAAACACGAATATATCATAGTATGCAAATTGCATTTGAAAATATATATTTACGCTATTTTTATTTTAGAACCTTGCAATTATTGGGAAAGAATATCTATGTTTTGAAAAGAGTCAGAAATCCAAAAAAATTGAGCAATTTTATCATAGAAACAGTCACATTTCGAATTAAAATCATAAAGAAAAATAAATTTTATCAACAAAAGAGCAATCGGAATACGTTGAAAATTTTACAGTAGATAGATATTGATGTTGTTAGTTAATTTCTTGCAAAAAGTGAAATTTAAAAAATTTTGAGTTGATACCCTCCCTCTTGTTGATTAAGTGCGATATGTATGTACAATTTTCTTTGTTGTTCTACAATGTTTATTAATAGCTTTACCTATAAAGAAAACTTTCTTGTTCCAGCGAAAATATTCGTATACATGGAAACATGTTGGTAAGGGGCAGATACCATAACTCTTCCTCCTCTTCTGGGGTCATTTGAAAAAAAGGGAATAAGAAAACGTCACTTTACAAGAAAACTAAAAAGAAAAAAGTCATCTTAGAGAAGTGACGAAAAATCGGTCCGGAACATATTCAAATCTTGCACAAATGTATATCAAATCGTTTAAAAGAAGTCATTTGTCGCCAAGGAAAAGCAATTTTCCTCTAAAACAACTGTACATACCTTATAGGATAATAATATTATCAATGTCGAATCTTTTTTTTTTTTTTTGTTTGAATTTCTTAACTAATTTTTCATTCAATGCAATTTTTATATAAAAGTTACTTTAATGATCTCATTGTTTTATTGAATACAATTTGAAAATGCTTCCTAAGTTTTTTTTTTTGTAAAATAAGATAGTAAATAGTTCTTTATTGATGAAAACAAAATAAAATTGCTGTATGTCGAATAGTTTTTTGTCCACTGTAAATATGGCAATTGTTACTTTTTTAGTTAATTTAATTATTATTTTTCGAACTGTATTTTTTTCTATATTCTTATGAATTGAATAGGCTAAAGTTCGTAACGCTTTTTAAGCCAAATTACATGTGATAATTATTAATGAACAAATAACATCAAAGTTAGTTGTAAATATTCTGACAACAACACATAGTTGAACGGAACAGCCAGCCGTTTTCGAAGGCCACTAAACCTTCCTCATCAGCGTTCTTCTGTGTTTTGGTCCACTGTGTGTGGTGTCAGTTGATGTAGATGTCTGCCTTATATACGTAACTTTATTGCAAATGGAATATGTGAATTTGTTTGATTCATTGCATTTCAATTTGCCAATGTGTTTCGTAATGTATACGCAAGTTACCATCTATATATATATACGATCTTCTATATATATTACCATCTTCTATATATATTACAACAGTCTTACCATTGTCGTTTTGTTCCTTACTAACTATACACATGTTTGTTAATTTGCTTATTTTTGTTCTACTTAAGACAAACTTTTTTGGTTTGTTACTATTAAGTATATTTTTATTTTTAATTTTTGCCACAAGCCAATGACTATTAATTAGTTAATTTAATTATTATTTTTCGAACTGTATTTTTTTCTATATTCTTATGAATTGAATAGGCTAAAGTTCGTAACGCTTTTTAAGCCAAATTACATGTGATAATTATTAATGAACAAATAACATCAAAGTTAGTTGTAAATATTCTGACAACAACACACAACACCAAAACACAGAAGAACGCTGATGAGGAAGGTTTAGTGGCCTTCGAAAACGGCTGGCTGTTCCGTTCAACTATGTGTTGTTGTCAGAATATTTACAACTAACTTTGATGTTATTTGTTCATTAATAATTATCACATGTAATTTGGCTTAAAAAGGGTTACTTTTTTTATTTGAAAGAAATTGGACTTGTGATGATTTTTTTCTTCAAAATATGATTTCCTTTCGACAAATGATGATTTTCTTCGCAAAACTTCTGGCAGCCCTGATTGTGTGTGCAAAGAGAGAGAAAGAGAGAAAGAGAGAGAAATAAATCTATCTCAGAGTTCGTATCGCAAGACGAATTTTGTTCTACGGCGGTGTTGTGTTCATTCTAATATGCACAAATGTGTTTTAATTTTCATGACGAAAGTTCGCACCGAAAACTTCGTCGTTCGTCCCAGTTGTGTTCGTAGCACAAAACTAATTTTTTGTAAAAAACCCTTCTATATAAAAATTTTATATATGTACATATGTACATATATACTCGTACTAAAAATGTTTTTTTATGAATACGGCCGTTATACTACTCGTATAGTCGCAGCAACTTTATACATTTATAAGTTTTCTTGATTTAACTGTATGCTTAAAATTAAGTCACCATAGGCCATTTTAGATTTACGAGTATTAAATAGTGCATATAATTATTAATTTTAATATAACTCATGGAAATCACCTGTCATAATCACCTTACCCCAGAAAAAATATCTAGCAACGCAAATGTAAGTGAAAAATAAAAAGAAAGTGAAAAATATGCATATCTTAAATTCATATTTTTATTTTAAAACTCACATCCTTTTAGGAGCAACATGAACATCAACAAAAGTCGACAACATCTTGTGACTAAGTAGATTTTGTTTTCTATGGAAAATCTACTCGAAACCTGCTATATTTCGCAGGAAATCTGGTCAGTACTAGATTTTGATTAGATCGTAATCACACTATAAAACTATTATTCCTGAAGATGTTGGAAAATTCCAACAAATCGTCAGATTTGATAAAATCATTTATATTAAATTTAATTCTATAAAAAACTATATCATAAAAATATTAAAATTCTACAATAAACAAAAACTAAATTTTGCATATGGGCATTTCCGCCCAAAAGGACCACTAACACAAAAAAATATGAGTTCTTGAAAATACTTTGTTTTATCATATTTTCATAACACAGAAATCCACTGGGGAGATCTGGGCGGTTAAGAGTTGTGCTGACTGCACCTGGGGCATGAGCCCGAAAATTGTTATGTGGATCTATACAATGATTGTTAGGCTAATCATAACGTAGGGCGCGATTGTTTGGTGGCAAAGGGCACGTCAAGTTGTGGCGACAACTAAACTCTGTAAAGTTCAAAGATTGGCGTGTTTTCATGCAACAGGCGCAATGTGGTCATGTCCAACCTTAGCCATTGAGGCCTTGATTGGACTTCCACCCATACAAATCTTTATTAGATCTTCTGCGGCAATGGCCGCTTATAGGATGGGTCTCTGGAGATCTGCTCGCTGTGTTGGCAAGGGTCACTCGCCGCTCAGGACCGGCTTAGGGCTGCCAGGAATGCCTAGTGACAGAATAAACTGTGAACTAAAGTTCGACAGGAGATTTAATGTCACAATTCCACCAAGCGCATTGTGGGGTTAAAACAGTCCCCATGTGGATTCCAGAAGTTTATGTTGGTATACCAATGGATCCAAAACGGAAGATGGAGTTGGTTCAGGAGTTTGAGAGCCAACGTAAAAATCTCTTTGCCCAGGCAGAAGTGCAGGCAAACACCAAATGTGTTGACATTAATTTAAATGGGGGCATTAGAGGCGTGCATATAGCTATCTTTTCCGAGAGTCAAGCAGCTCTTAAGTCCCTTCTTTCATGGGAATTTCGTTCCAGGCTGCTTTTAGAGTGCTTTGGCTCATTACAAAAGCTGTCCATGCGGAACAAGGTTTCCATTTATTGGTACAGAATCGTTTTGTGATGTAAGTCGGCCGACTGCAACATCTCTGATCAAAGAAGATGACACTTCGACCGCTAAGGAAATGTTGCTGACTTCTTCTGGTTTAAGGCAGGCCGAAGCATTGAAGCAACCATTTACTTATAATGGCATCCTGGACCTCAACAGGAATAATTTACAGCTTGTTACTGGTTTTCTTTCTGGTCACTTTGGACTGAACTATCATCTGTGGAAAAGTAACCAAGTTCCTTCACCCCTGTGTCGTTTATGCTTGGTAGATGATGAGACGACGGCACACATTCTTAGTGAGAGTATCGTCTTATGTAACAGTAGAAGGCGTGTTTTTCATTCTGAGTTTCTGTGTTCATATGATGTTAGGCGGGCTTCTCCAATATCTGTGCTGACTTTCATAAGGAGAGTCATACAGAGATTTATTTAATTTAATTTACAAATCTATGTTACAAAAGATCCTTGAGGTGTCGCAGTGCCGGTCTTAGGACTAGATCTTTCCCTTTTTCTAACCTATCATATCTTCAAAGAAAATTAATCAAACATAACTAATGTAAAACAATTCTACATTTAAATATAACCACTTTCGAGATATCTGGGGGGTTATTGTGTAATTCGATTCGAAACGAAAACTATTCGAATTTGTATATTATTAACATTGCAATTCGAACACATTTCCGTTCGATTCGGATTACATAATAACCCCCCTGAATGCAAAGTCATAGAATCACAACTTTTTTCATTTGGAGAAGTATCCGAAATGCATTTTTTTTGTTCTTGTTCTTAAAGAGCTTTTGAATTTGTCTCTCTATAATTTTTTCAGGGTACAGAGTCAAAAAAGAATGCATAAGAAACTATACGAACGTAAATAATTGTAATTAGTTTTTTTGCAAAATCGCATATTTCGATGTCATATGCGACATAGAAAAGTGCGTCGAAAGAATATGCAGAAAGCTCATAAAACATTCAGTACAAACAGAGGTATTTGATACAATTGAAATAAAAAAACCTTGCTGAAAAATATATAGATGTGTGATCGTGGTAGCTATATTAAGTCGGTCACGTGCGACACCGTAAGTGTAAAATGTAAATAAAAGAGAATGAACTTTCAATTTTGTTCAAATGTCTCACCCCTGAAGTTGAAGCAACAATTGATGAATGGACTAGTGATGAAGAAGATATCGAACACAAGGGCAAAGTGGGTATTTTTTAAGTACACTTGTGGTGGAAAAATAGATTGTCCTAGTGAATGGGCCAACTTAGCTGTGTATTAGTTTCAATAAAAAATGGTACGAGTATCTTATATTATGAGGTCCCAAGAGGATTTCAATAATTTCAATATTAAGTTTTGTAAAAAATTGTTAGTTCCTAATAATTTATACGGTTTGTCCCCACAATTTACCCAGAATATATGTGACCATAATATTTAAAAAAAAATTATAAAATTTTATAGCCATATTATTTTTCTACCTCAAAACAGTATTGCGATATCTCTCATTATACCTCAACTATACTTTTTAATAATATAATAATAATTATATTTTAGAATATTTTTCTGCCCATTCGGCCTGCATTGAAAAATATGTATATAGGGCTTGACACCATATAAAGTGGACGAAAGACAAGAACACTGATGTTGAAGGTCTTGCCGACTTCGAAAACATAATAGTTTACAATTTATCTTTAGTGCTATTTGTTCCTTTGAAAATATTATTTTTATTACACAGCAATGTGGAGTTTAGCCTAATCTAATCATAAACAAAAAATAGATTAATTCGAACAAAATAACTAAAACATTAATAAAATTAAAAAATTAACGGAGAAGGAATAATAAGCTTTGCATGTAGCACCAATAAAAGCCAGTATGGCCAATGGCTGATGTTCGTAACATACATATATCTGGCCAACTACACATGCCCCTGCTAAAATAGAGCTTGTTATCCAATATTTTTCCCCTGGTGTCATTTGAAAAATTTTTTCTAACGGCCTCTTATCCTGGAAACTCTTAAAAGCATTTTTCACTAGTCACAGCTGAATTGTAATTGCAAGAAAAAAAAGAATTTCTTTTCAGATAAATTTTAAGCTGAAAGGTTGCAAAAATACGTGAGCACTAGTAATGCAATTAGAAGAAGAAGAAAAAAGGATAAGAATTTTTCAAGTGATTTAAAACAGTTTGTCTGAAAGCAGCAGGAGAGCAAAAAGCTAAAGCAATTATGAAAGCAAAAAAAAACTTTTTAGGCTTTAAACATAATGTAGCAGAACGGAACAATAGACAGCGAAAGATGCGTCTTCATCATCAGCTAAATAAAAAAATTTACTTATTACATTTCAATTTACATTAACTGACAGCAACCACAGCTGAGAAACTACTTAAACGAGGATAATGCAGCTGTAGCGGCATTTAGCAGCAGGTTTTTCCGTCAATTGACTTTCTTAACGATACGAACGCTATCCTAATTAAATTTTATTGATGTTATATGCGCATACATGCAATATTTAGGGATAGATTTATCAATAACTTGGAAAATTTCTTTTCAACACTCTTAATTGACTTTAATTGTTCATATGACTTATATGTTGAGAAATTTCTTTAAATACCAATTTAAGTTCATACAATTCATAGCATTGCATTTATAATAGTTGGACTAAGTGGTGGTGGTGCGAAGAAATTTTCATATTATTTTCTTTTGTTGCAAATAAAAAATTATTCCCTCCTGATTACGTTATGTTGCTTGCACTTTATTACGATCTTTTAATGAAAACAAGTATTTCAATCTTCCAGCTTGACCTAGAAAAAGGAGAAACATGAAATTCCTTTCAGCTGTAAAAACAACCTTTCACTCACATGCTGGTGAATAATAACAATTTACTTTCCCAGCTGTGAAATATAAATGTGTGCATGTACAAGTGGTTAAGGATGACGAATAGGGTTTGCGATTCCTGGAACTTTTTGATTTCCCGAGAATTGAAAAAAAAATATCACATACCGGGGAATTTTCTAGAAAACAGATTTAGACACAAAACCAATTTGAAAACTATGAAAGGTGTGATGTGTTTTCTATAGTCGTTTTGTCAATTTTGTTTTTAATAGTTTTTGCAATAATTTTTGATACATTTTTTTTCACTTCCCTATTATATTGTTCATAAAAGTCAGTAGCTTAAGATTGGCTTAAAAATGATACATAAAATGGATCTGAATATATCACACATTTTTAAAACTACCGGTTTGAAAAATATTGTTTTATTCATCACATACCTGAATATTTTTCTTAAAACACATGAAATTAAAACTTTTTGTAAAAGTTATAAAACATAAGAATTTAATTTAGAAATATTTTTTTTTGTATATTTATTTTACAACGATTTTAATTTTTTTTTTGCAGAAAAAAAAGTGTGGAAAAATTAACAAGACCCTTATAAAATAATTATAAATTTAATTTTTATAAAATCTTTACTATCAAGCAACGGAGAGCTACAGTCAGACGAATTGGAGCATTTCCCAATTTCAATGCATCATACCGATCACGTGCCGTTGGGTGATCACTACAAACTAGCAACCATAATTGACGATGATCAGGTGTCAAAAGATGATGATATTGTCTAGTACCTATCATACTAATACCAAATAAGAACCCTATAAAAGCAGCTGTTCGGTTAGTCATTAATGCAAGTCTTCGAACTCGAAAGGCAGCAAAAATATGTAGCGATGCCTGATTCGGCATTCAAAACTGGAATAAATGCAGAGGAAAAGAAAAAACTATTTTAAAATCACTCTTAAATATGAAAAATGGTGCTTTCATTCTGACGGTAAGGAAATAGACAAAAAAAAAGGAGGTGTCTTAAGATACCCGGTTGGAGCTATGTTGCTTAGCTGCTTAAAACCAATCTGATGTGTGAAATAACAATGCAATTTGATTCGTTTATTTTCGTGCTCCTCTTTTAAGTACAAAGAAATCAAAACAAAAATAAATTTCTAACTGTAATAGTGTCGATTTTTTTTACCAAAATCATGTCGCGCCATAAAGAGCATAGCTCCTAAACACAATGTCATATTACTGAAAATGTTTGTAAGGAAGTAAACTTATGTGAGCAATTTTGGAAGATGGGAAAGCGTAGACGATATTTCATGGAATAAAAGATGTGATTTCGACTTTTTGGAAACAATTAAGATAGAGTGAATACTTTCAGACAAAATGGTGTTGTTAGTCGACTACAAAATGCTTTTAAATCCTTTTCATTACCCGCGCCACAATATATATTGATAAAAGATTTAGGATGTTTTTCTTTGACAATACTTCTGAGTTCTTGTTTCTGAATTCTCTAAATTATTTTCTTCAAAAATGGTTGTCTTTGATAATGAAAAATAAAAATATTATTGCCATGATTTTAAAACATAAAAATTCAATTAAAGTATTATACAATAGTGTGAATATATAAAAAAAAATATGTGTTGGATATAATGTTTGGAACAAAATCATAAAGCGAATACACGAACCTTCTACCATAGACAATAAATAATAATTGTTTTAAAGAATCACAACAGCGTCTTTTTTTTGTCCATAGACAAGATGATACATCGTCGAACAGAATTAGGGCATAAATATTTTTTTATATATAAAATGTAAAGCAATACCAGCTCGTTGGAATTCTAGAGCTATTTTGGCACTTTTATCTTTTATATTTATTCCTAAATATCGATTGCAATTATATCTAATTTTTTAATTTGTATGTGATGCTTGGCGCGAAGTCTACCAACACAAAAATAGTTTACCCATACTACAAAAATCATTGTAATGTATTAAACACATTCACCACAGCAGGCTACACGAACACACGACTTTTAATGCCGCCAGCAGCATTTGTCGCCTCGTAGCCAGCTACTTAATTATTTTGGAGACGACAGCAGCACCATCTGCACCTGATATTCCATTACAAATACATAATTCAGTATTGCCACTTTCCTATATTTTGCATTTATAAAAATTTATTATTCTTTTAAAATATACTTATTTCACGTAAAAGTACAAAAATTAATCAATTTATTCTTTACATAAATTTTTGGATATTGTTTCTGGTAAATAATATGAAATAATTGTACAATATCATTCATTCAACATTTTGTATTATACTGGCAACACTGAATTTGCTCATTGTAGCCAAATAAATAGAAATTAGTTTAATTGGAGTACAACGACAAAATCAGCATAGACAACAACCTGTCGCCCCGTTTCCTTGCTGTCTTCAAAATTTTCATTCTCATATAAACATGTTTATGCTATTCTTGACATTTGGTAGTCGGTAGCGTGCTGTGGTGAATGTGTTTAATGCATTAGGCTTTAAAAAAGCAAATGCATGTTTTCTCAGATATTGGTTATAAAATTATCAGGTATTCTTTGAAAAATTTTGTAACATGAGTTTCATAAATTTGCATAGAATTTGTCATTCGTTACTTGAATAATTGATCCAAATATTCAGGCAAGTGTTGAATACAAACAAACAGTTTTCAAAAAAAAACAAATTATTATAAAAATTCGAGCCATACTAAATTAAATTTCATTGGAACATTCTTAAAATTATGAATTATAATTGTGAAGTGAAAGAAATATGAAAAAATTGTACTACGTGACTTAACTATTTGTATGGATTTTGTATATTTTTAATAACTAATTTTTTTGTTTTTCTTATTGTTTTGAGTTTTAAAGGAGGACAAACCTAAACGTTATAGAATATCGAGCCTTATTTTCGATTTTATCGTCAGCAACATGTTACCAAAAATATACTGTTTCATTGAAATTAAAACTTTATGAGTCCAAACTATAGTTTAGAATTATCAAAATTACAAAATTGTTGATAACTTTTGAGATACCCGCTGTAAAATTTTTTCGTAAGCGATAAGCAACGTGTGTAAAACAAATTTGAATATTGTAGAAAAAAACTTCTCTTGAAAAACTAAAATTTTGTAGCTTACGATGAAATCGAAAATAAGGCTCGATATTGTTATACGCAAATGAAATTTAAGGGAAACAACTTTTTGTTAGTGATCAATTTGTTAATCGGACTTAAGATCAAAATGAATGGAAATCACAGCGTCCTTAAGTGAGGTAACGAATGATAAAAATCCATGTGATAAGGTAAAAAACAAATATACATAAAATAAATGTTTTTAACCACCGACCAAAATAGGGGTATAGTGTGTGTCATGTGTATATGTGTGACTGTCCGAGTCCACGTATAGACCAAACGGCTGAACCGATTTTGATTTAGTTTTATCTGTTTGAAAGGTGACTTTTGATTGGTTTAGAAGATATCATATCTTCTCTAGATATAATCGCATGTTTCTAAAATTTTCAATCACCCTTATTCCATTTGTCGACATCGACGTCACTTTAACACAATACCAAAAAACTGGGGCTTGTTTACTCGCTCTCGAGAACAATTTTGTGCTATTGATAGTATATTTCTGTTCCCTAAGGTCTAGAAAAGAGTTTGAGCCTGCCAACAGGAGTCATTTGTTTTCGAGAACGGGTATACAAGCCCCAATTTTTTAGTATTGTGTTAAAGTGACGTCGATGTCGACAAATGGAATAAGGGTGAATGTTTGTTATGTTTCCATAATCTACAAACAATTGTTCATTAATTACATATTTTCAAATTTTTAATATAATAAAGTTCATGTTAGTTTTTTCTCATTTTTAACCCCCGACCAAAAAAGGGGTGTTATAAGTTTGTAGTGTGTGTCTGTGTATCTGTGTGTTTGTCCGTTTCCACGTACACCTACAGCCCAAACGGCTGGACCGATTTTAATTTAATACTTCCCGGGAACTTCCGTTTCCCGAACCCTAATGACAAAGCAGACGACAAGCGACAAAGGATATTAAATGAAGCAACAGAGCAAAATAAAAACACAAAGCAAAAAAAACCACAGAAAAGTCATTAAGACACTGTGGTTTGCTTTTTAACATTTAAGCAGTAACATTTCCCTTACTTCCTTTTTTACTTCTAGCAATCAAGACTTTTGAAAAATATAAAAAGAAAAAAAAACCAAATATCTGTATGGAGGGTTAAAATGTGCGACAATAAGAAACTTTAAAAAAAGTCAACCAAAGTTAATTGGAAATCGATAAAAAGCAACAATAATAAAACATATATATGCACATTTTTAACCCTTTTTCTTTTACATGAAATCTTTGTTATTGAAATTTTCCTGGAAACAATAAGAAAGTATTTCACTTCACCCTACAATTAAGGACTATTTACATCGAGGGGTAGGTTTTCTGCTCAAACCCTGCAGCATTTCTTCAAAGACACTCGACCTCACGCTGTCAATGGTGAAATAGTTTTATTTATTCATATTTATTTATGCTCTCCAATTAAATTGTATTCATAAATTTATAAATTTATTGTGTAACTGTTTTTGAAGGACACGTGCCATTCATATTTCATGGAATATTTGAAAATGCTATTTTTTGCATTTTGGCAACAGCAACTATTCTATTTAAAAGTGTATGCGAAAGGGTGCGAAGCGAGTTGTGAATAAATGAAGAAAAAAAATTCGAACAAGTTTTTTTATTGGTGGTTGCAGTTGTTTTAGTGGTAACCCCTTTTTGGCTGAAATTTTATTGTTAAACGAGATACTTTTTAATTAAGTGTGAGTGTGTGAGTGTTTGAGTTTGTTTAAACCGAGTCTCATCTGTTTTAGTGAGAAAAATAGTGCAATTAAAATCAACATGCTGTAATGGTTACGTTACTTTTTTTCCTTTTCCCGAGTTGTAGTCAGTTGCATACATACAATACATTATTTGCATTACTACCAACAATACGGAAATTCATGCCACATATACACAGAGAGAAATTATGTGACAAAGTCATTGAAAACAAAATGTCCCGGCGGAAGTAATTCCGTTCAGTTTTTTATATCAAATCTAAGCAGAAATAATAGACTAATGCCCTAATTCATTAAGAAGATTTTGGACGTTTTTATTTGAAAATACTTCTGATGGCCCTTTTCACAATGTACAATTAAAAGCTAACAGAGACTTTAGCGACAAGTTTTGTATGAAGAACTTTCAGTTAAGGTTCACGTTAACTCTTAATCATACATTGTGAAAAGGGAGGTGAGTGTTTGGTTTTGAAATCTTTAAATCATTTTCTTCACAAATAGTTGTTGTCTTTGATAATGGAAATAAAAATATCATTACTATGTTTTTAAAATATAATAACAAAATTTAAAAATTTTAAAAACCCCCGATATATCTAGAAAACATGTGATATCTTATAAACTGCTGGACTGATTTCCTTCACACATAGTTAAGTCACCTTTCAAACAGAAAACAACTAAATCAAAATCGGTCCAGCCGTTTGGGCTGTACGTGGACACGGACAGATACACAGATACACAGACACACACTACAAACTTATAGCACCCCTATTTTTGGTCGGGGGTTAAAAATAAAACAAAGTTAATAACAATAGTTTGAAAAATATATGAAAAAAAAATATGTGTTGGACATAATGTTGGGAATAAAATCATAAAGCAAATACACGAACCTTCTAGCATAGACAATAAATAATAATTGTTTTAAGGAATCACAACTGCAGCTGTTTTTCGTCCATAGACAAGACAATACAATCGTCGAACAGCATTAGGGCATAACTTTCCTCCGCAGGGACTTTGCTTATTCTTTTTGAAAACAAAAAATTGGTATAACAAGTACAAAATTTTCTTAAAGACATTCGTTATAATATTATATTACCAGTCTCTGAATAAAGAAAAGTTGGATAGTCATCTTTAAACACCAGAAACAAGTTGACATTCTAAATGCGTTTAAGTGTTAATTACTTCTTCAAATTTGAATTTAAGGTAGATAATGTGCTTAGAACTTTTATGTAAAATCTTATGAGGCACCTACCCCTCTTAATTCTTTCCACGATTCATTTTTACCCTTTGTAAAAAAAAGTGGTAAAATTTACACTTTGAAATAATTATACAATGGAGTACAATGTTGAACAAAAATATTAGTGGTAGAAATCTTTTCCCAAGTTCTAAATTCAATATGAGCAAATATAATTTAGAATCTTAACTGGGTTCTTACATTAATTGATTTACATATAGGTATTTCCACAGGAATGTCAACTTTTTGTAGCGTGCGACACCAAGCAACTATGCTTGTATTCTTTTCACAGAAAACGAAAGTTTTTTTTTACTTTTTTATATATTTGTGTGGGACGACAGCAGCTCTATGTTAGGTAAAATTTTAAGAAAATCGAGTCACGTTATTCAGAAATACAAGGTTAATAGCTTGCTGTCGCACGCGACAAAAAAAAAATGGAATTTCTTGGAGAAATACCCATAGTTATACTTGTAATATTATTTTTTAGCAAACATTTCTGAAGAAAATTTTTACAAGTCATGACCCTTTTTCAAAAAGGACATAAAGGACCTATAATACTAAGAATATCTACTATTAAGCTGAAAATATTTATAAAAAGAAGCTACTGAATACATAATATATTTGAAATTCAAAGGCGGAAGGATTCTACTTATTTTAATTTATATTTTTTACTTTGTCACATCTGCAATAATTTTTGTTTTAGAAAATTGAGATCAAGGCAACTGCTCAGGTAACTTGTAATTTCAATATCCATTAGATGTTAACACAATTGTTTCAACAAGAATTAATATTTTGTAATAAATATTGAGTAGAAATCTCTCTTTATTTTCCTAAACTTTACCTTGTAAAAGGATTTGTAATTGCACGTTGTGCTTCGTTGACTTCTAAATGACAAGTAACAAGTTATAGATAAACACTAGTGTAACTAGTGAAATTTGGCAAAACAATGCTTGATAGAAAAGCACTTCATAGCACTTAGATACAAGCATTAAGCGAAACATACTTAAACAACCCTACAGGAAACGCAACTGACACAAGACTAGTCACGTGATCGGTTCCCAAGTGATACGGACAAGTCCGAGTTCTAACACTTCTTATGAAGCGAACCACCTTGTGAGTTGTCACTGATCTATCCCGTAGGGACCTATTCGGTATACAAACTATATATAAATATCGTCAGTTACTTTGCGTTTAACAGCTGTTCAAAACATACCACCTCGTGTATTTTGCTAAAAATGGAAAAAAGTGAATTTCGAGTGCTCATTAAACATAAAGTTTTTCCAAAAAAAAAAAAGTGTCAATGAAACCAAAGGAAAGCTCGATAAATATTATGGGGACTCTGCACCATCGATTTCAATGGTAAATAAGTGGTTTACTGACTTTCGTTGTGGTCACACAAGTACAAATGACGTTGAACTCCCTGTACGGCCAATTGTGGTCAGTACACCCGAAAATGTCGAAAAACTCCACGATATGGGGTTGGCCGATCGAAGAGTAAAAGTGCGTGAGATTTTTGATGCCATAGGCATTTCATATGGCAGTGTGGTTTTGATTTTAAATGATCAGCTGGGTTTAAGAAAGTTGTCTGCAAGATGGGTGCCGCGCTTGCTCTCAATTGACCATAAACGTAAACGTGTGACAACTTCAAAGGATTGTTTGGAGTTGTTTTACCGCAATCCGAATGAGTTTTTGTGGCGTTTTGTAACTGTGTAACTATGAAACATGGATCCATTACTGTACTCCGGAGACCAAGCAGCAGTCTAATCCTGCTGCGAAGAAGGCCAAGGTAACTCTGTCGGCCAATAAGGTGATGGCAACAGTTTTTTGCGATGCACGCGTGATAATCCACATCGATTACCTTCAAAAGGGAAAAACAATAAACGGCGAATATTACGCCAACTTATATTATAACACCAATTTAATGAGGATTTGAAAAGAAAACGAGTGCACACGTGTGCAGTCTCAATGGTAAAACTTTATGAATTGGGCTACGAATTGGTACCCTATCCGACATATAGGGAGAGCATTTAGACCCTATTGAATACTTTCTATATCCAAACCCAAAGAAATGGTTCGGCGGAAAGAGATTTAGCTCCAGCGATGAAATTATTGACCAAACAAATGCCTATTTTAAAGACCTCGAAAAATCCTAGTTTTTGGAAGGGATACAAAAACTGGAGAAACGTTGGGCTAAGTGTATTGAGTTGAGAGGAGATTATGTTGAAAAATTTATTTTTGTTTTGAAAAAAAAACTGTGTTTCATTCAAAAGGTCACGGACTTATTGATCCACCCTCGTATGAAATTTTTTATTGCTACAAATGCACTGCCATTTTATTTTTAAACTAAACACTTTTCTAATTTCGAACCTCCAACCTCGTGCATGACAGGCTTGCACAATACCCACTCAACCACACGAACACTCATATGTTTGTCAAAAGTATAAATAGAAGTTAAGCTTAGGTTAATATTTAAGTATAGTTACGGTACTGGCTCCAAAGTCACATTGGAGGAGGCAAATTAACAATATATTTACACTATTTTGAAAGGTCTTAGATTCAACCACATCGAGCATGTTCAGTGCCGTTTACTACAATACTAGACCGAGTCCCACCCAATTAAATTGACTCAAGATCAAGATGATGCATCACGAAAATGGTGAATATGTTAAGCGTTTATACGATCTGTCTCCGTACTCCGTATTTTTTCAAGTCACAGGACGAGTACTTTTGGATCAATTGTCACTAAATTGTCTACAAGGAAGTAAGCATATTTTTTTGACATCAAAAGTATGAACTTTCTGAAAAGAATTGAGATGAGTTTACCTGCTATGAATGTGCCTTGACACAGCTCTTCATTGGACCAATATGTCAAAAATAAAAACAAGGCTTATTTGTAAATAAAAATATGAAAAATTCAGTCACATAAAGGTATGTGATGGAAATCGATTTCGTCTTACAAACTTTTGGATATCGACTAAACACGTGATTTGGCGGCAACTTGCATCGATTTACTCTATGAATTTTATATTCCTGTTGGTTTCATTAAAAACAAAACGTTGAAATCTACGGGATATTCAAATTACAAGTGGCAAGAACAGTCAGCTGAAAAGTTGATACCATTTTATATGGATTCACCATGGGAGAAGCTTTATTAAAAAGTGAAAAAACAACTGCTTCCTTCATATACATATGTCTGTATGTATGTATGTAAAAGAAAACATTTAATTAATCTCCTTTATTTAATTCAGAGAAAACCATCAGAGATAAAAATAAAATTCGTATTTGACAACAAAAATTGCGAATCCAACGAAATAATTTTTAAGTTTTAAACCTAAGAAGATTTTAGTCACATTGAAGAATAAAATAAAAGTGGTTTGTCTCAAATATTATACTGACTAAAACTTTATTGAATATTGTTATAATTTTCAGCTAAAACTTTTTTTATACAGTTTGTTAAATATATCGTTACCTAAAATCCAGTACACTTTTTACTTTTTTTTTATTTAAAACTATTTGTTTGTTAGGTGCCAAATTTAATGAATAAAATTGAACATACATATCAGTGATCTGCATGATTACGAATCAAACGGCATAATTTTGTATTTTCTAAAATGAATATTGAGCTAGCACTTACATTAAAATAATGAATGATGCTATTGCATGATTCATATCAATGGGACTCTTGTTAATAAATGCATGCCACTGCTTGCTGCAATCTCTATTAATTCATATGATTCACTAAAGCAATGAATTAGTATGATTGTTTTGCATACTTCTTAAAACCCCTTATGATAAATATAGTTTTATGTAATATTATAAAATAAAATAGCTAGCCCCATTTTATTTTATAAATTGTTTTAATACGAGAAAAACGAATAATTAATGCGCCATGTTTTATTAACTTAAGACTTCGTCTAGTCAACATGCTTTTTTGAGTTATTTGATTGCTATACAAAACAATCAAACAACAGTGAGAATTTTTATTGATTTTTATTAACAACACTTAAAGAAATAGTGTGAGTTAATGACAGTCAGTTGTTAGAGAGGCAACACTGCAAGCAATATCATTAGTACATACTGATGTTAAAAAACAAAACAAAAGCATTGTAATAGTGAATGGAGAGCGAAAGTAAATCAAGTCATACAGCTCTCTGATACATATGTGAGTAAAATTTTAAGGAAAGATGTATTTTGGTTAATCACATCATAACACAGTGTGACAAAATAAAAATAGCTGCGAAGTGTTACTTCTGTTATTTCTGATAGGTATTGTCGAGTCTATATTTGAAATTTTCCAAACACCTCAAAAATCTTGAGTTACGGGTAAAATCCCGTTTTTTCGTACCCGTAGGCACTTATCAATCTCTAACTAAGTTAAATATCAACCGATTTTAAATTTATAAACGAATTTAGAAAGAAGAGACTAAGACCTTTCGAACCATATATATCTTGTTTAGGTAAATTTCGGATATATGTGTGGTTCTGAAGGAAAAAAGTTTGGCTATCACTGTTGAAACCAATTATCTACTCTGTGTTGATATACGTCTATTAAATTGTACTTTTATCATCCTAGAAGCTTAAATGCACAGACAGCGTATAAATAGAACAAGTTCAAAAAAAGCGTGACTGATTTTAATTTATTGCATGGGAAGTTTTCAGATAAAACTACCTCAAAATAATCCACTGTTTCAACCAATTAAGATATACATACATATAGACATTGTATATCGTACGATAACACTATATATTTTTTAGTTTGGATATTTGTTTTAGTTTAATTTGAAAACACCTTGTTGGATATCAGTTGATTCATATTAAAATTAATGGTGCTTTTAAGGGGGCAAAATATATATCGTTTATGACCAGCCCAAGGTGATTTTTTTTTTGGAAAAAAAAAACTGATTTTTCCTTTATTAGTTATTAGGAGTAATCTAAACAAGCTTTGATTTAAAAATTCTAACTATATTTTCAAGCCTTAAAGTTGTCTGATTCGGCCCAAATTTTGGCACACGCTCACTGAAGTATTGTTTTATGTAAATTGAGCTTAATTTTGGTAGATTTTTTAAAATTTTAAATTTAAACACTTAGGGGGTTAAGCCTCGCAGTTGTCCGATTTGGCCGAAATTTTGGGATCCGCTAAAATAAAGTATGAAATATCGCTTTATGTAAATTGAGTCTTATTTTGGTAAATTTTATAAAATTGCAATTTTGACCTAAGTGTGGCACGCCAGGGTAGCTACCCGATTGGACTAAGATTTTCACTACGTGAGTTTAAGACGTAGTACTATAATAATCCGTACAGCTTTTTACAGAATTCCAAAACGGATTTTCATTGCCACCCTAGTGTTCATGGATAAAAAGCACTTTTAGTTTTTTTATATCCTTCAAAATAGTTTTAGCGCCTTTGTTATGCAAATATAAATGTAAATATATATTTTTAGTTGATATATGTAAGTATGTTTTCTTTTTTAATAAAACTTAAAAAAAACTATAACTGACCTTGCAACACGTTAACACACAATAAAGGATTTGCCTTTTAGCTTAGAATAATAAAAAAAAAAATTCATCAAGAAATGTGCATTCATTCAAATCTTTCTTTTTTTTATAACAAGCAAAGTAATTTTATGCAAAATGATGAATGCAATATGAACAGCGCAGCACTCAAGGAAACATATGGCTCAAAGAACACATTAGAAGGTCCTTATGCACATGTAAAACAAAAACAACAAGGTCCTTTAGAAGGGCCTCCAAAGCACTACACTCAACTGCACTTAACCTTATGATTTTTTTATACAAATTTATTTTAGCATTATTTTTAAATTTCTATGGCATTTATTTATATTTTCACAAAAAAAAAAAAAAACAGAAGATAGTTCGGCCTCGAAAACTCTTTTGTTTTGGATTTTATATCATTACTTCTTATCACACGTGTGATTAAGCAGTTGGAGGATATACTTATATATATTTTTTTAAATAAACTCTTCGTTTATATATTTTTGCTCCTTAAGAGTTTGAATTTCTTATCACAAAAATTCTTAAACATCCGTTAAACAACACGTATCCATTTCGTTATCATTTTGTAACTGTTTACTGGCGAAATTTCTTTGCTATTTTATCTTTTAACAAGCTGCTGCTATTTTTTGATATCTTCCAAAAAACATTTAATAATTTCCACAATATTTTATTAATGCCAGGAAAATATAAATTGTTTAGCTTGCCTTGCTCAAAATCCACATTTGTGTTGAGTTTGCGCCTTAAAACAGGCTACAAACAGGACCTTTTTATATTCATATTGGCGCTTGTTTATTTAGTAAGGCAAAAGAGTCCTAAACGGCAACACATGCTCATGCCAGGATGTTTGTTTTTCACTTCTCTTTTTTTTGCAAGATTAATTTACATTTTTTACGTAAAATTGTTCTACTTTTTTCAAGCAACGCATAAAAATTTAATAAACGATTTTCATTCTGTGTCAAGTGGGTGTTGAAGAAATGTCTGTGTTTTTTGGGGCAGACATTGTTTCAAAATCTTTTAAAGTTTAACGTTAAAGCAGCAAATACATTTTAAGGTTACTGAGTAATAGAGGAAAACTTCATTTAGTAAATAATCATTTTACTTCCTGCATAAGTGTATTTTAACAAGTATTCAAAGAAAATCAATAATGTAGATAACTTTACTTGATCCTTGAGGATAATACAGGTGGAAGGATTTGATGTTTAGAATTTTAGTTTTAAAGACTTAATGAAATTAATGAAAATACTTTACTAATGAATAGTTAAGATTAAGGCTCATATTCATAAAAAATAAAATGTATATAAAGTCTAGTTTAAGAAAATTTTGTATGAAAAAATTTAAATAAAATACATTTTATGCTCATTTTAAATTTAAATGAATATGGGGAGCAGTGTTTATTATACATTTTTATTTACTTTTTATTAAGACATACATAAGTCAAAATAGTTTTGTTTAAATATTTTTTTATGTTTTATTATAGTACCAGCACTGAGGAGATAACCCCTACTCATGCAATGCATTGTGTTAGAACTAGGAAAATAAGTTATGGAGAGGAGAAAAGAGGGAGTAGTATCTGTGGACATATGATTTGAACTTTTTCACGTTGAAGGTGACAGGTATTTTATTTCACATACGAATAGTACGACTAAAAAATTAGTTCTCTCTGTAATGCGTAGTGGGATTCAATAGCTAATCAGTTAAAAAAAGAAGTGCTCTGAAAGAAGCACGTGTTGTGCGTAGAAGTGTTTGGGTTTCAGGAACAAGTTCCCCAATTAGATTAGAATACATTTCATTGTCGTAACGATAGAACAAGGAAATGCATCCCACATTGAGTCGATGCTCCAATAAACCAATAGATTTGGATAGCTTACTGTCACAGATGAGCTTCTTCGCCGTGTCGTGTACGCGGTCGAGCAGCCCTAAAATAAACTTTGAAGCGCCGGCCCATACATGAGAGTTGTACTCCATTTTCCTTCACATATAAGTGTTATAAATATTAAGTAGATCAGATGGGGTAAAGTATCGTTTGCACCGTTTCAAAAATACTAGGCGCTTGAATACTTCTTTTGAGACTTGAAAAATGTGTTCAGTTCATCGAATATCACACTAAATTTTCATGCCAAAAATATCAAGAGCTTCCTATTTCTTAATATTTATACCCCCACCCCCCAGTTACAGAGGCAGCAGCATTTTCGGTCATTTGTCTATGAGTAATCAGACAACACTGGGTCTTACGAGCGTTGAAATCGACCCTATTCGCATGACCCCTACAGAATTTTTGTTAAATCATAATCAGAGTCTCATTTATAATATTTTGCATAATAGCCTCAACCGGCGGAAGGTTTGGTCTATTGCTGCATGAGAAAGAATGGAAAATGCTGCCGTCGTCCGCAAAAGAGTAGATAGGGTTGAAAGTTTGGCATATAAGGTCATTTAGAAATATAAGGAATATAAAGAACGGAACCTTGCGGTACCCCGGAATTTACTTTGAACTCATTTGATGAGATCCCATCTATAACAACTCTTTTTTTTTAAAGAGAAGTAACACTCAAGCAATGCATGCCTACTACTACATATTACTAGGTGTTACCTTCTTTACAAAAGGGATAGTGATAGGTGAAGGAAAATATAGAGAAAAGCTTCATTATTTTACAACTCTGCTTTTTGCACGTTTTTTTTTAATAATGCAGTCTTGCAGCGCCTCTGGTGTTAAAAGAGGCGTATTAGATTTTTTAAGCTGTGTTTAGTAGCCATTGGTTGTTCTGCTATGCCGTTGATTGTGCTACACAAGAGGGAGGGCGCTTTGATGCTACATTAGGATTTGTATCTGCCTTCACCACTTGCACTTTCCTATAACAACTGATACAAGGGGACACTAATTCACATCACAAAAATATATGGTGTTGTTATTTAATGACTTTTGGATGCCGGACTCGAACCCAGGACCTTAGGTTTTGTAATCAACGTGCTAACTACTTCAGCCAACGCCACCCTCAACTCTTATAGTGCGATCCCTGAGGAAACTCGATAAGAATCGAGATAAGTTATCATGAACGCCAAGGGCAATACATATTGCCAAAAGTGCACCATGACACACTCTATATCTAGAGCCACTACTTTACTTTCGCCAAAATGTTGCGATTGAATTACACCATTTCTCCGAGAGTAGGGCACCTAGGTGTCCCGTAGAGCGGCTTCTACGAAAGTTATACTGCCGGTCGTTGATTATGCTGTTGGACTCTAAATTCCTTACAAGATGGAAATTCACCATACTTTCCATCAATTTGAAAACTGCAGAACATATTGTGATTGGGTGATAATTTTCAGGGTTATTGGCTTCGCCTTTTTTTAGGCAAACTTCCAACACACTGGGAAATCACCAGCATGGTAAAACGTGCTGAAGAGATTAGCTAATGGCCGTGCTAGCGTATAAGTAATTAAGTTAAAGGTACGGTTACACTTCACTTATGAAAACAGTTTGATTCAGACATATATTTATTAAATTAAACAGTTTCATACATAAATAGTAGATAATGCGTAGTATGAATAAAAAATTTTTTTTTTACTTAAAAATTTGCTTAAAAAACAAGAACCACAAAAAAACAAATTTTTAAGTAAAAAGCAAATAGTCTTTTTTATTAATATTACCCAATGTTGTAGAATTCAATATGTTTGGAAACCGTTTAACTTTAGACTTGTGCCCAACAGCTCTATTTGAACTAGTTCGTTATGTTGTAGAGTTGTGTCCAACAGCTGTTTTGAACTAAAATAAGCTGTTGGAAACAAGTTCGGTCAACACCACTAGACATTTAAATTACATAGGTTTGATCATGGGTTTGTGGCAAAAATTAACTAGTGAACGAGTTCGACCCAAGTATAAACAGCCCCAATGTAAATTGAATGGGTTTGAAACAATTTTTAATTCCAACGCTCTCAAACAAGTTCAAAAAGAGCTGTTGGACACGACTCTATTTAACTTAATAAACACATGTCTGAATCAAAAATTTTTTATTAGTATATAGTAGAGTTTTATAGACTTGGGTCGAACTCGTTCACTAGTTCATTTTTGCCACAAACCGATGATCAAACCCATTAAAATTACATGGCGTCAACCGATGATAAAACCGGTTTAAATTACATGGGATTGATCATAGGTTAGTGGCAAAAATTAACTATTGAACGAGTTCGACCCAAGTCTAGAGATGTGTCCAATACATCTTTTTGAACTAGTTTGAGAGCGGTCGAATCAAAAGTTGCTTCAAACCCATTCAATTTACACTGACGCTTTTGACCAACATCTCATTTTAGTTCAAAAGAGCTGTTGGACACAACTCTAGTATTTAGTGTAGACTTGTGTCCAACAGTTCTTTTTGAACTAGTTTGAGAGATTTTGAATCAAAAGTTGTTTCAAACCCATTTAATTTACATTGATGTTTTTGACCGTACTTGTGTCCAACTGAACGAACTAGTTCAAAAAGAACTGCTGGACACAAGTCTAATTAAGTGGTTACACTTTTTTGGGCAAATTAATGCCAAGTGTGAACGTATCTTCAAGCTTTATAGCATAAAGTTATTGTATATATCCTAACGTGGTAGCCAAGAGTAAGTAACTTCCTCTAATGAATAATATTGTAAATTAATGCATGTTTTTTTAGGAAGAGATCTTAAAGCTTATTTTTAATCTTCCACGCAGTTTTAGCAAAATATATTGCAAAGATATTAGAAAAATTTAATGTCCTTGCATGCAGCTGTGTGTGGTTGCCTTAAAATAAAATATTAGCGCTTTAATATAAAATATTTCTAAATGTTTTACGGGGTTCTTTTTACCCTCATCCTTTTGGCTCCCCAGCCTTACTTTGTATATATTTTAATTAAAATAATGCAAAATATAAAGAGTAGCATAACAAAATTGCATGAAAAAAATTTCTTGTTGCAGCAAAGGCAACATTCATCATGTGTGAACACATACAAAAAACATACATACACACTTTTTAGTACGTGAATGTTACAGAAAAATTGTTATGCTGCAACAAAATAAACTGTGAAATTTATTTCCACAGATTTTTGTTTCACTTTTACAAAAGCTTTTGTCACAACACGTTCATGTGAGTGATAACCAGCAGCCAACAGTTGTGGCTTGACTTTAATTGTTGTTTTTGTTGTTGTTGTTGTTGTTGTTGTTGTTGCTGCTGCTATTGTAATAATGATTGTTTTATGCTTTTGCCACAGAAAATAAATGGGGCAAGGACATTACTTTTCACCATAATTATGCATAAATGCGAATTAAATAAATCTTGGTTTTTAGTTTCTATAAAATGAATAAAAAATTAAATTAGTACCCTACATTATTAAAGAAGATATACCATTGATATTCAAAGCAAATGCTGGGGGTTTTTCAGTTTCGTTTATGTTTACATGAATAAATAAAACTGGTGAACGAGCTTCAGATATCAGTCATCAAGGCGCCTGTTGGGTTGGTATGAGAACCCATCCCAAAAGGCGCTTTGTCTCTGCATAAAGTCAATAAGTTGCCCATAGAATCGAATCGAAATGTATCAATTCCGTATACTGGTCGTAGTGGTAACAGGACATATAGGTACTTCAGTAGAAGTTGTCTCGACGTAAGAAGAGGAGGAAACGGCTGAAAATCTGCTCTTGCTGATAAAACGAGGAATATTGTCGTCATCCATTTTTGCAGGATTTTCCAAAGATCTCAGAATGCGACATCAGTAGAATAAATACATTCGAACAAAAATCAGGTTGGATTAATACCGAGCAACGGGATCTATCAGGAGCCAAGTTTGCCGGTTTCTTATGAAACTGCTAGCCTCTAAACTTTAACCAACCTAACCCAGTTTCTTTTTTAACACTTTTTTTGTTTGATTTGTTTAAGCAAAAGATCATATTAATTGTAGGTATTTTGTTGTGGTATTAGCACTGTTGAGATGCAACGCACAGTGGGATGGCTTCATACATTTTTGTGCAAAAAATATAAGAACTGTTCTTACATTGACTAAATTAAGAAAAAATTAAATTAAAAATTTACGTTAAATAGCTGCTGTTAATAACAATTCCTGCCCTGAAGAATGTCAGTTTTTTTTTCGATATTCTATAGCATTTTCTGGAAAACATTAACGTATACTTCCAGTGGTCCTTCTAGCTTTCCACGTCCGCTTTATTACTCTTTATTACTGCATTTACAATGCCTTGCCCATGTACAAGTATTTTAAGGAAAATAACTGGTATGAAATATAATACCAAATATATTTTTCAACAAACAGTTTTGCTGTACCCCAAGTAGCTGTTTTAAGCTTTCCCGAATTGATTTTCTGCCCATATGTTATTATTTGTAAAATGATTTAATATTTAATATATCCCTGTTTTTTTTCGCTCCAAATGCTTTAATAAATCTGTGGCAATATGGAATATTCACCGTAATAAGGAAAACTTGTACAAGCTTTGTTTAATCAAATACAAAATTTTCGTAGACGAATATTCGACTCGACATACGCAATACGGGTGAATAGGTAAAGTCGGCTTAAGCAAAGTAGTGCTTTTAGAAAGTTTTGATACTACTGATAAGAGCTTAAAAGGTTCCGACTCATGTTTCTACTTCCGTATGATACTTTCCTTCCATATGAAGCATTTGAACCAATAAAAAATTTCTCTTTTTATTTCCAATACACTAAAACAACTCATCAACTAACACAAATATCTCACAAAGAAAGGACTCGAAATTGGGTATCTTTATTTGTTTCTTACGTTTAAAGTAAAACTGGGACATTCTAAAATACAACTTATTTGCTTCAGACAAATTTTTCAAACTTTCCCTGGGACGCATTGTCCCAATAGGACCGAAAGGGTTAAGTCTACTTAAGAATTCCATACTGTCACAGATGTTATTGTAATATTCACTCTTCAATAAATACTTGGCCTAAAAGTATGCTAGTTTATAGCAAAAGTTGCATGACAAGTTTCCTGTTCCGGATATCTCCGTGAACTATTTACTTTTCTAAGAAAAGAAGTCATTCATTTTATTCTAAGGAAAGTGGTAATTTTTTCCCATTGAAAATTAAAAATAAGTTAATTTTTATAGGCTTACAGAATTGGGCATATTCCCTCAAAGGCTTGCGCTTAAATTAAAAGGCGAACATTTTGTTCACGTGAAATATTTCCCGTGAACAAAAATGGTGAACAAAATAAAAAAAAATAGTACACTGACACAACAACAACGCAAACATTGGCAATCACAATTTTAGGGAAAGGGAACACATTTCATGTGAACTTTTATTCTCGATAGAGGTGATTATCACCATAATTTATTTTAATTAAAAAAACATATATGTATATTTTTGAAGTATGTTAAAGTAAAATGGGATTATCTATAAAATAATAGAAATATTGATTACTGACCTGCGTGAACATCCAAACCATATCGTGCTTAGCACACTTAATAGTATTTTTCTACAAAACCACAAATCTACATTTCATATTTCAACAATTCTCTACAAAATTGCTTAATTCGATTTTTTAAACAAACGGGTGAAAAAATATAATTTTGTCAATAAAATTCCACTCTGCAACGTATAGCCTAACAAAATTTGGGGTATAATCAGCGCTGTCAATATCGAATGAACAATCGAACAAAAATAAAATTCGACAAATATCCAGTTGTTTAATGATGGTATTGGATTGCGATAAAATCGAGTTTTTATACTAATTGTAAAAGATTTTGTTAATTTTTTTAAAGAAATGCAACACATGTTTACATATAACAGAAATAACACAAAATATAAGTAAGCAGAAGCTAGATTTTTTGTAATTTTAAATATAGATATTGACCCCCTTATTCATAAAATTTAAAATGAATTTCAAATGAATTTTATTTCAAATTTTTCACGCAAAATTTTCCTAAAATGGATTTTAAATACATTTTATATTTTTATGAATAGGGGGGTGGGAGTGTATACAAATTTAATTTAAGTTTTAGGCCTTTTATAAATAGACAACAACTTTATTTATTTATTTATAGAATTTCTTCGGAAGAAGCTACAAAAGGTTGCAGCAAAGTATTGTTAAATAAATAAATAATATCGTTATCTATTTACAAGAGGCCTAAAGTTGTAATGAAATTTGTATATAATAATATACAAAAAAGGTCGAATAAATTATTAAAATGTTTAATATAATATTTGCCTTAGCAAAAATGATTGATAAACTTAAGGTTGGTTTAACAAACGAATTTTGTATGGCTAAATCGGTTTTAAAGCATGGGTTAATAAGCTTTATGGAAAATGGATTAACAAATATTGATAATTTATCTTCGTCGTAGTCAGAAGATGAATATGGTTTGGTGCATATAAGGAAACAAAGTCAGTCGGAATAAGAGCAACGTTCTATCATTGCCAACAAAAGTGTAAGATAAAAATTTTTTTTTGAATCAAACCAAGTATAAACTTTAAATTTTTATATTTAAGCCGTTGTTCATATACTGTGAACGGATGCTTGCAATTATGTGTTATACAAATTAAATTTTTTTAGCTGCAGTTAGTCGCTTCTTGCTACTGCCGGATTTCCACCACGCACTTGGTAATAACTACTTCATTGGCTTGTGTCAAGGCACGGTAAGGCAAAAAGTAAACAAGTTTGCTAAAGAAATTGAAGCAAAGCTATGTCCAATTGAAAAAAAAATCCGCCGGTGAATCAAGTGAATGGATGGAAACATTAATGAAAAATATGAGATTCCTCAAGATGTATTTTAAAATTACTTTACTTTAAAGGAATTAAAAAATTTTTTATAATCATTTAGTGATGGGCTGGCTGTATTGACGGCACACATATTAGCCTTCAAAAGAATTATAAGAACGAGCATTTACACTTGGGCTGAAGTTGTTGTCTCCCTGCAGAACATTCACCCTTATCGCGAATAAAAGTTCACGTGAAATGTGTTCCCTTTCCCTAAAATTGTGATCACCAATGCTTGTGTTGTTGTTGTGTCAGTATGCCATTTTCTAATTTTGTTCACCATTTTTTGTTCACGGAAAATATTTCACATGAACAAAATGTTCGCCTTTTATTCGCGATAAGGGTGATTTGGTGATAATTGATCCATACGTACTCGTCCTCTGACTTGAGAAAATGCGAATGTTACCAAAAGAACGGAGTAGTGTATGGTGCAAAAAGGACATATCCTGCAAGTGATATATCGTCTTGATCTTGAGCCAATTTAATTGGGACTCGGTCTAGTATGACAGTAAATGGCAGTGATCATGTTCGATGTGGTTGAATGCAGGACCTATCAAATAGTGTACATAAAATGTTAATTGTTCCCTACAATGTGACTCTGGAACCACTCCGGCAACTTTAACTAGATATTAACCTGAGCTTAACTGATATTTATACCTTTGAAATATGAGTGGCCCTGTGGTAGAATTGGTAGTGGCAAGCCTGTCATGAAGGAAGTTGTCGGTTCGAATCTCAAAAAAGAAATTGTGATTAAAAATTAAATGTCATTGCATTTGTAACAATAAAAAATTTATAAGTGTTCATTGTTACAGTTAAATGTCGGAATGACATTTATATATAATTTATATTATTTTGCACCGAATACGTCTCTATGGGATAGTTCAGTGACAAATCACAAGATGCATTCAAAATATCAATTAACCCCCACCTTAGGCCCTCCCCATTTAAAAGTGAGTGGTCCGCTTCTTAGGAAGTGTTAGAACTCGGACTGGTCCGATCACGTTACTAGTCTTGTGTCAGTTCCATTTCCTCAAGAAATCAATTAATTTTATTAAGCATAAAATCAGACATATTCTCAACTATTTTTTTAATATAAATTTATTTGTCGGGAAAAATTAAATTTTTTCTGATGTATAATATAAAAAAATTTATATCTCAATTAAACATACGGAAGTGCGTTAATTTTAATTTCCACACAAGGATTATAATACATGAAATGTATATTTTAATTTATAATTTGCAGCATTATGGCTGGTAACTAAAAAATTATTTACTTGTTAATTTTAAGTGAAAAAGAAATAAGTAATATCGCTATAAATTCGTGAAATTGCGTAGTATTTGTTTCACAAAACTTTTTCAATTTATTAATGGCAGGACTAGAAAATAAAGTGACGTAGAAAAAAAAGGAGTTACAAGTATCTCAGAAGCATGTTTTGCAACTTTTTTGATTTGATTTAAATCTGGACTGCTCCTGTTGTAAAATAAAAAAGTTTTCTGCCACACATTTCATTAAACATTTCTAAAAAGCTTTTAAGCTCGTTAAGTCTCAAAGACACAATTATAAGTTTTTCTATTTGGCTTCTGTAAAAATAAATACTTTTAATTAAACTACATTTTAATTTTAGTCTCATATCAAGATATTTTGTAGATATGAATTCCTTTTCATAGATTTTTTTTTATATTTTTTGCACAGGAAAATAGTAATACCTTTTGTTCTATTTAAATTTATCCAAATTAAAAGTGTATTTAAGTATGACATACATGTCATTTAATCAAAACATTTAACGTACATACATACATACATACGTATAATGCGGTGTGTGGCATATTGCTTGCTTGTAAGTTAAAATGGATGTTTGTAATGTATGAATTTGTTACCTTTGTTGTTTAATAGGGTAATCCAATAAGAGGTTTAATATTTAATGGTCGGCCATTTTAACACTTGCCATGACTCAGCTGTAACTATTTGACAGATCACAAGTAAAAACTACGCTATTAATAAAAATGAAACGATATATGATTCAATAAATCACAGAAATTATTAAAATTCACTACAAAAATTGTGAAATCACAGTTTGCTGAACTATAGTATTTTTGGCTTGCCGTGAAGCACCTTCTCAGCCGGCTCACAAGCTCAAATTTATTTACGCCTAGTTTTTAACTAAATATTTAAGTACGTAATTAGCTCATTTTTATTTAAATTTTAATTATATTTAAATACAATTTAATTTCTTGAGTGGTTAACGTAATGATCGTAAAACTAAAGTAGGATTTAAATACACAAGTTTGGTCATTTAAGTATTATTTAAATATGCACTGAAAAACACAATTTCGTATCTAAATAGAAGTTAAAAATAATTACAAATTGATTACCAAGTTAAAAATCGGCCTTAGCTTTTTTATTCTTCTTTGTGCTTTTGCCTGATTTTGATATTTTGTATTGGGAGATGACACATGATAAGGAATTAAATGGTGAGAAAAAAGAAGTTACCAAATAACATTATTGTTACGGCAAATTAATAAATATATCGAAAGATACTAGAGCTACTGTATCCCACTATCGATAACATTACTGTTGTAGCCCAAACTATTGAGGTTTTGTCCAGGTTTGTCCATTCCTCGTCGATGTCTGAAATTGAGCATTCCACAAATAATATTGCAACGTATTGTGCATAAAAAGTTATGTCGTAAGGCTTTTAAAGTTCAGTTAACACAAGAACCCATACTTAACGATCATCAACCAAGTCGTGTCTTGGCTTATTGACCCCTTGATATGCAGCAAAACGATACGGATTTCATCGTGAGTGATGAGGCCCATTTTCAGCCAATTCTAGAATTGGCACATTTAGATTTTGGAAAACCCAATAATTATTGTTGAAAAATCTCCCCCTCCTTGATGTGTGACTGGCGTGGTCATTGGACTTTCCTTTTAAGAAAATAAGAATGAAGCAACTGTGGCATTAAATGGATTGCGCTATGGAGCAATGATAAATGATTTACCATGGCCAGAGTTGGAAGATATTGATGTGGGCAGCGTATATTTTCAACAAGACTGCGCTACATTCCACCCGTATAACGATAGTGTCGCTCATTTGGGTGAAAGGTTTTCTGGCCATGTGATTTCTCGAAGATTGACGATCACAATTGGCCACCAAGATATTAAGACTTAGATTAGGTCAGGTTAGAAGGCTACTGGTAAGGAAGGGTGAAATTAAGTGTCCAGCTCACTTGGGTACAATACAATTATCACTTTGTGTTACCTGTGAGTTGAAGAAAATATAGTGAGAGAGGGTGATAGGGAAGGGTTAGTGATAGATATAGATAGGTGTTGAAGGAAGAGATAGAGGAAGGCTTCATTATTTTTTTCAACTCTGCTTTTTTGTACGTTTTTAAAAATGCAGTGTTGCAGCGCCTCTGGTGTCAATGAGGCGTATTAAATTTTGAAGCTGCGTTTAGTAGCCATATTATTGGTTTTTCTACTTCGTCGATGTTTCTGCTACACAATACCGCCAAAGAAGGGCGCTATGATGTAACATTAGGATAAGGATCCGCTGAAGCCGGTCCATTTTAGTGACCAGTGCCTTATGCCTACAACAACTGATACAAAGGACACTAATTCACATCAGAAAAATGCGTGGTGTTGTTATTTTAATGACTGCAAAGACCGGCATCGAACCCAGGACCTTCAGTTTTGTAGTCAACGTTCTAACTACTTCAGCCAACGCCACACCCATCTTAAGATTTAACACCTTTAGGATTTTTTCTTCGTTCGTTGTGGCACAGCAAAAAATTAGACGTTATTATCATCTCTTTATCAACAGAACTACTTGAGTTACTTTTCTGATTGCCGAATTTTCATACTCGCTTACAAATCACATTACATAAAATTAAAAAAAAAAAATTAAGTAGAATTTGATTAATGAGAACAACGATTCTTTTAGTTTTTATACATTACGTTAACATATTGCCAAATAAGCAAAGTAAGTAGTTCTCAAGAATAAATTATTTTATTCTCACGCATTATTAAAATCATTAAGTTGCACAGAGAAAAAACTGCCTCATAGAATCAAGAAGATTTTCTCTATGCACCGTTTTTAGGCTAAGGGGTATCCCAGCAGAAAGAAGCGAAGATTTTTCCATAGAGATTCCTTATTGTTTTTATGTGGTAAATCTTATTAATTTTATCAAGAAGAAAACCACATAAAATCAAGAAGAAATCTTATTATTCACAACTTTTTTTTTTACCAAATTTCCATTATTTTTGGCACCAAAAAAACAATCCATAGAGAAAAACTTCTTGATTCTATTAGGTTTTCTTATAAATTGTAAACTATTGGGATTTCTTATTGATTTTATTAGGTTGCGTTCTTGATTTTTTTAAAAAGGTTTTCTTCTTGATTTTTTCAATAAGGTTTTCTTCTTGATTTTAATAGGTTCCTATATGAGTATGTGTAAAGCATCTTATTGATTTTTTTAATAAGGAAATCTTCTTGATTTTATGAGGTTTCTTGTTATTTCGTTTCTATACATAGACTAGAGACAATTTTTTTCATGATTTTTTTAATTGTTGTATAGGAATGTTTGCACACTAATTTCAATGGTTACTCAGGCTGCTTGTTAGCATATTGGGTAGAGTGCTTGTCTATCAGGTAGAATTTTTCTGGTTCAATACTTAGTAAGTTAGTTAAGAATATAACCTAATGTGTATGTATGTATGTATGTATGTATAAATAAATAACATCTACAACATATTACATACATACACCCAGAAAAAAGATTGGTTGAAAAATGGTTAGGCTAACAAAATATAATTTGTGTAAACTATATTTCAGTTCACGCAATCAATTTCCTGTAATCCAAAAAACAATCCATGTTTATTGCCATAAGGGCATAATTGTAATAAAGATATGATTCTGACAATTCTTAAATTGATTGCATCGACCGAGCGTATGCTTTTGCCATGACTAATTCATTGATTGGTTAACACAACCGAATAAAATATTATGAATTGGATGTTACTACCAACTTTTGGTATTGGTAACTAAAAATTGTTATGTATTAAGGTTAAAATAAACACTTTCTATCAGTTGCTGCAACTAACTAGAGGTTGAGTTTACTATCATACTTTATACTCGTAGAAGCAAATCAAAAATTAACTTTTGTGACTTTCAAAGATATTATGATTTATGAATTCTCAAATGGTTTTTAAAAGTCTGTGCATAAGATAACAGGTTTGTGGCTGTTCAAGATGTGTTGTTGAAGAAATGTATATCTTTAGACATGCTTCATGACCAGGACATAAATTCCAATTAAAATAAACTTATGACAATATGTCAAATAATAAATTTCTTAAATTGTGTATTTTTATTGGCGTTTATTGTTTATTTTTATTTTAACAAGGAGGGCCAATTTTTCTTTCACAGCTACCAATTATAATATTCTTTTAGTTATATTAACCATATTTTCGGTAGCAAGAATAACTTTTAATTCAAAGTCCATACTGTTAACCAATATTTTCTGTTGCTGCAACTATTTGGTTAAGGGTTATAATTGAAATATAGTGGTACCACAAGAAAATTGCAGTCGTTATACCAGAATTCCATGATAGTTGGTGCAACCGCCAAAATTCGATTGGCAACAAATTCGGTTGTCTCAACGAATCTGTTTTCTCTGTGTACATACATATGTATATGGTATAGAATTTAAATGAATATACATAAGTACAGAGAATAGAGACGCAATTTTTTTTAAATTTTTTATTGAAAAAATCAATAAGATAACCTCATAAAAACTACAAGATTTCTTCTTGATTTTTTCAATAAGGTTTTCTCTATGAAATTAATAAGATTTCCTTATTGAAAAAAACCATAGAGATTTCTTATTAATTTTGTTCTATTTTATGAGGTATTTAGTAGGCACTGTTTTCTCTGTGTGGTAATCCATTAGGGAACAGCTTCCACCAAAAATGTTTTATTCCAAAGTCGTCGATTATTACCTTTTTTGAAATTATGAAATTATGAGATGAAAGATAAACATTATGCCAATGGCTCACAAACGATCCACGACTTCAAGGAAAAATAGCGTTCATATGCTTGATATTGGTTTCCATTGTTAGTGGCATGCCGATGATTTTTCTTAAACAGACTCATTTCTCGTTTAACATAACAAAATGAAATCACTTATTGGAAGAGGCTTTATGTGCTTCTATTCATTATTGAATTTAATGTTCAATCTTGCATACATACTTTCATAAAAGCATATATACTGAAAATTTTAACATAAAGATATATTATCATCATCGCCATCGCCATATCATCATCATTATAATCATCAGTGTGTTGCAGTCACATGAATGAAAATAATCCATATTAAGCATCTGCTTAATGTGCGAGTAACAATCGTGTAACACACACACACATTCACTAAAACATACAATAATGGATAACATTGGTTTGAGTGCATATACATATCGTCAGCTAAAATGCAAAAAGGCGTAACTAACAAAAATACAAAATCGAGTTTTTGATTTATTATGAATGCCATTAAACTACATGTCTTGACAAAATATTACACTTTTGCGATTAAAAATTACGCTTTTATTAACAAATAACAAGGGGACTTAACTACACGTTTGTTCAGTTTTTTGTTTAGTTTTTTGTTTCTCCTGTAAAATTATATTTTTGTTAGTTACGCCTTTTTGCATTTTAGCTAACGATATGTATGTATGTATGTAAGCAGCGAGTGTATGTGTAGAGAAAATCAGCTCATTCACTTACTGGATTCTAGTGTTCAATCGTTCAGTTGGTGTGTAAACGAATTCGCCAGCCCGTCAGACATTTTACCATTTAGTCACTCATATTTAGTTGATAGTTCAAGTTGTTTGTATGCAGTTGTCAATTCATAAATAGTTTTTGGTAGTTGGTGTAACATTGTAACTATTTATTTATTGTTAAAATTTGGGATACAATATAATGCGCAATTTGTCTATATTTGTTTTACATGAACCAAATAAATTTGTTCGCTAAAATTATTCATTCACAGCAGTTGTCATTGTACGAGTACTTCAGTTTTAAATGGCTGAAAAGCCAGGGAGGCACAAACACGAAATTAAATTTAAGTTTTAAATGTTATACATTAGTCGGTAAAAATAAGTAAAACTTGCATACAGGCGATAAAAATTAATTATCTGCGCAGAGTAGTGGGAACAACTTAAAGAGACAGAATTGGAAACGATACTCTGAAAAGTATTCTGCAGGTAAAATCTCTAGATAACAGAATAGAAAAGTGTAAAATGCCAAATTGTGGACACTATTTCAAATAAATAGACGATTAACCTTGTGGAACTCTATGAAGGAAATCTTAACGAATCGTGATCTTGACCAGATTGACAATAAATACTCCAAAAAATATACTTAACTAAATAATCTTAACTTTAGTAACTTTGTGTCTATACTCACACATTTTCTTCAAACCACTATAACTATTGCCGATTCCAACATACAAGAGTATATCTACTTCATTTCTGCGAAAAACATAAATACTCTACGATTATAAATAACAAGTCACATGAGTATTTTGTGTATTGCTTTATATATTTATGCGTATTTATTCGGACAAAAAAAATATACGCATAATACTCAGAGTGTTTATTTATCAACTCTCCCGTATGCATTTACATACATACATACATATGTGTATGAAATAGAATAGAAATTAAGCTTGGACTGTTTCAAAAACATTAATCAAATCAGATAATTAGGGGATTCAAATTTAAAATATTATAACCATCAAACAACTCATATTATTCCTGAAAACTTTTTCTTAAAATTTGGAAAAAAAGTCGTTAATGAGGGAATATTTTGGGTTTAATTTTGTAAAACGCAACGCAAATTTTATATGAACAAATTTAAGTCATCAAAACAAAATACATAGAAAATTTGTATTTAAGACCCTGTTTTTATTTCGCTCACTTTAAAGAAGGAAACAAAACAGAATCAAACAATTTGTTTCGTTTATTTTGGTACTCTGGTTTTAAATACAAAGAAATATAAAGTAAAATAAATTTATAACTGTAATAGTGTCGGTTATTTTTGTTACGCAAATTACGTCTTATATCCTGTGTCGTTAAATAAATAGCATAGCTATAACAATAATATTTTTGAAAATTACAAAAGAATAAAATAAGCGTAGTAGGCTTAAAAACTTATAAAAAAACCCTACAATTAATTTGTACTCGATATGAATCTACATAATTTATTTTTGTACACCTTTATATAACAATAAAAATATTTAAAAAGCTCTAGAAATATTTAAAAGCTCTAGAAAAAAAAACTGGCAACACTGCTTCAAAGAACGAAACAAAACACAATCAAACAATTTGTTTCGTTGATTTTCATACTCTGGTTTTAAATACAAAGAAATCCTAACAAAAATAAATTTATAACTGCAATAGTGTCGATTATTTTTGATATGAAAATCACGTCCTAGCTCCTGTGTCGTTAAATAAATAGCATAGCTATAAATATTATTAATTTCATTTAGTATGTTGTTTCCTGCATTAAAAACTTATAATACATGAGCATGAAATAAATTTTTGTTTTGGCCCACCAAAACCGTGTAATATTGTATACAGCGGCAAACCAATAATTTGTTTATTTTGGTTTAATGCTGCAACAGTACTTTTATTTTAAGCACATGTTGATAAAACTGACAATGTCTATTGTGTTCGATATGAGTAACGAGGCTGTAAGTGCTTAAAATGCTTTAGCGAGCTTGAACTCATTTAAAAATTGTTGTTAATTATGGAAAAGATGTATTCATAAACAAAAGTGGGCAGCAAGCTGTTGTTATTGAAAATATGGTTAAATGTTTGACAGCTTACTTTTCTCAAAGTAAAATGGTGGAATGTGTGACACCGTCAACTTTTCTATAAAAGAAATTAATACAATATTGTTATAGAAAATATGGCTGACTGTGTTACAGCACACTTTCCCTATAGATAATATCACTGATTCTGTGGCAGCACATTGGTCCACTGAAGCTTTCCAGCAATTATAGTTTTTTTATACTGTTCTTTAATAATAAATCGACCACGTGGTAACCGGCCTAAAAGCCTAAACTATATATGTACATATGTGTATATGAAAGCATAAATTTCAATTTAAAAATAATTTATGTCCTGTTTGCAGTTTACAAACACTGGTTCATTTTACACAATTCGTCAGCCCATTATTGGTTTGACCCACCGACCATTTTTTTTTAATGAGTAAGGTATGGGGTATATATATTTTGAGTATCCCCTTTCTGAATCCAAAACAGGTTTAGCGAAATTAATTATGGTTTCCGAGATATTTAGCATTAATTTTGCTCCATATCAACTATTTTAAGGTTTAATAAATATTGTTTTGTCGTTTTTCTTCATTCTGACTTTTTGGCGTATGCTCCAAATTAATAATGGGCTGACGGAGTCACAAAATTTATATGCATGGAATATGACCGTTGCATAAAAGTCAGTTGTTGTAATATAATATCGCAAGTAATTTTTATATGTACGTTCACAAAACTCATGTATCAAAGTGTACTAAAAACTTTCCTGAGGAATATTGGAACTTTAACTCATTTTCAAACAGTGGCATACATTTTTTTAAATGATACAAAGGGATAAATAACAAAAAAAAAGGTCATAAAAAGTGTCATTGGCAGGAAAAAGGACCAAAAGTGATACTTTAGTGTCACAACGGCAACGCTGAATGTGTGTAGAGATAAATTCGAATTTAAATAGCAGAGGCAGGAACCAACGTTTCGAACATAACAAAGCACTGCTAGCTATTTAATAGTATTCGCTAAATGGATTAGGATTCCCAATCCTTGGAACATTTGGTGAAATTTCTTGAGAAGATCAGTGCTCATTTGGGTAAAATATGGAAGAGCATCTCCACTTGCACTTGAACTTGCATATGCACCTGGACTTGCGTTTGCACCTTCACTTGTTCTTCCAACTTGCACTTGCACCTGCACTTGCACCTGCACTTGCACTTGCACCTGCACTTGCACGATATCGAAAGAAAACTTTTGACTGAAAATTTATATTGAAAACAGCAATAATACATGAAGATTTGTTTTTGTTTTCAATAAGTTGCAAATCGAACGTTTTCTTTCGATATCGTGAAACAAGCATTAAACAAAAAATTTGTCTGTGAAATCAGTATAACAAAACATTTTTTTTTCTAGCAACTTCTATAAAATTATTATATATTTATATCAGTTGTCGCACATACTTTTAGTTTTTATATGCAGTATCACAAACTTTTTACATTAATTTATTATTTAATCATAATTTGGTTTTCGTAAGCTCCTTAATCGAAAATTGTTATTTAAATATTTATGTATGTATATTTTTTCAACTTTTTTCTCTTTTCATAATGCTGTCATCAACGAGTAAATTGACTTTTTTTTAGATTATATTTTCCATTTAAAAGTACAAAAAAATATAAAAAAAAACTTCAAAATTAAATGATACTATTTTTTATTTATTAAATTCAAATGAGGCGCAAAGTCTTTTCCATTGGAAAAACTTAAAATTGCATCATATTTATTCAGTATGAAAAAAAAAATTTATGGATCTTTTTTTTCGTATAAAATATAATGTTCAACTCTTAAATGAAGTAAAAAATGTGTGTCATTTTTTTAAAATTTTTATTGCACACATTCAGATGGTCTCCCTCCTTCTACTGTTGCTGTTCTTTAAAAAAAAGGAAAATGAAATACTACCATGTTTACCCACAGGGGAGACACTGTAAATCATTAAGTTTTCTTTATTTCCCAGTCATTTGCGTTGTTGTTGCTCCTCTTTGTTTGCTGTCGTTGGCAACGTTGAAAAAGTGTTTAAAATTATATAAAAACCCAATTTTTTTCTATAACAGAACTATAATACGAGTATTTTATGGAGAAAAGTTATTGCAGAATATACATACATATATAATGGAGCAGTGACAAATTATTTAAAATGAAATACATTGCGAATGGAAAATGTGAAAATGTATAGAAAAGTAGAATATGAAGTGCTTCTATAAATATTTCGAAAATTTAATTGAAATAATTTAAATTGAAATTATACGGCAAATTGTTGCAAAATGTGTTTGGAGAAGAATGATAGTTGTAGGCAAATGATGTTGTTGCCAAAATTATGTAATTTTATGCTAGGATAAATACTAAGGAAAGAGAGTTTTATATTACCGATATTCTTACTTCGAAGTAATTTGAACACGAGTTGAAAAGAAAATAAATTCAGTAAAGTGCGACTTTGACTCGCGCACGAAGGGTTCCGTACGTTGGGCTTTGAGAATTTTTTTAATATGACGTTTTTTTTCGTTTTGACGTTTTTTCAGCTGAAATAATTTTTTTTGTTTTTTTCTCATTTTCTCGTTTTGGCGATTTTTTTAATTTTGGCGATTTTTTTTTTATTTGGCGATTTTTTAATTTTGACGATTTTTTAATTTTGGCAATTTTTCGTTTTTTTGCGATTTATTTTCGTTTAAAAAATTTTTTTAATTTGGCGAATTTTTTCGTTTTTGGCGATTTTTTTTTTGTTTTGGGCGATTGTTTTTTTTTTTTGGTTTGGCGATTTTATAATTTTGGAATTTTTTTGTTTGTTTTTTGAAAATTTCAAGAGTTTAGCTCTTACGGTTTCCAAGATACAGCAAGTTTGTCAAAATTACATACCAAAAATTGCATTAACTGATGGAACACCCTTTAATTTAAATTTTTGGAAATTTTAGTGTTAATTTTTGTAGTCTATATAAAAATACACTAACCTTACAAATTTCAAGTGCATATACATACAATTGTATGTACATTACATGGGATGTCGTTGCCTGTTTTGGAACACCCTTTAATTTTTATCTCCCATGTATTTTCTGTTATACCGGCCAAAGGTATACACACTCTGTCCAAATTTCAGGTTCGTAGTTCTTACGGTTCTCGAGAAAATAGCCTGGCGGACAGCGTAGCGAAAACAATAGGGTTCCTTTTCACCTTTGGTGTACGGATCCCTAAAAAGTACTGAGTACTAAGTTGTTATACTTAACAATATATACAGACGTCGATGGCAAAACACAGTGGGGTCGATTGCTTAAAAGTTATTTAAAAAAGAAACTTTCACCACTGTCTTGGAAGCAAAAACTACACACTGCTCATTAGTATATTTCTAAAAAACTTAACATGAATCATGAGCTCTGGACACACCAAAATCTTAAGTTTAAAAAAGTGGACAAGGTCACACACATGAAGCTGAAATTATCTACACAATTAGGTCGAAACGAGTAACGATTTAAAAGACTTGAACAATATGGAATATTTAAGCAGGGAGGCGGAGTCACGCCCTCAAATCTCATAATTAGAAATTAAGGTTACTTACTTAGTCATTCTGGACCTTATTCTGACTTGCAGACTTTTCCACTTCGATATTTCTTGTGCAGCTGAGTTTGGTGAGTTCAAGGCTCGATTTTTTGTTCTGTCAGAATCAGTGATCAGCAATGAATCGTCTTTTCGCTACTCATACTGACTCATGAAATTTTAAATATAAGTGAGTAGACATCATTTAAACTCAACTAGTCTGATTTATGCATACCCACGATGACATTGATTTATAAGTATAGGTTGAAATAAATATGAATGCGACGTCGACTTGATAATCATACCAGACTAACACTCATAAATCACCTGAGTTTGATTTCTAATTTCAGGAAAATACTACTCACATTGATTCTGCTCACTCAACTCATGCATGCATGTTTATTTAGAAATTCCCAGTTGGCCAAATCGTCGCAGACGACATTATTTTCGACAATTTATGTACGACATGTCGCCTGTCGACTAGGTTTTCTAATCGAGAATTTAAACGAAATCGTCGTTCATGACTATCTGTGCGACAATGTCACACGTTTTGTCTTCAACATAACTTCGTTGAGGACAATCTGGGACAATCTGAGCGACAATATCCCTCATTTTGTTTTCAATAAAGCCGTGTTGACGACAATCTCAGCGGAAGTGTCCTACGTTTTGTCAATAAAGACTTTGTTGAGGGCAATCTGAGCGACAGTGTCATAAGGTGTGTCTTCAATAAAGCAATCTTGACGACAATCTGAGCGACAATGTTGCTCATATCGTCTTGTGTGATCTCGCCGCCATTTGTATGCAAATTTTATCGACGATTTGTGTGGAGGTGTCTTCAATATGTCTTCTACGGCTTACCAATGTCTTGTACCCGTCGTCAAAGATGTCTTAAAGACGTGGCCAACTAGGTTTAGTCATTAATACAATATTTGTAAATAGGGTTGTTTTTCAATCCGTGCAAAAAAAACAGAAAAAAAAGCAACAGAGAAACACATAACCTCATAATGAGAACTTTAATGTTCGTATGCGAAGTTCGCGTTGTGAATCATACTTATTTTGCATCGTCCACAGGCATTGAGTTAAGGAGAGTCGAAGTCAATAATGTCATAAATGTTGCTAAGTATGAGTTCGATGCTCACTTCAAACTTTCGAGTGAATACGATTAGTAGTAGACTTGGGTCGAACTCGTTCACTAGTTCATTTTTGCCACAAACCAATGATCAAACCAATGACACAAGTCTATTAGACAACATTACAATAAGTATGAGTGCGCATAAGTACAATAAATTATAAGTCATGATACAACTCTACTCACTTTTTCACTACTCATTGCTGTTCTCTATTTCACACCGACGAGAGTACAACAGCCACAACAACAATATAACAGTCAACAATACTCTTACTTTGCAAAGAAACAAGAACAAATTTAGGAGCTTTCAAATCTGTTTACCTCAAATGCAAATATCAGTGTATGTGTGTTTGGTCGTAACTGTTATAGACACAAAACGATGATGCAACTCGCGTTATTGACATGTGTTTGATCATACGTTTTGTATTTAACACTAGCTAATCGCTGTCGGATATTTTGCTAACTTTAAACTAACTTTAAGCTAACTATTTCGCAACTAGTACTGACTGACACTTGGATTACTTTGCAATGTAATGAACTGACTATTTTAACATTGTGATGTCCTAGGCGGTAGTCAATCGTCTCACTCTGCACTACTTTCAACTAACTTAAAGTTAACTTTTTTAAATCACCTGGGGGTCTACTCTGTATTTCGAAACGAAAGTAAATGCTTTCCAATTTGTATGTAATTAACATTGCATTTCGAAAGCATTTGCTTTCGTTTCGAATTACAGAGTAGACCCCCTGGTAGTCAGTAAATTAAAAAAATTTTTGTGCAGTTCGAACATGTAACATCACACGTCGTGTACTCAACGCGCCACCACTCGGCTAAGCTGCCATCTAAAGTAACAACAGCAAAATGTTGAGAATAAATTTGTTGGCTCTCATCAAATTCGATTACGTACTCAACTTAAATGATCAAACAGAATAAGTCCGCAACTTCAGGAAAAATCGCTGTCAAATTAACAAAGCCCATAATAAAATCTAAGGCAGTAACTTCAAATGCTCTCTAATTTTTTTTTTATTTTCTTTTGTGCTTATTTTTCTTTGTAGTTTTGTTCACAAAATGTATGAAATTTATTGAAAGTATGGTAACATGTTTGAGAGAATATTTATTTATATGTGAGAGCATAAGAAAAAACGTTCTCAAAATAAAATAGATTCTATCTATCGACTGCTTTCTGAGGCTAGTTTTTTGTGTCATTTTGTATGGAAAATGTGTTTATGCCCCAATTCTGTTTGATCATTAAGAATTAATTTTGGGTTTGTTCTGGATGACTTTGCAGCTAGCTTTTAGTCAGTCTAAGAAAAGTTAACTATAAGTTAACTATTTTTGTAGTCAAGCACACATTCTCCGACGAGTACGATACAACGGTAGTTTTGTTGGACTTCGACAAAAAATATAAACAAAATCAGTTGAACATGCTTTACAGTGGTGTGCCATATTATTAGACCCATAATATATAAAAATAAAGTTAATATTTATAAGTTTTGCAAATTAAAACACGGCAGTAATATTATTTAATAAAATGATGCTGAAATGATGTTTATTATTATTTTGTAATATTTTAACATTCATTTTTTTAACTGGGAATACTGAATTGTTTACTAATTGTGGCTAAGAAGGCAATCTGCAAAAAATAGACGTTTGGCATCGAAATGAACACCTCCAAGAATTGGTAAAGAGTTATGCGGAGAGTATGCCACAAAGAATATCAACTCTCATTGATGCAAGAGGATTTCGCACAAAATATTAATATTTTAGGCTAATACTGTTGTTAGTTATATATATTTTTTTTATAGAATATGAAATGATAAAAACTGACGAAATTTAATTAATTTTATACAATAAGATACTATAGGTAACAAACAAAATAAAAAATAGCACTAGAGTCTACTAATTAAAAAAAGTGACAATAACAAGCAAATAATGCAGTATTTTCTTTGGTGGGTCTAATAATATGGCACACCACTGTATTAGAACGACATTAGACTTATATCGAAACATAGTTGGATCGAACTCGTTCACTAGACTTGTATCGAACAGCTGTGTATCGAACTCTTTCATTAGCTCGTTTTTAGACTTGGGTCGAACTCGTTCACTAGTTCATTTTTACCACAAACCAATGATCAAAGCCATGTAATTTAAATGGGTTTGATCATTGGTTTGTGGCAAAAATGAACTAGTGAACGAGTTCGACCCAAGTCTACTCGTTTTAGCCACAAACCTGTAATCAAACTCATTTAAATTACATCACTGTTATAAAAGGTTTGTGTCTAAAACGAGCTATTGAAAGAGTTCGATACTAGACTTGTATCAAACTCGAACGAGCTTATAATTATAAAATTTATAATATAATTTTTATAATATAATTTAAACCGGTTTGTTTGTTTTAGACTTGGGTCGAACTCATTCAGTCGGTCGTTTTTGATACAAACCTGTGATCAAATCTATTTTAATTACGTGAGTTTGATCATTGGTTTATGTCCAAAACAACCGACTGAATGAGTTCAACCCAAGTCTAGTTTGTTTCAAAAACGAGCTATTGAAAGAGTTCGATCTAAGTCTATCATTCGCTGGTAGAGTTGTATCCAACAGCCCTCTTGAACTAAAATGAGCTGTTCGGTCAAAAGCGTCAATATAAATTAAATGGGTTTGAAGCATTTTTTGATTCGAACGCTCTCAAACTAGTTCAAAAAGAGCTATTGAACGCAAGTGTATTCGCCAGTTCAGTTTTGACACAAACCAATTATCAGTGATCAAACCCATGTAATTTGAATGGGTTGGGTCATCGGTTCGTGCTGACATATGAACTAGCGAACGAGTTCGGTCCTAGACTATATCAATTTAACTTTAAAAAATTAAAAAATACTGAAATTAGCCGGAATAAAAATTATATCCTTGATAAAAAAAATTATGTGAATAAATATTTAAATTCAGTAAAATTATTTTTCTGAATCACTGCAAGAAAAACATTTTTTATTGATTCGTTTTCAATATAATGATGTTCAACTTCTTGTGTATAGCTTTTGCGTTTGTGATTCTTAACAAAGTTGATTTCAGCCAGCAACTTGTTGCTATTACATGGTAAGTGCGGTAAAAATTTTAAGCTAATGTAAGTAAACATATTTCAGACATACACATATTATTTGATATATGAAATCATTCGTTTAAGCTTTATAACATAAGAGCTGTACATCGCTTAATATTCCATAGACGCCAAAACCATTAGTATTTTTTGTTTTTACAAATAATATTTCTCTTACCACTTTTGTGGGTTTTTTTTTATTTTTACCACTAACAAATGGCGTGCACTGATGTACTCGTACTTCTTAGTACTTTCTACATATTAACATCAGTAATGTATGTATAAAAATTTGTGAGAATATATAAATTTCTGTATAAAAGTTTATGCGGCTCAGGGAATTTGGGATTATTTATTTGTTTATGTTTCGAAAAATATTTCGGTTTGTGTGAGTTTAAAGAGCATTACGAAGCTTCTAATGACATGCAAATGTATTGTTATTGATCCCTTAAGTAAAAAATTTACATTTCCAAAAAAACGTTTTAAATATAGGAAAGATGCGAGATAAGATAAAAGACTTTAAACTTAGGGAGTAATTATACACATAATGTAATTATAAATATTTTTGGGTAAATAGCAAAGTATGTGCCAGCAAATGTTCAATGTCTCACTAATGTATTACAATATAATGTTGGCACAGTAGATATTCTATTTTATCAACGACATGGTTGTGTTATTTTCTTTAAAAATAAACTTTTAAGTCTTCTTTACTCGTATGAGATTATTTTTTTTTTTTTGCAAATTATTCTCTTTATCTGTATGCTCAATACACTGAGTAAAAAAAATACATTCGAGATATGAATATCATGATTGTATCAATAAATCTTGTCTTTACTCACGAGCTAAGGAAGCATTTATAGCATTAATGAGGAATATTTCATGAAGTTTCTTATATAAAGTCCAATAGGGACCTCCTAATTTGTCGAACATTGTGCTCTGGACCACGATCATGCATGGTCACGTGACTGCCAAGGAAGAAGTGATGCCCGAAGTGATTAGAAGAATTTGTTTATATTTTAGCAAATGATTAGAGGTAGAAATTCAATCGTAAAGCAATCACTAACTGGGATTTGCAGTATGTTCTGGGCTGTCTATTTGTGGCTTGAAAAAAAACCGACCATTGAGAGAAAATATTCGAAATATCGGAAAATGTATCTAGCATTTGACATCCGATAACATAGACACGCAGAACATAATTAAAGCTGCAACCAAGCAAACTATTAATCGTTAATTTGCCATGGCAAGCTTTCAGGTCTTAATAATACACACAAAAAAATTTCATCTTAAAATCTACGTAGACAAGGTTAATTTAATATTTTTCGGCATTGATTTGGCTTCATATGTGTTTCATGTTAACCTAATATGATTTCTAGTAATTCTCAAAGAAAATTTTTCCTTGAAAAATAACTTTTTAACATTTACGTACTGTTGAAATCAAACTGAAGAATCATATTGAATCAAAGTTATTTCAAGTTAGAACAACTTAAATTCGATACTGAAATAACAAGAAGAACAATGTTGAATCAAAGTTATTTCATTTTGAAACAACTTGAATTGATTTTTAATGTAGTAATTTTATTTTATTTATTATTGAACTTACGCGGCAAATCCGCAATGGACTCAATTGGGTCTCCGCATCGCCCTTCCTAACCTATGTGGCAAAAGCATCGGAAAAACATTTGTGTGTATATATATTGCCTTCACCCGCCAAGATTTGAACTTGGAACTCATTGCGTGGTAGTCAGAACGCTTACAAAAGGTGCTTTTTTGCTCATTTCAAATTTTTGGGAAATCGAGATTTATTTTTTTCGCCCCTTTAACCTGGAAATGTTAACAAGTTTTTTACTTATCTACAGATGTTAAGGATGTTTGATATAATTCCATTTTTAATTCGGAAAAAACACCTTTTGCAAAAAAGAAAGCAAAAAAGCACCTTTTGTTAAGGAAAAAAGTAAAAAAACACCTTTTGTTAAAAAAAACAGTTAAAAAGCACGTTTTGTTAATAGAAGGAAAAAGGATATTGTGTAATGCGAATACACATATATGACGATAAAATTTTGACTGAATGTGGTTAAACCTGATCTAATATATTAAAAAATGTTAAGTTAACTATATTATTTTTGTCGTTTTATTAAATAAAATTGCAACTTAAACGTTTCTTTCTTAGCCCTAAATTAAATACATATGAAATTTTTTAAATAGTAAAACTCTTGTTCCAACATCTTCTTCTGGGCAAGAATAACCAACATTTTCGTCTATTGAATACTCCATATCTTTATCCTGATTATACAAGATGTCCTTGTACCAAAATAATGACTGGTTTTTACTCCAGTCTTTGCCAAACTGTTTTATTAAAAGACCTTTTGTTAAAAAATAAACAAAAAGCACTTTTTGATAAAAAAAATAAGCAAAAAAGCAGCTTTTGTTAAGCATAAATTTTTTAGAACCCATTTACTTTGTAAAAAAAATAATAATGCTAACGTGATTGTTTCTACAAGATTTAAACCTAAATATTATAAAAATACCAAAAAACCAATTTTTCGAGAAATACGAAAAAGCACCTTTTGTTTTGCGGCTCCTCATATAAACCATCATGAATAAAATTTTAATTCAACATTATTTCATTAATCATTTAACATACAATTTATTTGAAAAGTTTTAGTTAAAAATATATATGAAATACTTTGAGTTGTCTCAAGGATTCGCACCTTAGATTTTGCCATTGCAAGACTATTGCAGCTACCCAGTGGGAATTAGGGTTAACTCAAAACTATTGAATTATCAGCCAAAACTTAGTCAGAGGTGGTTAAAATTCATACTCATTCTGCATATTTAAAAGTGATCCGTTTTAGAATTGATTAGAAGCAGGACGAGTGCATCAGTTTTGAACTAACTATGAGTTCGATCATTATGTTTTAGTTTGTCCCACATCAAAAAAGAAAGTGTTTTGAGTTAGCTATGATTTAACTTACTATTGATTAACATTTTTTAGTCAGTTTGAAGTTAAAAAAATTTTAAATTATTTTTTAAGAAACGAGAGCGGACATCGAACCGTCATCAATTTGTTTGTCAGCCATCATACTTAACACTTTGCTATCGCGCCATATAAAATATAAAGGGCACAGAGTTAAAGTTAGCATTAGCATGAATTTTATGCTGACATCTTCTTGCTGAACTTTGACTCATCTCTGTATCTACTTTGAGTTAGCTACAAGTCAGCTCAAAACTAATCGAGTAGTTGTACAAAAACAACTCACTAATCTCTGCTTGAGTTTTGAGTTAGCTTAATTATAGTTGAATACTTATCGGGAAAAAGACAGTTATGCAAACAACTACTGACTCTTATCTGTATCATTTATGAGTTAGTTTAGAAGCTAGTTGTAAATTAGTTAACAAATAGTCACTTATATTTTGAGCTAGCTAACAAAAACCCGGCTGAGTACGAGCAAAGCAAATAAACACCAACACACTTAAACAACATATTTTTTCTTGTAAATTTAATATGTTTTGAAATTAAACTTTTTGCATGGTGATTTTACATTGGTATTTTTTCTGAGTGTGTTTAAAAAAAAAACTAGAAATTTAATGAAAAATATTCCACCAGCCGCTTGTAATTATATTCAATCTTTCTTCTTAAGTGTTGTAACATTATTTCGGCGAACAACATTAAAGCAACTATTTTTTAGAAATTTTTATATAAAATATAATAATAAATTCCATTTTCTTTTTTCGCATAAAAATTTTGTTTTTTACTTTTTTATGGACCTCAAACTTTTGAGATAAAAAGCAACTGCTAACGAGAAATTAAGAAACGTGTTGCAGAAAAAAATAAAAAAAAACACTGAATAACAGCCATCAAGCCATCAAAATTCACAAAACTTAAAACTGCAAAAAATATTTAGATTTTTCGAAAGTAAGCAAAAAGTAACAATATAATAAAGCGTTGTTCTTTCTCAACGTTGATTTAAATGATATTTATTATAAAAACACATAAAAAATTAAAAAAACAGCAAAAGGATAATAACCGACTTTAGTCACTTCAAAGGAAGAAGAACTTGCAAATAAAAAAAAAAGACGGCAGCAAACTAAAAACCAGCTGCTTAGTAAGAGATTTGCTAGGTTTTTGTTTTGCTTTTAGCTGGAATACTTTTGAATGTTCCTTACACCCACAAAAAACCACCCACTAAAACTTAAATAAATACTTACTCAAGATTAAGCAAAAAAGAATTGAATGAGCTTAACTAAGGAAAAGAATTTTGCAAAAATACAACTAACGAAGCATGTGTTCTAGAATAACCAACCATCATGATGGCACAAGTGCAATATAAAAATAATATATAAAAAATAGACAGATACTTAAGATGAGAATGAAGAAATTGTAAGGTAAGTAAATTGAAATCAAAATATATTCACAGCAAAAAGTGCTGACTTAACAAAAAATAAATATATAGATTTTTTTTTTAAAGAACCATATGAAATTAAAGAAAAAATGCTGACGGATTATGTTTTACTTCTTCGTCTAATAGAGTTCGTCATAAAAATGTTCTTTTGTACTTTTATTTAGCGGATTTCAAGACCTTCTTAAATAAAATGTATTTCAATTTGGCTAAATGCGTATGAGTGTGATAAAGCAAAAATAACGTTAATAAAAGGTGTATCAAAAGAAAGTTTATATCTTCTTCGCTAACTATTAGGTTAGGTTAGGTTAGGAAGGATGATGATATACCGCACCTCCACTCGGGTCCATTGTGATTCCCTTCTATTGCTTATTAATAGTAATATTAACCCTCCCATTTATAGCCAGAAGTGATCCTATTATCCGTCGTTAAGCCACTGAATTCCCCTAATATCTTCCAGTTTACACTTCCCGATATCAGTAATGCTCTCCTGGAAACGTCTGCTCAGCCATCTAAACCTATGAAGTTGCAGTAAAATATAATTGCCCTCATGCAAAAACGATTGCTAAAGTTAAAGCATGCTTTAAAATCGGTTTTGCCATACGAAATTCGTTTGTTAAACCAACTTTATGTTTAACAATCGTTTTTGCATAAGGGGGAATATGTTCAATGCTTTCTGATTCCTCTTCATCCCCGCACATCCTACAAAAATCTGGAGTGCCAGTTTCCCAAAGGCTTGTTCTTACTGCAACCGAGCAGTGACCTGTAAATGTGGCTATCACGATTCACATCGCCTTCCTATTCATGCCCAGTAGCAGTTTGGATCTTCCTGCGTCAAGTTTTGGCCACATAGCCTTCGAGACTCTACAATACTCCCTACTTCGCTTTCTACCCAATTACTGAGTTCCCTGTAGTAACGACCTATCGATAATTTCACCGATCTGTCACTCAATCCCTGATCTTGCCAGTTCATAGGCAATTTCATTTCCCTCAACACCAACATGGTCTGACACTATATGTATTTATCCATAAGCAAGTTGAGGGGTCTCCTACAGTCACTAACAAGATTCGATTTGACATTGTGTCCCTTCGAAGCTTTTAGCGCACCCTGGCTGTTGACGTCGCTAACTGTTTGAAGCCAACGAATCTAAAGGCCTGACACACGATATCGACAACGTTCGACTTGTCGCACACTTGCATTTGAAACAACAACAAAATATTAAAATTTATTTTTGTTTTGAATGTAAGTGTGCGACAAGTCAAACGTTGACTTCATCGTGGATTTGGCTCTATGTCTTTGTAATTCAGTCGTTGTGAAGTGCGATCGTACCTTGTGTATGTAAAAATTTTACTACACACGCACCACTTAAATAAAGTGCTAAGTATATAAAGATACACATAAATGTTAAAAGAAATTTGCGAAACATTGGAAGGATTAAAATCGAAGCGAACCAAGATCATACAGAACGGTAGAAAATTTGGAAAGTAATAACCCAAATTTTTCAATTAGGAAACTCGTAATAGCCTAGAACATCTTATATCGCATCGAAAATTAATCTCCAAAAACGGTCGCAAAAGCTAAGATTTGAACACCATTCTTTTTTAAGAAATATATTCCTAAATTGTTATCAGGAATAAAGTCTTAATCAGACTCAAGTTCAGCATTTGCAATTATTATAGAATGAAATATATTTATAAGTTAATGTAAATTTTTAAAGACAAGAAATGTTTGCTGCTTGAAATTCATTTAAAATTTAATTAAATTTATATATGTATGTATGTATGACGTAAATCCTAGCTTGTTTATTTAAATAAGTAAGTTGCACAGCTTTTTTCGCTTAAGGTCGTAATTATTGTTTTAATTGATCCTCTAAATTTTAACTTTTTTAAAATACCCTGTAAATGAGCCATTTTTTTTTTTTTGCAAGTATCAAAATTACACCCGTTATCATAGAGAGATATTCTCCATTGGAAAAAGCCAACCAAACTCTTTCTAGAAACAGTCGGATAAATCCGCTGCGAAAAGTAACCAAAGCAGACTGAGGGTACAGAGAAAACTGTTGTGAAAAAAAAGCACAACTCAGCGTGAATGCAGTCAGCAGCGGTTTAAATGAAAAATCATAAATTCAATTCCTTGAAATGGAAACGTCACAATAGTTTTAATCTATATATACTAAAAGCTTAATTTTAAAAAAGTGCAAACTTACAAAATGAAGGGATCATTCATGAATTATGATCTTATTATGACCTTTTGAGCTGAAAGCAATTTAAAAAAAATCGACTTGCCTCACTTTAAGAAGAAATAAATGGCTCATATGTACTATATTGACATGTCATTTGTTTATGGTTGTTATATGTTGATAGGAGATTTATTCACAGAATAAAATAATTTACAGCATCTACCCATGTACGTATGAGCGATTTTAAATATGAAAATTAATGATACGGCTAAATTTAATGTAGGAACTAAAGTCCTGCACAAGACTATTTATAAGAACTTTCACGATATGAGGGAGTTTTCAAATGCTTTACTACAGCGAAATATTCTAAAACAAACGCTAAACAACACTATTGGCAAGACATTTGTTTTAGCTGTTTGTCTTGCGAAAAGTGCTGTTTAGCGTTTGTTTCAGAATATTTCGCTGTAGTAAAGCATTTGAAAAATCTCTCATGTCTTGAAAGTTCTTATAAATGGTCTTGTGCAGGACTTTAGTAGGAACCACGCAGAGAAGTATTTGAGCCAAAAAGCTGGCCAATACTAATCGGACGTCTAAAAATTTAAATTTTTTTAACTTTTTTCATACTTTTCTTTAGCAAATGATACTTTTAACGTCCGCAAAAGTTTAAAACTCTAACTTTGAACCCAGGAGACAGTAAGCGAGATTTTCGTTCCTTTTGTGGGCGGTGATAAAAATTTTATTTTCAAAAATAATGTAAGTATTAAAAAAAATTTACTACTTATGCTGTAATATCATAAAAATTAAACTTATGAGCTTTTGTGGGCAGGGGGAGTATCTCTCACCACAAAGCAAAACAATTCATTAATGATTAAAAAGTTTATTACTCATATTTAAACATGCAAGATGAGCAAAACACAGAAAAAAAGGTGAAATTTACAAAAAAAAAATCACCAAAAAAAAAATGGCGCAAAACTGCGCAAACTTTTTTCTTGCATCTAAAATTAGAGATTTCAAATTTTATTGTGGTATAAAACCTAATTCTAAGTGTTCGTCTTGTTTTTTGATTGCAAAAAAGTGTATAATTTTTTTCTTTTTAATTTTTAAACGAATTGTTTCACTATTAATATTCGAGATAAATTTTTTGTTTTAATACTAAAGATAGCTTTTGTTCAAATCTTTCAGCAAAAAAAAAAAAAAAAATTTACGGAATAACTTTTTTCGTTTAGCTACAAAAATAATATCATTTAAACATACACCAAAAAAAAAAACATTAAGAACTAATGTAATTAATTTTCTTCACTTTCCTGACTTTAGCAGATTCCCAGAGTTACAAATCACAACTTAAACTCTTAAAAATTTACAATATGATGTAAAATTCTGTTGTGTCTCGAACTGCGTACGTAGTTCTTAAGATTTCTTTAAATTCATTTTTGCCTTTTTGGCCAGCTTTTTGGCTCAAATGGCTCTGTGAGCCGTGTTGCTTGTAAAAGTTTTGACAAAATCAAAGTCTACTTTCAAAAGAAAATGGTTATGTATTAAAATGTTATTTGTGTATCGTTGTTATACATATAATAACAGGGGGGTTACTCTCTATTACGATGCGAAAGAAAAATGGTACGAAATCGCACGATTGGTACTCTCTAATGCGTTTGCGCATTTACCTTTCGCATCTTTTATTTTCCGTTTCGCAAGTCTGGTATCACCGTACTCTACAATGCGAAAGCGCCTGTCAAAATCGCTCGATAAGCGCAAATATCTTGCGTTAGCTAAATACCAAACGCAAAGTGAGAAAAACATGTAAATACGTTGAAAAAAATATTTATATATTGACTGTCTTATTCATAAAAAATATTTTTGTTTTATAAGAGGCTTATTAAACTAATTTTCTATGGAAATTTGATTAATAAACCTTTTATAAAACTAAAATATTTATATTTAAATCGTAGTTTTTAGGGAAAATGCCAAAAAAAATTAAAAACAACGGCAGTTTGAAATTTTAGTGGATTGCATGTGAGCAAATGGCAAATAAGCCGCAAATAATTTGTGGACAAAATTGACAGACGGCCTTAATTCTAATGGACCTACTGTAAGGGATATAGCTGGTTGTTTATAATGAAATGTGACACTAATAGTACTTATAATATTAAACATGTATGTATGTATGTATGTATGTATGTATGTATTCATATTTGATTTTAAAATAAATTAAGCATTTCCAGTTTTGTATTTTCTCAATCGCTACGTAGAGCTCTTTTAAGCGACGGGACATTGACTGCTGCTATATTCCTAAGGTATGGTCCTGGCCAATTTGATGTTGGTATACAGCTTGGCCAAGTAATTTTAAGGCAGCGGCTAGTTTTATAAACTTTTAGCTGCTGCTGAACAGCGTTTAGAACATACAGAAATGCAAAATTTTTACAAAGTTAAAATAAAGCAATATGTATTTAATAACATATTCCGCTAGATTTTTTCTTACCTGCGGTCATTTAAGGAAAGTATACCGGAACAATCTCTTAAGCTTAAATTAGAAGTGACATACCCATAATGCCATAGCCATAACCAAACCAAAATTTAATTGGTTTCTATGGTAACAGTTATGGCTTTAAGGTTGTTTTCTATGGCTATGGTTATGCCACGTCTAATTGAACCTTTAAGACTCGTTTTGCAACTCGTTATACATGGACGTTTTCTTCATAAAACTATAACGCTACAGAATCCATCACTTTATTTTCAATTAAAAGCTGTTACACTTCACTTTTTCTTAAATATTGATTTTAAATGTCGTTTTTTATACATATTTTGACATTTCAGTACTGCCAACCTTTGCCATATTTTCTTTTGCAATGTCCGTGGTGCCACTTTTTCAAACAATTTTGCGAAAGGTTTTGCGAAAGTAATAGAGAGTACCAAATTTGCATATCAACGCATTTAACTTTCGCATCGTAATTGCTTTCGCATCGCAATAGAGAGTAACCCCCCAGGATTATCATTCTCAGAATAAAAAATTGAATGAAAAATTGTTTGAATTTGAGTGCATACGTATGATCGAAATTTAATATATAAATAAATTAATCTGTAGCTCGTTTCTGTATTTCTCGCATCGTAAAATTTCTCACATGAAGTGTGAAACACAAAATTTCATCGTTTCTCGATTTGTGAGAAAAAAGTGTTTCTGTATTTGATTGTGAAAACAGACAACACTGAATCTGTTTTCACTGAAATATTTCCAGTGTCAAATGAAAACAAAATGTCACAAAAATATTATTTAATAATAAAAAAAATGAAATAATTTACAAGAAAATTAAAATAATATAATGAAAATGAATATAAAGAGAATGTAAAATGCTTGAAATAAGTTTTTTCTATCAATTGTCTCTACATAAGAATATAATAAAAAATAAATTATAAATAAACATTATCATATCGACTCGTTGATAATTACACTGTGATACAAAAAAAAAAAAAAAATATTCAGGGATTCTAATGTACCAATTCGATTTTGTTGGAGTCCATGGATGACGAAAATACCGTTGGTTTTTTTAGGTCACTTCATAAAGTGATTTTATAACGGTAAATGTAGTGAAAAACGGGGTTTCAGTTTTAAACAGGTGTAACTTCTTTGTTTCCTAACGGATTTCTTTTAACTTTCCGTTGGTGTAAAGGACCGAATATTATCTTTCAACCAAGATATATTTTTTGAAAATCGACTCACAAATGGCTAAGTTACAGTCGTTGAAGTGTAGAAAAAACCCATTAAAAAAGTATTCTTTTGTAACTCATAAGCAACTTATGGCCTGAGGAAAACAAAAGAATACTTTTTCAATGGGTTTTTTCTACACTTCAACGACTGTAACTTAGCCATTTGTGAGTCGATTTTCAAAAAATATATCTTGGTTGAAAGATAATATTCGGTCCTTTACACCAACGGAAAGTTAAAAGAAATCCGTTAGGAAACAAAGAAGTTACACCTGTTTAAAACTGAAACCCCGTTTTTCACTACATTTACCGTTATAAAATCACTTTATGAAGTGACCTAAAAAAACCAACGGTATTTTCGTCATCCATGGACTCCAACAAAATCGAATTGGTACATTAGAATCCCTGAATATTTTTTTTTTTTTTTGTATCATAGTGTTATTTTAGTTCAACAATTCTTTGCATATCTTTTCGACCAAATTATTTTTCATATTTTTACACACACCTTCAAAAATGCATACATATGTTTTTATTCACATTTGGTTGTTCTCGCACCAATTCAAAATGCGAGTTGTTTTGACAGTTCTTGCAAGAAAGTTTTCACAAAATATTATTACAGAAACACTTTTTCTTACATCCTTCCAATAATTGCTGGAAATTTATTCAAATGGCAGATAGTAAATATACAGAAACACTTATGTGAGAAAAGTCAGTTTTTGTTTCAATTTACACTGTTTTTGTTACGATTCCCTCGTTTGATGCGGGAAATTTTAGGATGCGAGAAATACAGAAGCGAGCTACAGAGCCGTATTTTAGATATTTACCAGCGCTTAAAATTTAAAGAAAAATCGATTACGAAAATTTCTACGAAGACAGATATTCAAAACGCTTACAAAATTTTAATTGATTAATTTTGCAATATTCACTTAAAGCTGCTTTTATCACTATTAAACAGAAATCAGTATACGAATATTAACAAAACATTAAGCAAGTGCTTCCACCAAAGACATAAACTTTTTTATGAATAACAAGAACAAATAATTTTCCAATGTCATGGTTTTCACGCTCCGCTTGCTTTAAAATTGTACAATTGCCAACAAACCAAGAGCTAATGATTGATTTTGTTTTTTATTAATAACGAAAAGATAACGTTTCTATTAATTTATTTTTTTAACCTAATTTCAAGATAATTCGAAGTACAGCCCTATTCTGCAAAACGGTAATTAGTTCTCGTAGGGAAATTTTTATGGAAATTATAAAAAAAAGTTTTTATACATGAAATACCGAAGTATATTTATTTGACATAAAGGGCCTGTTTATCAATGTCGACAACGTTCGACATAACATTCAAATCAAAAATTAATTTTAAAATTTTGTTTCTTTTTCAGATGCGATAAGTCGAACATTGTCGACATTGACAAACCGGTCTTTATTTATTTAATTTGAAAATGTTGCTTGTTTTTAGAGTTAAGCATTGTCTATATGCATTTCGTTCGCGCCTTTGGTACTTATTGTATATTTGTATATTGTGGTACTCATTGATAGTATTAAGAGTCTTACTATAATAAAACTTAAAAAAAAAAATTAAACCGACTTCAAAAATAAGCACTAAAAAGCAACAAATAATATAGATCTAGTTAAATAAAAGATTTTTATATATGTTACCTACAGTGCCGTTTGAAGTTGGTGCCAGCAACATTGGTAACTAAGCAGATACATATGTACATAAAAATTACTTGCAGTTTTTTTACCGGGCATGTTCCTATGTGCTTAGTACCAGTATTACTGGCACCAACTTCAAACGGCACTGTAGGTAACATATATAAAAATCTTTTATTTAACTAGATCTATATTATTTGTTGCTTTTTAGTGCTTATTTTTGAAGTCGGTTTAATTTTTTTTTAAAAAGTTTTATTTTTACCTTTTTAGTGAATTTTTTTAAACTCTGGTCAATTCAAAAAAAATTTATTTGTAAGTATCTTTCTTTATTTGGAAATATGGTCCAGTTTCGTAAAAATCGATGAAGTAAAAGCACGTGAAATTAAGTGTTAAATTTTATGGGGCGTGGCTACGCCCCTTTTTTTTAACAAGATTGTGTATTTTTAAGAGTTCAAGGTGTGTGCTAAGTTTCGTAAAAATCGGTTAAGTAGAACCACGTGTAATGTTATAATACATTTTAATGGGCGTAGCCCCACCCACTTTTTCAACTTAAAAATTTTGTAATTACAAAAACCAAAGATGTTTGCTAGGTTTCCCAGCAATCAAATGAGTAGAAGATTACAAAATCAAATTTAAAAAATTGTAGGCGTGACCCCGCCCACTTTTTTAACGCAATTTTTTGGCTTTGTTAAAGCTAAGGGTGTGTGCCAAGTTTCGTCAATATTGGTTAAATACAAGCACATGAAATATTATACTAAAGTTTAATAGGCGTGCCCCGCCCACTTTTTTAACGCAATTTTGTGCCTTGATTAAAGCTTAGGGTGTGTGCCAAGTTTCGTAAAAATCGGTTAAATAGAACCCTGTGAAATATAATATAAAATTTTAATGGGCGTAACCCCGCCCATTTTTTTTAAAGAAAATTTTGTCTATTTTAGAGTTCAAGGTGTGTGCTAAGTTTTGTAAAAATCGGTTAAGTAAAACCACGTGTAATGTTATAATACATTTGAATGGGCGTAGCCCCGCCCATTTTTTCAACTCAAGAATTTTCTAATTACAAGAACCAAAGATGTTTGCTAGGTTTCGCAGCAATCAAATAAGTAGAAGATCAATAAATCAAATTTAAAAAATTGTGGGCGTGACCCCGCCCACTTTTTTCAAATGGGACCAATGGGAAGCTATACCCTCTCAGACAACACAAAAATTTTTACAATCGGTCTAAAATGCACCGAGTTATGGACCTACACACCTAAAAAAAAAAATAAAAAAAAATTGTGACGAATTGTTAACCTCCTTCTTTTTTTGAAGTCGGTTAAAAATAAGAAGTTGTTAGCCAAATTAAAAAATGTGTTTGGGTTGAAGTCTACTCATGAGTTACAAAAGCGGGAACGAAATGCATATAGACAAGGCTTAACCATAAAAACCTGCACAATTTTTAAATTTTATATTTTATTTTTAAATTTAGCATACACTGTCAAACGGAACTTATTTAACGCAGTTTAAAGTTTTTAAATTTTATTAATCACCCTTATCGGGAATAAAATTTCAAGTGAAATATGTTCCCTTTCCCTAAAATTGTGAACGCCAATGTTTGCGTTGTTATTGTGTCACTATACCATTTTCTAATTTTGTTCACCATTTTTTGTTCACGTGAACAAAATGTTCGCCTTTTATTCTCCATAAATTTTTTTACAATTGTTCCAAAAGTAGTGCTTCGGTGAGTTTGGAAAAAAGGAGTGTTGATAAAGTATAGAATTTTCCAAAAATACTGGGGGCAAATCACGGCATTCGATACGACTCGTAATTTAAAAATATTTCCATATAAATTCTATTGAAATATTTTTAAATTACGAGTCGTATCGAATGCCGTGATTTGCCCCCTGAATTCAACTTTCAATAGCGTTATAATTTAAACTGTTCAAGGACGAAAAAGTTTCCTTAGAAAATTTTTATATCATTAGATTGATTCGAGTGCCATAAATAATAATAATTTTTTTCAAATGGATTCTTTAACAGCCCTTTAAACAGTTGAAGAATCACAAGTGAAAGTTAAATCTGCGAACTATTACAGGTATTTATTTAGTGGCAATTGGCAAATTTGAGTTTAATTACAATATCCTTAAACCACTACTTAATACTTTCTAACACTAATCCGTGCCATTGGCAACATACATATTTATGTTATGAAACAAATTTATATCTAAGCAAACAAACAGCTTAAAATGCTTATGAAACTTCAATCATTTAATTAAGTGTCTGGAATACCAATTGAGTATTTGTTTAGTTTAATTTTAAACTGTTACATTTCTCAGTTAAAGTACCCACACGCATCTTTTGTAAGTAAACTAAACGAAAAAACTGCAAAAGTATGAAGGAGTTTAAGCAACAGCATGTGCTGTAGACTCTATTATATAAAATGGCTTTTCACAAAACATATTCATTCCACATATTCTTCCTTAACTCATTCCTGGCCATTTGCTTAAATAAACTTCAAGAACAAAAGTGGTATTATAAATGATGAATACAAGTCCAACATAATATTATAGCATTAAGATAAAAGTGAGTTATACAGTCAATAGTAAATGTGAGGTTATTCAAAAGTTTGTTTTCACTTTGCCTTAAAACTCTTACCAATATGTGTATGTGTGTTTATATGAAAGTGTGTGTTCAGCGATGTGTCAAGTGAGTAGTTTCTTGATAAGCTCTTTCCAAACTTGTAAGAGGATATGATGAAAAAGTACTTTTTCTGGCAGCTGCCTAGCATAACAAAATTTTAAGTCATAGCTTAAAGTGTTTGTTTTTAACCGTTTTAAGAAAACCTGGTCTAGACGGCAGTTTAAAAAATTTAAGAACCCTGAGAATTTAAATTTTAAATAGATTGATATTGATAATTTTTATCAGTCAATGAAAAATTAAGAATATAATTCTGACCTAATCCGTTAATTTATCGGCGCTATGTAATTTTTTTTTGGATTTATATGATGTTAATATAAAACACTTGAGAAGAGCATTGTGCATTGTTGATATTTAACGACAGTTTGGGTAAATGTATTTTGCATTTTTATTTACGAAACCACAGCGCACTCTAGTTAGCAGGTATTGACAAGCAGTATTTAAAAACTTCTGATTTGTGCAATTGCTTTTGCTTCTGAAAATGTAAACAGTGGCAGTCAAAGCGAACGCATGAAATGAAAAATTATACACAATGAACAATTTCAGCCGTCGACATGTTCGAATAGTTGTCGCTTTGACTGACTACTTTTTTAAATAAATTTGGATGTTAAATGTTTGTTTTTTACTAGACTATACTTTTTTTTTCAAAAAGTGTTATTGAAACTCAACAGAGAAGTGTGCATGAATTATATGAACTTCGAAAAAAAAAATTGTGAAAAACGAAAATTTTTAAGTTAAAAACAAGCCTGTATGACCTATTAGGGTGGCTAGACACGTTCAGATTATATTGCCAAATAGTGTTAGCAAAAAATTAGGAGTCTCTGTTAGTTATTCTGAAAGAAATCGAAAAAAAAATTTTTACTTTACTTTTCCAAATAAAGTGCCTGAAGAAATAATTTTTGCTACGTAACATGTTAGTGAGATTTATTTAGTGGACTCTTAGCTGCATTATTGCCATATATAGTAAAGCGCTATCACTAAGTCTGAATTAGCTGTTGGCCAAAAATTGGTGAAACTATTTTTTTGAGGGCGCACTGATTTTAGAAATCTTTGTAGGTTCATAAAAATTAATTGGTCACCAAAGCCGCCAAACTGAGTATAGGGGTTTACTTGCCTTTGCTAATACCATCGAACCTATACTGTCATGTCCGTGCGGATTTGCACGTGTAATGCACAGTGTAATTTAAATATTTATAAATTCCATATTTAGTATTAAAAAGCTTTTCTTCACAGAGCAAAAAAGGCGGCATATCTCACGGGCACTAGGGCGACATCAAACATAAATCCGCCACTGTCTCCGCCCAAGAAGATAGACGCGGGAGCAAATAAAGTGATTGTGTAGTCATTCTCCCTCCAGGTAGATTTATTTTTGATTACGGGTGTGTCAATCCCGGGGCCCCTGCTGGGGTGATGTGGCTTTTTCCGTTGGCGTACCTTTGGTACATTACCCATAGAACTAACGTGTTACTACCCGATCTCTGGCAACAGAACAAAGAATGTGCACATATTTATAAAAGGAAAACAGGTTTGTTTATGTCAACCAGGTGCATCATCACCTGGAACTGCCCCTGATTTCAAGAGATGATAGAGGTGAAGCCCTTGTGGTGGAACTTCGAGGTCTCACCAGAGGCTACTTATGGTTCCACGGGTACCGGTAGCCCGACAGTCGAGCTGCTCTAAGATTTTGGGTGTATGCATCGGTCGTCAGGATCCTTTGGTAATAGGGCGAGTTCGCCCACCCCGCGGAGTTAAAGGGATGATTTTGAGCTGTGTGGAGTAGGCACTGGATTGTTGGCGACACAAGCATGCGTCCATATCTGATGAGTGGTTGAGCTGTGCCGGCAATGTTTGGGGAATTCTCTTGGAGACCTCGCTGTGAGTGTAAGCAATTACACTTGTGGCGTGAGAACTTGTAGAATTGTACGTAGTGGCTGTGGTTGCTACGAAAAACAATGGGAGAATAGTCTTTGCTTTCCAGTGTTAAATCAATCCTAGTGATTCGAGTGACGCGGTCAGCCAGACACTATTCTAGGTGCTGTTGCCATACAACAGATGGCACTTACCAGGCCCAACCTATGTGGGCACAATGGTTCATTCTAAAGGGTGCATGGAGGCGATGGTTTGGCGTCTTGCCTACACCCGGTGTTTAGACCAACGCACGTGCGTCGGCGTTTTGAAAGATAACATTGTAATTTTATTTTAGAGGGATTAAAGTTTCATCCTTTTGGCTTGTTCGTGCCGCATATCAATATATAAAACTATAGTTCTTTACAACTGAGTTATAGAATATATTCAGCAAATTTTTATAATATAATAAGGCAAATGCTTATAATGGTAACTTTTGCCCTCTTCTAACAAATCGGAAAACACCCCTAAAAGGGGCAATGTGGACATAAAATGTTCTACAAAATTGTTGGCCATAGAATTTTACTTATTTACTTTATTGAAAAGGTTGACTATAAAAATGAAGTAAAGCAATCCGCTCGAATTTTTTTTAGCAAATTGTGGATGATTTGAATGCAGGCATATTGAACAAAGAGTGTTTTCGAGTATCCTTATAAATATTATTTGGATAAATTTCTGTCTCGTCAGTGGACAGAACGTCAAGATCGAAACACGATCGACTTTCAAAACCAAATTTACAAAGGAGAACAAAGATCAAAACAATCGAAAATGAAGTCTCTTGTGACCACTTGCTCCCCAGAGGAGTTAAAATTTGACTCAATTGTTTTGCTTTCCTATAGTTTTTTTTATAAAAGCCCAAAACCATTTGAAAACATAAAATGAATTCTGCAGCAAGCCCAGATCAATAAATTTTTAAATATGAATATCGATGAAATACTGCCCTAATTTCTACACCCAGGTAATTTACCTAAGGTTTTTACCCACGAGTTTGTCTTATAAAATTCAACTTACACGATATATATCTAGGCACCAATAGATATCTACTTGTAGAAATTACGGAGCTTGAAATGGAGTCTCTAAAGTCTCTTTTTGTGTCTTACAAAATGGGTCCTATCTATATATTCACCGAATTTATAATTATAACTACATAAAAAAGTTAAACATACCAACAGAAATTGTAAGCAAACCACTTGCTACGAGTTTAGTTTGACTAAGCTGAATTGTTTGAAATTATTAGGGAAGGTAAAACAAAAAAAAAGCAAAAATAAAAACAAAATATCGAGCCATAACCGCTAAAATAGCTTAAGCGACACATTTTTTGGGCCACGTTTTTTTTACGAAAATCGTCTATTTACGATCGTAAATTGTCGATTCTGGTCAAAAAATGAAGTTCGAAAATTATGTCGCTTAAGCTATTTTGGCGGTTATGGCAGGATATACTTCTATAAGAATAACAATTTTCATTATTTTTGTGTTTTGAAAACTATGCGTATTGTCCTGAAATAATTCTGCCAAAAAAAACGACTTCAATGCAAAGATATGCTAGAACATTTTCGAAAAAAGTTTATGGGATATAAAATTAAATTTTAATGGGCGCGCCTCCGCCCATATTTTAAATGCAAGATTTTGTGTTTTTATGAGTTCAGGCTGTATGCCAAGTTTCGCAAAAAGTGGTTAGATACAAGCACATAAAATATTATATAACAATTTAATAGGCGTAAGCCCCGCCCACTTTTTTAATGCAAGATTGTGCTTGCTTTTGAGCTTAGGGTGTCTGCAAGGTTTCGTAAGAATCGGTGAAATAGACGCATGTGAAATATAATATTAAGTTTTATTGGGCGTGGCTGCGCCCATTTTTTCAATTTCAAGATTATGTCGTTACGAGAGCCCAATTTGTTGGGTAAATTTCGTAGCAATCAAATGAGCAGAATATCATGAAATCTAATAAAAAACAATTGTGGGCGTGTTCCTGCCCACTTTTTTTACAATGGGACCAATGTGAAGATACACCCTCGCAGACAAAAAAAAAAGAGTTTTTACAATCGGTCAAAAATGTACCAAGTTATGAAGTAACACCGCAAAAAAAAATAAAAATAAGAGACGAATTGATAACTTCCTACTGTTTTAAGTCGGTTAATAATCGAACAAACAGCCTGTACCACGATGTCGATAGAAAACAATCCATTTATTACTTATATTGAAAACAAAAACCAATTTTCTTATTTTATTAATTATTTTCAATATATGTAAGTCTGTCGACATCGTGGACAATTTATAATTTTCTTGATCTCCCAAAATTACGACCTGGCTCACGATGCTGACAATTTTTATTGAAAATAACAAAAAAAAAAATAAGAATTTACTTTTGTTTTCAATATAAGTAATCGATCGATTTTCTATTGACATCGTGGGGCAGGCTGTCCTAATTTTTTTTCATACAGTTGCTAATCCATCTTGAATAAGTACTCCCTAATACTTAACTGCCCTGCAAAATGTTATCCAAACACTTCACCGCCTGCTGTCGTTTTTCAATCCATATCCAAGTACTAAACTGACTTATTTTACCTTTGCATGCTTAGGAGAATTAGAGAGCATGTTTGTTTTAACATGTTTATTTTGCGATATGAGGACAAGGTCTAAACCACTAACCAACTCATTCAAAAGAGTACTTTTCTTTTCACTATTTTATAATTATTATTACACATATGTACATGTATGTGTGTGTGTGTGTATGTGTGCGTATGCATGTGTGTTAAATAATTTGCATGTTATGTTTGCTCAAGCTAAAATAAAGGTGTGTTAAGTGTTAATGAATATCGTACATACTCTCCTGCAAGTGCGAATAATAATACTACAACCACTTGAAGTGTGCAAAAACTATTTAAAATTGTTATCATGACCGAGATAAGATTTTAAATGCATTTTTTTTTCTAATTTTATAAATAAAAAGAACAGCTTTATGAAGAGAATAGTTAAACATTATTTACACATTTTATTCTCTAGGGGGGAAGTTAATATAATTTTTAATACTTAGGGCTAATAAATCAGTCAATGATTATTTGTATTTTATTTTTAAATCTTATTTAAACACAAAAATTTGTTTCTCACTGCACAATTAAATCAAACTTAAACAGCCAACACTGTAGATTTAAGTGTTGTTTAAATTTTACAAACACACCATATGTTTTGTGCATGTGTGTGTTTTTTGAAGGTACGTACATGAACATCATGTGGTCGTATTAAAATGAATTTCGTTTAATTTTCGCAAATGTACAACAAATGTAACACATATTTTCAAATCATGAAATATATAAATAGAAAAATGCATTCTGATGCTCTTTTTGTATCATAAAATGTGTTTTTTGCTATTTCACTTTTCTGCAAATTGATAAATCAACTTTCTTGTTTATATTGAACAGCTGTTTTTTGGAAAGCTTTCCATAATATTGTAGTGCTACCGTACTTTCAACTTAATTCGATAATAACTTTAATTAACCACTGAAAAAATGAAAGTGTATTTAAACACATTTTAATTTTTAATGAAAATTAACTCAAACTATATTTAAACATTCACTGATTTATTAGCTATTATTTGTAGTATTTAAGTTAAAAATCATAATTTAATGTACGAGGGCGGTTCGGAAACTTCTTAGCCTAGCACAAAAAGCGCGGTATAAACAGAAAAAAGTTAAGTGTTTTGGAAACTTCCATCTCTGCTATGAACACATGTTAAATTTTGTTTCGATCTGGCAACTTCTTCATATAGAAACAGGTGTTCACAAAAGACGCATTCGCGATTTTTTAACAATGGAAAAATTAAAAATGCACCACGTCATTAAATATTTACATAAAAAAGGTTTATCGGGACAAGAAATTCATAATGATATGGTAAATGTGTCAGGTGAAAGTGCTCCTTCATATTCAACAGTAAAAAGTTGGGTTGCTGAATTTAAACGTGGTCGTACAAGCATTGAATATGAACCATGTAGTGGACGTCCAAAAACAGCAACAACAACAGAAATTGTAGCCAAAGTGCATGATATGGTATTATATGATCGACGAATAAAAGTGAGTGAAATAGCTAATATCATGGGCATCTCAAATGATCGAGTCCATTTAATTTTGCATGAAGAACTACAGATGAAAAAGCTTTCTGCAAGATGGGTGCCGCATTTGTTAACAGTCGACCAAAAACGCATAAGAATGAACATTTCTCAAGCTTGTTTGGATCGTTTTAAGCGAAATAAAATGGATTTTAAGCGTCGTTTCATAACTGTTGATTAGACATGGATCCACCACTATACTCCAGAGACAAAAGAACAATCCAAACAATGGACTGAAGCTGGAGGAAGTGCCCCAAAGAAGGCAAAAACAATTCAATCGGCTGGTAAGATTATGGCAACGGTTTTTTGGGACTTCGAAGGTATTTTATTGATTGACTATCTGCAAAAGGGTAAAACAATAAATTCAGAGTACTATTGCAACCTTTTGGATCAGTTAAATGTACAAATTCGAGAAAAACATCCTGGCTTACAACACAAAATAATAATTTTTCATCAAGACAACGCACCAGCGCACAAGAGTGTTTAACAATGGCTAAAATCAACGAATTAAAGTACGAGTTGCTTGACCATCCACCTTATTCTCCTGATTTGGCTCCCAGTGACTTTTACCTGTTCCCAAATCTAAAAAAATTCCTTGCTGGCAAGCGTTTTACCTCAAATGAAGATGCAATTACAGTTGTAAACCACTATTTTGAAGACCTTGAGGAAAACTATTTTAATCAAGGGATAGAATTGCTAGAAAAGCGTTGGACTAAGTGTATTGAAGTTTCAGGAGATTATATTGAAAAATAAAAATATTTTTGAAAAACTAACTATTCTCTTTCATTGATAGGCTAAGGCCCTCGTATTTAAACATCCTATTATAGATCTGTGAATACATTTATATGGTCAAGAATTTATATAAATATAAGTATATACATATACATATGTATATTATTATGTATATACATATATATGTGTGTGTACATATAAATGCACCCTCTAGTCAGCTTAGAACCATATGTCTCTATGTCAACACTCTTTTCTCTAGCGACAATTTCACTAGTTAAAATGTTGACAACTTTCCTTTTATACTCGAGTATAGATACTCTTGCAAGTATGGATACTCTTGCACTACATAGAATAATATAACTTTTTTTTAATCTTTTGTTCAAATGTCTCTATATGGTCATAAGAGAACTACCTCAATAGTGCTAAAATCTACTGGTAGATTTTCAATGAGAACCCTATGTTATACATATGTCAATAGGCGATTACTTTGGCTGGGGTACACCTGGTCAGTAGTACTATTGACAATATCACTAGTAAATCACAACAATTTCACTATTGACACCGAGAGGGGAAATATCGATATTGTAGACTAGAGCCCTAAAATTTACTAGTGAATCTTTGGTGCCAATGTCTCCATGTGGTCCCAAAAGAACTACTTAGCCAGTAGTGCTACAGTCTAGTGGTAGATTTTCAATGACATGTTATATGATATCTTATACATATGTCAATAGATGATTACATTGGCTGGGGTACACCTGGTCAGTAGTACTACTGACAATGTCACTAGTAAATCACTACAATTTCACTATTCGCATTTCCTGCAGGGCAGTTTTTCACCCTGTTTCAAGAAACTAACACAGTGAACAGTTAGAGGGTTAAAATATGGCTCAAAAATCTTCATTACAATATTTTAAAGAAAAGTGATGAACACGTTGAATATATATGTATATATAGGGTTTGCCAAAAACCGTGGAAATTAGGTTAGGTTAAAGAAGGTTAGAAAGATAAATGATGACTTAAAAATAATAAGTTTCTCTTGTTTGTGTTCAATTCAGTTACGAGTACTTTTATTAGAAAAGGAACATTTGGTAATGAGTATGAGTATAAAAAGCTTAAGAATAAAAAAATTTATATCTATATTCTTATGAATTGAATAGGCTAAAGTTCGTAACGCTTTTTAAGCCAAATTACATGTGATAATTATTAATGAACAAATAACATCAAAGTTAGTTGTAAATATTCTGACAACAACACATAGTTGAACGGAACAGCCAACCGTTTTCGAAGGCCACTAAACCTTCCTCATCAGCGTTCTTCTGTGTTTTTGTCCACTGTGTGTGGTGTCAGTTGATGTAGATGTCTGCCTTATATACGAAACTTTATTGCAAATGGAATATGTGAATTGGTTTGATTCATTGCATTTCAATTTGCTCATGTCTTTTTGTAATGAAGGCCCTCAAAGCTACCATCTTTTATATATATACCATCTTCTATATGCATATATTATACAACAATCTTACCATTGTCGTTTGTTCCTTACTAACTATGCACATGTTTGTTCATAAGAATATAGAAACAAATACAGTTCGAAAAATAATAATTAAATTAACTAAAAAAAATTTATATTTAATTATTCAAGTAATAAGATTTCAGAAACGTTAAAGCATTCAAACCAACAGAAAACACTCTTTCGCTCTTTATTGACTTGTGAAGCAATAATAATGGACCTTATTACGAATGTCGTATTACGACTTCGACTACGACGATTTTGTACCAGACAAAAGAACATTGCAACATTTTTTCTTTAATCTAGTACAAAATCATCGTAGGCGTAGTTTCGGTTTCGATTTTTATGAATTAAAACCCGCGGTTTCGGTTTCGGTTATAACAGAACGGCAATCCCTATATGTGCATATATGTACATATGTAAAAGTTTCATAGTTCCGTAAACCGATTCACCATAACAAAGCACAAATGAGGAAAACATTGACTTACGACTGCAGACATTATGCCCTAATTCAGTAAGAAGATTTAGGACGTTTTTGTTTAAAAATACTTTTGAGTTCTTGTTTTTAAATTCTCTAAATTATTTTCTTCTAAAATGGTTGTTGTCTTTGATAATGAAAAACCAAAATAGTATTGCCATGTTTTTAATAGATAAAAATTAAATTAAGGTATTATACAATAATTTAAAAATTATATGAAAAAAATGTGTTGAATATAATGTTTGGAACAAAATCATAAAGCGAATACTCGAAACTTCTAGCATAGACAATAAATAATAATTGTTTTAAAGAATCACAACTGCGGCAATTTTTCGTCCATAGACAACAGAATTAGGGCATAACTCTTAAGCACAGCTGTTAAGTAATGATTACTAATCGTAATGATTACTAATTTGATTACTTTTAAAGGTGAAGTAATGATTAAATTACGATTATATTCAGTTTCGTACTTAGTAATCGTGATTACGATTACTAATAATGGAAAAGTAATCTGAATTACTTAAAATTACTAAAAATAATCAAAAATAATCAAAAGTAATCAAAAAGTAATCCGACTACTTTCAAAGATTACTTTTGATCCTTAATAAATAATCAAAAAGAATCAAAAGTAATCCTTAGAAGTAATCGCATTATTTTTTGACTACTTTTGATTCTTTTTGATTATTTTTAGTAATTTTAAGTAATTCAGATTACTTTTCGATTATTAGTAATCGTAATCAATTATTTATCAGCAATTCTTTTAAAGGAATTATATAATCATTACGATTCTTTTTAAAATGTAATCTAATTGATTACTAATCGTAATCGTAATTTAACAGCTCTGCTCTTAAGACACTAATAAAATTTTTTATTGAAGTTCTTTCTAAAAACACTGATTAGAACATTATAAATATTGTTTTATCTACTCGTACACTTCGAAACACTTAAATAAGGAATTTAATAATGTAAATTTTGAATGAATATTTCGCTGACAGAAATAAAATTAACATTGATAGACCAGACAAATACAACATTTTAAAAAAGAAAACTATGTTTTTGCAAAGAAGACACAGCAGGGAAGACAGAGTTGTGGTATGGGGTGCCATATTATACTATGGCTCTATCAACATCATACGAGTATTTCAAATGAAGACACTCAAAGGAATATCAACAAAAGGATATTAGAAGACAAGCTTAAAACTTTATTTGAATTCACACTACCAGAACTATAAATTGCTGAATTTGTGAGCAGGATGTAGAACTTCGAAATTGGCTTTCATATTCTCCGGATATGAGCATAGTTGCTTGGAGATTTCCCGAAGTATACAGACTATGACTCATCCAAACCTTTGTCCAATAGCAGATTTGATGTTAACAATCTTTCAAGTGTGCTTGATGTTTTCATAGACGAAGAGAAATCGGATATGAGCGTGGGTAGGGGAGATTTTAATTCTCGTTGCGGGGATTTTTTTTCAAACTAAACAATCAGTGTGCAATACAGGGGTTTTACTCGCTATTGCGATACGAAACATATTACGATGCGAAATCTAGATGCGCTAAGACTTTCGTAAATCCCTCCGCAAATATTTTTTTTTAAGTGACAACACTGACATTACAAGACAAAATTGGGCGAAGATTGACAGTAATTAAATGTCAAAATGAATATGAAAAAACGTAATTTCAAGAGGGAGAGTTTAGTTTAAAGTGAAATCCATATTCCTTTTGATGAAACTAGCTAAAAACACTATTGCCTCTAAGGCTCCAAATCAAAAGTCTTTGTAATAAAGACTGCAGCATAAATTCATATATATCTACATATACATATATGTGACAGCGCATAGAGAAAGGGACCTAAGGATAAAAAAAATTAATTTTCATTTTTCATGTGGACAACATCTGAGCATCGAATGAGACCGATCCCATGCCCCAAGAGTGTTCCCTCCCAGAGATATGCGCGTTTTATGAAATTGAAGTCGACGATTCTAAGGTTATGTGAAAACATTTTCGTACTAACAGAGTGATATTCACGATTTAAAAGAACTATAAATGAAGTATTTATTACAATTCACAATTAATAACGCGAGCAAAATTGATATCAAACTCATGGAAACAGGGCGCTAGGTAGAAAACAGTAAAAACCAACTACACAAAACAAGAGGTAGGGACGACCTACGCGCGTTTTCAAGGTTGACCAACACGTTCCTGACGTCATGTGATGTGTCGCTTTCAAATGAGACCAACACCAACACGCTCAGTGATGGTACACCAAAGATACACGTATTTAAATCTTTAAAATGGCTCTCCTGAACAAAACCGGTTTTTACCCTTAGGTCCCTTTCTATTTTGCGCGTCACGTATATAAAATTCTTGTGTCACGGTGTTTGTAATTGAACTCCTCCGAAACGGCTTGAAAGATGTTGATGAAATTTTGTATGCGAATAGGTTATAGACTATTTTTAGTACCCGTAAGTGGAATATGCCACGCCCACACGATAAAAAATATCTTATATCTTGCAACCAGAACAATTGAAAAGCCTTTTTATAGATTCCCTATAAACTTCGCAATGAAATCTGGTGGACATAATATGTGCAATTCCGGGAGTGTTTAAGGGTATTACCTTTTTTGAAACTACGACCAGGAGGACGATAGGGGACAAATTTCTGTCCCTCTGAAACGTCCAAACCGATTTTAATGAAATTTGGAGCACAGATAGATCTGCATCTAAAAAGTCACATAGGCTATATTTATTTTTAAAATAAATATAGCCTATTCCCCCCTATTGCCCACCAGGGGGCAAATTCCTGCCCCTCCGAAACATTCCAAGCGATTTTGATGAAATTTAGAACATAGATAGAGCTTCGTCCAAGAAGTCACATAGGCTAAGTACATTTTTAAAACTAGGACCGGGAGGGTTATAGGGGGCAATTTGTGCCTCCCCCCCCGAAAAGTTTAAACCGATTGTAATAAAATTTAGAACAAAGACAGATTTTCATTTAAAAAGTGACATAGGCCATGTAGATTTTGAAAACTAGGACCAGGAGGGCTTATAGAGGAAAAATTGTGCCGCTCCGAAACGTTCGAACCGATTTTAATGAAATTTAGAACATAGATAGATCTGCGTTTAACAAGTCACATAGGATATGTACATTTTTAAAACGTTAAAATCAATTTTACATAAATTTAGAACATCTAAAAGTCACATAGGCTCTGTAAATTTTTAAAACTAGGACCAGGAGGGCGATAGGGGGAAATGTCCACCCCTGCAAAACGTGAACACCAATTCTAATAAAATTTAGAACATAGATTTGCATGTAAGCGCTTACATAGGCTCTGTACATTTTCAAAACTAGAACGAGGAGGGCGTTACGGGGGAAATTTCTGTCCTTCCGAAACGTTCAAACCGATTTTAATAAAATTTAGAACATAGATAGATCTGCGTCTAAAGAGTCATCCAAAGTTTTAAGACTATGAAAAGGAGGGCGATAGGGGCAAATTGCTGTCCCTCCGAAACGTTCTAACAGCTTTTGATGAAATTTAGTACATAGATAGATATGTAGAAGGGCGATAGGGGGAAATTTCTGCCTCTCCGAAACGTGCGAACCAATTTTAATGAAATAGGTCACATAGGCTATGTACGGGGGGGGGGGGAATTTCTGCCCTCCGAAACGTTAAGACCGGTATTAATAAATCGAACATAGATAGATCTGCGTCTAAAAACTTACATAGGCTACGTACATTTTCAAAACTAGAACCAGGTAGGCGAAAGAGTTCATGTGAAATAGTTCCTCTATGGTCATGGTTTGGTAGCACAGAGAATACACGGTGAGGGCGTTTCTTAGCACATTTTCGAAAAAAAAAATATAGGACGATAATACCCGTATCACTACAACCACTACGAGCGTATGGGTTTGGTCTATTGTCAGCAACAGTACCGTGAGTGTCGAATTTAGCGATTAAATCACTCACAGCGATCTCAGAAAGAGTCTGATTACTAGGAAAAGCTGTTTGGTTTTTACGAATTGGTAAACTAAAATTTTCACAATTTTTTTACAACTAAAATTGTTTGTTGAAGAGTGTTGCATTCCATGGTTAAAATTTGCCAACTTTTTACTTAACAAATGTGCTAAATTTCATAATTTGACAGCCAATTTACTTCCTAAGCTCAAATTTGCCCACCCTTTATAATATATTATATAGACAATTACAATACAATAGAAAAGTTATACTTCCACTGAAAAAAATATGAAATCTTATTTTGCTCGTTAGTCCGTTAGCAAGACAATTTGTCATAAGAAATTTAAATACAAATTTCTTGGCAATTGACGGAATTTTTCTATTTCTTCTAGAGTTATGCTACAATAAAAAACTACTTTAATGTGAAGTGTCTACCGTCTCGCCTGCCTATACAACTTGATAGTTATGAAAGTTTGCTTTGATGGATACAAAATACAAAACGACATTTCTTTTTAATTAAAACGAAAACTATTGCAAAAGCAAATAAGTGACAAATACCTAGTTAGACTTTTCATTTCGCCATCAAAAGTAAAGCAAAGAGGAGACAAGAAAAACTTAAGTAAATTTATTAATAAAATTGAGATAAAAAAATTAAAGTCTAGGTGGTTTGCTTACGACAAAGTTAGAAGCAAGAATTTTTCCACTCAAACAAAAAAAAAAATAAGTGGGGGAATTTAAAAAAGTTCATTTAAATGACACCAGTTAACGTTTAAATGACACCAAGTAACGACTGTGTAAACATAAAAGGATATTCATAGTCAAAACAAAGTAGACTTTAAAAATTTAAAACCATAAAAAATACTGGCTTAAAACTCTTAAAGCAGCTACGTCCCAGCACACATACACTGATATTTGTATTTGAGGTAAACAGCTTTGAAAGCTCCTAAATTTGTTCTTGTTTCTTTGCAGCTGTGTTGTTGTTGTGGATGTTGTACTCTCGTCGGTGTGAGAGTACAAAAAGCTCTTTAGAAAAGTTTGCACATTGTGCATATGGATTGGACGTAGCTGTCTTAAAGCATACTTTGTTTTGACTATGAATATGCGCCATATTTTTTTAATTATATATTTTTGCATGAATCTTATCTTATTATATATAATACAAAAGTACGTTTATTTGTTATGGGTGAACTCTGCAATGCCCCAACAGATTTTCGCCTTCCACCCCGCAAAATGATCGTAAAAGACCTGTGCGTGTTTATATATATATTCTACCCCTGTAAATGCTACGCCCCTTTCAGAAATAGTGATTCGTCCGACAGATGGCGCAATTTTTAGTTTTTTTTTTGTGTTTTTGCACCGCAACTCAAGAACTACTGCACCGATGTTGACAAAACTTTATATATGTACATGCTCTATGGGGCGTGAGGAGTGTTTCTGTGTAGTTTGAAGTTCGTCCGACAGATGGCGCAATATTTAGTTTATTCGTGGACAAAATTCAATTTTCATATTGTACCACCAATGCCATATACAACACTAATGTTTGCTTAGGGCCAGCAACGCGGACCGGGGTCAGCTGGTATTATATAAAACACAAGTGAGCGAAGATTTTCAGTTTTATAATTCTTTTATATAAAATGTTTGTCTTTGCGAAAAAATTTTTCATATCTTTATTACACTAAAGCTGGTTTCACACGATTCTACAATTAAAGTGTAATTTACTATAGATTTTGGGCGACAAAAAAACCATATACATTAGTGTGTCCCAAAAAATTAATTTTTTGTATTTTCATGGGTGCTCAATAGAGCACTGCACTCGAGCAATGTTCATTAGTAATCTACTCTCAGTAATTTTCTGTTTTGCCTATATGAATTTTACTAACCTGAAAACACATGGGCATGCTCATGGTGTGGCTCGTGCAACGCTCTAGTGCTCAAGCATAATTTAAAAGCTTATGAAGTCAAGTATTTTTCAATTTTTTTTTTTCAGACTTTTCGGAAGAGGTTTAGAGGTCGCAATGACCACCAATTTTGTATTTTGTGGGGTATGTAAAAAAAATTTTAAATAGTTTTGGTATCCTAAAGCCCGAAAACAGTCAATGATAAATTGACTAATGCAATACAATATGTTTGCTGTGTAGTCTTTAATAGTAGCAAAAGCATACTTTTTGTGTATGTGTTTTATGTTTGGTCTATATGGTTTATTTAATTAATGATATTTGCCATCATCATGTGCCATGTGCAATCTCAGAGTAAAACTTTTATGTTAACCACATCAATCATTGCCATCAATTTAAATAAGAATTATGCTCTCACTCATTGTGCGCCAAGCAGCTGACATTATCTAAATATATGGACATGATGAAAATTTACATTGTAATAAAAAAGTATAGCTTGCATGGTAGAGTGCAAAGTTTTTTTCTATACAAAATTAAAGTTAGATTTTGGGATTTAATGAAATTAGATAGAAGTTAGACGAACGAAATTTTTCTTAGTAATTCAATGAATAGTTTTATTCCAAAAAAAAAAAAAAGAAAAAGTTTGATGATGGATTTGAGGCAAAAATAATTGGATGTGTTTAATAAGTTTTTTTGGGGCTCTGCTCTGGCATATATGTACATAAATGGAAGGTCCTGTTGTGAATTTATGTTATTTTTGATGACGATTTAATTAAATGAAAGATTTTAACAAATTTTTTGTCATTTCTACTCAATTTGACTTACCATCTCATTATGATGAAGCTGAAGAGGAAATCACACTTGCAAATTTATTTAGAAAGTTGTAGTTCAGTTTTGCAATGTCAAGGCCTTGTTTTATCGTAATATGCTCTTTAATGATGAAACCATTGGGAATGATAATAAGCAAAATGTCTGCACTTGGTGTAAAGGATACATATTTCGACTTTCAGGAACATCTTTGAAAAACTTTGATTTGTTGTTTTTTTTTGCAAATGAAGTAACAGCAAAACTCTGCAAGTAAGAATATCGAAAAAAAAATATTGTTAGTTTTTTTAATTAGAGGAGTATTTTGATGTATTCACTAGAGCTTCTCGCCCAATAGGCAACACAAAAAAAGGTATCCGTACACCAGCGAATATAAAGTATTGTTCCAAGGATATTTGAAAAAAAAATAATTCTTTTTTTGCCGAACGTAGGGATCGCCTTTTTAAGTTTTTCCTTATATCTTTCATAATTACAGTCCGATCTAAAAAGTTTGATATAGCGAATTTTTTTGTCTCAGGGAGGCCAATATTTTTATAATTTATAATTTGAGGTATGATGTAAAGGTTCCTTGAGGTCAAAGACTTTTCAATTAAAAAAAAATTGTCCTGCCACAGACAAACTCAACGATATATTATACTTTAATATCAGAATGTAAATACTGAAACGTATGACAAAATTAAAAAGGTGACCCCTACGGTCTGCAACAATGAATTTACAAAAGCATTTTTTTAATAGTCGTGCTGTATTTATCGAAATACTTTCTTAGCAAAAGTTTTATGATTTTTCGCGAGCTATAAATTTCTAACATTAGGTTGTCACATTAGGGTGGTAGAAAGTGAGATTTTGGGGGGCAAGTACTAGAACGGTACACTTGAGGTCAATGGACCTAAGAGCAAAAATATTGGCCTCCCTGATATATATATCAAACTTTAAGATCGCACTGTAAGTATGGAAGATATAACGAAAAAACTAAAAAAACGACCCCTACGTTCGGCAAAAAAAAATAAAATTTTTTTTTTTTAAATGTCCTTGGAACAATTACCCTTATTCCAGTTGTCGACATCGACATCACTTTAACACGATACCAAAATATTGGGGCTTGTGCACCCGTTGTCGAAAACAAATTACTCCTCTTGGCAGGCTCAAACTCTTTTCTACACCTTAGTGAACATAAATAGACTATCCATAGCACAAAATTGTTGCCGAGAGCGAGTAAACAAGCCCTAATATTTTGGTATTGTGTTAAAGTGACGTCGATGTCGACAATTGGAATAAGGGTGAATACTTTATATTCGCTGGTGTACGGAGAACTTTTTTTGTGATACAGTCTAATATTCACACTTTAATACCCAAAAATTGGGGCTTATGAACCCGTTGTCGCAAAAACAACTGAGTCCTGTTGGCAGGTTTATGCCATTTTCTAGACCTTAGGGAATGGAAATAGATTGTCAGTAGCAGAGAATTGTTCTCGAAAATGAGTAAACAAACCACAATTTTTTGGTATTGTGTTAAAGTGACGTGGATGTCGACAACTGTAATATAAGTGTGAATATGATTCAATTAAGTCATTGATTTATTTAATAAGTTATATAATAAATAAAAAGTTTATTTTTTTTCTTTCAATTAACTTTTTAATTATTTTTTTTTCAATAATTTTCAAGCTAAGTATTAATCGATTTAATCATTAGATAATTTATCTGCAGTTTCCACAAGTCAGGCAGACGATTCGTTTAGAAAATTTGTATGAAAATCTCACAAGTCAACCGTCTGGGTTGTAGAAACAGGGTGTAAAATATAATCCCCCGTATTCATAAGATTTAAAATGGATTTGAAATGTATTTTATTTAAAATTTTTCATACAAAACTTTTCCGAAAATTATTTTTTTATGAATATGGAGGGAATGTATTTTAATTTTTTGCTGAACCTTGGTATACTTAAATATTTAATGATTTTCAATTATATTTTCGTAGTTTTCGTATAAAGATTTATGTACGTTTCTAAGCATTTTTTTTTAATGAATTTGATAAGTTGGCATTAAAAAAAAAGAAACGCAATTAATTGATTTTTTTTATAATTTCTGTGGCAAAAAGGATAAAGTGATTAAGTCGAGTTAAACACATTTTGAGTTAGTGGCACCTCTGTAATTGCCATATTCGAAAGTAGCTCTGATAAAAATGTCTATTATTCTGTGCTATTTTTCAGGAAGTTATAGCGCAATAAATTGGTGCTTATCTTTTTTCGACTTATAATCTCATACGGCATAATAACTTAATTTATTTTATAATTTTATATTATTTCAAATTGAATTTATTAGTTACAGTATCTAGAACGATGTTTCGTAAAAAAAAAAATTCAAATAAATACCGAATTTTCAAATTTAACTGCAAAAGAAGTAAATTTCTGAAAATCGACTTAAAAGTTTAAAACTAGAAAACAGTAAAATATGACTTAAGCACTTTTTAGTTATAGCCACAGAATTTATTCAACACAATTTTTGGCTTCCGCTGGTCATAATGTCCATTTTTTTTTTGTTTAATTTTAGTCCAGCATGTGTTGGATCAATCCACTTCAAAAAACAAATTTCACTGACTGATGACTTATTGATGGTTTTTTGTTTTGTTTTCGAGGCTTAGTACGAGCATATTTTATTCAAAGTTAAATTCGATTTTCGCTGTATTGTGGGATTAAAAGAACACTTATTTGAACAGGGTGTCACGTAGCAGAATTATATGTGCCCTTAATTATGAAAGTGGTCTAAGTCATACATTCCTTTGGTTGAGATATTTAGTAAATCAAATCAAAATATATTCTTATATTAAGCAAGCCTTCTATTCTGCGCCACACGCTGCACTAAACTTAATTCAACTGAGCTGATTTCTCGACGAATATTTTCCTTTGAGGCCACAAGAGATTGGGAATTGTCATTACCAGGGAAACCAGAAATATGCTCTAAAAGAAGTGTTTTATGCGCATTCAATATGCACTAAAAACTTGAAAATATGCACAAAAAACTCAAAAAATATGCTCTTAAAATAAAATAAATTGGTTTATTTTAAATGAAAATATATTTTTAATTAAAAAATTCAACAACATTTGCATATAAAATAAGCAAAAGCAAACAATAGAAAATTAACAAAGAACAACTGCCGTATTGAAACAATATTGCCATACATATTTTGACTAAAGCAAATAATACAAATAATTTTTTTTTTGATAATCTCGTAAAAATTTAACTTCAAGTTCAAAAGAGATCACGATATCAGAATTAAAACTTTGGAACTATATTTTCGATAAATAAGACAAGATTTGTATGTATATTTATTGCAATAAACAAAAATCTAGGTCAATAAAGATTTTTAAATAAAATCGTTGCATACCACATCTAAATAAACTTTTATATATTGACAATGTTCCTTCAACGTCTACTCGGGGTAGAGTCCGTCACAAATAGAAAAACCGAATTTTTTATTGAAACTAACGTCCGTAATAACTACGAAAATTTATACACTACATGGAACATTAAAAATGAGACTTAGATGGCGAAAAATAAAAATAAAAATTTTGTGCAACACTTAAGCTTGTAAGCAAATTAAAATAAAAATTTTTATTTATTTTATTTTATTTATTTAATTTGAAAATATGCCCTAAAAGCGTAAATTATGCTCTAAAAATTAGAAAATATGCTAAAAAAATATGCCTGTTAGAGTGATAAATGCAAAAACATGCTTTAAAGGGTAAAATATGCAAAAATATGCTTTAAAGGGCAAAATATGCAAAAATATGCACTAACAAATCGATGCCAAAATTAATAAAAAGTTCTGAAACGGATAAATATCTTGTCCCCGCATGAATACGTCGCACAAGAAAAAACATGCAATTGCATATTTGCGGTTTCCCTGGTCATTACAAACACTCTCTTTGAGGTAGCCCCATAAAAAAAATCCATGGGAGTTAGATTGGGGGGACCTCGGTGGCCATGAGATGTCCCCAAAGCGACTGATCAGTTTTTGGGGCAAATTTTCCCGAATCAAATTCATCGAAGCTCTGGCTGTGTATGCATCATATTGAAACCACGTGTGTGAGAGTACGAGGTTGGGCAAAAAGAATTCCGTAATCATACGTTGATCATTTTCACCCTTGACATTCGTCGCCTGGCTTCAAGAATTCTCGAAAAAAAAAATGGTCCAATTAGGTCATGCGTGGATAAGACACACCGAACAGTTACCATGGGGTAATATAATGGTTTCTGATATTTCAGTCGAGGGTTGCGGGTTCTTGGAGACCAGTAACGGCAGTTTTTATTTGTTGACGTGTCCGTTTAAGTGAAAATGAGCCTGGTTGCTCCAAAAAGTGGGATTTACAGTGCGAAAACGCTCCAATATCGTTTCACAAAAATGTTTGCGTAAATCAAAGTCACTTTCTTTCAGTTCTTGAACGATATGAATTTTAAAAGGATGGTATTTTAGGTACTTTTTTAAAACTGCATGAATAATAGCTCTTGGAAGTTCCAGTGAGGCTGCTCTTTTTTTTCGTATTGAAGAGTCGCGAATATTCCCGTAAACTGTTTTCAACCAGTTCAATGTTTCGGGAGTCTTTGAAGATCCATTGGGCCCTTGCCGTGGGGCATTCATAGCCGAAGCAGTTGCGGGGAATCTCTGCACCCAAACGAACGAATTAAATTTACTCTCGGTCCATCACGTATTCACCGAATAACGAACCGAGCAATTACGTAAGAATCACTACTCTTTAAAAATGTATCCACAGCGAACGCGCGATATTCACTCGACCACTGCGACATCGTGTCTAACAAATCCGCACAATCGATAATTTCAACGGCGCCTCATTCCCTCCGCACCGTTTATTACCTTTTGAAATAATCGTATTAAACATATAAATTTGCCAACAGACACACTGTATATTATTAGATTTGTGGAATTGCACGGTTTGAAATCGAATGAGTGAATGATTCGAATGAGTCCTACCTCGGCTGAGAAAAAAGCTTTGTGCATTATACACTAGAAAGAAGCAGCGTTGAAAGTACTTAAATTGTTTTTTAAAATTATGGGCTGGAAATATTTCCACTTTACTGCGCATTAAATAAATTAAGTGATCTAAGAACTTAACCTTAGAATACCGAGGGCTGCAAAATTCTTCCACTTTTACATTTATAGTGATATTCCTTCTTATTTCTTATTTTTTAACACCCAAAAACTATATTAAAGAACTTTAAAGATTTAACATTTTACATTTCTTTCTTTCTCGCTGATATTCTCTAATAGCGTAAGCATTTGTCATCCATTTTCTCCAGATTCCAATCTTATTACTTTTTTTCTCAAGTGATTTATTAAATTTGCCAATACGTTGATACATAAAAAAATTTCACTTTAAATTTCATTATCTTTTTTGCATTTAATTACTGTAATTGAATTACATTTACCACTTAAAAAAGCTGCAAAAAAAATGAGAAGAGAAAAGGAAAAACTTGAAAAAACCCCCTCTGAAGTTTTTAAAAACTCCATGTACACTTCTTAATAGTGGCCTGGACCAGAAACACAAGAAAATTTTTATAAAAAAAATAATTTAAAAATAAAGTGAAATCATTGACCAACGATATACTAAGAGTATAACGAGCGCAAGGAGAAATTAAAAAAAGGAAAATGAGAAGAACTCCTAATGGATGCTTTTAAAAGGATTAAAACGTTATCGTACACAGGACGACAACGACAACGACATCAACAACAATAAAGTTTTTTTTATTATTTTTGTTGCACAATACAAAAAAAAAAGAAGAATGCAAGATGTTTGAAGAAAAACATTTACCGGCTAAGAATAAGAAGCAGAAGAAGAAAATAAAAAACACGTAATTTAAAATTTTCTTTTTTTGTTTTCGTTATAAAAAGCAGTAAATTACAATAAAAAGGTATAAAATTTAATATATAAAAAAATTTTATAATTTGGCTCTACACAGAGCAACAAACTCTTAAAAGTCTCAAAGGTCCTTAAGTCTAATTAAAATGTCCTATAATTAATGTACGAAAACATGTAAAATATTAGAGGCAAACGTTTTATGCAAGGAAGAAAGCTTTTATAATTCCATGAATCAATACAAATACTTTTTCAATGACAAAGAGCTGAAACAAAACAATATTTTGGTTTCTCACTAGTTTCCAAATAAAAATAGAAACAAATTGATTTTCTTATTCCTATTGCAGTCCTAATAATCGTATAACAATATAATAAAAACTAAAAAATAAATATTTTTTCTTAACACCTCTAATTGAATAAATAAAATTCAAACAAACATTTAGTTGAGACAATTAAAGTTTTGTTTAAACATTTCCTTCATAAAAACTTAAGTGGTTCTAATCATTTGGTCGTTAGTGTACCTACATAATAATTTTGTATAATTTTTCAATTAATTAATTTAACTGAATGATTGTTTTAAGTGAAACATATTAAATATTTTTATGTCTACATTCTACATACGTTGTTGTTAATGAAAAGCACAGATATTTTGGTATGTGATGGAAATCGATCGATTTCAAATCGCATTGATTTCAAAAAACAAAATCTTCTGAAAGATGACTTATTGATGTTTTTATTGTTTTAGGAGCTTAGAATGGTTTATTTGATCTTAAATTCGATTTCACTGTAGCGTGCAATTAACATAACACATATTTAGCTATTATTAGTTCTACGAAATCGAGCGATTTGAAATCGATCGATTTCCATCACATACCAGATTTTGTTTTTAATCTTGGTCAACGTTTGCAGGCCAACATTTCGATTAAAACTTAAGTTTATTTTTTCAATAAATAGTTTATTCTTAATACTTTGAACTTTTTCTTCTACGTCTTCTATGACGGATAAACTTTCATGTAAAGGAAGTCCTTTGGTTTCCAATTTGATTATACTGCGGCAAATATATTACAAATTATTTTTAATTATACATACCGATGAATTTTGAAACAAAGCCTTTGCATTACATATCAACTCTGCCTCATCCACAGAAGGCTCATTTTAAAAGTACTTTGGATCATGCGATCCAGAATTTGAATAACGCAATCCAGGGTTTGGATCATGCGATCCAGATTTTGGATCACGCGATCCAGGGTTTGAGCCATGCGATCCGGAATTTGGATCAGCTATCCAGGGTTTCGATCACGCAATCCAGGGTTTGGATAACGTGATCCAGAATTTGAATCTAGTATTTGGATCACGTGGTACAGGGTTTGGATCACGCGATCCAGAATTAAGATCAAGAAGATTTTATGAAGAATTACAAGTAGTGGAAGACATTGCAGGCAAAAAAAAACTGAACACAAAAAAGTAGAGGAGAATATCAAAAAGCATATTATATTTATTCATCACTAGGGAAAGGATTTTAACGCATTTAAAATGACATGTTATGTACATAAAATATGCAGTAAAAATATAAAAATATGTATTTAAAACTAATAAAATATGCATTTGTCAACTTTTTTCAGCATTTAATAACATTAAAAACTTTAAAAAGTCAGCTGCATTGCTTTCTTAGTCCTAATTTATACTAAGCAAGTCTTATTGCTAAACTGATTATTTTGTGGGAGAGAGAGACGAGGGGAACAGAAACATTTATTTTCCCTCGTCTCTCTCTCCTAAAAAACTATTTAGCTTAGCAATAAGACTTGCTTAGTGTAAAGTAGGACTTAACAAAGATTTTGTCACTAAAAACTTAAAAAACATAAAATGGGCAGCTTCAATGCTTTGTTAATAAATATTTTCTCAAATTATATGGAATGCTTCAAGTGTACGTTAAAACCAGTTTCTGTATGGACACACGTTTTTGCATATGGAGAAAAATTGTTTGACTATAAAATTTCTTTAATTTTATTAATAGAAATAAAGTATCCCACAGTCTTCTGCCACGTTCCCCATCTAGTTACTATAGGATGTATCCATATCGTATCACTGGATATTTTTATTAAAGCCTGAAACACGCAAAAGAGCTTTCAAAAGTACTTTATATCCACATGAAATTAATGCGGAACCAGTAATATTCACAAAAATTTTTGGATTTAAAAGGCTATCATCCCATGTTTTCTTTTGGTTTTTTTTAATTTTCAATGGTATTGGTATTCTTGACTTAAACCAAGGTATTGAAATTTTCGAATGAGTTAAAGGAGTCCTACGGTGTTTTTGAATATCAAATAATATCACAAAAAAATGCGATCGTAAATTTTTCTCGTTTTCCTCTTTTTTTGTTCTGACACAATCGTAAAAAATGCAGCTTTTACATACTTTACAACTAATAAAAAACCAAAATTAGATTTATAGCATGAAAAAACTAAAAAATTTATTAAAAATATATATTTGTAATGAAATATGCAAAAATATGCATTTATTATAAAATATGCAAAAATATACTTTAACAAATCGATGCCATTTTGTCGCAAATTTGTTGATTCGCAAACATATTTTATTTACGTTGATCTACGACCAACGATAGAAAACATGTATTTACATGAAAATCCTTTCTCTATTCATCACAGTCGTTAAGCAGTTCTGGGTCGGAGAACATCTCTCGCGTTGACTTATCTGCCACGGATAACCGTATAATCTTGCGGTTTTTTATGGAATTTTTTCAACAACCACGTTGCTACTTCCTATGTGAAGGCATAGATCGTGTACAGTCAGTCACAAAACTTTTTAAACTACTGTTAATAACATCTTGGGCATATGGTCTTAGTTATTCCGCCCATATTTGTGCAACACCATATTATGCAAATTTACTTTGTATAGTATGTTAAATAAATAAATAAATAATATTTATTCATCAAAACCGTTTAGATATTAACAAACCCAGACGTGAGAAGAAAATGCCTCTATTGTCAGTGAAGCCGGTATTCTATTTACTCAAATCAAAATATTTTGTTTTATAAAAAATTATTTTTTAACCTGCTTTTAACATGTGCGTACATACGAGTACAAATGACTTGAAAAATTGTTGGTTGGGCACAAATTTATATTGAAATGCTTACGTTATTGTGCGCACTCATTTTCTATCGAATTGTCGTGCTGCGAGTATATGCTGTTACTGGAACGCAAACCAGCTGTTTGTCGTTCAAAATGCTTGCGAACGAAAATGAGTGACATCCTGGAACAGGCAGTTAATAAAAACTCACCAATTCTAATTAATATTGAAAATATAAGTTTGTTGTAAAAAATTAGGGAACAATCAAATCTCTTGTGAATGAAACATTGTTCGAACCTAGTATTAAAATAATGTTGACCAAACGCAGTAACACTTAGCACTCGACTAAAAAGTATACATTGAAAATCGTATATGATGTTCTTTTTTATCAATCAATCAATGACTAGAATATGAAGTGGTAGTAAAAAACTATCATTATATTTAATCCTTAGGGGGTGACTGGCACAACTTTTTTTTTGTATGGAGGGCGAACCACTCTATTGTATAGAACCAAATTTTTATTTTGTTTTTTAAGTTTAATTAAAAATGTTTTTAGCTTTAATTAATGATAACTGATTTGAAATTTATTTGCTATTGGTTCAGCTTCGTCTATATGCATTTTATTGTTGCTGTAACAAATCGTCAGTAGACTTCAACCACACATTTTGAACAGTCACAAAGCTCTTGAAGTCTACTGACGATTTGTTACAGCAACAATGAAATGCATATAGACAAAGCTGAACCATCAGTAAATAAATTTAAAGTTTAGATAAACATAATAATAAATTTCTTAAATAATAATTGATAGTAAACAAAATATTAATGCCCTAATTCTGTTCGACGAATGTATCGTCTTGTCCATGGACGAAAAAAAGAAGCAGTTTTCATTCTTTAAAACGATTATTATTTATTGTCTATGCTAGAAGGTTCGTGTATTTGCTTTATGATTTTGTTCCAAACATTGGATATATTTATAACACATATTTTTTCATGTATTTTTTAAACTATTGTATAATAAAGGGTGTTTTTTTTTTTTTTGAGGTATAGAACTTCGAATTGAAATAAAACACAAGAAAATCGTTTTAATGTCCATCAATTTGGCTTTATTGGAAGGATAATTTTATGCCATTAATGTTTAAATATGATTTCGGGCATGTGGCCGCCGCGGCTGGCTCGAATAAAGCCAATTCTACAGGTCCAATTTTCAACCACTTTTTCGAGCATATGGGGCCGTATGTTGGCAATAACGCCACGAATGTTGGCTTCCAAGTCCCCTAACGTTTCTGGTTTGTTGGCGTAGACGAGCGACTTCACATATCCCCAAAGAAAATAATCCAATGGTGTCAAATCACACGATCTTGGTGGCCAATTGACAGGTCCATTCCGCGAAATTATGCGCTCATCGAATGTTTCCTTCAATAAATCGATTGTGACGTGCGCTGTGTGGCATGTAGCGCCGTCTTGTTGGAACCACAACTCATCCACATTCAAAATCTTCAAAATATTCCATAAAGTTGATGGACAAAGCTCCAATTGCTGTGCACGGTGGCGAATCGATTCATTCGGGTCCTCTTCAACACTTTGCTCTACAGCGGCAATTGTTTCTTCGGTGCGCACTGTTCGACGTCTCTGCGGATGCGTATTATCACATAGAGTAAACGTAGTGCGAAAACGATTCATGGTTAACCGAATTAATTGCTCTGATGGACGATTATGTCGACCATAAAATGGACGGAGCTTGCGGTAAACTTCGCGAACTGAACCATTATTTTCGAAATAAATTTGCACGATTTGCAAGCGTTGTTCTTTTGCCAACCTGTTCATGATGAAATGGCAAACCAAACTAAACATTAATCACTTGACAGCTGACAAAATGGCCGCCAGTTAAAAAAGTGATGCCAACTTAAAGTTATATACCTCAATAAAAAACACCCTTTACTTTAATTGAATTTTTACGTTTTAAAAACATGGCAATCATATTTATATTTTTCATTATCAAAGACAACAACCATTTTTGAAGAAAATAATTTAGAGACTTCAAAGACAAGAACTCAGAAGCACTTTCAAACAAAAACGTCATAAATCTTCTTACTGAATTAGGGCATAAGATGTAAAAAATGGATTTTTTTCCAAAAATGCTTAATTCTTATGAGCTCCGCGCGGGCTCAAGATTTGACTTTTTTTTTGGCAATTTTTAAGACCAAAAATATTGCTATTAGAATAAGATTCGAGAACTTTTATTTTGTCTCATACTCCAGTGACCCACCCTAATGTGAGTTGCTCTTTCCATTACAAAGAGATAGTGAAGAGACCACAGATGTTAAAGTACTCGTATTAATGCCGTTTCTTTTCTAGAAAAAGTGCAAAATTTTTTAACTTTTTATTAACGGCCTGTCCCACGATGTCACCAGAAATTGTTCGATCGACAGCTTGTATTATTGCAAACAACAACAACATTAGAAAACAATTGTTGATGTTTTCAACAACAGGTTCGCGGGACAGGCCGTAAAAAAATTTAATTTTAGTATTCGCTTACGGCCTGGCCCACGATGTCACTAGAAATCGTTCGATCGACAACTTCTATTGCAAACAACAATAACTTTAGACAACTTGTTGTTGTTTGCAATACAAGTTGTCGATCGAACGATTTCTCGTGACATCGTGGGCCAGCACGTTAATGTAAAAATTTACGTTCGCAAGGAGAGATACAATAATTTTTAATAAAAAAAAACCATTTTATTGCAAATTTGCATTGAAAAAAAAATGCAATATGTATGTGTAAAAAGTTTTCCTAGAACGCCATAAATTAAAATGAACATTATTAACTTTGATTGAAGCGCTTCAGGGCAGCTGTAGCCATTTTCCTTAGTTATTTTACTTCGCCAGCGGTTAATTAATTGCTCAAACTATCTACAAAAAAGAGCACAGTGATATGCATTAGCATAGCTATTAATGTCTCTCAGATATAAAGGAAAATTATTGCAATTATATATTTTTAAAAACCAAGCCCTTTACAGTGAGACAATCTTTTAAGCAAATATTAGTTAAACCTTTCACTTGCCAATATTCATTTCCAAAGAAAAAAGTTTTTTTTTTATTAAAGTACATTGTAAAGTTCTTCAAAATGTAAGTATTATTTTCTTTTATTTTGCTACTTGCTAATTTTTATTTGAACTCAAAAAGAGATAATTGTCACTTTGATCGCATAATGGTTTCTAATTAGAAAAGTTTTATTTTATTACATGAAATATTTCCTGTCTACAGTCACAAATTTTACAATACTACGCACATCCTTTTTCAAATTCTTCCATGCAAACACATACTTTACTACCAAGCACAAGAAGAACTCTTTTCATGGAATAATTACTGAGTTTTTAAAGCCAGGCAAGAAGTTACTTTTTCTTTATTACTATTGCAATTAGAAATTGTATCTTGTAAATTTTATATATACAATTGGCTGTCTGTTGTTGCGTGTAGGTGTGTCTAACTGTCTGTCGTTAGGCAATTAAAAAAAGTTAATGTCTATTAAAGAATTTCGATGGTTAAAACAAACAGCTGCATGAATAAAAATATGTTTTGTAGTTATTGTATATTTAGCAGAAGAAAATAAAATAAAGCTCAACGATGTTTAATTATAATATTTTATTGCAGTTTCAAATATTTATTGTCTTTTTACAACAAAATTTCAATTGTTTTTTATATTTCTCTCCAGGAAGTTTTTTATCGAAAAAATTGTAAACGATGACCATGTTTTTTATTAATTTTTGTTTTTCTTTAAAGAAAATTCAACGAACTTTTAAGATCTTTATTTGTACTAGAGAACTTGGAAGTTGTTTCTTAAGCATTCCCTTTTTATTATTTATTATTCATTTATTTTATTTCAACTTCGAGGTATGCGCTTATATAAATTTTAGGGCAATGTAAATTCAAAATTACATTGTTTTTAATTGTTAGTAATTTAACATGAAGACTTTTTGTTTGTTGTTGGTTAAGCAACTTCAATATATATTTCGTTCCCCATTAGAAAACTCATCCGTAGACTTCAACCAAAAAATTTTTGAAAATAGCTAAAAAAAATTCGAGTATTTATAGAAAAATCATTAAAATGTTATTTAGAATTGCGTACACCAGCAGTATGAATTTGAAAGCTTCAAACAATTGAAGCCGAATTAGTTTTGCTTTTTCGGTCAACTTTAAACAGATTTTGAATTAGTACTTTTTTTTTAAGTAACACTCCGGCAATGAAGCGGTACTACTATTACTAGGCCTTATCTTCTTTAGGAAAGGGAAAGTGATAGAGAAGACTGGTAGATGGTGAAGGCAGAGATAGAGGAAATCTTCATTCTTTTTTCAACTCTGCTTTTTGCAAGTTTTTTTAATATGACTGTGTTGCAGCGCCTCTGGTGTCAATGAGGAGTATTAAATTTGTTTTTTTTTTAATTTGTTTACTAGCCATTTTATTGGTTATTTTACTTTGCCGATGATTGTGCTACAAAACGAAGCAGGGCGCTCTGATGTTACATTAGGATTAGTATCTGCTGAAGTCGGTATAGTTCAATGATCAGTGAACTTGAACTTTACTACCACAACTGATACACAGAAACACAAAAACTCACATCAGAAAAATGCGTGGTGTTGTTATTTAATGACTGTTGGATATCGTGTTCGAACCCAGGACCTTCGCTTTTGTAGTCAGCGTGCTAACTACTTTAGCCAAGGCCACACAGAGAAAACAGTGCCTAGTAAATACCTCATTCAACACAACAAAATTAATAAGATATCTCTATAGTTTTTCAATAAGGAAATCTTATTAATTTCATAGGGAAACCCTTTTTGAAAAAAAAATCAAGAAGAAAGCTTCTAGTTTTTATGAGGTAATCTTATTGATTTTTTCAATAAGGTTTTCTTCTTGTTTTTAATAGGCGACCTCATAAAAAATATAAAAAAATTGCGTCTTTATTCTCTGTACTTATGTATTTTCATTTAAATTCTATACCATATACATACATATGTATGTATGTATGTATGTATGTAGTATATTGTAGATGTTATTAATTTATACATACATACATACACATTATGTTATATTCTTAACTAACTTACTGACCAAGTATTGAACCAGCAAACTTCTGACTGATAGACAAGCACTCTAACCAATATGCAAACAAGCAGCCTGAATAACCATTGAACTAATTGTGCCAACATGCTTATACAAACACGAAAAATATCATGAAAAAAATTGTGTCTATGTCCATTTATAGATATGAAACAACAAGACATTTCATAAAATCAAGAAGATTTCCTTATTAAAAAAATCAATATGATGCTTTACACATAATCATATAGGAACCTAATAAAATCAAGAAGAAAACCTTTTTAAAGAAATCAATAAGGCAACCTAATAAAATCAATAAGAAATCCCTATAGTTTACAATTTATAAGAATCAAGAAGTTTTTCTCTGTGGATTGTTTTTTTGGTGCCAAAATAACGGAAATTGAGTAAAAAAAGTTGTGAATAATAAGATTTTATGTGCTTTTCTTCTTGATAAAATTAATAAGATTTACCACATAAAAACCATAAGGAATCTCTATGAAAAAATTCTCGCTTCTTTCTACTGGGATACCCCTTAGCCTAAAAACGTTTCATAGAGAAAATCTTCTTGATTCTATGAGGCAGTTTTTTCTCTGTGCATCCTCTAGACACATTGAGTTGTGGTAAAACAACATTAAGGTTTCAGATATAAAAAAAATATATATTTACTTTAGCTGAGCTGAGTGGAGGCGCAATCGTTGATATAACTACCACCCTAATGTACTCGTACGGCCCTAATGTCAGTAAATTAAAGCTGACAAAAAATACTAAACTTTTCCAAAGGAAGTATTTCCATGATCAATGAACCACAGCTACCAAACATGCTACCACGTGCAGATGATATCAAAATTTTCAATCGCAATCCGTGATGATCAATTCAATTTGCAATATGATGTAAATAAATTATTTGGAAACATGTTGTAAAGCAAACCAGGTGACGCAAGAAATTACAATTTTCTTCGATTAATTGGCTCAATGAATGGTCTTGGCATGCTTATCCATATACTACATAACTAAAAATATTATTGTGTGTGAATTCTCAAATAGTTTTTGAAAGTCTGTGCATAAGATAAGAGGTTTGTGATGGTTCACAACTTTGTGGATGAAGTATACTGATGATTTGGTTGAAGCGCCAATGAAATGCAAATTTTTATTTTAATTTTTAAATTTATTTTGTATTATTTGTGAAAAATGTTTAACACCTACGACTTCGTTTAGTCAATAGGAAGATTATTTTGTATTGATATAGATCCCTAAAGAATACTGGGTAAGTTTAATTGCTTTTAAATTCTAGTTGAATAGCTTTAAGATAAGAGAATGCAGTCCAAACATATTCAGATTTTCATTGATAAAACTATAGTTTTTCAATCAGATCTGTTAAATTTGTTCACTTTAATTTTTTTTTTGGGTTATTCCTTCACTTTTTTAAGCTTAAATTAATTAACTTAATTATTAACATTAAATTTATGTTATTAATATTAGAATTCAAAAGCATTTGCTTTCGTCTCGAATTAAACAGCAGGCCTCTTAAATTTTTTTACTTAAATTTGTTTTCTTTAACTTTTTTTAGTTTGATTTAAACTCTTCTTTTTTCAGTTCCTGGAAGTACTGCTTTTTTTATCAAACCAAAAGATTTTACTGAAATTCGTGTACCAAGTTTTAGGAAACATTTCACTATTTGGAAAGCAAAATTTCACACGAAAATAAAATAATTTTTTATCTTTGACTTTGAGCAAATTTTCACTGCATGCAGCAGTGGGCACATGCAGCTCACAAAAGCTTTTGTCTCGCAATTGCAGTAAATCAAAATCCCTTCCTTTATATTTTTTGTTGTACTCAATTGTGCAATTCACAAGCTCAGTCGTATCGTTTATGTTTTAAAAACAAACGGTATTTCTTTAAGCGCTTTTGAACAGCCAAATTTGTTGTATCGCTATCTTATTTTATTTTTAAAAGTCTAAAATTGAAGCTATTATTCATTTCATTTGAAAGCATGAAATTTAACCAAGTATGGAAACTTTAATTTGGTGCGAAATAAAGGGTGTTTTTTATTGAGGTATAGAACTTTAAGTTGGCATCACTTTTTTAACTGGCGGCCATTTTGTCAGCTGTCAAGTGATTAATATTTAGTTTGGTTTGCCATTTCATCATGAACAGATTGACAAAAGAATAACGCTTGCAAATCGTGCAAATTTATTTCGAAAATAATGGTTCAGTTCGCGAAGTTTACCGCAAGCTCCGTCCATTTTATGGTCGACATAATCGTCCATCAGAGCAATTAATTCGGTTAACCATGAATCGTTTTCGCACTACGTTTACTCGATGTGATAATACGCATCCGCAGAGACGTCGAACAGTGCGCACCGAAGAAACAATTGCCGCTGTAGAGCAAAGTGTTGAAGAGGACCCGAATGAATCGATTCGCCACCGTGCACAGCAATTGGAGCTTTGTCCATCAACTTTATGGAATATTTTGAAGATTTTGAATGTGGATGAGTTGTGGTTCCAACAAGACGGCGCTACATGCCACACAGCGCACGTCACAATCGATTTATTGAAGGAAACATTCGATGAGCGCATAATTTCGCGGAATGGACCTGTCAATTGGCCACCAAGATCGTGTGATTTGACACCATTGGATTATTTTCTTTGGGGATATGTGAAGTCGCTCGTCTACGCCAACAAACCAGAAACGTTAGGGGACTTGGAAGCCAACATTCGTGGCGTTATTGCCAACATACGGCCCCATATGCTCGAAAAAGTTGTTGAAAATTGGACCTGTAGAATTGGCTTTATTCGAGCCAGCCGCGGCGGCCACATGCCCGAAATCATATTTAAACATTAATGGCATAAAATTATCCTTCCAATAAAGCCAAATTGATGGACATTAAAACGATTTTCTTGTGTTTTATTTCAATTCGAAGTTCGATACCTCTAAAAAAAACACCCTATAGTTATAAGTTTTTCGTTGTAAGCAGTTTTGATTAAAATAGTTTAAAAATTTAAATGAATTAAATCTCACTTTTCTATGAAAATTATTAGCAAACAAAAATACAATATTGTATAATTAGATAATTTTACAACACATACGACGTTGTATTTTGGTTTTAGCACCTGTACATTACGCTCACTCTCTCTCTCTCTCTCTCTCTCTCAATTCCTTTGGTAAGCTCTTACGCATTTCTACATGTAGTTATGACAAACTGAGAAAGTCTTAAGGCCGGGGCACAATGAATCCGTCATGCGTTAAATTTCGCCTTTTTCATCGGACAGCTAAGTTTCTTATGGTTTCTTATGAGGTCAGTTAGATTCAGTACGTGTCCGTCAACGCAAAGTACAAAATTTGGTCAACTTTTAACTTTTTGCGTACGTTGACTAGGTTGACAGATATTGGTTGGTTTTTTTGGTATGTTCTGGTTTAGATTTTTGTGTTTTGTGGCAGCAAAAATTAAATTAAATAAAAGAAATAAGCGAAATAAATACAAAAAGTTGAATTTAATAAATAAAATAGAGAATCGACCTATAGAAGATGTTCAAATGCTTCCGTCAATAAAGTACTCATTGTGCCAACATTCTCCGTCGTTGCGTTAATGTCAGTTGAAAAAGGCGAAGTTTAACGTATGACGGATTCATTGTGCCCCGGCCTTTATTACTCTATCTTTATCTTTACCTTTTTGTTTGAGCCACAACAACAATTTTGTTAAACTATATTAAAATGTTAAGACATTATCACACTTCCGGCACTTAAGACAATGGTGTGAATACCACAAATACATATGTATATATTATTAATTGGAATGTTTGCTATTAACAAAAAAAAAAAAACTCCATTATTTCCATAAAGAAATGATTTCTGATAAATTTCCCACAATAAACATTTCATTTCCAATTGATCAAATAATTAATTAAAACATTTCTCAACCAATAGAAATAATATTGAAATTGCTTTTAACTCAATTGCTTAACAAACCTTGAGAATTGCAATCTATAGTATTTGCAAAATAAAATAAAACAAATAGATGCTTTTCATAATTCCTTTTTATAATTAAAACATAAGTTTCATTAAGAGGGGCCGGCTCTTTTCATATTTTCATTTTTGTTTGCTTTAATCTCTCGCAGCCTTACAAGTAGGGAGATAAATTGTGCTGACTTGAATGGTTTGACTTATTGACTGGAGTTTGATTTGCCATCATTCAACTTTCCAATATTATTTATTCAATAAAAAAAATATTAGCTTTTGTTTGTATACTTGCTGTTTTCTTTTTCTTTTTTGCCTTTTCTTTGAAAACATTTATTACTTTATTCTTTTGCTCACTTCAGCTTAATTTCCTAAAGTAAATATTAAAACCATACGAATGATTTAATTTATGCTACTCCAGTTATTACAAGTTGATGTTGCTGATACTGCTGGAGCAGCGGTGATGATGCTGATGTTCTTTTTTTTTGCCTCTATTACATTTGCAGAGTTCTTTTCCTTCAAAACATTAACCAGACACAAATCAAATCTTCCACAAATAATTCCATTTAACGGTTACTTATGATACTCAATAAATGCCGGAAGGGAGATGAAAAGTGTTTGGGCATGAGTAATGGTTGACTGAATGGGAAACTCAGCACAAGTGCAAAAAGAAAAAAAAAATAAGTGAAAGTAAGTAAATGCATGAATGCAAAATATTGAAGGAAAAAAAAGAATGCAGCAACCAATTACTATTTGCATTTAACAACTGCAAACTACTATTAAATGAAAAGATGTGGTGGGACCAATAATTATGTCCTGATAAATATTTGGGGAATTTTAGAATTCGTCTTTAAACCAAAGTAAAAAAGCTGATTTTATTTTCAATATAAAAAGACAGCGCAGAATTTTTTATTATCTTCGATGAACAGTCAGTAAGGCTAATTAATATACTTGTAACTTGAAATATTATAAAACACTAATAGGGCATTTTACATTGCCTCGAAATCTTCCACTTACGAGAGTTCGACCTGAATCTTGCTGATTTTTACTAGATTTACCAGACAAAACAAAATATCTTTTGTCAGTAGATTTGTAGGAAATCTAATTAAAATATAATAATTGTATTTATTTTTTACTACCATGTATAACATAGTTATGAAAAAAGAGATAAGTTGATTAGCTACACACAGAAAAACAAGGTTAATCTAATATTTTCGGCAATGATTTTGCTTGATATGTGTTTCATGGTAATCTACCATGATTTATAGTAATTTTCAAGGATAATTTTTCTTTTTGAAATATCTTTATTTCACTTTCGATTTAATATTTACGTACTGTTAAAATCAAAATGAAGAATCATGTTGAATCAAAGTTATTTCTAGTTGGAACAACATGAATTTAATTTAATGTAGTAATTGTATTTTATTAATTACTTACGTGTGGTTGACATAGACATCCGAAAAATGTTTGTTTGCATATAAATTGGCTTACCCGGCCAAGATTTGAACTCGGAACACATTGCGTGCCAGTCAACGTGCTTACCCCTGCAGCCACAATAACTTTAAATATTTCTTAGATACACACTAAATATGTACCATTATGGATAAAATTTTAATTCAACATTATTTCATTGATCATATTTAAAAAAAATACTTGACTTGCAAAGTTTAAGTTAAAAAAAGAAATACTTTGACTTGACTCCAGGATTCGAACCTGCAATCCCCTGACTGCAAGACTAGTACACTGTCTACCAGCCAGCAGCAGTTTCTAGGCTGTTTACAAACATCAAAATAAACAACAACAATGCAAAAACAACTCACACAACTAAGCAAAAAAGTGTATTGCAGCTATGAGCAAAGCAAATAAACACCAACACACTCAAACAACATATCGTCGGCTTAGAGAGTAACCTGCGATTCGTTAGCAAAGTTGGGGTTTCGGGAGATGTGGGTTGCTAGTTTTTGCCCCCTAGCTTGGTCATATGGCTGCTATCTTCGCGTCCAATTACACGATGCAACCATGTTTCAGCGGTTTACCGCCTACTTTCCTGAGACATCTTAGACACTCAGGATACATGATTGTTGCGCCTTCTAACTTTAGCTAGCTTTAAACATGTTGCCTTAAAACCATTGCCTAGGGGATACTTGGTGGAAGACAGGAAGTAGTTAGCTGCTTGGACAATTGAGCAAAGGAAACGTTCTGGCCACTCCCAAGTGAGTGGAAATCAGTATCTTTCCACCTCTGAGAAAGAGTCCCTGAGAAGAATCCCAGCCACAATAACAAAACTATAATATTTATTTCATTGGACAGTTATAGTAATGAAGAAAATTTAGAAGTCATTTCGTCGCTTTCGCTTTTGCTAATTTCCGGTCTCCACATGACATTAAATGATTAACTTTAACATTAATTTCAAGTTAATGTTAAGTGTAGACTGCTTAAGTTATTGCTTTTTTCAAGTCAAAACATTGTTGTTAGTGCATTTATTTTAACAACTCAGTTATAACTTCAAGTTACAACAAAATTTCATGTCAGGTGGAGCCATAGACTGAAGGTTCACCGAAAGAATTATGCTTTATAAGTTCAATGAAACAATTTCATTAAAATTTTTCAAAAATCTAATGATAATTTCACAAATCCAAAGAAAATTTCATGAATATTGTGAAAGAATTTCATTGGAATTGCTTCCTTGGTATTCTGGTTTCTTAAGAATATTTTGTTGGATTTATGACAACAATATTTTCTAATTATTAAGAAATCCCTTTATATTTAAGTTATTTCATTCTTTTCATGAAACTTTTTTATTGTTTCGATGAATTTATAATTACACTGTTAAATAAATTTGATGAAGTTTTCAATAAAATAATTTTAGCGAAACTGGTTTCATTAATCCAAAATTGTGTCTCAATCGATTACTAATATACCACCGAACTTATATATCGATTCTTTTTTGATTGCCATGATCTAGTTGCACAGCTGTGAGCTGTCAAACACAAAATATGTTTTAGCCGGTGCATCAATAAGCTTTAACACGTGTTTTCTTTGCATTGCCAAATGTTCTCTAAATTTACATTTGTCTCAATTAAGTGGAAGAAAAGTGGTTTTATTTATAGTTAGAGGTATGTATTAACTAAAAAAATTTTTGTTTGTGACCTGTGCTTAACTGTTGTAGAAAAAAATAGAGTTGAAGTTGACTATACCACTAACTGCTTGAAAAAAGCCAAAATAAGACTTCCGTGGACCAGAACTTCTGATATTGGTGGGTATTGGGGCTAGAATATTTTTTTTTAATTACTATGTTGTCTTGTGATTGTAAAATATCTAAGTCATCTGCTACTTTATGCTACTTTACATGATATTGCATTTTTTAGGAGCTATGTCGGTGCTCAGACGAGAAGTTTATTTACTATGGCGCAACGAGCCTGTGGCTACTAAAAAATTTTCTGCCGTTGAGAGTCATATATTTCATAGTAAATTAATATCAACATGTATAATGCTAATGAAATCCTTGTAATAAGCAAAAAAATTTGAAATTTTGTAGCACAATTGGTTCAGAAATGGAAATTCAACCATTGAATCAGTCACAAATTTGAAGAAAACAACACGGAGTGGTTAGACGGACAACTTTTATTAGTTGATCCACTGACTAATCGTGGGAGACCCGATTAGATGTTCGACGAATGTTCCAACAAAACGAAATTAAGTAAAGTTTCCCAAATTGTTAAGGAAACACCTCACAGTGAGCTCGTACTAGCTACAACGAGCAGTTTATATAAAGAACATTGTGTACCTTGCACTTGTGATTCATCTCGTAGTTCCGAATCGGAATAAAAATCTGTTATTACTATTGCAATTAGTATTGTTATTTTTTTGTGCATTATAATTTCATTTTTGTTATGAAAACAACTGAAATATATGAAGACTGAATAAGGCCAAAAATAGTTATTTCAAAATTTTAAACAAAAAAATAATTAAATAAATGTTAAAAAAAAGTTGTTCATATTAAAAATTTAATATATTTTTAGTCCAAAAGAATGTGAAACATTAAATATATTAATTAATTAATCAAATATATTAGCTTTATCATGTTTTCCTGAATGAAATAAACAATGTCTAATTTATGAAAAAAATTGCAACTTTCACAACAAAAAATATATATATATATTTAAAAAAATTTTTTTTTTAATTAATATTGTAGCTTAATCTATTTTCAACTAAAAAAAATTTTACACAAACAAAAAAAATTTTTCCTTAAGCGCTATTAATTAAACGCCGCTAGATGAGCCTTTTCGCCCACTGTGCGTTGGTTGAATTTTAATGAATTTTTCATTAGACTAATGTCGAAATTCCTAAAATTTATGCCGAAAATTCTTTCAGTGTAGGTTGAACTATCAGAGTTGTTAGAATTACCCTAAACGGGATTATTCATACATAAAATATTTGTTTTATGCTTGAGTTGTAATTAGCAAATATTTAAACCTAAAATTTAATGTCTTGCAATCACTATTAAATCATTTGCAGTAATTTATTTTCTTCCTCTGTTCCCTTACAGTTGGTTCCGTTAAGCTGCACTCTACGATTTCTCCGGACATACACACATACCAGTTTACAAATGTGCATGTTCATGTGCTTGTGATTGTGTGCATTAGACTGTTTCTGTATTATAGCGGGGTTGGTAAATATTTTGAAGCTGCTCATTCATTCATGCTTTCATTTCGCACACAACGATGAATCATTAAATTAGCAAACTACTAATATTTACACTTGTTGTCATATGCAAACCCACACGAAAAAAAAACGAAAAAAGTATCAACACACTCAAGCAAACATATCGAGCCTTTTTGCAGCAATAGAGTCATAACTCAAAAAATCTGCTGCTGCAGAAAACGAGTTGAAAATTTTTAGCTGAATGGAAAAAGAACATTTTATTCTTCTCGTCTTCTCTGAGGAATATAAAAAAAAATTCGTGTGAAATTTTCAAACAATCTGAAGAACGCTATAACGATTAATTAAATCACGTTTTTTGAGTTGTGACTCTATTACAGCAAAGGCTCAATATGCAAATGTGCAAAAGTACATATTTATGCACACACATTTATGTATGTATGTATGTAACAGTGAAAGGAAATGCATCAGCAAAAACAAAACAGTAACAACATTAAAAGCTGTTGTGAGGCATCAACGAAATTGTAATAAAATTCCCTTCGCTTCAAAATATTTCATATAATATTTCATTCTGATCTAATGAAGGTTTTATACAAAGATTATTTATTGTATGTATGTAATGCAAGTGGGAGTATGATTAATGTGCGTTTGTGCGATAATAAATCCATAAGAAGACATATTTCAGCCCAATTCTGCATATTTGCCTGGAGAATATCTTTGTAGCGCAATATATGCCAATAAAGAGATATTTTTCCCCTTTTCTGGAAGCAGCAAATACACCCATAAGCCAGAGGGTTAAGAGTGCATATTGCATTTTTCCTAAAAATGAGTCAATGGAGTTAGATACCCCACTGTCACTGATGACGTTTTTTGCCCACCCTTCATCTGCACCCATCTGTCTATTTACCATTTTCATTAAGAATACATTCTTAATCGCATTTAAGTTCAGTATTTTAAATTTTTATAGAATAAAAAGTTTTTATTAATTTATGTGATTTTTTACAAGAGAGAGAGAGAGAGAATAAGATGAAGTTTGCGGTGGCGCAAAAAAAAAAATGTTTGACACTTCCCCCGGCTTAAGTCTGATTTAAATATTTTTCTTTTCTTTAGCAAGCCATAGGAGCATTAATCAAATTAATATTTCTTCTATAAGAGTTGAAAATACTGAACATAAGCCCGATTAAGAAATTTAAACTTATTTATCGATATATTTGTTTGTTTGCTGTAACCATAATGGCATTTTCTAATATTTTTTTACGACAGTGTACAGTTATTTTATACTCATGTGACATCTATGTAACTATACATACGGAATGTCAAAATAAGCGAAAGACACAAAGAAAATAAAAAAAGTAAATAAACTTGAACTTGTGACTTTACTTTTTTTACTTCAATTATTGCAAAAAAAAAAAATACGGAATCAAAGCAAAGACGTATTCCTTTACGGTTTCAAAACGTATAGTCGCTTAAATGCTTCTTTTGTGACCTGAAAATAATAGTGAGCCTAACGAACATCACATTGAATATTCATCTCAAGGACATCAATAGCCTCTGCTTCTCTAACATTTCCAGCAAAATTCACTTAATTTTATATGCTTATGTATAAGCGTACGAGCATTGAAATCTTGCCTGTCCATTCAAGGATTAACGACTGAATGGGGTTGTAAAACCATATAAGGATTTCAAACTCAACTCCCGATAGGCTGGCCCTATTGCAGATTGCGAACAAATGGCAAATGCGGTTGTCAAACGCAACAACACCTTGTTAGAAAATTGTTGCGAAAAGAAAATCATCACAGAGAAAACAGTGCCTACTAAATACCTCATAAAATAGAACAAAATTAATAAGAAATCTCTATGGTTTTTTTTTTCAATAAGGAAATCTTACTAATTTCATAGGGAAAAACTTTTTTAATAAATCAAGAAGAAATCTTTTAGTTTTTATTAGGTTATCTTATTGATTTTTTCAATAAGGTTTTCTTGTTTATATTAGGCGGCCTCATAAAAAAAATTGCGTCTTTATTCTCTGTACTTATGTATTTTCATTTACATTCTATAGCATATACATATGTATGTAGTATATTGTAGATGTTATTTATTTATACATACATACATACATACACATTATGTTATATTCTTAACTAACTTACTCACCAAGTATTGAACTAGCAAACTGCTGACTGATAGACAAGCACTCTACCCAATATGCTAACAAGTAGCCTGAATAACCATTGAAATTATTGTGCAAACATTCTTATACAAAAAGAAAAAGATCATAAAAAAATTGTCTCTACGTCTATTTATAGATATGAAATAACAAAACACCTCATAAAATCGAGAAGATTTCCTTATTAAAAAAATCAATAAGATACTTTACACATAATCATATAGGAACCTAATAAAAAGAAGAAACCCTTTTTAGAAAAATCAATAAGGCAACCTAATAAAATCAATAAGAAATCCTTATAGTTTACAATTTATAAGAAAACCTAATAAAATCAAGAAGTTTTTCTCTATGGATTGTTTTTTTTTTGGTGCCAAAAATAACGGAAATTGAGTAAAAAAATGTTTGAATAATAAGATTTCTTCTTGATTTTATGTGGTTTTCTTCTTGATAAAATTAATAAGATTTACCACATAAAAACAATAGAAAATCTTCTTGATTCTATGAGGCAGTGTTTTCTCTGTGTTTACATTCTAAAAAAAGATACGAGAGAAGTAGAAAGCTAGAGAGAGTTTCTAAATCAGCCATTTTATCTCCATATATGTTGTTTCACTTGAAATTTTGCATATAATTTTTTAGAATAGACCTTATCATACAATATGTTTAATGTATGTAACTAAGTAAACAAATAAACTGCATCTATTTGTCTAAGCATGTGTTGCCATTAAGAAGACAAACTAAGAATTTGCAACTTTTGCTTTAATGTTGATCTATGGTTGTGGTTTTTTGCTTCATACAAATACATTAAATATTAAATATCTAGAGGTGAAATTGAAAAGACATTTGTGTTGACATGATTTTGTTTTTTTTTTTTTTTTGTAAATATTTGAAATAACCGAAAATTTTCCATGTACACATGTATATAAAAATTATTTAATTTTTGTGGGTTAAATACCAACAGTCTATGGGAAAATGAATTCAAAATTGGGTTAAGAAAGCTCAGATTTCCTACACAACTCCTGAGTAGAATTTAATCAAAACTTATAAAAGTGTACAGAGTTTCATCGAATATGTTCAGAATTACAAACGTTTGTTCAAAGAAAATAATAATAATAACAATAAGCACACAAAAAAAAATTAAAATTTAAAAACTTGAAATTTAACTGGAAACAAAGTTCAATTCAAGCTATATTTTTCATGTAACGACATTATATAGAAGTTTTTGATAAAAATTTTGCTGATATTGCAATACGGTAATGCTTTTACTCTTTAGGAAAATATGGAAAGTTGTTCAACCTGAAGGACATCCCTAAAACTTTCTTCAATGTGGTAGAAAATTTAAAATTTTTTATAACTCTATTTTTGGATTAAAAAAAAGACTTGAAGTTATGAACAAAAAAGATTTGGCTGAAGTAGTTAGCACGTTGATTACAGAACCGATGGTCCTGGGTTCAATCCCTGTACCCAACAGTCATTAAATAACAACACCACAGATTTTTCTGATATGCATTAGTGTCCCTTTGTATCAGTTGTTGTCGGAAAGTTCAAGTGATGAAGGCATAGTCACTGGTCACTGAACTATACCGACTTCATCAGATACTAATCCTAATGTAACATCAGAGCGCCCTCCTTCTTTATGTAGCAAAATAATCGGCGAAGTAAAACAATCAATGAAATGGCTACAAAACACAACTTCAAAAAATTAATACGCCTCATTTAACATCACAGAGGCGCTGCAACACTGCATTATTAAAAACGTGCAAAAAGCAGAGTTGTAAAAGAATGAAGCTTTCCTCTATCTCTCCCTTCACCACCTGTCTTCTCTTAAAAAAAAAAAAAAAACTAGCAGTTAGAGTGCTACTGCTTCTTTTTTGGGGCGATCGTTGTTTCGAAATAATTTAATTTGCTTCACTAAAAGGGTTGAAGCTCTTTGTAAACAAGTTCGTCAAAATAAGTTACAACATGGCTGCCCAAGAAAACGTACAAACATCTATCAAATTATGCAATTGTGCATTTTTACACTCTCGTAAATAAACGGTCGAAACTTGTTTGTAAATGTATTAACATTACACTAGTGAGTTTTCTTAAAGCATACACATTTCAGTTCAATTGTCAATTGAGTCTTCCAATTGAATTGATTCTTGGCCACACACTTCATAAACAGAATTGCAAAATTTTATTCAACTGTCAAATTTATATTTTTTCCACAATTACAAATTTAAAAATGTAAAACTTCTATTGCATTCATTCATTAATTTGTATATTTTTTATTTAAGATTCAATGAAATTAAATACAATTTTAAAAATTCGTAACTTTTTCTATACAAAAATAAATTTTGACAGCTCGACTCAAAAGACTCGAACACACACAACACAATCGAATTGAAAGACTTACTACTCAACATGACAAATTAAATTCTTTTGGTTTTTCTTTAACCAACTCGACAACTGCCAAATGACAACTAAACAATTGACAGAATCCACGCTTTGATTTGGACAACAACCGACTAAATTGAGAATTGAATTGAATTGTGTATGGGGTGCATAACAATTTTTACTCGTAAGTTTAAGTTGTGCAATTGTGCATTTTGTAAACAACAACAAATTCGAATTATTTAACCATTTTGTTTTTGGGAAATGCCTGAAGAAAGGCTTTTTTAAAAACATTTTACCCTTTTTTATATGTACATAAATATAAATTAACAAATTGCTTGGAGGTTTTATTTCACTGCAACTATCCCTTTTTATACAATAACGAATTTTAGGAATAGGTTAACATATGACGCTGCCATGAAGTATCAGAAATAAATAATACTCAAACTAAATTGGAATCCTCCTGGTTATTGGAAGTCTGTTACAAAGTAACTAGGAAACATACATTTACTAAGGCTTGACTGAATTGACCGAATAATTATTAACAATTATAATTGTTCTTTTTTAGCATAAATAACTTTGGCCCAAAAAGTTGCAATGTTATGGCATATGAGCATTTCTACGAGAAATTACAAGCTTGTATTTCAGAACAACGTGACTCGTTTTTTCTTAAAATTCTACCCAATGAAGACTTATTGACGGCCTCTACAAATATATAAAAAAGTAAAATAAGTTCGCTTTTTCGTGGTGTCATACGCTACAAAAAGTTGACATTCCTGTCGAAATGCTTATATTCTGCTTTTATGCTCCACCAAAATGCGGCAAGTTTAGAAATTTTTAAAACATTTTTAAGAGCTCATTGCAATATCAGTTGTGTTTTTAAAAAAAACTATTGCAGGCTTATTTTTGATATAAAAACCTTAGATATTTATTAAGTGCGAATGAGTGATATGTTTCGCTGTAAATTAATTAATTTATCAATCATACGTAGAACTCGCAACATTGCATACTTTTAGGGGCAAAAAAACCATTATTTCTGTGATTATTCCAGAAAAAAAGTTTCTTTTTTTCGAAAGGGAGGAGAACGCTCTAACCAAAAACACACTGTGCGACAGAGGAAAAAATTAAAAATATATAGAATTTTTTTTTGCACAAAAAGTGGGGTTTTTCGCAAAAGCAGCACAACTCTTTAACAAAATGACAGAAATACATTCCCAATAAGCAACTTTGCTAAATATCAAGTGTAAAGCAATTGATATTTGAATCAAACATTCAATATAGAAGTGTCTAATAATGCTAACCTTACACTTTATTTCAATAGGATTATACAGTGAGAAGGGAACTTCAATTCAATTTGAACAATTTAGTTGTAGTACCTACAGTTTTTAAGTCTTGAAATACCATATACATATGTATATTTCAAGCATTTTATATTACAATTCAATTCAAATCTATTTGAAGCCTTAAAAAGCAATATTCAGTGCCTGGATTATTTTCGTATTCTTGCAGAAGTAATGCAACAATTTTCTGAGCATCTATCTTTGCTTTTGTTTTCAACAAAAGGTGACTAGCTTTTGTTTTTAAAAATTCAATTGTTTTATTTATTTATTTTCAATATTTTTCAGCACAATTTCCATTCATATCTAATAATTAAATACGTATTTGACAAGGTTATATGCAAGTGTATTGTTTTTTTTTAATATTTTCCAACTCAATAAGAAAAATTAAAAATTTTAGAAACCTCCGATATATCTAGAAAAGATGTGATAACTTCTAAACGGCTGGACCGATTTCTTTAAACTCAGTTAAGATAAAAAAAATCAACATCGGTGCAGCCGTTTGTTCTGTACGTGGACTCGTACATCCTTACAGATACAGATATAAACAGACACACACTACAAACTTATAACATTCCATTTTTTGGTCGGGGGTTAAAAAGTACGTGAATAAAAGATTGAATTCAACTTTATTTTCAGTTAAACTTCAAGTGCTTGAATTTTTTTGAGTGGTTAATGGATTACAAGAAAAAATTAATTTTATTTTAGACAGAGAGGAAAAATGATGTAAGCAAAATTACGTAGTGCAACATGGAATATACAACAATCTCCTAGCAACGTTTCGTTTTGGGAAGACTAATACTAGATACTAGACTACATGTCTAGTATCGATATTTGTAAAAATCTTTTTTGAATGGGATCTTCGAAGTTTCACGTTGTGAATCGGCATCGAGCAAAATTTAACCCTTGCGTTTTATGCATAAACTGCTCTCAGCAATTTTCGGTTAAAGCATAATTTCATAACTCCTCTCTACTAACATAAAACATGTGAAAGATTGTTTTACTTAAATAATAAGGGGTAAATCGTTTTCAATTCAGTTTCATCACTAGAACCTTGAAAAAATAGGGAACTGAATTCAACTTTAAATTAAGACTTTCAGAGTCGGCTGTTAGAATCACACTGTTAATTTGTTCGTTCTTTCTACATATCGTACGCTAAATCATAAGCAGCCACACACAACTCATGGTTTAGTTTTCCTTTTTCTTTAATTATTATTTAACTATAGGATAGAATTTTATATATTTTTCAAATATTTAGTTGTACTGGGGCCAGGTGTGCAAATATTTTATATGTTAGATTAAGTTGTTAAAATTTTTGAATTTTGTATTGACTAGCAACAGAAAACAAATTTATCAATATACATATTTAATATATTTAATTCATTCGAATTAAATTTTTAAGCTATTTTAATCAAAACTGCTTATAACCATTTCACATAAAATTAAAGTTCCCATACCTGCTTAAATTTTGAGCTTTCAAATGATATGAATGTCATTTTCCGGTTTTTCAAAATAAAATAAAATAACCATGCAACACATTTTTCTATTCACATCAGCGTAAACATATATCTTCTTTTTTTAACACTAAACTATGTGACGGAATTTGTGAATTAAAGAGTTATTTTCAAAAAAGTTTTCAGTTAAAATATTTGAAAGACTGGAAAATATATTGTCTTATTAAATTCCGATAAATACATCCACAAAATAATTTTTTTAATGTATCCATTACTTACATACATATGTATGTATAAATAAAAATTAATAATGATTTCCTTTTATGCCAGCAAAAAGAATCGGAACTAGTTCCAAATAATTACCATTTTCATTGCCTACCAATCACTACATGTACTGAACTTAATATTCTAAGCCTGTTCTATAAAAAATTATTCTAGACAACCTTTTAAGTGCATATCATTCAGTTATATGGATGTAAAATTCATTGATGCTTCACCAGAAATAGAACTACTTGGAGCTGAGTTCATCAATGATGTAACTAATGATTTGTATTGTAATTTTTTGCTGGGATATTATGTACCCTTATGTGTTTGTGAATTTAAGTATCGGCTGCAGCCTCTTTGGTACAAAATATAGAATGAATACATTGAATTTCGCTGGTATAAATATTTTAATATTTAATCAACTAATTGAAAAAATATGTACGTTTAACAAATTGTCATATTTACACATACTTATTTTTAAGCTTCATTGCTTTACAAAATGTCTAACATCTGCTTTTTCTTTTCTATCAATGTTTAGCATTTAATGTTCTGCCTTTCAACAAATAAGAAACAAAATTTATGCACACAGACACAAACACACGTATACAAACACTCACACATAAATACACAGCGTATGAAGAAAAGGGCAATATGCAAAATGAAGCATGAAACTGTAAGTAATCAAGTGCCTAAAATGCTTAAAGACAACAACGCAACGGTAAAAATAGCAACAACAATAAAATTCCTTAGATGTCAGCATAAGAAAAGAATATGACGAAAAAAAATGTAAACAAAACAAAAATTTCAGTCAGAGCAGAAGAGTAACAAACAACACGTGCAATTATTTTGAAATCCAAATTATATTTTTAAGTCTCGCCTGCGCAAACTCACCACAAATTGTGGATGATGATACTCGCGCTTGATGGAGTTGTGGAGTCTAAGTAGAGCTGAGTATCTTTATTAAAATAAAATACAGTTAATAAATTTGTTTTAGATTTTTCTTCAGTCGTAACAGAAATGTCACTAGTGACGATGTGATTTCAAGTTTTACAAAGCGAAGTTAATATGAAAACTGACATACTTACATACATACACGTATGTATGTATATTGTTTACATTAACATTGTCATGTGTATGTATTTATGTATATACTTCAAGTAAGTGCTGCTAGACTCGTTCGTTTGTAAAACTTACAGTATTGTGTAAAACAAAAGCAACAAACTCTGCAAAAATAAATGGAGACGATTATTTCAGAATATACATCATATACAACAAAAACTCTGACCATAATTTATTTGTATTTATATGCCCTATCTATCGTATTAAATAAAATCTTTCTTAAAAAAACTGGGTTTTTAAAAGTTATTTAAAATAGTCCAGACTTTGATATGAAGCTGTGCATAACAAAAGCAACAAATTAATCCTTTTTGTATAATCTTTAGTTTTTTCATAATACGTGCATATCAACGATGGATAAATTCACAAATATTATTGATTATGCATTAAGCAATACATTTTCGCAAAGTTAATGGAATTTTGAAGTATTTGTTGCAATTTAGGATCCATTTTCCGAAAACACTCCTGCGAAATCTTGCAGAGGTTTGCGACGGCGTTCAAGAAAGCTGCGTTTGTCGGTAAATCAAGGATTGGAATTAAATTAATTTTCCTGACTTTTTTGCCCAATCTCCAAGTATATTATGGAATACTACCGCATTGAAACACCCATAAAATTGTCATATTCCAATCGAAATGCCAAATAATTTTTATTTCAAGGACATTTTTTTTTTTTTTTTAATTTTTGGGAATGGTCTAACTTTATACGTCGGAAGATAAGACATAACCATCACCTAACCGCTGTTATGCTTAAAACTCATTTTAAAATTTCGTGGCGAAAACTGTTTGCTAGGCAAGCGCCGCATTGAAGAGATTATATACCAATTCGATATATGGAACTTGAATTCTGCAATAAGCACATCGGTTTCCGATTTTATTAGGATTCAATTACAGTGCATTTTACTGAAATCCGTTTTAAGCAAAAAAACAATAAAATTGTATGAACTAAACATAAGATTTACCTGGATTTTTTTTAAATCATCTACCTCTTGGTCAACTTTAGTATTTTCTTAGTCTGTAACTTTTTTAATTGCCTTCCCTGGCACGGTATCGAGTTGTACAATAATGCACACTCTAATTTCGAGATATTATAACCTCACTAGAAACAACAAACGAGCTTTTGGATTATTTGAAATGCATTTTGCTATGATAAGCTGCGGAAGTTTTTCGTGGTGGTACACAAAACTGCTCAATACGTAATTATTCTGCCGACATATCCATCAGACAATTAGAAATATATTTTTATTATACTTTTAAATAATTAACAGCCGCTTATCTAATGTTTTTAGACTCTTAAATTTTTAAAGATTAGAAAATTCAGCAATACCTACTCTTTCCCATTCTTGCTAAGTCAAGCAGCAGCAATAACATTGAGAAAGGCATTTTAATATTTAATATAGGGACTATTAAGTACCCTTAAGCCTGTTGGACTTTGAAATTATAGCGCTATATCAAAGATTTTATTGATAATTATACATTTTCCATTTTGTTGCTATTGTTATGCACAATTTCGATACATGGGTTTGAGAATGTTAGTTATTTTATTTTTCAGGAAATATCAATATTGAAAAATTAAAATGCGAATTTGTTTTCTAGTATGAATGCCTACAAAAGTTTGTTAAAAGGGCTGCTTGAAATAATCAAATATTTAAAATAGTTCAATTTTAAGTCAAATAGGGTTTTTGTTGCTTTTGTTCTGCACAGTACTGTATGTACATACATACATACATATGTATGTACATACTGTTTAAAATACATATACATTTCTAAGTTTGTTTGTAATTATGTTTATTTTTTTTATACTCGTATATTCGCCATTTTTAATATTTGCTTTTGTTTAAGCAAATGTCCTCAACTCTTCATGTAATCTGTTAATTAAATACTTTCATTTTCGTTACAAAAATCTCCTTTTTGTTTAATTTTCAACCTTTTTTTTAAGCATGCATAATCATGTTTATTTATGTTTGTATATATAAGCTTAACCAAGTATGACAAGTGCAACCCTTGCAGCTCAAGCAATACAAAACAAACACAAACGCAGCGGCAATAGTGAAAGTTGTAGTACTTGTAGTCACATCGCTGCCAGAATTAACATCAAAAGCAGCATTTTAGCGACAGTTGTAAATTGTCACCCCAGTTAGCAAATGGGGTTATCATTTCCCCTAACAAACCCCAAAGTACTTGAGACTGTAGCCTTTAAGTAAGCATAAATAAAATAAAAACTATGAAAAATACCAGGGAATAGTATACATAGAAATATAAATATATCGTTAGCTAAAATCCAAAAGGGCGTAACTAACAAAAATATAATTTTACAGGAGAAACAAAAAACTAAACAAACGTGTAGTAAGTCCCCTTGTTATTTGTTAATAAAAGCGTAATTTTTGATCGCAGAAGTGTAATATTTGTCAAAAGATGTAGTTTAATGGCATTCATTATAATCAATAAAAAAACTCGATTTTGAATTTTTTGTTAGTTACGCCTTTTTGCATTTTAGCTGACGATATGTAGGTCGGCTGCAAGTTTTACTACCGATATAAAAAATATATAAATGTTCAATAGATGCACTAAATAGTTAATTTAATTTTTGTTATTGCCTAAAGTGCATCTAATGAAACAAACATAAGTCCATTACCCATTTAATTTAATTCAAACTCTCAATCACTGGTAAGACAAATATAATCCAGTTATTTTTCAATGCTCATGACTATAAACTCTGATAAAACAAGAATTCAATACTCACGCAACTCTCATTCAATGGAAAAACAATGCTAATATAATGCTAATGCGATGCTAATCTAATGCTAATAGAATGCTAATTGTATAATCATTACTTAATAATAGGTCGAGTAAAATTCAGTTATATTTCAATGCTCATAAATACAAACAGCCTTATGTATAAGAATAAACTGGCATGAAGTTAGCATAAGTGACAAAACTGAACATGATTTTTACGAGTTTTGCAATACAATACAAAACATTTAAAATCACGCTAGGATTTAATAGTGGATTAAATCTACATTATGTGCCCATTTTTAATGTCAAATTGTATTAACGTTAACACCTTCAGTTCAATTTCGTCACTAATGCTTATTTCATGCCTGATTAATCTTATACATAAGGCTGCAAGAATTTAGTGCTAATTCAACTTCTATACAACGATAAATAAATGCTAACTCAATCTTAATTCAATTCTTAATAATTTTATAGACAAAACCAAATGCATATCGAATAATAATCTAATGCTAATTTAATGCTAATGTAACGATAATATAATAATCATTGCTCAATAATTCGATTAAAATCCAGCGCTCTTATAATGCTCATAAAGACCAGGAATTCAGTCCTAATTCAACTTCTAAAGAACTAAAAATGCTAAGTCAATTTCAGCTCAACGCTAAATATTAAAAAAAAACTTGATCATCTAATACTAATTTAGTGTTAATATAATGCTATTATAATGCTAATGATATGCTAATTCAGTGATTATTACTCAATAATAGGTAGAGCAAGGTGCAGTTATGTTTCAATGATCATAAATACCAAGAATTCGCTGCAAGCTCAACTCCCATATAACGATATATAAATCCAAAGTCAATTTTAATTTAATGCTAATTTTTGCATAATAACTAAACATAATCCTGTGTTGTTTGAATAATAAACAAACCCATTTCTATTACTTTAAGAAACAGATTATTGTATGCATATTACATAGGATTTTAACATTTTTTCGTTCCTCGTTTTGGAACAGCCTTTAATTTTTTATTGTAGCGGCCAAGGTTCTACATAGCGTACCTCTTACGGTTCTCGAGAAAAAAGCCTGTTACAGGCAAATAGACAGCGTAGCGAAAACAATAGGGTTCCTTTTCACCTTGATACGGAACCCTGAAAGGAATGAGAACTATTTTCCCTTATCTCCTATAAACTTAAGACTTTTTAAAGTAAGGTTTGCATGTGTGAGAGCCGTCTGATAATGTCAAATTACTTTTCAGAAAAAGGTTTTAATTAAGATGTCACAAATAAAGATTGCAAAATATGAAATATTGGAGATATTGGTTTTATTGTTTGAGTCAATAATTATTTTCAGTTAATTAGTTGTGCTTGCTATCAAACTATTTTCATAGTATATCTTAAAAATTTGACAGTTCGGTGTATTTTCTATCTTTAATATGTTTACCCTTTCCGAAGCTTATTACCAAGACTTCAGTACAGTTTAAACAATAGTCTAGAATTACTGTAAAGGAAAAGTCGTTTAATACCAGCGATATAAATACTTTGAAACACAAGGACACTTGCTATTTAAGGATTAAGAAATCCTTTATCTGTATATGCTGCCATACTACATTAAAAATGTTGTCAGTCGTTATTTATTTTACTAAAATTGCAAGTATTGAGAAGGTAAAGTTGTGTGTTGTTGTAAGTGCCACTGTTAACCGTTTTCAGCGGCTTGTAAATGGCAATTGTTTTCTCTGCATCTTTATAACTCAATTCACACACATGAATGATGCTGTTTGTGAGAAGAATAAAAAGTAAAAACCATTCAACATCAGCTGCATTAATGCTAATATAACAAGCGCTGCTGCATCGTTTATACAATAATGCAATGCAACACACACACACACACACACACATACACAAAATGCTGCTCAACATCTGTAGTCAACTACTCCAAAGCTACTGGATGGTATAATTATGCCATGAGATAGAGCTGACTATTCTTATCAACGACACCGTCAGGCCGTACTTTAGCCACCATCAGCACCATCGTCATTATCATAAAAACTTGCGATAATCACAAGAGTCGCTCGCCATCATCGCGTTAATGTAACCTTAGTTTTAGTCATACTGTTACTAGGTTACTGGTACTGCAGACTAAAGTACGGAAAATAAAAGTATATGCAACAAAATATACTCCCAGCTGCATGACGTGTTCAGTCATACAATTTTATGAAATTGAAATTTCAGTGAAATAAAAAAAAGAAGGAAGAGTAAGTGTATGTAAAAAGGGTCAGGATTTATTTAATTTCATGCCTGCTTGAATTGAAAACAAAGATTTTTGCAACTTTTTGATAGATGGCCGTCATTGTATTACGAAAGCTGGCTATTTTTGCCTTAGTAATGCTAATTTTGAAAACAAATTAATTTTCTGGAGTTATAAATAAAACTTAAGCAGGACTTTCACAGGCTGATATAATAACAGCAAATATCTTTGCCGTGTTAACTGCAAAAATTCACTTTTTGAGATAATTCTCTTCTGTTTCAATAAAGAAGCGGTATGAAATGAAAATAAATAAAATTAAAAGAAATTTAATTAAATTAAATAATCATCCTTTAGGATGAACTAGTAACTGTGAGCTAGAATAATTTTGTATTAAAATTTAAACATTTGAAAGTGTTTATACGAGTAAATGTTTAAAAAATTAATATTGATAGTTCTGAGATGAAACAAAAAATTGTGGAACTTCCGCAATAGGGCGAGCGGAAACTAGTTATGTTTTTCGTTTTTCTTTAATATATTTTAAGTTTATTAAACATTCGAAAAACTTCCAAACGAAGTTAATCAATTTGAAGTTATTTTGCAGCTTATGGACGAGGCCTTGACATTTTTATTAGGGTTCTGTTTCTCTCCATCACAGGCTGTTCTGTTGAGAACTGTAACAGTTTCCTCAAATTTTCACACACCGTATTTGTAGCCAATCGAATTTTGTCGGTTCCAACAACTAACATACAATTCTATTGTAATTAATATATTTAGATTTTGTGATGTGTGAATTTTTAAATTGATTCAGTTATTGCAAGAGAAAATTTTAATTGTCAGTATAGAAATAATAATTGATACAACATGATTGGCATTTCTAAAGGAATTATTGGTAGCTACTGCCCATATAAAAAACAATTTGTGCTGAATAAATAAAGGTAAGTACATTATTATATTTATCGCACAAAGTTATTTCAAATTGTTTGCTTATATTCTAAAGTGAAATATGAAAATGTTCGATCAGCGTAGTGCAATTGTGACATCTGTTGGCGGTGTTTGGTTTTATTTAGGGTTTGGGAAACGGGAATTCCCGGGCGGGAAATCCCGGGAAATGTCTGTCTAATATTCCCGGGAAATTTTTGAGATTTTCCCGGGAAAACGGGAAATTTAAAGTGCATGTTATTTCATAAATATATAGAATTTATAATCCAATTTTACTTTAATATAAAACTTATTATTTTTTTATATATTACAAAAGTTCGTTTGAATGATTGTATGACTAAATTTACACGAACGTTGACACGTTTTTCATTGTCTGTTTAAACACTTACATATATATACCTTGTTCGAAGGAAATTTTTTAATCTTAAAATTTAAATTGAGTTTTTGTTTTAAATGTAACTGTAAGAAAGAAAGAATTCTTTCGACTCCGATAAACAAGAAGTAAAATGTAAAAAAGTAAAACGAACTTGAAGTGATTTTTCGCCGAATTAGTGAACAAATTTTGAAAAGTGTAGTGAAAATTTTAAGCTGTAAGAACTCTGAGTTGACGAAACTTAAATTGATTACAAGTAGACGCTATTATGGAAACCCTGCAGAAAATATTTTAGGAGAAATAAAATGAAAGACACTTAGACATACTGTGGCTCAGGGTATTCAAAATTCGGCGCAGCGCAGTATGGTACTGTAACCTGCTTGTACTTACCGATAAGAAATCGCCTGGAACTTTTTCAAAAAGAATGAGAAACAAGCAAGGCAAATTCTTATTAAAATGAAGGTAGGTCTTATTAGAAAATTGTCTACTAATTGTGGTAACAGTCGTCAATTGGTTTTATATGATCTTTTGCTGTGTAATAACTTTATTCCATTTGCTTGAATTCAATTAAAATTCTTAAAAATTTTTCTTAGAACTGCTTTTTTTATTAACTTTTATTTCAAAAAAATGCTTACATTAATAAAACAATCGAAATTTCACCAACTTTCATGTAATAAATGTATTTAATTTAGAAAATTAGCTTTTCCCGGGGATTTTTTAATTCCCGTTTCCCGGCAAGTGCAAAAGTCCGGGAAATCCCAAACCCTAGTTTTATTGCACATTTAATAGAGAAAAAACTGCCTCATAGAATCAAGAAGATTTTCTCTATGAACCGTTTTTAGGCTAAGGGGTATCCCAGCAGAAAGAAGCGAAGATTTTTTCATAGAGATTCTTTATTGTTCTTATGTGGTAAATCTTATTAATTTTATCAAGAAGAAAACCACATAAAATCAAGAAGAAATCTTATTATTCACAACTTTTTTTACTCAATTTCCGTTATTTTTTGCACCAAAAAAACAATCTATAGAGAAAAACTTCTTGATTATATTAGGTTTTCTTATAAATTGTAAACTATAGGGATTTCTTGTTGATTTTATTAGGTTGCCTTCTTGATTTTTTTCAAAAGGTTTTCTTCTTGATTTTATTAGGTTGCCTTATTGATTTTTTTAATAAGGTTTTCTTCTTGATTTTAGTAGGTTCCTATATGAGTATGTGTAAAGCATCTTATTGATTTTTTTAATAAGGAAATCTTTATTGTTTTTATGAGGTGTCTTGTTATTTCGTTTCTATAAATAGACATACATAGAGTCGCCTGCCTGACTTGTGGAAACAGCACATATGTAAAATATATATTTTTATATGTATATTTTTTCTATAGAAATTCTTTAAAAAATAAACCTTTTTTAAAAAATTCTTTATTATTTTGCTCAATTAGAATATTGCTCATGCAACAAAGTGATTTGTTCCTTTTAATTCAAACTATTTTTTTTTTTTAATTTTTTGCCACCTTCGCGACAATGTGCGGCGAACGATTAAATTAATGTGTTGTTTGTGACGGGTGGCGGATGTTAACCGCCTTATAGCCAATCGGCTGAATTTTCTGGTTTGTGCGCATGTGCAAAAACAATACAAAAACAAATTGAGCAATCTTTCTCATTGTTTTTGTTTTGTTTTGTTTTTGTTTTGTTTTTGTTTCACTCACTTCAAACAACGAAACAAAACAAAAACAGACAATTTGTTTGTTTAAGTACAAATAAATCAAAACAAAAATATATTTATAACTGTAAAAGTGTCGATTATTTTTGTTACGAATATCGTGTCCCAGCTCCTGTGTCGTGAAATAATTAGCATAGCTTTAAAAAAATCTCTTGAGCTGAAATAAATCGCCAAAAAGGAAGAAAAAGCCTCAAAGCTAAGAAAAAACACCAAAACTAAAAAAATTGACAAAACCTAAATATCGCCAAAAACCGAAAAGTTCATTCAGTTAATGTTTTTTTTTTAATTTTTACATCAATTAAGATAATCCTTTTTATAGGCTAAGGTTCCAATAATATTACATATGTAGTGTCCGTACGGAACACTTCGTGAGCGAGACAAAGTCGCACTTTACTCAATTTATTATTATTTATTTTATAAACATAGTTCAAATCAGGATAACTGAGCGAAAATATACTCACTTTGATTACTTTAAGGTAAAATAAAAGGAAAATGGTTTCCTAGGTATATTTAACTTCCAACATTTTGGAAGCATTTGTTGGTTACAAACAACGTGCCTTGCTCTCTAATAAATAGCTCGTCGTGCCTTAAGATCTAAAAGATTTAGCTGAGCCCATATTTTATTTTGAAAAACTTTAACTTTAATATGTTTCTATACTTGCATACTTAAATTGTTTTCGTGTTTTAAGCAATTAAACTTTTCTACAGATTATAAATCTTAAAATTAATTTTTATCCACACATATCTTTGTTTTTTTTCTTTAGAAAATTTGACAAGCTATAAATATTTAATTTATTGAGTATTTCCCTCATTTTCCTACTACGATGATGTTTTTGAAAAAATTCTTTAACACTCCGTATAAAAAAGTTTGCAGACATCTACAAGTAACATCTAGAAGGTTCGGTTTCCGAAAACTTTTTTTTTGAGTGTGTGAGTGTGTGTGTGTGTGTAAAAGTGCAAGTGTTGTAAATTATATGCGTTGTTCAAACAAACGAGTGAGTTTTAATCTTTCTCCATTAAATGTGTTAAAAAAGTGTCATCGATTTTAACAATTTTCTCTTTTCCAAAAAAAAAAACTACATATGAAAGTGTTGACATTATTAGTTGGGCAATATTTTTGGAAACTTTGAGCAATACGATATCATCATGTTCTTTCTTAATTGACAAATGCTTAACAACGAATAACAGATGTGCGATAGCTTTCCGTGAGCACCTGCTTTTACGGCCTTATCTCACGGGTGCTAAAGCACCGGGTGTGGGTTAGACGCCAGACCAACGCCTCCATGCACCCTTTTAGGAATGCACCTATGTTCACTCCACAAAGGCACATAGGTTGCAATCCTTATATATAGTTATCCCTGTACTATATTTAATTACCTTGCTTAGGTAATTTGAGCTATCTAAACTCTGCTGTTATGTTCGTGCCATAGCAGCTTCTGTTGATTGGCAACAGCACCTAGAATAGTGTCTGGCTGACCGCGTCATACCAACCACTAGCATTGATTTAACACTGGGAAGCCAAGACTATTCTCCCAGCGTATCTTTTGGTAGCAACCACAGCCACCACGATAATTCTCTGGCTTCCACGCTAAGGTGTTGTGTATACACTCATAGCGAAGTCCCCAAGAGAATTACTCAACCATTGCCGGCACAGCTCAACCACCCATCCGAAATGAACCCATGCCTGTGCCGCCAAAAATCCAGTGCCTACTTCACACACACCAAAATCATCCCTTAACCCCGTGGGGTAGGACGAACTCGGCCTTTCAGCAAAGGATCCTGACGACCGCTATATGCACTCAAATCTTCAGAGGCACCAGAAGTAGCCTCTGGTCAGACCTCGCAGTTCCACCATAAAGGCTTCACTACTACTCTCTTTTGAACTCAGGGGCAGTTCTAGGTGATCATGCACCTAACTGACATCAACAGGAACCTGTCTTCCTTTTATAAATATGTGCACATCCTTTGCTCTGTTGCCAGAGATCGGGTAGTAACACATAAGTTATATTGGTAATGTAAAAAAGGTACGTCAATAGAAAAAGCCACATTACCCCAGCTGGGGCCCCGGGATTGCCAAGCCCGTAGTCAAAAATAGACTCCCCTGGTGGGAACAACGAATAACAAGGTTTTAAGAAGAGATTGCACCAAATGCTTCAAAAAAAATATATTCATTTAAGTGTACTGGCATCAGAGCTTTAAAAGTTTAAGCGAGTCAACCTCCCTCGAAATAAGATTAATTCCGCTTTTTAAAGATTATTGATTAAATCGGCATTAGAAACCACTTAACCCTTGAATTTTTAGTATACCAATAGCATGTCTTCGGAATTTTTATGAAAAACAGTACGAGTAGCACTTTTAGAACCGTTTAAACAACAGGGCTGGTTCAAATCATGTACATAAATGTTCGTCTCTAAGTTCTAATGTAAGTCTTTCACTTAAAATTTATTTGCTGGTGGTTCAGCGTTGACTATATGCATTTCATTGTTGCTGTAACAAATCGTCAGTGATTTTTGGGAAAATTTCCCTTATTGTGATTGGCGTTGTCGACGTCACATCAAGACGACAGTAAAAAAATTGTCACTTATCTACTCTTTGTCGACAATTGACTACTATTAACGTGCTCCATTAATTTACTAAGCCTTAGAGATTAGTAAGAAGCCAATTGTTGGCAATAAAGAGTAGACAAGTGGCAATATTTACTGTCGCCTTGATGTCACGTTGACGACGCCATCCAAAATAAGGGGTTTATTATTTGTGAATTCTCAAATAGTTTTTGAAAGACTGTGCATAAGATAAGAGGTTTGTGACTGTTCGAAATGTGCGGCTGAAGTCTACTGACGATTTGTTACAGCAACAATGAAATGCGCTACCAGCAAATAAATTTTAAATTATAATAAACTTATAACAATATGTAGAATAATATATTTTGTAAGTCCTTAACTCTTGGAAAACTCAAAATTATTTTTTTTTTCACCACAAATTAGCCAAAACTTCAAATCCATATAAGATCTAGTTTCTTTCTTATTAAAATTCTTATTAAGAAAAGATTCCTACTAGACATTTCATTAAAAGCCAATTAAAAAGTTCTAGGAAAATAATTGCTATAAAATTCTATTTCTATTCTATAAATTTTTGAATACACTAAGGACCCGAAATTTGTTGGGGCACAGTGAAATTTACTGCACAAAAGGTTTTCAAATGCAATTGTTTGCAGCAAGAAACTTGTTTTGGCTGTATGATAATGCACTCAAACCAAACGTGCAAAAAAAGTTAAAGAATTCCCAAAATGTGTTCATATATTTCAAAAGTTATCCAAATCTTCGAACACAAAGTTAATTTAACATTTTTCGGTATTGATTTTGCTTTATATGTGTTTCATGTTAATTCGACATAGTTTACAGTAACCTGCAGAAATATACTTCCTCTTTTTGGAATAACTTTATTTAAAGTTGATTTAATATTCCAGTACTGTTAAATCAAAATGAAGAATCATGTTGATTCAAAGTTGAAACAACTTAAATTCTATTTAATGTAGTATTTTTGTTTTATTTATTATTGGCCTTAATATCCTTTCCAATAAAAATTTCTGCACGTTGAAATTTGCAAAAAAAGCGATAAAATCCGCAAATGAAATAGCTGCCAAAAAAATATTTTTTGGAGTTCTTTCATGGGCGATGAAATTTGACAATTATTTCACTTTATTTGGGAATTATTTTATTCTTCAAAAAAAAGCTGGGTTTTTATAACGAAACAATTTGGAAGCTTGTATAACTTGTTTGGGCTTATTTCATTATTTTTTTTATAATTTCTCAAAAACTTTTTCCTTGGAGGTATGTCTTCAAGCTAAACCGGTCGCTTCCCAAAGGATTTCAGCATTCTCGGCCTCAAGAATTTTTTGTTCTCAGGTATGTCTCATACTGGCTTCTCTTTCAAAAGCTTTTCTGCATTGCCAGTCATTGGCCAGGCTCAAGGATTTTTTTACTGTTTGAAATGTCCTATACCGGCTTCGCTTCTCAAAGCTTTTCTGCCATCCTCACATATTTTCTCCTACATTGTTTAGGGATTTCTGGCTTATTTCATATATTTTAGATTCTATATCACTGGGAACTATTTTATTTATTCGCTGGCAATTAATTTATTATGAAATAGGTCCCAATATTTGGGCTTTATTTGATTTTCATTCTTGACAGTAATTGAATTTTTTGGACTTATTTTTATATGTTTTTTAGAACCTATTTCATTGGGAGTTATTTTATTGGGAGCATGTGATTTGGACGCTATTTCATTCAACATTTTATTGCTCCGCTCGCATTGATCTGATATTTTGGAAACTATACTTAAAATGTATGAATGTTTTGTTATTTTTTTACTCGCCGATAATGTAAAAAAAAACAATAAAAACCTACAAAACTGCGATAAAAAATTACAAACCGGTTTTAAGACTGATTAAACAATTCAACCTGAAACGAAAGTGGGCCTAACCAGCTCAAAAATTTCTTTTCCGGAAAAACCCCGAACTATACATAACAAACCGGTTCCGAACAGGATAAAAAAAGGCGATATCTGACACTGGTAATGCAGCTTTCCAGTGGTAAAAGAATTTTCAAAATCGGTTTAGCGATTTTAAAATCCGTATCAAGTATAAAAAACCGGTTTTGAACCGGATAAAGAATAGGCTATGTTTGACGATGGTAATGCAGCTTCCCACTGATTGAAGAATTTTAAAAATCGGTTTAGCGCTTTGAAAATCCGTACCAAATATAAAAAAAACAGGTTCCGAACCGGATAAAGAATAAGCTATGTTTGACATTGGTAATGTAGCTTTCTATTGGTGGAAACAATTTTCAAAATCGGTTTAGTGGTTTGGGAATGAAAGCGTAGCAAACAAACAAACAAAGTCACTCTCACATTTAGGACCCAATTCATAAAAAATATTTTGATTTTATAAAAGGTTTATTAATCAAATTTCCAGAAATATTTTGATGAAGGATTTATTTAAATACAAATTTTAATATAAAGCACTCTCAAGTCATTCCTTACCGGCCGGCATAAATTATTTCACTATATTTTCCACAATATTTTTTTTTGCTTCATTTTGCCTCAAAACTTTAATATAACCCGCATGTGTGTGTGTGAGAGTACTTTTAAAAGTATCAACATACTAAAATAAGATTAAGCAAAGATTATGCTTGCTTGCTTCAACAATTGAAACTTTATTTTGAAACCATTTCATACCACAGCCAAAAAAAAAATAATAATAATAAGGAAAATTTTTAAGGAAGAGGCAGAAGGAAGACGACGAAAGAAACCAGAAATCAAGTAACTCAGAAAAAGAAAAACTTTGGCGTTAAAAATTTTTCCAATTTGATAAATTGTTATTTGAACGAATGAAATGCATGCAGTCAGGACGAAGAAAAAAAGAACATTAAAAAATATTAAGTTTTTCTTTTAACTGCCAAACAGAAAAGTTTTCATTGTTTTGGCTGGGGCGAAAATGAAACGTTTATGGAATTAAGAATTGAATTAAGTCAGACATTGGAAGAAAAATAACAAACAAATTGATAAACTTAAGAGAAATATTTCTGTTAGAGATGAAATATTAAATGTAATGAATATTAGATGTATTACTAAATTCAGAAAAAATATAGCTAAAACCGATTTCATTAAGCTAACTAGATTCAAAATAAATCATTGCTTATTTTCATATAAATATTTAGTGAAAAAGCCACAACCTCCATTACGAAGTTGTGGGAAACTACTAAATGTATCTTATAGACATATTTGATAAATAGGAAGAAATGCTTGATTGAATATAAAATAAATAACAAGAAGTTCTCACAAAACAGAGTGAAGCCGAAGAGTTAAGCCAGAATTAGTTTTTACTTAAGGCTGGGTTAGCCGAACGTTGCTGTACCGTACCGTTGCGTTCTGTTAGCACGTTGGTGCAATTATAGAACACTTAAAAACGTGCGTACGCTTTATGCTAGGAACACAACTAGGACGAACGTCGAATTTTTCGGTGCGAACTTTCGTCATAAAAAATAAAACACATTTGTGCATATGAAAATGAACAGCAGATCGCCGTACAACGAAATTCGTCGTGCGTGACGAATACTGAGATAGATTTATTTCTAATTTGCACGCCGACGAACGACGAAAAAACAATTTTCTCTCTCTATCTCTCTCTCTCTCTCTCTCTCTCTGTCTCTGTCTCTGTCTCCGTCTTTGTCTTTGTCTTTTTACACACAACAACCAACTTTATCAAATATAAGAGAGGAATTCGCTGAGTAAATTCGTCGTTGTTGTGCTTCACACGACGAATTTACGCACTGAACCAGCGTGACCGTTTGACAGACTAAAGTGGCAAATTGCCACTTTTTATCCCCCTTTTTTTAGGGTGAGTTATATAAAAGCACATAAAAAATAAAAAGTTAAGTGTAGTTTCCTGTTTTTTTTTTTTAATTTTGCCCCTTTTTTTCATAAATTCCTTTTTGGTGCCACTTTTTGAAAAATGTCATCGGTCACCCTGCACTGAACTCTTATCGACGAATTCGTCGACGTGGACGAAATTCCTCGTTCGTCCCAGTTGTGTTCCTAGCGTTACTTTGTTTTGTTGTTTTAATATGAAAAAGGAACAGATGTTCACAAAACAGTGATGGAAATAAAAAAAGTTCAAATGGTGACTCTAGCGAAGAAAGAGTACCTAAAATATGTAAATGCTACTAAAACTGTATCGAAGCATGTACATAAGAATAAATATGTTCATACCCTGTCGGAAATTGCGTTAACTTTAAACTAACTTTAAGCTAACTATTTCGCAACTAGTACTTACTGACACTTGAATTACTTTTCATTGTAATCAACTGACTATTTTTACATTGCGATGTCCTAGGCGGTATTCAAATGTCTCACTCCGCATTACTTTTCAGGTAACTTAAAGTTAGTTTTTTTTTTAAATCACCTGGTAGTCAGTAAATTAAAAAAATTTTTCCGGTGTTCGAACATGTATTATCACACGTTGTGTACTCAACGCGCTACCACTCGGCTAAGGTACCATCTAAAATAACAACAGCAAAATGTTAATATAAAACTGAAATGAGTTTCAAAGTAGCTGAGAATAAATTTGTTGGCTCTCATCAAATTCGATTACGTACTCAACTTAAAAGTTAATTTTGGGTTTGTTCTGGATGACTTTGCAGCTAGCTTTTAGTCAGTCTAAGGGCTAATAAATCAGTCAAAGTTTAAACGCTGGTTTAGTTAAACTAAACTCAAATTTATATGTAGTTTAAACTCAACAGGAGTAAATCAGTGAACCATACCTTATGTGTAGTTTAAAAAATAATATTGTGGCAGCACTAGAATAAATGTCAAAAAACAGCTGTTTTGCAGCAGGCTATCAAATCTTTGCACAATCAAAAAGGAAAAAAGTTGAAAAATTTTAATTAAAGATCGCCAAATTTTACTGAGAAAGGAATTATATTTATGACTGGCGAGGTAGAATAGTATAAAAGAATAATAGAGTGTAAGAAAACAACTCGAACAGGATCTGAAGAAAAAGTAGAGGCTTGGAAAAAAAGTTGAGTGGTCTTTTAATGCAAAACATACGGTCAGTAAGTAACAAAACCATATGGCCTGTATTGGTAGTTTAAACGCCCAATTTTATGCATTTAGAGATGGTTTAATACTGTATTGATTTATAGGTTTGCTAGTTTAAACACATTTTAAACCAAAAATGGAGATTAACTTGCACTGATTTATTAGCCCTAAGAAAAGTTTAATATAAGTTAACTATTTTTGTAGTCACCCTGTAGGGATTTGAGCTAACTTTAAAGTAACGAATGGTTAAGCAGAGACGAGTGAGAACTGACTCAAAAGCTAACTCATTTTACATGTTAAACGCTATTCAGTTTTTCAACATAATGTCTTCAGAACGAGTCAGTACTCACTCACGCTGCATAAATTTCAAATAACCACAAGTTAGCTCATTTCGAGTGAGGTTTTGGCTGATACGAGTAAAATGCAAGTGCACTATTAGTTAGCTGCGAACTAACTAATTAATAGTTGGCCCATTAAAAAAGAAGGTATTTTTTTAGCTAACTATTATTTTTAACTTATTAATGATTAACATTTTTAGTCAACTTAAATTTAAAACAATTTTAAATTTTTTAGAGACGAGAATGGGTATCGAACCTTGATCGCCATATAAAATAAAGACGGTACAAAGTTAACATAAACATGAATTTTATGCTGACATCTTCTCGTACATATAAGTATGTATATATGTATTTATATACATAAGTATGTATGTATATACACATGTATATACACATATTATTATTAATAAAAGTACCGAAAAACAGAGCCAAAATACCCCCATTCGATTTAACACACAATATTACCATCACTGTGCGATTCAGTAACTTTTAACTAACCGACAATCGTAATTTTTGTCTATATGTACATGTTGTCGCTTGCAATAACGATTGTGTGATTCTGTATCTTCTTCTTAACGATAGTACGCAGCTGTCGATAAAATTAGGAGCGCATAAATTGTTGTGGCTTAAATAACGACACAGCTGACATTAACCTACAGCGAATATAGTTTAAAATGTTACTGAATAGCAAATTCGATAAATTTTCGTTATAATGGCTTTAACGATGCGATTATCGTTAAAAGAAGTTAGTGAGTCACACTAGTGGTTTACAAACGTCACTTAACAACGTTAGCAAATTCTATTTTATACAGATTCAGACGTGCCATCAACGTTACAGTAAATTTCGGTAATCATTTGCATTGTTTTCAATCAACAAAAACGATCAGCTGTTTCGTTAGCGTACGTGGACGTTCCGCTAATTCTGCCTTTACTGTTCTATTACGAACCAGCTGACTCTTTTTTGTTTATAGAAATCGTATACAAGTGACAGCACAAATTAAATAAAAATTTTATTGAAATATATTATGATTGCGCTTTTTGAATTAAAAAAAATTAGTTTTTACCAACAAAAAAAAACATAAAATTATATTAAAACATAACAATGGACGATACAAAACTCATCACATTGGTGGAAAATGTGACGCTTCTGGTCTCAAACTTACTAGACAATTAGAAAAAGTAAGTTGTACTAAAATTTAAAAACAGAACTGCGCACCACAGAACAGCAACAGAAAGAAACGACTATAGCTAAGAAAGCTGAAATTTGGTGTGTAGGTTCTCCTTACAATGTATAGATCCACTAAGGGATTTTTGGAAAGTCGAATGCTAAGGGTGTAAAAAGGGGTAAAAAAGGGTAAAATCATTACCTTTATATCTCGGAAACCACATTATATAGACTAAAAATTCTAAAAACACACAAATGTTGCTTAAAAATAAGCCGACACGTGGTTGGTACTTTTTCGATATGTGTACTTTTAGGGATTAAAAGGGGGTAAAACTGAATTTTAGTACCTTTTTTGCACTCGACACATCTTTTAAATTATTCAACGTAGCAAAAAGCTTTTTGGCGCATTCCTTTCTTCTAGACAGAATCTTGAATGGATTTTAGTACTTTTTGAAAATTTGCTTTTATAAGGGTTAAAATTTTACCAGTTTTCCGTACTTTTTTGTTAATGATAAGGTTCATGTGATATACATGTAATAATAAGGTAGAGAGCTGAAATTTGGTGTGTAGGTTCCTCTTCCAATTAATAGATCTACTTAGAAGGAACTTTAGGAAACTCGAATGGTAAGGGGATAAAAAGGGGTAAAATCGGTATCTTTATATCTCGGAAACGCCATAGACAGATTAAAAATTCCAAAAGCATACGAATGTTGCTAAAAAAAAATAAGCCGACACGTATTTGGTACTTTTCCAATATGTGCACTTCTAGGGATTAAAAGGGGGTAAAAACTGAACTTTTGTAACTTTTTAGCACTCGACACATCTTTTAAGTATTTGAACAAAGCAGAAAGATACTTAGCGCGTTCTTTTCTTTAAAATCTCGAATGAGTTTTGATAATTTCTGAAAATTCGCATTTGAAAGGGGTAAAATCCCACCCGTTTTCCGCACTTTTTTTAATTACCTTACGTACCTTGTATGAAATACATGTAAAAACAATTCAGTATTAATTCCTACCGCTCAGTAGAACCTGGGATAATAAAACGTATGTTTTTTCGAAGGGCTCAAAGAAGTACCAAAAAGGGTAAATACGATGCTAAAAATTTTAAATTCAGAAGAATTCATACAATTGAAACATTTTAAATTTTAGTTAAGTTTTATTAACTAATATAGTATAGTAGTGTATTCTTGAACGCTCTCAGCAAGGGGTACTTTGAATGTTTATTTGGTACTTTTCAAGAGATACTTTTCAAAAAAGGTACTTTTCGAAAAAAGTACTTTTTTGGAAAAAGTACTTTTTGGAAAAATTACTTTTTATAAAAGGTACTTTTTGGAAAAAGTACTTTATAGGAAAAATAACTTTTTGGAAAAGTTACTTTTCGGATATATGTACATGTGTAGTACTTTTTGAAAAACAAATTATTTTCGGAAAATGTAGTTTTTGGAAAAAGTACTTTTTGAGAAAGGTACTTTTTTAAAAAAATTATTTTTTTAAAAAGCCACTTTTTTGAAAAACGTACTTTTTGGGAAAATAATTTTTTGAAAAGGTACTTTAGAAAAAGTATTTTTTTAAAGATACTTTTTGGAAAGCGTATTTTTTGAAAAATGTTTTTTTTGGAGTGACCCTATTATCTTTCTTTGAGCCACCGAATTCCCATGATGAAGCCCCTGATGTCCTCTGATGACGAGTTTCGCGACACTATCATAATCAATTTAATGGGACAGCAAACATCCTATATTCGTTAGAGGGAACTATTCTATTCTGTCTTGAAGAAGAATTGTGGCAAAAAACAAGCGAAATTAAAAAAAACTGGACAAATCTGGATTTAACTATATATGAAGTAATTTTTTTTTTTAAGAATAAATTTATAACAAACACAGAAAAACACAAAACATCCACTTGCAAAAAAGCAGAATGAGATTAAAAGTTTAGTAAATCATCAATTGTGTTATCGGGTATTCTTAAAACACCCCCACCCGAAAATTGTTCTTGATAATATATAGTTTTTATTTTTATATAGTTTTATAGTTTTTAATTTTACGTACAGTTTCATTTCCGTTTGCGGTATTTTGAGGATGCCAGATTAATAACTTTGAAGATGCCAGATGATTGATTAATCTATACAGAGTTATGTCACAACAAGAATGTTGTAAGAATCTTATTGTTTTGCCGCTTGATAATAATTTTTTGTTGCGTATGTAAGAAGTGATTTTGTTTTAATAATCTGCACTTGATAATTTTTAATATTATTAACTGATTTTACTTTGTAGTAAATTGGCTTACAGAAATTTTAAATAATTGTATAAATAAATTTCTACTAAAATGTTTGCTCGTTTAAAATTTTTTGTTTTGCTCCCACAAACTTTTCCTACTACTCTATGTTTGTATTCCAATCATCATCATCATCTTGTTGACATTAGCATATCAAGCACTTTTGATTTTATATATTTTTTTTTAATAAAAATAAACATATTTTTTTTTACTTACTCAAGCAACTTTCTACTTCAAACAATATTGTTTTTTCCCTTTCAATTTATTTGATTAACTGCATTTGAAATGGAATTCAAGAAGCAAAAAATATCAGCAACATTTAAGCAAAATCATTTAAAAAGATTCTAAAATATTTGCATAAATTTTATTTCACTAACAAAATAACAAAGAAAAGAAACGAAAAACGCCAAAGGAAAGTATAAAGGATTTTTTTATGTTTAAATGCTTCAGGTTGTTTGAATTGAATTGTAATTGGGTCAGAGTGTTTTTCCATACGAAAGAGCACACATTTTACTAATGAGGTGGAAACTTTATGTTAAATACCATTTTCATTAATACAAGTTCATCAAACCCTTAACTGAATTTTACTTTTTTCCTATTACTTGAAAAGTAAATTCTATAATTTCATAATTTTTTGGTTAAGACAAATAGTTAAATGAAAAAATTTTGTCTACTCGATTGCTGAGAAAAAATTAGTAATGAAAAAATATTCCGAAACTTGGAGAGTTAAAATTTGTTAAGCTTCTTATAAGAGTTTAAGGAGTTTGATATTTTAAAGAAATATTAATGAAGTGAAGAAAATTTAGGTAAATAGTTTTCTGAGTTATGGTTTTTAATGCAAAATGTATTTATAGCAAATGTAAAAAAAAGATAGTGAATATATACATATGTATATCTAGGCTGTACAGGGTTCAAAATTGGAAGAGAAAGACCGCTCTGCTCTAATTGTGAAAACTTCATACAAGACTGTGATGCTGAATAATAGTATTTGTTTCTATATTTATAATTTGATCATTCTAAAATTCGTATCGCTTTGTAAGCCAAATTACAAATGATAATTATAAATGAAGAAATAACACCAAAGTTAATATTCTGACAATCACGTAGTAGAATGGAACAACTAGCTGTTTTCGAAGGCCCCTATACCTTCATCATCGCCCTGAAGGAAATGTCGTTGGTGAAAACGTACTGAGTCGCTTTTGACTTTGTCACCAGTACTATTCCCTAATTATTCCCCATACAATAATTTGTGCTATAGACATTTAGCATGTGCTTGTCATTGAAAATCTAGTAGTAACACTAAAACAATTGACTAGTTAGTGACTACATAGTTCTTATAGGAACATGTAGACATACCAACCAGACATTTACTGGTACATTTCTATACCTTAGGTACATACAAATTTATGTATATTGACAAATTGTTGCAAAAACCACCAGAAATACACCACATCTATTTTCTCTCTTTCTTTTATACTGACGAATAGAAGAGAATTTGTAGACAATGTAACTACTACTAAAATTTTAATAGTGACATAAAGACACTTTACCCCAGTCTGACTGCAGGGCAGTGTTTGGTCCACTGTGTGTGGTGTCAGTTGATGTAGATTTCTGCAATTTGCTAAAAGCTTTTTTGTAATCAACGCTCAAGTGTACCAACTTTAAGTTTGGAACATTGCCATTGTAAAGAAAAAACGACAAATTTGCTGGAAGCGTTTTCGTAATGAAAGCTCAATTTTACCAACTCTAAATTTACAAGTCTTTTCATTGTAAAGAACAAACGACAATGGCAAGAATGTTGTAAAATTGAGGTTTCATTACAAAAAAGCTTTCAGCAAATTGTCGTTTGTCCTTTACAATGGCAAGACTGTTGTAAATTTAGAGATGGTAAAATTGGGCTTTCATCACAAAAAATTATCAGCAAATTGAATACGATGAATTAAAACAATTCACATATTCCATTTGCACTAGAAATTGTATATTTGAATCAGAAATCTACATCAACTGACACCACACACAGTGGACCAAACACAAAAGAATGCTGATGACGAAGGTGAAGTGGCCTTCGAAAACAACTAGTTGTTCCGTTCTACTACGTGTTTGTCAGAAAATTTACAATTAACTTTGGTGTTATTTCTTCATCAATAATTATCACATATAATTTAGCGATATGAACTTTAGCCTGATCAAATTATAAATATAGAAGTAAATGAAGTTCGAACAATAATAATTAAAATTAACTTAAATAGTATTTGTTGTTTTTAAAAGAGTTTTTAGCATAATGTGATTGTAGTTTTGTAATTCACAATAACTTGTTGAAAGTTTGTTTATAAACTTAGGTGCTTTGTAAGCTTCTTTTTAATTGTGGTTGAAGTCTACTCATGTGTTGCCTAGCAGCCGAAACGCGTCCAGACTTGCTAAGCCAACTACAAATAAATTTTTTAAATTCAAATCAAATCTTGTAGAAATATTGACGTATACATCGTTATTGCTTCTTTAAATCAAATAAATTTTTCTAGATGTAGATTTATCCATCAAGGATGATGTTCATGTACTCTATAGCCAAAAAATAACACTACACAATAATTTAAATTTCTTCTCAAAATATTAAGGTCTACTAAAGCTTTTCATTTGACTAAGATCGTAGGTTTCAGGGAAAATGTCAACATCATAATTTTGTCTGATTTGCATTAGTGTGATATTATGTAAATTGTTGGTGTTGTTGGACTGTTTAAGTGATGAAGGCACTGTTCTGGTCACTGATCACTAACGATATAAATTAATACTGATCATCTTTCTATACTTATCTATATCACAAAGTCCTCGTTTGTTGGTATTGTATAGTATTAATAAATTGGCTGTACAGCAGCTACAAACGCATATACTCGGATTTTTGCATTTGTTCTTGTTTCTTTGCAAAGTAATACTCCTTTTAGACACGGAAAGTTTACTTTGCAAAGTCTTAATTCAGCTGGGAGATAGACAGACAAAGATAGTATTTCGCCCTCTGTCTTTCACACAGCTGAATTAAGACTTTGCAAAGTAAACTTTACGTGTGTAAAAGGGGTATAAGCAGCCAGTATTGTTTTAGCCGAGATTTGATTGGCTGTTGTGCTTTAGTCGGTGTGAAAGCCCAAAGCTCTATTGTAAAAGCTTACACATTGTGCATATGTTTTGGACGTAGCTGATGTAAAGGTTAGAAAATTAGTACATCTACTCTACAACGGAGGCGCTGCAAGATTGATCTAAATATTAATAAAAACGCGTAATATCAGAAAAGAATTAGCCTAAATCAGACAAATTGTTTCACAAAATTTCACAACTTAAAAAATTCGTTGGAGCCAAATTACCGCATTCGTCGAACGAATTTTATGTGTAGCTTATATTGCTTAAATCAAAACTGTCCGGATTATGTCTTTCTATACGCCATGTAAACTCTTTAGCCCTTTTGTCTATCTTATATTTCAAGGGCGAAATTTATTGCAATTTCAATTGCGATAATTTTCATCTTGAATTCATCAAATGGTTGAAAACTACTTCAGTCGATATGCTTGCAAAGTAGCTTGTATTCATATACAAGTGCATGTTAAACAATTTCATTAATATTTAAGTAAGCGAGAGATTATCAGAGCTTCAATTCATTAAGTATCTTTAATATTCAAAAGCAATCACTTCATTGTTTAATCGTTGCAATAATCGTGTAATGACGTACGTACAACCTCAACGTGCGTATGCACACTCGCAGATTTGAGTTTAATACACGCTTTAAAAGATAAAATACTTAACTTAATGTATACTTCATTAATTAGGTAGAACTTGTATAAATAAATCTTAAATGGAAATGCTGCTTTCAATTACTTACACAAAATTAATATGTATTCTCATCTGTATGCTCGCATACAAATTTTCGCTATAATGGCTCTCAAAAGAAAATGTATGTGTATTAAATATAATTTTGAATAAAAACAGAATTATATTTAAATTTTTAGCAAAAGTTATATATTTTTCTCTGTGGCTAGTGTTATTAGTTTTAAGCTGCTTTAAAATGTTTAGCATTAAATATATACGAGTTTTATACAGGCAAAATACTTTGTCGTTTGAAAAGGATTGAACATGTCTAACAGCCATCCCTAAACAAGGGCGGAAACGCTGAAATGCCATACCTAAACAAAAGCGGCAACGTTATGTCAAAACGATAAAACAGGGTTATCAAACCAATAAATAAAACAATCCTGATTATTTTAACACCTGGATAGACGACATTGTTGTTTGTGATTTTGTTATTAAAATTTTGTTATTTAAATTAAAATAAAATAATTAAAGTTTGAAAAAATTAGTCATTTAGAAAATTTGGAAAACTTGCTTGTGTTTTCTCAAAACCCTTCAAGTCGGACAAAAAAATCTTTTTTTCTCATTAATAATCTTTTTTTTTTGTGATTTTACTCAAAATATATTAATATGCATTGATTTTACTCAATTTAAATTTAGAAAAAACTTATTTTTTTTCAAATGAACTGAACCCTACAAGAATAATATCAGTCAATTGACCGGTCATTTGACCGGAAGTCATGTAGGTTATATTAATCATTGCGTATAACAAAGTTTCTATCACATTATTAAGGACAAAATGAAAACTGTGATGTAAGCTTTTGTGTACGTGTGATGTTGCACCTCTCTCTAACTAATGAATGTAACATATAGTCGAACTGCTCACTCCAGTGCTTTTTACTAATCAATTATAATATTAATATTAATTCGACTGATCATAATTGAATAATTTATCTCCCATATACTGACAATAAATATAATTTTTATTATTTTAATTGATTTTTGTTTATTTTAAAAAGTCAATTCAAATTATTCAAGTAAATAAAATATTTAAAATTAAAGACAGAAATAAGCAGAAACAAAACAGAATAACCTAGGCGGTATCTAGCCCTCTTCACACCTTTTCATTGCCCACACATCTTTCTTTTAAAAGAAAATATAGATTAACTTAAATTTTGTAAATTTCTTTTATTCACTATTGTTTTTACTTATCTTTTTTAACACTTATAAATTTTAATTTTCATAAACTGAATGACTGTTTTTAAATAAAATTCGAGTTATAAAAGTTTTGGCATACATATGTATGTATATAAGATGACCCACTCTAACATATATGCTAGAGTAGAGCAATTATAATTAATAAATAAATCCATCATCACTTCCGATCGAATGACTAGTCAATTGACTGTCACTATTGAATTCAATGTAAAATTGTTGCAAGTGTGTTAGTGAAAAAATTTTGTTTGTGAAACTAGTCATTCATTTCTTGTAGGGAACAAACGTAAAGGTAAATAACACAAAATATTTACTGAATAGAACATGTATAAGATAAATATACATATGTATGCACATAATTCATACTTTTAATGAAGGAAAGAAGAAAATGTGTCAGTACTTTAGTCAAAAGGACATTAAATAATAAACTAAAAGTATATTTAATACTTCATATCATATTCTTAAAAATCTTATTTTTAACAAAGAAATGTTTTAGTATTTTTAACATCCCGAAAAACTTCGAAAATTAGATAAATCTTCACATATGGTAACTCTGATGATGGCAAACAGAAGGCAATTGTTTTCTTTTGCAACTAACTTCATTGTAAAACGCGTTGTCAAAATCGGTTTTTCCAATAGCAAAGCGTTGCCGTCGCGTTGCCGCCGCGTTATTTCCGTATGCTCCATACAAAATGTATGGACATGATAACTTTTGACAGCTAAAAAACGCTTGCCGCCCGTGTTTAGGGATGGCTGTAACAGGAAGTTTAAACTAATTTCACTTCAATGGTTTTTCTACTATTTAATTAATTGACATTTAATTAAATGCATAGAAATATTTAATCAATTAAATCTCTCTAACAAACAATGTTTCTAATGTAGGCAGTATTTTTTGGGAAAAAATAAAATTTTAATTATAAAACTCATTTTATTTGCTGATGATTTTCAATTTTAATTTTGTTCATTTGAATAATTAAAAATTAAAATTTAACAAACATGTTTAGCGTATGCCCAGGGGCATATTGGAAGTGAAAGAGTCGTGAAAGTTGCTTTGAAATAAAAACAAATAAATTTCAATAAATAAATCAGGATTTAATTTGACATTAACGAGTTTGGGAATTAGTTTTGTATGTGCTAAGAGCATAATAGAACATGGATTGATAATAAAATGTAGTTGCAAATTCAGGGATAGTCTATTTGGTTGTTTAGTTTACGCATTTCACTGTACAAGGAAATCAATCCTTTTTTCATGACTGATTATGGCACAGGAGAAAGCGCTTTATGTAAGGAGGGTTTAAGCTCCCTTCCTGCCTTTTTTGACATTTGTGACCATATCATTTTATTTATTTAATACTATCGAGAAACAATTTAACTCTGCAACTCTTCTCTGTATGAGTCCTTTAAGAAAAGGAGTGAAAAAAAGCCCTCAAACATCAGGAGCCAAAATGTTATACAAAAATAAATGCAATAAAATTCTGCTCTTAAATGCACCAAAGCTCGAAATTAGTCAAATCTTGAAGTCCTTTTAACCCTTAGGTAAATAATCAACCTAATTACAGTTTTCATCATCAATATCACGTCAGAACAATACCAAACAAATGTGGGCTTGTCTACTCGCTCTCGAGAACCATTTTGTGCTCGACAATGTTGACAATTATAATAAAGGTGAATGTGTTCGACAGTTCAGAAACAAATAATAATATTAATTCCTTTCTTATCTGTTATAGCTATGCTATTTATTGCGCGACACAGGAGTTAGGACGCGATTTTCGTAACAAAAATAATTGACACTATCACAGTCATAGGACTCAGTTATTGTCTAAAACAAATATTTTCTTATAAAAAGGTCTTCAACTTTGTATTTTGAAACGAAAGAAAATGCTTTCGAATTTGTATGCTATTACCATTGCAATTCGAAAACGTTTGCTTTAGTTTCGAGATACAGAGTACACCCCCTGGCCTTCTTTTAGGGTAAATTTATTATCATGCCCGCATTCAACTCCGCTGTCGATGTAAGTGCAATGCTAGTGGAATCTACTGACATCTTAGCTTACTTTGTAAGCGAAGGCGCACCACTTACTCCTCCTCTGAGACTTTTATGTTAAATCTAAATAGCAAAATAAGCGAACGAATCATCACTGACTGCTACTAAGTATTACTGATATCATCGATTACGTAATGGATATTTTTACCACTGCGTAGTTATGACAAACAACAACCATAGCTGAGAAAGTCTTATTACTTTATGACCTATTTGTTTGAGCCACAACAACAATTTTTTTAAACTATGTTAAAATGTTACGACATTATGACACTTAGCACACTGGTGTGAATACCCCAATTATGTTTTGTGTATCAATTAAAAAATAAATTAGTCAAATGTAAACCCATTTACTTGAGTAGTAAAATTTCTTATGTCAGCTGGACACATAGATTTCGTGACAGCTGTAATTTTGTGATGAAAACTTTCCTTTTGCAATGCCAGGAATGTCAGATTATTGGAGTAAGTTTTAAATTTGAAATACATAATACCAAAGCAAAGAATCCAGAGACTAAATCAGAACAAGCTTTGGTTAGTTTTAAAAAGGACAATCAAATCCATAAGGCGTTTACAATTTTGCTCCTTAAGTATATTGAAGACTCTACTAATTTTGAATAAAGAATAAAGAAATAAAAAACCTGTCAAACTGGGTTATAGTGTTTTCACACTGACATGGTTTTAATATAACCTTAAAACCAACTGTTTAAACCTAGTTTTACCATACAAATTGTTTTTGTTAAAACCAACTTAAAAACATTTTTGAATTGGTTTTAAGTTGGTTTTATGAAATGCAACCTTGTTTTCGCTGTGCTAAATTCAGTGCTGCCAAGTTAAAATGACCGGCAGCAGCTGATAATGTTTATGCCAGTGAATAACAATAGATGTCGCTTGAAAGATTTTCAACTTAAAAATGGATACAGCAGCAACAATAATAAAAAAATTATGAAAAAAAGAGTTTTTTGGAAGGAAATCAACGAAAATATTTTCATTGACATCTGGGAAGTGAAAATAGACAATGTGACTGACATCGATCCGCCGATAAAAGAGTTAATTTTGTGATGTATTTGTGCATTTTTTATATACAATAACTTCTTCACTTTGTATTACCAGTTCCATAATTTTAAAATATTTGTTTACAAAATATAAAATAATTTACATTTTAGAACGCATTGTAAAATTTCCGAGTTTTTCATAGAAACAAACAGTTGTTGTACAGTGTGTCAAATAAGTGTTATAAAAAGCAGAAAAAATACAGCAACAAACAAACACATTTCTGCAGGAGATTTATTTTATTTTAAGCAAAGTTATTAGACAGTCCGTGAGTTAAGGCCTAAATTTAACAAACTTGCAGTGTGAATGCAAAATCAGCTGTTTATGGTTTTAACGTTAAAACCAGGTTTTAACTTTCAGTGTGAAAACACTATTGGCTTAAGAACCTAGTTTTATTTCCATTTAAATTATGTCTAGTAATGTGTTGCTTGAGGACCAACGAAATGCATATGACGTGCTTAACCAACAATAAATTAATTTTTTTTATTCATTATACGAGTATATTCTTAAGTTTTTTTTAATCTTAACCCTTAAGATTATCAGGTGTATTTTTTTAGATATTTTACCGCCTGCTTTGACTAGACGCTGGACAGCGATACTAGTAGTGTTCTATTTCTAATAATAAATAGTGTTTTCTATTTGTTCAGCATTTTAGCGATCGAATTTAGCTTTAGCGACTTACAAAATACGGGGGCTGGTCCAGAGCACTGACACTGAAAATGTTCTACATTTGCCTTTTCATCCATATCTTGGCAGCTACGTCAAAATTCATTGTGTTCGACCTTTGACCATTTTGCATGCCTGCAGACAGACACGAGAGTCTAACCTACTGATGAACACCCTGATCACCTGTATACAAGGAACCATTTTTGGAGTTGACAATCACTGCTACAATGATGCTTTTAAAAATATTGATGTTTTTAATCTATGCCAGTTCGCTCCTTGTGCTTGTTAATATACCGTAACTCTACTACAGTACAATGTTACGTTTTGATATTTTATTTGCCAATCGGTCACAAGCACTAAGTTTGCTCTAGCGAAGAGCTTTTAAGCCGCGCATTACCATGCTCTCTCACTAGTTATCAGTATTACTCATAAATTATACCTAAAACTAAGAACAGTTATTAAGAGCGATTCCCGTCTATACTGTTTTCAGAGTGATTATTTTGAACTGATTATATTCTTTTGTAAAACAAGCAAGTAAAATTTGTTGTTTTAATATGCAAACTACACTCAAATATAGTGTTTGAAAGTACTGTACGGCACCGAATTTTTACTTGTAGAAGGTCTTGTGCAGCCCTCTATTTCACATTTGTGTAACCTATTCAGTGATTTTACTGATACTATACTTGTTGAACATTGAGCTCGTTAGAACGTCTCTCTAATCTAATTATTTTTAAATATATTTTCTCTACTCTGCTGTACATTTTGGCACATTAAAACGGTAACATTGCTAACTTCATTAATATTTGTCCTTCCTATTTTTTTTAAATTAAAAGCTATGATTCCTTTTTTCTTTTACATTTTCGGTTTCATTAATTTTTTTATTTTATTTTTTTTTTCTAGCAAACAGAATCAATTATTGCTTCATTTTTATTTCTGCTTCAATCAACATGGCAGACCAATTTCAAAGCGGAAATAACGTATCATTAAAGTGGGTGTGCCTCAATTTCCTACATGTTCTACTATGTCTGTGGCACAAAAAAAAACATATTTTCTATGTGTATATTTTTAATGGAAATAACGTAAAATGTTTTCTTTTACATACAAATTCATGCCATGTTGGTTACAATGTATTACTTAAATTCTTTATATATTTTTTTGTGTTAATATTCTTTGTAGATGTGTCGGAGATTTCAGCAAAATGTTTTGCAATTTTCTGATAATTTCAGTTTCACAGTTTTTATAAATTCATTTCTCTTTTAGCTGTCCTTTATGCTTCCAACGGAAATTAACTATATGAATTTTATTTTTTTGACATGTTCAATGATATAAAAAGGAAATTTCATTATTGATGTTGCTGGCTGCATAAACGTTTTATACGTCTTTCAGTAACAATATTTGCTATGTGTGTTTTTTTTTTCTCCAGACATGCTGCCGGCCATTCAACTTTATTAAAATTGATTTATTAAAAAGCAACATATTGTATTTCCATATGAAGGATCTTTCAATAGGAACATCTGAACTTTGACAGCTGGTAGCGGCCATTTTGTTCTCCTGTGCTTTGACAACTTACCATACATAAAAATAGCATTAAACGATGCTTGCAAATAATAAAGTTATTTTATCAAGTGTTCTTATGTTCGGGCAACGTTCAGAGCGCTACACAGAGAAAAAACTGCCTCATAGAATCAAGAAGATTTTCTCTATGAACCGTTTCTAGGCTAAGGGGTATCCCAGCAGAAAGAAACGAAGATTTTTTTCATAGAGATTCCTTATTGTTTTTATGTGGTAGATCTTATTAATTTTATCAAGAAGAAAACCACATAAAATCAAGAAGAAATCTTATTATTCACAACTTTTTTTACTCAAATTCCGCTATTTTTGGTACCAAAAAATAAACAATCCATAGAGAAAAATTTCTTGATTCTATTAAGTTTTCTTATAAATTGTAAACTATAGGGATTTCTTATTGATTTTATTAGGTTGCCTTATTGATTTTTTCAATAAGGTTTTCTTCTTGATTTTAGTAGGTTCCTATATGAGTATGTGTAAAGCATTTTATTGATATTTTTAATAAGGAAATCTTCTTGATTTTATGAGGTGTCTTGTTATTTCATATCTATAAATAGACATAAAGACAATTTTTTTATGATTTTTTGTATCTGCACAATAATTTCAATGGTTATTCAGGCTGCTTGTTAGCATATTGGGTAGAGTACTTGTCTATGAGGTGGAAGTTTGCTGATTCAATACTTGGTGAGTAAGTTAGTTAAGAAAATAACATAATGTGTATGTATGTATGTATAAATAAATAACATCTACAATATACTACATACATATGTACATATATGGTATAGAATTTAAATGAAAATACATAAGTACAGAGAATAAAGACGCAATTTTTTTTTATTTTTTTATTGAAAAAATCAATTAGATAACCTCATAAAAACTACAAGATTTCTTCTTGATTTTTACAAAAAGGTTTTCTCTATGAAATTAATAAGATTTCCTTATTGAAAAAAAAAACCATAGAAATTTCTTATTAATTTTGTTATATTTTATGAGGTATTTAGTAGGCACTGTTTTCTCTGTGTACGCTTATTTTTCGGTTGCCATAATTATTCTATCGAGAGGGCAATATAGTGTATTGAATATATTTGAGTCGACTGCTTTAGTAAATTATAGGGTATTCATTTGATCGGGGTTTTGTTTTAATCGGTTAATCGCTCGAATATTTAATCGAGGTTTTTGCTTAATCGGTTAATAATCGATTAACTTCGGTATTAATCGGTTAACTGATTAATAAAGTTTTTCCATAAATCAAGTGTTTTTAACATATAAAAATGCTTTAATTATTTATTAATTTGAGTTTATTAGTAAAACAAAAAACACACAAAATAATTCCTAAGCTAAATCAAGCAAAAAAATTCCTAAATAATCGTATGTATCCAATAAAAATTAACAAGTTTGTGAGGTCGTTATATTAGTTACTTCAATAGTTTAAAGAGATCTTCCAACACAATCTTTCAGAAAAATTATTTGGTTGAGACGTTTAGGATTTAAGCGATTCTCTTCTTTAGTTTTGGTAAAACCTGACTTGGAAAAATTCTTATACTTATGGTAGATGTTGAGGAAATCGAAGGCAATCCATAATACAGAATATCAAGTTTCTCAGTAATTTTCCTGGATTTCTCAAAACATATAAAATCATTCATTATGCCACTAGAATCCTGTTTAATTTTTATTTTTCAAATTCTTAACACATCTAATATTTCCTTCTATTCGAGGGTCATCATCGAACTCATACTGGAAGAGCTCAGCGACGAATATTCTGCAAGCAAGTTCATTTTTAAATTTCTTAGCTTTCGCTTTTGTATTGTATTTTTTGGTAGAAGGAAATATTTCAAAGTGTAATAATTGAACTCGTCTCTAATTAAATCTACAGTGGAATCTCCCTTAACGGACACTTCCTATAGGCGGACACCCCCTTTAGACGGACACTTTTGACAGGTCCCGGCAGCGCTCTATTTAAATGTTGTTTTCTCTTGACCGGACAGTCCCCTTGTACGGGCACATTTCAATGGTCACTTCAGTGTCCGCTCAAAAGAGATTCCACTGTAATCCTTAATTGAATATTTGGCACCAGTACTATTGAATTTTATAAAATTTTTAAACAAAGTCTTCATAATTCCCTCTAGTCTTAACTAAACTTTTTTATAGCCATGTGTAAAAATTTTGAAGGTTTACTTCAGTTAAGATCACTGAAAATACTTCTTTGTTTGTATGAAAAATAATTTCTAAACAATCACCTTTTGTAAATGAGACGAAACGATTAATTATTCACACAAAAAAAAGTTGTAATACTACAAAATATGATAATCGATTAATCGACTGAAATTAGCCGATTTAACCGTTAATCGAAAAAATCCAATTTTAGATTAACCGATCAGTTAATCGTGTAATAATTAAACGATTAACCGATTAACGGTTAACCGATTGAATACATCGTCCTACACACTATTTAGTGTGGCTTTTAGACTGATTGCTTCATCGGTTCATATTTCATTCACCTTTATTCCAGTTGTCGACATCGAATCAATTTAACGCACCCGTTATCGAAAACAACTGACTCCTGTTAGGAGGTTTATGCTATTTTCTAGATCTTAGAGAACGGATATAGATTGTTATTAGCACAAAATTTTTCTCGAGAGCGAGTAAACAAGCCCCAATTTTTTGGTATTGTGTTAAAGTGACCTCGATGTCGAGAACTGGAATAAGGGTGATTAAGAACGACGTCAGCGCTGAACGCCTTAGGTCGAATATTACCACTTGAAATTGGCCACTATTGTATGTTATTCAGTCATTGATAACTAAACGAAAACAATCTGCATCTAGTGTATTTGCATTTACCTAACAAATACATTTTTTGCGTTAATTTAAAATAACAAAATTAATAGTTTCATTGTCCTCACACACATTTAGTTTCAATAAATTTAGACAGTTTGTTGTACTTCCTGAAAAATTAAGAAGAAGGACTTAGCATACTTGCCGACAATATATTCTTCTCCCAGGAAATTTATACACAAGATAAAATATGCAGTGCCGAATTATTCTGCATTAATTAAAAAAAGAATTTTTTGTATTAAGATAGTATTGGATTAAACGCTTATTCGGGCACTTCATCTACTTTACGGTCTCCTTAATCATACCACCGAGAGGACTGGTTTACTTAACAAGCAATCAACCCTCGTACGTTGATAAAACAAAAGATCGGCATAAACATCTGCTATAGTGTACAAGAGAATCCCAAACAGTCGATTTGGAGTCGGGCACAAGAACTCTGCCTTTTTCCGACCACAAACAACTTGACGAATTTTGCATCGTGACTTGGGCCTGCAACCCAACTAAATTTAACTGACTTAAGGTAAACGAACATAGACTAGGACATGTGCTCGCTGAATGAATACGAAAGCAGTTGGGAACTAACCAAACGAAAGGAGATTCATGGCGAAAAAGTCACTATTTGGTGTGGATTTTTTTTTTTTTTTTTTTTTTTTTTTTTTTTTTTTTAATAAAGAGAAGTAACACTCAGGCAATTAATGCCTACTACTATTACTAGGTGTTACCTTCTTTAGGAAAGGGATAGTGATAGAGAAGACAGGTGGTGAAGGGAGAGATAGAGGAAAGCTTCATTCTTTTACAACTCTGCTTTTTGCACGTTTTTTGATAATGCAGTGTTGCAGCGCCATCTGGTGTCAAATGAGGCGTATTAAGTTTTTGAAGCTGTGTTTTGTAGCCATTTTATTGATTATTTTACTTCGCCGATGATTTTGCTACACAACGAAGGAGGGCGCTCCGATGTTACATTAGGACTAGTATCTTCTGAAGTCGGTATAGTTAAGTGACCAGTGACTATGCCTTCATCACTTGAACTTTCCTACAACAACTGATACAAAGGGACACTAATGCACATCAGAAAAATGCGTGGTGTTGTTATTCAATGACTGTTGGATACAGGGATTGAACCCAGGACCTTCGATTTTGTAGTCAACGTGCTAACTACTTCAGCCAACGCTGAAAACTGAAACTGGTGGCCCTATATTTCTGTGAAAACGACATCGGCTAGCGATAAACACCGATGGTTACCAACTAATTTTGACCATAATTGGATAATATGGAAATCACAGTGCCGCAACGCTCATGCTATATTTATTTATTCATTCTGCACTGAGGAAGGTGATGCGAAGTGACCACAGAGATAATGGAATTTGATTCCGTTAGACCTTTTCTTTTGGGTTTTTTTTATAAGTCGCTGGTCTAGGTGTATAAGCCACAAACTACGGCGGCCCTCTAATTTAACATAACTCATGATATCAGTCAAATTTAGCCTGATTTATCCGCAAGTCATGAAAATTTTACATTTCGGAAGTGCGCCAACCATCGAAGCCTTTCAAATTAATACAAAATTTCGGTGGTATCACATAAACATACACACATTTTGTTTTATTTACATAAATGTATATGTGACAGCGCATAGAGAAAGGGACCTAAGGGTAAAAAAATCAATTTTCACTTTTTTTTTGATGTGGACAACATCTGAGCATCGAATGAGACCGATCCCATGCCCCAAAAGTGTTCCCTCCCAGAGATATGCGCGTTTTATGAAATTGAAGTCGACGATTCTAAGGTTATGTGAAAAAATTTTCATACTAACAGAGTGATATTCACGATTTAAAAGAATTATAAATGAGTATTTATTATAACTCACAATTAATAATTTCAGAAAATAAACCTGGAATCGAAAAAACGTGAGCAAAATTGATATCAAACTCATGGAAACAGCGCGCTAGGCAGGAAACAGTAAAAACCAACTACACAAAACAAGAGATAGGGACAACCTACGCGCGTGTTCAAGGTTGACCAATACGTTCCTGACGTCATGAGATGTGTCGCTTTTAAATGAGACCAATACCAACACGCTCAGTGATGGTACACCAAAGATACACGTATTTAAATCTTTAAAATTGCTCTCCTGAACATCACCGGTTTTTACCCTTAGGTCCCTTTCTATTTTGAGCGTCACATATGTAGGAAGTGCTTGACGAAATACTCTTTACAATAACCTTTCGATTCATTGATATTTCAATGGCAAATTAATTTAAGATATTTAAATTCATTAACCCTTTTGCTACTTTTGTGAACAGCAACATTCATATCTCTTCGTAGCGATTGACTTTCAGAAACAAAAAATAGTTTCATACGATACGATAAATTGATGTGTTTCTTACATTTACTTTTATCGTTATCGAAAGGATTTCTAATTGTATAAAGGTGTAGAAAAATAGAATAGATTCATATCGAATACAAATTATTTGCTGGGTTTTGTATAAGTTTCTAAGCCTACTTACTACGCCGGCGGAATGCCTTCAACAAGTTGTGATGCGATGCAAAAAAAAACAATTCACGTATTCTATTTTCATTAATAAAATCTCTATATAAGGCTAAAATTTGCACAAAACTAACAGCACAAAAATCCGTGAACGCTGATAGTGAAGGTGTAACGGACCTCCAAGCCAACGCGTTGTTACATTTTGATGTATTTATCAGAATATTGTCAACTTTTTTGCAGTAATTTGTTCCTTAAAAAACGTCACTAATGTAATTTGCCTTCCTCAAAATTAATGTATGCCACAAATTACAAAAATTATTTAACGGAAAATTAAAAAGTATGCACACATCCTCTTAATTAAGCTTAAATTTGTTGTTCAAAGAAAAGCAAATAATAATTTAAAGCTCTTTCTGCTTTCCAAGAATAAAAAATAATACTTAATTTCTCTTTGGTTTTCCTATACAAGCCACAACTTCAATTTTACCATTGAAAGGCCAAACCTTTAGTCGTCAACTCTTCTTCACGCAAAATTTGTTTGTGGCTCTTTGAAATAACTTTCGCCAATTTAATACAAAAGCCGCCTTTGCTATCCTAAAATTATGAGTTAGCGGATTTCGTTGATTTTTTTTACCAATCTTCTTCGAGTGTTATAATTTTAGCCGCAATTACCGCATGCGCCAGCTCAGCAACCAAAAAATGTTTCGTTTTATTAAATGTTGGTATTTCTTTTGGCATAAGTAGTAGTAGTGTGTATTATTGTTTTATTGAAGTGTTTTCCAAGTCCGAGGGTAGCTTCCGAAGTAAATTGATTATTATTCTATGCGTCATATTTTGCACCTTTAATCGTTAAGTGCAAGGGCAAGTTTATTACTCTACGTAGTGCATTCACGCTCCAAAACGAACCAAACTTTATTAAAAAAATATAGTCCAATTTAAATTTCGATCCCCGTGGGCTGGAATACATAGCCTAGCTTTGTATTACATTGGTTAACCACCATAGCTACTCTAGTTCGCTACTCCATGGAGTACTAAATATACAAACACTTTAAATTGGCGATTCTCATAACCAACTGATTTCTGGGCTATCTGAGTTTTAGTTTAACACCAAACATTGTTGGTGTTACAAATGGCCGTCGAAAATAAATGCATGAGTACAACAAAATGGCCAATGGCTATATTACATATTACATAGGCCAAAAAGTTCTCCTATGGACCATGTGGAACAAGAATTTTTGCAGGGTATTTAAAGAATATATCGAGTATCGTCGTTTGATGCCGATTTGGCACACAGATAATTAATTTAAATTTTTGCCTAACGGCTTTATGCTTATTTTTGGCAATATACAGGGTGGGCCAAAATTTACCATGAGGTTTAAAAGTTTAATAACTTTTTCGTTTATATATGTTTTTTTATTTTTTTTTTCAGATTATATAAATAACACTTGGAGAATAAATAATGGAGAGATTCACAACTGAACAAAGAACCAGAATAAAAGAACTTTATTATTTAAATCAGAGATCAATTATTTTAACGCAAAGAGCATATTGTCGACATTTTAACGTCAGAATTTCGCCCTCTGAAGCAATGATTCGTAGGTTCTGGGGTTCTGAAATTTCAAGAGCCATACAATATGGTGTGGGATCACATCTGAAAATATCTTTGGGTCTTACTTCTTCGAGAATGAAGATGGAAGTGCTGTAACCGTAAATGGAGAGCGGTATCGGATTATGATATAAAAATTTTTACATCCTGCTCTTGAAAACAGACCTGGTATGTGGTTTCAGCAGGCCGGAGCCACTGTCCACACTGCTCAAGACATAATGACACTTTTAAGTCAAATTTTTTGAGAGCGAATAATTTCCGAATTTCTGATTTGACAGCACTCGACTGTGTATGTGAACAATCCAGAGACAATCCTTGAACTCAATGCAAACATTGTTGCAGAAATTCGGACGCTACAGCCACAGATTTTAAAAAATGTTATGGCAAATGCTCTAAAACGAGCCCATCAGTGCGAAGCTGAAAACGGTGGTCATTTAAGAGACATTATTTTTCATACTTAGTGTAAAAAAATTACCATATTGTATATTATATAATCTGAGAAAAAAAAGTATAAAATAATTAATAAACGAAAAAGTTATTAAACTTTTAAACACCATGATAACTTTTGGCCCACCCTGTATAATCAACTTACGAGTCGAAGGACCATAAACCACCATACGAAAGAAAATTCACTATTTACCAGTGACTCACGCAACTATGGTGGACACTAGACATTCGAGAGTAAAGGGATGGTATAAATAAAAATAAATAAAAAGAACTAATTTCCCTGAGCAAAATTTTGTCTAAGAATGGTTATTAGTAAAGGTCATGTCAGCCATGTATTAAATTTTTTTTTAAAGAAAAGTAACACTCAGGCAATTAATGCCTACTACTATTACTAGGTGTTCCTTTCTTTAGGAAAGGGATAGTGATAGAGAAGACAGGTGGTGAAGGGAGAGATAGAGGAAAGCTTCATTCTTTTACAACTCTGCTTTTTGCACGTTTTTTTAATAATGCAGTGTTGCAGCGCCTCTCTGATGTTAAATGAGGCGTATTAATTTTTTGAAGCTGTGTCTTGTAGCCATTTCATTGATTGTTTTACTTCGCCGATTATTCTGCTACACAACGAAGGAGGGCGCTCTGATGTTACATTAGGATTAGTATCTGATGAAGTCGGTATAGTTCAGTGACCAGTGACTATGCCTTCATCACTTGAACTTTCCTACAACAACTGATACAAAGGGACACTAATGCACATCAGAAAAATGTGTGGTGTTTTTATTTAATGACTGTTGGATACAGGGATTGAACCCAGGACCTTCGGTTTTGTAGTCAACGTGCTAACTACTTCAGCCAACGCCACCCTTAAGCACTCATCATGACAAGAAAGATTTTAATGAGCTTTTTTCACTCTTCAGCTGGTACAAGTTACATTTATGGATTTCAACTTACGATAGAATTCCTTCCAGTCCTGCTCAAGAGAATTATTTCAAGAGTTGTAAAATGATAAATGTCCAGTTTCTTAATACAGTTATTTAAATCAATGTTAAATTAGAGATGTGTAAATAATAAAAAGTAATTTTTGTATAGTTTGGATAACTCATAAGCTGCGACATACATTGTGCTCATCCAATGCAGTCATGTAACTTGCAAAAGTTTTTAAATTTAGTACCCTGAGTGAAACGGCAATGCACTTCACTACATGCAGTCTTTGGTAGAAATCAAACGTCAAGGCGAGTAATTGGCGCCTTTAAATAACCAATAGCCAGCCAACTATTGCCAGCGACTGTTCCTCATGTTAGAGGCGGCTGAAAGTGGGCGTCGGATCTTGTAACAAGCGGCTTGGTATACAAAACGTGATATACGGATTCTAAGCTAGACCACCTGGAGGCCATGCTGGCAGCCGCAGTTCCAGCAACGTATGCGGTAGTCGAATCAGCTGCTCATCTCAAGTCCTAATTTACACTAAGCTAGTCTTATTGCTAAGCTCATTAGTTTTTTATGAGAGAGAGAGAGAGAGAGAGAGACGAGGGGAAATAAACGTTTCTGTTCCCTCGTCTCTCTCTCCATCAAATTAATCAGCTTAGCAATAAGACTTGCTTGGTGTAAACTAGGACTAAGCCATGTGATTACCGAAAATTCAAGAAATAATTGACGTCCTATGCTCCTTATAGGAACTAAAAGATCTAATATACATATATATAACAGCAAATAACTAAAGGACCTTATTCGGCATTTCGATTTATTTCTGCATATTGTCCTCCTGCATATTTATGTTGAGAGGGAATCGTATAGGAGTGCACTTCGAGTTTCAAGAGTATTCGGCAAGAGATTCAAGGATCTGCGTTGGATACTTGACTTACTTTCTTTAATTAATTAAAAAGTCTCTACTATCCAAATATTAATTGACTGTTTGATATATAATATCCGAGAAGAACCAATCGTTGAATCATATCTCATGAAACGAAGATGCTGTTCACTGGTGCTAAAGCATAAGAAAGCTATTCTTATGGCTAAGTGCACAGTGATCTTTTGCAGGAAAATATAAAACAGGCGGTTATATCCCTTTGACATCAAACCGGGATTCAACGAAAATAATTGTTTAAAATTATGGCGGTTAGCCAAAATTAGAGAACGAGAAGACAACAATTTGTCAGACGTTACCGATTCAGGAACGAAATTTATTAATAAAAGAAGTAACGGGAAGCACAGGACACTGATACCAATGTAGACCTATTGTATCCCCTGCCAGGTGCTAGGTAGGTCTAGATGAGGTGCCCCATCTAGACCTACTCTCCTGATGAATCTCAGGATTGCCAGTGGGCTTAGAGTTGGCAGTTCCTAATCCTCCAATAGGTGCTAGCCCAATTCGCTATATCTTCTGTGGCATAACGCTTCACAGTCCTTCAGAATATGCTCTGGAGTTTCATCTTCGTAATCACAGAATCTGCACAGGCTGTTACTCTCAATGCCAATTTGTTAAACAAAGCAGCGGCTTATTTAAAAAAAAAAAACAAATATTATGATCTAAATTTTTTTTATCATAATGTTTTTTTGTTGTTGCTAAAGGGAAAACTAGGTGTTCTTAAAATCTTAAAAAATGAGGAGAAAAAGCGATTGACGCACTTGTGACAATGCATGGTGTAAACTTCGGTATTTTCCACGTGTTTTTTCCACTGCATGAATATAAATACAATAAACATATTCTGACCATATCTCTTGGCCATTTTTAATTGAATACGACTTCCGATATTTTGTAACCTCATCTGTCTCAAAAGAGATCCAATTGCTAGACTTGGGTCGAATTCGTTCAGTCGCTCATTTTACACAAACCCTAACATCAAACACATTAAAGTTACATGAGTTTGATCATATGATTGTAATTAAAATGACCGTCTGAACGAGTTCCACACATATCTAGATATTTTACTTTTTTCACCGAAGTTTGTGTCAAAAATTAACAAAAAAAAGTGGGGTGAACGAATTCGACACACATCTAGACATTTTACTTTTTTGACCGATGTTTGTGTCAAATATGAACAAGTGAACGAGTTTGACCCTATTGCTAAAATCTAGACTTGGGTCGAATTCCTTCATTCGGTAGTTTTTAACACAAGCCAATGATGAAACCTATTTAAATTACAAGGGTTTGATAGTATTTTTTTTTTTTTTTTTTGTCAAAAACGACAGACTAAATGAGTTCTACCTAAGTCTACTAAAGTCTACCAATTGTGGAGTTTACCTTTCTATCATATTTAGAGGCCGTATGGCAGCCAAGCATGAATCATCTCTGTCTAGAGACTTCTTATACCACAACTTTTTCAATTAAATAATTGTTTCTTTTGCATCTTCTTGTTAAAACCATTTCTACTCCACATCAAAGGTTACCTATTATACATGCCATTGTGGCAAGAAGTATGGAATAATGATTCATCGGTTCACAAAGCTCATCTAACAGCGATTTTTTTCACAATATAACCATGTTGAAACACTAAAATTAATTTTCTCTTAATTCCAAATGCAGCAGTTTTCTCTAAAAACTACGGCGCACAGTGGGGGATTTTGAAAAAAAAACCATCAAAATAATTATGAAGTTTCTAAACTAGCACTTCTTGTTACGTCTCATTAGATATACTCTTTGATGGCTGATATTGTCTTTCTAAACCGACAAATATGTAGTTTATATGCGTAAGCTTTATGTTTGAGATTATCCCACAAGAAAAAGTATATAAAGTTTAAATTAAGACTGCGTGGAAGGCAATTTATGCCAGCTCTTCTAAAGATCAATTTTCCTGAGAAGTCAAGCCTTACGAATTGCATCCAAGGTTTTAATCCTAGGATGCAGCTTTGGGTATTTTTGTAAAATGCAGTATAAAGACAATCTGTACGTTCTTGAAGATCTTGGTCATTCCATTTCTGGTTTTCAAACTTTTTGATCGAACAAGAGGTATGCTTGGAATATTATTTAAGTGATGCAAAATTCTAATGTGAAAAAATATCCTTCACGCTGCAGTCACCGAATTATAGTTTTTAAAAGCGACTGAATTGCTAGGGACGACACAACCGATTGATAAATCCATTCCCCTCAAATTATTTGCAATCACGCAGTAAGCTAAACATGTACATATATATGAACATATATTAAAGTGGAGCACATGCCAAGCAGTGTTGTCAACTTAAAATTATAAACCTCAAAATAAAAGACATTATATTTTGATGGGTTATTTTAAATAAACGACTGATGCTTGGCTTTAGACAGAACACGTCACAATTTATAAAGTTGTCTCAAAACAGATTTTATAGAAGAAAAAAAAGAATATAAGATTTCTCTTCTTATTCAAGTATAAGTCGTGCTTAAGAAATAACAACGAATAAAACTTAATTGTAATAAAAATCAATCAAACAAATTTGGTTACTCACCACTTACTCCGCTATCCTTAAAAGCATTTCACGTACAGGTATGTACTCGTTTAGATTTATCTATGCACACAAGGATATGTTGACCTTTTGCTGTTGATATTCCACATTGTTGAGAGGGTCAAGATGAGCGTTGGCAAACATACGATGAATCTAAAAAGCATTTGTTTGAGCCATCGAAACTAATGCGTAAATATAGTACGGTTTTGACAGACACCATTGTTAACTTTCCGGTTGTAGGCCTACAATGACAAACATAGAAAAAATAAGATTATGGCAAAAAGTTATATTAAAGAATTTAGAATTGTAGATGAATGCATGTTGGATGTGGATTGCTAAGCCATCATATATCGAGTCCATGTCCATCCTGCATCCATCCTTCTCATTGTTGAATATTTTTTTGTTTAAAATCAAACCTAAGCAGACTTAATAATATCCAGAATACCTCTTGACATTGCTTTGGTTTGACTAAAGAGCTAAGGGCTTGAGTTTTATTTTGAGGTGTTGGAAATAAAAAATAAAGATATCGACGCATATCGACGCCTGTATACCGTCACGACGGTTAACGGGAAATTGTGACCCTAAACACTAGCAATATACAATAACGGAAATACACATGAACAAACCTAATACAAATGTTTTTCATAAAAATAAAAATGATCTGCCCCCTTATTTTGTGGGTCACTAAAGTTAAATCTCTAAAATCGCTAAAAATATATAAAGTCTGTTTATCGATTGTAATTTTCAAACGTGTTTTGCTAAATCAGGCAAAGCCTTATAAATTTAATCCTCTGAAACTTTAGCGTTTCATGTCATTTTAGCGATATAATTTTAGTTAGGCTTTAGCGAATAACAGAATAAGTGGACTGGATATGAGCAGCTAAGAAATACTTTAAATACACCGACACACAAACATATATACAAGGCAATTGTATACAAAGACGGAAAGCACAAATAACAATAATAAAACTAACTAAAATTAATGGCTATGGGCTTGTGGCAAAAAAAATTAAATAAAAATACGATTATACTATTGAAGTAACAAACCAAAAAGTTTGTCGTAATTGTAACAAAAATAAGCAAAGTAACTAACATGTGCATAATTAGTAAAGAACAAACGACAATGGCAAGACTGTTGTAAGTTTAGAGATAATAAAATTGAGCTTTCATTACAAAAAAAGCTTTCAGCAAATTGAATACGATGAATCAAAACAATTCACATATTCCATTTGCACTAGAAATTGTGTATTTGAAGTAGAAATCAAGTGACACCACACTCAGTGGTCCAAAACACAAAGAACGCTGATGATGTAGGTGAAGTGGCCTTCGAAAACAGCTAGTTGTTCCGTTCTACTACGTGTTTGTCAGAATATTTACAATTAACTTTGGTGTTATTTGTCCATTAGTAATTATCACATGTAATTGGGCTTACAAAGCGATACGAACTTTAGCCTGATTTGGGATTTTGTGGGGGATTTTGGATAAAAAAAATTAATATAATTATGCCATTTCTAAACGGGCTCAGTAGAACTTCTTATTACGGCTCATTAGATAGACCCTTTGATGGCTGATATTTTCTTTCTAAGGCGCCAAGGTTGTCAGTTTATATGCGTAAACAAGAAAAAGTCTATAAAGGTTAAAATAAGACTGCGTGGAAGGCAATTTATGCCACATCTTCTAGATATCAATTTTCCTGAGAAGCCAAGCAAGCCTACGAATCGCATCCAAGGCTTTAATCCTAGGATTCATCCGCTAAACAGCCGAGTCGAGTTACCAACATTGTGAAAATAATGAAGCAAAGTTAACATCATGGTTTTCCAGTAGTGAATAATTTAATATTGTGTGTTTAAAAGCTCTCAATACTCGTATCAGTATTGAGTAAATAAAGTGTTTAGATTTGATATGAATTGTACAGTGAATAATTTTTTATTTACTTTCGAACAATCGCATCCACAAAACTAACATTTTTAAAAGGCAAAAACGTAACAATATGTATTATATTGAAATTTCAAAAATAAGTACAAAATTGCAAAAATTTATTTTGTCAATGTTGTCTCAATAGAAGATTTTTTGCAGTAGTTGGCGTATGTTTTTTTTAACAATTTAAGAATTTGGCAAGGTTTCATAAAATTGCTCAATGTCTTTCTATTAAAACTAAAAATGACTTCTACTGTTTTTTCATTTAGCTTTTAACACAAGCTTTGTACTTCTCATAAGACCCTCGTTTCACTGAATATATTTAAATGTATGGCCCAAAATAAGTATTTGGCTAAGTGTGCCACAAAAACACTTCCGGTTTATAACCATTACCCTCTTTATCTTTACAACAACGAAACAACATTGTTAATAACGCACTTTATTATAAATTGTTTTGCTGTGCGAGGGTGTTCATGTCTGCATGTGTAAGAGATTACAAATACAACTACACATAAAATTATAAAAAAAAGAGGAAAAGTAGTGGAACAAATATTTACAGTGGAGCATGGTTATACCGAACAGCAGCGATATTTAAATATAGCTACACAGCAAAAATTTTATTTTTAGACAGTCATTTGTTTGTTATTATTTTTTAACTTTAATAAATTAAATAAACAAAAAATAAAAAATTAGTACATACTGACTTATATTAAGCACAATTTACTTTTTCTCACACGCTACATACCGTTTGCATTACTTTACAGCAGTTATGTAAAATACTCTATTATTTGCGTGTCACAGAACAATGTGTTTAAGTGAATTAAACTTTTGTTTAAAAATTTAATTAATTAGAAAGTTTAATTGACTATTTTACATTTTTAATTGATTTTTGCTTATATTTTTAATTGCAGTTGTTTATTGCAGGAATATTTTTTTCTGTGTAGTAGAGCGTGTGGTTATCCTGCAAAAGGCATGATAATCATTATCATATAGACAAATTTTCAATTTTGGAATTATACTAAAATATTTAACAACCCTAAGTATCAATAAATTTTTTTGAGCTCTCAGCTTTCTCAGTAACTCAAGGATAAAGCCAACCTGTTTCCAAAATTGTTGGTACAAATTATGAAAATATTTTAACGAACTTGAATAAGTATATTTTATTAAAAAAACGTTTACGATTTATGTTTCTATTTAACATATCGCTTCTTTATTGAAACAGAGACATACGAGTATCTTCAAAAATGCGTTTCTGGAGTCAATAGTGCAGAAAAAACTCATATTTAATTTGTTGTAAAAACTTCCTCATCGTAATTGATACCAACATCATCGAAAGAATTATCATCATTCTCTTCATCTTCATCTTCACCAAAATATTTTTTAAAATCCTCGCAAAATTCTTCATCTTCAGACATTATAGGTATTCACGTGGAGTGGAAAATGAGAAATTGGAAATAAATGACATTTTAACAACAACAACCGTACACAGTTTTTTTCTTCAAAACTTCACTATGTAGTTTATAACGGAAAAGACCAACAGAAACAGAACGACGGAAACAACTGCTGAGAAACTGAAGAAATGCATTGTTAATCTTTAACAGCTGATTTCTGGAAATTTTGTTTTTGAGTCATAAGCCACCTTTTCGTAGACCGGGTCACATATATTATATGCAATTGAATTATTGCGATATGTAATGAGCTTTCTTTTAAGATCTTCAAATTATAACCACAGTTCGTTTTAGCATTATTCCCCTGTCTTATATTGCCTTCTTGTTTCATTTCGAGCAACACCATTTTAAAGACGAACATGAAGCCCGCCCGCATGTTCATCTTATTCGAAAGTCTTGTTTTGTTGCAAGAACACTTTGATTTTTACTCGGTTTTTTTCTTCTTCTTCTTTTGTATTAACACTAAAGTGCGGTTATTATTGCTGTTGTATTTTTGCTCTCATTGCAGTTCTTGTTATTTTGGCCGGTTGAAAAAAGGAAAACTTTTAATTGAATCCATAAATTTCTCTTGGCATTTTGCTATGCAATTTTATTTCTATTTTTATTTTTATGCTTTCCTTTCGAATCTTTTAAATGGGTATGCGCTTCCCTTTATGCGTTTGTGTGTGTTCACTATTATTTGAGGAGATGCTTCTGTTGACGTTCACGTCATTTCCGTAAGTTGTGGTTTAGAACGCTTGTACGAATGCACGAAATATTTGAATGTCTTGAGAAAGTATTTAGAGAATTTTTGGTTTTTAAATATTTGAATTGTTTTCGAAATAATTTTGGTACAAGCATGTAAAATATGAATATGAAAATTAATAAAAATTTAACAATAATTGTTGTTTCGAAAAAATTTATGAATTGAAAAAGAATACGAAAAAATTAAGAAAACGTTTTTCACTTAGCCTTTGATTAAGAACTATGTATGTATGTATTTGCAAATATGTGTTTAATTTATTTTTATAATATTCCAAAAAAAAAAAAAAACAAATAAATAAATAAATGCATTTAAAATGGCAATAGCAGAAATAAATTTAGTTTTCGAAATACATTTTTTTATATGTTTACTAGCTTAACCCGGTGTGCTTTGCTTTTGGTTCAGAAGTGACAAAGTTATTTGATTATACATTTTTGGAAACATTGTTTTCCCCAATTTGAAAAAAAACCATATGTGACAGCGCATAGAGAAAGGGACCTAAGGTTAAAAAAAATAAATTTTCACTTTTTTTTATTTGGACATCTGAGCATCGAATGAGACCGATCCCATGCCCCAAAAGTGTTTTTTCCAGAGATATGCGCGTTTTATGAAATTGAAGTCGACGATTCTAAGGTTATGTGAAAAAATTTTCGTACTAACAGAGTGATATTCACGATTTAAAAGAATTATAAATGAGTACTTATTATAATTCACAATTATTAATTTCAGAAAATAAATCTGGATTCGAAAAAACGCGAGCAAAATTGATATCAAACTCATGGAAACAGTGCGCTAGGTAGAAAACAGTAAAAACCAACTACACAAAGCAAGAGGTAGGGACGACCTACGCACGTTTTCAAGGTTGACCAACACGACTTGAGATGTGTCGCTTTCAAATGAGACCAATACCAACACGCTCAGTGACGGTACACCAAAGATACACGTATTTAAATGTTTAAAATGGCTCTTCTGAACAAAACCGGTTTCTACCCTTAGGTCCCTTTCTATTTTGCGCGTCACATATGCAAAAATAATATTTAAAATTGGTCCACAAATGATGAAGCAATTTTATAATCCTTTTTTTCTCGGTCACATTCAGCACTCTCCAACATTTAAAAGAAAAATTATTGAACTTCTTCCATACTGAAAAAGCATTTTAAAAATTTGATAATCAATTATTGGGCCGGGCAATCTGCACCCTCCCCCCATTAAAATTAAAAAAAAAAATAGTGGAGCTTTTCAATATGCAAAATGAATTTTGAAAATTTATTCACAAAGGACAAAAATATTTGATAATTATTTCATTTCGAAAAAAAATCATCGTGAACTTTTTCCATATTCCATTAAAACGACAAAGTTATTTGATAATAAATTTTTGGGGGCGGGCACTTTGCTTTCCTGCCCCACCAATGTTAAGAAAAAATTTAGTGGAACTTTTCTATACGCAAAAAGAATTTTGAAAATTGATCCACAAACGACAAAGCAATTTTTTAATACATATATTTGTTTTTGGCGGGCAGCTCCCTTTTCCCCCACCCAACATTAAAAAAAATTTAATGGACCTCTTCCATATACAAAAAGCATTTTGAAAATTGGTCGATAAATGACGAAGTTATTTTTTATTCAATTATTGGGGCGGGTAATTTGTGACAATCTCCATCCCCCCATTTCTCGAAAAAAAAAAATTAGTAGCCTTTTTCATATGCAAACAACAATTTTGAAAAATTTATCCACAAATAGCGGAATTATGCTCGTTAATATAAAATCTGTTATATACTATGTGGAAGGAGTAACATAATTTAAAAAAGTAGGCGCAAAAGTGGGCGTGGTTGAAAAAAAGTAGCATATAATTTATTTCAAAGTCCTAGTTATTTGTTTTGAAAATTTCAGGAAGATCGGCCAGAGGTACAAACAAACAAACTATAAACAAACACACATCCCGTTTAATATACATACATACATATCGTCACCTTAAATGCAAACGGACGTAACTACACATTTATATATTTTACAGGAGAAACAAAAAACGTTTTAAAATCAATAATAATAAAGTATTCTTGAACATTTTCTTCTAAATATACTTGTAGTATGGATACTTACATACATATATATGTATATGTTGTTAACCATTTATTTCCTTTTTATATGTGTGAACATGTAGTTTGATAAAATGAACCATAATCAATCAAAAACTCGATTTCGAATTTTTGTGTACTTACGTCCGTTTGCATTTAAAGTGACGATATATAGATATATTTATTTCGAATCTATAAAAATGTGTCAACGTTTTTTGTGAAGCTTTTCTCCAAGGGAAATAACACACACACGTACAAGTTTGTCCACATATGAACACACTGTCATTATTGTTTTTTTAACAATAATACACACATGATTTTGAATAATATACATACATACACACATACATACATATATGTATATATGAGAAGAAAATAAAAGGTAAAGAAAGGATATATTATAGCTTTTTTATTTAGTTATCGCTTGCACAGTGGGATTCATATTTATTCTACCAGATTTAGTAATTTCATGTTGCAGAAAAAGGTAAATAAATAATTTTAATATTTATTCAAAATCGATTAGTTAATATAAAAATTTAATTAAAAATAATTAAAATTTAATTAAATTAAATTTAATTAAAAAAAGAGCTTCCAAGGAAGTTAATAACATTCTGAACTTGTGATCCAGCAATTTTGAGTGATTTATAATGATTTTTACATACATTGCTTCTCAGTGAAAGAATTTCTCAACATTGGAGAAAATTTAACAGAAAAGTAAATCCACCCTCTATGCCTAACTATGACTAAAGGAGTTATTAAACAAACAAAAATTGCCATTTTAATATCAAATGTGGCTATACTTTTTTCTAAAGTGCTATAATATCCAAAACATTTTGTATTGATTAACCCAATTCACAAACTTGTGCAAATGGTCTTGCATCGTAGCATTTGCAAAATGGTTAAATAAAATGGTTACTATACAATTTTGCACATGCTACGATGCAAGACCATTTGCTCAAGATTGTGAATTGGGCTATTGTCTTTGTCTGTTATGGGGTTTGTTTACTTCTTATACAATAATTTCTTTTATCATTAACTCAGTGTCTTTTTGAATTTCCCGCCTCTTGATTGAAATGGCAACACTGTTGCTGTGAAGAGGCACGCACCTGTCAGTTGACTCCTGTCTAAATTTGAGCAAGCTGTGTCTTTTAGTTTGTGTTTGGCAGCCGTTGATAACAGACTACCTCGCCTTTTGAGAATAAAATGGAAAAAAGTGAATTTCGTGTGCTCATTAAACATTATTTTTTGCGAGAAAAAAAAACCGTCAATCAAACCAAGGAAAAGCTCGATAAACACTATGGTGACTCTGCACCAGCGATTTCAATGGTAAAAAAGTGGTTCATTGACTTTCGTTGTGGTCGCACAAGCACAAATGACGCTGAACGTTCTGGGCGGTCAATTGAGGTCAGTACACCCGAAAATTTCGAAAAAATCCACGATATGCTGTTGGCCGATCGAAGAGTAAAAGTGTGGAGATTGTTGATGCCATAGGCATTTCATATGGCAGTTTGGTTTCGATTTTAAATGATCAACTGGGTTTAAGAAAGTTGCTTGCAAGATGGGTGCCGCGTTTGCTCCCAATTGACCATGAACGTAAACGTGTGACAACTTCAAAGGATTGTTTGGAGTTGTTTAACCGCAATCCGAATGAGTTTTTGCGGCGTTTTGTAACTGTGAATGAAACATGGATTCATTACTGTACTCCGGAGACCAAGAACCAGTCTAAACCTACTACGAAGAAGACCAACGTGAGTTTGTCGGCCAATAAGGTGATGGCAACAGTTTTTTTTTTTTGGATTGCACGCGGGATAATCCACATTGATTACTTTCAAAAGGGAAAAACAATAAAAGGCGAATATTATGCCAACTTATTAGACCGATTTACTGAGGATTTAAAAAGAAAACAACCCCATATGGCCAAGAAGTTCTTTTTCAGCAAGATAATGCATGAGTGCACACGTGTGCAGTCTCAATGGCAAAACTCTATGAATTGGGCTACGAATTGGTACCCCATCCGCCATATTCTCCGCATTTAGACCCTAGTGACTACTTCCTATTTCCAAACCTAAAGAAATGGCTCGGTGGAAAGAGATTTAGCTCCAACGACCAAACAAATACTTATAAATGCCTATTTTAAGGCCCTCCAAAAATCCTATTTTTTGGAAGGGGTACAAAAGCTGGAGAAACTTTGCACTATGTGTATTAAGTTAAAAGGAGATTATGTAGAAAAATAAATTTTTGTTTTGCAAAAAAAATCGTGTTTCATTCAAAAAGTCACATACTTATTGATCCGTTTGTTACTATTGAGTATATTTTTATTTAATTTTTGCCACAAGTTCATAGCTATTAATTTTAGTTAGTCTTATTACTCGAACTTCATTTGTTTCTATATTTATGATTTGATTAGGTTAAAGTTCGTATCCCTTTGTAAGACAAATTACATGTCAGAATATTTACAATTAACTTTTGTATTAGTTGTTCATTATCAATTATCACATATAATTTGGCTTACAAAGCTATACGAACTTTAGCCTAATGAAATCATAAATAAGTTTATATTTTTTGTTGATTAATAAAATGACAGAATCAATCAATGAATTAATTAAATATAGATAATAAATAAAACAACGACGGTAATTAAAAAAAGTGGCGATAATTTTTCCTGCGTACACTTTCCATTGATTACACTGTGCATTAGTTTGTTGCAGCAGCAAACATTTGTTTCTATTGAGTTCCATGTTGTATTATTCAATATTCAAAAAATGGTAAAAGGGTATATATAGGTTTGTCATTCCGTTTGTAATTTCCATAACATTAATAAGCTACCCATAAAGTATATATATTCTGGATCCTTATGCATAGGGAAGACGAATAAGCGATGTCTGTCTGTCAGTCTGTCTGTGCGTGAAATCGGTTTTCCGAAGCTCCCAGAAAAGTTAGAGACTTCGTTCTTGGACTGGTGTGTCAGAAATTGTCCAAAATAGATTGGTATTGAAAATCAGCAAAATTGAGCAGACGATTGCAGAGCTGGAAAGCTTAAACTTTATTTTGTCATAGAAAAGTAACTACCGAAAACTAATTTTTATATTTTTTTAATAAATAAACTTATTTTAAACTTCAGTAAGAAAAAGATTGGTATGTCAAATTAAAAAAGTAAAAAGACATTTCCAGAGTTGGAAAACTTAAAGTTTTTTTTTATTTATATAAAAGTAACTTACTAAAGTTAATTTTTATTTTTTAATAAATAAACTTAATTTATACTTCAGTACAAATAAAATTAATATATTAAATAAAAAAAACAAATAAAAAAATTAAAAAGACGTTTCCAGGGTTGGAAACTTTAACTTTTTTTGTTATATAAAAGTAACTTACTAAAACTAATATTTCCTCTTTTTCTATAAATTAAACATATGTATCTTATATTTTTGAAAGAAAGAGATTGGTGTAAGAGATCAGAAAAATAAAAAAGGATGATTCCAGGGTTGGGAAGCTCATACTTTTTGTGATATATAAAAGTAACTAGGTCTAATTAATTTTTTTTTTTCTTTATAGATCATATATATGTATATTACATTTTGGAAAGAAAAATTTGGTGTAGAAAATTATAAAAATAAAAACCACAGATTCACAGCTGGAAACTTTTAGCTACAATTTTTTTTAAATTCCTTTTTTTGTGTTCACTTAACATACTTTATATATTTTTTTAAGAACTACTAGATTGGTATAAGGAATCAGAAAAAAATCTAAAAGGATGATTCCAAGGTTGGAAAATAAATTTTTTTTGTTTATAAAAATAGCAAAGTCAATTTTTTTTTTCTTTTTGTTAAACCGTAATAGCTACGGTCCTGAAATTTGGACAGAGTATGTAGCACTTTGGCCACTACAACAAGAAATACATAAGAGTCAAAAATTAAAGGGTGTTCCAAAACGAGCAACGAAGAATGTTAAAATCAGATGTAATATACATACGTACAATTGTATGTACATATTAGGGTGATCGATTATTCGACTTTTTCTAGAAACCGGTTTTCGAATAGTTCGAATATTTGAAATAATGAAAAATTCGGTTTCGGTTTTTACAATTCAGGAAAAACCGGTCAACCGGTTTTTTAAGTTAGAAAATTATTATACAAAAGCTTAGATTTTAAATTGCTTTATTAAAACAAAGAGTTAACAGTTCACGTAAATACTATAAAACAATACAAACATTAAAGGTAAAACATAAAAATTAACTTCATATACTTATGTATAGTACATATATATAAATTTTATACATATGAATGTATGGACAACAAGCAAAATGTTAACAAAACTAAAAAACACTTTTTGCAAATGGATTTTGACATCCCTTGCACACCATAAGGCCAATTTAGTTCGCCTCTGCTACCACCTCACAAACTAATTTCGCTTTAAAGGTGAAAGTACACAACACGCGTTAGTGCGCGTGCGAGCTGTAGGCATCTGGCAAAAAAAGTTGAATTAGTAATTTTGCATACAACAAGCTATATACTAAACTCTTTGACGCGCTTGCCACAGAAAGTTGGTCAACTTTCAACTTTTTAACGCGTTATATTGTTTTGACAACTAATCAGCCGACAATAAACAAGAAAAAAACTTAGAATCAAATCATGGAGTAAAAACTAATTGAAGAGTTTGAAAACTTACAGTATTGGATAAAAAATGATTTGAAAATGTTCCAAGTCCATCTTTCAATGTAAAAAAGCTTATAGAAAAGGCGTATATAACGCTTGTTGTGTAACTTGTCATTTTTCATGCGCTAAAGCTTTCAAACGAACGATATTTGTAGACGAACTGACGCGTGTTATGTACTTCTAACTCAATTTCATGTTTCAGTAAGTGTTGACATTCTCAAAAAACGCGTAGAACTTTTACACTGAAAAAAAATACTTAGCAAAATCAACAGAAACACGTTTGTCTAAGTTTTAACATAATAAAAACTAATTTTATTAGAAAATATAAAAATCCAAAAGTATTCGACTCAGCCGGTTTTTAAATTGTAAAAAAAACGGACTATTCGACATTCGAAAAATTAACATTTTGAAAAAACCAGTAACCGTATTGTGAAAAAAACGAGTTTTAAAACCAGTACATACACTTTAAATTTGTAAAGTTAGTGTACTTTTATACAGACTATAACAATTAACACTAAAATTTAAAAAAAATTGTAATTAAAGGGTGTTCTATCAGTTAATTTAATTTTGACAACTTGCTGTATCTTGGAAACCGTAAGAGCCAAATTCTTGAAATTTTCTAAAACGTTAAAACAAAAAAATTGCAAAATTATAAAATCGCCAACCCGAAAAAATCGCCAAAACGAAAATTAAAAAAAAAAACATTTAAAACTAAATAAATCGCGAAAAACCTGAAAAATCACCAAAATGAAAAAAATCGCCCAAATGAAAAAAAAAATCGCCTAATGAAAACAAACGCCAAAAACCAAAAAAATTGCCAAAACGAGAAAAAAGCGAAAAAACTAAAAAAAATCGTTTAAACTGAAAAAACGCCAAAAGTAAAAAACTCCTAATTAAAAAAAAACCCTCAAAACCGAAGGTACGGAATCCTTCGTGCGCGAGTCAAAGTCGCACTTTACTGAATTTTTTTATACATGTTCAATTTTAATTTTTAGTAAATAGAGATAAAAATAAAATTTATCGCTAAAGAACAGTCTTAACTATAAAATTAATTAAAGGACATGTTCCGTTTCATTTCCCTGAAACCGTTGCTTTGTGCTGAACAAATTTGAAAAAATTCTTTAGGAATAATTATTTTTGATATTGTATGACTGATGTCGTTTTTGACAACTAGAATAAGGGTGATTGTAAAATATTTCTTAAATACAGAGCGTAGAATAAAATATTCAACTCATTGCTAATATCGAAAAATACCGAGAGGTCACTAACTAAAAATTGCGCTGGAGCAAAAAAATTATAAATTTTTTTCACAAAACAAATATGTATGTATGTATGTATGTGCTTATGTATGTATCTATACACTACATATACGCACTTTGGTGAAGGGTATATAAGATTCGGCACAGCCGAATATAGCACTCTTACTTGTTTATTGTATTACTTATTTTTTTTTTATTATTTTCTTTCTCCTACAAAAGAACTAAAAATCGTTTTCCCTAAATTTTTTTTCCACAACAAAATATTGTCTTGCAAATTTCTTTCTTTTTTTAATAGTTGCGGTTGTTATGTGTTAGAACATTTACGTTTAAGCGTATTCGTGTTCATAAGGGTTTGCTGTACAACTTGACTATTGTTTGTATGATGTGTTTTAAGATGTTACGAGAAGGCAGGCGCTGTAAGTTTATTTACAACATGTTGTTTGTTGTGTTGTTTGTATTGCCAGTATGTGCCATGAATAACAAAAATTCCTTAAATGAAAAACTCTTTTTTTTTTATTTTGCGATTTCCTTGTCATTTCTATCGTAAACGTGTACGAGTGTGTTTTGGTATAAAACATTTAGATTGTTATTTTTATAAATTCCCTATTGTATGCTAAAAATTTCATTAAATTTATAGGCAAACAAAGGAAATCTCTTCTTTTATTTACATAGTTTTTTTGTTGTTGTTGTTCGTAGGAAAACCATTTTTTTCTTAAGTTTTTGTTTGCCATTTAGTTATTTTTATTTTTTTCTGTTTTGTTATGAAGAGCAGCCTAATTGAAAACTATGTTATTTTTTTTTGTAGCAAAGGGAAACGTTGAAAGCATAAATATTTTTTTTTATTAAGTCAAAAGTGTCTAAACATTTACGTTTAGAGTCGATTGTACTAGAGTAGAAGAAATAAAACTCGAAACAAGTGAAAACGTTAATGAAATGGATCTATCTACATATGTACATGCGTACCTAATAAATAAATTCAAAAGAAACAGCAATTCAAATAAATTCGTAAACATTGCCTGCAAAATATGGACTTTGTGACAATCAAAAAGGGTATAGATGCCGAATGTATTCCACTTACTCTGTAACTATCTGGCGCTTGTCTAACCGTTGTCGAAAACAACTGGTGGACATAAACTACATAGTGAAAAAAAAATGGAAACAAATATTCAGGAACTAATTCTTTTGTACTTCCGAAATAACAACATCCAGATAATTAAATAATGTCAACCTTAAATATCTTAAATATAATAAGAACGGTGCTGCATCGTTTTTAAAAAGCTTGTCTTAAAACACGTTTAAATTCATAAATAAAAAAAAAAAAAAAAAAATTTAATTTTTGGTGAATTTTTTTACCTGTGTTTGTTGTAAGAAAAATTACATTTTTCCATTTTTCCAACCAAAAAAAACTGAAATGAATACCTTTAGTATAGCAACGAATTTGTTCTAGATTAGAAAAAAAGTAATCGAAAACTTAAGACCATTGGTTGTCAATTTTATACCAGCCGTTGACAATATTTGTTCCCAATGTGCACGCAATATACAACAATTGTCAGCTGCATATCAAATTCAAGGTGTATTTAAACAGGTGGCAGCGTTACTTCAGCTGATAATTTTTTGCTCTATGTGCTTTGTAGCTGAAGAATGTCAAAAACTTCGATTTTGTTTTGGTTTTGGTACAATTATTTTTGTGCTTTTGACATTCTTCGGCTCTTTACACAGCTATGGTTGCCGTATTTTTGTATAACAAATCCTTACGCAGTCACCTGTATAATTACACCATGATCGAATTAATTACTTGTGTTAATAATTTTAAATTAAATTTTCAAACGTACGGAATTTAAACAAATCCAAAACTATCCAGAGATTATGCAAGCATTATAAAGAATACTTCTTAGATTATGAAAGTATTAAATCTTTACATTTATAATTTTTTAAGATCTCAAGTACTCGTATGTACATATATCAAACTGTTATGGGTGAAATGTTTCGGCATTTACAAAGGAATTTTTCTTTCTTTCTGTGCTTTAACACATTCATTCAGGTGTAAAGACACAAAGTTGCAAGATAGAGGCGTTACAATTTCTCTTTCGTTCAATATTCCAGGGAATTGATTTTTTTCCCCCCAAAACAACAACTCACTGTCAAACACACACACACACACACACACACATGAACCAAAGAAAAATATTTTTATTAAAAAAAACTCAAAATACAACCACATTCTATTTGTATGTACATGACAACGAACGTACGAGGTAGACTTTTCCGTTTCCTGTGGCACATATTTGCTCATTGTAGTTGCAGACCTTGTGCAATATTAATGAATTTATTTCCCATTTGTTGGTTTGTTTTTTTCCAACAAATATCAACTACTTTCAAATTTGTGCTATGCTTAGTTTTGTTGGTAAAACAATAAAAACATAAATTGTTAAAACGATATCAATTCCAAATGCAACCAGAAACTCATAAAACAGAGTAAGTATTCCCCCCTCCGGAAAAAAGTTTATTATAAGATGGTAGATTTTATTGTTTTCTAATAAAGAATGACAGTCGGACGGAAAAGCAGACAGATTGTCAAGATTGTATAGAATGTTTGCTACAAATAATGTTTGAATTGAGTTACGAAATTAATAATATAAAACATAAAATAGTCACAATATATAAACAAAGTAAAAATTACGAGCATCACACAAAAAATTAGAGCAAAGTCACGTTTTTAGAAAATTTTTATGAAAATCGTCAAATGTTTTAAGTTGTTTCTATAAATTTTCTATGCAGAAACTATAACTAAATTAGAAAATTTATTTAAAAGTAGTTAGGGGATTCACAAGGTAGCCTGCCTTGAAATTTTGCCAGCGCGGTAATTTAGTTGTTTGGATTTTCTAAAAAAAAAATAGGAAAATAAAAAACACTGCTGTTTTGGCACTGCAACCATTTGCACTTCTAGGTCTGGAATTGTTTTTGTTGCATATATGAATTAGTGTACATATTATGTCCTATGGTTCCTATTGGAACAAAGGCCCATACGAAATTAGTGCAGGAAATTTGAATTGCATATGATTTGTTGTTGTGGTATAAAGAATATGGCATATATTATAGACAAATTAATAGCGAGTTGAACTCGACTTAAAGGTGACTTAAAGTTTCCTTAAAATCGACTTAAACTGGAATTAAAGTCGACTTGATCTCGACTTAAAGTCGACTTGATCTCGACTTAAAGTCGACTTGATCTCGACTTAAAGTCGACTTCAACTTCCCTTCGGCGTAAAGACGAATTTATCTCAACTCAAAGACTACTTTAAGTCATCTTGATATTGACTTGAAGTCCGCTTGACATTGACTTGATCTCGATTTAAAGCTGAATTCAACTCCCTTAAAGTCTTACTCGATGCACAAACCTAAAACAAAACCACGAGCAATACTTACTTGCATTGTGGAAACTATTCATATCTAATGCCCTTATGCAAAAACGATTGTTAAAGTTAGAGCATGCTTTAAAACCGGTTTCGCTATACAAAATTCGTTTGTTAAATTAAATTAAAGTTAAAGCATTCTTTAAAACCGGTTTCCCCATACAAAAGTAAGTAAGTCTGCACTTAACTTAATGTTTATGTTTAGAATAAATTTTTGTATATTGTTAGGAAAACAAATTAATTAATAATCTTAAGTAAACATAGAAAATAGTCTTTAAATTTAACTTCTTTGCTATTATAGTTATAGTTTCACATGTTGGAAGCACTCCCGGAAGTAAATATTTATTAATTCAAAAAATACTTCTGAGAATGAAACTACTCAATTCAAAAATAACGTAAAATTATTTTAAATAACTTTTTTAGAATATATTAAAAAGAAATATGACTTTCAAAACTACATATTTTCTTAACTGGGGTAGTACTTCCAGAAGCGCTTCCGGGAGTACTTTCAGGAGCGCTTCCGGGAGTACTTCCAGAAGCGCTTCCCGAAGTACTTGCAGAAGCGCTTCTGAATGAATGAAGAAACAAATAAGTACAATATATCGAGCCATAACCGCTAAATTATCTTAAGCGACACATTTTTCGGAGTTCGTTATCTTGACTAAAATCGACTATTTACAATCGAAAATAATCGATTTTGGTCAAAATATGAAGTTCGAAAATTATGTCGCTTAAAGTTTTTTTGGCGGTTATGGCACGGTATTGTGTTTGATTTTATGGACTGCACACAGTTACACGGTTGCAAGAGATGACGTGAATATTTTTGATGTAAACCCTTGTTTTAATAAAATTATAGTATGTTAAATCATGCCGGTGGATTTATACAAATTATGTTAATTTATACATGATTAGCCATACATTTTGCATATGGATAAAACACTTCAAAGTGGCTGATTTATTTTAAATAAAGTCGAAAATAATATTTTTCGAACTCAATTTATGTATGCCGCTCTGCGTTGATTTTAAAATCACAAACTCCATACCTAGGTTATCTATCAATAGTGATTGACAATTTCGAAAAAATTAGATTGAGGAATATTTAATCAATTTTAAATGCGCTGATTTACACGGGATTAATTGTGCTGGTATAACATGCCAGTTTGTTGGTGAGAGAGGCAAAGAGAGGGGTTTTGTGTTTGGCATAATTTTTCAACCAGCTACAACCCCGCATTAGCAGCACAAAACCAATACACACACAACTTAAAAAACTGCAAATGTTAAATGAATACGAAAAACACTAACACACACAAAGCTGTGTATACGTATACACTTTTATGCCGGATGAATTAGTCTCGTGTGTTCTTAAAAGAACAAAAATTGTGCGGCATAAAAATTAGTATCGTGTAAAGTACCTTAATGTCAACCACATGCAAATAAAACTCATATTATAGCTGCTGCGCCCAGCCCACCTTATAAAATAAGTGCATTAATTGAATACGAAAATTCGAACAACAAATCACTCACAAGCTCGGTGGAAACACTTTGAAGTGATTTACTTAAACCTACTTGATTTAAAGTCGGAAGAAACATACTTTCCAGTAAAGGAGCTAGTTTGTCAAATAAGCTTACCTTAACTTCTTTTTGTCTAGGCCTTAACGCATGTTTCGAGTTAATGATTTAAAATTATTATATTTGAAATGTTTTTAGAAAGTTCTAAGAAATTTTTGAAAAATATGGACCCAAGTCAGGGATGGTAAAGTTGGTACAATTGTACCTTTTTTGGTACTATTCAAACTCGGAAAGTACAATAGTACACCAATGACTAATTTAGTACATTTAGGGCAAAGACTATAAATATATAAAGATGTTCCACGTAGAACATTAAATGAAAACTAAAATTTTTTGTGTTTATAGATGCTGTGGGGGAAGTAACAAGGGAAAAATAAATTGTTTGTTATTTGAACGAAACCACAAAGAGAGCACAAAATTTTTGAGCATTCACACTTATATAAATATGTATGTAGTAATGTTGTATGGCATACAATGTATGCACACACATAATTGAAGCTTATAGAGAAATTTAGTTGTGTGTGTGTTATATTTCTTGTTTAAAGCGCAGTCAAGTAGGAGCAAAAATATGAAATAACTAAAAGAAGTTTCTTGTTTTGATACATTCATGTGCAAATAAATCATGAAAATCAAATGCGACCGATTGTGTTATTGTAGGGTAAAAATACGTGTTTTATTGTTGTAAAATTAAAAATAAGTTGATTCGCACCGAACTATAATTATTTTATTTAGAAATTTCAATTATATGTACATATATCAATTATATATTTCAATTACAGTGGAATCTCTATTGAGCGGACACTGAAGGGACCATTGAAATGTGTCCGTACAAGGGAACTGTCCGGTCAAGAGAAAACTAAACATTTAAATGGAGCGCTGCTGGGACCTGTCAAAAGTGTCCGTCTACAGGGGGTGTCCGCATATAGGAAGTGTCCGTTAAGGGAGATTCCACTGTATTATCTGTTTCTTTATCATAATTTTTAGCGTGAACAAACATTTCTGAAGGATATGACAAAACTTGTGCTGGTTTAATTATATCCACACGACATTTAGCGCAAGTAATTCGTTGAGCTACATATATAACCAACAAAATATCGGCTTGATGTTAACTCTATTGGAACATTATTAGAGTTAAAACAATCTGCATATTCATTAAAATAATCTTCATTTTCATCGAATATGTTTGTTACATTAATATTGTTTGGAACTCAATAGGTAAAAATATCGCATCGTCGTTTGCACAATTTGAAGAGGTACTAAATTGCGTTATTTTAAGAGATAGCAGTTTAGCTACTGCGACATTTAATTCATAGACTGAAGGATTTTTGCAGTGTCCGCCCTTGGGACGTAGGTATATATGAAAACAAGTTTTCCAATGGATCTTGATTAAAATGGCTCGTTAAAATACATATCAAATTTTAAGTTTTCCGCAAACAATTCACGATAACGATAAAATAGCTCTCGTAGTTTGAATTAGGCCATCAATTGAAAATATTTTATTTCCTGCGTATTCAACCTGTTTCATATACGTAATTAGCTCTTCGAGTAATTACCAAGTTGTGCTTTTCGGCTTCAGGCCACGCTTCAGGGGCTTTGCATCGTTAAAATACATGCTGTTTAAGCAATCAAAATAGCTATCGAGTTTTTTTTATAAAAGAGCACGTTGAAGTGGCTATTGTTGCGGAACTTCGTGTAAACTGGCGATTTTCATTTACAGATTGGATTGCAGCAGCAACTGAATTGCTTAAAGTTTGGACAGCTAGGCCAACACGCATCTTCTGAAAATTATTTGGGTTTATGTGCACCGTTGTTAATTTTGTCATTTTGGTTACTTTTCCATACTCCAACTCGAATCGCGCTACGCCATGCAGTGTTTTAAAATCGGCTTTGATGAAAGCATTTGTTATGGATTTGAAAATATGGGGTACGTCGTACATCAGGTAAATTTTAGCATTTTTATAAATAAAATAAGGTTTTTCACAAGATCCGCCTAGCATATCATAGCATTTTCTATTATTGGGTCCTTGATCACACGTAAGCCCACGCACATTTAGTCCCATTTCTCTTAAAATGTCAAAGTTTGACTCCACAAGTTTTTTTAGTGCATCACCTTTTATTGAACTGGAAGTAACAAAATAGTTTAAAACGAACTTCCAACTTTTTACAACTCCTCTTATCATAAAAACGCAAACTTGGGACCCCATTTGATTCACTCGTTCATATCCTAAATCGACAACTCCATCTATAACATCTGCACATTTATTATAAGTAAATTTTTTTCTTATATATACTTCATCAAAAATTAAAATGCATTCCTTTTCAAAAGGTTGCATCTTTTTCACAGTTTCTGTGAGCGCATTGTATATACATGAATTGTTACCTGGCTGCAAATTTTTAATGCTACTCCATCCACTAAAGGATGAAGGACTCTGAAGGTTCAATTTCAATATATTTCTTAAGAACAAGTATGTGGAGGTTGATCTTTAAAATATACTTTGAGAAAAGCTTATCTCATGCTCTTCCCAACGCGCATTTGTCCCTCTATTTATCTTTAGGAGCATTTTGCAAAATGTTTTTCGTTTGGACTTATATTTAAATTAAAT